>OZ038386.1:42009395-43307395 GCA_964036045.1 Eutreptiella sp. 'Long Island Sound 2002'
CCGAGAATTTTCCGAGATTTTTCCGAGAATTTTCCGAGAATTTTCCGAGAATTTTCCGAGAATTTTCCGAGAATTTTCCGAGAATCTCCGAGAATTTTCCGAGAATTTTCCGAGAATTTTCCGAGAATTTTCCGAGAATTTTCCGAGAATTTTCCGGGAATTTTCCGAGAATTTTCTGAGAATTTTCCGAGAATTTTCTGAGAATTTTCCGAGAATTATCCGAGAATTTCCGAGAATTTTCTGAGAATTTTCCGAGAATTTTCCGAGAATTTTCCGAGAATTTTCCGAGAATTTTCCGAGAATTTTCCGAGAATTTTCCGAGAATTTTCCGAGAATTTTCCGAGAATTTTCCGAGAATTTTCCGAGAATTTTCCGAGAATTTTCCGAGAATTTTCCGAGAATTTTCCGAGAATTTTCTGAGAATTTTCCGAGAATTTTCAGAGAATTTTCAGAGAATTTTCCGAGAATTCTCCGAGAATTTTCCGAGAATTTTCCGAGAATTTTCCGAAAATTTTCCGAGAATTTTCCGAGAATTTTCCGAGAATTTTCCGAGAATTTTCCGTCAATTTTCCGAGAATTTTCCGAGAATTTTCAGAGAATTTTCCGAGAATTTTCCGAGATTTTTCCGAGAATTTTCCGAGAATTTTCCGAGAATTTTCCGAGAATTCTCCGAGAATTTTCCGAGAACTTTCCGAGAATTTTCCGAGAATTTTCCGAGAATTTTCCGAGAATTTTCCGAGAATTTTCCGAGAATTTTCCGAGAATTTTCCGAGAATTTTCCGAGAATTTTCTGAGAATTTTCCGAGAATTTTCCGAGAATTTTCCGACAATTTTCCGAGAATTTTCCGAGAATTTTCCGGGAATTTTCCGAGAATTTTCCGAGAATTTTCTGAGAATTTTCCGAGAATTTTCCGAGATTTTTCCGAGAATTTTCCGAGAATTTTCCGAGAATTTTCCGAGAATTTTCCGAGAATTTTCCGAGAATTTTCCGAGAACTTTCCGAGAATTTTCCGAGAATTTTCCGAGAATTTTCCGAGAATTTTCCGAGAATTTTCCGGGAATTTTCGGAGAATTTTCCGAGAATTTTCCGAGAATTTTCCGAGAATTTTCCGAGAATTTTCCGAGAATTTTGCGTCAATTTTCCGAGAATTTTCGGAGAATTTTCCGAGAATTTTCCGAGAAATTTCCGAGAATTTTCGGAGAATTTTCGGAGAATTTTCGGAGAATCTTCCGAGAATTTTCCGAGAATTTTCTGAGAATTTTCCGAGAATTATCCGAGAATTTCCAAGAATTTTCTGAGAATTTTCCGAGAATTTTCCGAGAATTTTCCGAGAATTTTCCGAGAATTTTCCGAGAATTTTCCGAGAATTTTCTGAGAATTTTCCGAGAATTTTCCGAGAATTTTCCGAGAATTTTCCGAGAATTTTCCGAGAATTTTCCGTCAATTTTCCGAGAATTTTCCGAGAATTTTCCGAGAATTTTCCGAGAATTTTCCGAGAATTTTCCGAGAATTTTCCGAGAATTTTCCGAGAATTTTCCGAGAATTTTCCGAGAATTTTCCGAGAATTTTCCGAGAATTTTCCGAGAATTTTCTGAGAATTTTCTGAGAATTTTCCGAGAATTTTCCGAGAATTTTCCGACAATTTTCTGAGAATTTTCCGAGAATTTTCCGAGAATTTTCCGAGAATTTTCCGAGAATTTTCCGAGAATTTTCCGAGAATTTTCCGAGAACTTTCCGAGAATTTTCGGAGAATTTTCCGAGAATTTTCCGAGAATTTTCTGAGAATTTTCCGAGAATTTTCCGAGAATTTTCTGAGAATTTTCCGAGAATTATCCGAGAATTTCCGAGAATTTTCTGAGAATTTTCCGAGAATTTTCCGAGAATTTTCCGAGAATTTTCCGAGAATTTTCCGAGAATTTTCCGAGAATTTTCCGAGAATTTTCCGAGAATTTTCCGAGAATTTTCTGAGAATTTTCCGAGAATTTCCGGAGAATTTTCCGAGCATTTTCCGAGAAATTTTCCGAGAATTTTCCGAGAATTTTCCGAGAATTTTCCGGGAATTTTCCGAGAATTTTCTGAGAATTTTCCGAGAATTTTCCGAGAATTTTCCGACAATTTTCCGAGAATTTTCCGAGAATTTTCCGAGAATTTTCCGAGAATTTTCCGAGAAATTTCTGAGAATTTTCCGAGAATTTTCCGAGAATTTTCCGAGATTTTTCCGAGCATTTTCCGAGAATTTTCCGAGAATTTTCCGAGAATTTTCCGAGAATTTTCCGTCAATTTTCCGAGAATTTTCCGAGAATTTTCCGAGAATTTTCCGAGAATTTTCCGAGATTTTTCCGAGAATTTTCCGAGAATTTTCCGAGAATTTTCCGAGAATCTCCGAGAATTTTCCGAGAATTTTCCGAGAATTTTCCGAGAATTTTCCGAGAATTTTCCGAGAATTTTCCGGGAATTTTCCGAGAATTTTCTGAGAATTTTCCGAGAATTTTCCGAGAATTTTCCGACAATTTTCCGAGAATTTTCCGAGAATTTTCCGAGAATTTTCCGAGAATTTTCCGAGAATTTTCTGAGAATTTAGCGAGAATTTTCCGAGAATTTTCCGAGATTTTTCGGAGAATTTTCCGAGAATTTTCCGAGAATTTTCCGAGAATTTTCCGAGAATTTTCCGAGAATTTTCCAGGAATTTTCCGAGAATTTTCTGAGAATTTTCCGAGAATTTTCCGAGAATTTTCCGACAATTTTCCGAGAATTTTCCGAGAATTTTCCGAGAATTTTCCGAGAATTTTCCGAGAATTTTCTGAGAATTTTCCGAGAATTTTACGAGAATTTTCCGAGATTTTTCCGAGAATTTTCCGAGAATTTTCCGAGAATTTTCCGAGAATTTTCCGAGAAATTTCCGAGAATTTTCCGAGAATTTTCTGAGAATTTTCCGAGAATTTTCCGAGAATTTTCCGGGAATTTTCCGAGAATTTTCCGAGAATTTTCCGAGAATTTTCCGAGAATTTTCCGAGAATTTTCCGAGAATTTTCCGTCAATTTTCCGAGAATTTTCCGAGAATTTTCCGAGAATTTTCCGAGAATTTTCTGAGAATTTTCTGAGAATTTTCCGAGAATTTTCCGAGCATTTTCCGAGAATTTTCCGAGAATTTTCCGAGAATTTTCCGGGAATTTTCCGAGAATTTTCTGAGAATTTTCCGAGAATTTTCCGAGAATTTTCCGACAATTTTCCGAGAATTTTCCGAGAATTTTCCGAGAATCTTCCGAGAATTTTCCGAGAATTTTCCGAGAATTTTCCGAGAATTTTCCGAGATTTTTCCGAGAATTTTCCGAGAATTTTCCGAGAATTTTCCGAGAATTTTCCGAGAATTTTCCGTCAATTTTCCGAGAATTTTCCGAGAATTTTCCGAGAATTTTCCGAGAATTTTCCGAGATTTTTCCGAGAATTTTCCGAGAATTTTCCGAGAATTATCCGAGAATTTTCCGAGAATTTTCCGAGAATTTTCCGAGAATTTTCCGAGAATTTTCCGAGAATTTTCCGAGAATTTTCCGAGAATTTTCCGAGAATTTTCCGGGAATTTTCCGAGAATTTTCTGAGAATTTTCCGAGAATTTTCCAAGAATTTTCCGACAATTTTCCGAGAATTTTCCGAGAATTTTCCGAGAATTTTCCGAGAATTTTCTGAGAATTTTCCGAGAATTTTCCGAGAATTTTCCGAGATTTTTCCGAGAATTTTCCGAGAATTTTCCGAGAATTTTCCGAGAATTTTCCGAGAACTTTCCGAGAATTTTCCGAGAATTTTCCGAGAATTTTCCGAGAATTTTCCGAGAATTTTCCGGGAATTTTCCGAGAATTTTCCGAGAATTTTCCGAGAATTTTCCGAGAATTTTCCGAGAATTTTCCGAGAATTTTCCGAGAATTTTCCGTCAATTTTCCGAGAATTTTCCGAGAATTTTCCGAGAATTTTCCGAGAATTTTCTGAGAATTTTCTGAGAATTTTCCGAGAATTTTCCGAGAATTTTCCGAGAATTTTCCGAGAATTTTCCGAGAATTTTCCGAGAATTTTCCGAGAATTTTCCGAGAATTTTCCGGAAATTTTCCGAGAATTTTCTGAGAATTTTCCGAGAATTTTCCGAGAATTTTCCGAGAATTTTCCGAGAATTTTCCGAGAATTTTCCGAGAATCTTCCGAGAATTTTCCGGGAATTTTCCGAGAATTTTCCGAGAATTTTCTGAGAATTTTCCGAGAAATATCCGAGAATTTCCGAGAATTTTCCGAGAATTTTCCGAGAATTTTCCGAGAATTTTCCGAGAATTTTCCGAGAATTTTCCGAGAATTTTCCGAGAATTTTCCGAGAATTTTCCGAGAATTTTCCGAGAATTTTCCGAGAATTTTCTGAGAATTTTCCGAGAATTTTCCGATAATTTTCAGAGAATTTTCCGAGAATTTTCCGAGAATTTTCCGAGAATTTTCCGAGAATTTTCCGAGAATTTTCCGTCAATTTTCCGAGAATTTTCCGAGAATTTTCCGAGAATTTTCCGAGAATTTTCCGAGAATTTTCCGAGAATTTTCCGTCAATTTTCCGAGAATTTTCCGAGAATTTTCCGAGAATTTTCCGAGAATTTTCCGAGAATTTTCCGAGAATTTTCCGTCAATTTTCCGAGAATTTTCCGAGAATTTTCCGAGATTTTTCCGAGAATTTTCCGAGAATTTTCCGAGAATTTTCCGAGAATTTTCCCAGAATTTTCCGAGAATTTTCCGAGATTTTTCCGAGAATTTTCTGTCAATTTTCTGAGAATTTTCCGAGAATTTTCCGACATTTTTCCGAGAATTTTTCGAGAATTTTCCGAGAATTTTCCGAGAATTTTCCGAGAATTTTCCGAGAATTTTCCGTCAATTTTCTGAGAATTTTCCGAGAATTTTCCGAGAATTTTCCGAGAATTGTCTGAGAATTTTCCGTCAATTTTCCGAGAATTTTCCGAGAATTTTCCGAGAATTTTCCGAGAATTTTCCGAGAATTTTCCGAGAATTTTCCGTCAATTTTACGAGAATTTTCCGAGAATTTTCCGAGAATTTTCCGAGAATTTTCTGAGAATTTTCTGAGAATTTTCCGAGAATTTTCCGAGAATTTTCCGAGATTTTTCCGAGAATTTTCCGAGAATTTTCCGAGAATTTTCCGAGAATTTTCCGAGAATTTTCCGAGAATTTTCCGGGAATTTTCCGAGAATTTTCCGAGAATTTTCCGAGAATTTTCCGAGAATTTTCCGAGAATTTTCCGAGAATTTTCCGAGAATTTTCCGAGAATTTTCCGAGAATTTTCCGTCAATTTGCCGAGAATTTTCCGAGAATTTTCCGAGAATTTTCAGAGAATTTTCCGAGAATTTTCCGAGAATTTTCCGGGAATTTTCCGAGAATTTTCTGAGAATTTTCCGAGAATTTTCCGAGAATTTTCCGAGAATTTTCCGAGAATTTTCCGGGAATTTTCCGAGAATTTTCTGAGAATTTTCCGAGAATTTTCCGAGAATTTTCCGAGAATTTTCCGAGAATTTTCCGAGAATTTTCGGAGAATTTTCCGAGAATTTTCCGAGAATTTTCCGAGAATTTTCCGAGAATTTTCCGGAAATTTTCCGAGAATTTTCTGAGAATTTTCCGAGAATTTTCCGAGAATTTTCCGAGAATTTTCCGAGAATTTTCCGAGAATTTTCCGAGAATTTGTCCGAGAATTTTCCGAGAATTTTCTGAGAATTTTACGAGAATTTTCCGAGAATTTTCTGAGAATTTTCCGACAATTATCCGAGAATTTCCGGGAATTTTCTGAGAATTTTCCGAGAATTTTCCGAGAATTTTCCGTCAATTTTCCGAGAATTTTCCGTCAATTTTCCGAGTATTTTCCGAGAATTTTCCGAGAATTTTCCGAGATTTTTCCGAGAATTTTCCGAGAATTTTCCGTCAATTTTCCGAGAATTTTCCGAGAATTTTCCGGGAATTTTCCGAGAATTTTCTGAGAATTTTCCGAGAATTTTCCGAGAATTTTCCGAGAATTTTCCGAGTATTTTCCGAGAATTTTCCGAGAATTTTCCGAGAATTTTCCGTCAATTTTCCGAGAATTTTCCGTCAATTTTCCGAGAATTTTCCGAGAATTTTCCGAGAATTTTCCGAGAATTTTCCGAGAATTTTCCGAGAATTTTCCGTCAATTTTCCGAGAATTTTCCGAGAATTTTCCGAGATTTTTCCGAGAATTTTGCGAGAATTTTCCGAGAATTTTCCGAGAATTTTCCGAGAATTTTCCGAGAATTTTCCGAGAATTTTCCGTGAATTTTCCGAGAATTTTCCGGGAATTTTCCGAGAATTTTCTGAGAATTTTCCGAGAATTTTCCGAGAATTTTCCGAGAATTTTCCGAGAATTTTCCGGGAATTTTCCGAGAATTTTCTGAGAATTTTCCGAGAATTTTCCGAGAATTTTCCGAGAATTTTCCGAGAATTTTCCGAGAATTTTCCGAGAACTTTCCGAGAATTTTCCGAGAATTTTCCGAGAATTTTCCGAGAATTTTCCGAGAATTTTCCGGAAATTTTCCGAGAATTTTCTGAGAATTTTCCGAGAATTTTCCGAGAATTTTCCGAGAATTTTCCGAGAATTTTCCGAGAATTTTCCGAGAATTTTCCGAGAATTTTCCGAGAATTTTCTGAGAATTTTACGAGAATTTTCCGAGAATTTTCTGAGAATTTTCCGACAATTATCCGAGAATTTCCGAGAATTTTCTGAGAATTTTCCGAGAATTTTCCGAGAATTTTCCGTCAATTTTCCGAGATTTTTCCGAGAATTTTCCGAGAATTTTCCGAGAATTTTCCGAGAATTTTCCGAGAATTTTCCGAGAATTTTCCGTCAATTTTCCGAGTATTTTCCGAGAATTTTCCGAGAATTTTCCGAGAATTTTCCGAGAATTTTCCGAGAATTTTCCGTCAATTTTCCGAGAATTTTCCGAGAATTTTCCGGGAATTTTCCGAGAATTTTCTGAGAATTTTCCGAGAATTTTCCGAGAATTTTCCGAGAATTTTCCGAGAATTTTCCAAGAATTTTCCGAGAATTTTCCGAGATTTTTCCGAGAATTTTCCGAGAATTTTCCGAGAATTTTCCGAGAATTTTCCGAGAATTTTCCGAGAATTTTCCGAGAATTTTCCGAGAATTTTCCGAGAATTTTCCGTCAATTTTCCGAGTATTTTCCGAGAATTTTCTGAGAATTTTCCGAGAATTTTCCGAGAATTTTCCGAGAATTTTCCGTCAATTTTCCGAGAATTTTCCGAGAATTTTCCGAGAATTTTCCGAGAATTTTCCGAGAATTTTCCGAGAATTTTCCGTCAATTTTCCGAGAATTTTCCGAGAATTTTCCGAGATTTTTCCGAGAATTTTCCGAGAATTTTCCGAGAATTTTCCGAGAATTTTCCGAGAATTTTCCGAGAATTTTCCGAGATTTTTCCGAGAATTTTCCGTCAATTTTCTGAGAATTTTCCGAGAATTTTCCGACATTTTTCCGAGAATTTTTCGATAATTTTCCGAGAATTTTCCGAGAATTTTCCGAGAATATTCCGAGAATTTTCCGTCAATTTTCTGAGAATTTTCCGAGGATTTTCCGAGAATTTTCCGAGAATTTTCTGAGAATTTTCTGAGAATTTTCCGAGAATTTTCCGAGAATTTTCCGAGAATTTTCCGAGAATTTTCCGAGAATTTTCCGAGAATTTTCCGTCAATTTTACGAGAATTTTCCGAGAATTTTCCGAGAAATTTCCGAGAATTTTCTGAGAATTTTCTGAGAATTTTCCGAGAATTTTCCGAGAATTTTCCGAGAATTTTCCGAGAATTTTCCGAGAATTTTCCGAGAATTTTCCGAGAATTTTCCGGGAATTTTCCGAGAATTTTCCGAGAATTTTCCGAGAATTTTCCGAGAATTTTCCGAGAATTTTCCGAGAATTTTCCGAGAATTTTCCGAGAAATTCCGAGAATTTTCCGAGAATTTTCCGAGAATTTTCCGAGAATTTTCCGAGAATTTTCTGAGAATTTTCCGAGAAATTTCCGAGAATTTTCCGAGAATTTTCCGAGAATTTTCCGAGAATTTTCCGGGAATTTTCCGAGAATTTTCTGAGAATTTTCCGAGAATTTTCCGAGAATTTTCCGAGAATTTTCCGAGAATTTTCCGGGAATTTTCCGAGAATTTTCTGAGAATTTTCCGAGAATTATCCGAGAATTTCCGAGAATTTTCTGAGAATTTTCCGAGAATTTTCCGAGAATTTTCCGAGAATTTTCCGAGAATTTTCCGAGAATTTTCCGAGAATTTTCCGAGAATTTTCCGAGAATTTTCCGAGAATTTTCCGAGAATTTTCCGAGAATTTTCCGAGAATTTTCCGAGAATTTTCCGAGAATTTTCCGAGAATTTTCAGAGAATTTTCCGAGAATTTTCCGAGAATTTTCCGAGAATTTTCCGAGAATTTTCCGAGAATTTTCCGAGAATTTTCCGAGAATTTTCCGAGAATTTTCCGAGAATTTTCCGTCAATTTTCCGAGAATTTTCCGAGAATTTTCCGAGAATTTTCCGAGAATTTTCCGAGATTTTTCCGAGAATTTTCCGAGAATTTTCCGAGAATTTTCCGAGAATTTTCCGAGAATTCTCCGAGAATTTTCCGAGAATTTTCGGAGAATTTTCCGAGAATTTTCCGAGAATTTTCCGAGAATTTTCCGAGAATTTTCCGAGAATTTTCCGAGAATTTTCTGAGAATTTTCCGAGAATTTTCCGAGAATTTTCCGACAATTTTCCGAGAATTTTCCGAGAATTTTCCGAGAATTTTCCGAGAATTTTCCTAGAATTTTCTGAGAATTTTCCGAGAATTTTCCGAGATTTTTCCGAGAATTTTCCGAGAATTTTCCGAGAATTTTCCGAGAATTTTCCGAGAATTTTCCGAGAATTTTCCGAGAACTTTCCGAGAATTTTCCGAGAATTTTCCGAGAATTTTCCGAGAATTTTCCGAGAATTTTCCGAGAATTTTCCGAGAATTTTCCGAGAATTTTCCGAGAATTTTCGGAGAATTTTCCGAGAATTTTCCGAGAATTTTCTGAGAATTTTCCGAGAATTTTCCGAGAATTTTCTGAGAATTTTCCGAGAATTATCCGAGAATTTCCGAGAATTTTCTGAGAATTTTCCGAGAATTTTCCGAGAATTTTCCGAGAATTTTCCGAGAATTTTCCGAGAATTTTCCGAGAATTTTCCGAGAATTTTCCGAGAATTTTCCGAGAATTTTCTGAGAATTTTCCGAGAATTTTCCGACAATTTTCCGACAATTTTCCGAGAATTTTCCGAGAATTTTCCGAGAATTTTCCGAAAATTTTTCCGAGAATTTTCTGAGAATTTTCCGAGAATTTTCCGAGATTTTTCCGAGAATTTTCCGAGAATTTTCCGAGAATTTTCCGAGAATTTTCCGAGAATTTTCCGAGAATTTTCCGAGAACTTTCCGAGAATTTTCCGAGAATTTTCCGAGAATTTTCCGAGAATTTTCCGAGAATTTTCCGAGAATTTTCCGAGAATTTTCCGAGAATTTTCCGAGAATTTTCCGAGAATTTTCCGAGAATTTTCCGAGAATTTTCTGAGAATTTTCCGAGAATTTTCCGAGAATTTTCTGAGAATTTTCCGAGAATTATCCGAGAATTTCCGAGAATTTTCTGAGAATTTTCCGAGAATTTTCCGAGAATTTTCCGAGAATTTTCCGAGAATTTTCCGAGAATTTTCCGAGAATTTTCCGAGAATTTTCCGGGAATTTTCCGAGAATTTTCCGAGAATTTTCCGAGAATTTTCCGAGAATTTTCCGAGAATTTTCCGAGAATTTTCCGAGAATTTTCCGAGAATTTTCTGAAAATTTTCCGAGAATTTTCCGAGAATTTTCAGAGAATTTTCCGAGAATTTTCCGAGAATTTTCCGAGAATTTTCCGAGAATTTTCCGAGAATTTTCCGAGAATTTTCCGAGAATTTTCCGAGAATTTTCCGAGAATTTTCCGTCAATTTTCCGAGAATTTTCCGAGAATTTTCCGAGAATTTTCCGAGAATTTTCCGAGATTTTTCCGAGAATTTTCCGAGAATTTTCCGAGAATTTTCCGAGAATTTTCCGAGAATTTTCCGAGAATTTTCCGAGAATTTTCCGAGAATTTTCCGTCAATTTTCCGAGAATTTTCCGAGAATTTTCCGAGAATTTTCCGAGAATTTTCCGAGAATTTTCCGAGAATTTTCCGAGAATTTTCCGAGAATTTTCCGAGAATTTTCTGAGAATTTTCCGAGAATTTTCCGAGAATTTTCCGACAATTTTCCGAGAATTTTCCGAGAATTTTCCGAGAATTTTCCGAGAATTTTCCGAGAATTTTCTGAGAATTTTCCGAGAATTTTCCGAGATTTTTCCGAGATTTTTCCGAGAATTTTCCGAGAATTTTCCGAGAATTTTCCGAGAATTTTCCGAGAATTTTCCGAGAATTTTCCGAGAACTTTCCGAGAATTTTCCGAGAATTTTCCGAGAATTTTCCGAGAATTTTCCGAGAATTTTCCGGGAATTTTCGGAGAATTTTCCGAGAATTTTCCGAGAATTTTCCGAGAATTTTCCGAGAATTTTCCGAGAATTTTGCGTCAATTTTCCGAGAATTTTCCGAGAATTTTCCGAGAATTTTCCGAGAAATTTCCGAGAATTTTCCGAGAATTTTCGGAGAATTTTCTGAGAATCTTCCGAGAATTTTCCGAGAATTTTCTGAGAATTTTCCGAGAATTATCCGAGAATTTCCGAGAATTTTCTGAGAATTTTCGGAGAATTTTCCGAGAATTTTCCGAGAATTTTCCGAGAATTTTCCGAGAATTTTCCGAGAATTTTCCGAGAATTTTCCGAGAATTTTCCGAGAATTTTCCGAGAATTTTCCGAGAATTTTCCGAGAATTTTCCGTCAATTTTCCGAGAATTTTCCGAGAATTTTCCGAGAATTTTCCGAGAATTTTCTGAGAATTTTCCGAGAATTTTCCGAGAATTTTCCGAGAATTTTCCGAGAATTTTCCGAGAATTTTCCGGGAATTTTCCGAGAATTTTCTGAGAATTTTCCGAGAATTTTCCAAGAATTTTCCGAGAATTTTCCGAGAATTTTCCGAGAATTTTCCGAGAATTTTCCGAGAATTTTCCGAGAATTTTCCGAGAATTTTCCGAGAATTTTCCGAGAATTTTCCGGGAATTTTCTGAGAATTTTCTGAGAATTTTCCGAGAATTTTCCGAGAATTTTCCGAGAATTTTCCGAGAATTTTCCGAGAATTTTCCGAGAATTTTCCGAGAATTTTCCGAGAATTTTCCGAGAATTTTCCGAGAACTTTCCGAGAATTTTCGGAGAATTTTCCGAGAATTTTCCGAGAATTTTCTGAGAATTTTCCGAGAATTTTCCGAGAATTTTCTGAGAATTTTCCGAGAATTATCCGAGAATTTCCGAGAATTTTCTGAGAATTTTCCGAGAATTTTCCGAGAATTTTCCGACAATTTTCCGAGAATTTTCCGAGAATTTTCCGAGAATTTTCCGGGAATTTTCCGAGAATTTTCTGAGAATTTTCCGAGAATTTTCCGAGAATTTTCCGACAATTTTCCGAGAATTTTCCGAGAATTTTCCGAGAATTTTCCGAGAATTTTCCGAGAAATTTCTGAGAATTTTCCGAGAATTTTCCGAGAATTTTCCGAGAATTTTCCGAGAATTTTCCGAGAATTTTCCGGGAATTTTCCGAGAATTTTCTGAGAATTTTCCGAGAATTTTCCAAGAATTTTCCGACAATTTTCCGAGAATTTTCCGAGAATTTTCCGAGATTTTTCCGAGATTTTTCCGAGAATTTTCTGAGAATTTTCCGAGAATTTTCCGAGAATTTTCCGAGATTTTTCCGAGAATTTTCCGAGAATTTTCCGAGAATTTTCCGAGAATTTTCCGAGAACTTTCCGAGAATTTTCCGAGAATTTTCCGAGAATTTTCTGAGAATCTTCCGAGAATTTTCCGGGAATTTTCCGAGAATTTTCCGAGAATTTTCCGAGAATTTTCCGAGAATTTCCGAGAATTTTCCGAGAATTTTCTGACAATTTTCCGAGAATTTTCCGAGAATTTTCCGAGATTTTTCCGACAATTTTCCGAGAATTTTCTGAGAATTTTCCGAGAATTTTCCGAGAACTTTCCGAGAATTTTCCGAGAATTTTCCGAGAATTTTCCGAGAATTTCCGAGAATTTTCCGGGATTTTTCCGAGAATTTTCCGAGAATTTTCCGAGAATTTTTCCGAGAATTTTCCGAGAATTTTCCGAGAATTTTCCGAGAATTTTCCGAGAATTTTCCGAGAATTTTCCGAGAATTTTCCGAGAAATTTCTGAGAATTTTCCGAGAATTTTCCGAGAATTTTCCGAGATTTTTCCGAGCATTTTCCGAGAATTTTCCGAGAATTTTCCGAGAATTTTCCGAGAATTTTCCGTCAATTTTCCGAGAATTTTCCGAGAATTTTCCGAGAATTTTCCGAGAATTTTCCGAGATTTTTCCGAGAATTTTCCGAGAATTTTCCGAGAATTTTCCGAGAATTTTCCGAGAATTTTCCGAGAATTTTCCGAGGATTTTCTGAGAATTTTCCGAGAATTTTCCGAGAATTTTCCGAGAATTTTCCGAGAATTTTCCGAGAATTTTCCGAGAATTTTCCGAGAATTTTCCGAGAATTTTCTGAGAATTTTCCGAGAATTAGCCGAGAATTATCCGAGAATTTTCTGAGAATTTTCCGAGAATTTTCTGAGAATTTTCCGAGAATTTTCTGAGAATTTTCCGAGAATTTTCCGAGAATTTTCCGAGAATTTTCCGAGAATTTTCCGAGAATTTTCCGAGAATTTTCCGAGAATTTTCCGAGAATTTTCCGAGAGTTTTCCGTCAATTTTCCGAGAATTTTCCGAGAATTTTCCGAGAATTTTCCGAGAATTTTCCGAAAATTTTCCGAGAATTTTCCGATAATTTTCCGAGAATTTTCCGAAAATTTTCCGAGAATTTTCCGAGAATTTTCCGAGAATTTTCCGAGAATTTTCCGTCAATTTTCCGAGAATTTTCCGAGAATTTTCCGAGAATTTTCCGAGAATTTTCCGAGAATTTTCCGAGAATTTTCCGAGATTTTTCCGAGAATTTTCCGAGAATTTTCCGAGAATTTTCCGAGAATTTTCCGAGAATTTTCCGAGACCTTTCCGAGAATTTTCCGAGAATTTTCCGAGAATTTTCCGAGAATTTTCCGAGAATTTTCCGAGAATTTTCCGAGAATTTTCCGAGAATTTTCCGAGAATTTTCTGAGAATTTTCCGAGAATTTTCCGACAATTTTCCGACAATTTTCCGAGAATTTTCCGAGAATTTTCCGAGAATTTTCCGAGAATTTTCCGAGAATTTTCTGAGAATTTTCCGAGAATTTTCCGAGATTTTTCCGAGAATTTTCCGAGAATTTTCCGAGAATTTTCCGAGAATTTTCCGAGAATTTTCCGAGAATTTTCCGAGAACTTTCCGAGAATTTTCCGAGAATTTTCCGAGAATTTTCCGAGAATCTTCCGAGAATTTTCCGGGAATTTTCGGAGAATTTTCCGAGAATTTTCCGAGAATTTTCCGAGAATTTTCCGAGAATTTTCCGAGAATTTTGCGTCAATTTTCCGAGAATTTTCCGAGAATTTTCCGAGAATTTTCCGAGAAATTTCCGAAAATTTTCCGAGAATTTTCGGAGAATTTTCTGAGAATCTTCCGAGAATTTTCCGAGAATTTTCTGAGAATTTTCCGAGAATTATCCGAGAATTTCCGAGAATTTTCTGAGAATTTTCCGAGAATTTTCCGAGAATTTTCCGAGAATTTTCCGAGATTTTTCCGAGAATTTTCCGAGAATTTTCTGAGAATTTTCCGAGAATTTTCCGAGAATTTTCCGAGAATTTTCCGAGAATTTTCCGAGAATTTTCCGTCAATTTTCCGAGAATTTTCCGAGAATTTTCCGAGAATTTTCCGAGAATTTTCCCAGAATTTTCCGAGAATTTTCCGAGAATTTTCCGAGAATTTTCCGAGAACTTTCCGAGAATTTTCCGAGAATTTTCCGAGAATTTTCCGAGAATTTTCCGGGAATTTTCTGAGGATTTTCCGAGAATTTTCCGAGAATTTTCCGAGAATTTTCCGAGAATTTTCTGAGAATTTTCCGAGAATTTTCCGAGAATTTTCCGAGAATTTTCCGAGAATTTTCCGAGAATTTTCCGAGATTTTTCCGAGAATTTTCCGAGAATTTTCGGAGAATTTTCCGAGAATTTTCCGAGAATTTTCCGAGAATTTTCCGAGAATTTTCCGAGAAGTTTCTGAGAATTTTCCGAGAATTTTCCGAGAATTTTCCGAGAATTTTCCGAGAATTTTCCGAGAATTTTTCGTCAATTTTCCGAGAATTTTCCGAGAATTTTCCGAGAATTTTCCGAGAATTTTCCGAGAATTTTCCGAGAATTTTCCGAGAATTTTCCGAGAGTTTTCCGAGAATTTTCCGTCAATTTTCCGAGAATTTTCCGAGAATTTTCCGAGAATTTTCCGAGAATTTTCCGAGAATTTTCCGAGAATTTTCCGAGAATTTTCCGAGAATTTTCCGAGAATTTTGCAAGAATTTTCCGAGAATTTTCCGAGAATTTTCCGAGAATTTTCCGAGAATTTTCCGAGAATTTTCCGAGAATTTTCCGAGAATTTTCCGAGAATTTTCCGAGAATTTTCCGAGAATTTTCTGAGAATTTTCCGAGAATTTTCCGAGAATTTTCCGAGAATTTTCCGAGAATTTTCTGGCAATTTTCCGAGAATTTTCCGAGAATTTTCCGAGAATTTCCGAGAATTTTCCGAGAATTTTCGGAGAATTTTTCGAGAGTTTTCCGAGAATTTTCCGAGAATTTTCCGAGAATTTTCCGAGAATTTTCCGGGAATTTTCGGAGAATTTTCTGAGAATTTTCCGAGAATTTTCCGAGAATTTTCCGAGAATTTTCCGAGAATTTTCCGAGAATTTTCCGAGAATTTTCTGAGAATTTTCCAAGAATTTTCCGAGATTTTTCCGAGAATTTTCCGAGAATTTTCCGAGAATTTTCCGAGAATTTTCCGAGAATTTTCCGAGAATTTTCTGAGAACTTTCCGAGAATTTTCCGAGAATTTTCCGAGAATTTTCCGAGAATTTCCGAGAATTTTCCGAGAATTTTCCGAGAATTTTCCGTCAATTTTCCGAGAATTTTCTGAGAATTTTCCGAGAATTTTCCGAGAATTTTCCGAGAATTTTCCGAGAATTTTCCGAGAATTTTCCGAGAATTTTCCGAGAATTTTCCGAGAATTTTCCGAGAATTTTCCGAGAATTTTCCGAGAATTTTCCGAGAATTTTCCGAGAATTTTCCGAGAATTTTCCGAGAATTTTCCGAGAATTTTCCGAGAATTTTCCGAGAATTATCCGAGAATTATCCGAGAATTTCCGAGAATTTTCCGAGAATTTTCCGAGAATTTTCCGAGAATTTTCCGAGAATTTTCCGAGAATTTTCCGAGAATTTTCCGAGAATTTTCCGAGAATTTTCTGAGAATTTTCCGAGAATTTTCCGAGAATTTTCCGAGAATTTTCCGAGAATTTTCCGAGAATTTTCCGAAAATTTTCCGAGAATTTTCCGAGAATTTTCCGAGAATTTTCCGAGAATTTTCGGAGAATTTTCCGAGAATTTTCCGTCAATTTTCCGAGAATTTTCCGAGAATTTTCCGAAAATTTTCCGAGAATTTTCCGAGAATTTTCCGAGAATTTTCCGAGAATTTTCCGAGAATTTTCCGAGAATTTTCCGAGAATTTTCCGAGAATTTTCTGAGAATTTTCCGAGAATTTTCCGAGAATTTTCCGAGAATTTTCCGAGAATTTTCCGAGAATTTTCCGAGAATTTTCCGAGAATTTTCCGAGAATTTTCCGAGAATTTTCCGTCAATTTTCCGAGAATTTTCCGAGAATTTTCCGAGAATTTTCCGAGAAATTTCCGAGAATTTTCTGAGAATTTTCCGAGAATTTTCTGAGAATTTTCCGAGAATTTTCCGAGAATTTTCCGAGAATTTTCCGAGAATTTTCCGAGAATTTTCCGACAATTTTCCGAGAATTTTCCGAGAATTTTCCGAGAATTTTCCGAGAATTTTCCGAGATTTTTCCGAGAATTTTCCGAGAATTTTTCGAGAATTTTCCGAGAATTTTCCGAGAATTTTCCGAGAATTTTCCGAGAATTTTCCGAGAATTTTCCGAGAATTTTCCGAGAATTTTCTGAGAATTTTCCGAGAATTTTCCGAGATTTTTCCGAGAATTTTCCGAGAATTTTCCGAGAATTTTCCGAGAATTTTCCGAGAATTTTCCGAGAATTTTCCGAGAATTTTCCGAGAACTTTCCGAGAATTTTCCGAGAATTTTCCGAGAATTTTCCGAGAATTTTCCGAGAATTTTCCGAGAATTTTCCGAGAATTTTCCGTGAATTTTCCGAGGATTTTCGGAGAATTTTCCGAGAATTTTCCGAGAATTTTCTGAGAATTTTCCGAGATTTTCCGAGAATTTTCTGAGAATTTTCCGAGAATTTTCCGAGAATTTCCGAGATTTTTCCGAGAATTTTCCGAGAATTTTCCGAGAATTTTCCGAGAATTTTCCGAGAATTTTCCGAGAATTTTCCGAGAATTTTCCGAGAATTTTCCGAGAATTTTCCGAGAATTTTCCGAGAATTTTCCGAGAATTTTCCGGGAATTTTCCGAGAATTTTCTGAGAATTTTCCGAGAATTTTCCGAGAATTTTCTGAGAATTTTCCGAGAATTTTCTGAGAATTTTCCGAGAATTTTCCGAGAATTTTCCGAGAATTTTCCGAGAATTTTCCGAGAATTTTCCGTCAATTTTCCGAGAATTTTCCGAGAATTTTCCGAGAATTTTCCGAGAATTTTCCGAGATTTTTCCGAGAATTTTCCGAGAATTTTCCGAGAATTTTCCGAGAATTTTCCGAGAATTTTCCGAGAATTTTCCGAGAATTTTCCGAGAATTTTCCGAGAATTTTCCGAGAATTTTCCGAGAATTTTCCGAGAATTTTCCGAGAATTTTCCGAGAATTTTCCGAGAATTTTCTGAGAATTTTCCGAGAATTTTCCGAGAATTTTCCGACAATTTTCCGAGAATTTTCCGAGAATTTTCCGAGAATTTTCCGAGAATTTTCCGAGAATTTTCTGAGAATTTTCCGAGAATTTTCCGAGATTTTTCCGAGAATTTTCCGAGAATTTTCCGAGAATTTTCCGAGAATTTTCCGAGAATTTTCCGAGAATTTTCCGAGAACTTTCCGAGAATTTTCCGAGAATTTTCCGAGAATTTTCCGAGAATTTTCGGAGAGTTTTCCGGGAATTTTCCGAGAATTTTCCGAGAATTTTCCGAGAATTTTCCGAGAATTTTCCGAGAATTTTCCGAGAATTTTGCGTCAATTTTCCGCGAATTTTCCGAGAATTTTCCGAGAAATTTCCGAGAAATTTCCGGGAATTTTCCGAGAATTTTCCGAGAATTTTCTGAGAATCTTCCGAGAATTTTCCGAGAATTTTCTGAGAATTTTCCGAGAATTATCCGAGAATTTCCGAGAATTTTCTGAGAATTTTCCGAGAATTTTCCGAGAATTTTCCGAGAATTTTCCGAGAATTTTCCGAGAATTTTCCGAGAATTTTCTGAGAATTTTCCGAGAATTTTCCGAGAATTTTCCGAGAATCTCCGAGAATTTTCCGAGAATTTTCCGAGAATTTTCCGAGAATTTTCCGAGAATTTTCCGAGAATTTTCCGGGAATTTTCCGAGAATTTTCTGAGAATTTTCCGAGAATTTTCCGAGAATTTTCCGACAATTTTCCGAGAATTTTCCGAGAATTTTCCGAGAATTTTCCGAGAATTTTCCGAGAATTTTCTGAGAATTTTCCGAGAATTTTCCGAGAATTTTCCGAGATTTTTCCGAGAATTTTCCGAGAATTTTCCGAGAATTTTCCGAGGATTTTCCGAGAACTTTCCGAGAATTTTCCGAGAATTTTCCGAGAATTTTCCGAGAATTTTCCGAGAATTTTCCGGGAATTTTCCGAGAATTTTCCGAGAATTTTCCGAGAATTTTCCGAGAATTTTCCGAGAATTTTCCGAGAATTTTCCGTCAATTTTCCGAGAATTTTCCGAGAATTTTCCGAGAATTTTCCGAGAATTTTCTGAGAATTTTCTGAGAATTTTCCGAGAATTTTCCGAGCATTTTCCGAGAATTTTCCGAGAATTTTCCGAGAATTTTCCGGGAATTTTCCGAGAATTTTCTGAGAATTTTCCGAGAATTTTCCGAGAATTTTCCGACAATTTTCCGAGAATTTTCCGAGAATTTTCCGAGAATTTTCCGAGAATTTTCCGAGAGTTTTCCGTCAATTTTCCGAGAATTTTCCGAGAATTTTCCGAGAATTTTCCGAGAATTTTCCGAAAATTTTCCGAGAATTTTCCGATAATTTTCCGAGAATTTTCCGAGAATTTTCCGAGAATTTTCCGAGAATTTTCCGAGAATTTTCCGAGAATTTTCCGTCAATTTTCCGAGAATTTTCCGAGAATTTTCCGAGAATTTTCCGAGAATTTTCCGAGATTTTTCCGAGAATTTTCCGAGAATTTTCCGAGAATTTTCCGAGAATTTTCCGAGAATTTTCCGAGACCTTTCCGAGAATTTTCCGAGAATTTTCCGAGAATTTTCCGAGAATTTTCCGAGAATTTTCCGAGAATTTTCCGAGAATTTTCCGAGAATTTTCCGAGAATTTTCTGAGAATTTTCCGAGAATTTTCCGAGAATTTTCCGACAATTTTCCGAGAATTTTCCGAGAATTTTCCGAGAATTTTCCGAGAATTTTCCGAGAATTTTCTGAGAATTTTCCGAGAATTTTCCGAGATTTTTCCGAGAATTTTCCGAGAATTTTCCGAGAATTTTCCGAGAATTTTCCGAGAATTTTCCGAGAATTTTCCGAGAACTTTCCGAGAATTTTCCGAGAATTTTCCGAGAATTTTCCGAGAATTTTCCGAGAATTTTCCGGGAATTTTCGGAGAATTTTCCGACAATTTTCCGAGAATTTTCCGAGAATTTTCCGAGAATTTTCCGAGAATTTTGCGTCAATTTTCCGAGAATTTTCCGAGAATTTTCCGAGAATTTTCCGAGAAATTTCCGAAAATTTTCCGAGAATTTTCGGAGAATTTTCTGAGAATCTTCCGAGAATTTTCTGAGAATTTTCCGAGAATTATCCGAGAATTTCCGAGAATTTTCTGAGAATTTTCCGAGAATTTTCCGAGAATTTTCCGAGAATTTTCCGAGAATTTTCCGAGAATTTTCCGAGAATTTTCTGAGAATTTTCCGAGAATTTTCCGAGAATTTTCCGAGAATTTTCCGAGAATTTTCCGAGAATTTTCCGTCAATTTTCCGAGAATTTTCCGAGAATTTTCCGAGAATTTTCCGAGAATTTTCCCAGAATTTTCCGAGAATTTTCCGAGAATTTTCCGAGAATTTTCCGAGAATTTTCCGAGAATTTTCCGAGAATTTTCCGAGAATTTTCCGGGAATTTTCTGAGAATTTTCCGAGAATTTTCCGAGAATTTTCCGAGAATTTTCCGAGAATTTTCTGAGAATTTTCCGAGAATTTTCCGAGAATTTTCCGAGAATTTTCCGAGAATTTTCCGAGAATTTTCCGAGATTTTTCCGAGAATTTTCCGAGAATTTTCGGAGAATTTTCCGAGAATTTTCCGAGAATTTTCCGAGAATTTTCCGAGAATTTTCCGAGAATTTTCTGAGAATTTTCCGAGAATTTTCCGAGAATTTTCCGAGAATTTTCCGAGAATTTTCCGAGAATTTTCCGTCAATTTTCCGAGAATTTTCCGAAAATTTTCGGAGAATTTCCCGAGAATTTTCCGAGAATTTTCCGAGAATTTTCCGAGAATTTTCTGAGAATTTTCCGAGAATTTTCCGAGAATTTTCCGAGATTTTTCCGAGCATTTTCCGAGAATTTTCCGAGAATTTTCCGAGAATTTTCCGAGAATTTTCCGTCAATTTTCCGAGAATTTTCCGAGAATTTTCCGAGAATTTTCCGAGAATTTTCCGAGATTTTTCCCAGAATTTTCCGAGAATTTTCCGAGAATTTTCCGAGAATTTTCCGAGAATTTTCCGAGAATTTTCCGAGAATTTTCCGAGAATTTTCCGAGAATTTTCCGAGAATTTTCCGAGAATTTTCCGAGAATTTTCCGGGAATTTTCCGAGAATTTTCTGAGAATTTTCCGAGAATTTTCCGAGAATTTTCCGACAATTTTCCGAGAATTTTCCGAGAATTTTCCGAGAATTTTCCGAGAATTATCCGAGAATTTTCCGAGAATTTTCCGAGAATTTTCCGAGAATTTTGCGTCAATTTTCCGAGAATTTTCCGAGAATTTTCCGAGAATTTTCCGAGAAATTTCCGAGAATTTTCCGAGAATTTTCCGAGAATTTTCTGAGAATCTTCCGAGAATTTTCCGAGAATTTTCTGAGAATTTTCCGAGAATTATCCGAGAATTTCCGAGAATTTTCTGAGAATTTTCCGAGAATTTTCCGAGAATTTTCCGAGAATTTTCGGAGAATTTTCCGAGAATTTTCCGAGAATTTTCCGAGAATTTTCCGAGAATTTTCCGAGAATTTTCCGAGAATTTTCCGAGAATTTTCCGAGAATTTTCCGAGAATTTTCCGAGAATTTTCCGAGAATTTTCCGGGAATTTTCCGAGAATTTTCTGAGAATTTTCCGAGAATTTTCCGAGAATTTTCCGTGAATTTTCTGAGAATTTTCCGAGAATTTTCCGAGAATTTTCCGAGAATTTTCCGAGAATTTTCCGAGAATTTTCCGAGATTTTTCCAAGAACTTTCCGAGAATTTTCGGAGAATTTTCCGAGAATTTTCCGAGAATTTTCTGAGAATTTTCCGAGAATTTTCCGAGAATTTTCTGAGAATTTTCCGAGAATTATCCGAGAATTTCCGAGAATTTTCTGAGAATTTTCCGAGAATTTTCCGAGAATTTTCCGAGATTTTTCCGAGCATTTTCCGAGAATTTTCCGAGAATTTTCCGAGAATTTTCCGAGAATTTTCCGGGAATTTTCCGAGAATTTTCTGAGAATTTTCCGAGAATTTTCCGAGAATTTTCCGACAATTTTCCGAGAATTTTCCGAGAATTTTCCGAGAATTTTCCGAGAATTTTCCGAGAATTTTCCGAGATTTTTCCGAGAATTTTCCGAGAATTTTCCGAGAATTTTCCGAGAATTTTCCGAGAATTTTCCGAGAATTTTCCGAGAATTTTCTGAGAATTTTCCGAGAATTTTCCGAGAATTTTCTGAGAGATTTCTGAGAATTTTCCGAGAATTTTCCGAGAATTTTCCGGGAATTTTCCGAGAATTTTCTGAGAATTTTCCGAGAATTTTCCGAGAATTTTCCGACAATTTTCCGAGAATTTTCCGAGAATTTTCCGAGAATTTTCCGAGAATTTTCCGAGAATTTTCTGAGAATTTTCCGAGAATTTTCCGAGAATTTTCCGAGATTTTTCCGAGAATTTTCCGAGAATTTTCCGAGAATTTTCCGGGAATTTTCCGAGAACTTTCCGAGAATTTTCCTAGAATTTTCTGAGAATTTTCCGAGAATTTTCCGAGAATTTTCCGAGAATTTTCCGAGAATTTTCCGAGAATTTTCCGAGAATTTTCCGAGAATTTTCCGAGAATTTTCCGAGAATTTTCTGAGAATTTTCTGAGAATTTTCCGAGAATTTTCCTAGAATTTTCTGAGAATTTTCCGAGAATTTTCCGAGAATTTTCCGAGAATTTTCCGAGAATTTTCCGAGAATTTTCCGAGAATTTTCCGAGAATTTTCCGAGAATTTTCCGAGAATTTTCTGAGAATTTTCTGAGAATTTTCCGAGAATTTTCCGAGAATTTTCCGGGAATTTTCCGAGAATTTTCTGAGAATTTTCCGAGAATTTTCCGAGAATTTTCCGACAATTTTCCGAGAATTTTCCGAGAATTTTCCGAGAATTTTCCGAGAATTTTCCGAGAATTTTCTGAGAATTTTCCGAGAATTTTCCGAGAATTTTCCGAGATTTTTCCGAGAATTTTCCGAGAATTTTCCGAGAATTTTCCGGGAATTTTCCGAGAACTTTCCGAGAATTTTCCGAGAATTTTCTGAGAATTTTCCGAGAATTTTCCGGGAATTTTCCGAGAATTTTCCGAGAATTTTCCGAGAATTTTCCGTCAATTTTCCGAGAATTTTCTGAGAATTTTCCGAGAATTTTCCGAGAATTTTCTGAGAATTTTCCGAGAATTTTCCGGGAATTTTCCGAGAATTTTCCGAGAATTTTCCGAGAATTTTCCGAGAATTTTCCGAGAATTTTCCGAGAATTTTCCGTCAATTTTCCGAGAATTTTCTGAGAATTTTCTGAGAATTTTCCGAGAATTTTCCGAGAATTTTCCGGGAATTTTCCGAGAATTTTCTGAGAATTTTCCGAGAATTTTCTGAGAATTTTCCGACAATTTTCCGAGAATTTTCCGAGAATTTTCCGAGAATTTTCCGAGAATTTTCCGAGAATTTTCTGAGAATTTTCCGAGAATTTTCCGAGAATTTTCCGAGATTTTTCCGAGAATTTTCCGAGAATTTTCCGAGAATTTTCCGGGAATTTTCCGAGAACTTTCCGAGAATTTTCCGAGAATTTTCTGAGAATTTTCCGAGAATTTTCCGAGAATTTTCCGGGAATTTTCCGAGAATTTTCCGAGAATTTTCCGAGAATTTTCCGAGAATTTTCCGAGAATTTTCCGAGAATTTTCCGTCAATTTTCCGAGAATTTTCCGAGAATTTTCCGAGAATTTTCCGAGAATTTTCTGAGAATTTTCTGAGAATTTTCCGAGAATTTTCCGAGAATTTCCGGAGAATTTTCCGAGCATTTTCCGAGAATTTTCCGAGAATTTTCCGAGAATTTTCCGAGAATTTTCCGGGAATTTTCCGAGAATTTTCTGAGAATTTTCCGAGAATTTTCCGAGAATTTTCCGACAATTTTCCGAGAATTTTCCGAGAATTTTCCGAGAATTTTCCGAGAATTTTCCGAGAATTTTCTGAGAATTTTCCGAGAATTTTCCGAGAATTTTCCGAGATTTTTCCGAGAATTTTCCGAGATTTTTCCGAGAATTTTCCGAGAATTTTCCGAGAATTTTCCGTCAATTTTCCGAGATTTTTCCGAGAATTTTCCGAGAATTTTCCGAGAATTTTCCGAGATTTTTCCGAGAATTTTCCGAGAATTTTCCGAGAATTTTCCGAGAATTTTCCGAGAATTTTCCGAGAATTTTCCGAGACTTTTCCGAGAATTTTCCGAGAATTTTCCGAGAATTTTCCGAGAATTTTCCGGGAATTTTCCGAGAATTTTCTGATAATTTTCCGAGAATTTTCCGAGAATTTTCCGACAATTTTCCGAGAATTTTCCGAGAATTTTCCGAGAATTTTCCGAGAATTTTCCGAGAATTTTCCGAGAATTTTCCGAGAATTTTCCGGGAATTTTCCGAGAATTTTCCGAGAATTTTCCGAGAATTTTCCGAGAATTTTCCGAGAATTTTCCGAGATTTTTCCGTCAATTTTCCGAGAATTTTCCGAGAATTTTCCGAGAAATTTCCGAGAATTTTCTGAGAATTTTCTGAGAATTTTCCGAGAATTTTCCGAGAATTTTCCGAGAATTTTCCGAGAATTTTCCGAGAATTTTCCGAGAATTTTCCGAGAATTTTCCGAGAATTTTCCGGAAATTTTCCGAGAATTTTCTGAGAATTTTCCGAGAATTTTCCGAGAATTTTCCGAGAATTTTCCGAGAATTTTCCGAGAATTTTCCGAGAATCTTCCGAGAATTTTCTGAGAATTTTCCGAGAATTTTCCGAGAATTTTCTGAGAATTTTCCGAGAATTATCCGAGAATTTCCGAGAATTTTCTGAGAATTTTCCGAGAATTTTCCGAGAATTTTCCGAGAATTTTCCGAGAATTTTCCGAGAATTTTCCGAGAATTTTCCGAGAATTTTCCGAGAATTTTCCGAGAATCTTCCGAGAATTTTCCGAGAATTTTCCGAGAACTTTCCGAGAATTTTCCGAGAATTTTCCGAGAATTTTCCGAGAATTTTCGGAGAATTTTCCGGGAATTTTCCGAGAATTTTCCGAGAATTTTCCGAGAATTTTCCGAGAATTTTCCGAGAATTTTCCGAGAATTTTGCGTCAATTTTCCGCGAATTTTCCGAGAATTTTCCGAGAAATTTCCGAGAAATTTCCGGGAATTTTCCGAGAATTTTCCGAGAATTTTCTGAGAATCTTCCGAGAATTTTCCGAGAATTTTCTGAGAATTTTCCGAGAATTATCCGAGAATTTCCGAGAATTTTCTGAGAATTTTCCGAGAATTTTCCGAGAATTTTCCGAGAATTTTCCGAGAATTTTCCGAGAATTTTCCGAGAATTTTCTGAGAATTTTCCGAGAATTTTCCGAGAATTTTCCGAGAATCTCCGAGAATTTTCCGAGAATTTTCCGAGAATTTTCCGAGAATTTTCCGAGAATTTTCCGAGAATTTTCCGGGAATTTTCCGAGAATTTTCTGAGAATTTTCCGAGAATTTTCCGAGAATTTTCCGACAATTTTCCGAGAATTTTCCGAGAATTTTCCGAGAATTTTCCGAGAATTTTCCGAGAATTTTCTGAGAATTTTCCGAGAATTTTCCGAGAATTTTCCGAGATTTTTCCGAGAATTTTCCGAGAATTTTCCGAGAATTTTCCGAGGATTTTCCGAGAACTTTCCGAGAATTTTCCGAGAATTTTCCGAGAATTTTCCGAGAATTTTCCGAGAATTTTCCGGGAATTTTCCGAGAATTTTCCGAGAATTTTCCGAGAATTTTCCGAGAATTTTCCGAGAATTTTCCGAGAATTTTCCGTCAATTTTCCGAGAATTTTCCGAGAATTTTCCGAGAATTTTCCGAGAATTTTCTGAGAATTTTCTGAGAATTTTCCGAGAATTTTCCGAGCATTTTCCGAGAATTTTCCGAGAATTTTCCGAGAATTTTCCGGGAATTTTCCGAGAATTTTCTGAGAATTTTCCGAGAATTTTCCGAGAATTTTCCGACAATTTTCCGAGAATTTTCCGAGAATTTTCCGAGAATTTTCCGAGAATTTTCCGAGAGTTTTCCGTCAATTTTCCGAGAATTTTCCGAGAATTTTCCGAGAATTTTCCGAGAATTTTCCGAAAATTTTCCGAGAATTTTCCGATAATTTTCCGAGAATTTTCCGAGAATTTTCCGAGAATTTTCCGAGAATTTTCCGAGAATTTTCCGAGAATTTTCCGTCAATTTTCCGAGAATTTTCCGAGAATTTTCCGAGAATTTTCCGAGAATTTTCCGAGATTTTTCCGAGAATTTTCCGAGAATTTTCCGAGAATTTTCCGAGAATTTTCCGAGAATTTTCCGAGACCTTTCCGAGAATTTTCCGAGAATTTTCCGAGAATTTTCCGAGAATTTTCCGAGAATTTTCCGAGAATTTTCCGAGAATTTTCCGAGAATTTTCCGAGAATTTTCTGAGAATTTTCCGAGAATTTTCCGAGAATTTTCCGACAATTTTCCGAGAATTTTCCGAGAATTTTCCGAGAATTTTCCGAGAATTTTCCGAGAATTTTCTGAGAATTTTCCGAGAATTTTCCGAGATTTTTCCGAGAATTTTCCGAGAATTTTCCGAGAATTTTCCGAGAATTTTCCGAGAATTTTCCGAGAATTTTCCGAGAACTTTCCGAGAATTTTCCGAGAATTTTCCGAGAATTTTCCGAGAATTTTCCGAGAATTTTCCGGGAATTTTCGGAGAATTTTCCGACAATTTTCCGAGAATTTTCCGAGAATTTTCCGAGAATTTTCCGAGAATTTTGCGTCAATTTTCCGAGAATTTTCCGAGAATTTTCCGAGAATTTTCCGAGAAATTTCCGAAAATTTTCCGAGAATTTTCGGAGAATTTTCTGAGAATCTTCCGAGAATTTTCTGAGAATTTTCCGAGAATTATCCGAGAATTTCCGAGAATTTTCTGAGAATTTTCCGAGAATTTTCCGAGAATTTTCCGAGAATTTTCCGAGAATTTTCCGAGAATTTTCCGAGAATTTTCTGAGAATTTTCCGAGAATTTTCCGAGAATTTTCCGAGAATTTTCCGAGAATTTTCCGAGAATTTTCCGTCAATTTTCCGAGAATTTTCCGAGAATTTTCCGAGAATTTTCCGAGAATTTTCCCAGAATTTTCCGAGAATTTTCCGAGAATTTTCCGAGAATTTTCCGAGAATTTTCCGAGAATTTTCCGAGAATTTTCCGAGAATTTTCCGGGAATTTTCTGAGAATTTTCCGAGAATTTTCCGAGAATTTTCCGAGAATTTTCCGAGAATTTTCCGAGAATTTTCCGAGAATTTTCCGAGAATTTTCCGAGAATTTTCCGAGAATTTTCCGAGAATTTTCCGAGATTTTTCCGAGAATTTTCCGAGAATTTTCGGAGAATTTTCCGAGAATTTTCCGAGAATTTTCCGAGAATTTTCCGAGAATTTTCCGAGAATTTTCTGAGAATTTTCCGAGAATTTTCCGAGAATTTTCCGAGAATTTTCCGAGAATTTTCCGAGAATTTTCCGTCAATTTTCCGAGAATTTTCCGAAAATTTTCGGAGAATTTCCCGAGAATTTTCCGAGAATTTTCCGAGAATTTTCCGAGAATTTTCTGAGAATTTTCCGAGAATTTTCCGAGAATTTTCCGAGATTTTTCCGAGCATTTTCCGAGAATTTTCCGAGAATTTTCCGAGAATTTTCCGAGAATTTTCCGTCAATTTTCCGAGAATTTTCCGAGAATTTTCCGAGAATTTTCCGAGAATTTTCCGAGATTTTTCCCAGAATTTTCCGAGAATTTTCCGAGAATTTTCCGAGAATTTTCCGAGAATTTTCCGAGAATTTTCCGAGAATTTTCCGAGAATTTTCCGAGAATTTTCCGAGAATTTTCCGAGAATTTTCCGAGAATTTTCCGGGAATTTTCCGAGAATTTTCCGAGAATTTTCTGAGAATTTTCCGAGAATTTTCCGAGAATTTTCCGAGAATTTTCCGAGAATTTTCCGAGAATTTTCCGTCAATTTTCCGAGAATTTTCCGAGAATTTTCCGAGAATTTTCCGAGAATTTTCCCAGAATTTTCCGAGAATTTTCCGAGAATTTTCCGAGAATTTTCCGAGAATTTTCCGAGAATTTTCCGAGAATTTTCCGAGAATTTTCCGGGAATTTTCTGAGAATTTTCCGAGAATTTTCCGAGAATTTTCCGAGAATTTTCCGAGAATTTTCCGAGAATTTTCCGAGAATTTTCCGAGAATTTTCCGAGAATTTTCCGAGAATTTTCCGAGAATTTTCCGAGATTTTTCCGAGAATTTTCCGAGAATTTTCGGAGAATTTTCCGAGAATTTTCCGAGAATTTTCCGAGAATTTTCCGAGAATTTTCCGAGAATTTTCTGAGAATTTTCCGAGAATTTTCCGAGAATTTTCCGAGAATTTTCCGAGAATTTTCCGAGAATTTTCCGTCAATTTTCCGAGAATTTTCCGAAAATTTTCGGAGAATTTCCCGAGAATTTTCCGAGAATTTTCCGAGAATTTTCCGAGAATTTTCTGAGAATTTTCCGAGAATTTTCCGAGAATTTTCCGAGATTTTTCCGAGCATTTTCCGAGAATTTTCCGAGAATTTTCCGAGAATTTTCCGAGAATTTTCCGTCAATTTTCCGAGAATTTTCCGAGAATTTTCCGAGAATTTTCCGAGAATTTTCCGAGATTTTTCCCAGAATTTTCCGAGAATTTTCCGAGAATTTTCCGAGAATTTTCCGAGAATTTTCCGAGAATTTTCCGAGAATTTTCCGAGAATTTTCCGAGAATTTTCCGAGAATTTTCCGAGAATTTTCCGAGAATTTTCCGGGAATTTTCCGAGAATTTTCTGAGAATTTTCCGAGAATTTTCCGAGAATTTTCCGACAATTTTCCGAGAATTTTCCGAGAATTTTCCGAGAATTTTCCGAGAATTATCCGAGAATTTTCCGAGAATTTTCCGAGAATTTTCCGAGAATTTTGCGTCAATTTTCCGAGAATTTTCCGAGAATTTTCCGAGAATTTTCCGAGAAATTTCCGAGAATTTTCCGAGAATTTTCCGAGAATTTTCTGAGAATCTTCCGAGAATTTTCCGAGAATTTTCTGAGAATTTTCCGAGAATTATCCGAGAATTTCCGAGAATTTTCTGAGAATTTTCCGAGAATTTTCCGAGAATTTTCCGAGAATTTTCGGAGAATTTTCCGAGAATTTTCCGAGAATTTTCCGAGAATTTTCCGAGAATTTTCCGAGAATTTTCCGAGAATTTTCCGAGAATTTTCCGAGAATTTTCCGAGAATTTTCCGAGAATTTTCCGAGAATTTTCCGGGAATTTTCCGAGAATTTTCCGAGAATTTTCCGAGAATTTTCCGAGAATTTTCCGAGAATTTTCCGTTAATTTTCCGAGAATTTTCCGAGAATTTTCCGAGAATTTTCCGAGAATTTTCTGAGAATTTTCCGAGAATTTTCGGAGAATTTTCCGAGAATTTTCCGAGAATTTTCCGAGAATTTTCCGAGAATTTTCCGAGAATTTTCCGAGAATTTTCCGAGAATTTTCCGAGAATTTTCCGAGAATTTTCCGGGAATTTTCCGAGAATTTTCCGAGAATTTTCCGAAAATTTTCCGAGAATTTTCCGAGAATTTTCCGTTAATTTTCCGAGAATTTTCCGAGAATTTTCCGAGAATTTTCCGAGAATTTTCTGAGAATTTTCCGAGAATTTTCGGAGAATTTTCCGAGAATTTTCCGAGAATTTTCCGACAATTTTCCGAGATTTTTCCGAGAATTTTCCGAGAATTTTCCGAGAATTTTCCGAGAATTTTCCGAGAATTTTCCGAGATTTTTCCGAGAATTTTCCGTCAATTTTCTGAGAATTTTCCGAGAATTTTCCGACATTTTTCCGAGAATTTTCCGAGAATTTTCCGAGAATTTTCCGAGAATTTTCCGAGAATTTTCCGAGAATTTTCCGAGAATTTTCCGAGAATTTTCCGTCAATTTTCCGAGAATTTTCCGAGAATTTTCCGAGAATTTTCCGAGAATTTTGTGAGAATTTTCCGAGAATTTTCCGAGAATTTTCCGAGAATTTTCCGAGAATTTTCCGAGAATTTTCCGAGAATTTTCCGAGAATTTTCCGAGAATTTTCCGAGAATTTTCCGAGAAGTTTCCGAGAATTTTCCGAGAATTTTCCGAGAATTTTCTGAGAATTTTCTGAGAATTTTCCGAGAATTTTCCGAGATTTTTCCGAGAATTTTCCGAGAAATTTCCGAGAATTTTCCGAGAATATCCGAGAATTTTCCGAGAATTTTCCGAGAATTTTCCGAGAATTTTCCGAGAATTTTCCGTCAATTTTCCGAGAATTTTCCGAGAATTTTCCGAGAATTTTCCGAGAATTTACCGAGAATTTTCCGAGAATTTTCCGAGAATTTTCCGAGAATTTTCCGAGAATTTTCCGAGAATTTTCCGAGAATTTTCCGAGAATTTTCCGAGAATTTTCTGAGAATTTTCCGAGAATTTTCCGAGAATTTTCCCAGATTTTTCCGAGAATTTTCCGAGAATTTTCCGAGAATTTTCCGAGAATTTTCTGAGAATTTTCTGAGAATTTTCCGAGAATTTTCCGAGAATTTTCCGAGAATTTTCCGAGAATTTTCCGAGAATTTTCCGAGAATTTTCCGAGAATTTTCCGAGAATTTTCCGAGAATTTTCCGAGAATTTTCCGGGAATTTTCCGAGAATTTTCCGAGAATTTTCCGAGAATTTTCCGAGAATTTTCCGAGAATTTTCCGAGAATTTTCCGAGAATTTTCCGTCAATTTTCCGAGAATTTTCCGAGAATTTTCCGAGAATTTTCCGAGAATTTTGTGAGAATTTTCCGAGAATTTTCCGAGAATTTTCCGAGAATTTTCCGAGAATTTTCCGAGAATTTTCCGAGAATTTTCCGAGAATTTTCCGAGAATTTTCCGAGAATTTTCCGAGAAGTTTCCGAGAATTTTCCGAGAATTTTCCGAGAATTTTCTGAGAATTTTCTGAGAATTTTCCGAGAATTTTCCGAGATTTTTCCGAGAATTTTCCGAGAAATTTCCGAGAATTTTCCGAGAATATCCGAGAATTTTCCGAGAATTTTCCGAGAATTTTCCGAGAATTTTCCGAGAATTTTCCGTCAATTTTCCGAGAATTTTCCGAGAATTTTCCGAGAATTTTCCGAGAATTTACCGAGAATTTTCCGAGAATTTTCCGAGAATTTTCCGAGAATTTTCCGAGAATTTTCCGAGAATTTTCCGAGAATTTTCCGAGAATTTTCCGAGAATTTTCTGAGAATTTTCCGAGAATTTTCCGAGAATTTTCCCAGATTTTTCCGAGAATTTTCCGAGAATTTTCCGAGAATTTTCCGAGAATTTTCTGAGAATTTTCTGAGAATTTTCCGAGAATTTTCCGAGAATTTTCCGAGAATTTTCCGAGAATTTTCCGAGAATTTTCCGAGAATTTTCCGAGAATTTTCCGAGAATTTTCCGAGAATTTTCCGAGAATTTTCCGGGAATTTTCCGAGAATTTTCCGAGAATTTTCCGAGAATTTTCCGAGAATTTTCCGAGAATTTTCCGTCAATTTTCCGAGAATTTTCCGAGAATTTTCCGAGAATTTTCCCAGAATTTTCCGAGAATTTTCCGAGAATTTTCCGAGAATTTTCCGAGAATTTTCCGAGAATTTTCCGAGAATTTTCCGAGAATTTTCTGAGAATTTTCCGAGAATTTTCCGAGAATTTTCCGAGAATTTTCCGTCAATTTTCCGAGAATTTTCCGAGAATTTTCCGAGAATTTTTCGAGAATTTTCTGAGAATTTTCCGAGAATTTTCCGAGAATTTTCCGGGAATTTTCCGGGAATTTTCCGAGAATTTTCCGAGAATTTTCCGAGAATTTTCCGAGAATTTTCCTAGAATTTTCCGAGAATTTTCCGAGAATTTTCCGAGAATTTTCTGAGAATTTTCCGAGAATTTCCCGAGATTTTTCCGAGAATTTTCCGAGAATTTTCCGAGAATTTTCCGAGAATTTTCTGAGAATTTTCCGAGAATTTTCCGAGAATTTTCCGTCAATTTTCCGAGAATTTTCCGAGAATTTTCCGAGAATTTTCCGAGAATTTTCTGAGAATTTTCCGAGAATTTTCCGAGAATTTTCCGAGAATTTTCCGAGAATTTTCCGAGAATTTTCCGAGAATTTTCCGAGAATTTTCCGAGAATTTTCTGAGAATTTTCCGAGAATTTTCCGAGAATTTTCCGAGAATTTTCCGAGAATTTTCCGAGAATTTTCCGAGAATTTTCCGAGAACTTTCTGAGAATTTTCCGAGAATTTTCCGAGAATTTTCCGTCAATTTTCCGAGAATTTTCCGAGAATTTTCCGAGAATTTTCCGAGAATTTTCTGAGAATTTTCTGAGAATTTTCCGAGAATTTTCCGAGAATTTTCCGAGAATTTTCCGAGAATTTTCCGAGAATTTTCCGGGAATTTTCCGAGAATTTTCCGAGAATTTTCCGAGAATTTTCCGAGAATTTTCCGAGAATTTTCCGTCAATTTTCCGAGAATTTTCCGAGAATTTTCCGAGAATTTTCCCAGAATTTTCCGAGAATTTTCCGAGAATTTTCCGAGAATTTTCCGAGAATTTTCCGAGAATTTTCCGAGAATTTTCCGAGAATTTTCTGAGAATTTTCCGAGAATTTTCCGAGAATTTTCCGAGAATTTTCCGTCAATTTTCCGAGAATTTTCCGAGAATTTTCCGAGAATTTTTCGAGAATTTTCCGAGAATTTTCCGAGAATTTTCCGAGAATTTTCCGGGAATTTTCCGAGAATTTTCTGAGAATTTTCCGAGAATTTTCCGAGAATTTTCCGAGAATTTTCCGAGAATTTACCGAGAATTTTCCGAGAATTTTCCGAGAATTTTCCGGGAATTTTCCGAGAATTTTCTGAGAATTTTCCGAGAATTTTCCGAGAATTTTCCGAGAATTTTCCGAGAATTTTCCGAGAATTTTCCGAGAATTTTCCGAGAATTTTCCGAGAATTTTCCGAGAATTTTCCGAGAATTTTCCGAGAATTTTCCGAGAATTTTCCGAGAATTTTCCATCAATTTTCCGAGAATTTTCCGAGAATTTTCCGAGAATTTTCCGAGAATTTTCTGAGAATTTTCCGAGAATTTTCCGAGAATTTTCCGAGAATTTTCCGAGAATTTTCCGAGAATTTTCCAAGAATTTTCCGAGAATTTTCCGAGAATTTTCCGAAAATTTTCCGAGAATTTTCCGAGAATTTTCCGAGAATTTTCCGAGAATTTTCCGAGAATTTTCCGACAATTTTCCGAGAATTTTCTGAGAATTTTCCGAGAATTTTCCGAGAATTTTCCGAGAATTTTCCGAGAATTTTCCGAGAATTTTCCGAGAATTTTCCGAGAATTTTCTGAGAATTTTCCGAGAATTTTCCGAGATTTTTCCGAGAATTTTCCGAGAATTTTCCGAGAATTTTCCGAGAATTTTCCGAGAATTTTCCGAGAATTTTCCGAGAATTTTCCGTCTATTTTCCGAGAATTTTCCGAGAATTTTCCGAGAATTTTCCGAGAATTTTCCGAGAATTTTCCGAGAATTTTCCGAAAATTTTCCGAGAATTTTCCGAGAATTTTCCGAGAATCTTCCGAGAATTTTCCGAGAATTTTCCGACAATTTTCCGAGATTTTTCCGAGAATTTTCCGAGAATTTTCCGAGAATTTTCCGAGAATTTTCCGAGAATTTTCCGAGAATTTTCCGAGATTTTTCCGAGAATTTTCCGTCAATTTTCTGAGAATTTTCCGAGAATTTTCCGACATTTTTCCGAGAATTTTCCGAGAATTTTCCGAGAATTTTCCGAGAATTTTCCGAGAATTTTCCGAGAATTTTCCGTCAATTTTCCGAGAATTTTCCGAGAATTTTCCGAGAATTTTCCGAGAATTTTCTGAGAATTTTCTGAGAATTTTCCGAGAATTTTCCGAGAATTTTCCGAGAATTTTCCGAGAATTTTCCGAGAATTTTCCGTCAATTTTCCGAGAATTTTCCGAGAATTTTCCGAGAATTTTCCGAGAATTTTCTGAGAATTTTCCGAGAATTTTCCGAGAATTTTCGGAGAATTTTCCGAGAATTTTCCGAGAATTTTCCGAGAATTTTCCGAGAATTTTCCGAGAATTTTCCGAGAATTTTCCGAGAATTTTCCGAGAATTTTCCGAGAATTTTCTGAGAATTTTCCAAGAATTTTCCGAGAATTTTCCGAGAATTTTCCGAGAATTTTCCGAGAATTTTCCGAGAATTTTCCGAGAATTTTCTGAGAATTTTCCGAGAATTTTCCGAGAATTTTCCGAGATTTTTCCGAGAATTTTCCGAGAAATTTCCGAGAATTTTCCGAGAATTTTCCGAGAATTTTCCGAGAATTTTCCGAGAATTTTCCGAGAATTTTCAGAGAATTTTCCGTCAATTTGCCGAGAATTTTCCGAGAATTTTCCGAGAATTTTCCGAGAATTTTCCGAGAATTTTCCGAGAATTTTCCGGGAATTTTCCGAGAATTTTCTGAGAATTTTCCGAGAATTTTCCGAGAATTTTCCGAGAATTTTCCGAGAATTTTCCGGGAATTTTCCGAGAATTTTCCGAGAATTTTCCGAGAATTTTCCGAGAATTTTCCGAGAATTTTCCGAGAATTTTCCGAGAATTTTCCGAGAATTTTTTTTATCCGAAAATCTCGTTTTGTGGAAAACCAGAATCGGAGAAATTTTTTTTTTTTTTTTTATCCGAGAATTCTCGTTTTGTGGAAAACCAGAATCGGAGAAATTTTTTTTTTTCTTTTATCCGAGAATTCTCGTTTTGTGGAAAACGAGAATCGGAGAAATTTTTTTTTTTTTTTTTATCCGAGAATTCTCGTTTTGTTCAAAACGAGAATCGGAGGAATTTTTTTTTTTTTTTTTTTATCCGAGAATTCACGTTTTGTGGAAAACGAGAAACGGAGAAATTTTTTTTTGTTTTTTTTTTTTATCCGAGAATTCTCGTTTTGTGGAAAACCAGAATCGGAGAAATTTTTTTTTTTTTTTTTTTATCCGAAAATTCTCGTTTTGTGGAAAACGAGCATCGGAGAAAATTTTTTTTTTTTTTTATCCGAGAATTCTCGTTTTGTGGAAAACGAGAATCGGAGAAATTTTTTTTTATTTTTTTTTTAATCCGAGAATTCTCGTTTTGTGGAAAACCAGAATCGGAAATTTTTTTTTTTTTTTTTTATCCGAGAATTCTCGTTTTGTGGGTAACGAGAATCGGGGAATTTTTTTTTTTTTATCCGAGAATTCTCGGGTTTGTGGAAAACGAGAATCGGAGAAATTTTTTTTTTTTTTTTTTTTAATGCGAGAGTTCTTTTTTTGTGGAAAACGGGAATCGGAGAAATTTTTTTTTTTTTTTTTTTATCCGAGGATTCTCGTTTTGTGGAAAACGAGAATCGGAGAAATTTTTTTTTTTTTTTTTTTTTTATCCGAGAATTCTCGTTTTGTGGAAAACCAGAATCGGAGAAATTTTTTTTTTTTTTTATCCGAGAATTCTCGTTTTGTGGAAAACGAGAATCGGAGAAAATTTTTTTTTTTAACTTTTTATCGGAGAATTCTCGTTTTGTGGAAAACCAGAATCGGAGAATTTTTTTTTTTTCTTTTTATCCGAGAATTCTCGTTTTGTGGAAAACCAGAATCGGAGAAATTTTTTTTTTTTTTTTTTATCCGAGAATTCTCGTTTTGTGGAACACGAGAATCGGAGAAATTTTTTTTTTTTTTTTTTATCCGAGAATTCTCGTTTTGTGGAAAACCAGAATCGGAGAAATTTTTTTTTTTTTTTTTATCCGAGAATTCTCGTTTTGTGGAAAACGAGCATCGGAGAAATTTATTTTTTTTTTTTTACCCGAGAATTCTCGTTTTGTGGAAAACGAGAATCGGAGAAATTTTTTTTTTTTTTTTTTTCATCCGAGAACTCTCGTTTTGTGGAAAACGAGAATCGGAGAAAAAAAAATTTTTTTTTTTATCGGAGAATTCTCGTTTTGTGAAAAACCAGAATCGGAGAAAAAAATTTTTTTTTCTTTTTTTATCCGAGAATTCTCGTTGTCTGGAAAACCAGAATCGGAGAAATTTTTTTTTTTTTTTTTTTATCCGAGAATTCTCGTTTTGTGGAAAACCAGAATCGGAGAAATTTTTTTTTTTTTTTTTTTTTATCCGAGAATTCTCGTTTTGTGGAAAACCAGAATCGGATAAATTTTTTTTTTTTATCCGAAAATCTCTTTTTGTGGAAAACCAGAATCAGAGAAATTTTTTTTTTTTTTTTTTATCCGAGAATTCTCGTTTTGTGGAAAACCAGAATCGGAGAATTTTTTTTTTTTTTTTTTAATCCGAGAATTCTCGTTTTGTGGAAAACGAGAATCGGAGAAATTTTTTTTTTTTTTTTTTTATCCGAGAATTCTCGTTTTGTGGAAAACGAGAAACGGAGAAATTTTTTTTGTTTTTTTTTTTTATCCGAGAATTGTCGTTTTGTGGAAAACCAGAATCGGAGAAATTTTTTTTTTTTTTATCCGAGAATTCTCGTTGTGTGGAAAACCAGAATCGGAGAGATTTTTTCTTTTTTTTTTTATCCGAGAATTCTCAGGTTTGTGGAAAACCAGAATCGGAGAAATTTTTTTTTTTTTTTATCCGAGAATTCTCGTGTTATGGAAAACCAGAATGGGAGAAATTTTTTTTTTTTTTTTTTTTTTTATCCGAGAATTCTCGTTTTGTGGAAAACCAGAATCGGAGAAATTTTTTTTTTTTTTTTTTTATCCGAGAATTCTCGTTTTGTGGAAAACCAGAATCGGGGAAATTTTTTTTTTTTTTATCCGAGAATTCTCGTTTTGTGCAAAACGAGAATCGGAGAAATTTTTTTTTTTTTTTTATCCGAGAATTCTCGTTTTGTGGAAAACGAGAATCGGAGAAATTTTTTTTTTTTTTTTTTTATCCGAGAATTCTCGTTTTGTGGAAAACGAGAATCGGAGAAATTTTTTTTTTTTTTATCCGAAAATCTCGTTTTGTGGAAAACCCGAATCGGAGAAATTTTTTTTTTTTTTTTTATCCGAGAATTCTCGTTTTGTGGAAAACCAGAATCGGAGAAATTTTTTTTTTTTTTTATCCGAGAATTCTCGTTTTGTGGAAAACGAGAATCGGAGAAATTTTTTTTTTTTTTTTTTTTTTTATCCGAGAATTCTCGTTTTGTGGAAAACTGGAATTGGAGAAATTTTTTTTTTTTTTTTTATCCGAGAATTCTCGTTTTGTGGAAAACGAGAATCGGAGAAATTTTTTTTTTTTTTTTTTTTAATCCGAGAATTCTCGTTCTGTGGAAAACGAGAATCGGAGAAATTTTTTTGTTTTTTTTTTTTTTTATCCGAGAATTCTTGTTTTGTGGAAAACGAGAATCGGAGAAATTTTTTTTTTTTATCCGAGAATTCTCGGGTTTGTGGAAAACGAGAATCGGAGAAATTTTTTTTTTTTTTTTTTTATCCGAGAATTCTCGTTTTGTGGAAAACCAGAGTCGGAGAACTTTTTCTTTTTTTTTTTTTTTTATTGTCGGAGAATTCTCGTTTTGTGGAAAACGAGAATCGGAGAAATTTTTTTTTTTTTTTTTTATCCGAGAATTCTCGTTTTGTGGAAAACGAGAATGGGAGAAATTTTTTCTTTTTTTTTTATCTGAGAATTCTCGTTTTGTGGAAAACAGGAATCGGAGAAATTTTTTTTTTTTTTTATCCGAGAATTCTCGTTTTGTGGAAAACGAGAATCGCGGAAATTCTTTTTTTTTTTTTTTTATCCGAGAATTCTCGTTTTGTGGAAAACCAGAATCGGAGAAATTTTTTTTTTCTTTTTTTATCCGAGAATTCTCGTTTTGTGGAAAACGAGAATCGGGGAAATTTTTTTTTTTTTTTATCGGAGAATTCTCGTTTTGTGGAAAACCAGAATCGGAGAAAAAAATTTTTTTTTTTTTTTATCCGAGAATTCTCGTTGTCTGGAAAACCAGAATCGGAGAAATTTTTTTTTTTTTTTTTTTTTTATCCGAGAATTCTCGTTTTGTGGAAAACCGGAATCGGAGAAATTTTTTTTTTTTTTTTTATCCGAGAATTCTCGTTTTGTGGAAAACGAGAATCGGAGAATTTTTTTTTTTTTTTTATCCGAGAATTCTCGTTTTGTGGAAAACCAGAATCGGAGAAATTTTTTTTTTTTTTTTATCCGAGAATTCTCGTTGTGTGGAAAACCAGAATCGCAGAGATTTTTTTTTTTTTTTTTATCCGAGAATTCTCAGGTTTGTGGAAAACCAGAATCGGAGAAATTTTTTTTTTTTTTTTTTATCCGAGAATTTCCGTGTTATGGAAAACCAGAATGGGAGAAATTTTTTTTTTTTTTTATCCGAGAATTCTCGTTTTGTGGAAAACGAGAATCGGAGAAAAAAATTTTTTTTCAACTTTTTATCAGAGAATTCTCGTTTTGTGGAAAACCAGAATCGGAGAAATTTTTTTTTTTTTTTTTTTTATTCCGATAATTCTCGTTTTGTGGAAAACGAGAATCGGAGATTTTTTTTTCTTTTTTTTTTTTTTTATCCGAGAATTCTCGTTTTGTGGAAAACGAGAATCGGAGAAATTTTTTTTTTTTTTTTTATCCGAGAATTCTCGTTTTGTGGAAAACGAGAATCGGAGAAAAATTTTTTTTTTTTTTATCGGAGAATTCTCGTTTTGTGGAAAACCAGAATCGGAGAAAAAAATTTTTTTTTTTTATCCGAGAATTCTCGTTGTGTGGAAAACCAGAATCGGAGAAATTTTTTTTTTTTTTTTTATCCGAGGTTTCTCGTTTTGTGGAAAACCAGAATCGGAGAAATTTTTTTTTTTTTTTTTTATCCGAGAATTCTCGTTTTATGGAAAACCAGACTCGGGGAAATTTTTTTTTTTTTTTTTATCCGAGAATTCTCGTTTTGTGCAAAACGAGAATCGGAGAAATTTTTTTTTTTTTATCCGAGAAGTCTCTTTTTGTGGAAAACGAGAATCGGAGAAATTTTTTTTTTTTTATCAGAGAATTCTCGTTTAATGCAAAACGAGAATCGGAGAAATTTTTTTTTTTTTTTTCTCCGAGAATTCTCGTTTTGTGGAAAACGAGAATCGGAGAAATTTTTTTTTTTTTTTTTATCCGAGAATTCTCGTTTTGTGGAAAACGAGAAACGGAGAAATTTTTTTTTGTTTTCTTTTTTTTTATCCGAGAATTGTCGTTTTGTGGAAAACCAGAATCGGAGAAATTTTTTTTTTTTTTTTATCCGAGAATTCTCGTTGTGTGGAAAACCAGAATCGGAGAGATTTTTTTTTTTTTTTTTTTTATCCGAGAATTCTCAGGTTTGTGGAAAACCAGAATCGGAGAAATTTTTTTTTTTTTTTATCCGAGGATTCTCGTGTTATGGAAAACCAGAATGGGAGAAATTTTTTTTTTTTTTATCCGAGAATTCTCGTTTTGTGGAAAACGAGAATCGGAGAAAAAATTTTTTTTTAACTTTTTATCGGAGAATTCTCGTTTTGTGGAAAACCAGAATCGGAGAAGTTTTTTTTTTTTTTTTTTATTCGGATAATTCTCGTTTTGTGGAAAACGAGAATCGGAGAAATTTTTTTCTTTTTTTTTTTTTTTATCCGAGAATTCTCGTTTTGTGGAAAACGAGAATCGGAGAAATTTTTTTTTTTTTTTTTATCCGAGAATTCTCGTTTTGTGGAAAACGAGAATCGGAGAAAAAAAATTTTTTTTTTTTATCGGAGAATTCTCGTTTTGTGGAAAACCAGAATCGGAGAAAAAAAAAATTTTTTTTTATCCGAGAATTCTCGTTGTGTGGAAAACCAGAATCGGAGAAATTTTTTTTTTTTTTTATCCGAGAATTCTCGTTTTGTGAAAAACCAGAATCGGGGAAATTTTTTTTTTTTTTTTTATCCGAGAATTCTCGTTTTGTGCAAAACGAGAATCGGAGAAATTTTTTTTTTTTTTTATCCGAGAATTCTCGTTTTGTGGAAAACGAGAATCGGAGAATTTTTTTTTTTTTTTTTTTATCCGAGAATTCTCGTTTTGTGGAAAACGAGAATCGGAGAAATTTTTTTTTATTTTTTTTTTTTATCCGAGAATTCTCGTTTTGTGGAAAACCAGAGTCGGAGAACTTTTTCTTTTTTTTTTTTTTTTATTGTCGGAGAATTCTCGTTTTGTGGAAAACGAGAATCGGAGAAATTTTCTTTTTTTTTTTATCCGAGAATTCTCGTTTAATGCAAAACGAGAATCGGAGAAATTTTTTTTTTTTTTCTTTATCCGAGAATTCTCGTTTTGTGGAAAACGAGAATCGGAGAAATTTTTTTTTTTTTTTATCCGAAAATCTCCTTTTGTGGAAAACCGGAATCGGAGAAATTTTTTTTTTTTTTTTTTATCCGAGAATTCTCGTTTTGTGGAAAACCAGAATCGGAGAAATTTTTTTTTTTTTCTTTTTATCCGAGAATTCTCGTTTTGTGGAAAACCAGAATCGGGGAAATTTTTTTTTTTTTTTTATCCGAGAATTCTCGTTTTGTGGAAAACCGAGAATCGGAGAAATTTTTTTTTATTTTTTTTGTTTATCCGAGAATTCTCGTTTTGTGGAAAACCAGAGTCGGAGAACTTTTTCTTTTTTTTTTTTTTTATTGTCGGAGAATTCTCGTTTTGTGGAAAACGAGAATCGGAGAAATTTTTTTTTTTTTTTTATCCGAGAATTCTCGTTTAATGCAAAACGAGAATCGGAGAAATTTTTTTTTTTTTTTTTTATCCGAGAATTCTCGTTTTGTGGAAAACGAGAATCGGAGAAATTTTTTTTTTTTTTTTTTATCCGAGAATTCTCGTTTTGTGGAAAACGAGAAACGGAGAAAATTTTTTTTGTTTTCTTTTTTTTTATCCGAGAATTGTCGTTTTGTGGAAAACCAGAATCGGAGAAATTTTTTTTTTTTTTTTTATCCGAGAATTCTCGTTGTGTGGAAAACCAGAATCGGAGAGATTTTTTTTTTTTTATTTTATCCGAGAATTCTCAGGTTCGTGGAAAACCAGAATCGGAGAAATTTTTTTTTTTTTTTTATCCGAGAATTCTCGTGTTATGGAAAACCAGAATGGGAGAAATTTTTTTTTTTTTTTATCCGAGAATTCTCGTTTTGTGGAAAACGAGAATCGGAGAAAAAATTTTTTTTTAACTTTTTATCGGAGAATTCTCGTTTTGTGGAAAACCAGAATCGGAGAAGTTTTTTTTTTTTTTTTTTTATTCCGATAATTCTCGTTTTGTGGAAAACGAGAATCGGAGAAATTTTTTTCTTTTTTTTTTTTTTTATCCGAGAATTCTCGTTTTGTGGAAAACGAGAATCGGAGAAATTTTTTTTTTTTTTTTTATCCGAGAATTCTCGTTTTGTGGAAAACGAGAATCGGAGAAAAAAAAAATTTTTTTTTTATCGGAGAATTCTCGTTTTGTGGAAAACCAGAATCGGAGAAAAAAAAAATTTTTTTTTATCCGAGAATTCTCGTTGTGTGGAAAACCAGAATCGGAGAAATTTTTTTTTTTTTTTTTTTTTTATCCGAGAATTCTCGTTTTGTGGAAAACCAGAATCGGAGAAATTTTTTTTTTTTTTTATCCGAGAATTCTCGTTTTGTGGAAAACCAGAATCGGGGAAATTTTTTTTTTTTTTTTATCCGAGAATTCTCGTTTTGTGCAAAACGAGAATCGGAGAAATTTTTTTTTTTTTTTATCCGAGAATTCTCGTTTTGTGGAAAACGAGAATCGGAGAAATTTTTTTTTTTTTTTTTATCCGAGAATTCTCGTTTTGTGGGAAACGAGAATCGGAGAAATTTTTTTTTATTTTTTTTTTTTATCCGAGAATTCTCGTTTTGTGGAAAACCAGAGTCGGAGAACTTTTTCTTTTTTTTTTTTTTATTGTCGGAGAATTCTCGTTTTGTGGAAAACGAGAATCGGAGAAATTTTTTTTTTTTTTATCCGAGAATTCTCGTTTAATGCAAAACGAGAATCAGAGAAATTTTTTTTTTTTTTCTTTATCCGAGAATTCTCGTTTTGTGGAAAACGAGAATCGGAGAAATTTTTTTTTTTTTTTTTTCCGAAAATCTCGTTTTGTGGAAAACCAGAATCGGAGAAATTTTTTTTTTTTTTTTTTATCCGAGAATTCTCGTTTTGTGGAAAACCAGAATCGGAGAAATTTTTTTTTTTTTTATCCGAGAATTCTCGTTTTGTGGAAACCGAGAATCGGAGAAATTTTTTTTTTTTTTTCTTCATCCGAGAATTCTCGTTTTGTGGAAAACGAGAATCGGAGAAATTTTTTTTTTTTTTTATCCGAAAATCTCGTTTTGTGGAAAACCAGAATCGGAGAAATTTTTTTTTTTTTTTTTTATCGGAGAATTCTCGTTTTGTGGAAAACCAGAATCGGAGAAATTTTTTTTTTTTTTTATCCGAGAATTCTCGTTTTGTGGAAACCGAGAATCGGAGAAATTTTTTTTTTTTTTTTTTATCCGAGAATTCTCGTTTTGTGGAAAACTGGAATCGGAGAAATTTTTTTTTTTTTTTATCCGAGAATTCTCGTTTTTTGGAAAACGAGAATCGGAGAAATTTTTTTTTTTTTTTTATCCGAGAATTCTCGTTCTGTGGAAAACGAGAATCGGAAAAATTTTTTTTTTTTTTTTTTTATCCGAGAATTGTCGTTTTGTGGAAAATCAGGGTCGGAGAAATTTTTTTTTTTTTTATCCGAGAATTCTCGTTGTGGGGAAAACCAGAATCGGAGAGATTTTTTTTTTTTTTTTTTATCCGAGAATTCTCAGGTTTGTGGAAAAACAGAATCGGAGAAATTTTTTTTTTTTTTATCCGAGAATTCTCGTGTTATGGAAAACCAGAATGGGAGAAATTTTTTTTTTTTTATCCGAGAATTCTCGTTTTGTGGAAAACGAGAATCGGAGAAAAAAACTTTTTTTAACTTTTTATCGGAGAATTCTCGTTTTGTGGAAAACCAGAATCGGAGAAGTTTTTTTTTTTTTTTTTTTTATTCCGATAATTCTCGTTTTGTGGAAAACGAGAATCGGAGAAATTTTTTTCTTTTTTTTTTTTTTATCCGAGAATTCTCGTTTTGTGGAAAACGAGAAGCGGAGAAATTTTTTTTTTTTTTTATCCGAGAATTCTCGTTTTGTGGAAAACGAGAATCGGAGAAAAAAAATTTTTTTTTTTTTATCGGAGAATTCTCGTTTTGTGGAAAACCAGAATCGGAGAAAAAAAAATTTTTTTTTATCCGAGAATTCTCGTTGTGTGGAAAACCAGAATCGGAGAAATTTTTTTTTTTTTTTTTTTTTTATCCGAGAATTCTCGTTTTGTGGAAAACCAGAATCGGAGAATTTTTTTTTTTTTTTTTATCCGAGAATTCTCGTTTTGTGGAAAACCAGAATCGGGGAAATTTTTTTTTTTTTTATCCGAGAATTCTCGTTTTGTGCAAAACGAGAATCGGAGAAATTTTTTTTTTTTTTTTATCCGAGAATTCTGGTTTTGTGGAAAACGAGAATCGGAGAAATTTTTTTTTTTTTTTTATCCGAGAATTCTCGTTTTGTGGAAAACGAGAATCGGAGAAATTTTTTTTTATTTTTTTTTTTATCCGAGAATTCTCGTTTTGTGGAAAACCAGAGTCGGAGAACTTTTTCTTTTTTTTTTTTTTATCCGAGAATTCTCGTTTAATGCAAAACGAGAATCGGAGAAATTTTTTTTTTTTTCTTTATCCGAGAATTCTCGTTTTGTGGAAAACGAGAATCGGAGAAATTTTTTTTTTTTTTTTATCCGAAAATCTCGTTTTGTGGAAAACCAGAATCGGAGAAATTTTTTTTTTTTTTTTACCCGAGAATTCTCGTTTTGTGGAAAACCAGAATCGGAGAAATTTTTTTTTTTTTTTTTTTTATTGTCGGAGAATTCTCGTTTTGTGGAAAACGAGAATCGGAGAAATTTTTTTTTTTTTATCCGAGAATTCTCGTTTAATGCAAAACGAGAATCAGAGAAATTTTTTTTTTTTTCTTTATCCGAGAATTCTCGTTTTGTGGAAAACGAGAATCGGAGAAATTTTTTTTTTTTTTTTTTCCGAAAATCTCGTTTTGTGGAAAACCAGAATCGGAGAAATTTTTTTTTTTTTTTTTTATCCGAGAATTCTCGTTTTGTGGAAAACCAGAATCGGAGAAATTTTTTTTTTTTTTTATCCGAGAATTCTCGTTTTGTGGAAACCGAGAATCGGAGAAATTTTTTTTTTTTTTTTCTTCATCCGAGAATTCTCGTTTTGTGGAAAACGAGAATCGGAGAAATTTTTTTTTTTTTTATCCGAAAATCTCGTTTTGTGGAAAACCAGAATCGGGGAAATTTTTTTTTTTTTTTTTATCGGAGAATTCTCGTTTTGTGGAAAACCAGAATCGGAGAAATTTTTTTTTTTTTTATCCGAGAATTCTCGTTTTGTGGAAACCGAGAATCGGAGAAATTTTTTTTTTTTTTTTTTTATCCGAGAATTCTCGTTTTGTGGAAAACTGGAATCGGAGAAATTTTTTTTTTTTTTTATCCGAGAATTCTCGTTTTTTGGAAAACGAGAATCGGAGAAATTTTTTTTTTTTTTGTATCCGAGAATTCTCGTTCTGTGGAAAACGAGAATCGGAAAAATTTTTTTTTTTTTTTTTTATCCGAGAATTGTCGTTTTGTGGAAAACCAGGGTCGGAGAAATTTTTTTTTTTTTTATCCGAGAATTCTCGTTGTGGGGAAAACCAGAATCGGAGAGATTTTTTTTTTTTTTTTTTATCCGAGAATTCTCAGGTTTGTGGAAAAACAGAATCGGAGAAATTTTTTTTTTTTTTATCCGAGAATTCTCGTGTTATGGAAAACCAGAATGGGAGAAATTTTTTTTTTTTTTATCCGAGAATTCTCGTTTTGTGGAAAACGAGAATCGGAGAAAAAAATTTTTTTTAACTTTTTATCGGAGAATTCTCGTTTTGTGGAAAACCAGAATCGGAGAAGTTTTTTTTTTTTTTTTTTTTATTCCGATGATTCTCGTTTTGTGGAAAACGAGAATCGGAGAAATTTTTTTCTTTTTTTTTTTTTTATCCGAGAATTCTCGTTTTGTGGAAAACGAGAAGCGGAGAAATTTTTTTTTTTTTTTTATCCGAGAATTCTCGTTTTGTGGAAAACGAGAATCGGAGAAAAAAAAATTTTTTTTTTTATCGGAGAATTCTCGTTTTGTGGAAAACCAGAATCGGAGAAAAAAAAATTTTTTTTTTATCCGAGAATTCTCGTTGTGTGGAAAACCAGAATCGGAGAAATTTTTTTTTTTTTTTTTTTATCCGAGAATTCTCGTTTTGTGGAAAACCAGAATCGGAGAATTTTTTTTTTTTTTTTTATCCGAGAATTCTCGTTTTGTGGAAAACCAGAATCGGGGAAATTTTTTTTTTTTTTTATCCGAGAATTCTCGTTTTGTGCAAAACGAGAATCGGAGAAATTTTTTTTTTTTTTTATCCGAGAATTCTCGTTTTGTGGAAAACGAGAATCGGAGAAATTTTTTTTTTTTTTTATCCGAGAATTCTCGTTTTGTGGAAAACGAGAATCGGAGAAATTTTTTTTTATTTTTTTTTTTATCCGAGAATTCTCGTTTTGTGGAAAACCAGAGTCGGAGAACTTTTTCTTTTTTTTTTTTTTATCCGAGAATTCTCGTTTAATGCAAAACGAGAATCGGAGAAATTTTTTTTTTTTTTCTTTATCCGAGAATTCTCGTTTTGTGGAAAACGAGAATCGGAGAAATTTTTTTTTTTTTTTTATCCGAAAATCTCGTTTTGTGGAAAACCAGAATCGGAGAAATTTTTTTTTTTTTTTTTATCCGAGAATTCTCGTTTTGTGGAAAACCAGAATCGGAGAAATTTTTTTTTTTTTTTATCCGAGAATTCTCGTTTTGTGGAAACCGAGAATCGGAGAAATTTTTTTTTTTTTTTTTTTTATCCGAGAATTCTCGTTTTGTGGAAAACTGGAATCGGAGAAATTTCTTTTTTTTTTTTATCCGAGAATTCTCGTTTTTTGGAAAACGAGAATCGGAGAAATTTTTTTTTTTTTTTTATCCGAGAATTCTCGTTCTGTGGAAAACGAGAATCGGAGAAATTTTTTTTTTTTTTTTTTTATCCGAGAATTCTCGTTTTGTGGAAAACCAGAATCGGGGAAATTTTTTTTTTTTTTTTTATTCCGGGAATTCTCGTTTTGTGGAAAACGAGAATCGGAGAAATTTTTTTCTTTTTTTTTTTTTATCCGAGAATTCTTGTTTTGTGGAAAACGAGAATCGGAGAAATTTTTTTTTTTTTTTTATCCGAGAATTCTCGTTTTGTGGAAAACGAGAATCGGAGAAATTTTTTTTTATTTTTTTTGTTTATCCGAGAATTCTCGTTTTGTGGAAAACCAGAGTCGGAGAACTTTTTCTTTTTTTTTTTTTTTTATTGTCGGAGAATTCTCGTTTTGTGGAAAACGAGAATCCGAGAATTTTTTTTTTTTTTTTTATCCGAGAATTCTCGTTTAATGCAAAACGAGAATCGGAGAAATTTTTTTTTTTTTTTTTTCATCCGAGAAAATTCTCGTTTTGTGGAAAACGAGAATCGGAGAAATTTTTTTTTTTTTTTTTATCCGAGAATTCTCGTTTTGTGGAAAACGAGAATCGGAGAAATTTTTTTTTTTTTTTTATCCGAGATTTCTCGTTTTGTGGAAAACGAGAAACGGAGAAATTTTTTTTTGTTTTCTTTTTTTTTATCCGACAATTCTCGTTTTGTGGAAAACCAGAATCGGAGAAATTTTTTTTTTTTTTTTATCCGAGAATTCTCGTTGTGTGGAAAACCAGAATCGGAGAGATTTTTTTTTTTTTTTTTTATCCGAGAATTCTCAGGTTTGTGGAAAACCAGAATCGGAGAAATTTTTTTTTTTTTTATCCGAGAATTCTCGTGTTATGGAAAACCAGAATGGGAGAAATTTTTTTTTTTTTTTATCCGAGAATTCTCGTTTTGTGGAAAACGAGAATCGGAGAAAAAAAATTTTTTTTAACTTTTTATCGGAGAATTCTCGTTTTGTGGAAAACCAGAATCAGAGAAATTTTTTTTTTTTTTTATTCCGATAATTCTCGGTTTGTGGAAAACGAGAATCGGAGAAATTTTTTTCTTTTTTTTTTTTTTTATCCGAGAATTCTCGTTTTGTGGAAAACGAGAATCGGAGAAATTTTTTTTTTTTTATCCGAGAATTCTCGTTTTGTGGAAAACGAGAATCGGAGAAATTTTTTTTTTTTTTTATCAGAGAATTCTCGTTTTGTGGAAAACCAGAATCGGAGAGAAAATTTTTTTTTTATCCGAGAATTCTCGTTGTGTGGAAAACCAGAATCGGAGAAAAAAAATTTTTTTTTTTTTTTTTTATCCGAGAATTCTCGTTTTGTGGAAAACCAGAATCGGAGAAATTTTTTTTTTTTTTTATCCGAGAATTCTCGTTTTGTGGAAAACCAGAATCGGGGAAATTTTTTTTTTTTTTTATCCGAGAATTCTCGTTTTGTGCAAAACGAGAATCGGAGAAATTTTTTTTTTTTTTTTATCCGAGAATTCTCGTTTTGTGGAAAACGAGAATCGGAGAAATTTTTTTTTTTTTTTTATCCGAGAATTCTCGTTTTGTGGAAAACGAGAATCGGAGAAATTTTTTTTTATTTTTTTTTTTATCCGAGAATTCTCGTTTTGTGGAAAACCAGAGTCGGAGAACTTTTTCTTTTTTTTTTTTTTATTGTCGGAGAATTCTCGTTTTGTGGAAAACGGGAATCGGAGAAATTTTTTTTTTTTTTTATCCGAGAATTCTCGTTTAATGCAAAACGAGAATCGGAGAAATTTTTTTTTTTTTTTATCCGAAAATCTCGTTTTGTGGAAAACCAGAATCGGAGAAATTTTTTTTTTTTTTTTTTATCCGAGAATTCTCGTTTTGTGGAAAACCAGAATCGAAGAAAATTTTTTTTTTTTTTTTTTATCCGAGAATTCTCGTTTTGTGGAAAACGAGAATCGGAGAAATTTCTTTTTTTTTTTTTTTATCCGAGAATTCTCGTTTTGTGGAAAACTGGAATCGGAGAAAATTTTTTTTTTCTTTTATCCGAGAATTCTCGTTTTGTGGAAAACGAGAATCGGAGAAATTTTTTTTTTTTTTTTATCCGAGAATTCTCGTTCTGTGGAAAACGAGAATCGGAGAAATTTTTTTTTTTTTTTTTTTTTTTATCCGAGAATTCTCGTTTTGTCGAAAACCAGAATCGGGGAATTTTTTTTTTTTTTTTTTTATTCCGAGAATTCTCGTTTTGTGGAAAACGAGAATCGGAGAAATTTTTTTCTTTTTTTTTTTTTTTATCCGAGAATTCTTGTTTTGTGGAAAACGAGAATCGGAGAAATTTTTTCTTTTTTTTTTTTTTATCCGAGAATTCTCGTTTTGTGGAAAACGAGAATCGGAGAAAAAAAAATTTTTTTTTATCGGAGAATTCTCGTTTTGTGGAAAACCAGAATCGGAGGAAAAAAAAGTTTTTTTTTTTTATCCGAGAATTCTCGTTGTCTGGAAAACCAGAATCGGAGAAATTTTTTTTTTTTTTTTTTTATCCGAGAATTCTCGTTTTGTGGAAAACGAGAATCGGAGAAATTTTTTTTTTTTTTTTTTATCCGAGAATTCTCGTTTTGTGGAAAACGAGAATCGGATAAATTTTTTTTTTTTTTTATCCGAAAATCTCGTTTTGTGGAAAACCAGAATCAGAGAAATTTTTGTTTTTTTTTTTTATCCGAGAATTCTCGTTTTGTGGAAAACCAGAATCGGAGAAATTTTTTTTTTTTTTTTTATCCGAGAATTCTCGTTTTGTGGAAAACGAGAATCGGAGAAATTTTTTTTTTTTTTTTATCCGAGGATTCTCGTTTTGTGGAAAACGAGAATCGGAGAAAAAAAATTTTTTTTTTTTATCCGAGAATTCTCGTTTTGTGGAAAACGAGAAACGGAGAAATTTTTTTTTGGTTTTTTTTTTTATCCGAGAATTCTCGTTTTGTGGAAAACCAGAATCGGAGAAATTTTTTTTTTTTTTTTTATCCGAGAATTCTCGTTGTGTGGAAAACCAGAATCGGAGAAATTTTTTTTTTCTTTTTTTTATCCGAGAATTCTCAGGTTTGTGGAAAACCAGAATCGGAGAAATTTTTTTTTTTTTTTTATCCGAGAATTCTCGTGTTATGGAAAACCAGAATGGGAGAAATTTTTTTTTTTTTTTTATCCGAGAATTCTCGTTTTGTGGAAAACGAGAATCGGAGAAAAAAAATTTTTTTTAACTTTTTATCGGAGAATTCTCGTTTTGTGGAAAACCAGAATCGGAGAAATTTTTTTTTTTTTTTTTTTTTTTATCCGAGAATTTTCGATGTCCGGGAAACCAGAATCGGAGAAATTTTTTTTTTTTTTTTATTCCGATAATTCTCGTTTTGTGGAAAACGAGAATCGGAGAAATTTTTTTCTTTTTTTTTTTTTTTTATCCGAGAATTCTCGTTTTGTGGAAAACGAGAATCGGAGAAATTTTTTTTTTTTATTTTTTTTTATCCGAGAATTCTCTTTTTGTGGAAAACGAGAATCGGAGAAATTTTTTTTTTTTTTTTTTATCGGAGAATTCTCGTTTTGTGGAAAACCAGAATCGGAGAAATTTTTTTTTTTTTTTATCCGAGAATTCTCGTTGTGTGGAAAACCAGAATCGGAGAAATTTTTTTTTTTTTTTTTTTTTTATCCGAGAATTCTGGTTTTATGGAAAACCGGAATCGGAGAAAATTTTTTTTTTTTTTTTTATCCGAGAATTCTCGTTTTGTGGAAAACCAGAATCGGGGAAATTTCTTTTTTTTTTTATCCGAGAATTCTCGTTTTGTGCAAAACGAGAATCGGAGAAATTTTTTTTTTTTTATACGAGAATTCTCGTTTTGTGGAAAACGAGAATCGGAGAAATTTTTTTTTTTTTTTTTTATCCGAGAATTCTCGTTTTGTGGAAAACGAGAATCGGAGAAATTTTCTTTTATTTTTTTTTTTATCCGAGAATTCTCGTTTTGTGGAAAACCAGAGTCGGAGAACTGTTTCTTTTTTTTTTTTTTTATTGTCGGAGAATTCTCGTTTTGTGGAAAACGAGAATCGGAGAAATTTTTTTTTTTTTTATCCGAGAATTCTCGTTTTGTGGAAAACGAGAATCGGAGAAAATTTTTTTTTTTTTTTTATCCGAAAATCTCGTTTTGTGGAAAACCAGAATCGGAGAAATTTTTTTTTCTTTTTTTATCCGAGAATTCTCGTTTTGTGGAAAACCAGAATCGGAGAAATTTTTTTTTTTTTTTTTATCCGAGAATTCTCGTTTTGTGGAAAAAGAGAATCGGAGAAATTTTTTTTTTTTTTTTATCCGAGAATTCTCGTTTTGTGGAAAACGAGAATCGGAGAAATTTGTTTTTTTTTTTTATCCGAGAATTCTCGTTTTGTGGAAAACGAGAATCGGAGAAATTTTTTTTTATTTTTTTTTTTATCCGAGAATTCTCGTTTTGTGGAAAACCAGAGTCGGAGAACTTTTTCTTTTTTTTTTTTTTATCCGAGAATTCTCGTTTAATGCAAAACGAGAATCGGAGAAATTTTTTTTTTTTTTTCTTTATCCGAGAATTCTCGTTTTGTGGAAAACGAGAATCGGAGAAATTTTTTTTTTTTTTTATCCGAAAATCTCGTTTTGTGGAAAACCAGAATCGGAGAAATTTTTTTTTTTTTTTTTATCCGAGAATTCTCGTTTTGTGGAAAACCAGAATCGGAGAAATTTTTTTTTTTTTTTATCCGAGAATTCTCGTTTTGTGGAAACCGAGAATCGGAGAAATTTTTTTTTTTTTTTTTTATCCGAGAATTCTCGTTTTGTGGAAAACTGGAATCGGAGAAATTTCTTTTTTTTTTTTATCCGAGAATTCTCGTTTTTTGGAAAACGAGAATCGGAGAAATTTTTTTTTTTTTTTTATCCGAGAATTCTCGTTCTGTGGAAAACGAGAATCGGAGAAATTTTTTTTTTTTTTTTTTTATCCGAGAATTCTCGTTTTGTGGAAAACCAGAATCGGAGAAATTTTTTTTTTTTTTTTTTTATTCCGGGAATTCTCGTTTTGTGGAAAACGAGAATCGGAGAAATTTTTTTCTTTTTTTTTTTTTTATCCGAGAATTCTTGTTTTGTGGAAAACGAGAATCGGAGAAATTTTTTTTTTTTTTTTATCCGAGAATTCTCGTTTTGTGGAAAACGAGAATCGGAGAAATTTTCTTTTATTTTTTTTGTTTATCCGAGAATTCTCGTTTTGTGGAAAACCAGAGTCGGAGAACTTTTTCTTTTTTTTTTTTTTTTATTGTCGGAGAATTCTCGTTTTGTGGAAAACGAGAATCGGAGAATTTTTTTTTTTTTTTTTATCCGAGAATTCTCGTTTAATGCAAAACGAGAATCGGAGAAATTTTTTTTTTTTTTTTTTCATCCGAGAAAATTCTCGTTTTGTGGAAAACGAGAATCGGAGAAATTTTTTTTTTTTTTTTATCCGAGAATTCTCGTTTTGTGGAAAACGAGAATCGGAGAAATTTTTTTTTTTTTTTTATCCGAGAATTCTCGTTTTGTGGAAAACGAGAAACGGAGAAATTTTTTTTTGTTTTCTTTTTTTTTATCCGACAATTCTCGTTTTGTGGAAAACCAGAATCGGAGAAATTTTTTTTTTTTTTTATCCGAGAATTCTCGTTGTGTGGAAAACCAGAATCGGAGAGATTTTTTTTTTTTTTTTTTATCCGAGAATTCTCAGGTTTGTGGAAAACCAGAATCGGAGAAATTTTTTTTTTTTTTTATCCGAGAATTCTCGTGTTATGGAAAACCAGAATGGGAGAAATTTTTTTTTTTTTATCCGAGAATTCTCGTTTTGTGGAAAACGAGAATCGGAGAAAACAAATTTTTTTTAACTTTTTATCGGAGAATTCTCGTTTTGTGGAAAACCAGAATCGGAGAAATTTTTTTTTTTTTTTTTATTCCGATAATTCTCGGTTTGTGGAAAACGAGAATCGGAGAAATTTTTTTCTTTTTTTTTCTTTTTATCCGAGAATTCTCGTTTTGTCGAAAACGAGAATCGGAGAAATTTTTTTTTTTTTTTTATCCGAGAATTCTCGTTTTGTGGAAAACGAGAATCGGAGAAATTTTTTTTTTTTTTTTATCAGAGAATTCTCGTTTTGTGGAAAACCAGAATCGGAGAGAAAATTTTTTTTTTTATCCGAGAATTCTCGTTGTGTGGAAAACCAGAATCGGAGAAAAATTTTTTTTTTTTTTTTTTTTATCCGAGAATTCTCGTTTTGTGGAAAACCAGAATCGGAGAAATTTTTTTTTTTTTTTATCCGAGAATTCTCGTTTTGTGGAAAACCAGAATCGGGGAAATTTTTTTTTTTTTTTTATCCGAGAATTCTCGTTTTGTGCAAAACGAGAATCGGAGAAATTTTTTTTTTTTTTATTTATCCGAGAATTCTCGTTTTGTGGAAAACGAGAATCGGAGAAATTTTTTTTTTTTTTTTATCCGAGAATTCTCGTTTTGTGGAAAACGAGAATCGGAGAAATTTTTTTTTATTTTTTTTTTTATCCGAGAATTCTCGTTTTGTGGAAAACCAGAGTCGGAGAACTTTTTCTTTTTTTTTTTTTTATTGTCGGAGAATTCTCGTTTTGTGGAAAACGGGAATCGGAGAAATTTTTTTTTTTTTTATCCGAGAATTCTCGTTTAATGCAAAACGAGAATCGGAGAAATTTTTTTTTTTTTTTTATCCGAAAATCTCGTTTTGTGGAAAACCAGAATCGGAGAAATTTTTTTTTTTTTTTTTATCCGAGAATTCTCGTTTTGTGGAAAACCAGAATCGAAGAAATTTCTTTTTTTTTTTTTTTATCCGAGAATTCTCGTTTTGTGGAAAACTGGAATCGGAGAAATTTTTTTTTTTTTTTTTATCCGAGAATTCTCGTTTTGTGGAAAACGAGAATCGGAGAAATTTTTTTTTTTTTTTTATCCGAGAATTCTCGTTCTGTGGAAAACGAGAATCGGAGAAATTTTTTTTTTTTTTTTTTTTTTTTATCCGAGAATTCTCGTTTTGTCGAAAACCAGAATCGGGGAATTTTTTTTTTTTTTTTTTATTCCGAGAATTCTCGTTTTGTGGAAAACGAGAATCGGAGAAATTTTTTTCTTTTTTTTTTTTTTTATCCGAGAATTCTTGTTTTGTGGAAAACGAGAATCGGAGAAATTTTTTCTTTTTTTTTTTTTTATCCGAGAATTCTCGTTTTGTGGAAAACGAGAATCGGAGAAAAAAAAATTTTTTTTTATCGGAGAATTCTCGTTTTGTGGAAAACCAGAATCGGAGGAAAAAAAATTTTTTTTTTTTTTATCCGAGAATTCTCGTTGTCTGGAAAACCAGAATCGGAGAAATTTTTTTTTTTTTTTTTATCCGAGAATTCTCGTTTTGTGGAAAACCAGAATCGGAGAAATTTTTTTTTTTTTTTTTTTATCCGAGAATTCTCGTTTTGTGGAAAACGAGAATCGGATAAATTTTTTTTTTTTTTTATCCGAAAATCTCGTTTTGTGGAAAACCAGAATCAGAGAAATTTTTGTTTTTTTTTTTTATCCGAGAATTCTCGTTTTGTGGAAAACCAGAATCGGAGAAATTTTTTTTTTTTTTTTTTATCCGAGAATTCTCGTTTTGTGGAAAACGAGAATCGGAGAAATTTTTTTTTTTTTTTTTATCCGAGAATTCTCGTTTTGTGGAAAACGAGAATCGGAGAAATTTTTTTTTTTTTTTATCCGAGAATTCTCGTGGTGTGGAAAACCAGAATCGGAGAAAATTTTTTTTTTTTTTTTTATCCGAGAATTCTCGTTTTGTGGAAAACCAGAATCGGAGAAATTTTTTTTTTTTTTTTATCCGAGAATTCTCGTTTTGTGGAAAACCAGAATCGGGGAAATTTTTTTTTTTTTTTTATCCGAGAATTCTCGTTTTGTGCAAAACGAGAATCGGAGAAATTTTTTTTTTTTTTTTATCCGAGAATTCTCGTTTTGTGGAAAACGAGAATCGGAGAAATTTTTTTTTTTTTTTTATCCGAGAATTCTCGTTTTGTGGAAAACGAGAATCGGAGAAATTTTTTTTTATTTTTTTTTTTATCCGAGAATTCTCGTTTTGTGGAAAACCAGAGTCGGAGAACTTTTTCTTTTTTTTTTTTTTATTGTCGGAGAATTCTCGTTTTGTGGAAAACGGGAATCGGAGAAATTTTTTTTTTTTTTTATCCGAGAATTCTCGTTTAATGCAAAACGAGAATCGGAGAAATTTTTTTTTTTTTTTATCCGGAAATCTCGTTTTGTGGAAAACCAGAATCGGAGAAATTTTTTTTTTTTTTTTATCCGAGAATTCTCGTTTTGTGGAAAACCAGAATCGAAGAAAAAAATTTTTTTTTTTTTTTTATCCGAGAATTCTCGTTTTGTGGAAAACGAGAATCGGAGAAATTTCTTTTTTTTTTTTTTTATCCGAGAATTCTCGTTTTGTGGAAAACTGGAATCGGAGAAATTTTTTTTTTTTTTTTTATCCGAGAATTCTCGTTTTGTGGAAAACGAGAATCAGATAAATTTTTTTTTTTTTTTATCCGAAAATCTCGTTTTGTGGAGAACCACAATCGGAGAAATTTTTTTTTTTTTTTTTTATCCGAGAATTCTCGTTTTGTGGAAAACGAGAATCGGAGAAATTTTTTTTTTTTTTTTTATCCGAGAATTCTCGTTTTGTTGAAAACGAGAATCGGAGAAAAAAAATTTTTTTTTTTATCCGAGAATTCTCGTTTTGTGGAAAACGAGAAACGGAGAAATTTTTTTTTGTTTTTTTTTTTTTATCCGAGAATTCTCGTTTTGTGGAAAACCAGAATCGGAGAAATTTTTTTTTTTTTTTTATCCGAGAATTCTCGTTGTGTGGAAAACGAGAAACGGAGAAATTTTTTTTTGTTTTCTTTTTTTTTATCCGACAATTCTCGTTTTGTGGAAAACCAGAATCGGAGAAATTTTTTTTTTTTTTTTATCCGAGAATTCTCGTTGTGTGGAAAACCAGAATCGGAGAGATTTTTTTTTTTTTTTTTATCCGAGAATTCTCAGGTTTGTGGAAAACCAGAATCGGAGAAATTTTTTTTTTTTTATCCGAGAATTCTCCTGTTATGGAAAAACAGAATGGGAGAAATTTTTTTTTTTTTATCCGAGAATTCTCGTTTTGTGGAAAACGAGAATCGGAGAAAAAAAATTTTTTTTAACTTTTTATCGGAGAATTCTCGTTTTGTGGAAAACCAGAATCGGAGAAATTTTTTTTTTTTTTTTATTCCGATAATTCTCGGTTTGTGGAAAACGAGAATCGGAGAAATTTTTTTCTTTTTTTTTTTTTTTATCCGAGAATTCTCGTTTTGTGGAAAACGAGAATCGGAGAAATTTTTTTTTTTTTTTTATCCGAGAATTCTCGTTTTGTGGAAAACGAGAATCGGAGAAATTTTTTTTTTTTTTTTATCAGAGAATTCTCGTTTTGTGGAAAACCAGAATCGGAGAGAAAATTTTTTTTTTTATCCGAGAATTCTCGTTGTGTGGAAAACCAGAATCGGAGAAAAATTTTTTTTTTTTTTTTTTATCCGAGAATTCTCGTTTTGTGGAAAACCAGAATCGGAGAAATTTTTTTTTTTTTTTATCCGAGAATTCTCGTTTTGTGGAAAACCAGAATCGGGGAAATTTTTTTTTTTTTTTTATCCGAGAATTCTCGTTTTGTGCAAAACGAGAATCGGAGAAATTTTTTTTTTTTTTTATCCGAGAATTCTCGTTTTGTGGAAAACGAGAATCGGAGAAATTTTTTTTTATTTTTTTTTTTATCCGAGAATTCTCGTTTTGTGGAAAACCAGAGTCGGAGAACTTTTTCTTTTTTTTTTTTTATTGTCGGAGAATTCTCGTTTTGTGGAAAACGGGAATCGGAGAAATTTTTTTTTTTTTTATCCGAGAATTCTCGTTTAATGCAAAACGAGAATCGGAGAAATTTTTTTTTTTTTTTATCCGAAAATCTCGTTTTGTGGAAAACCAGAATCGGAGAATTTTTTTTTTTTTTTTTATCCGAGAATTCTCGTTTTGTGGAAAACCAGAATCGAAGAAAAAAAATTTTTTTTTTTTTTATCCGAGAATTCTCGTTTTGTGGAAAACGAGAATCGGAGAAATTTCTTTTTTTTTTTTTTTATCCGAGAATTCTCGTTTTGTGGAAAACTGGAATCGGAGAAATTTTTTTTTTTTTTTTATCCGAGAATTCTCGTTTTGTGGAAAACGAGAATCGGAGAAATTTTTTTTTTTTTTTTATCCGAGAATTCTCGTTCTGTGGAAAACGAGAATCGGAGAAATTTTTTTTTTTTTTTTTTTTTTATCCGAGAATTCTCGTTTTGTGGAAAACGAGAATCGGAGAAAAAAAATTTTTTTTTTATCGGAGAATTCTCGTTTTGTGGAAAACCAGAATCGGAGGAAAAAAAATTTTTTTTTTTTATCCGAGAATTCTCGTTGTCTGGAAAACCAGAATCGGAGAAATTTTTTTTTTTTTTTTTTTATCCGAGAATTCTCGTTTTGTGGAAAACCAGAATCGGAGAAATTTTTTTTTTTTTTTTTTAATCCGAGAATTCTCGTTTTGTGGAAAACGAGAATCGGATAAATTTTTTTTTTTTTTATCCGAAAATCTCGTTTTGTGGAAAACCAGAATCAGAGAAATTTTTGTTTTTTTTTTTTATCCGAGAATTCTCGTTTTGTGGAGAACCAGAATCGGAGAAATTTTTTTTTTTTTTTATCCGAGAATTCTCGTTTTGTGGAAAACGAGAATCGGAGAAATTTTTTTTTTTTTTTTATCCGAGAATTCTCGTTTTGTTGAAAACGAGAATCGGAGAAAAAAAATTTTTTTTTTTTTATCCGAGAATTCTCGTTTTGTGGAAAACGAGAAACGGAGAAATTTTTTTTTGTTTTTTTTTTTTTATCCGAGAATTCTCGTTTTGTGGAAAACCAGAATCGGAGAAATTTTTTTTTTTTTTTTATCCGAGAATTCTCGTTGTGTGGAAAACGAGAAACGGAGAAATTTTTTTTTGTTTTCTTTTTTTTTATCCGACAATTCTCGTTTTGTGGAAAACCAGAATCGGAGAAATTTTTTTTTTTTTTTTTTATCCGAGAATTCTCGTTGTGTGGAAAACCAGAATCGGAGAGATTTTTTTTTTTTTTTTTTATCCGAGAATTCTCAGGTTTGTGGAAAACCAGAATCGGAGAAATTTTTTTTTTTTTTTATCCGAGAATTCTCCTGTTATGGAAAAACAGAATGGGAGAAATTTTTTTTTTTTATCCGAGAATTCTCGTTTTGTGGAAAACGAGAATCGGAGAAAAAAAATTTTTTTTAACTTTTTATCGGAGAATTCTCGTTTTGTGGAAAACCAGAATCGGAGAAATTTTTTTTTTTTTTTTTATTCCGATAATTCTCGGTTTGTGGAAAACGAGAATCGGAGAAATTTTTTTCTTTTTTTTTTTTTTTATCCGAGAATTCTCGTTTTGTGGAAAACGAGAATCGGAGAAATTTTTTTTTTTTTTTTATCCGAGAATTCTCGTTTTGTGGAAAACGAGAATCGGAGAAATTTTTTTTTTTTTTTTTATCAGAGAATTCTCGTTTTGTGGAAAACCAGAATCGGAGAGAAAATTTTTTTTTTTATCCGAGAATTCTCGTTGTGTGGAAAACCAGAATCGGAGAAAAATTTTTTTTTTTTTTTTTTATCCGAGAATTCTCGTTTTGTGGAAAACCAGAATCGGAGAAATTTTTTTTTTTTTTATCCGAGAATTCTCGTTTTGTGGAAAACCAGAATCGGGGAAATTTTTTTTTTTTTTTATCCGAGAATTCTCGTTTTGTGCAAAACGAGAATCGGAGAAATTTTTTTTTTTTTTTTATCCGAGAATTCTCGTTTTGTGGAAAACGAGAATCGGAGAAATTTTTTTTTATTTTTTTTTTTATCCGAGAATTCTCGTTTTGTGGAAAACCAGAGTCGGAGAACTTTTTCTTTTTTTTTTTTTTATTGTCGGAGAATTCTCGTTTTGTGGAAAACGGGAATCGGAGAAATTTTTTTTTTTTTTATCCGAGAATTCTCGTTTAATGCAAAACGAGAATCGGAGAAATTTTTTTTTTTTTTTATCCGAAAAACTCGTTTTGTGGAAAACCAGAATCGGAGAAATTTTTTTTTTTTTTTTTTATCCGAGAATTCTCGTTTTGTGGAAAACCAGAATCGAAGAAAAAAATTTTTTTTTTTTTATCCGAGAATTCTCGTTTTGTTGAAAACGAGAATCGGAGAAATTTCTTTTTTTTTTTTTTTATCCGAGAATTCTCGTTTTGTGGAAAACTGGAATCGGAGAAATTTTTTTTTTTTTTTTATCCGAGAATTCTCGTTTTGTGGAAAACGAGAATCGGAGAAATTTTTTTTTTTTTTTTCTTTTATCCGAGAATTCTCGTTTTGTCGAAAACCAGAATCGGGGAATTTTTTTTTTTTTTTTTATTCCGAGAATTCTCGTTTTGTGGAAAACGAGAATCGGAGAAATTTTTTTCTTTTTTTTTTTTTTTATCCGAGAATTCTTGTTTTGTGGAAAACGAGAATCGGAGAAATTTTTTCTTTTTTTTTTTTTTATCCGAGAATTCTCGTTTTGTGGAAAACGAGAATCGGAGAAAAAAAAATTTTTTTTTATCGGGGAATTCTCGTTTTGTGGAAAACCGGAATCGGAGGAAAAAAAAATTTTTTTTTTTTTATCCGAGAATTCTCGTTGTCTGGAAAACCAGAATCGGAGAAATTTTTTTTTTTTTTTTTATCCGAGAATTCTCGTTTTGTGGAAAACCAGAATCGGAGAAATTTTTTTTTTTTTTTTATCCGAGAATTCTCGTTTTGTGGAAAACGAGAATCGGATAAATTTTTTTTTTTTTTTTCCGAAAATCTCGTTTTGTGGAAAACCAGAATCAGAGAAATTTTTGTTTTTTTTTTTTATCCGAGAATTCTCGTTTTGTGGAAAACCAGAATCGGAGAAATTTTTTTTTTTTTTTTTTATCCGAGAATTCTCGTTTTGTGGAAAACGAGAATCGGAGAAATTTTTTTTTTTTTTTTTATCCGAGAATTCTCGTTTTGTGGAAAACGAGAATCGGAGAAATTTTTTTTTTTTTTTATCCGAGAATTCTCGTTGTGTGGAAAACCAGAATCGGAGAAAATTTTTTTTTTTTTTTTTTATCCGACAATTCTCGTTTTGTGGAAAACCAGAATCGGAGAAATTTTTTTTTTTTTTTTATCCGAGAATTCTCGTTTTGTGGAAAACCAGAATCGGGGAAATTTTTTTTTTTTTTTTTATCCGAGAATTCTCGTTTTGTGCAAAACGAGAATCGGAGAAATTTTTTTTTTTTTTTATCCGAGAATTCTCGTTTTGTGGAAAACGAGAATCGGAGAAATTTTTTTTTTTTTTTTATCCGAGAATTCTCGTTTTGTGGAAAACGAGAATCGGAGAAATTTTTTTTTATTTTTTTTTTTATCCGAGAATTCTCCTTTTGTGGAAAACCAGAGTCGGAGAACTTTTTCTTTTTTTTTTTTTTATTGTCGGAGAATTCTCGTTTTGTGGAAAACGGGAATCGGAGAAATTTTTTTTTTTTTTTATCCGAGAATTCTCGTTTAATGCAAAACGAGAATCGGAGAAATTTTTTTTTTTTTTTTATCCGAAAATCTCGTTTTGTGGAAAACCAGAATCGGAGAAATTTTTTTTTTTTTTTTTATCCGAGAATTCTCGTTTTGTGGAAAACCAGAATCGAAGAAAAAAAATTTTTTTTTTTTTATCGGAGAATTCTCGTTTTGTGGAAAACGAGAATCGGAGAAATTTCTTTTTTTTTTTTTTTATCCGAGAATTCTCGTTTTGTGGAAAACTGGAATCGGAGAAATTTTTTTTTTTTTTTTATCCGAGAATTCTCGTTTTGTGGAAAACGAGAATCGGAGAAATTTTTTTTTTTTTTATCCGAGAATTCTCGTTCTGTGGAAAACGAGAATCGGAGAAATTTTTTTTTTTTTTTTTTTTTTATCCGAGAATTCTCGTTTTGTCGAAAACCAGAATCGGGGAATTTTTTTTTTTTTTTTTTATTCCGAGAATTCTCGTTTTGTGGAAAACGAGAATCGGAGAAATTTTTTTCTTTTTTTTTTTTTTTATCCGAGAATTCTTGTTTTGTGGAAAACGAGAATCGGAGAAATTTTTTCTTTTTTTTTTTTTTATCCGAGAATTCTCGTTTTGTGGAAAACGAGAATCGGAGAAAAAAAAATTTTTTTTTATCGGAGAATTCTCGTTTTGTGGAAAACCAGAATCGGAGGAAAAAAAAATTTTTTTTTTTTTATCCGAGAATTCTCGTTGTCTGGAAAACCAGAATCGGAGAAATTTTTTTTTTTTTTTTTATCCGAGAATTCTCGTTTTGTGGAAAACCAGAATCGGAGAAATTTTTTTTTTTTTTTTTATCCGAGAATTCTCGTTTTGTGGAAAACGAGAATCGGATAAATTTTTTTTTTTTTTTATCCGAAAATCTCGTTTTGTGGAAAACCAGAATCAGAGAAATTTTTGTTTTTTTTTTTTATCCGAGAATTCTCGTTTTGTGGAGAACCAGAATCGGAGAAATTTTTTTTTTTTTTTTTTTATCCGAGAATTCTCGTTTTGTGGAAAACGAGAATCGGAGAAATTTTTTTTTTTTTTTTATCCGAGAATTCTCGTTTTGTGGAAAACGAGAATCGGAGAAAAAATCTTTTTTTTTTTTATCCGAGAATTCTCGTTTTGTGGAAAACGAGAAACGGAGAAATTTTTTTTTGGTTTTTTTTTTTTATCCGAGAATTCTCGTTTTGTGGAAAACCAGAATCGGAGAAATTTTTTTTTTTTTTTTTATCCGAGAATTCTCGTTGTGTGGAAAACCAGAATCGGAGAAATTTTTTTTTCTTTTTTTTATCCGAGAATTCTCAGGTTTGTGGAAAACCAGAATCGGAGAAATTTTTTTTTTTTTTTTATCCGAGAATTCTCGTGTTATGGAAAACCAGAATGGGAGAAAATTTTTTTTTTTTTTATCCGAGAATTCTCGTTTTGTGGAAAACGAGAATCGGAGAAAAAAAATTTTTTTTAACTTTTTATCGGAGAATTCTCGTTTTGTGGAAAACCAGAATCGGAGAAATTTTTTTTTTTTTTTTTTTTTATCCGAGAATTTTCGATGTCCGGGAAACCAGAATCGGAGAAATTTTTTTTTTTTTTTTTTATTCCGATAATTCTCGTTTTGTGGAAAACGAGAATCGGAGAAATTTTTTTCTTTTTTTTTTTTTTTTATCCGAGAATTCTCGTTTTGTGGAAAACGAGAATCGGAGAAATTTTTTTTTTTTATTTTTTTTTATCCGAGAATTCTCTTTTTGTGGAAAACGAGAATCGGAGAAATTTTTTTTTTTTTTTTTTTATCGGAGAATTCTCGTTTTGTGGAAAACCAGAATCGGAGAAATTTTTTTTTTTTTTTATCCGAGAATTCTCGTTGTGTGGAAAACCAGAATCGGAGAAATTTTTTTTTTTTTTTTTTTTATCCGAGAATTCTGGTTTTGTGGAAAACCGGAATCGGAGAAAATTTTTTTTTTTTTTTTATCCGAGAATTCTCGTTTTGTGGAAAACCAGAATCGGGGAAATTTTTTTTTTTTTTTATCCGAGAATTCTCGTTTTGTGCAAAACGAGAATCGGAGAAATTTTTTTTTTTTTATACGAGAATTCTCGTTTTGTGGAAAACGAGAATCGGAGAAATTTTTTTTTTTTTTTTTATCCGAGAATTCTCGTTTTGTGGAAAACGAGAATCGGAGAAATTTTCTTTTATTTTTTTTTTTTATCCGAGAATTCTCGTTTTGTGGAAAACCCGAGTCGGAGAACTTTTTCTTTTTTTTTTATCCGAGAATTCTCGTTTTGTGGAAAACGAGAATCGGAGAAATTTTTTTTTTTTTTTTTATCCGAGAATTCTCGTTTTGTGGAAAACCAGAATCGGAGAAATTTTTTTTTTTTTTTTTTATCCGAGAATTCTCGTTTTGTCGAAAACGAGAATCGGAGAAATTTTTTTTTTTTTTTATCGGAGAATTCTCGTTTTGTGGAAAACCAGAATCGGAGAAAAAAAATTTTTTTTTTTTTTTATCCGAGAATTCTCGTTGTCTGGAAAACCAGAATCGGAGAAATTTTTTTTTTTTTTTTTTTATCCGAGAATTCTCGTTTTGTGGAAAACCAGAATCGGAGAAATTTTTTTTTTTTTTTTATCCGAGAATTCTCGTTTTGTTGAAAACGAGAATCGGATAAAATTTTTTTTTTTTTTTATCCGAAAATCTCGTTTTGTGGAAAACCAGAATCAGAGAAATTTTTTTTTTTTTTTATCCGAGAATTCTCGTTCTGTGGAAAACCAGAATCGGAGAAATTTCTTTTATTTTTTTTATCCGAGAATTCTCGTTTTGTGGAAAACGAGAATCGGAGAAATTTTTTTTTTTTTTTTTTATCTGAGGATTCTCGTTTTGTGGAAAACCAGAATCGGAGAAATTTTTTTTTTTTTTTTATCCAAGAATTCTCGTTTTGTGCAAAACGAGAATCGGAGAAATTTTTTTTTTTTTTTTATCCGAGAATTCTCGTTTTGTGGAAAACCAGAATCGGAGAAATTTTTTTTTTTTTTTTTATCCGAGAATTCTCGTTTTGTGGAAAACGAGAATCGGAGAAATTTTTTTTTTTTTTTTATCCGAGAATTTTCGTTTTGTGGAAAACGAGAAACGGAGAAATTTTTTTTTGTTTTTTTTTTTCTATCCGAGAATTCTCGTTTTTTGGAAAACTAGAATCGGAGAAATTTTTTTTTTTTTTTTTATCCGAGAATTCTCGTTGTGTGGAAAACCAGAATCGGAGAGATTTTTTTTTTTTTTTTTATCCGAGAATTCTCAGGTTTGTGGAAAACCAGAATCGGAGAAATTTTTTTTTTTTTTTTTATCCGAGAATTCTCGTGTTATGGAAAACCAGACTGGGAGAAATTTTTTTTTTTTTTTTATCCGAGAATTCTCGTTTTGTGGAAAACGAGAATCGGAGAAAAAAAATTTTTTTCAACTTTTTATCGGAGAATTCTCGTTTTGTGGAAAACAAGAATCGGAGAAATTTTTTTTGTTTTTTTTTTTATTCCGATAATTCTCGTTTTGTGGAAAACCAGAATCGGAGAAATTTTTTTTTTTTTTTTATCCGAGAATTCTCGTTGTCTGGAAAACCAGAATCGGAGAAAAATTTTTTTTTTTTTTTTTTTATCCGAGAATTCTCGTTTTGTGGAAAACCAGAATCGGAGAAATTTTTTTTTTTTTTTTTTATCCGAGAATTCTCGTTTTGTGGAAAACCAGAATCGGAGAAATTTTTTTTTTTTTTTTATCCGAGAATTCTCGTTTTGTGGAAAACCAGAATCGGGGAAATTTTTTTTTTTTTTTATCCGAGAATTCTCGTTTTGTGCAAAACGAGAATCGGAGAAATTTTTTTTTTTTTTTTATCCGAGAATTCTCGTTTTGTGGAAAACGAGAATCGGATAAATTTTTTTTTTTTTTTTTATCCGAGAATTCTCGTTTTGTGGAAAACGAGAATCGGAGAAACTTTTTTTTATTTTTTTTGTTTATCCGAGAATTCTCGTTTTGTGGAAAACCAGAGTCGGAGAACTTTTTCTTTTTTTTTTTTTTTTATTGTCGGAGAATTCTCGTTTTGTGGAAAACGAGAATCGGAGAAATTTTTTTTTTTTTTATCCGAGAATTCTCGTTTAATGCAAAACGAGAATCGGAGAATTTTTTTTTTTTTTTTTTTATCCGAGAATTCTCGTTTTGTGGAAAACGAGAATCGGAGAAATTTTTTTTTTTTTTTTTTTTATCCGAGAATTCTCGTTTTGTGGAAAACGAGAATCGGAGAAATTTTTTTTTTTTTTTTATCCGAGAAATCTCGTTTTGTGGAAAACGAGAAACGGAGAAATTTTTTTTTGTTTTCTTTTTTTTTATCCGAGAATTCTCGTTTTGTGGAAAACCAGAATCGGAGAAATTTTTTTTTTTTTTTTTATCCGAGAATTCTCGTTTTGTGCAAAACGAGAATCGGAGAAATTTTTTTTTTTTTTATCCGAGAATTCTCGTTTTGTGGAAAACGAGAATCGGAGAAATTTTTTTTTTTTTTTTTTGTTTATCCGAGAATTCTCGTTTTGTGGAAAACCAGAGTCGGAGAACTTTTTCTTTTTTTTTTTTTTTATTGTCGGAGAATTCTCGTTTTGTGGAAAACGAGAATCGGAGAAATTTTTTTTTTTTTTATCCGAGAATTCTCCTTTAATGCAAAACGAGAATCGGAGAAATTTTTTTTTTTTTTATCCGAGAATTCTCGTTTTGTGGAAAACGAGAATCGGAGAAATTTTTTTTTTTTTTTTTTTATCCGAGAATTCTCGTTTTGTGGAAAACGAGAATCGGAGAAATTTTTTTTTTTTTTTTATCCGAGAATTCTCGTTTTGTGGAAAACGAGAAACGGAGAAATTTTTTTTTGTTTTCTTTTTTTTATCCGAGGATTCTCGTTTTGTGGAAAACCAGAATCGGAGAAATTTTTTTTTTTTTTTTATCCGAGAATTCTCGTTGTGTGGAAAACCAGAATCGGAGAAATTTTTTTTTTTTTTTTATCCGAGAATTCTCGTTTTGTGGAAAACGAGAATCGGAGAAATTTTTTTTTTTTTTTATCCGAGAAATCTCGTTTTGTGGAAAACGAGAAACGGAGAAATTTTTTTTTGTTTTCTTTTTTTTATCCGAGAATTCTCGTTTTGTGGAAAACCAGAATCGGAGAAATTTTTTTTTTTTTTTTATCCGAGAATTCTCGTTGTGTGGAAAACCAGAATCGGAGAAATTTTTTTTTTTTTTTTATCCGAGAAATCTCGTTTTGTGGAAAACGAGAAACGGAGAAATTTTTTTTTGTTTTCTTTTTTTTTATCCGAGAATTCTCGTTTTGTGGAAAACCAGAATCGGAGAATTTTTTTTTTTTTTTTTTTATCCGAGAATTCTCGTTTTGTGCAAAACGAGAATCGGAGAAATTTTTTTTTTTTTTTATCCGAGAATTCTCGTTTTGTGGAAAACGAGAATCGGAGAAATTTTTTTTTATTTTTTTTGTTTATCCGAGAATTCTCGTTTTGTGGAAAACCAGAGTCGGAGAACTTTTTCTTTTTTTTTTTTTTTAATGTCGGAGAATTCTCGTTTTGTGGAAAACGAGAATCGGAGAAATTTTTTTTTTTTTTTATCCGAGAATTCTCCTTTAATGCAAAACGAGAATCGGAGAAATTTTTTTTTTTTTTTATCCGAGAATTCTCGTTTTGTGGAAAACGAGAATCGGAGAAATTTTTTTTTTTTTTTTTTTATCCGAGAATTCTCGTTTTGTGGAAAACGAGAATCGGACAAATTTTTTTTTATTTTTTTTGTTTATCCGAGAATTCTCGTTTTGTGGAAAACCAGAGTCGGAGAACTTTTTCTTTTTTTTTTTTTTTTTGTCGGAGAATTCTCGTTTTGTGGAAAACGAGAATCGGAGAAATTTTTTTTTTTTTTTATCCGAGAATTCTCCTTTAATGCAAAACGAGAATCGGAGAAATTTTTTTTTTTTTTTTATCCGAGAATTCTCGTTTTGTGGAAAACGAGAATCGGAGAAATTTTTTTTTTTTTTTTTTTTATCCGAGAATTCTCGTTTTGTGGAAAACGAGAATCGGAGAAATTTTTTTTTTTTTTTTTATCCGAGAATTCTCGTTTTGTGGAAAACGAGAATCGGAGAAATTTTTTTTTTTTTTTTTTATCCGAGAATTCTCGTTTTGTGGAAAACGAGAAACGGAGAAATTTTTTTTTGTTTTCTTTTTTTTATCCGAGAATTCTCGTTTTGTGGAAAACCAGAATCGGAGAAATTTTTTTTTTTTTTTTTTATCCGAGAATTCTCGTTGTGTGGAAAACCAGAATCGGAGAAATTTTTTTTTTTTTTTTTTATCCGAGAATTCTCGTTTTGTGGAAAACGAGAATCGGAGAAATTTTTTTTTTTTTTTTTATCCGAGAAATCTCGTTTTGTGGAAAACGAGAAACGGAGAAATTTTTTTTTGTTTTCTTTTTTTTTATCCGAGAATTCTCGTTTTGTGGAAAACCAGAATCGGAGAAATTTTTTTTTTTTTTTTTATCCGAGAATTCTCGTTTTGTGCAAAACGAGAATCGGAGAAATTTTTTTTTTTTTTATCCGAGAATTCTCGTTTTGTGGAAAACGAGAATCGGAGAAATTTTTTTTTTTTTTTTTTTGTTTATCCGAGAATTCTCGTTTTGTGGAAAACCAGAGTCGGAGAACTTTTTCTTTTTTTTTTTTTTTATTGTCGGAGAATTCTCGTTTTGTGGAAAACGAGAATCGGAGAAATTTTTTTTTTTTTTAATCCGAGAATTCTCCTTTAATGCAAAACGAGAATCGGAGAAATTTTTTTTTTTTTTATCCGAGAATTCTCGTTTTGTGGAAAACGAGAATCGGAGAAATTTTTTTTTTTTTTTTTTTATCCGAGAATTCTCGTTTTGTGGAAAACGAGAATCGGAGAAATTTTTTTTTTTTTTTTTTATCCGAGAATTCTCGTTTTGTGGAAAACGAGGAACGGAGAAATTTTTTTTTGTTTTCTTTTTTTTATCCGAGAATTCTCGTTTTGTGGAAAACCAGAATCGGAGAAATTTTTTTTTATTTTTTTTATCCGAGAATTCTCGTTGTGTGGAAAACCAGAATCGGAGAAATTTTTTTTTTTTTTTTTTATCCGAGAATTCTCGTTTTGTGGAAAACGAGAATCGGAGAAATTTTTTTTTTTTTTTTATCCGAGAAATCTCGTTTTGTGGAAAACGAGAAACGGAGAAATTTTTTTTTGTTTTCTTTTTTTTTATCCGAGAATTCTCGTTTTGTGGAAAACCAGAATCGGAGAAATTTTTTTTTTTTTTTTTATCCGAGAATTCTCGTTTTGTGCAAAACGAGAATCGGAGAAATTTTTTTTTTTTTTTATCCGAGAATTCTCGTTTTGTGGAAAACGAGAATCGGAGAAATTTTTTTTTATTTTTTTTGTTTATCCGAGAATTCTCGTTTTGTGGAAAACCAGAGTCGGAGAACTTTTTCTTTTTTTTTTTTTTTATTGTCGGAGAATTCTCGTTTTGTGGAAAACGAGAATCGGAGAAATTTTTTTTTTTTTTTATCCGAGAATTCTCCTTTAATGCAAAACGAGAATCGGAGAAATTTTTTTTTTTTTTTATCCGAGAATTCTCGTTTTGTGGAAAACGAGAATCGGAGAAATTTTTTTTTTTTTTTTTTTATCCGAGAATTCTCGTTTTGTGGAAAACGAGAATCGGAGAAATTTTTTTTTTTTTTTTATCCGAGAATTCTCGTTTTGTGGAAAACGAGAAACGGAGAAATTTTTTTTGGTTTTCTTTTTTTCATCCGAGAATTCTCGTTTTGTGGAAAACCAGAATCGGAGAAATTTTTTTTTTTTTTTATCCGAGAATTCTCGTTGTGTGGAAAACCAGAATCGGAGAGATTTTTTTTTTTTTTTTATCCGAGAATTCTCAGGTTTGTGGAAAACGAGAATCGGAGAAATTTTTTTTTTTTCTTTTTATCCGAGAATTCTCGTTTTGTGGAAAACGAGAATCGGAGAAATTTTTTATTTTTTTTTTATCCGAGAATTCTCGTTTTGTGGAAAACGAGAAACGGAGAAATTTTTTTTTGTTTTTTTTTTTCTATCCGAGAATTCTCGTTTTGTGGAAAACCAGAATCGGAGAAATTTTTTTTTTTTTTTATCCGAGAATTCTCGTTGTGTGGAAAACCAGAATCGGAGAGATTTTTTTTTTTTTTTATCCGAGAATTCTCAGGTTTGTGGAAAACCAGAATCGGAAAAATTTTTTTTTTTTTTTATCCGAGAATTCTCGTGTTATGGAAAACCAGAATGGGAGAAATGTTTTTTTTTTTTTTATCCGAGAATTCTCGTTTTGTGGAAAACGAGAATCGGAGAAAAAAAAATTTTTTTAACTTTTTATCGGAGAATTCTCGTTTTGTGGAAAACCAGAATCGGAGAATTTTTTTTTTTTTTTTTTTTATTCGAGAATTTTCGATGTCCGGGAAACCAGAATCGGAGAAATTTTTTTTTTTTTTTTTTTATTCCGATAATTCTTGTTTTGTGGAAAACGAGAATCGGAGAAATTTTTTTTTTTTTTTTTTATCCGAGAATTCTCGTTTTGTGGAAAACGAGAATCGGAGAAAAAAATTTTTTTTTTTTATCGGAGAATTCTCGTTTTGTGGAAAACCAGAATCGGAGAAATTTTTTTTTTTTTTTTATCCGAGAATTCTCGTTTTGTGGAAAACCAGAATCGGGGAAATTTTTTTTTTTTTTATCCGAGAATTCTCGTTTTGTGCAAAACGAGAATCGGAGAAATTTTTTTTTTTTTTATCCGAGAATTCTCGTTTTGTGGAAAACGAGAATCGGAGAAATTTTTTTTTATTTTTTTTGTTTATCCGAGAATTCTCGTTTTGTGGAAAACCAGAGTCGGAGAACTTTTTCTTTTTTTTTTTTTTTATTGTCGGAGAATTCTCGTTTTGTGGAAAACGAGAATCGGAGAAATTTTTTTTTTTTTTTATCCGAGAATTCTCGTTTAATGCAAAACGAGAATCGGAGAAATTTTTTTTTTTTTTCTTATCCGAGAATTCTCGTTTTGTGGAAAACGAGAATCGGAGAAATTTTTTTTTTTTTTTTTTATCAGAGAATTCTCGTTTTGCGGAAAACGAGAATCGGAGAAATTTTTTTTTTTTTTTTTTATCCGAGAATTCTCGTTTTGTGGAAAAAGAGAAACGGAGAAATTTTTTTTTGTTTTCTTTTTTTTATCCGAGAATTCTCGTTTTGTGGAAAACCAGAATCGGAGAAATTTTTTTTTTTTTTTTTATCCGAGAATTCTCGTTCTGTGGAAAACCAGAATCGGAGAGATTTTTTTTTTTTTTTTTTATCCGAGAATTCTCAGGTTTGTGGAAAACCAGAATCGGAGAAATTTTGTTTTTTTTTTTTATCCGAGAATTCTCGTGTTATGGAAAACCAGAATGGGAGAAATTTTTTTTTTTTCTTTTATCCGAGAATTCCCGTTTTGTGGAAAACGAGAATCGGAGAAATTTTTTTTTTTTTCTTTTTATCCGAGAATTCTCGTTTTGTGGAAAACGAGAATCGGAGAAATTTTTTATTTTTTTTTTATCCGAGAATTCTCGTTTTGTGGAAAACGAGAAACGGAGAAATTTTTTTTTGTTTTTTTTTTCTATCCGAGAATTCTCGTTTTGTGGAAAACCAGAATCGGAGAAATTTTTTTTTTTTTTTATCCGAGAATTCTCGTTGTGTGGAAAACCAGAATCGGAGAGATTTTTTTTTTTTTTTTTATCCGAGAATTCTCAGGTTTGTGGAAAACCAGAATCGGAGAAATTTTTTTTTTTTTTTTATCCGAGAATTCTCGTGTTATGGAAAACCAGAATGGGAGAAATTTTTTTTTTTTGTTATCCGAGAATTCTCGTTTTGTGGAAAACGAGAATCGGAGAAAAAAATTTTTTTTTTAACTTTTTATCGGAGAATTCTCGTTTTGTGGAAAACCAGAATCGGAGATTTTTTTTTTTTTTTTTTTTATTCGAGAATTTTCGATGTCCGGGAAACCAGAATCGGAGAAATTTTTTTTTTTTTTTTATTCCGATAATTCTCGTTTTGTGGAAAACGAGAATCGGAGAAATTTTTTTCTTTTTTTTTTTTTTTTACCCGAGAATTCTCGTCTTGTGGAAAACGAGAATCGGAGGAATTTTTTTTTTTTTTTTTTATCCGAGAATTCTCGTTTTGTGGAAAACGAGAATCGGAGAAAAATTTTTTTTTTTTTTATCGGAGAATTCTGGTTTTGTGGAAAACCAGAATCGGAGAAATTTTTTTTTTTTTTATCCGAGAATTCTCGTTTTGTGGAAAACCAGAATCGGGGAAATTTTTTTTTTTTTTTATCCGAGAATTCTCGTTTTGTGCAAAACGAGAATCGGAGAAATTTTTTTTTTTTTTTATCCGAGAATTCTCGTTTTGTGGAAAACGAGAATCGCAGAAATTTTTTTTTTTTTTTATCCGAGAATTCTCGTTTTTTGGAAAACGAGAATCGGAGAAATTTTTTTTTTTTCTTTGTTTATCCGAGAATTCTCGTTTTGTGGAAAACCGGAGTCGGAGAACTTTTTCTTTTTTTTTTTTTTTATTGTCGGAGAATTCTCGTTTTGTGGAAAACGAGAATCGGAGAAATTTTTTTTTTTTTTTTATCCGAGAATTCTCGTTTAATGCAAAACGAGAATCGGAGAAATTTTTTTTTTTTTTTTTAATACGGGAATTCTCGTTTTGTGGAAAACGAGAATCGGAGAAATTTTTTTTTTTTTTTTTTTATCTGAGAATTCTCGTTTTGTGGAAAACGAGAATCGGAGAAATTTTTTTTTTTTTTTTATCCGAGAAATCTCGTTTTGTGGAAAACGAGAAACGGAGAAATTTTTTTTGTTTTCTTTTTTTTTATCCGAGAATTCTCGTTTTGTGGAAAACCAGAATCGGAGAAATTTTTTTTTATTTTTTTTGTTTATCCGAGAATTCTCGTTTTGTGGAAAACGAGAATCGGAGAAATTTTTTTTTTTTTTTATCCGAGAATTCTCGTTTTGTGGAAAACGAGAATCGGAGAAATTTTTTTTTATTTTTTTTGTTTATCCGAGAATTCTCGTTTTGTGGAAAACCAGAGTCGGAGAACTTTTTCTTTTTTTTTTTTTTTTATTGTCGGAGAATTCTCGTTTTGTGGAAAACGAGAATCGGAGAAATTTTTTTTTTTTTTTTATCCGAGAATTCTCGTTTAATGCAAAACGAGAATCGGAGAAATTTTTTTTTTTTTATCCGAGAATTCTCGTTTTGTGGAAAACGAGAATCGGAGAAATTTTTTTTTTTTTTTTTTTTTATCCGAGAATTCTCGTTTTGTGGAAAACGAGAATCGGAGAAAAAAAATTTTTTTTTTATCGGAGAATTCTCGTTTTGTGGAAAACCAGAATCGGAGAAATTTTTTTTTTTTATCCGAGAATTCTCGTTTTGTGGAAAACCAGAATCGGGGAAATTTTTTTTTTTTTTTTCCGAGAATTCTCGTTTTGTGCAAAACGAGAATCGGAGAAATTTTTTTTTTTTTTTTATCCGAGAATTCTCGTTTTGTGGAAAACGAGAATCGGAAAAATTTTTTTTTTTTTTTATCCGAGAATTCTCGTTTTTTGGAAAACGAGAATCGGAGAAATTTTTTTTTATTTTTTTTGTTTATCCGAGAATTCTCGTTTTGTGGAAAACCAGAGTCGGAGAACTTTTTCTTTTTTTTTTTTTTTATTGTCGGAGAATTCTCGTTTTGTGGAAAACGAGAATCGGAGAAATTTTTTTTTTTTTTATCCGAGAATTCTCGTTTAATGCAAAACGAGAATCGGAGAATTTTTTTTTTTTTTTTTTTTATCTGAGAATTCTCGTTTTGTGGAAAACGAGAATCGGAGAAATTTTTTTTTTTTTTTATCCGAGAAATCTCGTTTTGTGGAAAACGAGAAACGGAGAAATTTTTTTTGTTTTCTTTTTTTTTATCCGAGAATTCTCGTTTTGTGGAAAACCAGAATCGGAGAAATTTTTTTTTTTTTTTTTATCCGAGAATTCTCGTTTTGTGCAAAACGAGAATCGGAGAAATTTTTTTTTTTTTTTTATCCCAGAATTCTCGTTTTGTGGAAAACGAGAATCGGAGAAATTTTTTTTTTTTTTTATCCGAGAATTCTCGTTTTGTGGAAAACGAGAATCGGAGAAATTTTTTTTTATTTTTTTTGTTTATCCGAGAATTCTCGTTTTGTGGAAAACCAGAGTCGGAGAACTTTTTCTTTTTTTTTTTTTTTTATTGTCGGAGAATTCTCGTTTTGTGGAAAACGAGAATCGGAGAAATTTTTTTTTTTTTTATCCGAGAATTCTCGTTTAATGCAAAACCAGAATCGGAGAAATTTTTTTTTTTTTTTTATCCGAGAATTCTCGTTTTGTGGAAAACGAGAATCGGGGAAATTTTTTTTTTTTTTTTTTATCCGAGAATTCTCGTTTCGTGGAAAACCAGAATCGGAGAAATTTTTTTTTTTTTTTTATCCGAGAATTCTCGTTGTGTGGAAAACCAGAATCGGAGAGATTTTTTTTTTTTTTTTTTTATCCGAGAATTCTCAGGTTTGTGGAAAACCAGAATCGGAGAAATTTTTTTTTTTTTTTTTTTATCCGAGAAGTCTCGTTTTGTGGAAAACCAGAATGGGAGAAATTTTTTTTTTTTTTTTATCCGAGAATTCTCGTTTTGTGGAAAACGAGAATCGGAGAAATTTTTTTTTTTTCTTTTTATCCGAGAATTCTCGTTTTGTGGAAAACGAGAATCGGAGAAATTTTTTATTTTTTTTTTATCCGAGAATTCTCGTTTTGTGGAAAACGAGAAACGGAGAAATTTTTTTTTGTTTTTTTTTTCTATCCGAGAATTCTCGTTTTGTGGAAAACCAGAATCGGAGAAATTTTTTTTTTTTTTTTATCCGAGAATTCTCGTTGTGTGGAAAACCAGAATCGGAGAGATTTTTTTTTTTTTTTTCATCCGAGAATTCTCAGGTTTGTGGAAAACCAGAATCGGAGAAATTTTTTTTTTTTTTATCCGAGAATTCTCGTGTTATGGAAAACCAGAATGGGAGAAATTTTTTTTTTTTTTATCCGAGAATTCACGTTTTGTGGAAAACGAGAATCGGAGAAAAAAAATTTTTTTTAACTTTTGATCGGAGAATTCTCGTTTTGTGGAAAACCAGAATCGGAGAATTTTTTTTTTTTTTTTTTTTTATTCGAGAATTTTCGATGTCCGGGAAACCAGAATCGGAGAAATTTTTTTTTTTTTTTTTTATTCCGATAATTCTCGTTTTGTGGAAAACGAGAATCGGAGAAATTTTTTTCTTTTTTTTTTTTTTCACCCGAGAATTCTCGTTTTGTGGAAAACGAGAATCGGAGAAATTTTTTTTTTTTTTTTTATCCGAGAATTCTCGTTTTGTGGAAAACGAGAATCGGAAAAAAAATTTTTTTTTTTTTTATCCGAGAATTCTCGTTGTGTGGAAAACCAGAATCGGAGAAATTTTTTTTTTTTTTTTTTTATCCGAGAATTCTCGTTTTGTGCAAAACGAGAATCGGAGAAATTTTTTTTTTTATCCGAGAATTCTCGTTTTGTGGAAAACGAGAATCGGAGAAATTTTTTTTTTTTTTTTATCCGAGAATTCTCGTTTTGTGGAAAACGAGAATCGGAGAAATTTTTTTTTATTTTTTTTTTTTATCCGAGAATTCTCGTTTTGTGGAAAACCAGAGTCGGAGAACTTTTTCTTTTTTTTTTTTTTTATTGTCGGAGAATTCTTGTTTTGTGGAAAACCAGAATCGGAGAAATTTTTTTTTTTTTTTTTATCCGAGAATTCTCGTTTTGTGCAAAACGAGAATCGGAGAAATTTTTTTTTTTTTATCCGAGAATTCTCGTTTTGTGGAAAACGAGAATCGGAGAAATTTTTTTTTTTTTTTATCCGAGAATTCTCGTTTTGTGGAAAACGAGAATCGGAGAAATTTTTTTTTATTTTTTTTTTTTATCCGAGAATTCTCGTTTTGTGGAAAACCAGAGTCGGAGAACTTTTTCTTTTTTTTTTTTTATTGTCGGAGAATTCTTGTTTTGTGGAAAACGAGAATCGGAGAAATTTTTTTTTTTTTTTTATCCGAGAATTCTCGTTTAATGCAAAACGAGAATCGGAGAAATTTTTTTTTTTTTTTTATCCGAGAATTCTCGTTTTGTGGAAAACGAGAATCGGAGAAATTTTTTTTTTTTTTTTATCCGAAAATCCCGTTTTGTGGAAAACCAGAATGGGAGAAATTTTTTGTTTTTTTTTTTCGGGAATTCTCGTTTTGTGGAAAACGAGAATCGGAGAAATTTTTTTTTTTTTTTTTATCCGAGAAATCTCGTTTTGTGGAAAACGAGAATCGGAGAAATTTTTTTTTTTTTTTATCCGAGAATTCTCGTTTTGTGGAAAACGAGAAACGGAGAAATTTTTTTTTGTTTTTTTTTTTTTTATCCGAGAATTCTCGTTTTGTGGAAAACCAGAATCGGAGAAATTTTTTTTTTTTTTATCCGAGAATTCTCGTTGTGTGGAAAACCAGAATCGGAGAGATTTTTTTTTTTTTTTTTATCCGAGAATTCTCAGGTTTGTGGAAAACCAGAATCGGAGAAATTTTTTTTTTTTTTATCCGAGAGTTCTCGTGTTATGGAAAACCAGAATGGGAGAAATTTTTTTTTTTTTTTATCCGAGAATTCTCGTTTTGTGGAAAACGAGAATCGGAGAAAAAAAAATTTTTTTAACTTTTTATCGGAGAATTCTCGTTTTGTGGAAAACCAGAATCGGAGAAATTTTTTTTTTTTTTTTTTTTTATTCGAGAATTTTCGATGTCCGGGAAATCAGAATCGGAGAAATTTTTTTTTTTATTTTTTATTCCGATAATTCTCGTTTTGTGGAAAACGAGAATCGGAGAAATTTTTTTCTTTTTTTTTTTTTTTTACCCGAGAATTCTCGTTTTGTGGAAAACGAGAATCGGAGAAATTTTTTTTTTTTTTTATCCGAGAATTCTCGTTTTGTGGAAAACGAGAATCGGAGAAATTTTTTTTTTTTTTCTATCCGAGAATTCTCGTTGTGTGGAAAACCAGAATCGGAGAAATTTTTTTTTTTTTTTTTTTTTATCCGAGAATTCTCGTTTTGTGGAAAACCAGAATCGGAGAAATTTTTTTTTTTTTATCCGAGAATTCTCGTTTTGTGCAAAACGAGAATCGGAGAAATTTTTTTTTTTTTTTATCCGAGAATTCTCGTTTTGTGGAAAACGAGAATCGGAGAAAAAAAATTTTTTTTTTTATCCGGGAATCCTCGTTTTGTGGAAAACGAGAATCGGAGAAATTTTTTTTTATTTTTTTTTTTTTTACCCGAGAATTCTCGTTTTGTGGAAAACCAGAGTCGGAGAACTTTTTCTTTTTTTTTTTTTTTATTGTCGGAGAATTCTTGTTTTGTGGAAAACGAGAATCGGAGAAATTTTTTTTTTTTTTTTTTATCCGAGAATTCTCGTTTAATGCAAAACGAGAATCGGAGAAACTTTTTTTTTTTTTTATCCGAGAATTCTCGTTTTGTGGAAAACGAGAATCGGAGAAATTTTTTTTTTTTTTTTTATCCGAGAATTCTCGTTGTGTGGAAAACCAGAATCGGAGAGATTTTTTTTTTTTTTTTATCCGAGAATTCTCAGGTTTGTGGAAAACCCAGAATCGGAGAAATTTTTTTTTTTTTTTATCCGAGAATTCTCGGGTTATGGAAAACAAGTATGGGAGAAATTTTTTTTTTTTTTTATCCGAGAATTCTCGTTTTGTGGAAAACGAGAATCGGAGAAAAAAAATTTTTTTAACTTTCTATCGGAGAATTCTCGTTTTGTGGAAAACCAGAATCGGAGAAATTTTTTTTTTTTTTTTATTCCGAGAATTTTCGATGTCCGGGAAACCAGAATCGGAGAAATTTTTTTTTTTATTTTTTTTTTATTCCGATAATTCTCGTTTTGTGGAAAACGAGAATCGGAGAAATTTTTTTCTTTTTTTTTTTTTTTTACCCGAGAATTCTCGTTTTGTGGAAAACGAGAATCGGAGAAATTTTTTTTTTTTTTCTTTTTTTTTCCGAGAATTCTCGTTTTGTGGAAAACGAGAATCGGAGAAAATTTTTTTTTTTTTTTTATCGGAGAATTCTCGTTTTGTGGAAAACCAGAATCGGAGAAAATTTTTTTTTTTTTATCCGAGAATTCTCGTTGTGTGGAAAACCAGAATCGGAGAATTTGTTTTTTTTTTTTTTTTTATCCGAGAATTCTTGTTTTGTGGAAAACCAGAATGAGAGAAATTTTTTTTTTTTTTTATCCGAGGATTTTCGTTTTGTGGAAAACCAGAATCGGGGAAATTTTTTTTCTTTTTTATCCGAGAATTCTCGTTTTGTGCAAAACGAGAATCGGAGAATTTTTTTTTTTTTTTTATCCGAGAATTCCCGTTTTGTGGAAAACGAGAATCGGAGAAATTTTTTTTTTTTATTTTTATCCGAGAATTCTCGTTTTGTGGAAAACGAGAATCGGAGAAATTTTTTCTTATTTTTTTTTTTATCCGAGAATTCTCGTTTTGTGGAAAACCAGAGTCGGAGAACTTTTTCTTTTTTTTTTTTTTTATTGTCGGAGAATTCTTGTTTTGTGGAAAACGAGAATCGGAGAATTTTTTTTTTTTTTTTTATCCGAGAATTCTCGTTTAATGCAAAACGAGAATCGGAGAAATTTTTTTTTTTTTTTTTATCCGAGAATTCTCGTTTTGTGGAAAACGAGAATCGGAGAAATTTTTTTTTTTTTTTTATCCGAAAATCTCGTTTTGTGGAAAACCAGAATCGTAGAAAAAAAAATTTTTTTTTTATCCGAGAATTCTCGTTTTGTGGAAAACCAGAATCGAAGAAATTTTTTTTTTTTTTTTTATCCGAGAATTCTCGTTTTGTGGAAAACGAGAATCGGAGAAATTTGTTTTTTTTTTTATCCGAGAATTCTCGTTTTGTGGAAAACTGGAATCGGAGAAATTTTTTTTTTTTTTTTATCCGAGAATTCTCGTTTTGTGGAAAACGAGAATCGGAGAAATTTTTTTTTTTTTTTTTTTATCCGAGAATTCTCGTTTTGTGGAAAACCAGAATCGGAGAAATTTTTTCTTTTTTTTTTATCCGAGAATTCTCATTTTGTGGAAAACGAGAATCGGAGAAATTTTTTTTTTTTTTTTATCGGAGAATTCTCGTTTTGTGGAAAACCAGAATCGGAGAAAAAAAATTTTTTTTTTTTTATCCGAGAATTCTCGTTGTCTGGAAAACCGGAATCGGAGAAATTTTTTTTTTTTTTCTTTTTTTTATCCGAGAATTCTCGTTTTGCGGAAAACCGGAATCGGAGAAATTTTTTTTTTTTTTTTTTTTATCCGAGAATTCTCGTTTTGTGGGAAACGAGAATCGGATAAATTTTTTTTTTTTTTTATCCGAAAATCTCGTTTTGTGGAAAACCAGAATCAGAGAAATTTTTTTTCTTTTTTTTATCCGAGAATTCTCGTTTTGTGGAAAACCATGTAAGTGCGGCTAACCCCCATCTGCTCAGATTTTCACTGATCTAACCCAGATTAACTACATTTTGGTCATTTTCTTTGCTTCGGCGGAATCGCCGCCTCGCAGCTCAGTCTCAGGATCAGACCTATATATTTCTGATATGCCGGATCTGATTCCGCGGTCCATTCTCCGTAAATCCGCCGCGTTCCGATCATTTAGCTGGAATCGCCATTTGCCGCTGACGCGCGCTCGCGGGCCAGATCGGCCAAATATTTTTCACAATCGGATTTATTTAAATCTTTTCAGACAGTTTTGGACACTCAGATGTATTTAGAATAATCCGCATCAATTTTCTTCATAGACTGGGATTTTCTGCCGGACCACAATCAGCATGGACCTTGCTTCAGTTGTTGCTGCTCTCGCCTCCGTTGGTGTCCGAGTATGCGGTTCTACCCCCAATAGCAGCGTTCAGGGAGACTCCTCGCGTGCCTGCCCCACTGGTCTTGCCGGCCCCGAGCCCTCCGGCACCATCAACGACCCAGGGCAGCACTTTCATGGTAGCAGAGGCTACCTGAATGTTGTTCCTTTGGTGTCCCAACCACAGCTAGCTCCCCAATACGGCCCCGTAGACCCCGCCACCTCCGGAGAAGTAACGATTACGTTGCCCTGGTGCTGTGCTAACGAGGCCTTGAGAGGAATGCCTTGCGCAAGCCCAAGCTGCCCAAGAAGGGCACAAATCAGCAGCTGTGGAGACCCAAATTACCATCCCAATCCCAGTCGAAATTGGCCATCAAGCAGCTGGAATCTGCCAGCCTCTCGTTTTGTGGAAAACGAGAATCAGAGAAATTTTTTTTTTTTTTTATCCGAGAATTCTCGTTTTGTGGAAAACCAGAATCGGAGAGATTTTTTTTTTTTTTTTTTATCCGAGAATTCACAGGTTTGTGGAAAACGAGAATCGGAGAAAATTTTTTTTTTATTTTTCTTTTATCGGAGAATTCTCGTTTTGTGGAAAACCAGAATCGGAGAAATCTTTTTTTTTTTTTTTTCTTTTATCCGAGAATTCTCGTTTTGTGGAAAACGAGAATCGGAGAAATTTTTTTTTTGTTTCTTTTTTATCCGAGAATTCTCGTTTTGTGGACAACGAGAATTGGAGAAATTTTTTTTTTTTTTTTTTATCGGAGAATTCTCGTTTTGTGGAAAAAGAGAATCGGAGAAATTTTTTTTTTTTTTTTCATCCGAGAATTCTCGTTTTGTGGAAAACCAGAATCGGGGAAATTTTTTTTTTTTTTTTATCCGAGAATTCTCGTTTTGTGGAAAACGAGAATCGGAGAAATTTTTTTTTTTTTTTCTTTTTTATCCGAGGATTCTCGTTTTGTGGAAAACGAGAATCGGAGAAATTTTTTTTTTTTTTTTATCCGAGAATTATCGTTTTGTGGAAAACGAGAATCGGAGAAATTTTTTTTTTTTTTTTTATCGGAGAATTCTCGTTTTGTGGAAAACGAGAATCGGAGAAATTTTTTTTTTTTTTTTTTCATCCGAGAATTCTCGTTTTGTGGAAAACGAGAATCGGAGAAAAATTTTATTTTTTTTTTTATCAGAGAAATCTCGTGTTCTGGAAAATCAGAATCGGAGAAATTTTTTTTTTTTTTTTTTATCCGAGAATTCTCGTTTTGTGGAAAACCAAAATCGGAGAAATCTTTTTTTTTTTTTTTTTTTTTATCCGAGAATTCTCATTTTGTGGAAAACCAGAATCGGGGAAATTTTTTTTTTTTTTTTTATCCGAGAATTCTCGTTTTGTGGAAAACGAGAATTGGAGAAATTTTTTTTTTTTTTTTTTATCCGAGAATTCTCGTTTTGTCGAAAACGCAATCGGAGAAAAAAAATTTTTTTTTTTTTTTATCGGAGAATTCTCGTTTTGTGGAAAACGAGAATCGGAGAGATTTTTTTTTTTTTTTTTTTTTTATCCGAGAATTCTCGTTTTGTCGAAAACGAGAATCGGAGAAATTTTTTTTTTTTTTTTTTTTATCCGAGGATTCTCGTTTTGTGGAAAACGAGAATCGGAGAAATTTTTTTTTTTTTTTTTTTTTATCCGAGGATTCTCGTTTTGTGGAAAACGAGAATCGGAGAAATTTTTTTTTTTTTTTTTTTTTATCGGAGAATTCTCGTTTTGTGGAAAACGAGAGTCGGAGAAATCTTTTTTTTTTTTTTTTTCATCCGAGAATTCTCTTTTTGTGGAAAACGAGAATCGGAGGAATTTTTTTTTTTTTTTTTTTTATCGGAGAATTCTCGTGTTGTGGAAAATAAGAAAGGGAGAAATTTTTTTTTTTTTTTTTTATCCGAGAATTCTCGTTTTGTGGAAAACCAGAATCGGAGAAATCTTTTTTTTTTTTTTTTTTTTTTTCTCCGAGAATTCTCGTTTTGTGGAAAACCAGAATCGGGGAAATTTTTTTTATTTTTTTTTATCCGAGAATTCTCGTTTTGTGGAAAACGAGAACCGGATAAATTTTTTTTTTTTTTTTTTTATCCGAGAATTCTCGTTTTGTGGAAAACGAGAATCGGAGAAATTTTTTTTTATTTTTTTTTTTTATCCGAGAATTCTCGTTTTGTGGAAAACCAGAGTCGGAGAACTTTTTCTTTTTTTTTTTTTTTATTGTCGGAGAATTCTTGTTTTGTGGAAAACCAGAATCGGAGAAATTTTTTTTTTTTTTTTATCCGAGAATTCTCGTTTTGTGCAAAACGAGAATCGGAGAAATTTTTTTTTTTTTATCCGAGAATTCTCGTTTTGTGGAAAACGAGAATCGGAGAAATTTTTTTTTTTTTTTATCCGAGAATTCTCGTTTTGTGGAAAACGAGAATCGGAGAAATTTTTTTTTATTTTTTTTTTTTATCCGAGAATTCTCGTTTTGTGGAAAACCAGAGTCGGAGAACTTTTTCTTTTTTTTTTTTTATTGTCGGAGAATTCTTGTTTTGTGGAAAAAGAGAATCGGAGAAATTTTTTTTTTTTTTTATCCGAGAATTCTCGTTTAATGCAAAACGAGAATCGGAGAAATTTTTTTTTTTTTTTTTATCCGAGAATTCTCGTTTTGTGGAAAACGAGAATCGGAGAAATTTTTTTTTTTTTTTATCCGAAAATCTCGTTTTGTGGAAAACCAGAATGGGAGAAATTTTTTGTTTTTTTTTTTCGGGAATTCTCGTTTTGTGGAAAACGAGAATCGGAGAAATTTTTTTTTTTTTTTTTTATCCGAGAAATCTCGTTTTGTGGAAAACGAGAATCGGAGAAATTTTTTTTTTTTTTTATCCGAGAATTCTCGTTTTGTGGAAAACGAGAAACGGAGAAATTTTTTTTTGTTTTTTTTTTTTTTATCCGAGAATTCTCGTTTTGTGGAAAACCAGAATCGGAGAAATTTTTTTTTTTTTTTATCCGAGAATTCTCGTTGTGTGGAAAACCAGAATCGGAGAGATTTTTTTTTTTTTTTTTATCCGAGAATTCTCAGGTTTGTGGAAAACCAGAATCGGAGAAATTTTTTTTTTTTTTTTATCCGAGAATTCTCGTGTTATGGAAAACCAGAATGGGAGAAATTTTTTTTTTTTTTTATCCGAGAATTCTCGTTTTGTGGAAAACGAGAATCGGAGAAAAAAAATTTTTTTTAACTTTTTATCGGAGAATTCTCGTTTTGTGGAAAACCAGAATCGGAGAAATTTTTTTTTTTTTTTTTTATTCGAGAATTTTCGATGTCCGGGAAATCAGAATCGGAGAAATTTTTTTTTTTATTTTTTATTCCGATAATTCTCGTTTTGTGGAAAACGAGAATCGGAGAAATTTTTTTCTTTTTTTTTTTTTTTTACCCGAGAATTCTCGTTTTGTGGAAAACGAGAATCGGAGAAATTTTTTTTTTTTTTTTATCCGAGAATTCTCGTTTTGTGGAAAACGAGAATCGGAGAAATTTTTTTTTTTTTTTCTATCCGAGAATTCTCGTTGTGTGGAAAACCAGAATCGGAGAAATTTTTTTTTTTTTTTTTTTTTATCCGAGAATTCTCGTTTTGTGGAAAACCAGAATCGGAGAAATTTTTTTTTTTTTTATCCGAGAATTCTCGTTTTGTGCAAAACGAGAATCGGAGAAATTTTTTTTTTTTTTTTTTTTTTATCCGAGAATTCTCGTTTTGTGGAAAACCAGAGTCGGAGAACTTTTTCTTTTTTTTTTTTTTTATTGTCGGAGAATTCTTGTTTTGTGGAAAACGAGAATCGGAGAAATTTTTTTTTTTTTTTTTATCCGAGAATTCTCGTTTAATGCAAAACGAGAATCGGAGAAATTTTTTTTTTTTTTTTATCCGAGAATTCTCGTTTTGTGGAAAACGAGAATCGGAGAAATTTTTTTTTTTTTTTATCCGAGAATTCTCGTTGTGTGGAAAACCAGAATCGGAGAGATTTTTTTTTTTTTTTTTATCCGAGAATTCTCAGGTTTGTGGAAAACCCAGAATCGGAGAAATTTTTTTTTTTTTTTATCCGAGAATTCTCGGGTTATGGAAAACAAGTATGGGAGAAATTTTTTTTTTTTTTTATCCGAGAATTCTCGTTTTGTGGAAAACGAGAATCGGAGAAAAAAAAATTTTTTTAACTTTCTATCGGAGAATTCTCGTTTTGTGGAAAACCAGAATCGGAGAAATTTTTTTTTTTTTTTTTATTCCGAGAATTTTCGATGTCCGGGAAACCAGAATCGGAGAAATTTTTTTTTTTATTTTTTTTTTATTCCGATAATTCTCGTTTTGTGGAAAACGAGAATCGGAGAAATTTTTTTCTTTTTTTTTTTTTTTTACCCGAGAATTCTCGTTTTGTGGAAAACGAGAATCGGAGAAATTTTTTTTTTTTTTCTTTTTTTTTCCGAGAATTCTCGTTTTGTGGAAAACGAGAATCGGAGAAAATTTTTTTTTTTTTTTTATCGGAGAATTCTCGTTTTGTGGAAAACCAGAATCGGAGAAAAAAATTTTTTTTTTATCCGAGAATTCTCGTTGTGTGGAAAACCAGAATCGGAGAATTTTTTTTTTTTTTTTTTTTTATCCGAGAATTCTTGTTTTGTGGAAAACAAGAATGAGAGAAATTTTTTTTTTTTTTTATCCGAGGATTTTCGTTTTGTGGAAAACCAGAATCGGGGAAATTTTTTTTCTTTTTTATCCGAGAATTCTCGTTTTGTGCAAAACGAGAATCGGAGAATTTTTTTTTTTTTTTTATCCGAGAATTCCCGTTTTGTGGAAAACGAGAATCGGAGAAATTTTTTTTTTTTATTTTTATCCGAGAATTCTCGTTTTGTGGAAAACGAGAATCGGAGAAATTTTTTCTTATTTTTTTTTTTTATCCGAGAATTCTCGTTTTGTGGAAAACCAGAGTCGGAGAACTTTTTCTTTTTTTTTTTTTTTATTGTCGGAGAATTCTTGTTTTGTGGAAAACGAGAATCGGAGAATTTTTTTTTTTTCTTTATCCGAGAATTCTCGTTTAATGCAAAACGAGAATCGGAGAAATTTTTTTTTTTTTTTTATCCGAGAATTCTCGTTTTGTGGAAAACGAGAATCGGAGAAATTTTTTTTTTTTTTTTATCCGAAAATCTCGTTTTGTGGAAAACCAGAATCGTAGAAAAAAAAAATTTTTTTTTATCCGAGAATTCTCGTTTTGTGGAAAACCAGAATCGAAGAAATTTTTTTTTTTTTTTTATCCGAGAATTCTCGTTTTGTGGAAAACGAGAATCGGAGAAATTTGTTTTTTTTTTTATCCGAGAATTCTCGTTTTGTGGAAAACTGGAATCGGAGAAATTTTTTTTTTTTTTTTTATCCGAGAATTCTCGTTTTGTGGAAAACGAGAATCGGAGAAATTTTTTTTTTTTTTTTTTTATCCGAGAATTCTCGTTTTGTGGAAAACCAGAATCGGAGAAATTTTTTCTTTTTTTTTTATCCGAGAATTCTCATTTTGTGGAAAACGAGAATCGGAGAAATTTTTTTTTTTTTTTTATCGGAGAATTCTCGTTTTGTGGAAAACCAGAATCGGAGAAAAAAAATTTTTTTTTTTTATCCGAGAATTCTCGTTGTCTGGAAAACCGGAATCGGAGAAATTTTTTTTTTTTTTCTTTTTTTTATCCGAGAATTCTCGTTTTGCGGAAAACCGGAATCGGAGAAATTTTTTTTTTTTTTTTTTTTATCCGAGAATTCTCGTTTTGTGGGAAACGAGAATCGGATCAATTTTTTTTTTTTTTTATCCGAAAATCTCGTTTTGTGGAAAACCAGAATCAGAGAAATTTTTTTTCTTTTTTTTATCCGAGAATTCTCGTTTTGTGGAAAACCATGTAAGTGCGGCTAACCCCCATCTGCTCAGATTTTCACTGATCTAACCCAGATTAACTACATTTTGGTCATTTTCTTTGCTTCGGCGGAATCGCCGCCTCGCAGCTCAGTCTCAGGATCAGACCTATATATTTCTGATATGCCGGATGTGATTCCGCGGTCCATTCTCCGTAAATCCGCCGCGTTCCGATCATTTAGCTGGAATCGCCATTTGCCGCTGACGCGCGCTCGCGGGCCAGATCGGCCAAATATTTTTCACAATCGGATTTATTTAAATCTTTTCAGACAGTTTTGGACACTCAGATGTATTTAGAATAATCCGCATCAATTTTCTTCATAGACTGGGATTTTCTGCCGGACCACAATCAGCATGGACCTTGCTTCAGTTGTTGCTGCTCTCGCCTCCGTTGGTGTCCGAGTATGCGGTTCTACCCCCAATAGCAGCGTTCAGGGAGACTCCTCGCGTGCCTGCCCCACTGGTCTTGCCGGCCCCGAGCCCTCCGGCACCATCAACGACCCAGGGCAGCACTTTCATGGTAGCAGAGGCTACCTGAATGTTGTTCCTTTGGTGTCCCAACCACAGCTAGCTCCCCAATACGGCCCCGTAGACCCCGCCACCTCCGGAGAAGTAACGATTACGTTGCCCTGGTGCTGTGCTAACGAGGCCTTGAGAGGAATGCCTTGCGCAAGCCCAAGCTGCCCAAGAAGGGCACAAATCAGCAGCTGTGGAGACCCAAATTACCATCCCAATCCCTGTCGAAATTGGCCATCAAGCAGCTGGAATCTGCCAGCCTCTCGTTTTGTGGAAAACGAGAATCAGAGAAATTTTTTTTTTTTTTTATCCGAGAATTCTCGTTTTGTGGAAAACCAGAATCGGAGAGATTTTTTTTTTTTTTTTTTATCCGAGAATTCACAGGTTTGTGGAAAACGAGAATCGGAGAAAATTTTTTTTTTATTTTTCTTTTATCGGAGAATTCTCGTTTTGTGGAAAACCAGAATCGGAGAAATCTTTTTTTTTTTTTTTTTCTTTTATCCGAGAATTCTCGTTTTGTGGAAAACGAGAATCGGAGAAATTTTTTTTTTGTTTCTTTTTTATCCGAGAATTCTCGTTTTGTGGAAAACGAGAATTGGAGAAATTTTTTTTTTTTTTTTTTTATCGGAGAATTCTCGTTTTGTGGAAAAAGAGAATCGGAGAAATTTTTTTTTTTTTTCATCCGAGAATTCTCGTTTTGTGGAAAACCAGAATCGGGGAAATTTTTTTTTTTTTTTATCCGAGAATTCTCGTTTTGTGGAAAACGAGAATCGGAGAAATTTTTTTTTTTTTTTCTTTTTTATCCGAGGATTCTCGTTTTGTGGAAAACGAGAATCGGAGAAATTTTTTTTTTTTTTTTATCCGAGAATTATCGTTTTGTGGAAAACGAGAATCGGAGAAATTTTTTTTTTTTTTTTTTATCGGAGAATTCTCGTTTTGTGGAAAACGAGAATCGGAGAAATTTTTTTTTTTTTTTTTTCATCCGAGAATTCTCGTTTTGTGGAAAACGGGAATCGGAGAAAAAATTTTTTTTTTTTTTATCAGAGAAATCTCGTGTTCTGGAAAATCAGAATCGGAGAAATTTTTTTTTTTTTTTTTTTATCCGAGAATTCTCGTTTTGTGGAAAACCAAAATCGGAGAAATCTTTTTTTTTTTTTTTTTTTTTATCCGAGAATTCTCATTTTGTGGAAAACCAGAATCGGGGAGATTTTTTTTTTTTTTTTTTATCCGAGAATTCTCGTTTTGTGGAAAACGAGAATTGGAGAAATTGTTTTTTTTTTTTTTTTATCCGAGAATTCTCGTTTTGTCGAAAACGCAATCGGAGAAAAAAATTTTTTTTTTTTTTTATCGGAGAATTCTCGTTTTGTGGAAAACGAGAATCGGAGAGATTTTTTTTTTTTTTTTTTTTTTTATCCGAGAATTCTCGTTTTGTCGAAAACGAGAATCGGAGAAATTTTTTTTTTTTTTTTTTTTATCCGAGGATTCTCGTTTTGTGGAAAACGAGAATCGGAGAAATTTTTTTTTTTTTTTTTTTTTTATCCGAGGATTCTCGTTTTGTGGAAAACGAGAATCGGAGAAATTTTTTTTTTTTTTTTTTTTATCGGAGAATTCTCGTTTTGTGGAAAACGAGAGTCGGAGAAATCTTTTTTTTTTTTTTTTTCATCCGAGAATTCTCTTTTTGTGGAAAACGAGAATCGGAGAAATTTTTTTTTTTTTTTTTTTTTATCGGAGAATTCTCGTGTTGTGGAAAATAAGAAAGGGAGAAATTTTTTTTTCTTTTTTTTATCCGAGAATTCTCGTTTTGTGGAAAACCAGAATCGGAGAAATCTTTTTTTTTTTTTTTTTTTTTTCTCCGAGAATTCTCGTTTTGTGGAAAACCAGAATCGGGGAAATTTTTTTTATTTTTTTTTATCCGAGAATTCTCGTTTTGTGGAAAACGAGAACCGGATAAATTTTTTTTTTTTTTTTTTTTATCCGAGAAATCTCGTTTTGTGGAAAACGAGAATCGGAGAAATTTTTTTTTTTTTTATCGGAGAATTCTCGTTTTGTGGAAAACGAGAATCGGTGAAATTTTTTTTTTTTTTTATCCGAGAATTCTCGTTTTGTGGAAAACGAGAATCGGAGAAAAAAAATTTTTTTTTTTTTTATCGGAGAATTCTCGTTTTGTGGAAAACCAGAATCGGACAAATTTTTTTTTTTTTTTATCCGAGAATTCTCAATGTGTGGAAAACCAGAATCGGAGAAATTTTTTTTTTTTTTTTTATCCGAGAATTCTCGTTTTGTGGAAAACCAGAATCGGAGAAATCTTTTTTTTTTTTTTTTTTTTATCCGAGAATTCTCGTTTCGTGGAAAACCAGAATCGGGGAAATCTTTTTATTTTTTTTTTATCCGAGAATTCTCGTTTTGTGGAAAACGAGAATCGGAGAAATTTTTTTTTTTTTTTTTTTTTTTTATCCGAGAATTCTCGTTTTGTGGAAAACGAGAATCGGAAAAATTTTTTTTTTGTTTTTCTTTTATCCGAGAATTCTCGTTTTGTGGAAAACGAGAATCGGAGAAATTTTTTTTTTTTTTTTTTTTTTATCGGAGAATTCTCGTTTTGTGGAAAAAGAGAATCGGAGAAATTTTTTTTTTTTTTTTTTCATCCGAGAATTCTCGTTTTGTGGAAAACCAGAATCGGGGAAATTTTTTTTTTTTTTTATCCGAGAATTCTCATTTTGTGGAAAACCAGAATCGGGGAGATTTTTTTTTTTTTTTTTTATCCGAGAATTCTCGTTTTGTGGAAAACGAGAATTGGAGAAATTGTTTTTTTTTTTTTTTTATCCGAGAATTCTCGTTTTGTCGAAAACGCAATCGGAGAAAAAAATTTTTTTTTTTTTTTATCCGAGAATTCTCGTTTTGTGGAAAACGAGAATCGGAGAGATTTTTTTTTTTTTTTTTTTTTTATCCGAGAATTCTCGTTTTGTCGAAAACGAGAATCGGAGAAATTTTTTTTTTTTTTTTTTTTTATCCGAGGATTCTCGTTTTGTGGAAAACGAGAATCGGAGAAATTTTTTTTTTTTTTTTTTTTTATCCGAGGATTCTCGTTTTGTGGAAAACGAGAATCGGAGAAATTTTTTTTTTTTTTTTTTTTATCGGAGAATTCTCGTTTTGTGGAAAACGAGAGTCGGAGAAATCTTTTTTTTTTTTTTTTTCATCCGAGAATTCTCTTTTTGTGGAAAACGAGAATCGGAGAAATTTTTTTTTTTTTTTTTTTTATCGGAGAATTCTCGTGTTGTGGAAAATAAGAAAGGGAGAAATTTTTTTTTCTTTTTTTTATCCGAGAATTCTCGTTTTGTGGAAAACCAGAATCGGAGAAATCTTTTTTTTTTTTTTTTTTTTTTCTCCGAGAATTCTCGTTTTGTGGAAAACCAGAATCGGGGAAATTTTTTTTATTTTTTTTTATCCGAGAATTCTCGTTTTGTGGAAAACGAGAACCGGATAAATTTTTTTTTTTTTTTTTTTATCCGAGAATTCTCGTTTTGTGGAAAACGAGAATCGGAGAAATTTTTTTTTTTTTTATCGGAGAATTCTCGTTTTGTGGAAAACGAGAATCGGTGAAATTTTTTTTTTTTTTTTATCCGAGAATTCTCGTTTTGTGGAAAACGAGAATCGGAGAAAAAAAAATTTTTTTTTTTTTATCGGAGAATTCTCGTTTTGTGGAAAACCAGAATCGGACAAATTTTTTTTTTTTTTTATCCGAGAATTCTCAATGTGTGGAAAACCAGAATCGGAGAAATTTTTTTTTTTTTTTTTATCCGAGAATTCTCGTTTTGTGGAAAACCAGAATCGGAGAAATCTTTTTTTTTTTTTTTTTTTTTATCCGAGAATTCTCGTTTCGTGGAAAACCAGAATCGGGGAAATCTTTTTATTTTTTTTTTATCCGAGAATTCTCGTTTTGTGGAAAACGAGAATCGGAGAAATTTTTTTTTTTTTTTTTTTTTTTTATCCGAGAATTCTCGTTTTGTGGAAAACGAGAATCGGAAAAATTTTTTTTTTGTTTTTCTTTTATCCGAGAATTCTCGTTTTGTGGAAAACGAGAATCGGAGAAATTTTTTTTTTTTTTTTTTTTTATCGGAGAATTCTCGTTTTGTGGAAAAAGAGAATCGGAGAAATTTTTTTTTTTTTTTTTTCATCCGAGAATTCTCGTTTTGTGGAAAACCAGAATCGGGGAAATTTTTTTTTTTTTTTATCCGAGAATTCTCGTTTTGTGGAAAACGAGAATCGGAGAAATTTTTTTTTTTTTTCTTTTTTATCCGAGGATTCTCGTTTTGTGGAAAACGAGAATCGGAGAAATTTTTTTTTTTTTTTATCCGAGAATTCTCGTTTTGTGGAAAACGAGAATTGGAGAAATTTTTGTTTTTTTTTTTTTATCGGAGAATTCTCGTTTTGTGGAAAACGAGAATCGGAGAATTTTTTTTTTTTTTTTTTTCATCCGAGAATTCTCGTTTTGTGGAAAACGAGAATCGGAGAAAATTTTTTTTTTTTTTTTTTATCAGAGAAATCTCGTGTTGTGGAAAATCAGAATCGGAGAAATTTTTTTTTTTTTTTTTATCCGAGAATTCTCGTTTTGTGGAAAACCAAAATCGGAGAAATCTTTTTTTTTTTTTTTTTTTTTTTATCCGAGAATTCTCGTTTTGTAAAAAACGAGAATCGGAGAAAATTTTTTTTTTTTTTTTTTATCCGAGAATTCTCGTTTTGTGGAAAACGAGAATCGGAGAAATTTTTTTTTTTTTTTTTTATCGGAGAATTCTCGTTTTGTGGAAAACGAGAATCGGAGAAATTTTTTTTTTTTTTTTTTTTATCCGAGAATTCTCGTTTTGTCGAAAACGAGAATCGGAGAAATTTTTTTTTTTTTTTTTTTTTATCCGAGGATTCTCGTTTTGTGGAAAACGAGAAACGGAGAAATTTTTTTTTTTTTTTTTCATCAGAGAATTCTCGTTTTGTGGAAAACGAGAGTCGGAGAAATTTTTTTTTTTTTTTCATCCGAGAATTCTCTTTTTGTGGAAAACGAGAATCGGAGAAATTTTTTTTTTTTTTTTTTTTATCGGAGAATTCTCGTGTTGTGGAAAATCAGAAAGGGAGAAATCTTTTTTTTTTTTTTTTTTTTTTATCCGAGAATTCTCGTTTTGTGGAAAACCAGAATCCGGGAAATTTTTTTTTTTTTTTATCCGAGAATTCTCGTTTTGTGGAAAACGAGAATCGGAGAAATTTTTTTTTTTTTTTTTATCCGAGAATTCTCGCTTTGTGGAAAACGAGAATCGGAGAAATTTTTTTTTTTTTTTATCGGAGAATTCTCGTTTTGTGGAAAACGAGAATCGGAGAAATTTTTTTTTCTTTTTTTATCCGAGAATTCTCGTTTTGTGGAAAACGAGAATCGGAGAAAAAAAAATTTTTTTTTTTTTATCGGAGAATTCTCGTTTTGTGGAAAACCAGAATCGGACAAATTTTTTTATTTTTTTTATCCGAGAATTCTCAATGTGTGGAAAACCAGAATGGGAGAAATTTTTTTTTTTTTTTTATCCGAGAATTCTCGTTTTGTGGAAAACCAGAATCGGAGAAATCTTTTTTTTTTTTTTTTTTATCCGAGAATTCTCGTTTCGTGGAAAACCAGAATCGGGGAAATTTTTTTTTTTTTTTTTTATCCGAGAATTCTCGTTTTGTGGAAAACGAGAATCGGAGAAATTTTTTTTTTTGTTTTTTTTTTTATCCGAGAATTCTCGTCTTGTGGAAAACGAGAATCGGAGAAATTTTTTTTTTTTTTTTTTTTTTATCGGAGAATTCTCGTTTTGTGGAAAACCAGAATCGGGGAAATTTTTTTTTTTTTTATCCGAAAATCCTCGTTTTGTGGAAAACCAGAATCGGAGAGATTTTTTTTTTTTTTTTTTATCCGAGAATTCTCAGGTTTGTGGAAAACGAGAATCGGAGAAAATTTTTTTTTTATTTTTTTTTTTATCGGAGAATTCTCGTTTTCTGGAAAACCAGAATCGGAGAAATCTTTTTTTTTTTTTTTTTTTATCCGAGAATTCTTGTTCTGTGGAAAACCAGAATCGGGGAAATTTTTTTTTTTTTTTTTTATCCGAGAATTCTCGTTTTGTGGAAAACGAGAATTGGAGAAATTTTTTTTTTTTTTTTTTTTATCCGAGAATTCTCGTTTTGTGGAAAACGAGAATCGGAGAATTTTTTTTTTTTTTTTATCGGAGAATTCTCGTTTTGTGGAAAACGAGAATCGGAGAAATTTTTTTTTTTTTTTTTTATCCGAGAATTCTCGTTTTGTGGAAAACGAGAATCGGAGAAATTTTTTTTTTTTTTTTTTTTTATCGGAGAATTCTCGTTTTGCTGAAAACCAGAATCGGAGAAATTTTTTTTTTTTTTTTTTCATCCGAGAATTCTCGTTGTGTGGAAAACCAGAATCGGAGAAATTTTTTTTTTTTTTTTCTTTTTATCCGAGAATTCTCGTTTTGTGGAAAACCAGAATCGGAGAATCTTTTTTTATTTGTTTTTTTTTTATCCGAGAATTCTTGTTTTGTGGAAAAAGAGAATCGAAGAAATTTTTTTTTTTTTTTATCCGAAAATTCTCGTTTTGTGGAAAACGAGAATCGGAGAAAAAAAAAATTTTTTTTTTATCCGAGAATTCTCGTTGTGTGGAAAACCAGAATCGGAGAAATTTTTTTTTTTTTTTTTTATCCGTCAATTCTCGTTTTGTGGAAAACGAGAATCGGAGAAATTTTTTTTTTTGTTTTTTTTTTTATCCGAGAATTCTCGTTTTGTGGAAAAAGAGAATCGGAGAAATTTTTTTTTTTTTTTTTATCCGAGAATTCTCGTTTTGTGGAAAACGAGAATCGGAGAAAAATAATTTTTTTTTTTTATCCGAGAATTCTCGTTGTGTGGAAAACCAGAATCGGAGAAATTTTTTTTTTTTTTTTTTTTTATGCGAGAATTCTCGTTTTGTGGAAAACCAGAATCGGAGAAATTTTTTTTTTTTGTTTTTTATCCGAGAATTCTCGTTTTGTGGAAAACCAGAATCGGGGAAATTTTTTTTTTTTTTTTTATCCGAGAATTCTCGTTTTGTGCAGAACGAGAATCGGAGAAATTTTTTTTTCTTTTTATCCGAGAATTCTCGTTTTGTGGAAAACGAGAATCGGAGAAAATTTTTTTTTTGTTTTTTTTTTTATCCGAGAATTCTCGTTTTGTGGAAAACGAGAATCGGAGAAATTTTTTTTTTTTTTTTTTTTTTATCGGAGAATTCTCGTTTTGTGGAAAACCAGAATCGGGGAAATTTTTTTTTTTTTTTTATCCGAGAACTCTCGTTTTGTGGAAAACGAGAATCAGAGAAATTTTTTTTTTTTTTTTTATCCGAGAATTCTCGTTTTGTGGAAAACCAGAATCGGAGAGATTTTTTTTTTTTTTTTTTTTATCCGAGAATTCTCAGGTTTGTGGAAAACGAGAATCGGAGAAAATTTTTTTTTAATTTTTTTTTTTATCGGAGAATTCTCGTTTTGTGGAAAACCAGAATCGGAGAAATTTTTTTTTTTTTTTTTCATCCGAGAATTCTCGTTTTGTGGAAAACCAGAATCGGAGAAATTTTTTTTTTTTTTTTTTTATCCGAGAATTCTCGTTTTGTGGAAAACCAGAATCGGAGAATCTTTTTTTATTTGTTTTTTTTTTATCCGAGAATTCTTGTTTTGTGGAAAAAGAGAATCGGAGAAATTTTTTTTTTTTTTTTTATCCGAGAATTCTCGTTTTGTGGAAAACGAGAATCGGAGAAAAAAAAATTTTTTTTTTTATCCGAGAATTCTCGTTGTGTGGAAAACCAGAATCGGAGAAATTTTTTTTTTTTTTTTTTTTTATCCGAGAATTCTCGTTTTGTGGAAAACGAGAATCGGAGAAATTTTTTTTTTTGTTTTTTTTTTTATCCGAGAATTCTCGTTTTGTGGAAAAAGAGAATCGGAGAAATTTTTTTTTTTTTTTTATCCGAGAATTCTCGTTTTGTGGAAAACGAGAATCGGAGAAAAAAAATTTTTTTTTTTTATCCGAGAATTCTCGTTGTGTGGAAAACCAGAATCGGAGAAATTTTTTTTTTTTTTTTTTTTATGCGAGGTTTCTCGTTTTGTGGAAAACCAGAATCGGAGAAATTTTTTTTTTTGTTTTTTATCCGAGAATTCTCGTTTTGTGGAAAACCAGAATCGGGGAAATTTTTTTTTTTTTTTTTATCCGAGAATTCTCGTTTTGTGCAGAACGAGAATCGGAAAAATTTTTTTTTTTTTTTATCCGAGAATTCTCGTTTTGTGGAAAACGAGAATCGGAGAAAATTTTTTTTTTGTTTTTTTTTTTATCCGAGAATTCTCGTTTTGTGGAAAACGAGAATCGCAGAAATTTTTTTTTTTTTTTTTTTTTATCGGAGAATTCTCGTTTTGTGAAAAACCAGAATCGGGGAAATTTTTTTTTTTTTTTTATCCGAGAACTCTCGTTTTGTGGAAAACGAGAATCAGAGAAATTTTTTTTTTTTTTTTTATCCGAGAATTCTCGTTTTGTGGAAAACCAGAATCGGAGAGATTTTTTTTTTTTTTTTTTATCCGAGAATTCTCAGGTTTGTGGAAAACGAGAATCGGAGAAAATTTTTTTTTTATTTTTTTTTTTATCGGAGAATTCTCGTTTTGTGGAAAACCAGAGTCGGAGAAATCTTTTTTTTTTTTTTTTTTATCCGAGAATTCTCATTTTGTGGAAAACCAGAATCGGGGAAATTTTTTTTTTTTTTTTATCCGAGAATTCTCGTTTTGTGGAAAACGAGAATCGGAGAAATTTTTTTTTTTTTTTTTTTATCCGAGAATTCTCGTTTTGTGGAAAACGAGAATCGGAGAAATTTTTTTTTTTTTTTTTTATCGGAGAATTCTCGTTTTGTGGGAAACGAGAATCGGAGAAATTTTTTTTTTTTTTTTTATCCGAGAATTCTCGTTTTGTGGAAAACGAGAATCGGAGAAAATTTTTTTTTTTTTTTTTTTTATCGGAGAATTCTCGTTTTTATGGAAAACCAGAATCGGAGAAATTTTTTTTTTTTTTTTTTTCATCCGAGAATTCTCGTTTTGTGGAAAACCAAAATCGGAGAAATCTTTTTTTTTTTTTTTTTTTTATCCGAGAATTCTCATTTTGTGGAAAACCAGAATCGGGGAAATTTTTTTTTTTTTTTTTTATATCCGAGAATTCTCGTTTTGTGGAAAACGAGAATCGGAGAAATTTTTTTTTTTTTTTTTTTATCCGAGAATTCTCGTTTTGTGGAAAACGAGAATCGGAGAAATTTTTTTTTTTTTTTTTATCGGAGAATTCTCGTTTTGTGGAAAACGAGAATCGGAGAAATTTTTTTTTTTTTTTTTTTTTATCCGAGAATTCTCGTTTTGTCGAAAACGAGAATCGGAGAAATTTTTTTTTTTTTTTTTTTTTTATCCCAGGATTCTCGTTTTGTGGAAAACGAGAACCGGAGAAATTTTTTTTTTTTTTTTTTTTATCGGAGAATTCTCGTTTTGTGGAAAACGAGAGTCGGAGAAAAAATTTTTTTTTTTTTTTTTATCGGAGAATTCTCGTGTTGTGGAAAATCAGAAAGGGAGAAATTTTTTTTTTTTTTTTAATCCGAGAATTCTCGTTTTGTGGAAAACCAGAATCGGAGAAATCTTTTTTTTTTTTTTTTTTTTTTTATCCGAGAATTCTCGTTTTGTGGAAAACCAGAATCGGGGAAATTTTTTTTTTTTTTTATCCGAGAATTCTCGTTTTGTGGAAAACGAGAATCGGAGAAATTTTTTTTTTTTTTTTTTATCCGAGAATTCTCGTTTTGTGGAAAACGAGAATCGGAGAAATTTTTTTTTTTTTTATCGGAGAATTCTCGTTTTGTGGAAAACGAGAATTGGAGAAATTTTTTTTTTTTTTTTTTATCCGAGAATTCTGGTTTTTTGGAAAACCAGAATCGGACAAATTTTTTTTTTTTTTTTTATCCGAGAATTCTCGTTTTGTGGAAAACCAGAATCGGAGAAATCTTTTTTTTTTTTTTTTTTTTTATCCGAGAATTCTCGTTTCGTGCAAAACCAGAATCGGGGAAATTTTTTTTTTTTTTTTATCCGAGAATTCTCGTTTTGGGGAAAACGAGAATCGGAGAAATTTTTTTTTTTTTTTTTTTTTTTAATCCGAGAATTCTCGTTTTGTGGAAAACGAGAATCGGAGAAATTTTTTTTTTTTTTTTTTTATCCGAGAATTCTCGTTTTGTGGAAAAAGAGAATCGGAGAAATTTTTTTTTTTTTTTTCATCCGAGAATTCCCGTTTTGTGGAAAACCAGAATCGGGGAAATTTTTTTTTTTTTTTTATCCGAGAATTCTCGTTTTGTGGAAAACGAGAATCGGGGAAATTTTTTTTTTTTTCTTTTTTATCCGAGGATTCTCGTTTTGTGGAAAACGAGAATCGGAGAAATTTTTTATTTTTTTTTTTATCCGAGAATTCTCGTTTTGTGCAGAACGAGAATCGGAAAAAAATTTTTTTTTTTTTATCCGAGAATTCTCGTTTTGTGGAAAACGAGAATCGGAGAAAATTTTTTTTTTGTTTTTTTTTTTATCCGAGAATTCTCGTTTTGTGGAAAACGAGAATCGCAGAAATTTTTTTCTTTTTTTTTTTTTTATCGGAGAATTCTCGTTTTGTGGAAAACCAGAATCGGGGAAATTTTTTTTTTTTTTTTATCCGAGAACTCTCGTTTTGTGGAAAACGAGAATCAGAGAAATTTTTTTTTTTTTTTTATCCGAGAATTCTCGTTTTGTGGAAAACCAGAATCGGAGAGATTTTTTTTTTTTTTTTTTTATCCGAGAACTCTCAGGTTTGTGGAAAACGAGAATCGGAGAAAATTTTTTTTTTATTTTTTTTTTATCGGAGAATTCTCGTTTTGTGGAAAACCAGAGTCGGAGAAATCTTTTTTTTTTTTTTTTTTTTTATCCGAGAATTCTCGTTTTGTGGAAAACCAGAATCGGGGAAATTTTTTTTTTTTCTTTTTATCCGAGAATTCTCGTTTTGTGGAAAACGAGAATCGGAGAAATTTTTTTTTTTTTTTTTTTTTATCCGAGAATTCTCGTTTTGTGGAAAACGAGAATCGGAGAAATTTTTTTTTTTTTTTTTATCGGAGAATTCTCGTTTTGTGGAAAACGAGAATCGGAGAAATTTTTTTTTTTTTTTTATCCGAGAATTCTCGTTTTGTGGAAAACGAGAATCGGAGAAAATTTTTTTTTTTTTTTTTTTATCGGAGAATTCTCGTTTTTATGGAAAACCAGAATCGGAGAAATTTTTTTTTTTTTTTTTTCATCCGAGAATTCTCGTTTTGTGGAAAACCAAAATCGGAGAAATCTTTTTTTTTTTTTTTTTTTTATCCGAGAATTCTCATTTTGTGGAAAACCAGAATCGGGGAAATTTTTTTTTTTTTTTTTTATATCCGAGAATTCTCGTTTTGTGGAAAACGAGAATCGGAGAAATTTTTTTTTTTTTTTTTTTATCGGAGAATTCTCGTTTTGTGGAAAACGAGAATCGGAGAAATTTTTTTTTTTTTTTTATCCGAGAATTCTCGTTTTGTGGAAAACGAGAATCGGAGAAAAATTTTTTTTTTTTTTTTTTTATCGGAGAATTCTCGTTTTTATGGAAAACCAGAATCGGAGAAATTTTTTTTTTTTTTTTTTTCATCCGAGAATTCTCGTTTTGTGGAAAACCAAAATCGGAGAAATCTTTTTTTTTTTTTTTTTTTTATCCGAGAATTCTCGTTTTGTCGAAAACGAGAATCGGAGAAATTTTTTTTTTTTTTTTTTTTTTATCCGAGGATTCTCGTTTTGTGGAAAACGAGAACCGGAGAAATTTTTTTTTTTTTTTTTTTATCGGAGAATTCTCGTTTTGTGGAAAACGAGAGTCGGAGAAATTTTTTTTTTTTTTTTTTATCGGAGAATTCTCATGTTGTGGAAAATCAGAAAGGGAGAAATTTTTTTTTTTTTTTAATCCGAGAATTCTCGTTTTGTGGAAAACCAGAATCGGAGAAATCTTTTTTTTTTTTTTTTTCTTTTTATCCGAGAATTCTCGTTTTGTGGAAAACCAGAATCGGGGAAATTTTTTTTTTTTTTTATCCGAGAATTCTCGTTTTGTGGAAAACGAGAATCGGAGAAATTTTTTTTTTTTTTTTTATCCGAGAATTCTCGTTTTGTGGAAAACGAGAATCGGAGAAATTTTTTTTTTTTTTATCGGAGAATTCTCGTTTTGTGGAAAACGAGAATTGGAGAAATTTTTTTTTTTTTTTTTTTTATCCGAGAATTCTGGTTTTTTGGAAAACCAGAATCGGACAAATTTTTTTTCTTTTTTTTATCCGAGAATTCTCAATGTGTGGAAAACCAGAATCGGAGAAATTTTTTTTTTTTTTTTTCATCCGAGAATTCCCGTTTTGTGGAAAACCAGAATCGGAGAAATTTTTTATTTTTTTTATCCGAGAATTCTCGTTTTGTGGAAAACGAGAATCGGAGAAATTTTTTTTTTTTTTTTTATGGGAGAATTCTCGTTTTGTGGAAAACGAGAATCGGAGAAATTTTTTTTTTTTTTTTTCATCCGGGAATTCTCGTTTTGTGGAAAACAAGAATCGGAGAAAATTTTTTTTTTTTTTTTATCAGAGAAATCTCGTGTTGTGGAAAATCAGAATCGGAGAATTTTTTTTTTTTTTTTTTATCCGAGAATTCTCGTTTTGTGGAAAACCAAAATCGGAGAAATCTTTTTTTTTTTTTTTTTTTTTTATCCGAGAATTCTCATTTTGTGGAAAACGAGAATCGGGGAAATTTTTTTTTTTTTTTTTTTATCCGAGAATTCTCATTTTGTGGAAAACGAGAATCGGAGAAATTTTTTTTTTTTTTTTTTATCCGAGAATTCTCGTTTTGTGGAAAACGAGAATCGGAGGAATTTTTTTTTTGTTTCTTTTTTATCCGAGAATTCTCGTTTTGTGGAAAACGAGAATTGGAGAAATTTTTTTTTTTTTTTTCTTTATCGGAGAATTCTCGTTTTGTGGAAAAAGAGAATCGGAGAAAATTTTTTTTTTTTTTTCATCCGAGAATTCTCGTTTTGTGGAAAACCAGAATCGGGGAAATTTTTTTTTTTTTTTTATCCGAGAATTCTCGTTTTGTGGAAAACGAGAATCGGAGAAATTTTTTTTTTTTTTTCTTTTTTATCCGAGGATTCTCGTTTTGTGGAAAACGAGAATCGGAGAAATTTTTTTTTTTTTTTTATCCGAGAATTCTCGTTTTGTGGAAAACGAGAATCGGAGAAATTTTTTTTTTTTTTTTTTATCGGAGAATTCTCGTTTTGTGGAAAACGAGAATCGGAGAAATTTTTTTTTTTTTTTTTTCATCCGAGAATTCTCGTTTTGTGGAAAACGAGAATCGGAGAAAAAAAATTTTTTTTTTTTTTATCAGAGAAATCTCGTGTTCTGGAAAATCAGAATCGGAGAAATTTTTTTTTTTTTTTTTTATCCGAGAATTCTCGTTTTGTGGAAAACCAAAATCGGAGAAATCTTTTTTTTTTTTTTTTTTTTTATCCGAGAATTCTCATTTTGTGGAAAACCAGAATCGGGGAAATTTTTTTTTTTTTTTATCCGAGAATTCTCGTTTTGTGGAAAACGAGAATCGGGAAAATTTTTTTTTTTTTTTTTTATCCGAGAATTCTCGTTTTGTCGAAAACGATAATCGGAGAAATTTTTTTTTTTTTTTTTTTATCGGAGAATTCTCGTTTTGTGGAAAACGAGAATCGGAGAAATTTTTTTTTTTTTTTTTTTTATCCGAGAATTCTCGTTTTTTCGAAAACGAGAATCAGAGAAATTTTTTTTTTTTTTTTTTTTATCCGAGGATTCTCGTTTTGTGGAAAACGAGAACCGGAGAAATTTTTTTTTTTTTTTTTTTATCGGAGAATTCTCGTTTTGTGGAAAACGAGAGTCGGAGAAATCTTTTTTTTTTTTTTTTCATCCGAGAATTCTCTTTTTGTGGAAAACGAGAATCGGGGAAATTTTTTTTTTTTTATTTTTTATCGGAGAATTCTCGTGTTGTGGAAAATCAGAAAGGGAGAAATTTTTTTTTTTTTTTTATCCGAGAATTCTCGTTTTGTGGAAAACCAGAATCGGAGAAATCTTTTTTTTTTTTTTTTTTTTTTTATCCGAGAATTCTCGTTTTGTGGAAAACCAGAATCGGGGAAATTTTTTTTTTTTTTTATCCGAGAATTCTCGTTTTGTGGAAAACGAGAATCGGAGAAATTTTTTTTTTTTTTTTTTTTTATCCGAGAATTCTCGTTTTGTGGAAAACGAGAATCGGAGAAATTTTTTTTTTTTTTATCGGAGAATTCTCGTTTTGTGGAAAACGAGAATCGGAGAAATTTTTTTTTTTTTTATCCGAGAATTCTCGTTTTGTGGAAAACGAGAATCGGAGAAAAAAAATTTTTTTTTTTTATCGGAGAATTCTCGTTTTGTGGAAAACCAGAATCGGACAAATTTTTTTTTTTTTTTTATCCGAGAATTCTCAATGTGTGGAAAACCAGAATCGGAGAAATTTTTTTTTTTTTTTTTTATCCGAGAATTCTCGTTTTGTGGAAAACCAGAATCGGAGAAATCTTTTTTTTTTTTTTTTTTTTATCCGAGAATTCTCGTTTCGTGGAAAACCAGAATCGGCGAAATCTTTTTATTTTTTTTTTATCCGAGAATTCTCGTTTTGTGGAAAACGAGAATCGGAGAAATTTTTTTTTTTTTTTTTTTTTTAATCCGAGAATTCTCGTTTTGTGGAAAACGAGAATCGGAAAAATTTTTTTTTTGTTTTTTTTTTATCCGAGAATTCTCGTTTTGTGGAAAACGAGAATCCGAGAAATTTTTTTTTTTTTTTCTTTTATCGGAGAATTCTCGTTTTGTGGAAAAAGAGAATCGGAGAAATTTTTTTTTTTTTTTTTTCATCCGAGAATCCTCGTTTTGTGGAAAACGAGAATCGGAGAAATTTTTTTTTCTTTTCTTTTTTATCCGAGGATTCTCGTTTTGTGGAAAACGAGAATCGGAGAAATTTTTTTTTTTTTTTATCCGAGAATTCTCGTTTTGTGGAAAACGAGAATTGGAGAAATTTTTGTTTTTTTTTTTTATCCGAGAATTCTCGTTTTGTGGAAAACGAGAATCGGAGAAATTTTTTTTTTTGTTTTTTCATCCGAGAATTCTCGTTTTGTGGAAAACGAGAATCGGAGAAAATTTTTTTTTTTTTTTTTTATCAGAGAAATCTCGTGTTGTGGAAAATCAGAATCGGAGAAATTTTTTTTTTTTTTTTTTATCCGAGAATTCTCGTTTTTTGGAAAACCAAAATCGGAGAAATCTTTTTTTTTTTTTTTTTTTTTATCCGAGAATTCTCGTTTTGTGGAAAACGAGAATCGGAGAAAATTTTTTTTTTTTTTTTTATCCGAGAATTCTCGTTTTGTGGAAAACGAGAATCGGAGAAATTTTTTTTTTTTTTTTTATCGGAGAATTCTCGTTTTGTGGAAAACGAGAATCGGAGAAATTTTTTTTTTTTTTTTTTTATCCGAGAATTCTCGTTTTGTCGAAAACGAGAATCGGAGAAATTTTTTTTTTTTTTTTTTTATCCGAGGATTCTCTTTTTGTGGAAAACGAGAAACGGAGAAATTTTTTTTTTTTTTTTTTTTCATCAGAGAATTCTCGTTTTGTGGAAAACGAGAGTCGGAGAAATTTTTTTTTTTTTTTTTTCATCCGAGAATTCTCTTTTTGTGGAAAACGAGAATCGGAGAAATTTTTTTTTTTTTTTTTTTTATCGGAGAATTCTCGTGTTGTCGAAAATCAGAAAGGGAGAAATTTTTTTTTTTTTTTTATCCGAGAATTCTCGTTTTGTGGAAAACCAGAATCGGAGAAATCTTTTTTTTTTTTTTTTTTTTTTTATCCGAGAATTCTCGTTTTGTGGAAAACCAGAATCGGGGAAATTTTTTTTTTTTTTAATCCGAGAATTCTCGTTTTGTGGAAAACGAGAATCGGAGGAATTTTTTTTTTTTTTTTTTTATCCGAGAATTCTCGCTTTGTGGAAAACGAGAATCGGAGAATTTTTTTTTTTTTTTTATCGGAGAATTCTCGTTTTGTGGAAAACGAGAATCGGAGAAATTTTTTTTTTCTTCTTTTATCCGAGAATTCTCGTTTTGTGGAAAACGAGAATCGGAGAAAAAAATTTTTTTTTTTTTTTATCGGAGAATTCTCGTTTTGTGGAAAACCAGAATCGGACAAATTTTTTTTTTTTTTTATCCGAGAATTCTCAATGTGTGGAAAACCAGAATGGGAGAAATTTTTTTTTTTTTTTTTTATCCGAGAATTCTCGTTTTGTGGAAAACCAGAATCGGAGAAATCTTTTTTTTTTTTTTTTTTTATCCGAGAATTCTCGTTTCGTGGAAAACCAGAATCGGGGAAATGTTTTTTTTTTTTTTGTATCCGAGAATTCTCGTTTTGTGGAAAACGAGAATCGGAGAAATTTTTTTTTTTGTTTTTTTTTTTATCCGAGAATTCTCGTCTTGTGGAAAACGAGAATCGGAGAAATTTTATTTTTATTTTTTTTTTTTATCGGAGAATTCTCGTTTTGTGGAAAACCAGAATCGGGGAAATTTTTTTTTTTTTATCCGAGAATTCTCGTTTTGTGGAAAACCAGAATCGGAGAGATTTTTTTTTTTTTTTTTATCCGAGAATTCTCAGGTTTGTGGAAAACGAGAATCGGAGAAAATTTTTTTTTTATTTTTTTTTTTATCGGAGAATTCTTGTTTCGTGGAAAACCAGAATCGGAGAAATCTTTTTTTTTTTTTTTTTTTTATCCGAGAATTCTCGTTTTGTGGAAAACCAGAATCGGGGAAATTTTTTTTTTTTTTTATCCGAGAATTCTCGTTTTGTGGAAAACGAGAATTGGAGAAATTTTTTTTTTTTTTTTTTTATCCGAGAATTCTCGTTTTGTGGAAAACGAGAATCGGAGAATTTTTTTTTTTTTTTTTTATCGGAGAATTCTCGTTTTGTGGAAAACGAGAATCGGAGAAATTTTTTTTTTTTTTTTTTTATCCGAGAATTCTCGTTTTGTGGAAAACGAGAACCGGAGAAATTTTTTTTTTTTTTTTTTTATCGGAGAATTCTCGTTTTGTGGAAAACCAGAATCGGAGAAATTTTTTTTTTTTTTTTTCATCCGAGAATTCTCGTTGTGTGGAAAACCAGAGTCGGAGAAATTTTTTTTTTTTTCTTTTTATCCGAGAATTCTCGTTTTGTGGAAAACCAGAATCGGAGAATCTTTTTTTATTTGTTTTTTTTTTATCCGAGAATTCTTGTTTTGTGGAAAAAGAGAATCGGAGAAATTTTTTTTTTTTTTTTTTATCCGAGAATTCTCGTTTTGTGGAAAACGAGAATCGGAGAAAAAAAATATTTTTTTTTTATCCGAGAATTCTCGTTGTGTGGAAAACCAGAATCGGAGAAATTTTTTTTTTTTTTTTTTTTTTATGCGAGAATTCTCGTTTTGTGGAAAACTGGAATCGGAGAAATTTTTTTTTTTTGTTTTTTATCCGAGAATTCTCGTTTTGTGGAAAACCAGAATCGGGGAAATTTTTTTTTTTTTTTATCCGAGAATTCTCGTTTTGTGCAGAACGAGAATCGGAGAAATTTTTTTTTTTTTTATCCGAGAATTCTCGTTTTGTGGAAAACGAGAATCGGAGAAAATTTTTTTTTTGTTTTTTTTTTTATCCGAGAATTCTCGTTTTGTGGAAAACGAGAATCGGAGAAATTTTTTTTTTTTTTTTTTTTTTTTATCGGAGAATTCTCGTTTTGTGGAAAACCAGAATCGGGGAAATTTTTTTTTTTTTTTATCCGAGAACTCTCGTTTTGTGGAAAACGAGAATCAGAGAAATTTTTTTTTTTTTTTATCCGAGAATTCTCGTTTTGTGGAAAACCAGAATCGGAGAGATTTTTTTTTTTTTTTTTTTATCCGAGAATTCTCAGGTTTGTGGAAAACGAGAATCGGAGAAAATTTTTTTTTTATTTTTTTGTTTTATCGGAGAATTCTCGTTTTGTGGAAAACCAGAATCGGACAAATTTTTTTTTTTTTTTCATCCGTGAATTCTCGTTTTGTGGAAAACCAGAATCGGAGAAATTTTGTTTTTTTTTTTTTTATCCGAGAATTCTCGTTTTGTGGAAAACCAGAATCGGAGAATCTTTTTTTATTTGTTTTTTTTTTATCCGAGAATTCTTGTTTTGTGGAAAAAGAGAATCGGAGAAATTTTTTTTTTTTTTTTATCTGTGAATTCTCGTTTTGTGGAAAACGAGAATCGGAGAAAATTTTTTTTTTTTTTTATCCGAGAATTCTCGTTGTGTGGAAAACCAGAATCGGAGAAATTTTTTTTTTTTTTTTTTTATCCGAGAATTCTCGTTTTGTGGAAAACGAGAATCGGAGAAATTTTTTTTTTTGTTTTTTTTTTATCCGAGAATTCTCGTTTTGTGGAAAAAGAGAATCGGAGAAATTTTTTTTTTTTTTTTTTATCCGAGAATTCTCGTTTTGTGGAAAACGAGAATCGGAGAAAAAGAATTTTTTTTTTTATCCGAGAATTCTCGTTGTGTGGAAAACCAGAATCGGAGAAATTTTTTTTTTTTTTTTTTTTTATGCGAGAATTCTCGTTTTGTGGAAAACTGGAATCGGAGAAATTTTTTTTTTTTGTTTTTTATCCGAGAATTCTCGTTTTGTGGAAAACCAGAATCGGGGAAATTTTTTTTTTTTTTTATCCGAGAATTCTCGTTTTGTGCAGAACGAGAATCGGAGAAATTTTTTTTTTTTTTATCCGAGAATTCTGGTTTTGTGGAAAACGAGAATCGGAGAAAATTTTTTTTTTGTTTTTTTTTTTATCCGAGAATTCTCGTTTTGTGGAAAACGAGAATCGGAGAAATTTTTTTTTTTTTTTTTTTTTTTATCGGAGAATTTTCGTTTTGTGGAAAACCAGAATCGGGGAAATTTTTTTTTTCTTTTTATCCGAGAACTCTCGTTTTGTGGAAAACGAGAATCAGAGAAATTTTTTTTTTTTTTTTTTATCCGAGAATTCTCAGGTTTGTGGAAAACGAGAATCGGAGAAAAATTTTTTTTTATTTTTTTGTTTTATCGGAGAATTCTCGTTTTGTGGAAAACCAGAATCGGACAAATTTTTTTTTTTTTTTCATCCGTGAATTCTCGTTTTGTGGAAAACCAGAATCGGAGAAATTTTTTTTTTTTTTTTTTATCCGAAAATCTTCGTTTTGTGGAAAACCAGAATCGGAGAATCTTTTTTTATTTGTTTTTTTTTTATCCGAGAATTCTTGTTTTGTGGAAAAAGAGAATCGGAGAAATTTTTTTTTTTTTTTTATCCGAGAATTCTCGTTTTGTGGAAAACGAGAATCGGAGAAAAAAATTTTTTTTTTTTTATCCGAGAATTCTCGTTGTGTGGAAAACCAGAATCGGAGAAATTTTTTTTTTTTTTTTTTTTATCCGAGAATTCTCGTTTTGTGGAAAACGAGAATCGGAGAAATTTTTTTTTTTGTTTTTTTTTTTATCCGAGAATTCTCGTTTTGTGGAAAAAGAGAATCGGAGAAATTTTTTTTTTTTTTTTTATCCGAGAATTCTCGTTTTGTGGAAAACGAGAATCGGAGAAAAAGAATTTTTTTTTTTTATCCGAGAATTCTCGTTGTGTGGAAAACCAGAATCGGAGAAATTTTTTTTTTTTTTTTTTTATGCGAGAATTCTCGTTTTGTGGAAAACCAGAATCGGAGAAATTTTTTTTTTGTTTTTTATCCGAGAATTCTCGTTTTGTGGAAAACCAGAATCGGGGAAATTTCTTTTTTTTTTTTTTTATCCGAGAATTCTCGTTTTGTGCAGAACGAGAATCGGAAAAATTTTTTTTTTTTTATCCGAGAATTCTCGTTTTGTGGAAAACGAGAATCGGAGAAAAATTTTTTTTTGTTTTTTTTTTTATCCGAGAATTCTCGTTTTGTGGAAAACGAGAATCGGAGAAATTTTTTTTTTTTTTTTTTTATCGGAGAATTCTCGTTTTGTGGAAAACCAGAATCGGGGAAATTTTTTTTTTTTTTTATCCGAGAACTCTCGTTTTGTGGAAAACGAGAATCAGAGAAATTTTTTTTTTTTTTGTTATCCGAGAATTCTCGTTTTGTGGAAAACCAGAATCGGAGAAATTTTTTTTTTTTTTTTTATCCGAGAATTCTCAGGTTTGTGGAAAACGAGAATCGGAGAAAATTTTTTTTTTATTTTTTTTTTTATCGGAGAATTCTCGTTTTGTGGAAAACCAGAATCGGAGAAATCTTTTTTTTTTTTTTTTTTTTATCCGAGAATTCTCGTTTTGTGGAAAACCAGAATCGGGGAAATTTTTTTTTTTTTTTTTATCCGAGAATTCTCGTTTTGTGGAAAACGAGAATTGGAGAAATTTTTTTCTTTTTTTTTTTTTATCCGAGAATTCTCGTTTTGTGGAAAACGAGAATCGGAGAATTTTTTTTTTTTTTTTTATCGGAGAATTCTCGTTTTGTGGAAAACGAGAATCGGAGAGATTTTTTTTTTTTTTTTTTATCCGAGAATTCTCAGGTTTGTGGAAAACGAGAATCGGAGAAAAAATTTTTTTTATTTTTTTTTTTATCCGAGAATTCTCGTTTTGTGGAAAACCAGAATCGAAGAAATTTTTTTTTTTTTTTTTTATCCGAGAATTCTCGTTTTGTGGAAAACGAGAATTGGAGAAATTTTTTTTTTTTTTTTTTTTTATCCGAGAATTCTCGTTTTGTGGAAAGCGAGAATCGGAGAATTTTTTTTTTTTTTTTTTATCGGAGAATTCTCGTTTTGTGGAAAACGAGAATCGGAGAAATTTTTTTTTTTTTTTTAATCCGAGAATTCTCGTTTTGTGGAAAACGAGAACCGGAGAAATTATTATTTTTTTTTTTTTTATCGGAGAATTCTCGTTTTGTGGAAAACCAGAATCGGAGAAATTTTTTTTTTTTTTTTTTCATCCGAGAATTCTCGTTGTGTGGAAAACCAGAATCGGAGAAATTTTTTTTTTTTTTTTTCTTTTTATCCGAGAATTCTCGTTTTGTGGAAAACCAGAATCGGAGAATCTTTTTTTATTTGTTTTTTTTTTATCCGAGAATTCTTGTTTTGTGGAAAAAGAGAATCGGAGAAATTTTTTTTTTTTTTTTTTATCCGAGAATTCTCGTTTTGTGGAAAACGAGAATCGGAGAAAAAAAATTTTTTTTTTTTATCCGAGAATTCTCGTTGTGTGGAAAACCAGAATCGGAGAAAATTTTTTTTTTTTTTTTTTTTATCCGTCAATTCTCGTTTTGTGGAAAACGAGAATCGGAGAAATTTTTTTTTTTGTTTTTTTTTTTATCCGAGAATTCTCGTTTTGTGGAAAAAGAGAATCGGAGAAATTTTTTTTTTTTTTTTTTATCCGAGAATTCTCGTTTTGTGGAAAACGAGAATCGGAGAAAAAAAAATTTTTTTTTTTATCCGAGAATTCTCGTTGTGTGGAAAACCAGAATCGGAGAAATTTTTTTTTTTTTTTTTTTTTATGCGAGAATTCTCGTTTTGTGGAAAACTGGAATCGGAGAAATTTTTTTTTTTTGTTTTTTATCCGAGAATTCTCGTTTTGTGGAAAACCAGAATCGGGGAAATTTTTTTTTTTTTTTTATCCGAGAATTCTCGTTTTGTGCAGAACGAGAATCGGAGAAATTTTTTTTTTTTTTTATCCGAGAATTCTCGTTTTGTGGAAAACGAGAATCGGAGAAAACTTTTTTTTTGTTTTTTTTTTTATCCGAGAATTCTCGTTTTGTGGAAAACGAGAATCGGAGAAATTTTTTTTTTTTTTTTTTTTTTTATCGGAGAATTCTCGTTTTGTGGAAAACCAGAATCGGGGAAATTTTTTTTTTTTTTTATCCGAGAACTCTCGTTTTGTGGAAAACGAGAATCAGAGAAATTTTTTTTTTTTTTTTTATCCGAGAATTCTCGTTTTGTGGAAAACCAGAATCGGAGAGATTTTTTTTTTTTTTTTTTTTATCCGAGAATTCTCAGGTTTGTGGAAAACGAGAATCGGAGAAAATTTTTTTTTTATTTTTTTTTTTATCGGAGAATTCTCGTTTTGTGGAAAACCAGAATCGGACAAATTTTTTTTTTTTTTTTTCATCCGAGAATTCTCGTTTTGTGGAAAACCAGAATCGGAGAAATTTTTTTTTTTTTTTTTTTTATCCGAGAATTCTCGTTTTGTGGAAAACCAGAATCGGAGAATCTTTTTTTATTTGTTTTTTTTTTATCCGAGAATTCTTGTTTTGTGGAAAAAGAGAATCGGAGAAATTTTTTTTTTTTTTTTATCCGAGAATTCTCGTTTTGTGGAAAACGAGAATCGGAGAAAAAAATTTTTTTTTTTTATCCGAGAATTCTCGTTGTGTGGAAAACCAGAATCGGAGAAATTTTTTTTTTTTTTTTTTTTATCCGAGAATTCTCGTTTTGTGGAAAAAGAGAATCGGAGAAATTTTTTTTTTTTTTTTTTATCCGAGAATTCTCGTTTTGTGGAAAACGAGAATCGGAGAAAAAAAAAATTTTTTTTTTATCCGAGAATTCTCGTTGTGTGGAAAACCAGAATCGGAGAAATTTTTTTTTTTTTTTTTTTTTATGCGAGAATTCTCGTTTTGTGGAAAACCAGAATCGGAGAAATTTTTTTTTTGTTTTTTATCCGAGAATTCTCGTTTTGTGGAAAACCAGAATCGGGGAAATTTTTTTTTTTTTTTTTTATCCGAGAATTCTCGTTTTGTGCAGAACGAGAATCGGAAAATTTTTTTTTTTTTTTTATCCGAGAATTCTCGTTTTGTGGAAAACGAGAATCGGAGAAAATTTTTTTTTTGTTTTTTTTTTTATCCGAGAATTCTCGTTTTGTGGAAAACGAGAATCGGAGAAATTTTTTTTTTTTTTTTTTTTATCGGAGAATTCTCGTTTTTTGGAAAACCAGAATCGGGGAAATTTTTTTTTTTTTTTTATCCGAGAACTCTCGTTTTGTGGAAAACGAGAATCAGAGAAATTTTTTTTTTTTTTGTTATCCGAGAATTCTCGTTTTGTGGAAAACCAGAATCGGAGAGATTTTTTTTTTTTTTTTTATCCGAGAATTCTCAGGTTTGTGGAAAACGAGAATCGGAGAAATTTTTTTTTTTATTTTTTTTTTTATCGGAGAATTCTCGTTTTGTGGAAAACCAGAGTCGGAGAAATCTTTTTTTTTTTTTTTTTTTTATCCGAGAATTCTCGTTTTGTGGAAAACCAGAATCGGGGAAATTTTTTTTTTTTTTTTATCCGAGAATTCTCGTTTTGTGGAAAACGAGAATCGGAGAAATTTTTTTTTTTTTTTTTTTTATCCGAGAATTCTCGTTTTGTGGAAAACGAGAATCGGAGAAATTTTTTTTTTTTTTTTATCGGAGAATTCTCGTTTTGTGGAAAACGAGAATCGGAGAAATTTTTTTTTTTTTTTTTTATCCGAGAATTCTCGTTTTGTGGAAAACGAGAATCGGAGAAAAAAAATTTTTTTTTTTTTTTATCGGAGAATTCTCGTTTTTCTGGAAAACCAGAATCGGAGAAATTTTTTTTTTTTTTTTTTATCCGAGAATTCTCGTTTTGTGGAAAACCAAAATCGGAGAAATCTTTTTTTTTTTTTTTTTTTTATCCGAGAATTCTCATTTTGTCGAAAACCAGAATCGGGGAAATTTTTTTTTTTTTTTTTATATCCGAGAATTCTCGTTTTGTGGAAAACGAGAATCGGAGAAATTTTTTTTTTTTTTTTTCATCCGAGAATTCTCGTTTTGTGGAAAACGAGAATCGGAGAAATTTTTTTTTTTTTTTTTTTTAACGGAGAATTCTCGTTTTGTGGAAAACGAGAATCGGAGAAATTTTTTTTTTTTTTTTTTTTTATCCGAGAATTCTCGTTTTGTCGAAAACGAGAATCGGAGAAATTTTTTTTTTTTTTTTTTTTTTATCCGAGGATTCTCGTTTTGTGGAAAACGAGAACCGGAGAAATTTTTTTTTTTTTTTTTTAATCGGAGAATTCTCGTTTTGTGGAAAACGAGAGTCGGAGAAATTTTTTTTTTTTTTTTTTTATCGGAGAATTCTCGTGTTGTGGAAAATCAGAAAGGGAGAAATTTTTTTTTTTTTTTTAATCCGAGAATTCTCGTTTTGTGGAAAACCAGAATCGGAGAAATCTTTTTTTTTTTTTTTTTTTTTTATCCGAGAATCCTCGTTTTGTGGAAAACCAGAATCGGGGAAATTTTTTTTTTTTTATCCGAGAATTCTCGTTTTGTGGAAAACGAGAATCGGAGAAATTTTTTTTTTTTTTTTTATCCGAGAATTCTCGTTTTGTGGAAAACGAGAATCGGAGAAATTTTTTTTTTTTTTATCGGAGAATTCTCGTTTTGTGGAACACGAGAATCGGAGAAATTTTTTTTTTTTTTTTTTTTATCCGAGAATTCTGGTTTTTTGGAAAACCAGAATCGGACAAATTTTTTTTTTTTTTTATCCGAGAATTCTCAATGTGTGGAAAACCAGAATCGGAGAAATTTTTTTTTTTTTTTTTTATCCGAGAATTCTCGTTTTGTGGAAAACCAGAATCGGAGAAATCTTTTTTTTTTTTTTTTTTTTTATCCGAGAATTCTCGTTTCGTGGAAAACCAGAATCGGGGAAATTTTTTTTTTTTTTTATCCGAGAATTCTCGTTTTGTGGAAAACGAGAATCGGAGAAATCTTTTTTTTTTTTTTTTTTTTTTTATCCGAGAATTCTCGTTTTGTGGAAAACGAGAATCGGAGAAATTTTTTTTTTTTTATCCGAGAATTCTCGTTTTGTGGAAAACGAGAATCGGAGAAATTTTTTTTTTTTTTTTTTTATCCGAGAATTCTCGTTTTGTGGAAAACGAGAATCGGAGAATTTTTTTTTTTTGTTTTTTTTTTTATCCGAGAATTCTCGTTTTGTGGAAAAAGAGAATCGGAGAAATTTGTTTTTTTTTTTTTATCCGAGAATTCTCGTTTTGTGGAAAACGAGAATCGGAGAAAAAAAAATTTTTTTTTTATCCGAGAATTCTCGTTGTGTGGAAAACCAGAATCGGAGAAATTTTTTTTTTTTTTTTTTTTTATGCGAGAATTCTCGTTTTGTGGAAAACCAGAATCGGAGAAATTTTTTTTTTGTTTTTTATCCGAGAACTCTCGTTTTGTGGAAAACCAGAATCGGGGAAATTTTTTTTTTTTTTTTTATCCCGAGAATTCTCGTTTTGTGCAGAACGAGAATCGGAAAAAAATTTTTTTTTTTTTATCCGAGAATTCTCGTTTTGTGGAAAACGAGAATCGGAGAAAATTTTTTTTTTGTTTTTTTTTTTATCCGAGAATTCTCGTTTTGTGGAAAACGAGAATCGGAGAAATTTTTTTTTTTTTTTTTTTTTATCGGAGAATTCTCGTTTTTTGGAAAACCAGAATCGGGGAAATTTTTTTTTTTTTTTATCCGAGAACTCTCGTTTTGTGGAAAACGAGAATCAGAGAAATTTTTTTTTTTTTTGTTATCCGAGAATTCTCGTTTTGTGGAAAACCAGAATCGGAGAGATTTTTTTTTTTTTTTTTTATCCGAGAATTCTCAGGTTTGTGGAAAACGAGAATCGGAGAAATTTTTTTTTTTATTTTTTTTTTTATCGGAGAATTCTCGTTTTGTGGAAAACCAGAGTCGGAGAAATCTTTTTTTTTTTTTTTTTTTATCCGAGAATTCTCGTTTTGTGGAAAACCAGAATCGGGGAAATTTTTTTTTTTTTTTTATCCGAGAATTCTCGTTTTGTGGAAAACGAGAATCGGAGAAATTTTTTTTTTTTTTTTTTTATCCGAGAATTCTCGTTTTCTGGAAAACGAGAATCGGAGAAATTTTTTTTTTTTTTTTTTATCGGAGAATTCTCGTTTTGTGGAAAACGAGAAGCGGAGAAATTTTTTTTTTTTTTTTTATCCGAGAATTCTCGTTTTGTGGAAAACGAGAATCGGAGAAAAAAAATTTTTTTTTTTTTTTATCGGAGAATTCTCGTTTTTCTGGAAAACCAGAATCGGAGAAATTTTTTTTTTTTTTTTTTATCCGAGAATTCTCGTTTTGTGGAAAACCAAAATCGGAGAAATCTTTTTTTTTTTTTTTTTTTTTATCCGAGAATTCTCATTTTGTGGAAAACCAGAATCGGGGAAATTTTTTTTTTTTTTATATATCCGAGAATTCTCGTTTTGTGGAAAACGAGAATCGGAGAAATTTTTTTTTTTTTTTTTTATCCGAGAATTCTCGTTTTGTGGAAAACGAGAATCGGAGAAATTTTTTTTTTTTTTTTTTTTAACGGAGAATTCTCGTTTTGTGGAAAACGAGAATCGGAGAAATTTTTTTTTTTTTTTTTTTTATCCGAGAATTCTCGTTTTGTCGAAAACGAGAATCGGAGAAATTTTTTTTTTTTTTTTTTTTATCCGAGGATTCTCGTTTTGTGGAAAACGAGAACCGGAGAAAATTTTTTTTTTTTTTTAATCGGAGAATTCTCGTTTTGTGGAAAACGAGAGTCGGAGAAATTTTTTTTTTTTTTTTTTATCGGAGAATTCTCGTGTTGTGGAAAATCAGAAAGGGAGAAATTTTTTTTTTTTTTTTAATCCGAGAATTCTCGTTTTGTGGAAAACCAGAATCGGAGAAATCTTTTTTTTTTTTTTTTTTTTTATCCGAGAATCCTCGTTTTGTGGAAAACCAGAATCGGGGAAATTTTTTTTTTTTTATCCGAGAATTCTCGTTTTGTGGAAAACGAGAATCGGAGGAATTTTTTTTTTTTTTTTTTATCCGAGAATTCTCGTTTTGTGGAAAACGAGAATCGGAGAAATTTTTTTTTTTTTTATCGGAGAATTCTCGTTTTGTGGAAAACGAGAATCGGAGAAATTTTTTTTTTTTTTTTTTTATCCGAGAATTCTGGTTTTTTGGAAAACCAGAATCGGACAAATTTTTTTTTTTTTTTTATCCGAGAATTCTCAATGTGTGGAAAACCAGAATCGGAGAAATTTTTTTTTTTTTTTTTTATCCGAGAATTCTCGTTTTGTGGAAAACCAGAATCGGAGAAATCTTTTTTTTTTTTTTTTTTTTATCCGAGAATTCTCGTTTCGTGGAAAACCAGAATCGGGGAAATTTTTTTTTTTTTTTATCCGAGAATTCTCGTTTTGTGGAAAACGAGAATCGGAGAAATCTTTTTTTTTTTTTTTTTTTTTTATCCAAGAATTCTCGTTTTGTGGAAAACGAGAATCGGAGAAATTTTTTTTTTTTTTATCCGAGAATTCTCGTTTTGTGGAAAACGAGAATCGGAGAAATTTTTTTTTTTTTTTTTTTATCCGAGAATTCTCGTTTTGTGCAAAACGAGAATCGGAGAAATTTTTTTTTTTTTATCGGAGAATTCTCGTTTTGTGGAAAACGAGAATCGGAGAAATTTTTTTTTTTTTTTTTTTATCCGAGAATTCTGGTTTTTTGGAAAACCAGAATCGGACAAATTTTTTTTTTTTTTTTTATCCGAGAATTCTCAATGTGTGGAAAACCAGAATCGGAGAAATTTTTTTTTTTTTTTTTATCTGAGAATTCTCGTTTTGTGGAAAACCAGAATCGGAGAAATCTTTTTTTTTTTTTTTTTTATCCGAGAATTCTCGTTTCGTGGAAAACCAGAATCGGGGAAATTTTTTTTTTTTTTTTTATCCGAGAATTCTCGTTTTGTGGAAAACGAGAATCGGAGAAATTTTTTTTTTTTTTTTTTTTTTTATCCGAGAATTCTCGTTTTGTGGAAAACGAGAATCGGAGAAATTTTTTTTTTTTTTTTTTTTTATCCGAGAATTCTCGTTTTGTGGAAAAAGAGAATCGGAGAAATTTTTTTTTTTTTTTTTTCATCCGAGAATTCCCGTTTTGTGGAAAACCAGAATCGGGGAAATTTTTTTTTTTTTTTTATCCGAGAATTCTCGTTTTGTGGAAAACGAGAATCGGAGAAATTTTTTTTTTTTTCTTTTTTATCCGAGGATTCTCGTTTTGTGGAAAACGAGAATCGGAGAAATTTTTTATTTTTTTTATCCGAGAATTCTCGTTTTGTGGAAAACGAGAATCGGAGAGATTTTTTTTTTTTTTTTATCGGAGAATTCTCGTTTTGTGGAAAACGAGAATCGGAGAAATTTTTTTTTTTTTTTTCATCCGGGAATTCTCGTTTTGTGGAAAACGAGAATCGGAGAAAAAAAATTTTTTTTTTTTATCAGAGAAATCTCGTGTTGTGGAAAATCAGAATCGGAGAATTTTTTTTTTTTTTTTTTATCCGAGAATTCTCGTTTTGTGGAAAACCAAAATCGGAGAAATCTTTTTTTTTTTTTTTTTTTTTATCCGAGAATTCTCATTTTGTGGAAAACCAGAATCGGGGAAATTTTTTTTTTTTTTTTTTATCCGAGAATTCTCGTTTTGTGGAAAACGAGAATCGGAGAAATTTTTTTTTTTTTTTTTTTTAACGGAGAATTCTCGTTTTGTGGAAAACGAGAATCGGAGAAATTTTTTTTTTTTTTTTTTTTATCCGAGAATTCTCGTTTTGTCGAAAACGAGAATCGGAGAAATTTTTTTTTTTTTTTTTTTTATCCGAGGATTCTCGTTTTGTGGAAAACGAGAACCGGAGAAATTTTTTTTTTTTTTTTTAATCGGAGAATTCTCGTTTTGTGGAAAACGAGAGTCGGAGAAATTTTTTTTTTTTTTTTTTTATCGGAGAATTCTCGTGTTGTGGAAAATCAGAAAGGGAGAAATTTTTTTTTTTTTTTAATCCGAGAATTCTCGTTTTGTGGAAAACCAGAATCGGAGAAATCTTTTTTTTTTTTTTTTTTTTTTATCCGAGAATCCTCGTTTTGTGGAAAACCAGAATCGGGGAAATTTTTTTTTTTTTTATCCGAGAATTCTGGTTTTTTGGAAAACCAGAATCGGACAAATTTTTTTTTTTTTTTATCCGAGAATTCTCAATGTGTGGAAAACCAGAATCGGAGAAATTTTTTTTTTTTTTTTTTATCCGAGAATTCTCGTTTTGTGGAAAACCAGAATCGGAGAAATCTTTTTTTTTTTTTTTTTTTTATCCGAGAATTCTCGTTTCGTGGAAAACCAGAATCGGGGAAATTTTTTTTTTTTTTTTTATCCGAGAATTCTCGTTTTGTGGAAAACGAGAATCGGAGAAATGTTTTTTTTTTTTTTTTTTTTTTTTATCCGAGAATTCTCGTTTTGTGGAAAACGAGAATCGGAGAAATTTTTTTTTTTTTTATCCGAGAATTCTCGTTTTGTGGAAAACGAGAATCGGAGAAATTTTTTTTTTTTTTTTTTTATCCGAGAATTCTCGTTTTGTGGAAAACGAGAATCGGAGAAATTTTTTTTTTTTTATCGGAGAATTCTCGTTTTGTGGAAAACGAGAATCGGAGAAATTTTTTTTTTTTTTTTTTTATCCGAGAATTCTGGTTTTTTGGAAAACCAGAATCGGACAAATTTTTTTTTTTTTTTTATCCGAGAATTCTCAATGTGTGGAAAACCAGAATCGGAGAAATTTTTTTTTTTTTTTTTATCTGAGAATTCTCGTTTTGTGGAAAACCAGAATCGGAGAAATCTTTTTTTTTTTTTTTTTATCCGAGAATTCTCGTTTCGTGGAAAACCAGAATCGGGGAAATTTTTTTTTTTTTTTTTATCCGAGAATTCTCGTTTTGTGGAAAACGAGAATCGGAGAAATTTTTTTTTTTTTTTTTTTTTTATCCGAGAATTCTCGTTTTGTGGAAAACGAGAATCGGAGAAATTTTTTTTTTTTTTTTTTTTATCCGAGAATTCTCGTTTTGTGGAAAAAGAGAACCGGAGAAATTTTTTTTTTTTTTCTTTCATCCGAGAATTCCCGTTTTGTGGAAAACCAGAATCGGGGAAATTTTTTTTTTTTTTTATCCGAGAATTCTCGTTTTGTGGAAAACGAGAATCGGAGAAATTTTTTTTTTTTTCTTTTTTTTTTTTTTTTTTTTGAAAACACATGCCTTGAGTCCTTTGTGCAAAGTTCCAATCAGGAAAGGGCCAGCCCATCATACAGCCATTCACCCACATCCCCGAGGGTCAGGGGTCAGTGTATGGGGGGGCCTTGCGGAGGTGGTACATGCTGAGAGAGATGAAATTAAACATGGTGGCTTAATGCGGGTGATCGCCCCGTGCTGTGGGCCCTGAGGCCAAGACAGCCAGTGGGGGTACCATGCATTCGGGCAGAGGCCAGTGCTGTGAGTCCCAGAGAATGTGGAGGGTAATGGTGGAGGAGGGAGGGAGTCCGGGCGGGGTGTGGACATACAGTGGATCCATGCAGTGGTGTGGGCGTAGGGGGGGGAAGTGCTCTCCCTTTGGTCTGCGACCCTTATATTGCTCTGCCCCGTATCACCTCGGGGTGAGCTGCAGTGGTTGTTTACTCTTGATCCATGGGGCTGTTGCAGGGACCTGTAGAGGGAGGGGGGGTCGGTGCATGGGGCATAAGGGGGAGTAAGGGGTATTTTTTTTTTTTTTTTTTTTTTTTTTTTTTTTTTTTTTTTATTTTTTTTTTTTTTTTTTTCCTTCCAAAAAGCAGCACCAGGATGATGAGGGCATCACGCAGTGGTGGGCAAAGCAAGAGACTGAGTACAGTAAGCACACTGATGTTGATGATGACAGTGCCTGTGCTGACGTTCCTGTGGTGCCCTGATGGCAACGCACGCATGCCATATGTTAGTTTAAGAGAGGGGCATGCTGTGGAGATTGCCTTCTCTTCGTTCACGGCTCTGTGTTGAACCCTGCAGAGAGACAAGGTGGTGTATATCAGGGGGGGTAGTCAGAGGCAGGGGGGGTTCTGAGCAGTGGGGGGGGGGGGTACAGCAGGGGAATCAAACTGGACGGGAGGTGACATTCCAATCGGATGGGGTAAATGGATTGGGCTTGGACGATGGGGCTGGGATGCAGTCAGACAGGGCAGCAGTCACGTTATCCATCACGCTCTCCTGCCACTTATACACTATTTTCCTGACTGCCCTGGGGCCACCGTGGGCGGCGCTTAGGGCACGAAAAAGCGAAATAGGAATTGCAAGGCGCCCAGTGATCCTGAGGTCACGTTTGTGGGCAGTGGCTCGCCACCTGATGGGAGTGGAGGAGACGGGCCAAGCAGTTGTCCACGCATGGACGAGTGGGTGTGCGGGCGAGCAGTGTGCTATGTACCCGTGGACGCTCATGTTGTGTCTGAGGGAACAGTGGGGGCAGGGGGTGGGGGGCATATCATCTTTCCAGAAGGTTGCATAGTGGCTGTACCCCAGTCGGGTCTGGAGGCCAAAGAGCCACTTATGCCACGCCAAGCGACGAAATTTAAGTGGCCGCCAGGAGGAAGAGTGGATATTTTCGTGTGTGTGTGATGGAAAGAGGTCGTGTGTCCAGACCTTGTGTGGGGGGGACATGAGTTCGCCATGGCGGACGACGTCCCACGGGGTGGAGGGTTTGGCAGGGGGGGGGAGGGGGAGTGTGGAGCCGTACTTGGCGAACTCATCGGATCGTTCCTGGAAAAGGTGGCCCGTGTGACCTTCAATCCATTCTACTGCATGGCATTTGCTTTGGATGGATTTCCTGGCCAGCTGGACATAATGAGCATAACGTAGAGGGCGCTTGTCTCCTGTGGTGGAGGAGATAGCGCCCTTGCAGTCAACCTTGATTTTGGATGAGGGGGGGGAAAATTCTGAACCAAGGAGGATGCCAATAACCTCTGCCTTGTACGAGTTGGGGGGTCCAGGGACGCGGCAGACGACTATGCGCCCATCGGGGAGGAGTGCACATGCGCCTGAGGCAGGGGGGGTACCAAGTCGACTGCCATCAGTGTAGGTGCAGTCTGGGGGGGGGTTGGGTCCAGGCAGGATGTATGCTGTGATCCCAGATTCGGTGAACACTGTGGTGGCACTCCGCAAGGCGCGTTTCGCCCCCCATGAGACGGGGAGGGGGATCATGGGGGAGGCGCGGGGGGGGCCAAGCAGGGCGATGGCAGTGGCGAAGAGACGCCAGGGGGATAAGGGAAATTTTGATTGGGTGCTGAGGTGGAAGAGGTGTGGGTTGGTGTGCAGGGAGTCAAGTATGCGGGTGGGCTGTAGAACAGCAAAGTAGCGTAATCCCAAGCCATGAGTATGGTGGGTATACAGTGTTTTCTTGGCAAGAAGGGAGGGTAACCCCGCGACTCCAAGCACATATCTTTCAATGGCTTGGATCATTGGATTCAGCTGGTCGGCAGATAGGGGGAGGCATTCACATCGATAAAGCAGGCGGGGAAGGATCAATGTGTTGGCTACCAGTATTCTGTCAAGTGACTGAGAGGGGAGGGCGTTAAGCTCCGCGAGTTGGGCCTGCAGTTCTCTAAAGATCAGCTGGACAGCATGGCTGACATCGAAATTTTTTGGGATGGGATGTCCCAAGTGCATGAGGTGAGATACCTTGGCCATGGGGTACTCGGTGGAGTCTGCCCAGTCCGGCCACGTTGAACAGCTCTCTGGGACCCAGAAATCAGCGGATACCTGCAGGGGAGAGGGCGGATGTGAATACTTGGGGAGCATGGGGGGGGGAGAACAGTGTGGTGATACAGGGAGGGACTCACTTTTTATAACGTTCAGTTGGCACCCGATCAGGTTGAGGCCAGTTTGGACAATGGAGGCGACTCTGGGACCATCCGTATGTGCAACGGGGGTGGAGATGTCGTCGACATAGGCGGAGAAAAGTATATTGTGGGAGTGTATATAGCGTAGAGGTATTTCGAAAACAATGACAAAAAGGAAGCAGGAAATGGGGCACCCCTGTTTCACGCCGTGGGTAGTACCGAAAATTACATCCGGTGTACCCCTGATGTATGTGGACCCGTGCTCAAGTACCGTGGAAATTAAAAGCAGTAACTTGGTGGGGGTCCCCATGCGTTGGAGTACATCCCTGATGAGTATTTTTGGTGGACTGTCGAAGGCATGATACATGTCAAAGGTAAAGATGGATTCCCAACTGGTGCCATTGTCAATGTCGTCAAAAAAGGTTTGTGTGGCATGGGCAGTGGAGACGCCTCGTCGCCCACCAAATTGGCGCGAGTGTAGTTGTGGAGAGAGGAGGGGATACAGCTTTTTATAGATCCATCTCATGAGCAGCCGGTACACCGAATTGCTCATGGCAATGGGTCGCCACCTATCAGGATCCCTCCAGGAACCTTTACCTTTAAATATGCACAGGGTCTCTGATACAAGCCAGCTGTGGGGGATGTCTCCAACATCATAACACAGCGCGAGGCACTGATGTACTATGGAGAATGCAGCATCAGGGAGGACAGCAATTAAATAGGGGGGTACGCCATCGGGTCCAGGGGACTTTTTCCGGGAGGACTTCGCCAGAATGCGGAGTTCCTCCACAGAGGGGGGGGGGGGGTCAGGCAGTAAGGGCTGGGGGGTGATGAGCTCAGATGCATGTGCACTCCAGGGGGAGTTACGCTGGAGAATGCGCTGTATCTTGCGGGAGGGTACGGGGAGGGTGGAGGGAGCAGGAGGAGTAAGCAGGGTGTGTTTGATACGTCGGTAGAACACTTTGGACCGACGCTTGGCCTGCCGGGTCAGCTGCTTGACCACCTGGTGCCAGTCAGAAATATCTGTGGAATTGGTCTGGGGGGCTGGCTTGGCAGAATTTACCGTGCGCATTGCGTGGAGCATATGTTGTACAAGGGTGTGGTACGTGGACTCCACATCGTGAAAGCTGGTGGGGGTCTGTAGATCATGTACAGAGTGTTCCATGAGGGAACGGAATTTGTGCAGGTCACGGCGGTTCCACTGTGCACATCTGGGTTCAGGTATCTGGGGGGTGGTCCAGGGAATGGAGCGGATGATTATTGGGTCATGATCTGAAGACCCATGCACTTTAGAAAAATCTACCACTTCGGCAGATGAGGGGCTGTAGCAGGCTTGGTACAAACGGGTACCATAAGCACGGTCAATGTAGCTTTTTGTACCAGCATATCGCCTAACCCGCGTATATGGGGTGGAGGTGGTGAAGGGTAGGAGTAGATCACTCAGGGCACCCGATCGCTCCTTGGCTATGAGCCAGGGCCAGAGATTAGATGTGAGAGTGGTGGCGTGTGAGTGATGGGTGGTGCAGTTGTAGTCGCCGAGAATGATACATGCCTCCCGGAGGAGGGAGTTGAGGACCGGTTCGCATCGACGTTTTTCTGTTATGGTATGGGGGCCGTAAAATGAGGCAATCCTCAGTGGGGGGATCAAGGGGTCAGGGTGGAGGTGCAGCTGTGTGGAGATGAGTATGCCAGGTATGTGTATGGTGAGCGCTGGGGGTATTGGAGAGATTGAGGTGTGTACGAAAAGTGCGACACCGTTTTTTGAAGTGGGGGCGCTGTACAGTAGGTGATATTTCCAAAACATTGCGACCCTTTCGTACTCCTTCACATGATGTGTTGCTGTTGGTTTGAATTCTTGTATGCTTATTGTGTGGGGGGCAGTGGTGAATCCATTCAGAAGATGGCACAACCTATTGGGGGTAATCTCCGGCCCGCCAACGTTCAGGGACGCGTGGGAAAGGGCATCCCCAGTGGGTGGTGCTCTGAACAGGGGTGGGGGCGGTTCATTGTGTGTATTTGGCGGCGTCGAGCACGGGGGGGGCGGGGACGAAGGCGTGGAGGCAGTCTTATCTGGTGGCCGGGGTGCAGGTATGGATTGGGGGGGGGCAGCAGAATGCACTGTTTGTGTGACATTGGAGGTGTTATCGGTAGTATCAATCACAGGGCCTGTCTGGGATGGGGTTGCGTTGGTGGGCGAAGGCAGTGAGGTGCACGTCTCGAAGGGCGGACCTGGTACAATGGAGGGTGGCTGCAGCAGGGGGGTTGGTTGTGGCAGGGTTGTGCGAATTGCGGACGTGCTGTGGGGCAGGGCAAGTGGATGTCGTGGCGCACTACGTGGTGAGCCGCACAATGGGGATACCCTGGCGTCATGGCTTATGGGCGCAGTTCTGAGAACGTGCGGGATGTATAGGAGGCGGAGCACGAGTTGGAGCGTTGCGTAGCATGCTGCGGCTCGCAGGGCATCGACTAAACGATGGGTACCAACGCAAATCGCAGACCAATTGTGAAATGCATGCATTGAGTAGGAGTGGGAGGAGAGGAGATTGCGTAGTGTGGGGGCGGTGAATGCCATGGGGGTGGGTGGTGTATCTCGGATCCTGAGGAAACACATGAGGTCGCTCCGCAAAATTTTGCAGGGTGTGACATGGCGTAAACCTGAGGTATTGCTCACGTGTACGTCCGTTGGCGTTGGCGTCTGCTGGGTATTTGCATCACCCGTCGGGCCGTAGCTCCAGAGGCACGTAGTGAGCGCGTCCCATTCATGGCTGAGGGAGAAATGAAGAGGTGGTGGACTCAGACGGGGGGGCAGAGGGGTGAGGGGATGGAAGGGTGGTGGAGTGAATGTCAGGGATGGAGAGTGCACCAAACGGGTCTGAGGCGGCCGCCAGGTTTGCTTCATTGAGTCTGGGGCTGGGGAGCGAGGCGAGGCGCACTTGCTCTAACCTGTCGGTGATGGACATTTGTACATCCTTTTCGGAGCTGCCGGAAGTGAAGTACACCGGGCCTGGGAGGGTGGCTCCGTAGGACGTGAGGGCCGACTGGTGGGCTTGGTACTTGATCATTACCAGGCCTGACTGCTGAAAAATTTGGTGGCCGTCAACTGGTCCAAAGGTGGCGGCGGATTTTACGACATCTCGTATGTCGATGGTGGGGGGGAACCTCACGATGGAGTAGGGTGGATTGACTTCACGGGAAAAATCTTTCGCAAACACTCGGTTGTTTGTGTGGGCCGAGACACAGATCATCTCGCCGAGGTTTTCAATTTCTTGTACTGCCGGCTGAATCAGCATTGGGTCATGGACCATGCCCAACACGTCATAGCGATTCAGCAGCACAAGAAACGCAAATTTGCGGTAGAGGGCCGGGTTCATTTCAATTGCCGTGCGCACTTCGTCGGCGGGGAGCTTGCGGCGGCGAGGTCCTCCCTTTTGAAAGCGGGGTTGATTGGTGATGACAAGGGAGGACTCCTTGACCGACTTGTCAAGGAGCCCGATGGACACCCCCATGTCCATCAACGCCGGTTGTTCATCATAAAAGTTCCCCAAAACATCGAAGGGGACAAAAAAATCGAAAATTTTATATCCTTCGGGGGCGGAGTTCACAATTACCGGCCAAAACGTTTTGGTGATGCGGGGGATCGTGAGTTCTTTCAAAACAGTGGAGGTGTCATCGGGGTTGAGGCCATTTAGCATCAACATTAGTGGCAACGACCCAGAAATGTGCCACTTGACCTCGACACCGTCAACCTCACGTGTGATGTCTGTTGGGACATCGACACGAATTTGGAAAAGAGTGGACTGAGGTGTGTGCACGTGGGAGGGGACCGGTTCAGCGGAGTCCACATTTCGAGGAAAATATCCGATGGTTTGCGGAATGTGGTTTTTGGGTAGAGGGAATGAAGTGAGTTGTAGTATGACAAGAGGTTGGTCCAAGGGGCTTGGTGCGGCGGAGACATTGTAAGTGTCGGGGGACCGCACGCCCATGTGTACCACTTGGCAAACGACTGAAAGCCAAAGAAAACTCAGGGAGGGTACAAGGTCTATCCTCCTATCTAGGACGGCAGCGAGTTCAACATCCGCAACGTTCGTGCGGGCTTGGTAGGCGAGCCAAAAAGTGGTTGGCTTGTCCTGTTTTTTTGCGGCTCGAAGCATTGAAACAATTTGCTTAACGATGGTGCGGTGGGAAAAAAATGGCGGTTCGTCTTGAAAAGGGGAGAAGGTGGGGAGGATGGCAAAAGAAACAAGACCAATGAGTTTTTGCCATTCAAAATTAGCCATGTCGGCTATTGAAAAACTCCGGAGAAATCCGCGGTATGGGAGGCCATCACCGAAAAGGAGTATTTGCGGGGTGGGGACCAATGCGGCGAGGAGATCCGGGGGAGGGAGGGGTGAGGTGTCGTGATAGACGGTAGGAGTCGAGGAGAGGATGTCAATTTTTGAAAAACGGTTTTGACCTTTGACGGGAATTTTCCCACCTTGAACATCCTTTGTAAGGTCCCGGGGTTCCGGGAAACCCGTTGGCAAGGCACCTTGGGGGCGGAAGGAGCGTTGCGCTAAGGCTTTGATGGGATTGTGTTCGAGGTGTTTTGCTTGCGGCACGGTGGACTCGGGATTGGGAGACATAACTACGTCACTCAATGCTTCATTGGGGCCTTTGTCACTATTCATGTTTGAAGGCTTGGGAGGAGTGTGGTTCGGGGAAGGAGAAGTGAAGGCATGCCTTGGATCATCAAGGTCCCTTGCACTTGCATTCGAAGTAGAGTCTTCGAGGCCGGCTTCAACGGGTGAGACGCCCGGGCCATTGTGGACTAAAGAATCATGTAAGGATAGCATGTCGGTTGGACGGGACGACGCGGTGTCACTAGCCGGACTTTGGTTAAGTGAGTCACCTTCATTTATTTCATTTTTTTCCCGGGCTTTTTTTTGAGCATCAATAGGCGGGCGCGGAGCGGGGGTTGCGAAGATTGAGTCATCATTTTTTTTTGAGGACGTCGTATTTTTTTGTAAGCCATCATTTTCTTTAGGCACTTCATCTTTTTTTTGGTTGTCGTCATTTTTTTGATAACCAACATGGGAAATGGGTTCCATGGGTGGGAACGGAAGCGGAATGGAGGAGGAGTTGGAGGCAAGGGAACCGACGGATAGAGAGTCAACGGCCGTGGTGGCTGACACACGCTCAGGATCGAGTAGGGAGAAAATGGTGTTACGGGCACTTGGGAATTTGCCGTGACTGCCAACGGCGTTTTTTTTGATACCACTGCTTGACCGTGAGGTGGCGGAGGACGGAGTGCGAGATTTTGGTTCCTTGGAAGGCATTGATTTCGCGGTAGTAGGCAAAAAAAAATAAAGTGTTGTCGTAGATGACGAGTAATACACAGAAGATACCGCAAAGATCAGAAAGCGATGTTTCAGGTAGTTTTACGTCAAAAGGAAAGAGTCTAGAGACCAGATTCACTCGTCTGTGCCCCAGTAAGTTTTTTTTTTTTCTTTTTTATCCGAGGATTCTCGTTTTGTGGAAAACGAGAATCGGAGAAATTTTTTATTTTTTTTATCCGAGAATTCTCGTTTTGTGGAAAACGAGAATCGGAGAAATTTTTTTTTTTTTTTTTTATCGGAGAATTCTCGTTTTGTGGAAAACGAGAATCGGAGAAATTTTTTTTTTTTTTTTCATCCGGGAATTCTCGTTTTGTGGAAAACGAGAATCGGAGAAAAAAAATTTTTTTTTTTTTTATCAGAGAAATCTCGTGTTGTGGAAAATCAGAATCGGAGAATTTTTTTTTTTTTTTTTATCCGAGAATTCTCGTTTTGTGGAAAACCAAAATCGGAGAAATCTTTTTTTTTTTTTTTTTTTTTTATCCGAGAATTCTCATTTTGTGGAAAACCAGAATCGGGGAAATTTTTTTTTTTTTTTTTTATCCGAGAATTCTCGTTTTGTGGAAAACGAGAATCGGAGAAATTTTTTTTTTTTTTTTTTATCCGAGAATTCTCGTTTTGTGGAAAACGAGAATCGGAGAAATTTTTTTTTTTTTTTTTATCGGAGAATTCTCGTTTTGTGGAAAACGAGAATCGGAGAAATTTTTTTTTTTTTTTTTTTATCCGAGAATTCTCGTTTTGTCGAAAACGAGAATCGGAGAAATTTTTTTTTTTTTTTTTTTTATCCGAGGATTCTCGTTTTGTGGAAAACGAGAACCGGAAAAATTTTTTTTTTTTTTTTTTTATCGGAGAATTCTCGTTTTGTCGAAAACGAGAGTCGGAGAAATTTTTTTTTTTTTTTTTCATCCGAGAATTCTCTTTTTGTGGAAAACGAGAATCGGAGAAATTTTTTTTTTTTTTTTTTATCGGAGAATTCTCGTGTTGTGGAAAATCAGAAAGGGAGAAATTTTTTTTTTTTTTTTTTATCCGAGAATTCTCGTTTTGTGGAAAACCAGAATCGGAGAAATCTTTTTTTTTTTTTTTTTTTTTTATCCGAGAATTCTCGTTTTGTGGAAAACCAGAATCGGGGAAATTTTTTTTTTTTTTTATCCGAGAATTCTCGTTTTGTGGAAAACGAGAATCGGAGAAATTTTTTTTTTTTTTTTTTATCCGAGAATTCTCGTTTTGTGGAAAACGAGAATCGGAGAAATTTTTTTTTTTTTTATCGGAGAATTCTCGTTTTGTGGAAAACGAGAATCGGAGAAATTTTTTTTTTTTTTTTATCCGAGAATTCTCGTTTTGTGGAAAACGAGAATCGGAGAAAAAAAAATTTTTTTTTTTTTTATCGGAGAATTCTCGTTTTGTGGAAAACCAGAATCGGACAAATTTTTTTTTTTTTTTTATCCGAGAATTCTCAATGTGTGGAAAACCAGAATCGGAGAAATTTTTTTTTTTTTTTTTATCCGAGAATTCTCGTTTTGTGGAAAACCAGAATCGGAGAAATCTTTTTTTTTTTTTTTTTTATCCGAGAATTCTCGTTTCGTGGAAAACCAGAATCGGGGAAATATTTTTTTTTTTTTTTATCCGAGAATTCTCGTTTTGTGGAAAACGAGAATCGGAGAAATTTTTTTTTTTTTTTTTTTTATCGGAGAATTCTCGTTTTGTGGAAAACCAGAATCGGGGAAATTTTTTTTTTTTTTTATCCGAGAATTCTCGTTTTGTGGAAAACGAGAATCAGAGAAATTTTTTTTTTTTTTTTATCCGAGAATTCTCGTTTTGTGGAAAACTCGAATCGGAGAGATTTTTTTTTTTTTTTTTTTATCCGAGAATTCTCAGGTTTGTGGAAAACGAGAATCGGAGAAAATTTTTTTTTTATTTTTTTTTTTATCGGAGAATTCTCGTTTTGTGGAAAACCAGAATCGGAGAAATCTTTTTTTTTTTTTTTTTTTATATCCGAGAATTCTCGTTTTGTGGAAAACCAGAATCGGGGAAATTTTTTTTTTTTTTTTTTATCCGAGAATTCTCGTTTTGTGGAAAACGAGAATCGGAGAAATTTTTTTTTTTTTTTTTTTTTTATCCGAGAATTCTCGTTTTGTGGAAAACGAGAATCGGAGAATTTTTTTTTTTTTTTTTTATCGAAGAATTCTCGTTTTGTGGAAAACGAGAATCGGAGAAATTTTTTTTTTTTTTTATCCGAGAATTCTCGTTTTGTGGAAAACGAGAATCGGAGAAATTTTTTTTTTTTTTTTTTTTATCGGAGAATTCTCGTTTTGTGGAAAACCAGAATCGGAGAAATTTTTTTTTTTTTTTTTCATCCGAGAATTCTCGTTGTGTGGAAAACCAGAATCGCAGAAATTTTTTTTTTTTTTTTTTTTTATCCGAGAATTCTCGTTTTTTGGAAAACCAGAATCGGAGAATCTTTTTTTTTTTGTTTTTTTTTTATCCGAGAATTCTCGTTTCGTGGAAAACGAGAATCGGAGAAATTTTTTTTTTTGTTTTTTTTTTTATCCGAGAATTCTCGTCTTGTGGAAAACGAGAATCGGAGAAATTTTTTTTTTTTTTTTTTTTTATCGGAGAATTCTCGTTTTGTGGAAAACCAGAATCGGGGAAATTTTTTTTTTTTTTTATCCGAAATTCCTCGTTTTGTGGAAAACCAGAATCGGAGAGATTTTTTTTTTTTTTTTTATCCGAGAATTCTCAGGTTTGTGGAAAACGAGAATCGGAGAAAATTTTTTTTTTATTTTTTTTTTTATCGGAGAATTCTCGTTTTGTGGAAAACCAGAATCGGAGAAATCTTTTTTTTTTTTTTTTTTTATCCGAGAATTCTCGTTTTGTGGAAAACCAGAATCGGGGAAATTTTTTTTTTTTTTTTATCCGAGAATTCTCGTTTTGTGGAAAACGAGAATTGGAGAAATTTTTTTTTTTTTTTTTTTTTATCCGAGAATTCTCGTTTTGTGGAAAACGAGAATCGGAGAATTTTTTTTTTTTTTTTATCGGAGAATTCTCGTTTTGTGGAAAACGAGAATCGGAGAAATTTTTTTTTTTTTTTTTATCCGAGAATTCTCGTTTTGTGGAAAACGAGAATCGGAGAAATTTTTTTTTTTTTTTTTATCGGAGAATTCTCGTTTTGTGGAAAACCAGAATCGGAGAAATTTTTTTTTTTTTTTTTTCATCCGAGAATTCTCGTTGTGTGGAAAACCAGAATCGGAGAAATTTTTTTTTTTTTTTTCTTTTTATCCGAGAATTCTCGTTTTGTGGAAAACCAGAATCGGAGAATCTTTTTTTATTTGTTTTTTTTTTATCCGAGAATTCTTGTTTTGTGGAAAAAGAGAATCGGAGAATTTTTTTTTTTTTTTTTTTATCCGAGAATTCTCGTTTTGTGGAAAACGAGAATCGGAGAAAAAAAATTTTTTTTTTTTATCCGAGAATTCTCGTTGTGTGGAAAACCAGAATCGGAGAAGTTTTTTTTTTTTTTTTTTTTATCCGTCAATTCTCGTTTTGTGGAAAACGAGAATCGGAGAAATTTTTTTTTTGTTTTTTTTTTTATCCGAGAATTCTCGTTTTGTGGAAAAAGAGAATCGGAGAAATTTTTTTTTTTTTTTTTTATCCGAGAATTCTCGTTTTGTGGAAAACGAGAATCGGAGAAAAAAAAATTTTTTTTTTTATCCGAGAATTCTCGTTGTGTGGAAAACCAGAATCGGAGAAATTTTTTTTTTTTTTTTTTTTTATGCGAGAATTCTCGTTTTGTGGAAAACCAGAATCGGAGAAATTTTTTTTTTTTGTTTTTTATCCGAGAATTCTCGTTTTGTGGAAAACCAGAATCGGGGAAATTTTTTTTTTTTTTATCCGAGGATTCTCGTTTTGTGCAGAACGAGAATCGGAGAAAATTTTTTTTTTTTTTATCCGAGAATTCTCGTTTTGTGGAAAACGAGAATCGGAGAAAATTTTTTTTTTGTTTTTTTTTTTATCCGAGAATTCTCGTTTTGTGGAAAACGAGAATCGGAGAAATTTTTTTTTTTTTTCTTTTTTTTATCGGAGAATTCTCGTTTTGTGGAAAACCAGAATCGGGGAAATTTTTTTTTTTTTTTATCCGAGAACTCTCGTTTTGTGGAAAACGAGAATCAGAGAAATTTTTTTTTTTTTTTTTATCCGAGAATTCTCGTTTTGTGGAAAACCAGAATCGGAGAGATTTTTTTTTTTTTTTTTATCCGAGAATTCTCAGGTTTGTGGAAAACGAGAATCGGAGAAAATTTTTTTTTAATTTTTTTTTTTATCGGAGAATTCTCGTTTTGTGGAAAACCAGAATCGGAGAAATTTTTTTTTTTTTTTTCATCCGAGAATTCTCGTTTTGTGGAAAACCAGAATCGGAGAAATTTTTTTTTTTTTTTTTTATCCGAGAATTCTCGTTTTGTGGAAAACCAGAATCGGAGAATCTTTTTTTTTTTTTATCCGAGAATTCTCGTTTTGTGGAAAACGAGAATCGGAGAAATTTTTTTTTTTGTTTTTTTTTTTATCCGAGAATTCTCGTTTTGTGGAAAAAGAGAATCGGAGAAATTTTTTTTTTTTTTTTTATCCGAGAATTCTCGTTTTGTGGAAAACGAGAATCGGAGAAAAAAAATTTTTTTTTTTTATCCGAGAATTCTCGTTGTGTGGAAAACCAGAATCGGAGAAATTTTTTTTTTTTTTTTTTTTATGCGAGAATTCTCGTTTTGTGGAAAACCAGAATCGGAGAAATTTTTTTTTTTGTTTTTTATCCGAGAATTCTCGTTTTGTGGAAAACCAGAATCGGGGAAATTTTTTTTTTTTTTTTTATCCGAGAATTCTCGTTTTGTGCAGAACGAGAATCGGAAAATTTTTTTTTTTTTTTATCCGAGAATTCTCGTTTTGTGGAAAACGAGAATCGGAGAAAATTTTTTTTTTGTTTTTTTTTTTATCCGAGAATTCTCGTTTTGTGGAAAACGAGAATCGCAGAAATTTTTTTTTTTTTTTTTTTTTATCGGAGAATTCTCGTTTTGTGGAAAACCGGAATCGGGGAAATTTTTTTTTTTTTTTATCCGAGAACTCTCGTTTTGTGGAAAACGAGAATCAGAGAAATTTTTTTTTTTTTTTTTATCCGAGAATTCTCGTTTTGTGGAAAACCAGAATCGGAGAGATTTTTTTTTTTTTTTTTTATCCGAGAATTCTCAGGTTTGTGGAAAACGAGAATCGAAGAAAATTTTTTTTTTATTTTTTTTTTTATCGGAGAATTCTCGTTTTGTGGAAAACCAGAGTCGGAGAAATCTTTTTTTTTTTTTTTTTTTTATCCGAGAATTCTCGTTTTGTGGAAAACCAGAATCGGGGAAATTTTTTTTTTTTTTTTTATCCGAGAATTCTCGTTTTGTGGAAAACGAGAATCGGAGAAATTTTTTTTTTTTTTTTTTTTTATCCGAGAATTCTCGTTTTGTGGAAAACGAGAATCGGAGAAATTTTTTTTTTTTTTTTTATCGGAGAATTCTCGTTTTGTGGAAAACGAGAATCGGAGAAATTTTTTTTTTTTTTTTATCCGAGAATTCTCGTTTTGTGGAAAACGAGAATCGGAGAAAATTTTTTTTTTTTTTTTTTTATCGGAGAATTCTCGTTTTTATGGAAAACCAGAATCGGAGAAATTTTTTTTTTTTTTTTTTTCATCCGAGAATTCTCGTTTTGTGGAAAACCAAAATCGGAGAAATCTTTTTTTTTTTTTTTTTTTTTATCCGAGAATTCTCATTTTGTGGAAAACCAGAATCGGGGAAATTTTTTTTTTTTTTTTTTATATCCGAGAATTCTCGTTTTGTGGAAAACGAGAATCGGAGAAATTTTTTTTTTTTTTTTTTTATCCGAGAATTCTCGTTTTGTGGAAAACGAGAATCGGAGAAATTTTTTTTTTTTTTTTTTTTATCGGAGAATTCTCGTTTTGTGGAAAACGAGAATCGGAGAAATTTTTTTTTTTTTTTTTTTTTATCCGAGGATTCTCGTTTTGTGGAAAAAGAGAATCGGAGAAATTTTTTTTTTTTTTTTTATCCGAGAATTCTCGTTTTGTGGAAAACGAGAATCGGAGAAAAAAAAAATTTTTTTTTTATCCGAGAATTCTCGTTGTGTGGAAAACCAGAATCGGAGAAATTTTTTTTTTTTTTTTTTTTTTTATGCGAGAATTCTCGTTTTGTGGAAAACCAGAATCGGAGAAATTTTTTTTTTTTGTTTTTTATCCGAGAATTCTCGTTTTGTGGAAAACCAGAATCGGGGAAATTTTTTTTTTTTTTTATCCGAGGATTCTCGTTTTGTGCAGAACGAGAATCGGAGAAAAATTTTTTTTTTTTTATCCGAGAATTCTCGTTTTGTGGAAAACGAGAATCGGAGAAAATTTTTTTTTTGTTTTTTTTTTTATCCGAGAATTCTCGTTTTGTGGAAAACGAGAATCGGAGAAATTTTTTTTTTTTTCTTTTTTTTATCGGAGAATTCTCGTTTTGTGGAAAACCAGAATCGGGGAAATTTTTTTTTTTTTTTATCCGAGAACTCTCGTTTTGTGGAAAACGAGAATCAGAGAAATTTTTTTTTTTTTTTTTATCCGAGAATTCTCGTTTTGTGGAAAACCAGAATCGGAGAGATTTTTTTTTTTTTTTTTTATCCGAGAATTCTCAGGTTTGTGGAAAACGAGAATCGGAGAAAATTTTTTTTTAATTTTTTTTTTTATCGGAGAATTCTCGTTTTGTGGAAAACCAGAATCGGAGAAATTTTTTTTTTTTTTTTTCATCCGAGAATTCTCGTTTTGTGGAAAACCAGAATCGGAGAAATTTTTTTTTTTTTTTTTTATCCGAGAATTCTCGTTTTGTGGAAAACCAGAATCGGAGAATCTTTTTTTTTTTTATCCGAGAATTCTCGTTTTGTGGAAAACGAGAATCGGAGAAATTTTTTTTTTTGTTTTTTTTTTTATCCGAGAATTCTCGTTTTGTGGAAAAAGAGAATCGGAGAAATTTTTTTTTTTTTTTTTATCCGAGAATTCTCGTTTTGTGGAAAACGAGAATCGGAGAAAAAAAAATTTTTTTTTTTATCCGAGAATTCTCGTTGTGTGGAAAACCAGAATCGGAGAAATTTTTTTTTTTTTTTTTTTTATGCGAGAATTCTCGTTTTGTGGAAAACCAGAATCGGAGAAATTTTTTTTTTTGTTTTTTATCCGAGAATTCTCGTTTTGTGGAAAACCAGAATCGGGGAAATTTTTTTTTTTTTTTTTATCCGAGAATTCTCGTTTTGTGCAGAACGAGAATCGGAAAAAATTTTTTTTTTTTTATCCGAGAATTCTCGTTTTGTGGAAAACGAGAATCGGAGAAAATTTTTTTTTTGTTTTTTTTTTTATCCGAGAATTCTCGTTTTGTGGAAAACGAGAATCGCAGAAATTTTTTTTTTTTTTTTTTTTTATCGGAGAATTCTCGTTTTGTGGAAAACCAGAATCGGGGAAATTTTTTTTTTTTTTTATCCGAGAACTCTCGTTTTGTGGAAAACGAGAATCAGAGAAATTTTTTTTTTTTTTTTTATCCGAGAATTCTCGTTTTGTGGAAAACCAGAATCGGAGAGATTTTTTTTTTTTTTTTTTATCCGAGAATTCTCAGGTTTGTGGAAAACGAGAATCGGAGAAAATTTTTTTTTTATTTTTTTTTTTGTCGGAGAATTCTCGTTTTGTGGAAAACCAGAGTCGGAGAAATCTTTTTTTTTTTTTTTTTTTTTATCCGAGAATTCTCGTTTTGTGGAAAACCAGAATCGGGGAAATTTTTTTTTTTTTTTTATCCGAGAATTCTCGTTTTGTGGAAAACGAGAATCGGAGAAATTTTTTTTTTTTTTTTTTTATCCGAGAATTCTCGTTTTGTGGAAAACGAGAATCGGAGAAATTTTTTTTTTTTTTTTTATCGGAGAATTCTCGTTTTGTGGAAAACGAGAATCGGAGAAATTTTTTTTTTTTTTTTATCCGAGAATTCTCGTTTTGTGGAAAACGAGAATCGGAGAAAATTTTTTTTTTTTTTTTTTTATCGGAGAATTCTCGTTTTTATGGAAAACCAGAATCGGAGAAATTTTTTTTTTTTTTTTTTTCATCCGAGAATTCTCGTTTTGTGGAAAACCAAAATCGGAGAAATCTTTTTTTTTTTTTTTTTTTTTATCCGAGAATTCTCATTTTGTGGAAAACCAGAATCGGGGAAATTTTTTTTTTTTTTTTTTATATCCGAGAATTCTCGTTTTGTGGAAAACGAGAATCGGAGAAATTTTTTTTTTTTTTTTTTTATCCGAGAATTCTCGTTTTGTGGAAAACGAGAATCGGAGAAATTTTTTTTTTTTTTTTTTTATCGGAGAATTCTCGTTTTGTGGAAAACGAGAATCGGAGAAATTTTTTTTTTTTTTTTTTTTTATCCGAGAATTCTCGTTTTGTCGAAAACGAGAATCGGAGAAATTTTTTTTTTTTTTTTTTTTTATCCGAGGATTCTCGTTTTGTGGAAAACGAGAACCGGAGAAATTTTTTTTTTTTTTTTTTATCGGAGAATTCTCGTTTTGTGGAAAACGAGAGTCGGAGAAATTTTTTTTTTTTTTTTTTTATCGGAGAATTCTCGTGTTGTGGAAAATCAGAAAGGGAGAAATTTTTTTTTTTTTTTAATCCGAGAATTCTCGTTTTGTGGAAAACCAGAATCGGAGAAATCTTTTTTTTTTTTTTTTTTTTTATCCGAGAATTCTCGTTTTGTGGAAAACCAGAATCGGGGAAATTTTTTTTTTTTTTTATCCGAGAATTCTCGTTTTGTGGAAAACGAGAATCGGAGAAATTTTTTTTTTTTTTTTTTTATCCGAGAATTCTCGTTTTGTGGAAAACGAGAATCGGAGAAATTTTTTTTTTTTTTATCGGAGAATTCTCGTTTTGTGGAAAACGAGAATTGGAGAAATTTTTTTTTTTTTTTTTTTTATCCGAGAATTCTGGTTTTGTGGAAAACCAGAATCGGACAAATTTTTTTTTTTTTTTTATCCGAGAATTCTCAATGTGTGGAAAACCAGAATCGGAGAAATTTTTTTTTTTTTTTTTTATCCGAGAATTCTCGTTTTGTGGAAAACCAGAATCGGAGAAATCGTTTTTTTTTTTTTTTTTTATCCGAGAATTCTCGTTTCGTGCAAAACCAGAATCGGGGAAATTTTTTTTTTTTTTTTTATCCGAGAATTCTCGTTTTGTGGAAAACGAGAATCGGAGAAATTTTTTTTTTTTTTTTTTTTTATCCGAGAATTCTCGTTTTGTGGAAAACGAGAATCGGAGAAATTTTTTTTTTTTTTTTTTTTATCCGAGAATTCTCGTTTTGTTGAAAAAGAGAATCGGAGAAATTTTTTTTTTTTTTTTTCATCCGAGAATTCCCGTTTTGTGGAAAACCAGAATCGGGGAAATTTTTTTTTTTTTTTTATCCGAGAATTCTCGTTTTGTGGAAAACGAGAATCGGAGAAATTTTTTTTTTTTCTTTTTTATCCGAGGATTCTCGTTTTGTGGAAAACGAGAATCGGAGAAATTTTTTATTTTTTTTATCCGAGAATTCTCGTTTTGTGGAAAACGAGAATCGGAGAAATTTTTTTTTTTTTTTTTTATCGGAGAATTCTCGTTTTGTGGAAAACGAGAATCGGAGAAATTTTTTTTTTTTTTTTTTCATCCGGGAATTCTCGTTTTGTGGAAAACGAGAATCGGAGAAAATTTTTTTTTTTTTTTTTTATCAGAGAAATCTCGTGTTGTGGAAAATCAGAATCGGAGAATTTTTTTTTTTTTTTTTTTATCCGAGAATTCTCGTTTTGTGGAAAACCAAAATCGGAGAAATCTTTTTTTTTTTTTTTTTTTTTTATCCGAGAATTCTCATTTTGTGGAAAAACAGAATCGGGGAAATTTTTTTTTTTTTTTTTATCCGAGAATTCTCGTTTTGTGGAAAACGAGAATCGGAGAAATTTTTTTTTTTTTTTTTTATCCGAGAATTCTCGTTTTGTGGAAAACGAGAATCGGAGAAATTTTTTTTTTGTTTCTTTTTTATCCGAGAATTCTCGTTTTGTGGAAAACGAGAATTGGAGAAATTTTTTTTTTTTTTTTTTTTATCGGAGAAATCTCGTTTTGTGGAAAACGAGAATCGGAGAAATTTTTTTTTTTTTTTCTTTTTTATCCGAGGATTCTCGTTTTGTGGAAAACGAGAATCGGAGAAATTTTTTTTTTTTTTATCCGAGAATTCTCGTTTTGTGGAAAACGAGAATCGGAGAAATTTTTTTTTTCTTTTTTTATCGGAGAATTCTCGTTTTGTGGAAAACGAGAATCGGAGAAATTTTTTTTTTTTTTTTCATCCGAGAATTCTCGTTTTGTGGAAAACGAGAATCGGAGAAAAAAAATTTTTTTTTTTTTTATCAGAGAAATCTCGTGTTCTGGAAAATCAGAATCGGAGAAATTTTTTTTTTTTTTTTATCCGAGAATTCTCGTTTTGTGGAAAACCAAAATCGGAGAAATCTTTTTTTTTTTTTTTTTTTTTATCCGAGAATTCTCATTTTGTGGAAAACCAGAATCGGGGAAATTTTTTTTTTTTTTTTTTATCCGAGAATTCTCGTTTTGTGGAAAACGAGAATCGGAGAAATTTTTTTTTTTTTTTTTTATCCGAGAATTCTCGTTTTGTCGAAAACGATAATCGGAGAAATTTTTTTTTTTTTTTTTTATCGGAGAATTCTCGTTTTGTGGAAAACGAGAATCGGAGAAATTTTTTTTTTTTTTTTTTTTTTTTATCCGAGAATTCTCGTTTTGTCGAAAACGAGAATCGGAGAAATTTTTTTTTTTTTTTTTTTTTTATCCGAGGATTCTCGTTTTGTGGAAAACGAGAACCGGAGAAATTTTTTTTTTTTTTTTTTTTATCGGAGAATTCTCGTTTTGTGGAAAACGAGAGTCGGAGAAATCTTTTTTTTTTTTTTTTTCATCCGAGAATTCTCTTTTTGTGGAAAACGAGAATCGGAGAAATTTTTTTTTTTTTTTTTTTTATCGGAGAATTCTCGTGTTGTGGAAAATCAGAAAGGGAGAAATTTTTTTTTTTTTTTATCCGAGAATTCTCGTTTTGTGGAAAACCAGAATCGGAGAAATCTTTTTTTTTTTTTTTTTTTTTTATCCGAGAATTCTCGTTTTGTGGAAAACCAGAATCGGGGAAATTTTTTTTTTTTTTTTTATCCGAGAATTCTCGTTTTGTGGAAAACGAGAATCGGAGAAATTTTTTTTTTTTTTTTTTTTTATCCGAGAATTCTCGTTTTGTGGAAAACGAGAATCGGAGAAATTTTTTTTTTTTTTTATCGGAGAATTCTCGTTTTGTGGAAAACGAGAATTGGAGAAAATTTTTTTTCTTTTTTTATCCGAGAATTCTCGTTTTGTGGAAAACGAGAATCGGAGAAAAAAAATTTTTTTTTTTTTTATCGGAGAATTCTCGTTTTGTGGAAAACCAGAATCGGACAAATTTTTTTTTTTTTTTTTATCCGAGAATTCTCAATGTGTGGAAAACCAGAATCGGAGAAATTTTTTTTTTTTTTTTATCCGAGAATTCTCGTTTTGTGGAAAACCAGAATCGGAGAAATCTTTTTTTTTTTTTTTTTTTTTTCATCCGAGAATTCTCGTTTCGTGGAAAACCAGAATCGGGGAAATCTTGTTATTTTTTTTTTATCCGAGAATTCTCGTTTTGTGGAAAACGAGAATCGGAGAAATTTTTTTTTTTTTTTTTTTTTATCCGAGAATTCTCGTTTTGTGGAAAACGAGAATCGGAAAAATTTTTTTTTTGTTTTTTTTTTATCCGAGAATTCTCGTTTTGTGGAAAACGAGAATCGGAGAAATTTTTTTTTTTTTTTTTTTTATCGGAGAATTCTCGTTTTGTGGAAAAAGAGAATCGGAGAGATTTTTTTTTTTTTTTTTTCATCCGAGAATTCTCGTTTTGTGGAAAACGAGAATCGGAGAAATTTTTTTTTCTTTTCTTTTTTATCCGAGGATTCTCGTTTTGTGGAAAACGAGAATCGGAGAAATTTTTTTTTTTTTTTATCCGAGAATTCTCGTTTTGTGGAAAACGAGAATTGGAGAAATTTTTGTTTTTTTTTTTTATCGGAGAATTCTCGTTTTGTGGAAAACGAGAATCGGAGAAATTTTTTTTTTTTTTTTTCATCCGAGAATTCTCGTTTTGTGGAAAACGAGAATCGGAGAAATTTTTTTTTTTTTTTTTTTATCCGAGAATTCTCGTTTTGTCGAAAACGAGAATCGGAGAAATTTTTTTTTTTTTTTTTTTTATCCGAGGATTCTCGTTTTGTGGAAAACGAGAAACGGCGAAATTTTTTTTTTTTTTTTTTTCATCAGAGAATTCTCGTTTTGTGGAAAACGAGAGTCGGAGAAATTTTTTTTTTTTTTTTCATCCGAGAATTCTCTTTTTGTGGAAAACGAGAATCGGAGAAATTTTTTTTTTTTTTTTTTTATCGGAGAATTCTCGTGTTGTGGAAAATCAGAAAGGGAGAAATTTTTTTTTTTTTTTATCCGAGAATTCTCGTTTTGTGGAAAACCAGAATCGGAGAAATCTTTTTTTTTTTTTTTTTTTTTATCCGAGAATTCTCGTTTTGTGGAAAATCAGAAACGGAGAAATTTTTTTTTTTTTTTTATCCGAGAATTCTCGTTTTTTGGAAAACCAAAATCGGAGAAATCTTTTTTTTTTTTTTTTTTTTTATCCGAGAATTCTCGTTTTGTGGAAAACGAGAATCGGAGAAAATTTTTTTTTTTTTTTTTATCCGAGAATTCTCGTTTTGTGGAAAACGAGAATCGGAGAAATTTTTTTTTTTTTTTTTTTTATCGGAGAATTCTCGTTTTGTGGAAAAAGAGAATCGGAGAGATTTTTTTTTTTTTTTTTTCATCCGAGAATTCTCGTTTTGTGGAAAACGAGAATCGGAGAAATTTTTTTTTCTTTTCTTTTTTATCCGAGGATTCTCGTTTTGTGGAAAACGAGAATCGGAGAAATTTTTTTTTTTTTTTATCCGAGAATTCTCGTTTTGTGGAAAACGAGAATTGGAGAAATTTTTGTTTTTTTTTTTTATCGGAGAATTCTCGTTTTGTGGAAAACGAGAATCGGAGAAATTTTTTTTTTTTTTTTTCATCCGAGAATTCTCGTTTTGTGGAAAACGAGAATCGGAGAAATTTTTTTTTTTTTTTTTTTATCCGAGAATTCTCGTTTTGTCGAAAACGAGAATCGGAGAAATTTTTTTTTTTTTTTTTTTTATCCGAGGATTCTCGTTTTGTGGAAAACGAGAAACGGCGAAATTTTTTTTTTTTTTTTTTTCATTAGAGAATTCTCGTTTTGTGGAAAACGAGAGTCGGAGAAATTTTTTTTTTTTTTTTCATCCGAGAATTCTCTTTTTGTGGAAAACGAGAATCGGAGAAATTTTTTTTTTTTTTTTTTTATCGGAGAATTCTCGTGTTGTGGAAAATCAGAAAGGGAGAAATTTTTTTTTTTTTTTATCCGAGAATTCTCGTTTTGTGGAAAACCAGAATCGGAGAAATCTTTTTTTTTTTTTTTTTTTTTATCCGAGAATTCTCGTTTTGTGGAAAATCAGAAACGGAGAAATTTTTTTTTTTTTTTTATCCGAGAATTCTCGTTTTTTGGAAAACCAAAATCGGAGAAATCTTTTTTTTTTTTTTTTTTTTTATCCGAGAATTCTCGTTTTGTGGAAAACGAGAATCGGAGAAAATTTTTTTTTTTTTTTTTATCCGAGAATTCTCGTTTTGTGGAAAACGAGAATCGGAGAAATTTTTTTTTTCTTTTTTTATCGGAGAATTCTCGTTTTGTGGAAAACGAGAATCGGAGAAATTTTTTTTTTTTTTTTTTTTATCCGAGAATTCTCGTTTTGTCGAAAACGAGAATCGGAGAAATTTTTTTTTTTTTTTTTTTTATCCGAGGATTCTCGTTTTGTGGAAAACGAGAAACGGCGAAATTTTTTTTTTTTTTTTTTTCATCAGAGAATTCTCGTTTTGTGGAAAACGAGAGTCGGAGAAATTTTTTTTTTTTTTTTCATCCGAGAATTCTCTTTTTGTGGAAAACGAGAATCGGAGAAATTTTTTTTTTTTTTTTTTATCGGAGAATTCTCGTGTTGTGGAAAATCAGAAAGGGAGAAATTTTTTTTTTTTTTTATCCGAGAATTCTCGTTTTGTGGAAAACCAGAATCGGAGAAATCTTTTTTTTTTTTTTTTTTTTTATCCGAGAATTCTCGTTTTGTGGAAAACCAGAATCGGGGAAATTTTTTTTTTTTTTATCCGAGAATTCTCGTTTTGTGGAAAACGAGAATTGGAGAAATTTTTTTTTTTTTTTTATCCGAGAATTCTCGCTTTGTGGAAAACGAGAATCGGAGAAATTTTTTTTTTTTTTTATCGGAGAATTCTCGTTTTGTGGAAAACGAGAATCGGAGAAATTTTTTTTTTCTTTTTTTATCCGAGAATTCTCGTTTTGTGGAAAACGAGAATCGGAGAAAAAAAAATTTTTTTTTTTATCGGAGAATTCTCGTTTTGTGGAAAACCAGAATCGGACAAGTTTTTTTTTTTTTTTTATCCGAGAATTCTCAATGTGTGGAAAACCAGAATGGGAGAAATTTTTTTTTTTTTTTTTATCCGAGAATTCTCGTTTCGTGGAAAACCAGAATCGGGGAAATTTTTTTTTTTTTTTTTATCCGAGAATTCTCGTTTTGTGGAAAACGAGAATCGGAGAAATTTTTTTTTTTGTTTTTTTTTTTATCCGAGAATTCTCGTCTTGTGGAAAACGAGAATCGGAGAAATTTTATTTTTTTTTTTTTTTTTATCGGAGAATTCTCGTTTTGTGGAAAACCAGAATCGGGGAAATTTTTTTTTTTTTTTATCCGAGAATTCTCGTTTTGTGGAAAACCAGAATCGGAGAGATTTTTTTTTTTTTTTTATCCGAGAATTCTCAGGTTTGTGGAAAACGAGAATCGGAGAAAATTTTTTTTTTATTTTTTTTTTTATCGGAGAATTCTCGTTTTGTGGAAAACCAGAATCGGAGAAATCTTTTTTTTTTTTTTTTTTTATCCGAGAATTCTCGTTTTGTGGAAAACCAGAATCGGGGAAATTTTTTTTTTTTTTTTTATCCGAGAATTCTCGTTTTGTGGAAAACGAGAATTGGAGAAATTTTTTTTTTTTTTTTTTTTTATCCGAGAATTCTCGTTTTGTGGAAAACGAGAATCGGAGAATTTTTTTTTTTTTTTTTTATCGGAGAATTCTCGTTTTGTGGAAAACGAGAATCGGAGAAATTTTTTTTTTTTTTTTTTATCCGAGAATTCTCGTTTTGTGGAAAACGAGAACCGGAGAAATTTTTTTTTTATTTTTTTTTTATCGGAGAATTCTCGTTTTGTGGAAAACCAGAATCGGAGAAATTTTTTTTTTTTTTTTCATCCGAGAATTCTTCTTGTGTGGAAAACATGAATCGGAGAAATTTTTTTTTTTTTTTCTTTTTATCCGAGAATTCTCGTTTTGTGGAAAACCAGAATCGGAGAATCTTTTTTTATTTGTTTTTTTTTTATCCGAGAATTCTTGTTTTGTGGAAAAAGAGAATCGGAGAAATTTTTTTTTTTTTTTTATCCGAGAATTCTCGTTTTGTGGAAAACGAGAATCGGAGAAAAAAAATTTTTTTTTTTATCCGAGAATTCTCGTTGTGTGGAAAACCAGAATCGGAGAAATTTTTTTTTTTTTTCTTTTTATCCGTCAATTCTCGTTTTGTCGAAAACGAGAATCGGAGAAATTTTTTTTTTTGTTTTTTTTTTTATCCGAGAATTCTCGTTTTGTGGAAAAAGAGAATCGGAGAAATTTTTTTTTTTTTTTTTATCCGAGAATTCTCGTTTTGTGGAAAACGAGAATCGGAGAAAAAAAAAATTTTTTTTTATCCGAGAATTCTCGTTGTGTGGAAAACCAGAATCGGAGAAATTTTTTTTTTTTTTTTTTTTTATGCGAGAATTCTCGTTTTGTGGAAAACTGGAATCGGAGAAATTTTTTTTTTGTTTTTTATCCGAGAATTCTCGTTTTGTGGAAAACCAGAATCGGGGAAATTTTTTTTTTTTTTTATCCGAGAATTCTCGTTTTGTGCAGAACGAGAATCGGAGAAATTTTTTTTTTTTTTTATCCGAGAATTCTCGTTTTGTGGAAAACGAGAATCGGAGAAAATTTTTTTTTTGTTTTTTTTTTTATCCGAGAATTCTCGTTTTGTGGAAAACGAGAATCGGAGAAATTTTTTTTTTTTTTTTTTTTTATCGGAGAATTCTCGTTTTGTGGAAAACCAGAATCGGGGAAATTTTTTTTTTTTTTTTATCCGAGAACTCTCGTTTTGTGGAAAACGAGAATCAGAGAAATTTTTTTTTTTTTTTTTATCCGAGAATTCTCGTTTTGTGGAAAACCAGAATCGGAGAGATTTTTTTTTTTTTTTTTTATCCGAGAATTCTCAGGTTTGTGGAAAACGAGAATCGGAGAAAATTTTTTTTTTATTTTTTTTTTTATCGGAGAATTCTCGTTTTGTGGAAAACCAGAATCGGACAAATTTTTTTTTTTTTTTTTCATCCGAGAATTCTCGTTTTGTGGAAAACCAGAATCGGAGAAATTTTTTTTTTTTTTTTTTTATCCGAGAATTCTCGTTTTGTGGAAAACCAGAATCGGAGAATCTTTTTTTATTTGTTTTTTTTTTATCCGAGAATTCTTGTTTTGTGGAAAAAGAGAATCGGAGAAATTTTTTTTTTTTTTTTTATCCGAGAATTCTCGTTTTGTGGAAAACGAGAATCGGAGAAAAAAAAATTTTTTTTTTTATCCGAGAATTCTCGTTGTGTGGAAAACCAGAATCGGAGAATTTTTTTTTTTTTTTTTTTTTTATCCTAGAATTCTCGTTTTGTGGAAAACGAGAATCGGAGAAATTTTTTTTTTTTTTTTTATCCGAGAATTCTCGTTTTGTGGAAAACGAGAATCGGAGAAAAAAAAATTTTTTTTTTATCCGAGAATTCTCGTTGTGTGGAAAACCAGAATCGGAGAAATTTTTTTTTTTTTTTTTATGCGAGAATTCTCGTTTTGTGGAAAACCAGAATCGGAGAAATTTTTTTTTTGTTTTTTATCCGAGAATTCTCGTTTTGTGGAAAACCAGAATCGGGGAAATTTTTTTTTTTTTTTTATCCGAGAATTCTCGTTTTGTGCAGAACGAGAATCGGAAAAAAAATTTTTTTTTTTTATCCGAGAATTCTCGTTTTGTGGAAAACGAGAATCGGAGAAAATTTTTTTTTTGTTTTTTTTTTTATCCGAGAATTCTCGTTTTGTGGAAAACGAGAATCGGAGAAATTTTTTTTTTTTTTTTTTTTTATCGGAGAATTCTCGTTTTGTGGAAAACCAGAATCGGGGAAATTTTTTTTTTTTTTATCCGAGAACTCTCGTTTTGTGGAAAACGAGAATCAGAGAAATTTTTTTTTTTTTGTTATCCGAGAATTCTCGTTTTGTGGAAAACCAGAATCGGAGAAATTTTTTTTTTTTTTTTTATCCGAGAATTCTCAGGTTTGTGGAAAACGAGAATCGGAGAAAATTTTTTTTTTATTTTTTTTTTTATCGGAGAATTCTCGTTTTGTGGAAAACCAGAATCGGAGAAATCATTTTTTTTTTTTTTTTTTTATCCGAGAATTCTCGTTTTGTGGAAAACCAGAATCGGGGAAATTTTTTTTTTTTTTTTTTATCCGAGAATTCTCGTTTTGTGGAAAACGAGAATTGGAGAAATTTTTTTTTTTTTTTTTTATCCGAGAATTCTCGTTTTGTGGATAACGAGAATCGGAGAATTTTTTTTTTTTTTTTTATCGGAGAATTCTCGTTTTGTGGAAAACGAGAATCGGAGAGATTTTTTTTTTTTTTTTTATCCGAGAATTCTCAGGTTTGTGGAAAACGAGAATCGGAGAAAATTTTTTTTTTTTTTTTTTTTTTATCGGAGAATTCTCGTTTTGTGGAAAACCAGAATCGGAGAAATCTTTTTTTTTTTTTTTTTTTTATCCGAGAATTCTCGTTTTGTGGAAAACCAGAATCGGGGAAATTTTTTTTTTTTTTTATCCGAGAATTCTCGTTTTGTGGAAAACGAGAATTGGAGAAATTTTTTTTTTTTTTTTTTTTTCCCGAGAATTCTCGTTTTGTGGAAAACGAGAATCGGAGAATTTTTTTTTTTTTTTTTTATCGGAGAATTCTCGTTTTGTGGAAAACGAGAATCGGAGAAATTTTTTTTTTTTTTTTTTATCCGAGAATTCTCGTTTTGTGGAAAACGAGAACCGGAGAAATTCTTTTTTTTTTTTTTTTATCGGAGAATTCTCGTTTTGTGGAAAACCAGAATCGGAGAAATTTTTTTTTTTTTTTTTCTTCCAAATATCTCGTTGTGTGGAAAACCAGAATCGGAGAAATTTTTTTTTTTTTTTTTTTTATCCGTCAATTCTCGTTTTGTGGAAAACGAGAATCGGAGAAATTTTTTTTTTTGTTTTTTTTTTTATCCGAGAATTCTCGTTTTGTGGAAAAAGAGAATCGGATAATTTTTTTTTTTTTTTTTATCCGAGAATTCTCGTTTTGTGGAAAACGAGAATCGGAGAAAAAAAAATTTTTTTTTTATCCGAGAATTCTCGTTGTGTGGAAAACCAGAATCGGAGAAATTTTTTTTTTTTTTTTTTTTTATGCGAGAATTCTCGTTTTGTGGAAAACTGGAATCGGAGAAATTTTTTTTTTTGTTTTTTATCCGAGAATTCTCGTTTTGTGGAAAACCAGAATCGGGGAAATTTTTTTTTTTTTTTATCCGAGAATTCTCGTTTTGTGCAGAACGAGAATCGGAGAAATTTTTTTTTTTTTTTATCCGAGAATTCTCGTTTTGTGGAAAACGAGAATCGGAGAAAATTTTTTTTTTGTTTTTTTTTTTTATCCGAGAATTCTCGTTTTGTGGAAAACGAGAATCGGAGAAATTTTTTTTTTTTTTTTTTTTTATCGGAGAATTCTCGTTTTGTGGAAATCCAGAATCGGGGAAATTTTTTTTTTTTTTTTATCCGAGAACTCTCGTTTTGTGGAAAACGAGAATCAGAGAAATTTTTTTTTTTTTTTTTATCCGAGAATTCTCGTTTTGTGGAAAACCAGAATCGGAGAGATTTTTTTTTTTTTTTTTTTATCCGAGAATTCTCAGGTTTGTGGAAAACGAGAATCGGAGAAAATTTTTTTTTTATTTTTTTTTTTATCGGAGAATTCTCGTTTTGTGGAAAACCAGAATCGGACAAATTTTTTTTTTTTTTTTCATCCGAGAATTCTCGTTTTGTGGAAAACCAGAATCGGAGAAATTTTTTTTTTTTTTTTTTTTATCCGAGAATTCTCCTTTTGTGGAAAACCAGAATCGGAGAATCTTTTTTTATTTGTTTTTTTTTTATCCGAGAATTCTTGTTTTGTGGAAAAAGAGAATCGGAGAAATTTTTTTTTTTTTTTTATCCGAGAATTCTCGTTTTGTGGAAAACGAGAATCGGAGAAAAATTTTTTTTTTTTTTTATCCGAGAATTCTCGTTGTGTGGAAAACCAGAATCGGAGAAATTTTTTTTTTTTTTTTTTTTTATCCGAGAATTCTCGTTTTGTGGAAAACGAGAATCGGAGAAATTTTTTTTTTTGTTTTTTTTTTATCCGAGAATTCTCGTTTTGTGGAAAAAGAGAATCGGAGAAATTTTTTTTTTTTTTTTTTATCCGAGAATTCTCGTTTTGTGGAAAACGAGAATCGGAGAAAAAAAAATTTTTTTTTTTATCCGAGAATTCTCGTTGTGTGGAAAACCAGAATCGGAGAAATTTTTTTTTTTTTTTTTTTTATGCGAGAATTCTCGTTTTGTGGAAAACCAGAATCGGAGAAATTTTTTTTTTGTTTTTTATCCGAGAATTCTCGTTTTGTGGAAAACCAGAATCGGGGAAATTTTTTTTTTTTTTTTTTATCCGAGAATTCTCGTTTTGTGCAGAACGAGAATCGGAAAAAAATTTTTTTTTTTTATCCGAGAATTCTCGTTTTGTGGAAAACGAGAATCGGAGAAAATTTTTTTTTGTTTTTTTTTTTATCCGAGAATTCTCGTTTTGTGGAAAACGAGAATCGGAGAAATTTTTTTTTTTTTTTTTTTATCGGAGAATTCTCGTTTTGTGGAAAACCAGAATCGGGGAAATTTTTTTTTTTTTTTTATCCGAGAACTCTCGTTTTGTGGAAAACGAGAATCAGAGAAATTTTTTTTTTTTTGTTATCCGAGAATTCTCGTTTTGTGGAAAACCAGAATCGGAGAGATTTTTTTTTTTTTTTTTTTATCCGAGAATTCTCAGGTTTGTGGAAAACGAGAATCGGAGAAAATTTTTTTTTTAATTTTTTTTTTATCGGAGAATTCTCGTTTTGTGGAAAACCAGAGTCGGAGAAATCTTTTTTTTTTTTTTTTTTTATCCGAGAATTCTCGTTTTTCGGAAAACCAGAATCGGGGAAATTTTTTTTTTTTTTTTATCCGAGAATTCTCGTTTTGTGGAAAACGAGAATCGGAGAAATTTTTTTTTTTTTTTTTTTTATCCGAGAATTCTCGTTTTGTGGAAAACGAGAATCGGAGAAATTTTTTTTTTTTTTTTTTATCGGAGAATTCTCGTTTTGTGGAAAACGAGAATCGGAGAAATTTTTTTTTTTTTTAATCCGAGAATTCTCGTTTTGTGGAAAACCAGAATCGGAGAAATCTTTTTTTTTTTTTTTTTTTTTATCCGAGAATTCTCGTTTTGTGGAAAACCAGAATCGGGGAAATTTTTTTTTTTATCCGAGAATTCTCGTTTTGTGGAAAACGAGAATCGGAGAAACTTTTTTTTTTTTTTTTATCCGAGAATTCTCGTTTTGTGGAAAACGAGAATCGGAGAAATTTTTTTTTTTTTTATCGGAGAATTCTCGTTTTGTGGAAAACGAGAATCGGAGAAATTTTTTTTTTTTTTTTTTTTATCCGAGAATTCTGGTTTTTTGGAAAACCAGAATCGGACAAATTTTTTTTTTTTTTTTTATCCGAGAATTCTCAATGTGTGGAAAACCAGAATCGGAGAAATTTTTTTTTTTTTTTTTTATCCGAGAATTCTCGTTTTGTGGAAAACCAGAATCGGAGAAATCTTTTTTTTTTTTTTTTTTTATCCGAGAATTCTCGTTTCGTGGTAAACCAGAATCGGGGAAATTTTTTTTTTTTTTTTATCCGAGAATTCTCGTTTTGTGGAAAACGAGAATCGGAGAAATTTTTTTTTTTTTTTTTTTTTATCCCAGAATTCTCGTTTTGTGGAAAACGAGAATCGGAGAAATTTTTTTTTTTTTTTTTTTATCCGAGAATTCTCGTTTTGTGGAAAAAGAGAATCGGGGAAAATTTTTTTTTTTTTTTTCATCCGAGAATTCCCGTTTTGTGGAAAACCAGAATCGGGGAAATTTTTTTTTTTTTTTTATCCGAGAATTCTCGTTTTGTGGAAAACGAGAATCGGAGAAATTTTTTTTTTTTTCTTTTTTATCCGAGGATTCTCGTTTTGTGGAAAACGAGAATCGGAGAAATTTTTTATTTTTTTTATCCGAGAATTCTCGTTTTGTGGAAAACGAGAATCGGAGAAATTTTTTTTTCTTTTTTATCGGAGAATTCTCGTTTTGTGGAAAACGAGAATCGGAGAAATTTTTTTTTTTTTTTTTCATCCGGGAATTCTCGTTTTGTGGAAAACGAGAATCGGAGAAAAATTTTTTTTTTTTTTTTATCAGAGAAATCTCGTGTTGTGGAAAATCAGAATCGGAGAATTTTGTTTTTTTTTTTTTTATCCGAGAATTCTCGTTTTGTGGAAAACCAAAATCGGAGAAATCTTTTTTTTTTTTTTTTTTTTTTATCCGAGAATTCTCATTTTGTGGAAAACCAGAATCGGGGAAATTTTTTTTTTTTTTTTTTTATCCGAGAATTCTCGTTTTGTGGAAAACGAGAATCGGAGAAATTTTTTTTTTTTTTTTTTTATCCGAGAATTCTCGTTTTGTGGAAAACGAGAATCGGAGAAATTTTTTTTTTTTTTTTTATCGGAGAATTCTCGTTTTGTGGAAAACGAGAATCGGAGAAATTTTTTTTTTTTTTTTTTTATCCGAGAATTCTCGTTTTGTCGAAAACGAGAATCGGAGAAATTTTTTTTTTTTTTTTTTATCCGAGGATTCTCGTTTTGTGGAAAACGAGAACCGGAGAAATTTTTTTTTTTTTTTTTTTTATCGGAGAATTCTCGTTTTGTCGAAAACGAGAGTCGGAGAAATTTTTTTTTTTTTTTTTCATCCGAGAATTCTCTTTTTGTGGAAAACGAGAATCGGAGAAATTTTTTTTTTTTTTTTATCGGAGAATTCTCGTGTTGTGGAAAATCAGAAAGGGAGAAATTTTTTTTTTTTTTTTTATCCGAGAATTGTCGTTTTGTGGAAAACCAGAATCGGAGAAATCTTTTTTTTTTTTTTTTTTTTTATCCGAGAATTCTCGTTTTGTGGAAAACCAGAATCGGGGAAATTTTTTTTTTTTTTTTATCCGAGAATTCTCGTTTTGTGGAAAACGAGAATCGGAGAAATTTTTTTTTTTTTTTTTTTTATCCGAGAATTCTCGTTTTGTGGAAAACGAGAATCGGAGAAATTTTTTTTTTTTTTTATCGGAGAATTCTCGTTTTGTGGAAAACGAGAATCGGAGAAATTTTTTTTTTTTTTTTTATCCGAGAATTCTCGTTTTGTGGAAAACGAGAATCGGAGAAAAAAAAATTTTTTTTTTTTTATCGGAGAATTCTCGTTTTGTGGAAAACCAGAATCGGACAAATTTTTTTTTTTTTTATCCGAGAATTCTCAATGTGTGGAAAACCAGAATCGGAGAAATTTTTTTTTTTTTTTTTTATCCGAGAATTCTCGTTTTGTGGAAAACCAGAATCGGAGAAATCTTTTTTTTTTTTTTTTTTTATCCGAGAATTCTCGTTTCGTGGAAAACCAGAATCGGGGAAATTTTTTTTTTTTTTTTTATCCGAGAATTCTCGTTTTGTGGAAAACGAGAATCGGAGAAATTTTTTTTTTCGTTTTTTTTTTTATCCGAGAATTCTCGTTTTGTGGAAAACGAGAATCGGAGAAATTTTTTTTTTTTTTTTTTTATCCGAGAATTCTCAGGTTTGTGGAAAACGAGAATCGGAGAAAATTTTTTTTTTATTTTTTTTTTTATCGGAGAATTCTCGTTTTGTGGAAAACCAGAATCGGAGAAATCTTTTTTTTTTTTTTTTTTATATCCGAGAATTCTCGTTTTGTGGAAAACCAGAATCGGGGAAATTTTTTTTTTTTTTTTTTATCCGAGAATTCTCGTTTTGTGGAAAACGAGAATCGGAGAAATTTTTTTTTTTTTTTTTTTTTTATCCGAGAATTCTCGTTTTGTGGAAAACGAGAATCGGAGAATTTTTTTTTTTTTTTTTTTTATCGGAGAATTCTCGTTTTGTGGAAAACGAGAATCGGAGAAATTTTTTTTTTTTTTATCCGAGAATTCTCGTTTTGTGGAAAACGAGAATCGGAGAAATTTTTTTTTTTTTATTTTTATCGGAGAATTCTCGTTTTGTGGAAAACCAGAATCGGAGAAATTTTTTTTTTTTTTTTCATCCGAGAATTCTCGTTGTGTGGAAAACCAGAATCGCAGAAATTTTTTTTTTTTTTTTTTTTATCCGAGAATTCTCGTTTTTTGGAAAACCAGAATCGGAGAATCTTTTTTTTTGTTGTTTTTTTATCCGAGAATTCTCGTTTTGTGGAAAACGAGAATCGGAGAAAAAAAAATTTTTTTTTTCATCCGAGAATTCTCGTTGTGTGGAAAACCAGAATCGGAGAAATTTTTTTTTTTTTTTTTTATCCGAGAATTCTCGTTTTGTGGAAAACGAGAATCGGAGAAAAAAAAATTTTTTTTTTTATCCGAGAATTCTCGTTGTGTGGAAAACCAGAATCGGAGAAATCTTTTTTTTTTTTTTTTTTTATCCGAGAATTCTCGTTTTGTGGAAAACCAGAATCGGGGAAATTTTTTTTTTTTTTTATCCGAGGATTCTCGTTTTGTGGAAAACGAGAATCGGAGAAATTTTTTTTTTTTTTTTTTTATCCGAGAATTCTTGTTTTGTGGAAAACGAGAATCGGAGAAATTTTTTTTTTTTTTTTTAATCGGAGAATTCTCGTTTTGTGGAAAACGAGAATCGGAGAAATTTTTTTTTTTCTTTTTTATCCGAGAATTCTCGTTTTGTGGAAAACGAGAATCGGAGAAAAAAATTTTTTTTTTTTTTTTTATCGGAGAATTCTCGTTTTGCGGAAAACCAGAATCGGAGAAATTTTTTTTTTTTTTTTATCCGAGAATTCTCGTTTTGTGGAAAAAGAGAATCGGAGAAATTTTTTTTTTTTTTTTCTTCCGAGAATTCTCGTTGTGTGGAAAACCAGAATCGGAGAAATTTTTTTTTTTTTTTTTTTTTTATCCGAGAATTCTCGTTTTGTCGAAAACGAGAATCGGAGAAATTTTTTTTTTTGGTTTTTTTTTTATCCGAGAATTCTCGTTTTGTGGAAAAAGAGAATCGGAGAAATTTTTTTTTTTTTTTTATCCGAGAATTCTCGTTTTGTGGAAAACGAGAATCGGAGAAAAAAAATTTTTTTTTTATCCGAGAATTCTCGTTGTGTGGAAAACCAGAATCGGAGAAATTTTTTTTTTTTTTTTTTTTTTTATGCGAGAATTCTCGTTTTGCGGAAAACCAGAATCGGAGAAATTTTTTTTTTTGTTTTTTATCCGAGAATTCTCGTTTTGTGGAAAACCAGAATCGGGGAAATTTTTTTTTTTTTTTTTATCCGAGAATTCTCGTTTTGTGCAGAACGAGAATCGGAGAAATTTTTTTTTTTTTATCCAAGAATTCTCGTTTTGTGGAAAACGAGAATCGGAGAAATTTTTTTTTTTTTTTTATCCGAGAATCCTCGTTTTGTGGAAAACGAGAAACGGAGAAATTTTTTTTTATTTTTTTTTTTTATCCCAGAATTCTCGTTTTGTGGAAAACCAGAGTCGGAGAACTTTTTCTTTTTTTTTTTTTTTTATTGTCGGAGAATTCTCGTTTTGTGGAAAACGAGAATCAGAGAAATTTTTTTTTTTTTTTTATCCGAGAATTCTCGTTTAATGCAAAACGAGAATCGGAGAAATTTTTTTTTTTTTTTTTTTATCCGAGAATTCTCGTTTTGTGGAAAACGAGAATCGGAGAAATTTTTTTTTTTTTATCCGAAAATCTCGTTTTGTGGAAAACCAGAATCGGAGAATTTTTTTTTTTTTTTTATCCGAGAATTCTCGTTTTGTGGAAAACCAGAATCGGAGAAATTTTTTTTTTTTTTTTATCGGAGAATTCTCGTTTTGTGGAAAACGAGAATCGGAGAAATTTTTTTTTTTTTTTTTTTATCCGAGAATTCTCGTTTTGTGGAAAACGAGAATCGGAGAAAAAAATTTTTTTTTTTTTTTTATCGGAGAATTCTCGTTTTGTGGAAAACCAGAATCGGGGAAATTTTTTTTTTTTTTTCATCCGAGAATTCTCGTTGTGTGGAAAACCAGAATCGGAGATTTTTTTTTTTTTTTTTTTTTTTATCCGAGAATTCTCGTTTTGTGGAAAACGAGAATCGGAGAAATTTTTTTTTTTGTTTTTTTTTTATCCGAGAATTCTCGTTTTGTCGAAAAAGAGAATCGGAGAAATTTTTTTTTTTTTTTTATCCGAGAATTCTCGTTTTGTGGAAAACGAGAATCGGAGAAAAAAAAATTTTTTTTTATCCGAGAATTCTCGTTGTGTGGAAAACCAGAATCGGAGAAATTTTTTTTTTTTTTTTTTATCCGAGAATTCTCGTTTTGTGGAAAACCAGAATCGGAGAAATTTTTTTTTTTTTTTTTATCCGAGAATTCTCGTTTTGTGGAAAACCAGAATAGGAGAAATTTTTTTTTTTTTTTATCCGAGAATTCTCGTTTTGTGCAAAACGAGAATCGGAGAAATTTTTTTTTTTTTTTTTATCCGAGAATTCTCGTTTTGTGGAAAACGAGAATCGGAGAAATTTTTTTTTTTTTTTATCCGAAAATCTCGTTTTGTGGAAAACCAGAATCGGAGAAATTTTTTTTTTTTTTTTATCCGAGAATTTTCGTTTTGTGGAAAACCAGAATCGGAGAAACTTTTTTTTTTTTTTTTATCCGAGAATTCTCGTTTTGTGGAAAACGAGAATCGGAGAAATTTTTTTTTTTTTTTTTTTATCCGAGAATTCTCGTTTTGTGGAAAACTGGAATCGGAGAAATTTTTTTTTTTTTTTTTTCCGAGAATTCTCGTTTTGTGGAAAACGAGAATCGGAGAAGTTTTTTTTTTTTTTTTATCCGAGAATTCTCGTTCTGTGGAAAACGAGGATCGGAGAAATTTTTTTTTTTTTTTTTTTATCCGAGAATTCTCGTTTTGTGGAAAACCAGAATCGGGGAATTTTTTTTTTTTTTTTTTTTATCCGAGAATTCTTGTTTTGTGGAAAACGAGAATCGGAGAAATTTTTTTTTTTTTTTTTTTATCCGAGAATTCTCGTTTTGTGGAAAACGAGAATTGGAGAAATTTTTTTTTTTTTTTTATCCGAGAATTCTCGTTTTGTGGAAAACGAGAATCGGAGAAATTTTTTTTTTTTTTTTTTTTTATCGGAGAATTCTCGTTTTGTGGACAACGAGAATCGGAGAAATTTTTTTTTTTTTTTATCCGACAATTCTCGTTTTGTGGAAAACGAGAATCGGACAAATTTTTTTTTTTTTTTTTATCGGAGAATTCTCGTTTTGTCGAAAACTGGAATCGGAGAAATTTTTTTTTTTTTTTATCCGAGAATTCTCGTTTTGTGGAAAACGAGAATCGGAGAAATTTTTTTTTTTTTTTATCCGAGAATTCTCGTTCTGTGGAAAACGAGAATCGGAGAAATTTTTTTTTTTTTTTTTTTTTTATCCGAGAATTCTCGTTTTGTGGAAAACCAGAATCGGGGAAATTTTTTTTTTTTTTTTTATTCCGAGAATTCTCGTTTTGTGGAAAACGAGAATCGGAGAAATTTTTTTCTTTTTTTTTTTTTTATCCGAGAATTCTCGTTTAATGCAAAACGAGAATCGGAGAAATTTTTTTTTTTTTTTTTTTATCCGAGAATTCTCGTTTTGTGGAAAACGAGAATCGGAGAAATTTTTTTTTTTTTTTTTGTATCCGAAAATCTCGTTTTGTGGAAAACCAGAATCGGAGAATTTTTTTTTTTTTTTTATCCGAGAATTCTCGTTTTGTGGAAAACCAGAATCGGATAAATTTTTTTTTTTTTTTTTTATCGGAGAATTCTCGTTTTGTGGAAAACGAGAATCGGAGAAATTTTTTTTTTTTTTTTTTTATCCGAGAATTCTCGTTTTGTGGAAAATGAGAATCGGAGAAAAATTTTTTTTTTTTTTTTTTATCGGAGAATTCTCGTTTTGTGGAAAACCAGAATCGGGGAAATTTTTTTTTTTTTTCATCCGAGAATTCTCGTTGTGTGGAAAACCAGAATCGGAGATTTTTTATTTATTTTTTTTTTTTATCCGAAAATTCTCGTTTTGTGGAAAACGAGAATCGGAGAAATTTTTTTTTTTGTTTTTTTTTTTATCCGAGAATTCTCGTTTTGTGGAAAAAGAGAATCGGAGAAATTTTTTTTTTTTTTTATCCGAGAATTCTCGTTTTGTGGAAAACGAGAATCGGAGAAAAAAAAATTTTTTTTTATCCGAGAATTCTCGTTGTGTGGAAAACCAGAATCGGAGAAATTTTTTTTTTTTTTTTTTTTTATCCGAGAATTCTCGTTTTGTGGAAAACCAGAATCGGAGAAATTTTTTTTTTTTTTTTTTTATCCGAGAATTCTCGTTTTGTGGAAAACCAGAATAGGAGAAATTTATTTTTTTTTTTTATCCGAGAATTCTCGTTTTGTGGAAAACGAGAATCGGAGAAATTTTTTTTTTTTTTATCAGAAAATCTCGTTTTGTGGAAAACAAGAATCGGAGAAATTTTTTTTTTTTTTTTATCCGAGAATTTTCGTTTTGTGGAAAACCAGAATCGGAGAAACTTTTTTTTTTTTTTTTTATCCGAGAATTCTCGTTTTGTGGAAAACGAGAATCGGAGAAATTTTTTTTTTTTTTTTTTTATCCGAGAATTCTCGTTTTGTGGAAAACTGGAATCGGAGAAATTTTTTTTTTTTTTTTTATCCGAGAATTCTCGTTCTGTGGAAAACGAGGATCGGAGAAATTTTTTTTTTTTTTTTATCCGAGAATTCTCGTTCTGTGGAAAACGAGGATCGGAGAAATTTTTTTTTTTTTTTTTTTATCCGAGAATTCTCGTTTTGTGGAAAACCAGAATCGGGGAAATTTTTTTTTTTTTTTTTTATCCGAGAATTCTTGTTTTGTGGAAAACGAGAATCGGAGAAATTTTTTTTTTTTTTTTTTATCCGACAATTCTCGTTTTGTGGAAAACGAGAATCGGAGAAAAAAATTTTTTTTTTTTATCGGAGAATTCTCGTTTTGTGGAAAATCAGAATCGGAGAAAAAAAATTTTTTTTTTTTTTTTATCCGAGAATTATCGTTGTCTGGAAAACCAGAATCGGGGAAATTTTTTTTTTTTTTTTATTCCGAGAATTCTCGTTTTGTGGAAAACGAGAATTGGAGAAATTTTTTTTTTTTTTTTTATCCGAGAATTCTCGTTTTGTGGAAAACGAGAATCGGAGAAATTTTTTTTTTTTTTTTTTTTTATCGGAGAATTCTCGTTTTGTGGACAACGAGAATCGGAGAAATTTTTTTTTTTTTTTTTATCCGAGAATTCTCGTTTTGTGGAAAACGAGAATCGGAGAAATTTTTTTTTTTTTTTTTTTATCCGAGAATTCTCGTTTTGTCGAAAACTGGAATCGGAGAAATTTTTTTTTTTTTTAATCCGAGAATTCTCGTTTTGTGGAAAACGAGAATCGGAGAAATTTTTTTTTTTTTTTATCCGAGAATTCTCGTTCTGTGGAAAACGAGAATCCGAGAAATTTTTTATTTTATTTTTTTTTTTTATCCGAGAATTCTCGTTTTGTGGAAAACCAGAATCAGGGAAATTTTTTTTTTTTTTTTTATTCCGAGAATTCTCGTTTTGTGGAAAACGAGAATCGGAGAAATTTTTTTCTTTTTTTTTTTTTTTATCCGAGAATTCTTGTTTTCTGGAAAACGAGAATCGGAGAAATTTTTTTTTTTTTTTTTTTTATCCGAGAATTCTCGTTTTGTGGAAAACGAGAATCGGAGAAAAAAAAATTTTTTTTTTCATCGGAGAATCCTCGTTTTGTGGAAAACCAGAATCGGAGAAAAAAAATTTTTTTTTTTTTTTTATCCGAGAATTCCCGTTGTCTGGAAAACCAGAATCGGAGAAATTTTTTTTTTTTTTTTTTATCCGAGAATTCTCGTTTTGTGGAAAACCAGAATCGGAGAAATTTTTTTTTTTTTTTTTTATCCGAGAATTCTCGTTTTGTGGAAAACGAGAATCGGATAAATTTTTTTTTTTTTTTATCCGAAAATCTCGTTTTGTGGAAAACCAGAATCAGAGAAATTTTTTTTTTTTTTCTTATCCGAGAATTCTCGTTTTGTGGAAAACCAGAATCGGAGAAATTTTTTTTTTTTTTTATCCGAGAATTCTCGTTTTGTGGAAAACGAGAATCGGAGAAATTTTTTTTTTTTTTTTTTAATCGGAGAATTCTCGTTTTGTGGAAAACGAGAATCGGAGAAATTTTTTTTTTTTTTTTTATCCGAGAATTCTCGTTTTGTGGAAAACGAGAAAAGGAGAAATTTTTTTCTGTTTTTTTTTTTTATCCGAGGATTCTCGTTTTGTGGAAAACCAGAATCGGAGAAATTTTTTTTTTTTTTTTTATCCGAGAATTCTCGTTGTGTGGAAAACCAGAATCGGAGAGATTTTTTTTTTTTTTTTTTTATCCGAGAATTCTCAGGTTTGTGGAAAACCAGGATCGGAGAAATTTTTTTTTTTTTTTTTATCCGAGAATTCTCGTGTTATGGAAAACCAGAATGGGAGAAATTTTTTTTTTTTTTTTATCCGAGAATTCTCGTTTTGTGGAAAACGAGAATCGGAGAAATTTTTTTTTTTTTTTTTTTTTATCCGAGAATTCTCGTTTTGTGGAAAACGAGAATCGGAGAAAAAAATTTTTTTTTTTTATCGGTGAATTCTCGTTTTGTGGAAAACCAGAATCGGAGAAAAAAATTTTTTTTTTTTTTTATCCGAGAATTCTCGTTGTCTGGAAAACCAGAATCGGAGAAATTTTTTTTTTTTTTTTTTTTTTATCCGAGAATTCTCGTTTTGTGGAAAACCAGAATCGGAGAAATTTTTTTTTTTTTTTTTTTTTATCCGGGAATTCTCGTTTTGTGGAAAACGAGAATCGGATAAATTTTTTTTTTTTTTTTTATCCGAGAATTCTCGTTTTGTGGAAAACCAGAATCGGAGAAATTTTTTTTTTTTTTTTATCCGAGAATTCTCGTTTTGTGGAAAACGAGAATCGGAGAAATTTTTTTTTTTTTTTTTTCCAAGACCTCTCGTTTTGTGGAAAACGAGAATCGGAGAAATTTTTTTTTTTTTTTTTTATCCGAGAATTCTCGTTTTGTGGAAAACGAGAAACGGAGAAATTTTTTTTTGTTTTTTTTTTTTATCCGAGAATTCTCGTTTTGTGGAAAACCAGAATCGGAGAAATTTTTTTTTTTTTTTTATCCGAGAATTCTCGTTGTGTGGAAAACCAGAATCGGAGAGATTTTTTTTTTTTTTTTTTATCCGAGAATTCTCAGGTTTGTGGAAAACCAGAATCGGAGAAATTTTTTTTTTTTTTTTTTTATCCGAGAATTCTCGTGTTATGGAAAACCAGAATGGTTGAAATTTTTTTTTTTTTTTATCCGAGAATTCTCGTTTTGTGGAAAACGAGAATCGGAGAAAAAAAATTTTTTTTAACTTTTTATCGGAGAATTCTCGTTTTGTGGAAAACCAGAATCGGGGAAATTTTTTTTTTTTTTTTTTATCCGAGAATTTTCGATGTCCGGGAAACCAGAATCGGAGAAATCTTTTTTTTTTTTTTTTTATTCCGATAATTCTCGTTTTGTGGAAAACGAGAATCGGAGAAATTTTTTTCTTTTTTTTCTTTTATCCGAGAATTCTCGTTTTGTGGAAAACGAGAATCGGAGAAATTTTTTTTTTTTTTTTTATCCGAGAATTCTCGTTTTGTGGAAAACGAGAATCGCAGAAAAAAAATTTTTTTTTTTTGTCGGAGAATTCTCGTTTTGTGGAAAACCAGAATCGGAGAAAAAAAATTTTTTTTTTATCCGAGAATTCTCGTTGTGTGGAAAACCAGAATCGGAGAAATTTTTTTTTTTTTTTTTTTATCCGAGAATTCTCGTTTTGTGGAAAACCAGAATCAGAGAAATTTTTTTTTTCTTTTATCCGAGAATTCTCGTTTAGTGGAAAACGAGAATCGGAGAAATTTTTTTTTTTTTTTTTATCTGAGAATTCTCGTTTTGTGGAAAACGAGAATCGGAGAAATTTTTTTTTATTTTTTTTTTTTATCCGAGAATTCTCGTTTTGTGGAAAACCAGAGTCGGAGAACTTTTTCTTTTTGTTTTTTTTTTATTGTCGGAGAATTCTCGTTTTGTGGAAAACGAGAATCGGAGAAATTTTTTTTTTTTTTTTTTATCCGAGAATTCTCGTTTTGGGGAAAACGAGAATCGGAGAAAAAAAATTTTTTTTTTTTATCCGAGAATTCTCGTTGTGTGGAAAACCAGAATCGGAGAAATTTTTTTTTTTTTTTTTTTATCCGAGAATTCTCGTTTTGTGGAAAACGAGAATCGGAGAAATTTTTTGTTTTGTTTTTTTTTTTATCCGAGAAATCTCGTTTTGTGGAAAAAGAGAATCGGAGAAATTTTTTTTTTTTTTTTTATCCGAGAATTCTCGTTTTGTGGAAAACGAGAATCGGAGAAATCTTTTTTTTTTTTTTTTTTTATCCGAGAATTCTCGTTTTGTGGAAAACCAGAATCGGGGAAATTTTTTTTTTTTTTTTATCCGAGGATTCTCGTTTTGTGGAAAACGAGAATCGGAGAAATTTTTTTTTTTTTTTTTTTATCCGAGAATTCTCGTTTTGTGGAAAACGAGAATCGGAGAAATTTTTTTTTTCTTTTTTAATCGGAGAATTCTCGTTTTGTGGAAAACGAGAATCGGAGAAATTTTTTTTTTTTTTTTTATCCGAGAATTCTCGTTTTGTGGAAAACGAGAATCGGAGAAAATTTTTTTTTTTTTTTTTTATCGGAGAATTCTCGTTTTGTGGAAAACCAGAATCGGAGAAATTTTTTTTTTTTTTTTTCATCCGAGAATTCTCGTTGTGTGGAAAACCAGAATCGGAGAAATTTTTTTTTTTTTTTTTTTTATCCGAGAATTCTCGTTTTGTGGAAAACCAGAATCGGAGAATCTTTTTTTTTTTGTTTTTTTTTTTATCCGAGAATTCTCGTTTTGTGGAAAAAGAGAATCGGAGAAATTTTTTTTTTTTTTTCCGAGAATTCTCGTTGTGTGGAAAACCAGAATCGGAGAAATTTTTTTTTTTTTTTTTTTTTATCCGAGAATTCTCGTTTTGTGGAAAACGAGAATCGGAGAAATTTTTTTTTTTGTTTTTTTTTTTATCCGAGAATTCTCGTTTTGTGGAAAAAGAGAATCGGAGAAATTTTTTTTTTTTTTTTTATCCGAGAATTCTCGTTTTGTGGAAAACGAGAATCGGAGAAAAAAAAATTTTTTTTTTATCCGAGAATTCTCGTTGTGTGGAAAACCAGAATCGGAGAAATTTTTTTTTTTTTTTTTTATCCGAGAATTCTCGTTTTCTGGAAAACCAGAATCGGGGAAATTTTTTTTTTTTTTTTTATCCGAGAAGTCTCGTTTTGTGCAGAACGAGAATCGGAGAAATTTTTTTTTTTTTTTATCCGAGAATTCTCGTTTTGTGGAAAACGAGAATCGGAGAAATTTTTTTTTTTTTTTTTATCCGAGAATTCTCGTTTTGTGGAAAACGAGAAACGGAAAAATTTTTTTTTATTTTTTTTTTTATCCCAGAATTCTCGTTTTGTGGAAAACCAGAGTCGGAGAACTTTTTCTTTTTTTTTTTTTTTTATTGTCGGAGAATTCTTGTTTTGTGGAAAACCAGAATCGGAGAAATTTTTTTTTTTTTTTTTTTTATCCGAGAATTCTCGTTTTGTGGAAAACGAGAATCGGAGAAATTTTTTTTTTGTTTTTTTTTTTATCCGAGAATTCTCGTTTTGTGGAAAAAGAGAATCGGAGAAATTTCTTTTTTTTTTTATCCGAGAATTCTCGTTTTGTGGAAAACGAGAATCGGAGAAAAAAAAATTTTTTTTTTATCCGAGAATTCTCGTTGTGTGGAAAACCAGAATCGGAGAAATTTTTTTTTTTTTTTTTTTTTTATCCGAGAATTCTCGTTTTGCGGAAAACCAGAATCGGAGAAATTTTTTTTTTTGTTTTTTATCCGAGAATTCTCGTTTTGTGGAAAACCAGAATCGGGGAAATTTTTTTTTTTTTTTTATCCGAGAATTCTCGTTTTGTGCAGAACGAGAATCGGAGAAATTTTTTTTTTTTTTTATCCGAGAATTCTCGTTTTGTGGAAAACGAGAATCGGAGAAATTTTTTTTTTTTTTTTATCCGAGAATTCTCGTTTTGTGGAAAACGAGAAACGGAGAAATTTTTTTTTATTTTTTTTTTTATCCCAGAATTCTCGTTTTGTGGAAAACCAGAGTCGGAGAACTTTTTCTTTTTTTTTTTTTTTTATTGTCGGAGAATTCTTGTTTTGTGGAAAACCAGAATCGGAGAAATTTTTTTTTTTTTTTTTTTTATCCGAGAATTCTCGTTTTGTGGAAAACGAGAATCGGAGAAATTTTTTTTTTGTTTTTTTTTTTATCCGAGAATTCTCGTTTTGTGGAAAAAGAGAATCGGAGAAATTTCTTTTTTTTTTTTATCCGAGAATTCTCGTTTTGTGGAAAACGAGAATCGGAGAAAAAAAAATTTTTTTTTTATCCGAGAATTCTCGTTGTGTGGAAAACCAGAATCGGAGAAATTTTTTTTTTTTTTTTTTTTTTATCCGAGAATTCTCGTTTTGCGGAAAACCAGAATCGGAGAAATTTTTTTTTTTTGTTTTTTATCCGAGAATTCTCGTTTTGTGGAAAACCAGAATCGGGGAAATTTTTTTTTTTTTTATCCGAGAATTCTCGTTTTGTGCAGAACGAGAATCGGAGAAATTTTTTTTTTTTTTTATCCGAGAATTCTCGTTTTGTGGAAAACGAGAATCGGAGAAATTTTTTTTTTTTTTTATCCGAGAATTCTCGTTTTGTGGAAAACGAGAAACGGAGAAATTTTTTTTTATTTTTTTTTTTTATCCCAGAATTCTCGTTTTGTGGAAAACCAGAGTCGGAGAACTTTTTCTTTTTTTTTTTTTTTTATTGTCGGAGAATTCTCGTTTTGTGGAAAACGAGAATCGGAGAAATTTTTTTTTTTTTTTTTATCCGAAAATCTCGTTTTGTGGAAAACTTGAATCGGAGAATTTTTTTTTTTTTTTTATCCGAGAATTCTCGTTTTGTGGAAAACCAGAATCGGAGAAATTTTTTTTTTTTTTTTATCGGAGAATTCTCGTTTTGTGGAAAACGAGAATCGGAGAAATTTTTTTTTTTTTTTTTTTATCCGAGAATTCTCGTTTTGTGGAAAACGAGAATCGGAGAAAATTTTTTTTTTTTTTTTTTATCGGAGAATTCTCGTTTTGTGGAAAACCAGAATCGGGGAAATTTTTTTTTTTTTTTTCATCCGAGAATTCTCGTTGTGTGGAAAACCAGAATCGGAGATTTTTTTTTTTTTTTTTTTTATCCGAGAATTCTCGTTTTGTGGAAAACGAGAATCGGAGAAATTTTTTTTTTGTTTTTTTTTTTATCCGAGAATTCTCGTTTTGTGGAAAAAGAGAATCGGAGAAATTTTTTTTTTTTTTTTTTATCCGAGAATTCTCGTTTTGTGGAAAACGAGAATCGGAGAAAAAAAATTTTTTTTTTATCCGAGAATTCTCGTTGTGTGGAAAACCAGAATCGGAGAAATTTTTTTTTTTTTTTTTTTTATCCGAGAATTCTCGTTTTGTGGAAAACGAGAATCGGAGAAATTTTTTTTTTTTTTTTTATCCGAAAATCTCGTTTTGTGGAAAACCAGAATCGGAGAAATTTTTTTTTTTTTTTTTATCCGAGAATTTTCGTTTTGTGGAAAACCAGAATCGGAGAAACTTTTTTTTTTTTTTTTATCCGAGAATTCTCGTTTTGTGGAAAATGAGAATCGGAGAAATTTTTTTTTTTTTTTTTTATCCGAGAATTCTCGTTTTGTGGAAAACTGGAATCGGAGAATTTTTTTTTTTTTTTTATCCGAGAATTCTCGTTTTGTGGAAAACGAGAATCGGAGAAATTTTTTTTTTTTTTTTTTATCCGAGAATTCTCGTTCTGTGGAAAACGAGGATCGGAGAAATTTTTTTTTTTTTTTTTTATCCGAGAATTCTCGTTTTGTGGAAAACCAGAATCGGGGAAATTTTTTTTTTTTTTTTTTTTATCCGAGAATTCTTGTTTTGTGGAAAACGAGAATCGGAGAAATTTTTTTTTTTTTTTTTTTATCCGACAATTCTCGTTTTGTGGAAAACGAGAATCGGAGAAAAATTTTTTTTTTTTTTATCGGAGAATTCTCGTTTTGTGGAAAACCAGAATCGGAGAAAAAAAATTTTTTTTTTTTTTATCCGAGAATTCTCGTTGTCTGGAAAACCAGAATCGGGGAAATTTTTTTTTTTTTTTATTCCGAGAATTCTCGTTCTGTGGAAAACGAGAATTGGAGAAATTTTTTTTTTTTTTTATCCGAGAATTCTCGTTTTGTGGAAAACGAGAATCGGAGAAATTTTTTTTTTTTTTTTTTATCGGAGAATTCTCGTTTTGTGGACAACGAGAATCGGAGAAATTTTTTTTTTTTTCTTATCCGAGAATTCTCGTTTTGTGGAAAACGAGAATCGGAGAAATTTTTTTTTTTTTTTTTTATCCGAGAATTCTCGTTTTGTCGAAAACTCGAATCGGAGAAATTTTTTTTTTTTTATCCCAGAATTCTCGTTTTGTGGAAAACGAGAATCGGAGAAATTTTTTTTTTTTTTTATCCGAGAATTCTCGTTCTGTGGAAAACGAGAATCGGAGAAATTTTTTTTTTTTTTTTTTGTTTTTATCCGAGAATTCTCGTTTTGTGGAAAACCAGAATCGGGGAAATTTTTTTTTTTTTTTTTTATTCCGAGAATTCTCGTTTTGTGGAAAACGAGAATCGGAGAAATTTTTTTCTTTTTTTTTTTTTTATCCGAGAATTCTTGTTTTGTGGAAAACGAGAATCGGAGAAATTTTTTTTTTTTTTTTTTTTTTATCCGAGAATTCTCGTTTTGTGGAAAACGAGAATCGGAGAAAAATTTTTTTTTTTTTTCATCGGAGAATTCTCGTTTTGTGGAAAACCAGAATCGGAGAAAAAAAATTTTTTTTTTTTTTTATCCGAGAATTCTCGTTGTCTGGAAAACCAGAATCGGAGAAATTTTTTTTTTTTTTTTTTTTATCCGAGAATTCTCGTTTCGTGGAAAACCAGAATCGGAGAAATTTTTTTTTTTTTTTTTTTTTATCCGAGAATTCTCGTTTTGTGGAAAATCAGAATCGGAGAAATTTTTTTTTTTTTTTTTATCCGAGAATTCTCGTTTTGTGGAAAACCAAAATCGGAGACATCTTTTTTTTTTTTTTTTTTTTTTTATCCGAGAATTCTCATTTTGTGGAAAACCAGAATCGGGGAAATTTTTTTTCTTTTTTTTTTTATCCGAGAATTCTCGTTTTGTGGAAAACGAGAATCGGAGAAATTTTTTTTTTTTTTTTTTTATCGGAGAATTCTCGTTTTGTGGAAAACGAGAATCGGAGAAATTTTTTTTTTTTTTTTTTTTATCCGAGAATTCTCGTTTTGTCGAAAACGAGAATCGCAGAAACTTTTTTTTTTTTTTTTTTATCCGAGGATTCTCGTTTTGTGGAAAACGAGAACCGGAGAAATTTTTTTTTTTTTTTTTTTATCGGAGAATTCTCGTTTTGTGGAAAACGAGAGTCGGAGAAATTTTTTTTTTTTTTTTTTTCATCCGAGAATTCTCTTTTTGTGGAAAACGAGAATCGGAGAAATTTTTTTTTTTTTTTTTTATCGGAGAATTCTCGTGTTGTGGAAAATCAGAAAGGGAGAAATTTTTTTTTTTTTTTTTTATCCGAGAATTCTCGTTTTGTGGAAAACCAGAATCGGAGAAATCTTTTTTTTTTTTTTTTTTTTTATCCGAGAATTTTCGTTTTGTGGAAAACCAGAATCGGGGAAATTTTTTTTTTTTTTTTATCCGAGAATTCTCGTTTTGTGGAAAACGAGAATCGGAGAAATTTTTTTTTTTTTTTTTTTTTATCCGAGAATTCTCGTTTTGTGGAAAACGAGAATCGGAGAAATTTTTTTTTTTTTTTATCGCAGAATTCTCGTTTTGTGGAAAACGAGAATCGGAGAAATCTTTTTTTTTTTTTTTTTTTATCCGAGAATTCTCGTTTCGTGGAAAACCAGAATCGGGGAAATTTTTTTTTTTTTTTTTATCCGAGAATTCCCGTTTTGTGGAAAACGAGAATCGGAGGAATTTTTTTTTTTGTTTTTTTTTTTATCCGAGAATTCTCGTTTTGTGGAAAACGAGAATCGAAGAAATTTTTTTTTTTTTTTTTTTTTTATCGGAGAATTCTCGTTTTGTGGAAAACCAGAATCGGGGAAATTTTTTTTTTTTTTTATCCGAGAATTCTCGTTTTGTGGAAAACGAGAATCAGAGAAATTTTTTTTTTTTTTATCCGAGAATTCTCGTTTTGTGGAAAACCAGAATCGGAGAGATTTTTTTTTTTTTTTTTATCCGAGAATTCTCAGGTTTGTGGAAAACGAGAATCGGAGAAAATTTTTTTTTTTTTTTTTTTATCGGAGAATTCTCGTTTTGTGGAAAACCAGAATCGGAGAAATCTTTTTTTTTTTTTTTTTTTTTATCCGAGAATTCTCGTTTTGTGGAAAACCAGAATCGGGGAAATTTTTTTTTTTTTTTTTATCCGAGAATTCTCGTTTTGTGGAAAACGAGAATCGGAGAAATTTTTTTTTTTTTTTTTATCCGAGAATTCTCGTTTTGTGGAAAACGAGAATCGGAGAATTTTTTTTTTTATTTTTTTTATCGGAGAATTCTCGTTTTGTGGAAAACGAGAATCGGAGAAATTTTTTTTTTTTTTTTTTATCCGAGAATTCTCGTTTTGTGGAAAACGAGAATCGGAGAAATTTTTTTTTTTTTTTTTTTTTATCGGAGAATTCTCGTTTTGTGGAAAACCAGAATCGGAGAATTTTTTTTTTTTTTTTCATCCGAGAATTCTCGTTGTGTGGAAAACCAGAATCGGTGAAATTTTTTTTTTTTTTTTTTTTTATCCGAGAATTCTCGTTTTTTGGAAAACCAGAATCGGAGAATCTTTTTTTTTTTGTTTTTTTTTTATCTGAGAATTCTCGTTTTGTGGAAAAAGAGAATCGGAGAAATTTTTTTTTTTTTTATCCGAGAATTTTCGTTTTGTGGAAAACAAGAATCGGAGAAAAAAAAATTTTTTTTTTATCCGAGAATTCTCGTTGTGTGGAAAACCAGAATCGGAGAAATTTTTTTTTTTTTTTTTTTATCCGAGAATTCTCGTTTTGTCGAAAACGAGAATCGGAGAAATTTTTTTTTTTGTTTTTTTTTTTATCCGAGAAATCTCGTTTTGTGGAAAAAGAGAATCGGAGAAATTTTTTTTTTTTTTTTTATCCGAGAATTCTCGTTTTGTGGAAAACGAGAATCGGAGAAAAAAAATTTTTTTTTTTTATCCGAGAAATCTCGTTGTGTGGAAAACCAGAATCGGAGAAATCTTTTTTTTTTTTTTTTTTTATCCGAGAATTCTCGTTTTGTGGAAAACGAGAATCGGAGAAATTTTTTTTGTTTTTTTTTTATCCGAGAATTCTCGTTTTGTGGAAAACGAGAATCGGAGAAAATTTTTTTTTTTTTTTTTTTATCGGAGAATTCTCGTTTTGTGGAAAACCAGAATCGGAGAAATTTTTTTTTTTTTTTTTCATCCGAGAATTCTCGTTGTGTGGAAAACCAGAATCGGAGAAATTTTTTTTTTTTTTTTTTTATCCGAGAATTCTCGTTTTGTGGAAAACCAGAATCGGAGAATCTTTTTTTTTTTGTTTTTTTTTTTATCCGAGAATTCTCGTTTTGTGGAAAAAGAGAATAGGAGAAATTTTTTTTTTTTTTTTTTTCGAGAATTCTCGTTGTGTGGAAAACCAGAATCGGAGAAATTTTTTTTTTTTTTTTTTTTATCCGAGAATTCTCGTTTTGTGGAAAACGAGAATCGGAGAAATTTTTTTTTTTGTTTTTTTTTTTATCCGAGAATTCTCGTTTTGTGAAAAAAGAGAATCGGAGAAATTTTTTTTTTTTTATCCGAGAATTCTCGTTTTGTGGAAAACGAGAATCGGAGAAAAAAAAATTTTTTTTTTATCCGAGAATTCTCGTTGTGTGGAAAACCAGAATCGGAGAAATTTTTTTTTTTTTTTTTTTTATGCGAGAATTCTCGTTTTGCGGAAAACCAGAATCGGAGAAATTTTTTTTTTTTGTTTTTTATCCGAGAATTCTCGTTTTGTGGAAAACCAGAATCGGGGAAATTTTTTTTTTTTTTTATCCGAGAATTCTCGTTTTGTGCAGAACGAGAATCGGAAAATTTTTTTTTTTTTTTATCCGAGAATTCTCGTTTTGTGGAAAACGAGAATCGGAGAAATTTTTTTTTTTTTTTTATCCGAGAATTCTGGTTTTGTGGAAAACCAGAATCGGAGAAATTTTTTTTTTTTTTTTTATCGGAGAATTCTCGTTTTGTGGAAAACGAGAATCGGAGAATTTTTTTTTTTTTTTTTTTATCCGAGAATTCTCGTTTTGTGGAAAACGAGAATCGGAGAAAATCTTTTTTTTTTTTTTTTTATCGGAGAATTCTCGTTTTGTGGAAAACCAGAATCGGGGAAATTTTTTTTTTTTTTTTCATCCGAGAATTCTCGTTGTGTGGAAAACCAGAATCGGAGATTTTTTTTTTTTTTTTTTTTTTTATCCGAGAATTCTCGTTTTGTGGAAAACGAGAATCGGAGAAATTCTTTTTTTTGTTTTTTTTTTTTATCCGAGAATTCTCGTTTTGTGGAAAAAGAGAATCGGAGAAATTTTTTTTTTTTTTTTTATCCGAGAATTCTCGTTTTGTGGAAAACCAGAATAGGAGAAAAAAAAATTTTTTTTTATCCGAGAATTCTCGTTTTGTGCAAAACGAGAATCGGAGAAATTTTTTTTTTTTTTTTTTTATCCGAGAATTCTCGTTTTGTGGAAAACGAGAATCGGAGAAATTTTTTTTTTTTTTTATCCGAAAATCTCGTTTTGTGGAAAACCCGAATCGGAGAAATTTTTTTTTTTTTTTTATCCGAGAATTTTCGTTTTGTGGAAAACCAGAATCGGAGAAACTTTTTTTTTTTTTTTTTATCCGAGAATTCTCGTTTTGTGGAAAACGAGAATCGGAGAAATTTTTTTTTTTTTTTTTATCCGAGAATTCTCGTTTTGTGGAAAACTGGAATCGGAGAATTTTTTTTTTTTTTTTTTATCCGAGAATTCTCGTTTTGTGGAAAACGAGAATCGGAGAAATTTTTTTTTTTTTTTTTTTATCCGAGAATTCTCGTTCTGTGGAAAACGAGGATCGGAGAAATTTTTTTTTTTTTTTTTTTATCCGAGAATTCTCGTTTTGTGGAAAAGCAGAATCGGGGAAATTTTTTTTTTTTTTTTTTTTTATCCGAGAAATCTTGTTTTTTTGGAAAACGAGAATCGGAGAAATTTTTTTTTTTTTTTTTTTTTATCCGACAATTCTCGTTTTGTGGAAAACGAGAATCGGAGAAAATTTTTTTGTTTTTTTTTTTATCCGAGAATTCTCGTTTTGTGGAAAAAGAGAATCGGAGAAATTTTTTTTTTTTTTTTTTATCCGAGAATTCTCGTTTTGTGGAAAACGAGAATCGGAGAAAAAAAAATTTTTTTTTATCCGAGAATTCTCGTTGTGTGGAAAACCAGAATCGGAGAAATTTTTTTTTTTTTTTTTTTTTATCCGAGAATTCTCGTTTTGTTGAAAACCAGAATCGGAGAAATTTTTTTTTTTTTTTTTTTATCCGAGAATTCTCGTTTTGTGGAAAACCAGAATAGGAGAAATTTTTTTTTTTTTTATCCGAGAATTCTCGTTTTGTGCAAAACGAGAATCGGAGAAATTTTTTTTTTTTTTTTTTTATCCGAGAATTCTCGTTTTGTGGAAAACGAGAATCGGAGAAATTTTTTTTTTTTTTTATCCGAGAATTTTCGTTTTGTGGAAAACCAGAATCGGAGAAACTTTTTTTTTTTTTTTTTATCCGAGAATTCTCGTTTTGTGGAAAACGAGAATCGGAGAAATTTTTTTTTTTTTTTTTTATCCGAGAATTCTCGTTTTGTGGAAAACGAGAATCGGAGAAATTTTTTTTTTTTTTTTTTATCCGAGAATTCTCGTTTTGTGGAAAACTGGAATCGGAGAATTTTTTTTTTTTTTTTTTATCCGAGAATTCTCGTTTTGTGGAAAACGAGAATCGGAGAAATTTTTTTTTTTTTTTTTTTATCCGAGAATTCTCGTTCTGTGGAAAACGAGGATCGGAGAAATTTTTTTTTTGTTTTTTTTATCCGAGAATTCTCGTTTTGTGGAAAAGCAGAATCGGGGAAATTTTTTTTTTTTTTTTTTTTTATCCGAGAAATCTTGTTTTTTTGGAAAACGAGAATCGGAGAAATTTTTTTTTTTTTTTTTTTTTTATCCGACAATTCTCGTTTTGTGGAAAACGAGAATCGGAGAAAATTTTTTTTTATTTTTTATCGGAGAATTCTCGTTTTGTGGAAAACCAGAATCGGAGAAAAAAAATTTTTTCTTTTTTTATCCGAGAATTCTCGTTGTCTGGAAAACCAGAATCGGGAAAATTTTTTTTTTTTTTTTTATTCCGAGAATTCTCGTTTTGTGGAAAACGAGAATTGGAGAAATTTTTTTTTTTTTTTTTATCCGAGAATTCTCGTTTTGTGGAAAACGAGAATCGGAGAAATTTTTTTTTTTTTTTTTTTTATCGGAGAATTCTCGTTTTGTGGACAACGAGAATCGGAGAAATTTTTTTTTTTTTTTTTATCCGAGAATTCTCGTTTTGTGGAAAACGAGAATCGGAGAAATTTTTTTTTTTTTTTTTTATCCGAGAATTCTCGTTTTGTCGAAAACTGGAATCGGAGAAATTTTTTTTTTTTTTTTATCCGAGAATTCTCGTTTTGTGGAAAACGAGAATCGGAGAAATTTTTTTTTTTTTTTATCCGAGAATTCTCGTTCTGTGGAAAACGAGAATCGGAGAAATTTTTTTTTTTTTTTTTTTTTATCCGACAATTCTCGTTTTGTGGAAAACCAGAATCGGGGATATTATTTTTTTTTTTTTTTATTCCGAGAATTCTCGATTTGTGGAAAACGAGAATCGGAGAAATTTTCTTTTTTTTTTTTTTTTTTTATCCGAGAATTCTTGTTTTGTGGAAAACGAGAATCGGAGAAATTTTTTTTTTTTTTTTTTTATCCGAGAATTCTCGTTTTGTGGAAAACGAGAATCGGAGAAAAAAATTTTTTTTTTTTCATCGGAGAATTCTCGTTTTGTGGAGAACCAGAATCGGAGAAAAAAAATTTTTTTTTTTTTTTATCCGAGAATTCTCGTTGTCTGGAAAACCAGAATCGGAGAAATTTTTTTTTTTTTTTTTTTATCCGAGAATGCTCGTTTTGTGGAAAACCAGAATCGGAGAAATTTTTTTTTTTTTTTTTTTTTATCCGAGAATTCTCGTTTTGTGGAAAACGAGAATCGGATAAATTTTTTTTTTTTTTATCCGAAAATCTCGTTTTGTGGAAAACCAGAATCAGAGAAATTTTTTTTTTTTTCTTATCCGAGAATTCTCGTTTTGTGGAAAACCAGAATCGGAGAAATTTTTTTTTTTTTTTTTATCCGAGAATTCTCGTTTTGTGGAAAACGAGAATCGGAGAAATTTTTTTTTTTTTTTTTTATCGGAGAATTCTCGTTTTGTGGAAAACGAGAATCGGAGAAATTTTTTTTTTTTTTTTTTATATCCGAGAATTCTCGTTTTGTGGAAAACGAGAAACGGAGAAATTTTTTTTTGTTTTTTTTTTTTTATCCGAGGATTCTCGTTTTGTGGAAAACCAGAATCGGAGAAATTTTTTTTTTTTTTTTTATCCGAGAATTCTCGTTGTGTGGAAAACTGGAATCGGAGAGATTTTTTTTTTTTTTTTTTATCCGAGAATTCTCAGGTTTGTGGAAAACCAGAATCGGAGAAAAATTTTTTTTTTTTTTTTATCCGAGAATTCTCGTGTTATGGAAAACCAGAATGGGAGAAATTTTTTTTTTTTTTATCCGAGAATTCTCGTTTTGTGGAAAACGAGAATCGGAGAAATTTTTTTCTTTTTTTTTTTTTTATCCGAGAATTCTTGTTTTGTGGAAAACGAGAATCGGAGAAATTTTTTTTTTTTTTTTTTTTTATCCGAGAATTCTCGTTTTGTGGAAAACGAGAATCGGAGAAAAAAAAATTTTTTTTTTTTTTATCCGAGAATTCTCGTTGTCTGGAAAACCAGAATCGGAGAAATTTTTTTTTTTTTTTTTTTATCCGAGAATTCTCGTTTTGTGGAAAACCAGAATCGGAGAAATTTTTTTTTTTTTTTTTTTTTTTATCCGAGAATTCTCGTTTTCTGGAAAAGGAGAATCGGATAAATTTTTTTTTTTTTTTTATCCGAAAATCTCGTTTTGTGGAAAACCAGAATCAGAGAAATTTTTTTTTTTTTTTTATCCGAGGATTCTCGTTTTGTGGAAAACCAGAATCGGAGAAATTTTTTTTTTTTTTTTATCCGAGAATTCTCGTTTTGTGGAAAACGAGAATCGGAGAAATTTTTTTTTTTTTTTTTTTATCCGAGACCTCTCGTTTTGTGGAAAACGAGAATCGGAGAAATTTTTTTTTTTTTTTTATCCGAGAATTCTCGTTTTGTGGAAAACGAGAAACGGAGAAATTTTTTTTTGTTTTTTTTTTTTATCCGAGAATTCTCGTTTTGTGGAAAACCAGAATCGGAGAAATTTTTTTTTTTTTTTATCCGAGAATTCTCGTTGTGTGGAAAACCAGAATCGGAGAGATTTTTTTTTTTTTTTTATCCGAGAATTCTCAGGTTTGTGGAAAACGAGAATCGGAGAAATTTTTTTTTTTTTTTTTTTATCCGAGAATTCTCGTGTTATGGAAAACCAGAATGGTTGAAATTCTTTTTTTTTTTTATCCGAGAATTCTCGTTTTGTGGAAAACGAGAATCGGAGAAAAAAAAATTTTTTTAACTTTTTATCGGAGAATTCTCGTTTTGTGGAAAACCAGAATCGGGGAAATTTTTTTTTTTTTTATCCGAGAATTTTCGATGTCCGGGAAACCAGAATCGGAGAAATCTTTTTTTTTTTTTTATTCCGATAATTCTCGTTTTGTGGAAAACGAGAATCATAGAAATTTTTTTCTTTTTTTTTTTTATCCGAGAATTCTCGTTTTGTGGAAAACGAGAATCGGAGAAATTTTTTTTTTTTTTCTTCTCCGAGAATTCTCGTTTTGTGGAAAACGAGAATCGCAGAAAATTTTTTTTTTTTTTTGTCGGAGAATTCTCGTTTTGTGGAAAACCAGAATCGGAGAAAAATTTTTTTTTTTTTATCCGAGAATTCTCGTTGTGTGGAAAACCAGAATCGGAGAAATTTTTTTTTTTTTTTTTTTATCCGACAATTCTCGTTTTGTGGAAAACCAGAATCGGAGAAATTTTTTTTTTCTTTTATCCGAGAATTCTCGTTTAGTGGAAAACGAGAATCGGAGAAATTTTTTTTTTTTTTTTATCTGAGAATTCTCGTTTTGTGGAAAACGAGAATCGGAGAAATTTTTTTTTATTTTTTTTTTTATCCGAGAATTCTCGTTTTGTGGAAAACCAGAGTCGGAGAACTTTTTCTTTTTTTTTTTTTTTTATTGTCGGAGAATTCTCGTTTTGTGGAAAACGAGAATCGGAGAAATTTTTTTTTTTTTTTTATCCGAGAATTCTCGTTTTGTGGAAAACGAGAATCGGAGAAAAAAAAAATTTTTTTTTTATCCGAGAATTCTCGTTGTGTGGAAAACCAGAATCGGAGAAATTTTTTTTTTTTTTTTTTTATCCGAGAATTCTCGTTTTGTGGAAACGAGAATCGGAGAAATTTTTTTTTTTGTTTTTTTTTTTATCCGAGAAATCTCGTTTTGTGGAAAAAGAGAATCGGAGAAATTTTTTTTTTTTTTTTATCCGAGAATTCTCGTTTTGTGGAAAACGAGAATCGGAGAAAAAAAAAATTTTTTTTTTATCCGAGAATTCTCGTTGTGTGGAAAACCAGAATCGGAGAAATCTTTTTTTTTTTTTTTTTTTTTATCCGAGAATTCTCGTTTTGTGGAAAATCAGAATCGGGGAAATTTTTTTTTTTTTTTTATCCGAGGATTCTCGTTTTGTGGAAAACGAGAATCGGAGAAATTTTTTTTTTTTTTTTTTTATCCGAGAATTCTCGTTTTGTGGAAAACGAGAATCGGAGAAAAAAAAATTTTTTTTTTTTTTATCCGAGAATTCTCGTTGTCTGGAAAACCAGAATCGGAGAAATTTTTTTTTTTTTTTTTTTATCCGAGAATTCTCGTTTTGTGGAAAACCAGAATCGGAGAAATTTTTTTTTTTTTTTTTTTTTTTATCCGAGAATTCTCGTTTTGTGGAAAAGGAGAATCGGATAAATTTTTTTTTTTTTTTTATCCGAAAATCTCGTTTTGTGGAAAACCAGAATCAGAGAAATTTTTTTTTTTTTTTTATCCGAGGATTCTCGTTTTGTGGAAAACCAGAATCGGAGAAATTTTTTTTTTTTTTTTATCCGAGAATTCTCGTTTTGTGGAAAACGAGAATCGGAGAAATTTTTTTTTTTTTTTTTTTATCCGAGACCTCTCGTTTTGTGGAAAACGAGAATCGGAGAAATTTTTTTTTTTTTTTTATCCGAGAATTCTCGTTTTGTGGAAAACGAGAAACGGAGAAATTTTTTTTTGTTTTTTTTTTTTATCCGAGAATTCTCGTTTTGTGGAAAACCAGAATCGGAGAAATTTTTTTTTTTTTTTTATCCGAGAATTCTCGTTGTGTGGAAAACCAGAATCGGAGAGATTTTTTTTTTTTTTTTATCCGAGAATTCTCAGGTTTGTGGAAAACGAGAATCGGAGAAATTTTTTTTTTTTTTTTTTTATCCGAGAATTCTCGTGTTATGGAAAACCAGAATGGTTGAAATTCTTTTTTTTTTTTATCCGAGAATTCTCGTTTTGTGGAAAACGAGAATCGGAGAAAAAAAAATTTTTTTAACTTTTTATCGGAGAATTCTCGTTTTGTGGAAAACCAGAATCGGGGAAATTTTTTTTTTTTTTTATCCGAGAATTTTCGATGTCCGGGAAACCAGAATCGGAGAAATCTTTTTTTTTTTTTTATTCCGATAATTCTCGTTTTGTGGAAAACGAGAATCATAGAAATTTTTTTCTTTTTTTTTTTTATCCGAGAATTCTCGTTTTGTGGAAAACGAGAATCGGAGAAATTTTTTTTTTTTTTCTTCTCCGAGAATTCTCGTTTTGTGGAAAACGAGAATCGCAGAAAATTTTTTTTTTTTTTTGTCGGAGAATTCTCGTTTTGTGGAAAACCAGAATCGGAGAAAATTTTTTTTTTTTTTATCCGAGAATTCTCGTTGTGTGGAAAACCAGAATCGGAGAAATTTTTTTTTTTTTTTTTTTTATCCGACAATTCTCGTTTTGTGGAAAACCAGAATCGGAGAAATTTTTTTTTTTTTTTATCCGAGAATTCTCGTTTAGTGGAAAACGAGAATCGGAGAAATTTTTTTTTTTTTTTTATCTGAGAATTCTCGTTTTGTGGAAAACGAGAATCGGAGAAATTTTTTTTTATTTTTTTTTTTATCTGAGAATTCTCGTTTTGTGGAAAACCAGAGTCGGAGAACTTTTTCTTTTTTTTTTTTTTTTATTGTCGGAGAATTCTCGTTTTGTGGAAAACGAGAATCGGAGAAATTTTTTTTTTTTTTTTATCCGAGAATTCTCGTTTTGTGGAAAACGAGAATCGGAGAAAAAAAAAATTTTTTTTTTATCCGAGAATTCTCGTTGTGTGGAAAACCAGAATCGGAGAAATTTTTTTTTTTTTTTTTTTATCCGAGAATTCTCGTTTTGTGGAAACGAGAATCGGAGAAATTTTTTTTTTTGTTTTTTTTTTTATCCGAGAAATCTCGTTTTGTGGAAAAAGAGAATCGGAGAAATTTTTTTTTTTTTTTTTATCCGAGAATTCTCGTTTTGTGGAAAACGAGAATCGGAGAAAAAAAAAATTTTTTTTTTATCCGAGAATTCTCGTTGTGTGGAAAACCAGAATCGGAGAAATCTTTTTTTTTTTTTTTTTTTTATCCGAGAATTCTCGTTTTGTGGAAAATCAGAATCGGGGAAATTTTTTTTTTTTTTTTATCCGAGGATTCTCGTTTTGTGGAAAACGAGAATCGGAGAAATTTTTTTTTTTTTTTTTTTATCCGAGAATTCTCGTTTTGTGGAAAACGAGAATCGGAGAAATTTTTTTTTTTTTTTTTAATCGGAGAATTCTCGTTTTGTGGAAAACGAGAATCGGAGAAATTTTTTTTTTTTTTTTATCCGAGAATTCTCGTTTTGTGGAAAACGAGAATCGGAGAAAAAAAATTTTTTTTTTTTTTTTATCGGAGAATTCTTGTTTTGTGGAAAACCAGAATCGGAGAAATTTTTTTTTTTTTTTCATCCGAGAATTCTCGTTGTGTGGAAAACCAGAATCGGAGAAATTTTTTTTTCTTTTTTTTTTATCCGAGAATTCTCGTTTTGTGGAAAACCAGAATCGGAGAATCTTTTTTTTTTTGTTTTTTTTTTTATCCGAGAATTCTCGTTTTGTGGAAAAAGAGAATCGGAGAAATTTTTTTTTTTTTTTTTTTCCGAGAATTCTCGTTGTGTGGAAAACCAGAATCGGAGAAATTTTTTTTTTTTTTTTTTTTTATCCGAGAATTCTCGTTTTGTGGAAAACGAGAATCGGAGAAATTTTTTTTTTTGTTTTTTTTTTTATCCGAGAATTCTCGTTTTGTGGAAAAAGAGAATCGGAGAAATTTTTTTTTTTTTTTATCCGAGAATTCTCATTTTGTGGAAAACGAGAATCGGAGAAAAAAAATTTTTTTTTTTATCCGAGAATTCTCGTTGTGTGGAAAACCAGAATCGGAGAAGTTTTTTTTTTTTTTTTTTTTTTATGCGAGAATTCTCGTTTTGCGGAAAACCAGAATCGGAGAAATTTTTTTTTTTTGTTTTTTATCCGAGAATTCTCGTTTTGTGGAAAACCAGAATCGGGGAAATTTTTTTTTTTTTTTATCCGAGAATTCTCGTTTTGTGCAGAACGAGAATCGGAGAAATTTTTTTTTTTTTATCCGAGAATTCTCGTTTTGTGGAAAACGAGAATCGGAGAAATTTTTTTTTTTTTTTTATCCGAGAATTCTCGTTTTGTGGAAAACGAGAAACGGAGAAATTTTTTTTTATTTTTTTTTTTATCCCAGAATTCTCGTTTTGTGGAAAACCAGAGTCGGAGAACTTTTTCTTTTTTTTTTTTTTTATTGTCGGAGAATTGTCGTTTTGTGGAAAACGAGAATCAGAGAAATTTTTTTTTTTTTTATCCGAGAATTCTCGTTTAATGCAAAACGAGAATCGGAGAAATTTTTTTTTTTTTTTTTATCCGAGAATTCTCGTTTTGTGGAAAACGAGAATCGGAGAAATTTTTTTTTTTTTTTTTTATCCGAAAATCTCGTTTTGTGGAAAACCAGAATCGGAGAATTTTTTTTTTTTTTTTTATCCGAGAATTCTCGTTTTGTGGAAAACCAGAATCGGAGAAATTTTTTTTTTTTTTTTTTTATCGGAGAATTCTCGTTTTGTGGAAAAGGAGAATCGGAGAAAGTTTTTTTTTTTTTTTTTATCCGAGAATTCTCGTTTTGTGGAAAACGAGAATCGGAGAAAAATTGTTTTTTTTTTTTTTTATCGGAGAGTTCTCGTTTTGTGGAAAACCAGAATCGGGGAAATTTTTTTTTTTTTTTCATCCGAGAATTCTCGTTGTGTGGAAAACCAGAATCGGAGATTTTTTTTTTATTTTTTTTTTTTATCCGAGAATTCTCGTTTTGTCGAAAACGAGAATCGGAGAAATTTTTTTTTTTGTTTTTTTTTTTATCCGAGAATTCTCGTTTGGTGGAAAAAGAGAATCGGAGAAATTTTTTTTTTTTTTTTTATCCGAGAATTCTCGTTTTGTGGAAAACGAGAATCGGAGAAAAAAAAATTTTTTTTTATCCGAGAATTCTCGTTGTGTGGAAAACCAGAATCGGAGAAATTTTTTTTTTTTTTTTTTTATCCGAGAATTCTCGTTTTGTGGAAAACCAGAATCGGAGAAATTTTTTTTTTTTTTTTTATCCGAGAATTCTCGTTTTGTGGAAAACCAGAATAGGAGAAATTTTTTTTTTTTTTTATCCGAGAATTCTCGTTTTGTGCAAAACGAGAATCGGAGAAATTTTTTTTTTTTTTTTTTATCCGAGAATTCTCGTTTTGTGGAAAACGAGAATCGGAGAAATTTTTTTTTTTTTTTATCCGAAAATCTCGTTTTGTGGAAAACCAGAATCGGAGAAATTTTTTTTTTTTTTTTTATCCGAGAATTTTCGTTTCGTGGAAAACCAGAATCGGAGAAACTTTTTTTTTTTTTTTATCCGAGAATTCTCGTTTTGTGGAAAACGTTAATTGGAGAAATTTTTTTTTTTTTTTTTTATCCGAGAATTCCCGTTTTGTGGAAAACTGGAATCGGAGAAATTTTTTTTTTTTTTTTATCAGAGAATTCTCGTTTTGTGGAAAACGAGAATCGGAGAAATTTTTTTTTTTTTTTTTATCCGAGAATTCTCGTTCTGTGGAAAACGAGGATCGGAGAAATTTTTTTTTTTTTTTTTTATCCGAGAATTCTCGTTTTGTGGAAAACCAGAATCAGGGAAATTTTTTTTTTTTTTTTTTTTACCCGAGAATTCTTGTTTTGTGGAAAACGAGAATCGGAGAAATTTTTTTTTTTTTTTTTTTTTTATCCGACAATTCTCGTTTTGTGGAAAACGAGAATCGGAGAAAATTTTTTTTTTTTTTATCGGAGAATTCTCGTTTTGTGGAAAACCAGAATCGGAGAAAAAAAATTTTTTTTTTTTTTTATCCGAGAATTCTCGTTGTCTGGAAAACCAGAATCGGGGAAATTTTTTTTTTTTTTTTTATTCCGAGAATTCTCGTTTTGTGGAAAACGAGAATTGGAGAAATTTTTTTTTTTTTTATCCGAGAATTCTCGTTTTGTGGAAAACGAGAATCGGAGAAATTTTTTTTTTTTTTTTTTTTATCGGAGAATTCTCGTTTTGTGGACAACGAGAATCGGAGAAATTAATTTTTTTTCTTTTTATCCGAGAATTCTCGTTTTGTGGAAAACGAGAATCGGAGAAATTTTTTTCTTTTTTTTTTATCCGAGAATTCTCGTTTTGTCGAAAACTGGAATCGGAGAAATTTTTTTTTTTTTTTATCCGAGAATCCTCGTTTTGTGGAAAACGAGAATCGGAGAAATTTTTTTTTTTTTTTTATCCGAGAATTCTCGTTTTGTGGAAAACGAGAATCGGAGGATTTTTTTTTTTTGTTTTTTTTTTTATCCGAGAATTCTCGTTTTGTGGAAAACGAGAATCGAAGAAATTTTTTTTTTTTTTTTTTTTTATCGGAGAATTCTCGTTTTGTGGAAAACCAGAATCGGGGAAATTTTTTTTTTTTTTTTATCCGAGAATTCTCGTTTTGTGGAAAACGAGAATCAGAGAAATTTTTTTTTTTTTTATCCGAGAATTCTCGTTTTGTGGAAAACCAGAATCGGAGAGATTTTTTTTTTTTTTTTTATCCGAGAATTCTCAGGTTTGTGGAAAACGAGAATCGGAGAAAATTTTTTTTTTTTTTTTTTTTTATCGGAGAATTCTCGTTTTGTGGAAAACCAGAATCGGAGAAATCTTTTTTTTTTTTTTTTTTTTATCCGAGAATACTCGTTTTGTGGAAAACCAGAATCGGGAGAATTTTTTTTTTTTTTTTATCCGAGAATTCTCGTTTTGTGGAAAACGAGAATCGGGGAAATTTTTTTTTTTTTTTTTTATCCGAGAATTCTCGTTTTGTGGAAAACGAGAATCGGAGAATTTTTTTTTTTTTTTTTTACCGGAGAATTCTCGTTTTGTGGAAAACGAGAATCGGAGAAATTTTTTTTTTTTTTTTTATCCGAGAATTCTCGTTTTGTGGAAAACGAGAATCGGAGAAATTTTTTTTTTTTTTTTTTTTTTATCGGAGAATTCTCGTTTTGTGGAAAACCAGAATCGGAGAAATTTTTTTTTTTTTTTCATCCGAGAATTCTCGTTGTGTGGAAAACCAGAATCGGTGAAATTTTTTTTTTTTTTTTTTTTTTATCCGAGAATTCTCGTTTTTTGGAAAACCAGAATCGGAGAATCTTTTTTTTTTTGTTTTTTTTTTATCCGAGAATTCTCGTTTTGTGGAAAACGAGAATCGGAGAAATTTTTTTTTTTTTTTTTTATCCGAGAATTCTCGTTTTGTCGAAAACTGGAATCGGAGAAATTTTTTTTTTTTTTTTATCCGAGAATCCTCGTTTTGTGGAAAACGAGAATCGGAGAAATTTTTTTTTTTTTTTTATCCGAGAATTCTCGTTTTGTGGAAAACGAGAATCGGAGGAATTTTTTTTTTTGTTTTTTTTTTTATCCGAGAATTCTCGTTTTGTGGAAAACGAGAATCGAAGAAATTTTTTTTTTTTTTTTTTTTTTATCGGAGAATTCTCGTTTTGTGGAAAACCAGAATCGGGGAAATTTTTTTTTTTTTTTTATCCGAGAATTCTCGTTTTGTGGAAAACGAGAATCAGAGAAATTTTTTTTTTTTTTTTATCCGAGAATTCTCGTTTTGTGGAAAACCAGAATCGGAGAGATTTTTTTTTTTTTTTTTTATCCGAGAATTCTCAGGTTTGTGGAAAACGAGATTCGGAGAAAATTTTTTTTTTTTTTTTTTTATCGGAGAATTCTCGTTTTGTGGAAAACCAGAATCGGAGAAATCTTTTTTTTTTTTTTTTTTTTTATCCGAGAATTCTCGTTTTGTGGAAAACCGGAATCGGGGAAATTTTTTTTTTTTTTTTATCCGAGAATTCTCGTTTTGTGGAAAACGAGAATCGGGGAAATTTTTTTTTTTTTTTTTTTTATCCGAGAATTCTCGTTTTGTGGAAAACGAGAATCGGAGAATTTTTTTTTTTTTTTTTTTACCGGAGAATTCTCGTTTTGTGGAAAACGAGAATCGGAGAAATTTTTTTTTTTTTTTTTTATCCGAGAATTCTCGTTTTGTGGAAAACGAGAATCGGAGAAATTTTTTTTTTTTTTTTTTTTTTATCGGAGAATTCTCGTTTTGTGGAAAACCAGAATCGGAGAAATTTTTTTTTTTTTTTTCATCCGAGAATTCTCGTTGTGTGGAAAACCAGAATCGGTGAAATTTTTTTTTTTTTTTTTTTTTTATCCGAGAATTCTCGTTTTTTGGAAAACCAGAATCGGAGAATCTTTTTTTTTTTGTTTTTTTTTTATCCGAGAATTCTCGTTTTGTGGAAAAAGAGAATCGGAGAAATTTTTTTTTTTTTATCCGAGAATTCTCGTTTTGTCGAAAACAAGAATCGGAGAAAAAAAAATTTTTTTTTTATCCGAGAATTCTCGTTGTGTGGAAAACCAGAATCGGAGAAATTTTTTTTTTTTTTTTTTTTTATCCGAGAATTCTCGTTTTGTCGAAAACGAGAATCGGAGAAATTTTTTTTTTTGTTTTTTTTTTTATCCGAGAAATCTCGTTTTGTGGAAAAAGAGAATCGGAGAAATTTTTTTTTTTTTTTTTTATCCGAGAATTCTCGTTTTGTGGAAAACGAGAATCGGAGAAATTTTTTTTTTTTTTTTTTTATCCGAGAATTCTCGTTTTGTGGAAAACGAGAATCGGAGAAAATTTTTTTTTTTTTTTTTTATCGGAGAATTCTCGTTTTGTGGAAAACCAGAATCGGAGAAATTTTTTTTTTTTTTTTTTCATCCGAGAATTCTCGTTGTGTGGAAAACCAGAATCGGAGAAATTTTTTTTTTTTTTTTTTTATCCGAGAATTCTCGTTTTGTGGAAAACCAGAATCGGAGAATCTTTTTTTTTTGTTTTTTTTTTTATCCGAGAATTCTCGTTTTGTGGAAAAAGAGAATGGGAGAAATTTTTTTTTTTTTTTTTTCGAGAATTCTCGTTGTGTGGAAAACCAGATTCGGAGAAATTTTTTTTTTTTTTTTTTATCCGAGAATTCTCGTTTTGTGGAAAACGAGAATCGGAGAAATTTTTTTTTTTGTTTTTTTTTTTATCCGAGAATTCTCGTTTTGTGAAAAAAGAGAATCGGAGAAATTTTTTTTTTTTTTTTATCCGAGAATTCTCGTTTTGTGGAAAACGAGAATCGGAGAAAAAAAAATTTTTTTTTTATCCGAGAATTCTCGTTGTGTGGAAAACCAGAATCGGAGAAATTTTTTTTTTTTTTTTTTTTTTTTATGCGAGAATTCTCGTTTTGCGGAAAACCAGAATCGGAGAAATTTTTTTTTTTTGTTTTTTATCCGAGAATTCTCGTTTTGTGGAAAACCAGAATCGGGGAATTTTTTTTTTTTTTTTTATCCGAGAATTCTCGTTTTGTGCAGAACGAGAATCGGAGAAATTTTTTTTTTTTTTTATCCGAGAATTCTCGTTTTGTGGAAAACGAGAATCGGAGAAATTTTTTTTTTTTTTTTTATCCGAGAATTCTCGTTTTGTGGAAAACGAGAAACGGAGAAATTTTTTTTTATTTTTTTTTTTATCGCAGAATTCTCGTTTTGTGGAAAACCAGAGTCGGAGAACTTTTTCTTTTTTTTTTTTTTTATTGTCGGAGAATTCTCGTTTTGTGGAAAACGAGAATCAGAGAAATTTTTTTTTTTTTTTTATCCGAGAATTCTCGTTTAATGCAAAACGAGAATCGGAGAAATTTTTTTTTTTTTTTTTTATCCGAGAATTCTCGTTTTGTGGAAAACGAGAATCGGAGAAATTTTTTTGTTTTTTTTATCCGAAAATCTCGTTTTGTGGAAAACCAGAATCGGAGAATTTTTTTTTTTTTTTTATCCGAGAATTCTGGTTTTGTGGAAAACCAGAATCGGAGAAATTTTTTTTTTTTTTTTTTTATCGGAGAATTCTCGTTTTGTGGAAAACCAGAATCGGAGAATTTTTTTTTTTTTTTTTTATCCGAGAATTCTCGTTTTGTGGAAAACGAGAATCGGAGAAAATCTTTTTTTTTTTTTTTTTTATCGGAGAATTCTCGTTTTGTGGAAAACCAGAATCGGGGAAATTTTTTTTTTTTTTTTCATCCGAGAATTCTCGTTGTGTGGAAAACCAGAATCGGAGATTTTTTTTTTTTTTTTTTTTTTTATCCGAGAATTCTCGTTTTGTGGAAAACGAGAATCGGAGAAATTTTTTTTTTTGTTTTTTTTTTTATCCGAGAATTCTCGTTTTGTGGAAAACGAGAATCGGAGAAAAAAAAATTTTTTTTATCCGAGAATTCTCGTTGTGTGGAAAACCAGAATCGGAGAAATTTTTTTTTTTTTTTTTTTTATCCGAGAATTCTCGTTTTGTGGAAAACCAGAATCGGAGAAATTATTATTTTTTTTTTTTTATCCGAGAATTCTCGTTTTGTGGAAAACCAGAATAGGAGAAATTTTTTTTTTTTTTTATCCGAGAATTCTCGTTTTGTGCAAAACGAGAATCGGAGAAATTTTTTTTTTTTTTTTTATCCGAGAATTCTCGTTTTGTGGAAAACGAGAATCGGAGAAATTTTTTTTTTTTTTTTATCCGAAAATCTCGTTTTGTGGAAAACCCGAATCGGAGAAATTTTTTTTTTTTTTTTATCCGAGAATTTTCGTTTTGTGGAAAACCAGAATCGGAGAAACTTTTTTTTTTTTTTTTTATCCGAGAATTCTCGTTTTGTGGAAAACGAGAATCGGAGAAATTTTTTTTTTTTTTTTTTATCCGAGAATTCTCGTTTTGTGGAAAACGAGAATCGGAGAAATTTTTTTTTTTTTTTTTTTATCCGAGAATTCTCGTTCTGTGGAAAACGAGGATCGGAGAAATTTTTTTTTTTTTTTTTTTTATCCGAGAATTCTCGTTTTGTGGAAAACCAGAATCGGGGAAATTTTTTTTTTTTTTTTTTTATCCGAGAATTCTTGTTTTGTGGAAAACGAGAATCGGAGAAATTTTTTTTTTTTTTTTTTTTTATCCGACAATTCTCGTTTTGTGGAAAACGAGAATCGGAGAAAAATTTTTTTTATTTTTTATCGGAGAATTCTCGTTTTGTGGAAAACCAGAATCGGAGAAAAAAAATTTTTTTTTTTTTTATCCGAGAATTCTCGTTGTCTGGAAAACCAGAATCGGGGAAATTTTTTTTTTTTTTTTTATTCCGAGAATTCTCGTTTTGTGGAAAACGAGAATTGGAGAAATTTTTTTTTTTTTTTTTATCCGAGAATTCTCGTTTTGTGGAAAACGAGAATCGGAGAAATTTTTTTTTTTTTTTTTTTTATCGGAGAATTCTCGTTTTGTGGACAACGAGAATCGGAGAAATTTTTTTTTTTTTTTTTTATCCGAGAATTCTCGTTTTGTGGAAAACGAGAATCGGAGAAATTTTTTTTTTTTTTTTTTTATCCGAGAATTCTCGTTTTGTCGAAAACTGGAATCGGAGAATTTTTTTTTTTTTTTTTATCCGAGAATTCTCGTTTTGTGGAAAACGAGAATCGGAGAAATTTTTTTTTTTTTTTTATCCGAGAATTCTCGTTCTGTGGAAAACGAGAATCGGAGAAATTTTTTTTTTTTTTTTTTTTTTTATCCGAGAATTCTCGTTTTGTGGAAAACCAGAATCGGGGAAATTTTTTTTTTTTTTTTTTATTCCGAGAATTCTCGATTTGTGGAAAACGAGAATCGGAGAAATTTTCTTTTTTTTTTTTTTTTTTATCCGAGAATTCTTGTTTTGTGGAAAACGAGAATCGGAGAAATTTTTTTTTTTTTTTTTATCCGAGAATTCTCGTTTTGTGGAAAACGAGAATCAGAGAAAATTTTTTTTTTTTTTTCATCGGAGAATTCTCGTTTTGTGGAGAACCAGAATCGGAGAAAAAAATTTTTTTTTTTTTTTTATCCGAGAATTCTCGTTGTCTGGAAAACCAGAATCGGAGAAATTTTTTTTTTTTTTTTTTTATCCGAGAATGCTCGTTTTGTGGAAAACCAGAATCGGAGAAATTTTTTTTTTTATTTTTTTTTATCCGAGAATTCTCGTTTTGTGGAAAACGAGAATCGGATAAATTTTGTTTTTTTTTATCCGAAAATCTCGTTTTGTGGAAAACCAGAATCAGAGAAATTTTTTTTTTTTTCTTATCCGAGAATTCTCGTTTTGTGGAAAACCAGAATCGGAGAAATTTTTTTTTTTTTTTTATCCGAGAATTCTCGTTTTGTGGAAAACGAGAATCGGAGAAATTTTTTTTTTTTTTTTTTATCGGAGGATTCTCGTTTTGTGGAAAACGAGAATCGGAGAAATTTTTTTTTTTTTTTTTATATCCGAGAATTCTCGTTTTGTGGAAAACGAGAAACGGAGAAATTTTTTTTTGTTTTTTTTTTTTTATCCGAGGATTCTCGTTTTGTGGAAAACCAGAATCGGAGAAATTTTTTTTTTTTTTTTATCCGAGAATTCTCGTTGTGTGGAAAACTGGAATCGGAGAGATTTTTTTTTTTTTTTTTTTTTATCCGAGAATTCTCGTTTTGTGGAAAACGAGAATCGGAGAAAATTTTTTTTTTTTTTTATCGGAGAATTCTCGTTTTGTGGAAAACCAGAATCGGAGAAAAAAAATTTTTTTTTTTTTTATCCGAGAATTCTCGTTGTCTGGAAAACCAGAATCGGAGAAATTTTTTTTTTTTTTTTTATCCGAGAATTCCCGTTTTGTGGAAAACCAGAATCGGAGAAATTTTTTTTTTTTTTTTTTTTTTTTATTCGAGAATTCTCGTTTTTTGGAAAAGGAGAATCGGATAAATTTTTTTTTTTTTTTTATCCGAAAATCTCGTTTTGTGGAAAACCAGAATCAGAGAAATTTTTTTTTTTTTTTTTATCCGAGAATTCTCGTTTTGTGGAAAACCAGAATCGGAGAAATTTTTTTTTTTTTTTTATCCGAGAATTCTCGTTTTGTGGAAAACCAGAATCGGAGAAATTTTTTTTTTTTTTTTTTATCCGAGACCTCTCGTTTTGTGGAAAACGAGAATCGGAGAAATTTCTTTTTTTATTTTTTTTATCCGAGAATTCTCGTTTTGTGGGAAACGAGAAACGGAGAAATTTTTTTTTGTTTTTTTTTTTTATCCGAGAATTCTCGTTTTGTGGAAAACCAGAATCGGAGAAATTTTTTTTTTTTTTTTATCCGAGAATTCTCGTTGTGTGGAAAACCAGAATCGGAGAGATTTTTTTTTTTTTTTTTATCCGAGAATTCTCAGGTTTGTGGAAAACCAGAATCGGAGAAATTTTTTTTTTTTTTTTTTTATCCGAGAATTCTCGTGTTATGGAAAACCAGAATGGTTGAAATTCTTTTTTTTTTTTATCCGAGAATTTTCGATGTCCGGGAAACCAGAATTGGAGAAATCTTTTTTTTTTTTTTTATTCCGATAATTCTCGTTTTGTGGAAAACGAGAATCGGAGAAATTTTTTTCTTTTTTTTTTTTATCCGAGAATTCTCGTTTTGTGGAAAACGAGAATCGGAGAAATTTTTTTTTTTTTTTCTCCGAGAATTCTCGTTTTGTGGAAAACGAGAATCGCAGAAAATTTTTTTTTTTTTTTTGTCGGAGAATTCTCGTTTTGTGGAAAACCAGAATCGGAGAAAATTTTTTTTTTTTTTATCCGAGAATTCTCGTTGTGTGGAAAACCAGAATCGGAGAAATTTTTTTTTTTTTTTTTTATCCGAGAATTCTCGTTTTGTGGAAAACCAGAATCGGAGAAATTTTTTTTTCTTTTATCCGAGAATTCTCGTTTAGTGGAAAACGAGAATCGGAGAAATTTTTTTTTTTTTTTTTATCTGAGAATTCTCGTTTTGTGGAAAACGAGAATCGGAGAAATTTTTTTTTATTATTTTTTTTTATCCGAGAATTCTCGTTTTGTGGAAAACCAGAGTCGGAGAACTTTTTCTTTTTTTTTTTTTTTTATTGTCGGAGAATTCTCGTTTTGTGGAAAACGAGAATCGGAGAAAAAAAAAATTTTTTTTTTATCCGAGAATTCTCGTTGTGTGGAAAACCAGAATCGGAGAAATTTTTTTTTTTTTTTTTTTTATCCGAGAATTCTCGTTTTGTGGAAACGAGAATCGGAGAAATTTTTTTTTTTGTTTTTTTTTTTATCCGAGAAATCTCGTTTTGTGGAAAAAGAGAATCGGAGAAATTTTTTTTTTTTTTTTTATCCGAGAATTCTCGTTTTGTGGAAAACGAGAATCGGAGAAAAAAAAAATTTTTTTTTATCCGAGAATTCTCGTTGTGTGGAAAACCAGAATCGGAGAAATCTTTTTTTTTTTTTTTTTTTTATCCGACAATTCTCGTTTTGTGGAAAACGAGAATCGGAGAAAAATTTTTTTTATTTTTTATCGGAGAATTCTCGTTTTGTGGAAAACCAGAATCGGAGAAAAAAAATTTTTTTTTTTTTTATCCGAGAATTCTCGTTGTCTGGAAAACCAGAATCGGGGAAATTTTTTTTTTTTTTTTTATTCCGAGAATTCTCGTTTTGTGGAAAACGAGAATTGGAGAAATTTTTTTTTTTTTTTTTATCCGAGAATTCTCGTTTTGTGGAAAACGAGAATCGGAGAAATTTTTTTTTTTTTTTTTTTTATCGGAGAATTCTCGTTTTGTGGACAACGAGAATCGGAGAAATTTTTTTTTTTTTTTTTTATCCGAGAATTCTCGTTTTGTGGAAAACGAGAATCGGAGAAATTTTTTTTTTTTTTTTTTATCCGAGAATTCTCGTTTTGTCGAAAACTGGAATCGGAGAATTTTTTTTTTTTTTTTATCCGAGAATTCTCGTTTTGTGGAAAACGAGAATCGGAGAAATTTTTTTTTTTTTTTTATCCGAGAATTCTCGTTCTGTGGAAAACGAGAATCGGAGAAATTTTTTTTTTTTTTTTTTTTTTTATCCGAGAATTCTCGTTTTGTGGAAAACCAGAATCGGGGAAATTTTTTTTTTTTTTTTTATTCCGAGAATTCTCGATTTGTGGAAAACGAGAATCGGAGAAATTTTCTTTTTTTTTTTTTTTTTTATCCGAGAATTCTTGTTTTGTGGAAAACGAGAATCGGAGAAATTTTTTTTTTTTTTTTTATCCGAGAATTCTCGTTTTGTGGAAAACGAGAATCAGAGAAAATTTTTTTTTTTTTTTCATCGGAGAATTCTCGTTTTGTGGAGAACCAGAATCGGAGAAAAAAAATTTTTTTTTTTTTTTATCCGAGAATTCTCGTTGTCTGGAAAACCAGAATCGGAGAAATTTTTTTTTTTTTTTTTTATCCGAGAATGCTCGTTTTGTGGAAAACCAGAATCGGAGAAATTTTTTTTTTTATTTTTTTTTATCCGAGAATTCTCGTTTTGTGGAAAACGAGAATCGGATAAATTTTGTTTTTTTTTATCCGAAAATCTCGTTTTGTGGAAAACCAGAATCAGAGAAATTTTTTTTTTTTTTCTTATCCGAGAATTCTCGTTTTGTGGAAAACCAGAATCGGAGAAATTTTTTTTTTTTTTTTTATCCGAGAATTCTCGTTTTGTGGAAAACGAGAATCGGAGAAATTTTTTTTTTTTTTTTTTATCGGAGGATTCTCGTTTTGTGGAAAACGAGAATCGGAGAAATTTTTTTTTTTTTTTTATATCCGAGAATTCTCGTTTTGTGGAAAACGAGAAACGGAGAAATTTTTTTTTGTTTTTTTTTTTTTATCCGAGGATTCTCGTTTTGTGGAAAACCAGAATCGGAGAAATTTTTTTTTTTTTTTTTATCCGAGAATTCTCGTTGTGTGGAAAACTGGAATCGGAGAGATTTTTTTTTTTTTTTTTTTTTATCCGAGAATTCTCGTTTTGTGGAAAACGAGAATCGGAGAAAATTTTTTTTTTTTTTTATCGGAGAATTCTCGTTTTGTGGAAAACCAGAATCGGAGAAAAAAAATTTTTTTTTTTTTTATCCGAGAATTCTCGTTGTCTGGAAAACCAGAATCGGAGAAATTTTTTTTTTTTTTTTTTTATCCGAGAATTCCCGTTTTGTGGAAAACCAGAATCGGAGAAATTTTTTTTTTTTTTTTTTTTTTTATTCGAGAATTCTCGTTTTTTGGAAAAGGAGAATCGGATAAATTTTTTTTTTTTTTATCCGAAAATCTCGTTTTGTGGAAAACCAGAATCAGAGAAATTTTTTTTTTTTTTTTATCCGAGAATTCTCGTTTTGTGGAAAACCAGAATCGGAGAAATTTTTTTTTTTTTTTATCCGAGAATTCTCGTTTTGTGGAAAACCAGAATCGGAGAAATTTTTTTTTTTTTTTTTTTATCCGAGACCTCTCGTTTTGTGGAAAACGAGAATCGGAGAAATTTCTTTTTTTATTTTTTTTATCCGAGAATTCTCGTTTTGTGGGAAACGAGAAACGGAGAAATTTTTTTTTGTTTTTTTTTTTTATCCGAGAATTCTCGTTTTGTGGAAAACCAGAATCGGAGAAATTTTTTTTTTTTTTTTATCCGAGAATTCTCGTTGTGTGGAAAACCAGAATCGGAGAGATTTTTTTTTTTTTTTTTATCCGAGAATTCTCAGGTTTGTGGAAAACCAGAATCGGAGAAATTTTTTTTTTTTTTTTTTTATCCGAGAATTCTCGTGTTATGGAAAACCAGAATGGTTGAAATTCTTTTTTTTTTTTATCCGAGAATTTTCGATGTCCGGGAAACCAGAATTGGAGAAATCTTTTTTTTTTTTTTTTATTCCGATAATTCTCGTTTTGTGGAAAACGAGAATCGGAGAAATTTTTTTCTTTTTTTTTTTTATCCGAGAATTCTCGTTTTGTGGAAAACGAGAATCGGAGAATTTTTTTTTTTTTTTTCTCCGAGAATTCTCGTTTTGTGGAAAACGAGAATCGCAGAAAATTTTTTTTTTTTTTTTGTCGGAGAATTCTCGTTTTGTGGAAAACCAGAATCGGAGAAAAAAAATTTTTTTTTTTATCCGAGAATTCTCGTTGTGTGGAAAACCAGAATCGGAGAAATTTTTTTTTTTTTTTTTTTATCCGAGAATTCTCGTTTTGTGGAAAACCAGAATCGGAGAAATTTTTTTTTCTTTTATCCGAGAATTCTCGTTTAGTGGAAAACGAGAATCGGAGAAATTTTTTTTTTTTTTTTATCTGAGAATTCTCGTTTTGTGGAAAACGAGAATCGGAGAAATTTTTTTTTATTATTTTTTTTTATCCGAGAATTCTCGTTTTGTGGAAAACCAGAGTCGGAGAACTTTTTCTTTTTTTTTTTTTTTTATTGTCGGAGAATTCTCGTTTTGTGGAAAACGAGAATCGGAGAAAAAAAAAATTTTTTTTTTATCCGAGAATTCTCGTTGTGTGGAAAACCAGAATCGGAGAAATTTTTTTTTTTTTTTTTTATCCGAGAATTCTCGTTTTGTGGAAACGAGAATCGGAGAAATTTTTTTTTTTGTTTTTTTTTTTATCCGAGAAATCTCGTTTTGTGGAAAAAGAGAATCGGAGAAATTTTTTTTTTTTTTTTTTATCCGAGAATTCTCGTTTTGTGGAAAACGAGAATCGGAGAAAAAAAAAATTTTTTTTTTATCCGAGAATTCTCGTTGTGTGGAAAACCAGAATCGGAGAAATCTTTTTTTTTTTTTTTTTTTTTATCCGAGAATTCTCGTTTTGTGGAAAACCAGAATCGGGGAAATTTTTTTTTTTTTTTTATCCGAGGATTCTCGTTTTGTGGAAAACGAGAATCGGAGAAATTTTTTTTTTTTTTTTTTTTTTATCCGAGAATTCTCGTTTTGTGGAAAACGAGAATCGGAGAAATTTTTTTTTTTTTTTTTTAATCGGAGAATTCTCGTTTTGTGGAAAACGAGAATCGGAGAAATTTTTTTTTTTTTTTTTATCCGAGAATTCTCGTTTTGTGGAAAACGAGAATCGGAGAAAAAAAATTTTTTTTTTTTTTTTATCGGAGAATTCTTGTTTTGTGGAAAACCAGAATCGGAGAAATTTTTTTTTTTTTTTTCATCCGAGAATTTTCGTTGTGTGGAAAACCAGAATCGGAGAAATTTTTTTTTTTTTTTTTTTATCCGAGAATTCTCGTTTTGTGGAAAACCAGAATCGGAGAATCTTTTTTTTTTTGTTTTTTTTTTTATCCGAGAATTCTCGTTTTGTGGAAAAAGAGAATCGGAGAAATTTTTTTTTTTTTTTATCCGAGAATTCTCGTTTTGTGGAAAACGAGAATCGGAGAAAAAAAAATTTTTTTTTTATCCGAGAATTCTCGTTGTGTGGAAAACCAGAATCGGAGAAATTTTTTTTTTTTTTTTTTTTTATGCGAGAATTCTCGTTTTGCGGAAAACCAGAATCGGAGAAATTTTTTTTTTTTGTTTTTTATCCGAGAATTCTCGTTTTGTGGAAAACCAGAATCGGGGAAATTTTTTTTTTTTTTTATCCGAGAATTCTCGTTTTGTGCAGAACGAGAATCGGAGAAATTTTTTTTTTTTTATCCGAGAATTCTCGTTTTGTGGAAAACGAGAATCCGAGAAATTTTTTTTTTTTTTTTATCCGAGAATTCTCGTTTTGTGGAAAACGAGAAACGGAGAAATTTTTTTTTATTTTTTTTTTTTATCCCAGAATTCTCGTTTTGTGGAAAACCAGAGTCGGAGAACTTTTTCTTTTTTTTTTTTTTTTATTGTCGGAGAATTGTCGTTTTGTGGAAAACGAGAATCAGAGAAATTTTTTTTTTTTATCCGAGAATTCTCGTTTAATGCAAAACGAGAATCGGAGAAATTTTTTTTTTTTTTTTTTATCCGAGAATTCTCGTTTTGTGGAAAACGAGAATCGGAGAAATTTTTTTTTTTTTTTTTTATCCGAAAATCTCGTTTTGTGGAAAACCAGAAGCGGAGAATTTTTTTTTTTTTTTTATCCGAGAATTCTCGTTTTGTGGAAAACCAGAATCGGAGAAATTTTTTTTTTTTTTTTTTTATCGGAGAATTCTCGTTTTGTGGAAAACGAGAATCGGAGAAATTTTTTTTTTTTTTTTTTTATCCGAGAATTCTCGTTTTGTGGAAAACGAGAATCGGAGAAAAATTGTTTTTTTTTTTTTTTTATCGGAGAGTTCTCGTTTTGTGGAAAACCAGAATCGGGGAAATTTTTTTTTTTTTTCATCCGAGAATTCTCGTTGTGTGGAAAACCAGAATCGGAGATTTTTTTTTTATTTTTTTTTTTATCCGAGAATTCTCGTTTTGTGGAAAACGAGAATCGGAGAAATTTTTTTTTTTGTTTTTTTTTTTATCCGAGAATTCTCGTTTTGTGGAAAAAGAGAATCGGAGAAATTTTTTTTTTTTTTTTTTATCCGAGAATTCTCGTTTTGTGGAAAACGAGAATCGGAGAAAAAAAAATTTTTTTTTATCCGAGAATTCTCGTTGTGTGGAAAACCAGAATCGGAGAAATTTTTTTTTTTTTTTTTTTTTTATCCGAGAATTCTCGTTTTGTGGAAAACCAGAATCGGAGAAATTTTTTTTTTTTTTTTTTATCCGAGAATTCTCGTTTTGTGGAAAACCAGAATAGGAGAAATTTTTTTTTTTTTATCCGAGAATTCTCGTTTTGTGCAAAACGAGAATCGGAGAAATTTTTTTTTTTTTTTTTTATCCGAGAATTCTCGTTTTGTGGAAAACGAGAATCGGAGAAATTTTTTTTTTTTTTTTATCCGAAAATCTCGTTTTGTGGAAAACCAGAATCGGAGAAATTTTTTTTTTTTTTTTTATCCGAGAATTTTCGTTTCGTGGAAAACCAGAATCGGAGAAACTTTTTTTTTTTTTTTTTATCCGAGAATTCTCGTTTTGTGGAAAACGTTAATTGGAGAAATTTTTTTTTTTTTTTTTATCCGAGAATTCTCCTTTTGTGGAAAACTGGAATCGGAGAAATTTTTTTTTTTTTTTTATATCAGAGAATTCTCGTTTTGTGGAAAACGAGAATCGGAGAAATTTTTTTTTTTTTTTTATCCGAGAATTCTCGTTCTGTGGAAAACGAGGATCGGAGAAATTTTTTTTTTTTTTTTATCCGAGAATTCTCGTTTTGTGGAAAACCAGAATCGGGGAAATTTTTTTTTTTTTTTTTTTTACCCGAGAATTCTTGTTTTGTGGAAAACGAGAATCGGAGAAATTTTTTTTTTTTTTTTTTTTTTATCCGACAATTCTCGTTTTGTGGAAAACGAGAATCGGAGAAAATTTTTTTTTTTTTTTTATCGGAGAATTCTCGTTTTGTGGAAAACCAGAATCGGAGAAAAAAATTTTTTTTTTTTTTTTTATCCGAGAATTCTCGTTGTCTGGAAAACCAGAATCGGGGAAATTTTTTTTTTTTTTTTTATTCCGAGAATTCTCGTTTTGTGGAAAACCAGAATCGGGGAAATTTTTTTTTTTTTTTTTTATTCCGAGAATTCTCGTTTTGTGGAAAACGAGAATCGGAGAAATTTTTTTCTTTTTTTTTTTTTTTATCCGAGAATTCTTGTTTTGTGGAAAACGAGAATCGGAGAAATTTTTTTTTTTTTTTTTTTTTTATCCGAGAATTCTCGTTTTGTGGAAAACGAGAATCGGAGAAAAAGTTTTTTTTTTTTTCATCGGAGAATTCTCGTTTTGTGGAAAACCAGAATCGAAGAAAAAAAAAATTTTTTTTTTTTTATCCGAGAATTCTCGTTGTCTGGAAAACCAGAATCGGAGAAATTTTTTTTTTTTTTTTTTTTATCCGAGAATTCTCGTTTTGTGGAAAACCAGAATCGGAGAAATTTTTTTTTTTTTTTTTTTATCCGAGAATTCTCGTTTTGTGGAAAACGAGAATCGGATAAATTTTTTTTTTTTTTTATCCGAAAATCTCGTTTTGTGGAAAACCAGAATCAGAGAAATTTTTTTTTTTTTCTTATCCGAGAATTCTCGTTTTGTGGAAAACCAGAATCGGAGAAATTTTTTTTTTTTTTTATCCGAGAATTCTCGTTTTGTGGAAAACAAGAATCGGAGAAATTTTTTTTTTTTTTTTTTTTATCGGAGAATTCTCGTTTTGTGGAAAACGAGAATCGGAGAAATTTTTTTTTTTTTTTTTTATCCGAGAATTCTCGTTTTGTGGAAAACGAGAAACGGAGAAATTTTTTTTTGTTTTTTTTTTTTTATCCGAGGATTCTCGTTTTGTGGAAAACCAGAATCGGAGAAATTTTTTTTTTTTTTTTTATCCGAGAATTCTCGTTGTGTGGAAAACCAGAATCGGAGAGATTTTTTTTTTTTTTTTATCCGAGAATTCTCAGGTTTGTGGAAAACCAGAATCGGAGAAATTTTTTTTTTTTTTTTATCCGAGAATTCTCGTGTTATGGAAAACCAGAATGGGAGAAATTTTTTTTTTTTTTATCCGAGAATTCTCGTTTTGTGGAAAACGAGAATCGGAGAAATTTTTTTCTTTTTTTTTTTTTTATCCGAGAATTCTTGTTTTGTGGAAAACGAGAATCGGAGAAATTTTTTTTTTTTTTTTTTTTATCCGAGAATTCTCGTTTTTTCGAAAACGAGAATCGGAGAAAATTTTTTTTATTTTTATCGGAGAATTCTCGTTTTGTGGAAAACCAGAATCGGAGAAAAAAAATTTTTTTTTTTTTATCCGAGAATTCTCGTTGTCTGGAAAACCAGAATCGGAGAAATTTTTTTTTTTTTTTTTATCCGAGAATTCTCGTTTTGTGGACAACCAGAATCGGAGAAATTTTTTTTTTTTTTTTTCTTTTATCCGAGAATTCTCGTTTTGTGGAAAACGAGAATCGGATAAAAATTTTTTTTTTTTTTTATCCGAAAATCTCGTTTTGTGGAAAACCAGAATCAGAGAAATTTTTTTTTTTTTTTTATCCGAGAATTCTCGTTTTGTGGAAAACCAGAATCGGAGAAATTTTTTTTTTTTTTATCCGAGAATTCTCGGTTTGTGGAAAACGAGAATCGGAGAAATTTTCTTTTTTTTTTTTTATCCGAGACCTCTCGTTTTGTGGAAAACGAGAATCGGAGAAATCTTTTTTTTTTTTTTTTTTATCCGAGAATTCTCGTTTTGTGGAAAACGAGAAACGGAGAAATTTTTTTTTGTTTTTTTTTTTTATCCGAGAATTCTCGTTTTGTGGAAAACCAGAATCGGAGAAATTTTTTTTTTTTTTTATCCGAGAATTCTCGTTGTGTGGAAAACCAGAATCGGAGAGATTTTTTTTTTTTTTTTATCCGAGAATTCTCAGGTTTGTGGAAAACCAGAATCGGAGAAATTTTTTTTTTTTTTTTTTATCCGAGAATTCTCGTGTTATGGAAAACCAGAATGGTTGAAATTTTTTTTTTTTTTATCCGAGAATTCTCGTTTTGTGGAAAACGAGAATCGGAGAAAAAAAAATTTTTTTAACTTTTTATCGGAGAATTCTCGTTTTGTGGAAAACCAGAATCCGGGAAAATTTTTTTTTTTTCTTATCCGAGAATTTTCGATGTCCGGGAAACCAGAATCGGAGAAATCTTTTTTTTTTTTTTTTTATTCCGATAATTCTCGTTTTGTGGAAAACGAGAATCGGAGAAATTTTTTTCTTTTTTTTTTTTATCCGAGAATTCTCGTTTTGTGGAAAACGAGAATCGGAGAAATTTTTTTTTTTTTTTTATCCGAGAATTCTCGTTTTGTGGAAAACGAGAATCGCAGAAAAATTTTTTTTTTTTTTTGTCGGAGAATTCTCGTTTTGTGGAAAACCAGAATCGGAGAAAATTTTTTTTTTTTTATCCGAGAATTCTCGTTGTGTGGAAAACCAGAATCGGAGAAATTTTTTTTTTTTTTTTATCCGAGAATTCTCGTTTTGTGGAAAACCAGAATCGGAGAAATTTTTTTTTTTCTTTTATCCGAGAATTCTCGTTTAGTGGAAAACGAGAATCAGAGAAATTTTTTTTTTTTTTTTATCTGAGAATTCTCGTTTTGTGGAAAACGAGAATCGGAGAAATTTTTTTTTATTTTTTTTTTTATCCGAGAATTCTCGTTTTGTGGAAAACCAGAGTCGGAGAACTTTTTCTTTTTTTTTTTTTTTTATTGTCGGAGAATTCTCGTTTTGTGGAAAACGAGAATCGGAGAAATTTTTTTTTTTTTTATCCGAGAATTCTCGTTTTGTGGAAAACGAGAATCGGAGAAATTTTTTTTTATTTTTTTTTTTTATCCGAGAATTCTCGTTTTGTGGAAAACCAGAGTCGGAGAACTTTTTCTTTTTTTTTTTTTTTTATTGTCGGAGAATTCTCGTTTTGTGGAAAACCAGAATCGGAGAAATTTTTTTTTTTTTTTTTATCCGAGAATTCTCGTTTTGTGGAAAACTGGAATCGGAGATATTTTTTTTTTTTTTATCCGAGAATTCTCTTTTTGTGGAAAACGAGAATCGGAGAAATTTTTTTTTTTTTTTTATCCGAGAATTCTCGTTTTGTGGAAAACCAGAATCGGAGAAATTTTTTTTTTTTTTTTTTATCCGAGAATTCTCGTTTTGTGGAAAACGAGAATCGGAGAAATTTTTTTTTTTTTTTTTTTTTATCCGAGGATTCTCGTTTTGTGGAAAACGAGAATCGGAGAAATTTTTTTTTTTTTTTTTATCCGAGAATTCTCGTTTTGTGGAAAACGAGAAACGGAGAAATTTTTTTTGTTTTTTTTTTTATCCGAGAATTCTCGTTTTGTGGAAAACCAGAATCGGAGAAATTTTTTTTTTTTTTTTATCCGAGAATTCTCGTTTTGTGGAAAACGAGAATCGGAGAAATTTTTTTTTTTGTTTTTTTTTTATCCGAGAATTCTCGTTTTGTGGAAAGCCAGAATCGGAGAAATTTTTTTTTTTTTTTTATCGGAGAATTCTCGTTTTGTGGAAAAAGAGAATCGGAGAAATTTTTTTTTTTTTTTTTATCCGAGAATTCTCGTTTTGTGGAAAACGAGAATCAGAGAAATTTTTTTTTTTTTTTTTATCCGAGAATTCTCGTTTTGTGGAAAACCAGAATCGGAGAAATCTTTTTTTTTTTTTTTTTTTATCCGAGAATTCTCGTTTTGTGGAAAACCAGAATCGGGGAATTTTTTTTTTTTTTTTATCCGAGAATTCTCGTTTTGTGGAAAACGAGAATCAGAGAAATTTTTTTTTTGTTTTTTTTTTTATCCGAGAATTCTCGTTTTGTGGAAAACGAGAATCGGAGAAATTTTTTTTTTTTTTTTTTTTTATCGGAGAATTCTCGTTTTGTGGAAAAAGAGAATCGGAGAAATTTTTTTTTTTTTTTTATCCGAGAATTCTCGTTTTGTGGAAAACGAGAATCAGAGAAATTTTTTTTTTTTTTTATCCGAGAATTCTCGTTTTGTTCAAAAAACCAGAATCGGAGAAATCTTTTTTTTTTTTTTTTTTTTATCCGAGAATTCTCGTTTTGTGGAAAACCAGAATCGGGGAAATTTTTTTTTTTTTTATCCGAGAATTCTCGTTTTGTGGAAAACGAGAATCAGAGAAATTTTTTTTTTTTTTTATCCGAGAATTCTCGTTTTGTGGAAAACGAGAATCGGAGAAATTTTTTTTTTCTTTTTTTTTTTTTATCCGAGAATTCTCGTTTTGTGGAAAACGAGAATCGGAGAAATTTTTTTTTATTTTTTTTATCGGAGAATTCACGTTTTGTGGAAAACGAGAATCGGAGAAATTTTTTTTTTTTTTTTATCCGAGAATTCTCGTTTTGTCGAAAACGAGAATCGGAGAAAAAAATTTTTTTTTTTTTTTTATCGGAGAATTCTCGTTTTGTGGAAAACCAGAATCGGACAAATTTTTTTTTTTTTTTATCCGAGAATTCTCGTTGTGTGGAAAACCAGAATCGGAGAAATTTTTTTTTTTTTTTTTTATCCCAGAATTCTCGTTTTGTGGAAAACCAGAATCGGAGAAATCTTTTTTTTTTTTTTTTTTTTTATCCGAGAATTCTCGTTTTGTGGAAAACCAGAATCGGGGAAATTTCTTTTTTTTTTTTTTTATCCGAGAATTCTCGTTTTGTGGAAAACGAGAATCGGAGAAATTTTTTTTTTGTTTTTTTTTTAATCCGAGAATTCTCGTTTTTTCTCGAAAACGAGAATCGGAGAAATTTTTTTTTTTTTTTTTATCGGAGAATTCTTGTTTTGTGGAAAAAGAGAATCGGAGAAATTATTTTTTTTTTTATCCGAGAATTCTCGTTTTGTGGAAAACGAGAATCAGAGAAATTTTTTTTTTTTTTTTTATCCGAGAATTCTCGTTTTGTGGACAACCAGAATCGGAGAAATCTTTTTTTTTTTTTTTTTTATCCGAGAATTCTCGTTTTGTGGAAAACCAGAATCGGGGAAACTTTTTTTTTTTATCCGAGAATTCTCGTTTTGTGGAAAACGAGAATCAGAGAAATTTTTTTTTTTTTTTTATCCGAGAATTCTCGTTTTGTGGAAAACCAGAATCAGAGAAATTTTTTTTTTTTTTTTATCCGAGAATTCTCGTTTTGTGCAAAACCAGAATCGGACAAATTTTTTTTTTTTTTTATCCGAGAATTCTCGTTTTGTGGAAAACGAGAATCGGAGAAATTTTTTTTTTTTTTTTTTATCCGAGACCTCTCTTTTTGTCGAAAACGAGAATCGGAGAAATTTTTTTTTTTTTTTTTATCCGAGAATTCTCGTTTTGTGGAAAACGAGAAAAGGAGAAATTTTTTTTTTTTTTTTTTTTCTTATCCGAGAATTCTCGTTTTGTGGAAAACCAGAATCGGAGAAATCTTTTTTTTTTTTTTTTTTTTATCCGAGAATTCTCGTTTTGTGGAAAACCAGAATCGGGGAATTTTTTTTTTTTTTTTTATCCGAGAATTCTCGTTTTGTGGAAAACGAGAATCAGAGAAATTTTTTTTTTGTTTTTTTTTTTATCCGAGAATTCTCAGTTTGTGGAAAACGAGAATCGGAGAATTTTTTTTTTTTTTTTTTTTTATCGGAGAATTCTCGTTTTGTGGAAAAAGAGAATCGGAGAAATTTTTTTTTTTTTTTTATCCGAGAATTCTCGTTTTGTGGAAAACGAGAATCAGAGAAATTTTTTTTTTTTTTTTTATCCGAGAATTCTCGTTTTGTGGAAAACCAGAATCGGAGAAATCTTTTTTTTTTTTTTTTTTTTTTATCCGAGAATTCTCGTTTTGTGGAAAACCAGAATCGGGGAAATTTTTTTTTTTTTTTTATCCGAGAATTCTCGTTTTGTGGAAAACGAGAATCAGAGAAATTTTTTTTTTTTTTTTATCCGAGAATTCTCGTTTTGTGGAAAACCAGAATCGGAGAGATTTTTTTTTTTTTTTTTTTATCAGAGAATTCTCAGGTTTGTGGAAAACGAGAATCGGAGAAAAAATTTTTTTTTTTTTTTTATCGGAGAATTCTCGTTTTGTGGAAAACCAGAATCGGAGAAATCTCTTTTTTTTTTTTTTTTTTTTTTATCCGAGAATTCTCGTTTTGTGGAAAACCAGAATCGGGCAAATTTTTTTTTTTTTTTATCCGAGAATTCTCGTTTTGTGGAAAACGAGAACCGGAGAAATTTTTTTTTTTTTTTTTTCTCGGAGAATTCTCCTTTTGTGGAAAACGAGAATCGGAGAAATTTTTTTTTTTTTTTTCATCCGAGAATTCTCGTTTTGTGGAAAACGAGAATCGGAGAAATTTTTTTTTTTTTTCTTATCGGAGAATTCTCGTGTTGTGGAAAATCAGAATCGGAGAAACTTTTTTTTTTTTTTTATCCGAGAATTCTCGTTTTGTGGAAAACCAGAATCGGAGAAATCTTTTTTTTTTTTTTTTTTTTATCTGAGAATTCTCCTTTTGTCGAAAACCAGAATCGGGGAAATTTTTTTTTTTTTATCCGAGAATTCTCGTTTTGTGGAAAACGAGAATCGGAGAAATTTTTTTTTTCCTTTTTTTTTTTTATCCGAGAATTCTCGTTTTGTGGAAAACGAGAATCGGAGGAATTTTTTTTTTATTTTTTTTATCGGAGAATTCACGTTTTGTGGAAAACGAGAATCGGAGAAATTTTTTTTTTTTTTTTTTATCCGAGAATTCTCGTTTTGTCGAAAACGAGAATCGGAGAAAATTTTTTTTTTTTTTTTTATCGGAGAATTCTCGTTTTGTGGAAAACCAGAATCGGACAAATTTTTTTTTTTTTTATCCGAGAATTCTCGTTGTGTGGAAAACCAGAATCGGAGAAATTTTTTTTTTTTTTTTTTATCCGAGAATTCTCGTTTTGTGGAAAACCAGCATCGGAGAAATCTTTTTGTTTTTTTTTTTTTATCCGAGAATTCTCGTTTTGTGGAAAACCAGAATCGGGGAAAATTTTTTTTTTTTTTTTTATCCGAGAATTCTCGTTTTTTCTGGAAAACGAGAATCGGAGAAATTTTTTTTTTTTTTTTTTATCGGAGAATTCTCGTTTTGTGGAAAAAGAGAATCGGAGAAATTTTTTTTTTTTTTTTATCCGAGAATTCTCGTTTTGTGGAAAACGAGAATCAGAGAAATTTTTTTTTTTTTTTATCCGAGAATTCTCGTTTTGTGGAAAACCAGAATCGGAGAAATCTTTTTTTTTTTTTTTTATCCGAGATTTCTCGTTTTGTGGAAAACCAGAATCGGGGAAATTTTTTTTTTTTTTTATCCGAGAATTCTCGTTTTGTGGAAAACGAGAATCAGAGAAATTTATTTTTTCTTTTTTATCCGAGAATTCTCGTTTTGTGGAAAACCAGAATCAGAGAAATTTTTTTTTTTTTTTATCCGAGAATTCTCGTTTTGTGGAAAACCAGAATCGGAGAAATTTTTTTTTTTTTTTTATCCGAGAATTCTCGTTTTGTGGAAAACGAGAATCGGAGAAATTTTTTTTTTTTTTTTTATCCGAGACCTCTCGTTTTGTGGAAAACGAGAATCGGAGAAATTTTTTTTTTTTTTTTTATCCGAGAATTCTCGTTTTGTGGAAAACGAGAAACGGAGAAATTTTTTTTTGTTTTTTTTTTTTTATCCGAGAATTCTCGTTTTGTGGAAAACCCGAATCGGAGAAATTTTTTTTTTTTTTTTATCCGAGAATTCTCAGGTTTGTGGAAAACCAGAATCGGAGAAATTTTTTTTTTTTTTTTTTATCCGAGAATTCTCGTGTTATGGAAAACCAGAATGGGAGAAATTTTTTTTTTTTATCCGAGAATTCTAGTTTTGTGGAAAACGAGAATCGGAGAAAAAAAAATTTTTTTAACTTTTTATCGGAGAATTCTCGTTTTGTGGAAAACCAGAATCGGGGAAATTTTTTTTTTTTTTTTTTATCCGAGAATTTTCGATGTCCGGGAAACCAGAATCGGAGAAATCTTTTTTTTTTTTTTTTATTCCGATAATTCTCGTTTTGTGGAAAACGAGAATCGGAGAAATTTTTTTCTTTTTTTTTTTTTATCCGAGAATTCTCGTTTTGTGGAAAACGAGAATCGGAGAAATTTTTTTTTTTTTTTTTTTATCCGAGAATTCCCGTTTTGTGGAAAACGAGAATTGGAGAAAAAAATTTTTTTTTTTTTATCGGAGAATTCTCGTTTTGTGGAAAACCAGAATCAGAGAAAAAAAATTTTTTTTTTATCCGAGAATTCTCGTTGTGTGGAAAACCAGAATCGGAGAAATTTTTTTTTTTTTATTCTTTTTTATCCGAGAATTCTCGTTTTGTGGAAAACCAGAATCGGAGAAATTTTTTTTTTTTTTTATCCGAGAATTCTCGTTTTGTGGAAAACGAGAATCGGAGAAATTTTTTTTTTTTTTTTTTTATCGGAGAATTCTCGTTTTGTGGAAAACGAGAATCGGAGAAATTTTTTTTTATTTTTTTTTTTTATCCGAGAATTCTCGTTTTGTGGAAAACCAGAGTCGGAGAACTTTTTCTTTTTTTTTTTTTTTATTGTCGGAGAATTCTCGTTTTGTGGAAAACCAGAATCGGAGAAATTTTTTTGTTTTTTTTTTTATCCGAGAATTCTCGTTTTGTGGAAAACTGGAATCGGAATAATTTTTTTTTTTTTTTATCCGAGAATTCTCTTTTTGTGGAAAACGAGAATCGGAGAAATTTTTTTTTTTTTTTTTATCCGAGAATTCTCGTTTTGTGGAAAACCAGAATCGGAGAATTTTTTTTTTTTTTTTTTTATCCGAGAATTCTCGTTTTGTGGAAAACGAGAAACGGAGAAATTTTTTTTTGTTTTTTTTTTTTTATCCGAGAATTCTCGTTTTGTGGAAAACCAGAATCGGAGAAATTTTTTTTTTTTTATCCGAGAATTCTCGTTGTGTGGAAAACCAGAATCGGAGAGATTTTTTTTTTTTTTTTATCCGAGAATTCTCAGGTTTGTGGAAAACCAGAATCGGAGAAATTTTTTTTTTTTTTTTTATCCGAGAGTTCTCGTGTTATGGAAAACCAGAATGGGAGAAAAAATTTTTTTTTTTTATCCGAGAATTCTCGTTTTGTGGAAAACGAGAATCGGAGAAAAAAAATTTTTTTTAACTTTTTATCGGAGAATTCTCGTTTTGTGGAAAACCAGAATCGGGGAAATTTTTTTTTTTTTTTTTATCCGAGAATTTTCGATGTCCGGGAAACCAGAATCGGAGAAATCTTTTTTTTTTTTTTTTTATTCCGATAATTCTCGTTTTATGGAAAACGAGAATCGGAGAAATTTTTTTCTTTTTTTTTTTTTATCCGAGAATTTTCGTTTTGTGGCAAACGAGAATCGGAGAAATTTTTTTTTTTTTTTTATCCGAGAATTCTCGTTTTGTGGAAAACGAGAATCGGAGAAAAAAATTTTTTTTTTTTATCGGAGAATTCTCGTTTTGTGGAAAACCAGAATCGGAGAAAATTTTTTTTTTTTTTATCCGAGAATTCTCGTTGTGTGGAAAACCAGAATCGGAGAAATTTTTTTTTTTTTTTCTTTTTTATCCGAGAATTCTCGTTTTGTGGAAAACCAGAATCGGAGAAATTTTTTTTTTTTTTTTATCCAAGAATTCTCGTTTTGTGGAAAACGAGAATCGGGGAAATTTTTTTTTTTTTTTTATCGGAGAATTCTCGTTTTGTGGAAAACGAGAATCGGAGAAATTTTTTTTTATTTTTTTTTTTTATCCGAGAATTCTCGTTTTGTGGAAAACCAGAGTCGGAGAACTTTTTTTTTTTTTTTTCTTTTATTGTCGGAGAATTCTCGTTTTGTGGAAAACCAGAATCGGAGAAATTTTTTTGTTTTTTTTTTTTTATCCGAGAATTCTCGTTTTGTGGAAAACTGGAATCGGAATAATTTTTTTTTTTTTTTATCCGAGAATTCTCTTTTTGTGGAAAACGAGAATCGGAGAAATTTTTTTTTTTTTTTTTATCCGAGAATTCTCGTTTTGTGGAAAACCAGAATCGGAGAAATTTTTTTTTTTTTTTTTTTTATCCGAGAATTCTCGTTTTGTGGAAAACGAGAATCGGAGAAATTTTTTTTTTTTTTTTTTTTTATCCGAGGATTCTCGTTTTGTGGAAAACGAGAATCGGAGAAATTTTTTTTTTTTTTTTATCCGAGAATTCTCGTTTTGTGGAAAAAGAGAAACGGAGAAATTTTTTTTGTTTTTTTTTTTTATCCGAGAATTCTCGTTTTGTGGAAAACCAGAATCGGAGAAATTTTTTTTTTTTTTTTTATCCGAGAATTCTCGTTTTGTCGAAAACGAGAATCGGAGAAATTTTTTTTTTTGTTTTTTTTTTTATCCGAGAATTCTCGTTTTGTGGAAAACGAGAATCGGAGAAATTTTTTTTTTTTTTTTTATCGGAGAATTCTCGTTTTGTGGAAAAAGAGAATCGGAGAAATTATTATTTTTTTTTTTATCCGAGAATTCTCGTTTTGTGGAAAACGAGAATCAGAGAAATTTTTTTTTTTTTTTTATCCGAGAATTCTCGTTTTGTGGAAAACCAGAATCGGAGAAATCTTTTTTTTTTCTTTTTTTTATCCGAGAATTCTCGTTTTGTGGAAAACCAGAATCGGGGAATTTTTTTTTTTTTTTTTTATCCGAGAATTCTCGTTTTGTGGAAAACGAGAATCAGAGAAATTTTTTTTTTGTTTTTTTTTTATCCGAGAATTCTCGTTTTGTGGAAAACGAGAATCGGAGAAATTTTTTTTTTTTTTTTTTTTTATCGGAGAATTCTCGTTTTGTGGAAAAAGAGAATCGAAGAAATTTTTTTTTTTTTTTATCAGAGAATTCTCGTTTTGTGGAAAACGAGAATCAGAGAAATTTTTTTTTTTTTTTTATCCGAGAATTCTCGTTTTGTGGAAAACCAGAATCGGGGAAATTTTTTTTTTTTTTTTTATCCGAGAATTCTCGTTTTATGGAAAACGAGAATCGGAGAAATCTTTTTTTTTTTTTTTTTTTTATCCGAGAATTCTCGTTTTGTGGAAAACCAGAATCGGGGAATTTTTTTTTTTTTTTTTTATCCGAGAATTCTCGTTTTGTGGAAAACGAGAATCGGAGAAAATTTTTTTTTTTTTTTATCGGAGAATTCTCGTTTTGTGGAAAACCAGAATCGGAGAAAATTTTTTTTTTTTTTATCCGAGAATTCTCGTTGTGTGGAAAACCAGAATCGGAGAAATTTTTTTTTTTTTTTTTTATCGGAGAATTCTCGTTTTGTGGAAAACGAGAATCGGAGAAATTTTTTTTTATTTTTTTTTTTATCCGAGAATTCTCGTTTTGTGGAAAACCAGAGGCGGAGAACTTTTTCTTTTTTTTTTTCTTTTATTGTCGGAGAATTCTCGTTTTGTGGAAAACCAGAATCGGAGAAATTTTTTTGTTTTTTTTTTTTTATCCGAGAATTCTCGTTTTGTGGAAAACTGGAATCGGAATAATTTTTTTTTTTTTTTTATCCGAGAATTCTCTTTTTGTGGAAAACGAGAATCGGAGAAATTTTTTTTTTTTTTTTTATCCGAGAATTCTCGTTTTGTGGAAAACCAGAATCGGAGAAATTTTTTTTTTTTTTTTTTATCCGAGAATTCTCGTTTTGTGGAAAACGAGAATCGGAGAAATTTTTTTTTTTTTTTTTTTTTATCCGAGGATTCTCGTTTTGTGGAAAACGAGAATCGGAGAAATTTTTTTTTTTTTTTTATCCGAGAATTCTCGTTTTGTGGAAAACGAGAAACGGAGAAATTTTTTTTGTTTTTTTTTTTTATCCGAGAATTCTCGTTTTGTGGAAAACCAGAATCGGAGAAATTTTTTTTTTTTTTTTTATCCGAGAATTCTCGTTTTGTCGAAAACGAGAATCGGAGAAATTTTTTTTTTTGTTTTTTTTTTTATCCGAGAATTCTCGTTTTGTGGAAAACGAGAATCGGAGAAATTTTTTTTTTTTTTTTATCGGAGAATTCTCGTTTTGTGGAAAAAGAGAATCGGAGAAATTATTATTTTTTTTTTTATCCGAGAATTCTCGTTTTGTGGAAAACGAGAATCAGAGAAATTTTTTTTTTTTTTTTTATCCGAGAATTCTCGTTTTGTGGAAAACCAGAATCGGAGAAATCTTTTTTTTTTCTTTTTTTTATCCGAGAATTCTCGTTTTGTGGAAAACCAGAATCGGGGAATTTTTTTTTTTTTTTTTATCCGAGAATTCTCGTTTTGTGGAAAACGAGAATCAGAGAAATTTTTTTTTTGTTTTTTTTTTATCCGAGAATTCTCGTTTTGTGGAAAACGAGAATCGGAGAAATTTTTTTTTTTTTTTTTTATCGGAGAATTCTCGTTTTGTGGAAAAAGAGAATCGAAGAAATTTTTTTTTTTTTTTATCAGAGAATTCTCGTTTTGTGGAAAACGAGAATCAGAGAAATTTTTTTTTTTTTTTTATCCGAGAATTCTCGTTTTGTGGAAAACCAGAATCGGAGAAATCTTTTTTTTTTTTTTTTTTTATCCGAGAATTCTCGTTTTGTGGAAAACCAGAATCGGGGAAATTTTTTTTTTTTTTTTTATCCGAGAATTCTCGTTTTGTGGAAAACCAGAATCGGAGAAATCTTTTTTTTTTTTTTTTTTATCCGAGAATTCTCGTTTTGTGGAAAACCAGAATCGGGGAATTTTTTTTTTTTTTTTTATCCGAGAATTCTCGTTTTGTGGAAAACGAGAATCAGAGAAATTTTATTTTTCGTTTTTTTTTTATCCGAGAATTCTCGTTTTTTGGAAAACGAGAATCGGAGAAATTTTTTTTTTTTTTTTTTTTTTATCGGAGAATTCTCGTTTTGTGGAAAAAGAGAATCGAAGAAATTTTTTTTTTTTTTTTATCAGAGAATTCTCGTTTTGTGGAAAACGAGAATCAGAGAAATTTTTTTTTTTTTTTATCCGAGAATTCTCGTTTTGTGGAAAACCAGAATCGGAGAGATTTTTTTTTTTTTTTTTTATCCGAGAATTCTCAGGTTTGTGGAAAACGAGAATCGGAGAAAATTTTTTTTATTTTTTTTTTTATCGGAGAATTCTCGTTTTGTGGAAAACCAGAATCAGAGAAATCTCTTTTTTTTTTTTTTTTTTTTTTTATCCGAGAATTCTCGTTTTGTGGAAAACCAGAATCGGGGAAATTTTTTTTTTTTTTTTTATCCGATAATTCTCGTTTTGTGGAAAACGAGAACCGGAGAAATTTTTTTTTTTTTTTTTTATCGGAGAATTCTCCTTTTTTGGAAAACGAGAATCGGAGAAATTTTTTTTTTTTTTTTTTCATCCGAGAATTCTCGTTTTGTGGAAAACGAGAATCGGAGAAATTTTTTTTTTTTTTTCTTATCGGAGAATTCTCGTGTTGTGGAAAATCAGAATCGGGGAATTTTTTTTTTTTTTTTTTTTCTATCCGAGAATTCTCGTTTTGTGGAAAACCAGAATCGGAGAAATCTTTTTTTTTTTTTTTTTTTTTATCTGAGAATTCTCGTTTTGTGGAAAACCAGAATCGGGGAAATTTTTTTTTTTTTTATCCGAGAATTCTCGTTTTGTGGAAAACGAGAATCGGAGAAATTTTTTTTTTCTTTTTTTTTTTTTATCGGAGAATTCACGTTTTGTGGAAAACGAGAATCGGAGAAATTTTTTTTTTTTTTTTATCCGAGAATTCTCGTTTTGTCGAAAACGAGAATCGGAGAAAAAAATTTTTTTTTTTTTTTTTTATCGGAGAATTCTCGTTCTGTGGAAAACCAGAATCGGACAAATTTTTTTTTTTTTTTTATCCGAGAATTCTCGTTGTGTGGAAAACCAGAATCGGAGAAATTTTTTTTTTTTTTTTTTTATCCGAGAATTCTCGTTTTGTGGAAAACCAGAATCGGAGAAATCTTTTTTGTTTTTTTTTTTTTTTATCCGAGAATTCTCGTTTTGTGGAAAACCAGAATCGGGGAAATTTTTTTTTTTTTTTTTATCCGAGAATTCTCGTTTTGTGGAAAACGAGAATCGGAGAAATTTTTTTTTTTGTTTTTTTTTTTATCCGAGAATTCTCGTTTTTTCTGGAAAACGAGAATCGGAGAAATTTTTTTTTTTTTTTTTTTTATCGGAGAATTCTCGTTTTGTGGAAAAAGAGAATCGGAGAAATTTTTTTTTTTTTTTTATCCGAGAATTCTCGTTTTGTGGAAAACGAGAATCAGAGAAATTTTTTTTTTTTTTTTATCCGAGAATTCTCGTTTTGTGGAAAACCAGAATCGGAGAAATCTTTTTTTTTTTTTTTTTATCCGAGAATCCTCGTTTTGCGGAAAACCAGAATCGGGGAAATTTTTTTTTTTTTTATCCGAGAATTCTCGTTTTGTGGAAAACGAGAATCAGAGAAATTTTTGTTTTTTTTTTTTTATCCGAGAATTCTCGTTTTGTGGAAAACCAGAATCGGAGAGATTTTTTTTTTTTTTTTTTTATCCGAGAATTCTCAGGTTTGTGGAAAACGAGAATTGGAGAAAAAAAATTTTTTTTTTTTTTTATCCGAGAATTCTCGTTTTGTGGAAAACCAGCATCGGAGAAATCTTTTTTTTTTTTTTTTTTTTTTATCCGAGAATTCTCGTTTTGTGGAAAACCAGAATCGGGGAAATTTTTTTTTTTTTTTTATCCGAGAATTCTCGTTTTGTGGAAAACGAGAACCGGAGAAATTTTTTTTTTTTTTTTTTATCGGAGAATTCTCCTTTTGTGGAAAACGAGAATCGGAGAAATTTTTTTTTTTTTTTTATCGGAGAATTCTCGTTCTGTGGAAAACCAGAATCGGACAAATTTTTTTTTTTTTTTTCCGAGAATTCTCGTTGTGTGGAAAACCAGAATCGGAGAAATTTTTTTTTTTTTTTTCATCCGAGAATTCTCGTTTTGTGGAAAACGAGAATCGGAACAATTTTTTTTTTTTTTTCTTATCGGAGAATTCTCGTGTTGTGGAAAATCAGAATCGGGGAATTTTTTTTTTTTTTTTTTTATCCGAGAATTCTCGTTTTGTGGAAAACCAGAATCGGAGAAATCTTTTTTTTTTTTTTTTTTTTTTATCTGAGAATTCTCGTTTTGTGGAAAACCAGAATCGGGGAAATTTTTTTTTTTTTTTATCCGAGAATTCTCGTTTTGTGGAAAACGAGAATCGGAGAAATTTCTTTTTTCTTTTTTTTTTTTATCGGAGAATTCACGTTTTGTGGAAAACGAGAATCGGAGAAATTTTTTTTTTTTTTTTTATCGGAGAATTCTCGTTCTGTGGAAAACCAGAATCGGACAAATTTTTTTTTTTTTTTTCCGAGAATTCTCGTTGTGTGGAAAACCAGAATCGGAGAAATTTTTTTTTTTTTTTTTATCCGAGAATTCTCGTTTTGTGGAAAACCAGAATCGGAGAAATCTTTTTTGTTTTTTTTTTTTTTTATCCGAGAATTCTCGTTTTGTGGAAAACCAGAATCGGGGAAATTTTTTTTTTTTTTTTTTATCCGAGAATTCTCGTTTTGTGGAAAACGAGAATCGGAGAAATTTTTTTTTTTTTTTTTTTTTATCGGAGAATTCTCGTTTTGTGGAAAAAGAGAATCGGAGAAATTTTTTTTTTTTTTTTTTATCCGAGAATTCTCGTTTTGTGGAAAACGAGAATCAGAGAAATTTTTTTTTTTTTTTTTATCCGAGAATTCTCGTTTTGTGGAAAACCAGAATCGGAGAAATCTTTTTTTTTTTTTTTTATCCGAGAATTCTCGTTTTGTGGAAAACCAGAATCGGGGAAATTTTTTTTTTTTTTTTATCCGAGAATTCTCGTTTTGTGGAAAACCAGAATCGGAGAGATTTTTTTTTTTTTTTTTTATCCGAGAATTCTCAGGTTTGTGGAAAACGAGAATTGGAGAAATTTTTTTTTTTTTTTTTTTATCCGAGAATTCTCGTTTTGTGGAAAACCAGCATAGGAGAAATCTTTTTTTTTTTTTTTTTTATCCGAGAATTCTCGTTTTGTGGAAAACCAGAATCGGGGAAATTTTGTTTTTTTTTTATCGGAGAATTCTCGTTTTTTCTGGAAAACGAGAATCGGAGAAATTTTTTTTTTTTTTTTTTTTTATCGGAGAATTCTCGTTTTGTGGAAAAAGAGAATCGGAGAAATTTTTTTTTTTTTTTTTATCCGAGAATTCTCGTTTTGTGGAAAACCAGAATCGGAGAAATCTTTTTTGTTTTTTTTTTTTTTTATCCGAGAATTCTCGTTTTGTGGAAAACCAGAATCGGGGAAATTTTTTTTTTTTTTTTTTATCCGAGAATTCTCGTTTTTTCTGGAAAACGAGAATCGGAGAAATTTTTTTTTTTTTTTTTTTTTATCGGAGAATTCTCGTTTTGTGGAAAAAGAGAATCGGAGAAATTTTTTTTTTTTTTTTTTATCCGAGAATTCTCGTTTTGTGGAAAACGAGAATCAGAGAAATTTTTTTTTTTTTTTTTATCCGAGAATTCTCGTTTTGTGGAAAACCAGAATCGGAGAAATCTTTTTTTTTTTTTTTTATCCGAGAATTCTCGTTTTGTGGAAAACCAGAATCGGGGAAATTTTTTTTTTTTTTATCCGAGAATTCTCGTTTTGTGGAAAACGAGAATCAGAGAAATTTTTTTTTTTTTTTTTTATCCGAGAATTCTCGTTTTGTGGAAAACCAGAATCGGAGAGATTTTTTTTTTTTTTTTTTTATCCGAGAATTCTCAGGTTTGTGGAAAACGAGAATTGGAGAAAATTTTTTTTTTTTTTTTTTATCCGAGAATTCTCGTTTTGTGGAAAACCAGCATAGGAGAAATCTTTTTTTTTTTTTTTTTTATCCGAGAATTCTCGTTTTGTGGAAAACCAGAATCGGGGAAATTTTTTTTTTTTTTTATCCGAGAATTCTCGTTTTTTCTGGAAAACGAGAATCGGAGAAATTTTTTTTTTTTTTTTTTTTTATCGGAGAATTCTCGTTTTGTGGAAAAAGAGAATCGGAGAAATTTTTTTTTTTTTTTTTATCCGAGAATTCTCGTTTTGTGGAAAACGAGAATCAGAGAAATTTTTTTTTTTTTTTTATCCGAGAATTCTCGTTTTGTGGAAAACCAGAATCGGAGAAATCTTTTTTTTTTTTTTTATCCGAGAATTCTCGTTTTGTGGAAAACCAGAATCGGGGAAATTTTTTTTTTTTTATCCGAGAATTCTCGTTTTGTGGAAAACGAGAATCAGAGAAATTTTTTTTTTTTTTTTTATCCGAGAATTCTCGTTTTGTGGAAAACCAGAGTCGGAGAGATTTTTTTTTTTTTTTTTTTATCCGAGAATTCTCAGGTTTGTGGAAAACGAGAATTGGAGAAAATTTTTTTTTTTTTTTTTATCCGAGAATTCTCGTTTTGTGGAAAACCAGCATAGGAGAAATCTTTTTTTTTTTTTTTTATCCGAGAATTCTCGTTTTGTGGAAAACCAGAATCGGGGAAATTTTTTTTTTTTTTTCATCCGAGAATTCTCGTTTTGTGGAAAACGAGAATCGGAGAAATTTTTTTTTTTTTTTTTTTTATCCGAGAATTCTCGTTTTGTGGAAAACGAGAATCGGAGAAATTTTTTTTTTTTTTTTATCGGAGAATTCTCGTTTTGTGGAAAACGAGAATCGGAGAAATTTTTTTTTTTTTTTTTATCCGAGAATATTCGTTTTGTGGAAAACGAGAATCGGAGAAATTTTTTTTTTTTTTTTTTTATCCGAGGATTCTCGTTTTGTGGAAAAAGAGAATCGGAGAAATTTTTTTTTTTTTTTTTTATCGGAGAATTCTCGTTTTGTGGAAAACGAGAATCGGAGAAATTTTTTTTTTTTTTTTTTTTTCATCCGAGAATTCTCGTTTTGTGGAAAACGAGAATCGGAGAAATTTTTTTTTTTTTTTTTTATCGGAGAAATCTCGTGTTGTGGAAAATCAGAATCGGAGAAATTTTTTTTTTTTTTTTTATCCGAGAATTCTCGTTTTGTGGAAAACCAGAATCGGAGAAATCTATTTTTTTTTTTTTTTTTTTTTATCCGAGAATTCTCATTTTGTGGAAAACCAGAATCGGGGAAAATTTCTTTTTATTTTTTTTCTATCTGAGAATTCTCGTTTTGTGGAAAACGAGAATCGGAGAAATTTTTTTTTTTTTTTTTTTATCCGAGAATTCTCGTTTTGTGGAAAACGAGAATCGGAGTTTTTTTTTTTTTTTTTTTTTTATCGGAGAATTCTCGTTTTGTGGAAAACGAAAATCGGAGAAATTTTTTTTTTTTTTTTTATCCGAGAATTCTCGTTTTGTGGAAAACGAGAATCGGAGAAATTTTTTTTTTTTTTTTTTTATCCGAGGATTCTTGTTTTGTGGAAAACGAGAACCGGAGAAATTTTTTTTTTTTTTTATCAGAGAATTCTCGTTTTGTGGAAAACGAGAATCGGAGAAATTTTTTTTTTTTTTTTTTCATCCGAGAATTCTCATTTTGCGGAAAACGAGAATCGGAGAAATTTTTTTTTTTTTTTTATCGGAGAATTCTCGTGTTGTGGAAAATCAGAATCGGAGAAATTTTTTTTTTTTTTTATCCGAGAATTCTCGTTTTGTGGAAAACCAGAATCGGAGAAATCTTTTTTTTTTTTTTTTTTTTTTATCCGAGAATTCTCGTTTTGTGGAAAACCAGAATCGGGGAAATTTTTTTTTTTTTTTATCCGAGAATTCTCGTTTTGTGGAAAACGAGAATCGGAGAAATTTTTTTTTTTTTTTTTATCGGAGAATTCTCGTTTTGTGGAAAACGAGAATCGGAGAAATTTTTTTTTTTTTTTTTATCCGAGAATTCTCGTTTTGTGGAAAACGAGAATCGGAGAAAAAAAAATTTTTTTTTTTATCCGAGAATTCTCGTTTTGTGGAAAACCAGAATCGGACAAATTTTTTTTTTTTTTTTATCCGAGAATTCTCGTTGTGTGGAAAACCAGAATCGGAGAAATTGTTTTTTTTTTTCTTTTTTTATCCGAGAATTCTCGTTTTGTGGAAAACCAGAATCGGAGAAATCTTTTTTTTCTTTTTTTTTTTATCCGAGAATTCTCGTTTTGTGGAAAACCAGAATCGGGGAAATTTTTTTTTTTTTTTTATCCGAGAATTCTCGTTTTGTGGAAAACGAGAACCGGAGAAATTTTTTTTTTTTTTTTTTATCGGAGAATTCTCCTTTTGTGGAAAACGAGAATCGGAGAAATTTTTTTTTTTTTTTTTCATCCGAGAATTCTCGTTTTGTGGAAAACGAGAATCGGAGAAATTTTTTTTTTTTTTTCTTATCGGAGAATTCTCGTGTTGTGGAAAATCAGAATCGGGGAATTTTTTTTTTTTTTTTTCTCCGAGAATTCTCGTTTTGTGGAAAACCAGAATCGGAGAAATCTTTTTTTTTTTTTTTTTTCTTATCTGAGAATTCTCGTTTTGTGGAAAACCAGAATCGGGGAATTTTTTTTTTTTTTTTTATCCGAGAATTCTCGTTTTGTGGAAAACGAGAATCGGAGAAATTTTTTTTTTCTTTTTTTTTTTTTATCCGAGAATTCTCGTTTTTCCGGAAAACGAGAATCGGAGAAATTTTTTTTTTTTTTTTTTATCGGAGAATTCTCGTTTTGTGGAAAACCAGAATCGGAGAAATTTTTTTTTTTTTTTAATCCGAGAATTCTCGTTTTGTGGTAAAACCAGAATCGGAGAAATCTTTTCTTTTTTTTTTTTTTTATCCGAGAATTCTCGTTTTGTGGAAAACGAGAATCGGAGAAATTTTTTTTTTTTTTTTTTTTTTATCGGAGAATTCTCGTTTTGTGGAAAAAGAGAATCGGAGAAATTTTTTTTTTTTTTATCCGAGAATTCTCGTTTTGTGGAAAACGAGAATCAGAGAAATTTTTTTTTTTTTTTTTATCCGAGAATTCTCGTTTTGTGGAAAACCAGAATCGGAGAAATCTTTTTTTTTTTTTTTATCCGAGAATTCTCGTTTTGTGGAAAACCAGAATCGGGGAAATTTTTTTTTTTTTTCTCCGAGAATTCTCGTTTTGTGGAAAACGAGAATCAGTGAAATTTTTTTTTTTTTTTTTTATCCGAGAATTCTCGTTTTGTGGAAAACCAGAATCGGAGAGATTTTTTTTTTTTTTTTTTATCCGAGAATTCTCAGGTTTCTGGAAAACGAGAATCGGAGAAAATTTTTTTTTATTTTTTTTTTTATCGGAAAATTCTCGTTTTGTGGAAAACCAGAATCGGAGAAATCTTTTTTTTTTTTTTTTTTTTATCCGAGAATTCTCGTTTTGTGGAAAACCAGAATCGGGGAAATTTTTTTTTTTTTTTCATCCGAGAATTCTCGTTTTGTGGAAAACGAGAATCGGAGAAAATTTTTTTTTTTTTTTTTTTTTATCCGAGAATTCTCGTTTTGTGGAAAACGAGAATCGGAGAAATTTTTTTTTTTTTTTTTTATCGGAGAATTCTCGTTTTGTGGAAAACGAGAATCGGAGAAATTTTTTTTTTTTTTTTTTATCCGAGAATTCTCGTTTTGTGGAAAACGAGAATCGGAGAAATTTTTTTTTTTTTTTTTTTTATCCGAGGATTCTCGTTTTGTGGAAAACGAGAATCGGAGAAATTTTTTTTTTTTTTTTTTTTTATCGGAGAATTCTCGTTTTGTGGAAAAAGAGAATCGGAGAAATTTTTTTTTTTTTTTTTTATCCGAGAATTCTCGTTTTGTGGAAAACCAGAATCGGAGAAATCTTTTTTGTTTTTTTTTTTTTTTATCCGAGAATTCTCGTTTTGTGGAAAACCAGAATCGGGGAAATTTTTTTTTTTTTTTTTTATCCGAGAATTCTCGTTTTTTCTGGAAAACGAGAATCGGAGAAATTTTTTTTTTTTTTTTTTTTTTATCGGAGAATTCTCGTTTTGTGGAAAAAGAGAATCGGAGAAATTTTTTTTTTTTTTTTTATCCGAGAATTCTCGTTTTGTGGAAAACGAGAATCAGAGAAATTTTTTTTTTTTTTTTTATCCGAGAATTCTCGTTTTGTGGAAAACCAGAATCGGAGAAATCTTTTTTTTTTTTTTTTATCCGAGAATTCTCGTTTTGTGGAAAACCAGAATCGGGGAAATTTTTTTTTTTTTTATCCGAGAATTCTCGTTTTGTGGAAAACGAGAATCAGAGAAATTTTTTTTTTTTTTTTTTATCCGAGAATTCTCGTTTTGTGGAAAACCAGAATCGGAGAGATTTTTTTTTTTTTTTTTTTATCCGAGAATTCTCAGGTTTGTGGAAAACGAGAATTGGAGAAAATTTTTTTTTTTTTTTTTTATCCGAGAATTCTCGTTTTGTGGAAAACCAGCATAGGAGAAATCTTTTTTTTTTTTTTTTTTATCCGAGAATTCTCGTTTTGTGGAAAACCAGAATCGGGGAAATTTTTTTTTTTTTTTATCCGAGAATTCTCGTTTTTTCTGGAAAACGAGAATCGGAGAAATTTTTTTTTTTTTTTTTTTTTTATCGGAGAATTCTCGTTTTGTGGAAAAAGAGAATCGGAGAAATTTTTTTTTTTTTTTTTATCCGAGAATTCTCGTTTTGTGGAAAACGAGAATCAGAGAAATTTTTTTTTTTTTTTTATCCGAGAATTCTCGTTTTGTGGAAAACCAGAATCGGAGAAATCTTTTTTTTTTTTTTTATCCGAGAATTCTCGTTTTGTGGAAAACCAGAATCGGGGAAATTTTTTTTTTTTTATCCGAGAATTCTCGTTTTGTGGAAAACGAGAATCAGAGAAATTTTTTTTTTTTTTTTATCCGAGAATTCTCGTTTTGTGGAAAACCAGAATCGGAGAGATTTTTTTTTTTTTTTTTTTATCCGAGAATTCTCAGGTTTGTGGAAAACGAGAATTGGAGAAAATTTTTTTTTTTTTTTTTTATCCGAGAATTCTCGTTTTGTGGAAAACCAGCATAGGAGAAATCTTTTTTTTTTTTTTTTTATCCGAGAATTCTCGTTTTGTGGAAAACCAGAATCGGGGAAATTTTTTTTTTTTTTTCATCCGAGAATTCTCGTTTTGTGGAAAACGAGAATCGGAGAAATTTTTTTTTTTTTTTTTTTATCCGAGAATTCTCGTTTTGTGGAAAACGAGAATCGGAGAAATTTTTTTTTTTTTTATCGGAGAATTCTCGTTTTGTGGAAAACGAGAATCGGAGAAATTTTTTTTTTTTTTTTTATCCGAGAATATTCGTTTTGTGGAAAACGAGAATCGGAGAAATTTTTTTTTTTTTTTTTTTATCCGAGGATTCTCGTTTTGTGGAAAAAGAGAATCGGAGAAATTTTTTTTTTTTTTTTTTTATCGGAGAATTCTCGTTTTGTGGAAAACGAGAATCGGAGAAATTTTTTTTTTTTTTTTTTTTTCATCCGAGAATTCTCGTTTTGTGGAAAACGAGAATCGGAGAAATTTTTTTTTTTTTTTTTTATCGGAGAAATCTCGTGTTGTGGAAAATCAGAATCGGAGAAATTTTTTTTTTTTTTTTTTATCCGAGAATTCTCGTTTTGTGGAAAACCAGAATCGGAGAAATCTATTTTTTTTTTTTTTTTTTTTTATCCGAGAATTCTCATTTTGTGGAAAACCAGAATCGGGGAAAATTTCTTTTTATTTTTTTTCTATCTGAGAATTCTCGTTTTGTGGAAAACGAGAATCGGAGAAATTTTTTTTTTTTTTTTTTTTTATCCGAGAATTCTCGTTTTGTGGAAAACGAGAATCGGAGTTTTTTTTTTTTTTTTTTTTTTATCGGAGAATTCTCGTTTTGTGGAAAACGAAAATCGGAGAAATTTTTTTTTTTTTTTTTATCCGAGAATTCTCGTTTTCTGGAAAACGAGAATCGGAGAAATTTTTTTTTTTTTTTTTATCCGAGGATTCTTGTTTTGTGGAAAACGAGAACCGGAGAAATTTTTTTTTTTTTTTTATCAGAGAATTCTCGTTTTGTGGAAAACGAGAATCGGAGAAATTTTTTTTTTTTTTTTTTCATCCGAGAATTCTCATTTTGCGGAAAACGAGAATCGGAGAAATTTTTTTTTTTTTTTTTTATCGGAGAATTCTCGTGTTGTGGAAAATCAGAATCGGAGAAATTTTTTTTTTTTTTTTATCCGAGAATTCTCGTTTTGTGGAAAACCAGAATCGGAGAAATCTTTTTTTTTTTTTTTTTTTTTTATCCGAGAATTCTCGTTTTGTGGAAAACCAGAATCGGGGAAATTTTTTTTTTTTTTTATCCGAGAATTCTCGTTTTGTGGAAAACGAGAATCGGAGAAATTTTTTTTTTTTTTTTTATCGGAGAATTCTCGTTTTGTGGAAAACGAGAATCGGAGAAATTTTTTTTTTTTTTTTTATCCGAGAATTCTCGTTTTGTGGAAAACGAGAATCGGAGAAAAAAAAATTTTTTTTTTTATCCGAGAATTCTCGTTTTGTGGAAAACCAGAATCGGACAAATTTTTTTTTTTTTTTTATCCGAGAATTCTCGTTGTGTGGAAAACCAGAATCGGAGAAATTGTTTTTTTTTTCTTTTTTTATCCGAGAATTCTCGTTTTGTGGAAAACCAGAATCGGAGAAATCTTTTTTTTCTTTTTTTTTTTATCCGAGAATTCTCGTTTTGTGGAAAACCAGAATCGGGGAAATTTTTTTTTTTTTTTATCCGAGAATTCTCGTTTTGTGGAAAACGAGAACCGGAGAAATTTTTTTTTTTTTTTTTTATCGGAGAATTCTCCTTTTGTGGAAAACGAGAATCGGAGAAATTTTTTTTTTTTTTTTTCATCCGAGAATTCTCGTTTTGTGGAAAACGAGAATCGGAGAAATTTTTTTTTTTTTTTCTTATCGGAGAATTCTCGTGTTGTGGAAAATCAGAATCGGGGATTTTTTTTTTTTTTTTTTTCTCCGAGAATTCTCGTTTTGTGGAAAACCAGAATCGGAGAAATCTTTTTTTTTTTTTTTTTCTTATCTGAGAATTCTCGTTTTGTGGAAAACCAGAATCGGGGAATTTTTTTTTTTTTTTTTATCCGAGAATTCTCGTTTTGTGGAAAACGAGAATCGGAGAAATTTTTTTTTTCTTTTTTTTTTTTTATCCGAGAATTCTCGTTTTTCCGGAAAACGAGAATCGGAGAAATTTTTTTTTTTTTTTTTTATCGGAGAATTCTCGTTTTGTGGAAAACCAGAATCGGAGAAATTTTTTTTTTTTTTTAATCCGAGAATTCTCGTTTTGTGGTAAAACCAGAATCGGAGAAATCTTTTCTTTTTTTTTTTTTTTATCCGAGAATTCTCGTTTTGTGGAAAACGAGAATCGGAGAAATTTTTTTTTTTTTTTTTTTTTTATCGGAGAATTCTCGTTTTGTGGAAAAAGAGAATCGGAGAAATTTTTTTTTTTTTTATCCGAGAATTCTCGTTTTGTGGAAAACGAGAATCAGAGAAATTTTTTTTTTTTTTTTTATCCGAGAATTCTCGTTTTGTGGAAAACCAGAATCGGAGAAATCTTTTTTTTTTTTTTATCCGAGAATTCTCGTTTTGTGGAAAACCAGAATCGGGGAAATTTTTTTTTTTTTTCTCCGAGAATTCTCGTTTTGTGGAAAACGAGAATCAGTGAAATTTTTTTTTTTTTTTTTTATCCGAGAATTCTCGTTTTGTGGAAAACCAGAATCGGAGAGATTTTTTTTTTTTTTTTTTTTATCCGAGAATTCTCAGGTTTGTGGAAAACGAGAATCGGAGAAAATTTTTTTTTATTTTTTTTTTTATCGGAAAATTCTCGTTTTGTGGAAAACCAGAATCGGAGAAATCTTTTTTTTTTTTTTTTTTTTATCCGAGAATTCTCGTTTTGTGGAAAACCAGAATCGGGGAAATTTTTTTTTTTTTTTCATCCGAGAATTCTCGTTTTGTGGAAAACGAGAATCGGAGAAAATTTTTTTTTTTTTTTTTTTTTATCCGAGAATTCTCGTTTTGTGGAAAACGAGAATCGGAGAAATTTTTTTTTTTTTTTTTTATCGGAGAATTCTCGTTTTGTGGAAAACGAGAATCGGAGAAATTTTTTTTTTTTTTTTTTATCCGAGAATTCTCGTTTTGTGGAAAACGAGAATCGGAGAAATTTTTTTTTTTTTTTTTTTTATCCGAGGATTCTCGTTTTGTGGAAAACGAGAATCGGAGAAATTTTTTTTTTTTTTTTTTTTATCGGAGAATTCTCGTTTTGTGGAAAACGAGAATCCGAGAAATTTTTTTTTTTTTTTTTCTTCATCCGAGAATTCTCGTTTTGTGGAAAACGAGAATCGGAGAAATTTTTTTTTTTTTTTTTTTTATCGGAGAAATCTCGTGTTGTGGAAAATCAGAATCGGAGAAATTTTTTTTCTTTTTTTTTTTTCCGAGAATTCTCGTTTTGTGGAAAACCAGAATCGGAGAAATCTTTTTTTTTTTTTTTTTTTTATCCGAGAATTCTCATTTTGTGGAAAACCAGAATCGGGGAAAATTTTTTTTTTTTTTTTTATCCGAGAATTCTCGTTTTGTGGAAAACGAGAATCGGAGAAATTTTTTTTTTTTTTTTTTTATCCGAGAATTCTCGTTTTGTGGAAAACGAGAATCGGAGAAATTTTTTTTTTTTTTTTTTTGTCGGAGAATTCTCGTTTTGTGGAAAACGAAAATCGCAGAAATTTTTCTTTTTTTTTTTTTATCCGAGAATTCTCGTTTTGTGGAAAACGAGAATCGGAGAAATTTTTTTTTTTTTTTTTTATCCGAGGATTCTTGTTTTGTGGAAAACGAGAACCGGAGAAATTTTTTTTTTTTTTTTTTTATCAGAGAATTCTCGTTTTGTGGAAAACGAGAATCGGAGAAATTTTTTTTTTTTTTTTTTCATCCGAGAATTCTCGTTTTGCGGAAAACGAGAATCGGAGAAATTTTTTTTTTTTTTTATCGGAGAATTCTCGTGTTGTGGAAAATCAGAATCGGAGAAATTTTTTTTTTTTTTTTTATCCGAGAATTCTCGTTTTGTGGAAAACCAGAATCGGAGAAATCTTTTTTTTTTTTTTTTTTTTTTATCCGAGAATTCTCGTTTTGTGGAAAACCAGAATCGGGGAATTTTTTTTTTTTTTTTTTTATCCGAGAATTCTCGTTTTGTGGAAAACGAGAATCGGAGAAATTTTTTTTTTTTTTTTTTTTTTATCCGAGAATTCTCGTTTTGTGGAAAACGAGAATCGGAGAAATTTTTTTTTTTTTTTTTTATCGGAGAATTCTCGTTTTGTGGAAAACGAGAATCGTAGAAATTTGTTTTTTTTTTTTTTATCCGAGAATTCTCGTTTTGTGGAAAACGAGAATCGGAGAAAAAAAATTTTTTTTTTTTATCCGAGAATTCTCGTTTTGTGGAAAACTTGAATCGGACAAATTTTTTTTTTTTTTTATCCGAGAATTCTCGTTGTGTGGAAAACCAGAATCGGAGAAATTGTTTTTTTTTTTTTTTTTTATCCGAGAATTCTCGTTTTGTGGAAAACCAGAATCGGAGAAATCCTTTTTTTTTTTTTTTTTTTTATCCGAGAATTCTCGTTTTGTGGAAAACCAGAATCGGGGAAATTTTTTTTTTTTTTTATCCGAGATTTCTCGTTTTGTGGAAAACGAGAATCGGAGAAATTTTTTTTTTTGTTTTTTTTCTTATCCGAGAATTCTCGTTTTGCCGAAAACGAGAATCGGAGAAATTTTTTTTTTTTTTTTTTTTATCGGAGAATTCTCGTTTTGTGGAAAAAGAGAATCGGAGAAATTTTTTTTTTTTTTTTATCCGAGAATTCTCGTTTTGTGGAACACGAGAATCAGAGAAATTTTTTTTTTTTTTTATCCGAAAATTCTCGTTTTGTGGAAAACCAGAATCGGAGAAATCTTTTTTTTTTTTTTTTTATCCGAGAATTCTCGTTTTGTGGAAAACCAGAATCGGGGAAATTTTTTTTTTTTTTTTATCCGAGAATTCTCGTTTTGTAGAAAACGAGAATCAGAGAAATTTTTTTTTTTTTTTTTATCCGAGAATTCTCGTTTTGTGGAAAACCAGAATCGGAGAGATTTTTTTTTTTTTTTTTTTATCCGAGAATTCTCAGGTTTGTGGAAAACGAGAATCGGAGAAAATTTTTTTTTTATTTTTTTTTTTATCGGAGGACTCTCGTTTTGTGGAAAACCAGAATCGGAGAAATCTTTTTTTTTTTTTTTTTTTTTATCCGAGAATTCTCGTTTTGTGGAAAACCAGAATCGGGGAAATTTTTTTTTTTTTTTTATCCGAGAATTCTCGTTTTGTGGAAAACGAGAATCGGAGGAATTTTTTTTTTTTTTTTTTTTTTTATCCGAAAATTCTCGTTTTGTGGAAAACGAGAATCTGAGAAATTTTTTTTTTTTTTTTTTATCGGAGAATTCTCGTTTTGTGGAAAACGAGAATCGGAGAAATTTTTTTTTTTTTTTATCCGAGAATTCTCGTTGTGTGGAAAACCAGAATCGGAGAAATTGTTTTTTTTTTTTTTTTTATCCGAGAATTCTCGTTTTGTGGAAAACCAGAATCGGAGAAATCTTTTTTTTTTTTTTTTTTTTATCCGAGAATTCTCGTTTTGTGGAAAACCAGAATCGGGGAAATTTTTTTTTTTTTTTATCCGAGATTTCTCGTTTTGTGGAAAACGAGAATCGGAGAAATTTTTTTTTTTGTTTTTTTTCTTATCCGAGAATTCTCGTTTTGCCGAAAACGAGAATCGGAGAAATTTTTTTTTTTTTTTTTTTTTATCGGAGAATTCTCGTTTTGTGGAAAAAGAGAATCGGAGAAATTTTTTTTTTTTTTTATCCGAGAATTCTCGTTTTGTGGAACACGAGAATCAGAGAAATTTTTTTTTTTTTATCCGAAAATTCTCGTTTTGTGGAAAACCAGAATCGGAGAAATCTTTTTTTTTTTTTTTTTATCCGAGAATTCTCGTTTTGTGGAAAACCAGAATCGGGGAAATTTTTTTTTTTTTTTTATCCGAGAATTCTCGTTTTGTAGAAAACGAGAATCAGAGAAATTTTTTTTTTTTTTTTTATCCGAGAATTCTCCTTTTGTGGAAAACCAGAATCGGAGAGATTTTTTTTTTTTTTTTTTATCCGAGAATTCTCAGGTTTGTGGAAAACGAGAATCGGAGAAAATTTTTTTTTTATTTTTTTTTTTATCGGAGGACTCTCGTTTTGTGGAAAACCAGAATCGGAGAAATCTTTTTTTTTTTTTTTTTTTTTATCCGAGAATTCTCGTTTTGTGGAAAACCAGAATCGGGGAAATTTTTTTTTTTTTTTTATCCGAGAATTCTCGTTTTGTGGAAAACGAGAATCGGAGGAATTTTTTTTTTTTTTTTTTTTTTATCCGAAAATTCTCGTTTTGTGGAAAACGAGAATCTGAGAAATTTTTTTTTTTTTTTTTTATCGGAGAATTCTCGTTTTGTGGAAAACGAGAATCGGAGAAATTTTTTTTTTTTTTTTTATCCGAGAATTCTCGTTTTGTGGAAAACGAGAATCGGAGAAAATTTTTTTTTTTTTTTTTTATCGGAGAATTCTCGTGTTGTGGAAAATCAGAATCGGAGAAATTTTTTTTTTTTTTTTTATCCGAGAATTCTCGTTTTGTGGAAAACCAGAATCGGAGAAATCTTTTTTTTTTTTTTTTTTTTTTATCCGAGAATTCTCGTTTTGTGGAAAACCAGAATCGGGGAAATTTTTTTTTTTTTTTTTATCCGAGAATTCTCGTTTTGTGGAAAACGAGAATCGGAGAAATTTTTTTTTTTTTTTTTTTTTTTTATCCGAGAATTCTCGTTTTGTGGAAAACGAGAATCGGAGAAATTTTTTTTTTTTTTTTTTATCGGAGAATTCTCGTTTTGTGGAAAACGAGAATCGGAGAAATTTTTTTTTTTTTTTTTTATCCGAGAATTCTCGTTTTGTGGAAAACGAGAATCGGAGAAAAAAAATTTTTTTTTTTTATCCGAGAATTCTCGTTTTGTGGAAAACTTGAATCGGACAAATTTTTTTTTTTTTTATCCGAGAATTCTCGTTGTGTGGAAAACCAGAATCGGAGAAATTGTTTTTTTTTTTTTTTTTTATCCGAGAATTCTCGTTTTGTGGAAAACCAGAATCGGAGAAATCTTTTTTTTTTTTTTTTTTTTTATCCGAGAATTCTCGTTTTGTGGAAAACCAGAATCGGGGAAATTTTTTTTTTTTTTTTATCCGAGATTTCTCGTTTTGTGGAAAACGAGAATCGGAGAAATTTTTTTTTTTGTTTTTTTTCTTATCCGACTATTCTCGTTTTGCCGAAAACGAGAATCGGAGAAATTTTTTTTTTTTTTTTTTTTTTATCGGAGAATTCTCGTTTTGTGGAAAAAGAGAATCGGAGAAATTTTTTTTTTTTTTTATCCGAGAATTCTCGTTTTGTGGAACACGAGAATCAGAGAAATTTTTTTTTTTTTTTATCCGAAAATTCTCGTTTTGTGGAAAACCAGAATCGGAGAAATCTTTTTTTTTTTTTTTTTTTATCCGAGAATTCTCGTTTTGTGGAAAACCAGAATCGGGGAAATTTTTTTTTTTTTTTATCCGAGAATTCTCGTTTTGTGGAAAACGAGAATCAGAGAAATTTTTTTTTTTTTTTATCCGAGAATTCTCGTTTTGTGGAAAACCAGAATCGGAGAGATTTTTTTTTTTTTTTTTTTATCCGAGAATTCTCAGGTTTGTGGAAAACGAGAATCGGAGAAAATTTTTTTTTTATTTTTTTTTTTATCCGAGAATTCTCGTTTTGTGGAAAACCAGAATCGGGGAAATTTTTTTTTTTTTTTTATCCGAGAATTCTCGTTTTGTGGAAAACGAGAATCGGAGGAATTTTTTTTTTATTTTTTTTTTTTATCCGAAAATTCTCGTTTTGTGGAAAACGAGAATCTGAGAAATTTTTTTTTTTTTTTTTTATCGGAGAATTCTCGTTTTGTGGAAAACGAGAATCGGAGAAATTTTTTTTTTTTTTTTTTATCCGAGAATTCTCGTTTTGTGGAAAACGAGAATCGGAGAAAAAATTTTTTTTTTTTTTATCGGAGAATTCTCGTTTTGTTGAAAACCAGAATCGGAGAAATTTTTTTTTTTTTTTCATCCGAGAATTCTCGTTGTGGGGAAAACCAGAATCGGAGAAATTTTTTTTTTTTTTTTTATCCGAGAATTCTCGTTTTGTGGAAAACCAGAATCGGAGAAATCTTTTTTTTTTCTTTTTTTTTATCCGAAAATTCTCGTTTTGTGGAAAACCAGAATCGGGGAAATTTTTTTTTTTTTTTTTTATCCGAGAATTCTCGTTTTGTGGGAAACGAGAATCGGAGAAATTTTTTTTTTGTTTTTTTTTTTTATCCGAGAATTCTCGTTTTGTGGAAAACGAGAATCGGAGAAATTTTTTTTTTTTTTTTTTTTTATCCGAGAATTCTCGTTTTGTGGAAAACCAGAATCGGAGAAATCTTTTTTTTTTCTTTTTTTTTATCCGAAAATTCTCGTTTTGTGGAAAACCAGAATCGGGGAAATTTTTTTTTTTTTTTTTTATCCGAGAATTCTCGTTTTGTGGGAAACGAGAATCGGAGAAATTTTTTTTTTGTTTTTTTTTTTTATCCGAGAATTCTCGTTTTGTGGAAAACGAGAATCGGAGAAATTTTTTTTTTTTTTTTTTTTTATCGGAGAATTCTCGTTTTGTGGAAAAAGAGAATCGGAGAAATTTTTTTTTTTTTTTTTATCCGAGAATTCTCGTTTTGTGGAAAACGAGAATCAGAGAAATTTTTTTTTTTTTTTTATCCGAGAATTCTCGTTTTGTGGAAAACCAGAATCGGAGAAATCTTTTTTTTTTTTTTTTTCTTTTATCCGAGAATTCTCGTTTTGTGGAAAACCAGAATCGGGGAAATTTTTTTTTTTTTTTATCCGAGAATTCTCGTTTTGTGGAAAACGAGAATCAGAGAAATTTTTTTTTTTTTATCCGAGAATTCTCGTTTTGTGGAAAACCAGAATCGGAGAGATTTTTTTTTTTTTTTTTTATCCGAGAATTCTCAGGTTTGTGGAAAACGAGAATCGGAGAAAAATTTTTTTTTATTTTTTTTTTTATCGGAGAATTCTCGTTTTGTGGAAAACCAGAATCGGAGAAATGTCTTTTTTTTTTTTTTTTTTATCCGAGAATTCTCGTTTTGTGGAAAACCAGAATCGGGGAAATTTTTTTTTTTTTTTTATCCGAGAATTCTCGTTTTGTGGAAAACGAGAATCGGGGAATTTTTTTTTTTTTTATCCGAGAATTCTCGTTTTGTGGAAAACGAGAATCGGAGAAATTTTTTTTTTGTTTTTTTTTTCATCCGAGAATTCTCGTTTTGTGGAATACGAGAATCGGGGAAATTTTTTTTTTTTTTTTTTTATCGGAGAATTCTCGTTTTGTAGAAAAAGAGAATTGGAGAAAGTTTTTTTTTTTTTTATCGGAGAATTCTCGTTTTGTGGAAAACGAGAATCAGAGAAATTTTTTTTTTTTTATCCGAGAATTCTCGTTTTGTGGAAAACCAGAATCGGAGAAATCTTTTTTTTTTTTTTTTTTTATTCGAGAATTCTCGTTTTGTGGAAAACCAGAATCGGGGAAATTTTTTTTTTTTTTTATCCGAGAATTCTCGTTTTGTGGAAAACGAGAATCAGAGATATTTTTTTTTTTTTTTTTATCCGAGAATTCTCGTTTTGTGGAAAACCAGAATCGGAGAGATTTTTTTTTTTTTTTTTTTTATCCGAGAATTCTCAGGTTTGTCGAAAACGAGAATCGGAGAAAATTTTTTTTTATTTTTTTTTTTATCTGAGAATTCTCGTTTTTCCGGAAAACCAGAATCGGAGAAATGTTTTTTTTTTTTTTTTTTTATCCGAGAATTCTCGTTTTGTGGAAAACCAGAATCGGGGAAATTTTTTTTTTTTTTTATCCGAGAATTCTCGTTTTGTGGAAAACGAGAATCGGAGAAATTTTTTTTATTTTTTTTTATCGGAGAATTCTCGTTTTGTGGAAAACCAGAATCGGAGAAATCTTTTTTTTTTTTTTTTATCCGAGAATTCTCGTTTTGTGGAAAACCAGAATCGGGGAAATTTTTTTTTTTTTTTTATCCGAGAATTCTCGTTTTGTGGAAAACGAGAATCAGAGAAATTTTTTTTTTTTTTTTATCCGAGAATTCTCGTTTTGTGGAAAACCAGAATCGGAGAGATTTTTTTTTTTTTTTTATCCGAGAATTCTCAGGTTTGTGGAAAACGAGAATCGGAGAAAAATTTTTTTTTATTTGTTTTTTTATCGGAGAATTCTCGTTTTGTGGAAAACCAGAATCGGAGAAATCTCTTTTTTGTTTTTTTTTTTTTTTTATCCGAGAATTCTCGTTTTGTGGAAAACCAGAATCGGAGAAATTTTTTTTTTTTTTTTTTATCCGAGAATTCTCGTTTTGTGGAAAACCAGAATCGGGGAAATTTTTTTTTTTTTTTTTATCCGAGAATTCTCGTTTTGTGGAAAACGAGAATCGGAGAAATTTTTTTTTTTTTTTATCGGAGAATTCTCGTTTTGTGGAAAACGAGAATCAGAGAAATTTTTTTTTTTTTTTTTTTTTATCCGAGAATTCTCGTTTTGTGGAATACGAGAATCGGAGAAATTTTTTTTTTTTTTTTTTTTTATCGGAGAATTCTCGTTTTGTAGAAAAAGAGAATCGGAGAAATTTTTTTTTTTTTTATCGGAGAATTCTCGTTTTGTGGAAAACGAGAATCAGAGAAATTTTTTTTTTTTTTTATCCGAGAATTCTCGTTTTGTGGAAAACCAGAATCGGAGAAATCTTTTTTTTTTTTTTTTTATCAGAGAATTCTCGTTTTGTGGAAAACCAGAATCGAGAAATTTTTTTTTTACTTTTAACCGAGAATTCTCGTTTTGTGGAAAACGAGAATCAGAGAAATTTTTTTTTTTTTCTTATCCGAGAATTCTCGTTTTGTGGAAAACCAGAATCGGAGAAATGTTTTTTTTTTTTTTTTTTTTTCCGAGAATTCTCGTTTTGTGGAAAACCAGAATCGGGGAAATTTTTTTTTTTTTTTTTATCCGAGAATTCTCGTTTTGTGGAAAACGAGAATCGGAGAAATTTTTTTTTTTTTTTTATCGGAGAATTCTCGTTTTGTGGAAAACCAGAATCGGAGAAATCTTTTTTTTTTTTTTTTTTTTATCCGAGAATTCTCGTTTTGTGGAAAACCAGAATCGGGGAAATTTTTTTTTTTTTTTTATCCGAGAATTCTCGTTTTGTGGAAAACGAGAATCAGAGAAATTTTTTTTTTTTTTTTATCCGAGAATTCTCGTTTTGTGGAAAACCAGAATCGGAGAGATTTTTTTTTTTTTTTTATCCGAGAATTCTCAGGTTTGTGGAAAACGAGAGTCGGAGAAAAAATTTTTTTTATTTTTTTTTTTATCGGAGAATTCTCGTTTTGTGGAAAACCAGAATCGGAGAAATCTCTTTTTTTTTTTTTTTTTTTTTATCCGAGAATTCTCGTTTTGTGGAAAACCAGAATCGGAGAAATTTTTTTTTTTTTTTTTTATCCGAGAATTCTCGTTTTGTGGAAAACCAGAATCGGGGAAATTTTTTTTTTTTTTTTTTATCCGAGAATTCTCGTTTTGTGGAAAACGAGAATCGGAGAAATTTTTTTTTTTGTTTTTTTTTTTATCCGAGAATTCTCGTTTTGTGGAATACGAGAATCGGAGAAATTTTTTTTTTTTTTTTTTTTATCGGAGAATTCTCGTTTTGTAGAAAAAGAGAATCGGAGAAATTTTTTTTTTTTTTTATCGGAGAATTCTCGTTTTGTGGAAAACGAGAATCAGAGAAATTTTTTTTTTTTTTTTTATCCGAGAATTCTCGTTTTGTGGAAAACCAGAATCGGAGAAATCTTTTTTTTTTTTTTTTTATCCGAGAATTCTCGTTTTGTGGAAAACCAGAATCGGGGAAATTTTTTTTTTACTTTTAACCGAGAATTCTCGTTTTGTGGAAAACGAGAATCAGAGAAATTTTTTTTTTTTCTTATCCGAGAATTCTCGTTTTGTGGAAAACCAGAATCGGAGAGATTTTTTTTTTTTTTTTTTATCCGAGAATTATCAGGTTTGTGGAAAACGAGAATCGGAGAAATCTTTTTTTTTTTTCTTTTTTATCCGAGAATTCTCGTTTTGTGGAAAACCAGAATCGGGGAAATTTTTTTTTTTTTTATCCGAGAATTCTCGTTTTGTGGAAAACGAGAATCGGAGAAATTTTTTTTTTTTTTTTTTATCCGAGAATTCTCGTTTTGTGGAAAACGAGAATCGGAGAAAAAAAATTTTTTTTTTTTATCGGAGAATTCTCGTTTTGTGCAAAACGAGAATCGGAGAAATTTTTTTTTTTTTTTTATCCGAGAATCTCGTTTTGTGGAAAACGAGAATCAGAGAAATTTTTTTTTTTTTTTTTATCCGAGAATTCTCGTTTTGTGGAAAACCAGAATCGGGGAAATTTTTTTTTTTTTTTTTATCCGAGAATTCTCGTTTTGGGGAAAACGAGAATCAGAGAATTTTTTTTTTTCTTTTTTATCCGAGAATTCTCGTTTTGTGGAAAACCAGAATCGGAGAGATTTTTTTTTTTTTTTTTTATCCGAGAATTCTCAGGTTAATGGAAAACAAGAATCGGAGAAAAATTTTTTTATATTTTTTTTTTATCGGAGAATTCTCGTTTTGTGGAAAACCAGAATCGGAGAAATCTCTTTTTTTTTTTTTTGTTTTTTTATCCGAGAATTCTCGTTTTGTGGAAAACCAGAATCGGGGAAATTTTTTTTTTTTTTTTTTATCCGAGAATTCTCGTTTTGTGGAAAACGAGAATCGGAGAACTTTTTTTTTTTTTTTTTTTATCCGAGAATTCTCGTTTTGTGGAAAACCAGAATCGGAGAAATCTTTTTTTTTTTTTTTTTTATCCGAGAAATCTCGTTTTGTGGAAAACCAGAATCGGAGAAATCTTTTTTTTTTTTCTTTTTATCCGAGAATTCTCGTTTTGTGGAAAACCAGAATCGGGGAAATCTCTTTTTTTTTTTTTTTTTTATCCGAGAATTCTCGTTTTGTGGAAAACCAGAATCGGAGAAATCTTTTTTTTTTCTTTTTTTTTATCCGAGAAATCTCGTTTTGTGGAAAACCAGAATCGGAGAACTCTTTTTTTTTTTTTTTTTTTATCCGAGAATTCTGGTTTTGTGGAAAACCAGAATCGGAGAGACTTTTTTTTTTTTTTTTATCCGAGAATTCTCAGGTTTGTGGAAAACGAGAATCAGAGAAATTTTTTTTTTTTTCTTATCCGAGAATTCTCGTTTTGTGGAAAACCAGAATCGGAGAGATTTTTTTTTTTTTTTTATCCGAGAATTCTCAGGTTTGTGGAAAACGAGAATCGGAGAAATCTTTTTTTTTTTTTTTTTTATCCGAGAATTCTCGTTTTGTGGAAAACCAGAATCGGGGAAATTTTTTTTTTTTTTTTATCCGAGAATTCTCGTTTTGTGGAAAGGGAGAATCGGAGAAATTTTTTTTTTTTTTTTTTTATCCGAGAATTCTCGTTTTGTGGAAAACGAGAATCGGAGAAATTTTTTTTTCTTTTTTTTATCGGAGAATTCTCGTTTTGTGGAAAAAGAGAATCGGTGAATTTTTTTTTTTTTATCCGAGAATCTCGTTTTGTGGAAATCGAGAATCAGAGAAATTTTTTTTTTTTTTTATCCGAGAATTCTCGTTTTGTGGAAAACCAGAATCGGGCAAATTTTTTTTTTTTTTTTATCCGAGAATTCTCGTTTTGTGGAAAACGAGAATCAGAGAATTTTTTTTTTTTTTTTTTATCCGAGAATTCTCGTTTTGTGGAAAACCAGAATCGGAGATATTTTTTTTTTTTTTTTATCCGAGAATTCTCAGGTTAATGGAAAACGAGAATCGGAGAAAAATTTTTTTATATTTTTTTTTTATCGGAGAATTCTCGTTTTGTGGAAAACCAGAATCGGAGAAATCTCTTTTTTTTTTTTTTGTTTTTTTATCCGAGAATTCTCGTTTTGTGGAAAACCAGAATCGGGGAAATTTTTTTTCTTTTTTTTTTTATCCGAGAATTCTCGTTTTGTGGAAAACGAGAATCGGAGAAATTTTTTTTTTTTTTTTTTATCCGAGAATTCTCGTTTTGTGGAAAACCAGAATCGGAGAAATCTTTTTTTTTTTTTTTTTTTTATCCGAGAAATCTCGTTTTGTGGAAAACCAGAATCGGAGAAATCTTTTTTTTTTTTTTTTTTATCCGAGAATTCTCGTTTTGTGGAAAACCAGAATCGGGGAAATCTCTTTTTTTTTTTTTTTTTTTATCCGAGAATTCTCTTTTTGTGGAAAACCAGAATCGGAGAAATCTTTTTTTTTCTTTTTTTTTATCCGAGAAATCTCGTTTTGTGGAAAACCAGAATCGGAGAAATCTTTTTTTTTTTTTTTTTTTTTATCCGAGAATTCTGGTCTTGTGGAAAGCCAGAATCGGAGAGACTTTTTTTTTTTTTTTTATCCGAGAATTCTCAGGTTTGTGGAAAACGAGAATCGGAGAAAAATTTTTTTTATTTTTTTTTTATCGGAGAATTCTCGTTTTGTGGAAAACCAGAATCGGAGAAATCTTTTTTTTTTTTTTTTTATCCGAGAATTCTCGTTTTATGGAAAACCAGAATCGGGGAATTTTTTTTTTTTTGTCCGAGAATTCTCGTTTTGTGGAAAACGAGAATCGGAGAAATTTTTTTTTTTTTTTTTATCGGAGAATTCTCGTTTTGTGGAAAACGAGAATCGGAGAAATTTTTTTTTTTTTTTTTTATCCGAGAATTCTCGTTTTGTGGAAAACGAGAATCGGAGAAATTTTTTTTTTTTTTTATCCGAGGTTTCTCGTTGTGTGGAAAACCAGAATTGGAGAAATTTTTTTTTTTTTTTTATCCGAGAATTCTCGTTTTGTGGAAAACCAGAATCGGGGAAATTTTTTTTTTTTTTTTATCCGAGAATTCTCGTTTTGTGGAAAACGAGAATCAGGGAATTTTTTTTTTTTTTTTTTTATCCGAGAATTCTCGTTTTATTGAAAACCAGAATCGGAGAGATTTTTTTTTTTTTTTTTTATCCGCGAATTCTCAGGTTAATGGAAAACGAGAATCGGAGAAAAATTTTTTTATATTTTTTTTTTTATCGGAGAATTCTCGTTTTGTGGAAAACCAGAATCGGAGAAATCTCTTTTTTTTTTTTTTTTTTTTATCCGAGAATTCTCGTTTTGTGGAAAACGAGAATCGGAGAAATTTTTTTTTTTTTTTTTATCCGAGAATTCTCGTTTTGTGGAAAATTAGAATCGGAGAAATCTTTTTTTTTTTTTTTTTTTATCCGAGAAATCTCGTTTTGTGGAAAACCAGAATCGGAGAAATCTTTTTTTTTTTTTTTTTTTTATCCGAGAATTCTCGTTTTGTGGAAAACCAGAATCGGGGAAATTTTTTTTTTTTTTTTATCCGAGAATTCTCGTTTTGTGGAAAACGAGAATCGGAGAAATTTTTTTTTTTTTTTTTATCGGAGAATTCTCGTTTTGTGGAAAACGAGAATCGGAGAAATTTTTTTTTTTTTTTTTTTATCCGAGAATTCTCGTTTTGTGGAAAACGAGAATCGGAGAAATTTTTTTTTTTTTTTATCCGAGGTTTCTCGTTGTGTGGAAAACCAGAATCGGAGAAATTTTTTTTTTTTTTTTTATCCGAGAATTCTCGTTTTGTGGAAAACCAGAATCGGGGAAATTTTTTTTTTTTTTTATCCGAGAATTCTTGTTTTGTGGAAAACGAGAATCAGGGAATTTTTTTTTTTTTTTTTTTATCCGAGAATTCTCGTTTTATTGAAAACCAGAATCGGAGAGATTTTTTTTTTTTTTTTTATCCGCGAATTCTCAGGTTAATGGAAAACGAGAATCGGAGAAAAATTTTTTTATATTTTTTTTTTTATCGGAGAATTCTCGTTTTGTGGAAAACCAGAATCGGAGAAATCTCTTTTTTTTTTTTTTTTTTTTTATCCGAGAATTCTCGTTTTGTGGAAAACCAGAATCGGGGAAATTTTTTTTCTTTTTTTTTTTATCCGAGAATTCTCGTTTTGTGGAAAACGAGAAATTTTTTTTTTTTTTTTTATCCGAGAATTCTCGTTTTGTGGAAAATTAGAATCGGAGAAATCTTTTTTTTTTTTTTTTTTATCCGAGAAATCTCGTTTTGTGGAAAACCAGAATCGGAGAAATCTTTTTTTTTTTTTTTTTTTTTATCCGAGAATTCTCGTTTTGTGGAAAACCAGAATCGGGGAAATTTTTTTTTTTTTTATCCGAGAATTCTCGTTTTGTGGAAAACGAGAATCAGAGAAATTTTTTTTTTTTTTTTTATCCGAGAATTCTGGTTTTGTGGAAAACCAGAATCGGAGAGACTTTTTTTTTTTTTTTATCCGAGAATTCTCAGGTTTGTGGAAAACGAGAATCGGAGAAAATTTTTTTATATTTTTTTTTTTATCGGAGAATTCTCGTTTTGTGGAAAACCAGAATCGGAGAAATCTCTTTTTTTTTTTTTTTTTTTTTTATCCGAGAATTCTCGCTTTGTGGAAAACCAGAATCGGGGAAATTTTTTTTTTTTTTTTATCCGAGAATTCTCGTTTTGTGGAAAACGAGAATCAGAGAAATTTTTTTTTTCTTTTTTTATCCGAGAATTCTGGTTTTGTGGAAAACCAGAATCGGAGAGACTTTTTTTTTTTTTTTATCCGAGAATTCTCAGGTTTGTGGAAAACGAGAATCGGAGAAAATTTTTTTTTATTTTTTTTTTTATCGGAGAATTCTCGTTTTGTGGAAAACCAGAATCGGAGAAATCTCTTTTTTTTTTTTTTTTTTTTATCCGAGAATTCTCGTTTTGTGGAAAACGAGAATCGGAGAAATTTTTTTTTTTTTTTTTATCCGAGAATTCTCGTTTTGTGGAAAATTAGAATCGGAGAAATCTTTTTTTTTTTTTTTTTTATCCGAGAAATCTCGTTTTGTGGAAAACCAGAATCGGAGAAATCTTTTTTTTTTTTTTTTTTTTATCCGAGAATTCTCGTTTTGTGGAAAACCAGAATCGGGGAAATTTTTTTTTTTTTTTTATCCGAGAATTCTCGTTTTGTGGAAAACGAGAATCGGAGAAATTTTTTTTTTTTTTTTTTATCGGAGAATTCTCGTTTTGTGGAAAACGAGAATCGGAGAAATTTTTTTTTTTTTTTTTTATCCGAGAATTCTCGTTTTGTGGAAAACGAGAATCGGAGAAATTTTTTTTTTTTTTTATCCGAGGTTTCTCGTTGTGTGGAAAACCAGAATTGGAGAAATTTTTTTTTTTTTTTTTATCCGAGAATTCTCGTTTTGTGGAAAACCAGAATCGGGGAAATTTTTTTTTTTTTTTATCCGAGAATTCTCGTTTTGTGGAAAACGAGAATCAGGGAATTTTTTTTTTTTTTTTTTTATCCGAGAATTCTCGTTTTATTGAAAACCAGAATCGGAGAGATTTTTTTTTTTTTTTTTATCCGCGAATTCTCAGGTTAATGGAAAACGAGAATCGGAGAAAAATTTTTTTATCTTTTTTTTTTTATCGGAGAATTCTCGTTTTGTGGAAAACCAGAATCGGAGAAATCTCTTTTTTTTTTTTTTTTTTTTATCCGAGAATTCTCGTTTTGTGGAAAACCAGAATCGGGGAAATTTTTTTTCTTTTTTTTTTTATCCGAGAATTCTCGTTTTGTGGAAAACGAGAATCGGAGAAATTTTTTTTTTTTTTTTATCCGAGAATTCTCGTTTTGTGGAAAATTAGAATCGGAGAAATCTTTTTTTTTTTTTTTTTTATCCGAGAAATCTCGTTTTGTGGAAAACCAGAATCGGAGAAATCTTTTTTTTTTTTTTTTTTTTTATCCGAGAATTCTCGTTTTGTGGAAAACCAGAATCGGGGAAATTTTTTTTTTTTTTATCCGAGAATTCTCGTTTTGTGGAAAACGAGAATCAGAGAAATTTTTTTTTTTTTTTTTATCCGAGAATTCTGGTTTTGTGGAAAACCAGAATCGGAGAGACTTTTTTTTTTTTTTTATCCGAGAATTCTCAGGTTTGTGGAAAACGAGAATCGGAGAAAATTTTTTTATATTTTTTTTTTTATCGGAGAATTCTCGTTTTGTGGAAAACCAGAATCGGAGAAATCTCTTTTTTTTTTTTTTTTTTTTTTATCCGAGAATTCTCGCTTTGTGGAAAACCAGAATCGGGGAAATTTTTTTTTTTTTTTTATCCGAGAATTCTCGTTTTGTGGAAAACGAGAATCAGAGAAATTTTTTTTTTCTTTTTTTATCCGAGAATTCTGGTTTTGTGGAAAACCAGAATCGGAGAGACTTTTTTTTTTTTTTATCCGAGAATTCTCAGGTTTGTGGAAAACGAGAATCGGAGAAAATTTTTTTTTATTTTTTTTTTTATCGGAGAATTCTCGTTTTGTGGAAAACCAGAATCGGAGAAATCTTTTTTTTTTTTTTTTTTATCCGAGAATTCTCGTTTTATGGAAAACCAGAATCGGGGAAATTTTTTTTTTTTTATCCGAGAATTCTCGTTTTGTGGAAAACGAGAATCGGAGAAATTTTTTTTTTTTTTTTTTTTTATCCGAGAATTCTCGTTTTGTGGAAAGCGAGAATCAGAGAAATTTTTTTTTTTTTTTTTATCGGAGAATTCTCGTTTTGTGGAAAACGAGAATCGGAGAAATTTTTTTTTGTTTTTTTTTTTATCCGAGAATTCTCGTTTTCCGGAAAACGAGAATCGGAGAAATTTTTTTTTTTTTTTTTTTTTTATCGGAGAATTCTCGTTTTGTGGAAAAAGAGAATCGGAGAAATTTTTTTTTTTTTTTTATCCGAGAATTCTCGTTTTGTGGAAAACCAGAATCGGGGAAATTTTTTTTTATTTTTTATCCGAGAATTCTCGTTTTGTGGAAAACGAGAATCGGAGAAATTTTTTTTTTTTTTTTATTTTTTATCCGAGGATTCTGGTTTTGATGAAAACGAGAATCGGAGAAATTTTTTTTTTTTTTTATCGGAGAATTCTCGTTTTGTGGAAAACGAGAATCGGAGAAATTTTTTTTTTTTTTTTTTTATCCGAGAATTCTCGTGTTGTGGAAAATCAGAATCGGAGAAATTTTTTTTTTTTTTTTATCTGAGAATTCTCGTTTTGTGGAAAACCGGAATCGGAGAAATCTTTTTTTTTTTTTTTTTTTTTTTATCCGAGAATTCTCATTTGGTGGAAAACCAGAATCGGGGAAATTTTTTTTTTTTTTTATCCGAGAATTCTCGTTTTGTGGAAAACGAGAATCGGAGAAATTTTTTTTTTTTTTTTTTCATCCGAGAATTCTCGTTTTGTGGAAAACCAGAATCGGAGAGATTTTTTTTTTTTTTTTTTATCGCAGAATTCTCAGGTTTGTGGAAAACGAGAATCGGAGAAATTTTTTTTTGTTTTTTTTTTATCCGAGAATTCTCGTTTTGTGGAAAACGAGAATCGGAGAAATTTTTTTTTTTTTTTTATCCGAGGTTTCTCGTTGTGTGGAAAACCAGAATCGGAGAAATTTTTTTTTTTTTTTTTTTTATCCGAGAATTCTCGTTTTGTGGAAAACCAGAATCGGAGAAATCTTTTTTTTTTTTTTTTTATCCGAGAATTCTCGTTTTGTGGAAAACCAGAATCGGGGAAATTTTTTTTTTTTTTTTATCCGAGAATTCTCGTTTTGTGGAAAACGAGAATCGGAGAAATTTTTTTTTGTTTTTTTTTTTATCCGAGAATTCTCGTTTTCCGGAAAACGAGAATCGGAGAGATTTTTTTTTTTTTTTTTTATCGGAGAATTCTCAGGTTTGTGGAAAACGAGAATCGGAGAAATTTTTTTTTGTTTTTTTTTTATCCGAGAATTCTCGTTTTGTGGAAAACGAGAATCGGAGAAATTTTTTTTTTTTTTTTATCCGAGGTTTCTCGTTGTGTGGAAAACCAGAATCGGAGAAATTTTTTTTTTTTTTTTTTTATCCGAGAATTCTCGTTTTGTGGAAAACCAGAATCGGAGAAATCTTTTTTTTTTTTTTTTTATCCGAGAATTCTCGTTTTGTGGAAAACCAGAATCGGGGAAATTTTTTTTTTTTTTTATCCGAGAATTCTCGTTTTGTGGAAAACGAGAATCGGAGAAATTTTTTTTTGTTTTTTTTTTTATCCGAGAATTCTCGTTTTCCGGAAAACGAGAATCGGAGAAATTTTTTTTTTTTTTTTTTTTTTATCGGAGAATTCTCGTTTTGTGGAAAAAGAGAATCGGAGAAATTTTTTTTTTTTTTTTATCCGAGAATTCTCGTTTTGTGGGAAACCAGAATCGGGGAAATTTTTTTTTTTTTTTATCCGAGAATTCTCGTTTTGTGGAAAACGAGAATCGGAGAAATTTGTTTTTTTTTTTTTTTCATCCGAGAATTCTCGTTTTGTGGAAAACGAGAATCGGAGAAATTTGTTTTTTTTTTTTTTTTATCGGAGAATTCTCGTGTTGTGGAAAATCAGAATCGGAGAAATTTTTTTTTTTTTTTTTTTATCTGAGAATTCCCGTTTTGTGGAAAACCGGAATCGGAGAAATCTTTTTTTTTTTTTTTTTTTTTTTCCGAGAATTCTCATTTTGTGGAAAACCAGAATCTGGGAAATTTTTTTTTTTCTTACCCGAGAATTCTCGTTTTGTGGAAAACGAGAATCGGATAAATTTTTTTTTTTTTTTTATCCGAGAATTCTCGTTTTGTGGAAAACCAGAATCGGAGAGATTTTTTTTTTTTTTTTTTTATCCGAGAATTCTCAGGTTTGTGGAAAACGAGAATCGGAGAAAAAAACTTTTTTATTTTTTTTTTTATCGGAGAATTCTCGTTTCGTGGAAAACCAGAATCGGAGAAATCTCTTTTTTTTTTTTTTTTTTTATCCGAGAATTCTCGTTTTGTGGAAAACCAGAATCGGGGAAATTTTTTTTCTTTTTTTTTTATCCGAGAATTCTCGTTTTGTGGAAAACGAGAATCGGAGAAATTTTTTTTTTTTTTTTTATCCGAGAATTCTCGTTTTGTGGAAAACCAGAATCGGAGAAATCTTTTTTTTTTTTTTTTTTTTATCCGAGAATTCTCGTTTTGTGGAAAACCAGAATCGGAGAAATCTTTTTTTTTTTTTTTTTTTTTATCCGAGAATTCTCGTTTTGTGGAAAACCAGAATCGGGGAAATTTGTTTTTTTTTTTATCCGAGAATTCTGGTTTTGTGGAAAACGAGAATCAGAGAAATTTTTTTTTTTTTTTTATCCGAGAATTCTCAGGTTTGTGGAAAACGAGAATCGGAGAAAATTTTTTTTTTTTTTTTTTTTATCCGAGAATTCTCGTTTTGTGGAAAACCAGAATCGGAGAAATCTTTTTTTTTTTTTTTTTTTCTCCGAGAATTCTCGTTTTGTGGAAAACGAGAATCGGAGAAATTTTTTTTTTTTTTTTATCAGAGAATTCTCGTTTTGTGGAAAACGAGAATCGGAGAAATTTTTTTTTTTTTTTTTTATCCGAGAATTCTCGTTTTGTGGAAAACGAGAATCGGAGAAAAGATTTTTTTTTTTTTTATCGGAGAATTCTCGTTTTGTGGAAAACCAGAATCGGAGAAATTTTTTTTTTTTTTTTATCCGAGAATTCTCGTTGTGTGGAAAACCAGAATCGGAGAAATCTTTTTTTTTTTTTTTATCCGAGAATTCTCGTTTTGTGGAAAACCAGAATCGGAGAAATCTTTTTTTTTTTTTTTTATCCGAGAATTCTCGTTTTGTGGAAAAAAAGAATCGGGGAAATTTTTTTTTTTTTTATCCGAGAATTCTCGTTTTGTGGAAAACGAGAATCGGAGAAATTTTTTTTTGTTTTTTTTTTTATCCGAGAATTCTCGTTTTCCGGAAAACGAGAATCGGAGAAATTTTTTTTTTTTTTTTTTTATCGGAGAATTCTCGTTTTGTAGAAAAAGAGAATCGGAGAAATTTTTTTTTTTTTTTTATCCGAGAATTCTCGTTTTGTGGAAAACCAGAATCGGGGAAATTTTTTTTTTTTTTTTATCCGAGAATTCTCGTTTTGTGGAAAACGAGAATCGGAGAAATTTTTTTTTTTTTTCTTTAATCCGAGGATTCTCGTTTTGATGAAAACGAGAATCGGAGAAATTTTTTTTTTTTTTTTATCGGAGAATTCTCGTTTTGTGGAAAACGAGACTCGGAGAAATTTTTTTTTTTTTTTTTTTATCGGAGAATTCTCGTGTTGTGGAAAATCAGAATCGGAGAAATTTTTTTTTTTTTTTTTTATCTGAGAATTCTCGTTTTGTGGAAAACCGGAATCGGAGAAATCTTTTTTTTTTTTTTTTTTTTTATCCGAGAATTTTCATTTTGTGGAAAACCAGAATCGGGGAAATTTTTTTTCACTTTTTATCCGAGAATTCTCGTTTTGTGGAAAACGAGAATCGGGGAAATTTTTTTTTTTTTTTTTTTTTTATCCGAGAATTCTCGTTTTGTGGAAAACGAGAATCGGACAAATTTTTTTTTTTTTTTTTTATCGGAGAATTCTCGTTTTGTTGAAAACGAGAATCGGAGATTTTTTTTTTTTTTTTTTTTATCCGAGAATTCTCGTTTTGTGGAAAACCAGAATCGGACAAATTTTTTTTTTTTTTATCCGAGAATTCTCGTTGTCTGGAAAACCAGAATCGGAGAAATTTTTTTTTTTTTTTTTATCCGAGAATTCTCGTTTTGTGGAAAACCAGAATCGGAGAAATCTTTTTTTTTTTTTTTTATCCGAGAATTCTCGTTTTGTGGAAAAAAAGAATCGGGGAAATTTTTTTTTTTTTTATCCGAGAATTCTCGTTTTGTGGAAAACGAGAATCGGAGAAATTTTTTTTTGTTTTTTTTTTTATCCGAGAATTCTCGTTTTCCGGAAAACGAGAATCGGAGAAATTTTTTTTTTTTTTTTTTTTATCGGAGAATTCTCGTTTTGTAGAAAAAGAGAATCGGAGAAATTTTTTTTTTTTTTTTATCCGAGAATTCTCGTTTTGTGGAAAACCAGAATCGGGGAAATTTTTTTTTTTTTTTTATCCGAGAATTCTCGTTTTGTGGAAAACGAGAATCGGAGAAATTTTTTTTTTTTTTCTTTAATCCGAGGATTCTCGTTTTGATGAAAACGAGAATCGGAGAAAATTTTTTTTTTTTTTTATCGGAGAATTCTCGTTTTGTGGAAAACGAGACTCGGAGAAATTTTTTTTTTTTTTTTTTTATCGGAGAATTCTCGTGTTGTGGAAAATCAGAATCGGAGAAATTTTTTTTTTTTTTTTTTATCTGAGAATTCTCGTTTTGTGGAAAACCGGAATCGGAGAAATCTTTTTTTTTTTTTTTTTTTTTATCCGAGAATTTTCATTTTGTGGAAAACCAGAATCGGGGAAATTTTTTTTCACTTTTTATCCGAGAATTCTCGTTTTGTGGAAAACGAGAATCGGGGAAATTTTTTTTTTTTTTTTTTTTTTATCCGAGAATTCTCGTTTTGTGGAAAACGAGAATCGGACAAATTTTTTTTTTTTTTTTTTATCGGAGAATTCTCGTTTTGTTGAAAACGAGAATCGGAGATTTTTTTTTTTTTTTTTTTATCCGAGAATTCTCGTTTTGTGGAAAACCAGAATCGGACAAATTTTTTTTTTTTTTATCCGAGAATTCTCGTTGTCTGGAAAACCAGAATCGGAGAAATTTTTTTTTTTTTTTTTTTATCCGAGAATTCTCATTTTGTGGAAAACCAGAATCGGAGAAATCTTTTTTTTTTTTTTTTTCTATCCGAGAATTCTCGTTTTGTGGAAAACGAGAATCGGAGAAATTTTTCTTTTTTTTTTTTTTTATCCGAGGATTCTCGTTTTGTGGAAAACGAGAATCGGAGAAATTTTTTTTTTTTTTTTTTATCGGAGAATTCCCCTTTTGTGGAAAACGAGAATCGGAGAAATTTTTTTTTTTTTCTTTTTTCATCCGAGAATTCTCGTTTTGTGGAAAACGAGAATCGGAGAAATTATTATTTTTTTTTTTTTTATCGGAGAATTCTTGTGTTGTGGAAAATCAGAATCGGAGAAATTTTTTTTTTTTTTATCCGAGAATTCTCGTTTTGTGGAAAACGAGAATCGGAGAAATTTTTTTTTTTTTTTTTATCCGAGAATTCTCATTTTGTGGAAAATCAGAATCGGAGAAATTTTTTTTTTTTTTTATCCGAGAATTCTCGTTTTGTGGAAAACGAGAATCGGAGAAATTTTTTTTTTTTTTTTATCCGAGAATTCTCATTTTGTGGAAAACCAGAATCGGAGAAATCTTTTTTTTTTTTTTTTTTTATCCGAGAATTCTCGTTTTGTGGAAAACCAGAATCGGAGAAATCTTTTTTTTTTTTTTTTTATCCGAGAATTCTTGTTTTGTGGAAAACCAGAATCGCGGAAATTTTTTTTTTTTTTATCCGAGAATTCTCGTTTTGTGGAAAACGAGAATCAGAGAAATTTTTTTTTTTTTTTTTATCCGAGAATTCTCGTTTTGTGGAAAACCAGAATCGGAGAGATTTTTTTTTTTTTTTTATCCGAGAATTCTCAGGTTTGTGGAAAACGAGAATCGGAGAAAATTTTTTATTTATTTTTTTTTTTATCCGAGAATTCTCGTTTTGTGGAAAACCAGAATCGGAGAAATTTTTTTTTTTTTTTTTTATCCGAGAATTCTCGTTTTGTGGAAAACCAGAATCGGAGAAATTTTTTTTTTTTTTTTTATCCGAGAATTCTCGTTTTGTGGAAAACGAGAATCGGAGAAATTTTTTTTTTTTTTTTATCGGAGAATTCTCGTTTTGTGGAAAACCAGAATCGGAGAAATTTTTTTTTTTTTTTTATCCGAGAATTCTCGTTTTGTGGAAAACGAGAATCGGAGAAAAATTTTTTTTTTTTTATCGGAGAATTCTCGTTTTGTGGAAAACCAGAATCGGAGAAATTTTTTTTTATTTTTTATCCGAGAATTCTCGTTGTGTGGAAAACCAGAATCGGAGAAATCTTTTTTTTTTTTTTTTTTTATCCGAGAATTCTCGTTTTGTGGAAAACCAGAATCGGGGAAATTTTTTTTTTTTTTTTTTATCCGAGAATTCTCGTTTTGTGGAAAACGAGAATCGGAGAAATTTTTTTTTGTTTTTTTTTTTATCCGAGAATTCTCGTTTTCCGGAAAACGAGAATCGGAGAAATTTTTTTTTTTTTTTTTTTTATCGGAGAATTCTCGTTTTGTGGAAAAAGAGAGTCGGAGAAATCTTTTCTTTTTTTTTATCCGAGAATTCTCGTTTTGTTGAAAACGAGAATCGGAGATTTTTTTTTTTTTTTTTTATCCGAGAATTCTCGTTTTGTGGAAAACCAGAATCGGACAAATTTTTTTTTTTTTATCCGAGAATTCTCGTTGTCTGGAAAACCAGAATCGGAGAAATTTTTTTTTTTTTTTTTTTTATCCGAGAATTCTCATTTTGTGGAAAACCAGAATCGGAGAAATCTTTTTTTTCTGTTTTTTTTTATCCGAGAATTCTCGTTTTGTGGAAAACGAGAATCGGAGAAATTTTTTTTTTTTTTTTTTTTTATCCGAGGATTCTCGTTTTGTGGAAAACGAGAATCGGAGAAATTTTTTTTTTTTTTTTTTTATCGGAGAATTCCCGTTTTGTGGAAAACGAGAATCGGAGAAATTTTTTTTTTTTTTTTTTTTTATCCGAGAATTCTCATTTTGTGGAAAACCAGAATCGGACAAATTTTTTTTTTTTTATCCGAGAATTCTCGTTGTCTGGAAAACCAGAATCGGAGAAATTTTTTTTTTTTTTTTTTTTTATCCGAGAATTCTCATTTTGTGGAAAACCAGAATCGGAGAAATCTTTTTTTTTTTTTTTTTTTATCCGAGAATTCTCGTTTTGTGGAAAACGAGAATCGGAGAAATTTTTTTTTTTTCTTTTTTCATCCGAGAATTCTCGTTTTGTGGAAAACGAGAATCGGAGAAATTATTATTTTTTTTTCTTTTATCGGAGAATTCTCGTGTTGTGGAAAATCAGAATCGGAGAAATTTTTTTTTTTTTTATCCGAGAATTCTCGTTTTGTGGAAAATCAGAATCGGAGAAATTTTTTTTTTTTTTTATCCGAGAATTCTCGTTTTGTGGAAAACGAGAATCGGAGAAATTTTTTTTTTTTTTTTATCCGAGAATTCTCAGTTTGTGGAAAACCAGAATCGGAGAAATCTTTTTTTTTTTTTTTTTTTATCCGAGAATTCTCGTTTTGTGGAAAACCAGAATCGGAGAAATCTTTTTTTTTTTTTTTTTTTTATCCGAGAATTCTTGTTTTGTGGAAAACCAGAATCGCGGAAATTTTTTTTTTTTTTTTATCCGAGAATTCTCGTTTTGTGGAAAACGAGAATCAGAGAAATTTTTTTTTTTTTTTTATCCGAGAATTCTCGTTTTGTGGAAAACCAGAATCGGAGAGATTTTTTTTTTTTTTTTATCCGAGAATTCTCAGGTTTGTCGAAAACGAGAATCGGAGAAAAAATTTTTTTTATTTTTTTTTTATCCGAGAATTCTCGTTTTGTGGAAAACCAGAATCGGAGAAATTTTTTTTTTTTTTTTTTTATCCGAGAATTCTCGTTTTGTGGAAAACCAGAATCGGAGAAATTTTTTTTTTTTTTTTTTTATCCGAGAATTCTCGTTTTGTGGAAAACGAGAATCGGAGAAATTTTTTTTTTTTTTTTATCGGAGAATTCTCGTTTTGTGGAAAACCAGAATCGGAGAAATTTTTTTTTTTTTTTATCCGAGAATTCTCGTTTTGTGGAAAACGAGAATCGGAGAAATTTTTTTTTTTTTTTATCGGAGAATTCTCGTTTTCTGGAAAACCAGAATCGGAGAAATTTTTTTTTATTTTTTATCCGAGAATTCTCGTTGTGTGGAAAACCAGAATCGGAGAAATTTTTTTTTTTTTTTTTTCCGAGAATTCTCGTTTTGTGGAAAACCGGAATCGGAGAAATCTTTTTTTTTTTTTTTTTTATCCGAGAATTCTCGTTTTGTGGAAAACCAGAATCGGGGAAATTTTTTTTTTTTTTTTTTATCCGAGAATTCTCGTTTTGTGGAAAACGAGAATCGGAGAAATTTTTTTTTGTTTTTTTTTTTATCCGAGAATTCTCGTTTTCCGGAAAACGAGAATCGGAGAAATTTTTTTTTTTTTTTTTTTATCGGAGAATTCTCGTTTTGTGGAAAAAGAGAGTCGGAGAAATCTTTTCTTTTTTTTTATCCGAGAATTCTCGTTTTGTGGAAAACCAGAATCGGGGAAATTTTTTTTTTTTTATCCGAGAATTCTCGTTTTGTGGAAAACGAGAATCGGAGAAATTTTTTTTTTTTTTTTTTTTATCCGAGGATTCTCGTTTTGATGAAAACGAGAATCGGAGAAATTTTTTTTTTTTTTTCTATCGGAGGGTTCTCGTTTTGTGGAAAACGAGAATCGGAGAAATTTTTTTTTTTTTTTTTTTTTCATCCGAGAATTTTCGTTTTGTGGAAAACGAGAATCGGAGAAATCTTTTTTTTTTTTTTTTTTTTACCTGAGAATTCTCATTTTGTGGAAAACCAGAATCGGGGAATTTTTTTTTTTTTTTTATCCGAGAATTCTCGTTTTGTGGAAAACGAGAATCGGAGAATTTTTTTTTTTTTTTTTATCCGAGAATTCTCGTTTTGTGGAAAACGAGAATCGGAGAAATTTTTTTTTTTTTTTTTATCGAAGAATTCTCGTTTTGTCGAAAACGAGAATCGGAGAAATTTTTTTTTTTTTTTTATCCGAGAATTTTCGTTTTGTGGAAAACCAGAATCGGACAAATTTTATTTTTTTTTATGCGAGAATTCGCGTTGTCTGGAAAACCAGAATCGGAGAAATTTTTTTTTTTTTTTTTTATCCGAGAATTCTCGTTTTGTGGAAAACCACAATCGGAGAAATCTTTTTTTTTTTTTTTTTTTTATCCGAGAATTCTCGTTTTGTGGAAAACGAGAATCGGAGAAATTTTTTTTTTTTTTTTTTTTATCCGAGGATTCTCGTTTTGTCGAAAACGAGAATCGGAGAAATTTTTTTTTTTTTTTTTTATCGGAGAATTCTCGTTTTGTGGAAAACGAGAATCGGAGAAATTTTTTTTTTTTTTTTTCAACCGAGAATTCTCGTTTTGTGGAAAACGAGAATCGGAGAAATTTTTTTTTTTTTTTTTATCGGAGAATTCTCGTGTTGTGGAAAATCAGAATCGGAGAAATTTTTTTTTTTGTTTTATCCGAGAATTCTCGTTTTGTGCAAAACCAGAATCGGAGAAATCTTTTTTTTTTTTTTTTTTTATCCGAGAATTCTCGTTTTGTGAAAAACCAGAATCGGGCAAATTTTTTTTTTTTCTTTTTATCCGAGAATTCTCGTTTTGTGGAAAACGAGAATCGGAGAAATTTTTTTTTTTTTTTTTTTATCCGCGGATTCTCGTTTTGTGGAAGACGAGAATCGGAGAAATTTTTTTTTTTTTTTTTATCGGAGAATTCTCGTTTTGTGGAAAACGAGAATCGGAGAAATTTTTTTTTTTTTTTTATCCGAGAATTCTCGTTTTGTGGAAAACGAGAATCGCAGAAAATTTTTTTTTTTTTTTTTATCGGAGAATTCTCGTTGTGTGGAAAACCAGAATCGGAGAAATTTTTTTTTTTTTTTATCCGAGAATTCTCGTTTTGTGGAAAACCAGAATCGGAGAAATCTTTTTCTTTTTTTTTTTTTTTATCCGAGAATTCTCGTTTTGTGGAAAACCAGAATCGGGGAAATTTTTTTTTTTTTTTATCCGAGAATTCTCGTTTTGTGGAAAACGAGAATCGGAGAAATTTTTTTTTTGTTTTTTTTTTTGTCCGAGAATTCTCGTTTTGTGGAAAACGAGAATCGGAGAAATTTTTTTTTTTTTTTTTTATCGGAGAATCCTCTTTTTGTGGAAAAAGAGAATCGGAGAAAAAAAAAATTTTTTTTATCCGAGAATTCTCGTTTTGTGGAAAACCAGAATCGGAGAAATCTTTTTTTTTTTTTTTTTTTATCCGATAATTCTCGTTTTGTGGAAAACCAGAATCGGGGAAATTTTTTTTTTTTTTATCCGAGAATTCTCGTTTTGTGGAAAACGAGAATCAGAGAAATTTTTTTTTTTTCTATCCGAGAATTCTCGTTTTGTGGAAAACCAGATTCGGACAGATTTCTTTTTTTTTTTTTTTATCCGAGAATTCTCAGGTTTGTGGAAAACGAGAATCGGAGAAAATTTTTTTTTTATTTTTTTTTTTATCGGAGAATTCTCGTTTTGTGGAAAACCAGAATCGGAGAAATCTTTTTTTTTTTTTTTTTTTATCCGAGAATTCTCGTTTTGTGGAAAACCAGAATCGGGGAAATTTTTTTTTTTTTTATCCGAGAATTCTCGTTTTGTGGAAAACGAGAATCGGAGAAATTTTTTTTTTTTTTTTATCGGAGAATTCTCGTTTTGTGGAAAACGAGAATCGGAGAAATTTTTTTTTTTTTTTTTTTTTTATCGGAGAATTCTCGTTTTGTGGAAAACCAGAATCGGAGAAATTTTTTTTTTTTTTATCCGAGAATTCTCGTTGTGTGGAAAACCAGAATCGGAGAAATTTTTTTTTTTTTTTTTAATCCGAGAATTCTCGTTTTGTGGAAAACCAGAATCGGAGAAATCTTTTTTTTTTTTTTTTTTTATCCGAGAATTCTCGTTTTCTGGTAAACCAGAATCGGGGAAATTTTTTTTTTTTTTTTATCCGAGAATTCTCGTTTTGTGGAAAACGAGAATCGGAGAAATTTTTTTTTTTTTTTTTTTATCGGAGAATTCTCGTTTTGTGGAAAAAGAGAATCGGAGAAATTTTTTTTTTTTTTTTATCCGAGAATTCTCGTTTTGTGGAAAACGAGAATCGGAGAAATTTTTTTTTTTTTTTCTTTTTTATCCGAGGATTCTCGTTTTGTTGAAAACGAGAATCGGAGAAATTTTTTTTTTTTTTTTATCGGAGAATTCTCGTTTTGTGGAAAACGAGAATCGGAGAAATTTTTTTTTTTTTTTTTTCATCCGAGAATTCTCGTTTTGTGGAAAACGAGAATCGGAGAAATTTTTTTTTTTTTTTTTTATCGGAGCATTCTCGTGTTGTGGAAAATCAGAATCGGGGAATTTTTTTTTTTTTTTCTATCCGAGAATTCTCGTTTTGTGGAAAACCAGAATCGGAGAAATCTTTTTTTTTTTTTCTTTTTATCCGAGAATTCTCATTTTGTGGAAAACCAGAATCGGGGAAATTTCTTTTTTTTTTTTTTTATCCGAGAATTCTCGTTTTGTGGAAAACGAGAATCGGAGAAATTTTTTTTTTTTTTTTATCCGAGAATTCTCGTTTTGTGGAAACCGAGAATCGGAGAAATTTTTTTTTTTTTTTTTTATCGGAGAATTCTCGTTTTGTGGAAAACGAGAATCGGAGAAATTTTTTTTGTTTTTTTATCCGAGAATTCTCGTTTTGTGGAAAACGCGAATCGGAGAAAAAAAATTTTTTTTTTTTTAATCAGAGAATTCTCGTTTTGTGGAAAATCAGAATGCAACAAATTTTTTTTTTTTTTTATCCGAGAATTCTCGTTGTGTGGAAAACCAGAATCGGAGAAATTTTTTTTTTTTTTTTTTTATCCGAGAAAGCCAGAATCGGAGAAATCTTTTTTTTTTTTTTTTTTTTATCCGAGAATTCTCGTTTTGTGGAAAACCAGAATCGGGGAAATTTTTTTTTTTTTTTTATCCGAGAATTCTCGTTTTGTGGAAAACGAGAATCAGAGAAATTTTTTTTTTTTTTTTATCCGAGAATTCTCGTTTTGTGGAAAACCAGAATCAGAGAGATTTCTTTTTTTTTTTTTTTTATCCGAGAATTCTCAGGTTTGTGGAAAACGAGAATCGGAGAAAATTTTTTTTTTATTTTTTTTTTTATCGGAGAATTCTCGTTTACGGAAAACCAGGATCGGAGAAATCTTTTTTTTTTTTTTTTTTTATCCGAGAATTCTCGTTTTGTGGAAAACCAGAATCGGGGAAATTTTTTTTTTTTTTTTATCCGAGAATTCTCGTTTTGTGGAAAACAGGAATCGGAGAAATTTTTTTTTTTTTTTTTTATCCGAGAATTCTCGTTTTGTGGAAAACGAGAATCGCAGAAAATTTTTTTTTTTGTTTTTTATCGGAGAATTCTCGTTTTGTGGAAAACCAGAATCGGACAAATTTTTTTTTTTTTATCCGAGAATTCTCGTTGTGTGGAAAACCAGAATCGGAGAAATTTTTTTTTTTTTTTTATCCGAGAATTCTCGTTTTGTGGAAAACCAGAATCGGAGAAATTTTTTTTTTTTTTTTTTATCCGAGAATTCTCGTTTTGTGGAAAACCAGAATCGGGGAAATTTTTTTTTTTTTTTTATCCGAGAATTCTCGTTTTGTGGAAAACGAGAATCGGAGAAATTTTTTTTTGTTTTTTTTTTTATCCGAGAATTCTCGTTTTGTGGAAAACGAGAATCGGAGAAATTTTTTTTTTTTTTTTTTTATCGGAGAATCCTCTTTTTGTGGAAAAAGAGAATCGGAGAAAAATTTTTTTTTTTTTATCCGAGAATTCTCGTTTTGTGGAAAACCAGAATCGGAGAAATCTTTTTTTTTTTTTTTTTTTTTATCCGATAATTCTCGTTTTGTGGAAAACCAGAATCGGGGAAAATTTTTTTTTTTTTTTATCCGAGAATTCTCGTTTTGTGGAAAATGAGAATCAGAGAAATTTTTTTTTTTTTTATCCGAGAATTCTCGTTTTGTGGAAAACCAGAATCGGAGAGATTTCTTTTTTTTTTTTTTTATCTGAGAATTCTCAGGTTTGTGGAAAACGAGAATCGGAGAAAATGTTTTTTTTATTTTTTTTTTTTATCGGAGAATTCTCGTTTTGTGGAAAACCAGAATCGGAGAAATCTTTTTTTTTTTTTTTATCCGAGAATTCTCGTTTTGTGGAAAACCAGAATCGGGGAAATTTTTTTTTTTTTTTTTATCCGAGAATTCTCGTTTTGTGGAAAACGAGAATCGGAGAAATTTTTTTTTTTTTTTTTTTTATCCGAGTATTCTCGTTTTGTGGAAAACGAGAATCGGAGAAATTTTTTTTTTTTTTTATCGGACAATTCTCGTTTTGTGGAAAACCAGAATCGGACACATTTTTTTTTTTTTTTTTATCCGAGTATTCTCGTTTTGTGGAAAACGAGAATCGGAGAAATTTTTTTTTTTTTTTATCGGAGAATTCTCGTTTTGTGGAAAACCAGAATCGGACACATTTTTTTTTTTTTTTTTTATCAAAGGATTCTCGTTTTGTGGAAAACCAGAATCGGAGAAATTTTTTTTTTTTTTTATCCGAGAATTCTCGTTGTGTGGAAAACCAGAATCGGAGAAATTTTTTTTTTTTTTTTTTTTTATCCGAGAATTCTCGTTTTGTGGAAAACCAGAATCGGAGAAATCTTTTTTTTTTTTTTTTTTATCCGAGAATTCTCGTTTTGTGGAAAACCAGAATCGGGGAAATTTTTTTTTTTTTTTATCCGAGAATTCTCGTTTTGTGGAAAACGAGAATCGGAGAAAATTTTTTTTTGTTTTTTTTTTTATCCGAGAATTCTCGTTTTGTGGAAAACGAGAATCGGAGAAATTTTTTTTTTTTTTTTTATCGGAGAATTCTCGTTTTGTGGAAAAAGAGAATCGGAGAAATTTTTTTTTTTTTTTATCCGAGAACTCTCGTTTTGTGGAAAACCAGAATCGGGGGAAATTCTTTTTTTTTTTATCCGAGAATTCTCGTTTTGTGGAAAACGAGAATCGGAGAAATTTTTTTTTTTTTTTTTTTTTTTTATCCGAGGATTCTCGTTTTGTGGAAAACGAGAATTGGAGAAATTTGTTTTTTTTTTTTTATCGGAGAATTCTCGTTTTGTGGAAAACCAGAATCGGACACATTTTTTTTTTTTTTTTTTTATCCGAGAATTCTGGTTTTGTGGAAAACGAGAATCGGAGAAAAAAAAATTTTTTTTTTTTTATCGGAGAATTCTCGTTTTGTGGACAACCAGAATCGGAGAAATTTTTTTTTTTTTTTTATCCGAGAATTCTCGTTGTGTGGAAAACCAGAATCGGAGAAATTTTTTTTTTTTTTTTTTTTTATCCGAGAATTCTCGTTTTGTGGAAAACCAGAATCGGAGAAATCTTTTTTTTTTTTTTTTTTTTATCCGAGAATTCTCGTTTTGTGGAAAACCAGAATCGGGGAAATTTTTTTTTTTTTTTATCCGAGAATTCTCGTTTTGTGGAAAACGAGAATCGGAGAAATTTGTTTTTTTTTTTTTTTTATCGGAGAATTCTCGTTTTGTGGAAAAAGAGAATCGGAGAAATTTTTTTTTGTTTTTTTCTTTATCCGAGAATTCTCGTTTTGTGGAAAACGAGAATCGGAGAAATTTGTTTTTTTTTTTTTTTATCGGAGAATTCTCGTTTTGTGGAAAAAGAGAATCGGAGAAATTTTTTTTTTTTTTATCCGAGAATTCTCGTTTTGTGGAAAACCAGAATCGGGGGAAATTTTTTTTTTTTTTATCGGAGAATTCTCGTTTTGTGGAAAACGAGAATCGGAGAAATTTTTTTTTTTTTTTTTTTTTTTTATCCGAGGATTCTCGTTTTGTGGAAAACGAGAAGTGGAGAGATTTTTTTTTTTTTTTATCGGAGAATTCTCGTTTTTTTGGAAAACGAGAATCGGAGAAATTTTTTTTTTTTTTTTTTCATCCGAGAATTCTCGTTTTGTGGAAAACGAGAATCGGAGAAATTTTTTTTTTTTTTTTATCGGAGAATTCTCGTGTTGTGGAAAATCAGAATCGGAGAAATTTTTTTTTTTTTTTATCCGAGAATTCTCGTTTTGTGGAAAACCAGAATCGGGGAAATTTTTTTTTTTTTTTTATCCGAGAATTCTCGTTTTGTGGAAAACCAGAATCGGAGAAATCTTTTTTTTTTTTTTTTATCCGAGAATTCTCGTTTTGTGGAAAACCAGAATCGGGGAAATTTTTTTTTTTTTTTATCCGAGAATTCTCGTTTTGTGGAAAACGAGAATCGGAGAAATTTGTTTTTTTTTTTTTTTTATCGGAGAATTCTCGTTTTGTGGAAAAAGAGAATCGGAGAAATTTTTTTTTGTTTTTTTCTTTATCCGAGAATTCTCGTTTTGTGGAAAACGAGAATCGGAGAAATTTGTTTTTTTTTTTTTTTATCGGAGAATTCTCGTTTTGTGGAAAAAGAGAATCGGAGAAATTTTTTTTTTTTTTATCCGAGAATTCTCGTTTTGTGGAAAACCAGAATCGGGGGAAATTTTTTTTTTTTTTATCGGAGAATTCTCGTTTTGTGGAAAACGAGAATCGGAGAAATTTTTTTTTTTTTTTTTTTTTTTATCCGAGGATTCTCGTTTTGTGGAAAACGAGAAGTGGAGAAATTTTTTTTTTTTTTTTATCGGAGAATTCTCGTTTTTTTGGAAAACGAGAATCGGAGAAATTTTTTTTTTTTTTTTTTCATCCGAGAATTCTCGTTTTGTGGAAAACGAGAATCGGAGAAATTTTTTTTTTTTTTTTTATCGGAGAATTCTCGTGTTGTGGAAAATCAGAATCGGAGAAATTTTTTTTTTTTTTTTATCCGAGAATTCTCGTTTTGTGGAAAACCAGAATCGGGGAAATTTTTTTTTTTTTTTTATCCGAGAATTCTCGTTTTGTGGAAAACCAGAATCGGAGAAATCTTTTTTTTTTTTTTTTATCCGAGAATTCTCGTTTTGTGGAAAACCAGAATCGGGGAAATTTTTTTTTTTTTTTATCCGAGAATTCTCGTTTTGTGGAGAACGAGAATCGGAGAAATTTTTTTTTTTTTTTATCGGAGAATTCTCGTTTTGTGGAAAACGAGAATCGGAGAAATTTTTTTTTTTTTTTTTTATCCGAGAATTCTCGTTTTGTGGAAAACGAGAATCGGAGAAAAAAATTTTTTTTTTTTTTTATCGGAGAATTCTCGTTTTCTGGAAAACCAGAATCGGAGAAATTTTTTTTTTTTTTATCCGAGAATTCTCGTTGTGTGGAAAACCAGAATTGGAGAAATTTTTTTTTTTTTTTTTTTTATCCGAGAATTCTCGTTTTGTGGAAAACGAGAATCGGAGAAATTTTTTTTTTTTTTTTTTTTTATCCGAGAATTCTCGTTTTTTGGAAACCGAGAATCGGAGAAAAATTTTTTTTTTTTTTTATCGGAGAATTGTCGTTTTGTGGAAAACGAGAATCGGAGAAATTTTTTTTTTTTCTTTTTATCCGAGAATTCTCGTTTTGTGGAAAACGCGAATCGGAGAAAAAAATTTGTTTTTTTTTTTTAATCAGAGAATTCTCGTTTTGTGGAAAACCAGAATGCAACAAATTTTTTTTTTTTTTTATCCGAGAATTCTCGTTGTGTGGAAAACCAGAATCGGAGATATTTTTTTTTTTTTTTTATCCGAGAATTCTCGTTTTGTGGAAAACCAGAATCGGAGAAGTCTTTTTTTTTTTTTTTTTTTTTATCCGAGAATTCTCGTTTTGTGGAAAACCAGAATCGGGGAAATTTTTTTTTTTTTATCCGAGAATTCTCGTTTTGTGGAAAACGAGAATCAGAGAAATTTTTTTTTTTTTTTATCCGAGAATTCTCGTTTTGTGGAAAACCAGAATCAGAGAGATTTCTTTTTTTTTTTTTTTTATCCGAGAATTCTCAGGTTTGTGGAAAACGAGAATCGGAGAAAATTTTTTTTTTATTTTTTTTTTTATCGGAGAATTCTCGTTTTGTGGAAAACCAGAATCGGGGAAATCTTTTTTTTTTTTTTTTATCCGAGAATTCTCGTTTTGTCGAAAACCAGAATCGGGGAAATTTTTTTTTTTTTTTATCCGAGAATTCTCGTTTTGTGGAAAACGGGAATCGGAGAAATTTTTTTTTTTTTTTTATCCGAGAATTCTCGTTTTGTGGAAAACGAGAATCGCAGAAAATTTTTTTTTTTGTTTTTTATCGGAGAATTCTCGTTTTGTGGAAAACCAGAATCGGACAAATTTTTTTTTTATACTTATCCGAGAATTCTCGTTGTGTGGAAAACCAGAATCGGAGAAATTTTTTTTTTTTTATCCGAGAATTCTCGTTTTGTGGAAAACCAGAATCGGAGAAATCCTTTTTTTTTATTTTTTTTTTATCCGAGAATTCTCGTTTTGTGGAAAACCAGAATCGGGGAAATTTTTTTTTTTTTTTATCCGAGAATTCTCGTTTTGTGGAAAACGAGAATCGGAGAAATTTTTTTTTTGATTTTTTTTTTATCCGAGAATTCTTGTTTTGTGGAAAACGAGAATCGGAGAAATTTTTTTTTTTTTTTTTTTATCGGAGAATCCTCTTTTTGTGGAAAAAGAGAATCGGAGAAATTTTTTTTTTTTTTATCCGAGAATTCTCGTTTTGTGGAAAACCAGAATCGGAGAAATCTTTTTTTTTTTTTTTTTTTTATCCGATAATTCTCGTTTTGTGGAAAACCAGAATCGGGGAAATTTTTTTTTTTTTTTTCTATCCGAGAATTCTCGTTTTGTGGAAAACGAGAATCGGAGAAATTTTTTTTTTTTTTTTTTATCCGAGAATTCTCGTTTTGTGGAAAACGAGAATCGCAGAAAATTTTTTTTTTTTGTTTTTTATCGGAGAATTCTCGTTTTGTGGAAAACCAGAATCGGACAAATTTTTTTTTTTTTTATCCGAGAATTCTCGTTGTGTGGAAAACCAGAATCGGAGAAATTTTTTTTTTTTTTATCCGAGAATTCTCGTTTTGTGGAAAACCAGAATCGGAGAAATCTTTTTTTTTTATTTTTTTTTTATCCGAGAATTCTCGTTTTGTGGAAAACCAGAATCGGGGAAATTTTTTTTTTTTTTTTATCCGAGAATTCTCGTTTTGTGGAAAACGAGAATCGGAGAAATTTTTTTTTTGTTTTTTTTTTTATCCGAGAATTCTTGTTTTGTGGAAAACGAGAATCGGAGAAATTTTTTTTTTTTTTTTTTATCGGAGAATCCTCTTTTTGTGGAAAAAGAGAATCGGAGAAAATTTTTTTTTTTTTTTATCCGAGAATTCTCGTTTTGTGGAAAACCAGAATCGGAGAAATCTTTTTTTTTTTTTTTTTTATCCGATAATTCTCGTTTTGTGGAAAACCAGAATCGGGGAAATTTTTTTTTTTTTTCTATCCGAGAATTCTCGTTTTGTGGAAAACGAGAATCAGAGAAATTTTTATTTTTTTTTTATCCGAGAATTCTCGTTTTGTGGAAAACCAGAATCGGAGAGATTTCTTTTTTTTTTTTTTTTATCTGAGAATTCTCAGGTTTGTGGAAAACGAGAATCGGAGAAACTTTTTTTTTTATTTTTTTTTTTATCGGAGAATTCTCGTTTTGTGGAAAACCAGAATCGGAGAAATCTTTTTTTTTTTTTTTATCCGAGAATTCTCGTTTTGTGGAAAACGAGAATCGGAGAAATTTTTTTTTTTTTTTTTTTTTATCCGAGAATTCTCGTTTTGTGGAAAACGAGAATCGGAGAAATTTTTTTTTTTTTTTTATCGGAGAATTCTCGTTTTTTGGAAAACGAGAATCGGAGAAATTTTTTTTTTTTTTTTCATCCGAGAATTCTCGTTTTGTGGAAAACGAGAATCGGAGAAAAAAATTTTTTTTTTTTTTTATCGGAGAATTCTCGTTTTGTGGAAAACCAGAATCGGAGAAATTTTTTTTTTTTTTTTATCCGAGAATTCTCGTTGTGTGGAAAACCAGAATCGGAGAAATTTTTTTTTTTTTTTTTTTATCCGAGAATTCTCGTTTTGTGGAAAACCAGAATCGGAGAAATCGTTTTTTTTTTTTTTTTTTTTATCCGAGAATTCTCGTTTTGTGGAAAACCAGAATCGGGGAAATTTTTTTTTTTTTTTATCCGAGAATTCTCGTTTTGTGGAAAACGAGAATCGGAGAAATTTTTTTTTTTGTTTTTTTTTTTATCCGAGAATTCTCGTTTTGTGGAAAACGAGAATCGGAGAAATTTTTTTTTTTTTTTTTTATCGGAGAATTCTCGTTTTGTGGAAAACGAGAATCGGAGAAATTTTTTTTTTTTTTTTTTATCCGAGAATTCTCGTTTTGTGGAAAACGAGAATCGGAGAAAAGATTTTTTTTTTTTTTTTATCGGAGAATTCTCGTTTTGTGGAAAACCAGAATCGGAGAAATTTTTTTTTTTTTTTTATCCGAGAATTCTCGTTGTGTGGAAAACCAGAATCGGAGAAATTTTTTTTTTTTTTTTTTATCCGAGAATTCTCGTTTTGTGGAAAACCAGAATCGGAGAAATCTTTTTTTTTTTTTTTTTATCCGAGAATTCTCGTTTTGTGGAAAAATAGAATCGGGGAAATTTTTTTTTTTTTTATCCGAGAATTCTCGTTTTGTGGAAAACGAGAATCGGAGAAATTTTTTTTTGTTTTTTTTTTTATCCGAGAATTCTCGTTTTCCGGAAAACGAGAATCGGAGAAATTTTTTTTTTTTTTTTTTTATCGCAGAATTCTCCTTTTGTGGAAAAAGAGAATCGGAGAAATTTTTTTTTTTTTTTATCCGAGAATTCTCGTTTTGTGGAAAACCAGAATCGGGGAAATTTTTTTTTTTTTTTATCCGAGAATTCTCGTTTTGTGGAAAACGAGAATCGGAGAAATTTTTTTTTTTTTTTTTTATCGGAGAATTCTCGTTTTGTGGAAAACGAGAATCGGAGAAATTTTTTTTTTTTTTTTTTATCGGAGAATTCTCGTGTTGTGGAAAATCAGAATCGGAGAAATTTTTTTTTTTTTTTTTATCTGAGAATTCTCGTTTTGTGGAAAACCGGAATCGGAGAAATCTTTTTTTTTTTTTTTTTTTTTTATCCGAGAATTTTCATTTTGTCGAAAACCAGAATCGGGGAAATTTTTTTTTTCTTTTTATCCGAGAATTCTCGTTTTGTGGAAAACGAGAATCGGGGAAATTTTTTTTTTTTTTTTTTTTTATCCGAGAATTCTCGTTTTGTGGAAAACGAGAATCGGAGAAATTTTTTTTTTTTTTTTTTATCGGAGAATTCTCGTTTTGTGGAAAACGAGAATCGGAGATTTTTTTTTTTTTTTTTTTTTATCCGAGAATTCTCGTTTTGTGGAAAACCAGAATCGGACAAATTTTTTTTTTTTTTTATCCGAGAATTCTCGTTGTCTGGAAAACCAGAATCGGAGAAATTTTTTTTTTTTTTTTTTTTATCCGAGAATTCTCATTTTGTGGAAAACCAGAATCGGAGAAATCTTTTTTTTTTTTTTTTTTTTATCCGAGAATTCTCGTTTTGTGGAAAACGAGAATCGGAGAAATTTTTTTTTTTTTTTTTTTATCCGAGGATTCTCGTTTTGTGGAAAACGAGAATCGGAGAAATTTTTTTTTTTTTTTTTTTATCGGAGAATTCTCGTTTTGTGGAAAACGAGAATCGGAGAAATTTTTTTTTTTTTTTTTTCATCCGAGAATTCTCGTTTTGTGGAAAACGAGAATCGGAGAAATTATTTTTTTTTTTTTTTTATCGGAGAATTCTCGTGTTGTGGAAAATCAGAATCGGAGAAATTTTTTTTTTTTTTTAGCCGAGAATTCACGTTTTGTGGAAAACGAGAATCGGAGAAATTTTTTTTTTTTTTTTTATCCGAGAATTCTCATTTTGTGGAAAATTAGAATCGGAGAAATTTTTTTTTTTTTTATCCGAGAATTCTCGTTTTGTGGAAAACGAGAATCGGAGAAATTTTTTTTTTTTTTTTATCCGAGAATTCTCATTTTGTGGAGAACCAGAATCGGAGAAATCTTTTTTTTTTTTTTTTTTTATCCGAGAATTCTCGTTTTGTGGAAAACCAGAATCGGAGAAATCTTTTTTTTTTTTTTTTTTATCCGAGAATTCTTGTTTTGTGGAAAACCAGAATCGCGGAAATTTTTTTTTTTTTTTTTATCCGAGAATTCTCGTTTTGTGGAAAACGAGAATCAGAGAAATTTTTTTTTTTTTTTTTATCCGAGAATTCTCGTTTTGTGGAAAACCAGAATCGGAGAGATTTTTTTTTTTTTTTTTATCCGAGAATTCTCAGGTTTGTGGAAAACGAGAATCGGAGATAATTTTTTTTCTTATTTTTTTTTTATCCGAGAATTCTCGTTTTGTGGAAAACCAGAATCGGAGAAATTTTTTTTTTTTTTTTTTATCCGAGAATTCTCGTTTTGTGGAAAACCAGAATCGGGGAAATTTTTTTTTTTTTTTATCGGAGAATTCTCGTTTTGTGGAAAACCAGAATCGGAGAAATTTTTTTTTTTTTTTATCCGAGAATTCTCGTTTTGTGGAAAACGAGAATCGGAGAAAAAAAATTTTTTTTTTATGGGAGAATTCTCGTTTTGTGGAAAACCAGAATCGGAGAAATTTTTTTTTATTTTTTATCCGAGAATTCTCGTTGTGTGGAAAACCAGAATCGGAGAAATTTTTTTTTTTTTTTTTTCCCGAGAATTCTCTTTTTTTGGAAAACCGGAATCGGAGAAATCTTTTTTTTTTTTTTTTTTTATCCGAGAATTCTCGTTTTGTGGAAAACCAGAATCGGGGAAATTTTTTTTTTTTTTTTTATCCGAGAATTCTCGTTTTGTGGAAAACGAGAATCGGAGAAATTTTTTTTTGTTTTTTTTTTATCCGAGAATTCTCGTTTTCCGGAAAACGAGAATCGGAGAAATTTTTTTTTTTTTTTTTTATCGGAGAATTCTCGTTTTGTGGAAAAAGAGAGTCGGAGAAATCTTTTTTTTTTTTTTTATCCGAGAATTCTCGTTTTGTGGAAAACCAGAATCGGGGAAATTTTTTTTTTTTATCCGAGAATTCTCTTTTTGTGGAAAACGAGAATCGGAGAAATTTTTTTTTTTTTTTTTTTATCCGAGAATTCTCGTTTTGTGGAAAACGAGAATCGGAGAAATTTTTTTTTTTTTTTTTATCGGAGAATTCTCGTTTTGTGGAAAACCAGAATCGGAGAAATTTTTTTTTTTTTTTATCCGAGAATTCTCGTTTTGTGGAAAACGAGAATCGGAGAAAAAAAATTTTTTTTTTATGGGAGAATTCTCGTTTTGTGGAAAACCAGAATCGGAGAAATTTTTTTTTATTTTTTATCCGAGAATTCTCGTTGTGTGGAAAACCAGAATCGGAGAAATTTTTTTTTTTTTTTTTCCCGAGAATTCTCTTTTTTTGGAAAACCGGAATCGGAGAAATCTTTTTTTTTTTTTTTTTTATCCGAGAATTCTCGTTTGGTGGAAAACCAGAATCGGGGAAATTTTTTTTTTTTTTTTTATCCGAGAATTCTCGTTTTGTGGAAAACGAGAATCGGAGAAATTTTTTTTTGTTTTTTTTTTTATCCGAGAATTCTCGTTTTCCGGAAAACGAGAATCGGAGAAATTTTTTTTTTTTTTTTTTATCGGAGAATTCTCGTTTTGTGGAAAAAGAGAGTCGGAGAAATCTTTTTTTTTTTTTTTATCCGAGAATTCTCGTTTTGTGGAAAACCAGAATCGGGGAAATTTTTTTTTTTTTTATCCGAGAATTCTCGTTTTGTGGAAAACGAGAATCGGAGAAATTTTTTTTTTTTTTTTTTATCCGAGGATTCTCGTTTTGATGAAAACGAGAATCGGAGAAATTTTTTTTTTTTTTCTATCGGAGAATTCTCGTTTTGTGGAAAACGAGAATCGGAGAAATTTTTTTTTTTTTTTTTTTTCATCCGAGAATTCTCGTTTTGTGGAAAACGAGAATCGGAGAAATGTTTTTTTTTTTTTTTTTTTTATCCGAGAATTCTCATTTTGTGGAAAACCAGAATCGGGGAAATTTTTTTTTTTTTATCCGAGAATTCTCGTTTTGTGGAAAACGAGAATTGGAGAAATTTTTTTTTTTTTTTTTATCCGAGAATTCTCGTTTTGTGGAAAACGAGAATCGGAGAAATTTTTTTTTTTTTTTTTTATCGGAGAATTCTCGTTTTGTCGAAAACGAGAATCGGAGAAATTTTTTTTTTTTTTTATCCGAGAATTCTCGTTTTGTGGAAAACCAGAATCGGACAAAATTTTTTTTTTTATGCGAGAATTCGCGTTGTCTGGAAAACCAGAATCGGAGAAATTTTTTTTTTTTTTTTTTATCCGAGAATTCTCGTTTTGTGGAAAACGAGAATCGGAGAAAAAAAATTTTTTTTTTATGGGAGAATTCTCGTTTTGTGGAAAACCAGAATCGGAGAAATTTTTTTTTATTTTTTATCCGAGAATTCTCGTTGTGTGGAAAACCAGAATCGGAGAAATTTTTTTTTTTTTTTTTTTTCCCGAGAATTCTCTTTTTTTGGAAAACCGGAATCGGAGAAATCTTTTTTTTTTTTTTTTTTTTATCCGAGAATTCTCGTTTTGTGGAAAACCAGAATCGGGGAAATTTTTTTTTTTTTTTTTTATCCGAGAATTCTCGTTTTGTGGAAAACGAGAATCGGAGAAATTTTTTTTTGTTTTTTTTTTATCCGAGAATTCTCGTTTTCCGGAAAACGAGAATCGGAGAAATTTTTTTTTTTTTTTTTATCGGAGAATTCTCGTTTTGTGGAAAAAGAGAGTCGGAGAAATCTTTTTTTTTTTTTTATCCGAGAATTCTCGTTTTGTGGAAAACCAGAATCGGGGAAATTTTTTTTTTTTATCCGAGAATTCTCTTTTTGTGGAAAACGAGAATCGGAGAAATTTTTTTTTTTTTTTTTTTATCCGAGAATTCTCGTTTTGTGGAAAACGAGAATCGGAGAAAACTTTTTTTTTATTTTTTATCGGAGAATTCTCGTTTTGTGGAAAACCAGAATCGGAGAAATTTTTTTTTTTTTTATCCGAGAATTCTCGTTTTGTGGAAAACGAGAATCGGAGAAAAAAAATTTTTTTTTTATGGGAGAATTCTCGTTTTGTGGAAAACCAGAATCGGAGAAATTTTTTTTTATTTTTTATCCGAGAATTCTCGTTGTGTGGAAAACCAGAATCGGAGAAATTTTTTTTTTTTTTTTTTCCCGAGAATTCTCTTTTTTTGGAAAACCGGAATCGGAGAAATATTTTTTTTTTTTTTTTTTTATCCGAGAATTCTCGTTTTGTGGAAAACCAGAATCGGGGAAATTTTTTTTTTTTTTTTTATCCGAGAATTCTCGTTTTGTGGAAAACGAGAATCGGAGAAATTTTTTTTTGTTTTTTTTTTTATCCGAGAATTCTCGTTTTCCGGAAAACGAGAATCGGAGAAATTTTTTTTTTTTTTTTTTATCGGAGAATTCTCGTTTTGTGGAAAAAGAGAGTCGGAGAAATCTTTTTTTTTTTTTTTATCCGAGAATTCTCGTTTTGTGGAAAACCAGAATCGGGGAAATTTTTTTTTTTTTTTATCCGAGAATTCTCGTTTTGTGGAAAACGAGAATCGGAGAAATTTTTTTTTTTTTTTTTTATCCGAGGATTCTCGTTTTGATGAAAACGAGAATCGGAGAAATTTTTTTTTTTTTTTTCTATCGGAGAATTCTCGTTTTGGGGAAAACGAGAATCGGAGAAATTTTTTTTTTTTTTTTTTTTCATCCGAGAATTCTCGTTTTGTGGAAAACGAGAATCGGAGAAATGTTTTTTTTTTTTTTTTTTTTATCCGAGAATTCTCATTTTGTGGAAAACCAGAATCGGGGAAATTTTTTTTTTTTTTATCCGAGAATTCTCGTTTTGTGGAAAACGAGAATTGGAGAAATTTTTTTTTTTTTTTTTTATCCGAGAATTCTCGTTTTGTGGAAAACGAGAATCGGAGAAATTTTTTTTTTTTTTTTTTATCGGAGAATTCTCGTTTTGTCGAAAACGAGAATCGGAGAAATTTTTTTTTTTTTCTATCCGAGAATTCTCGTTTTGTGGAAAACCAGAATCGGACAAAATTTTTTTTTTATGCGAGAATTCGCGTTGTCTGGAAAACCAGAATCGGAGAAATTTTTTTTTTTTTTTTTTATCCGAGAATTCTCGTTTTGTGGAAAACCACAATCGGAGAAATCTTTTTTTTTTTTTTTTTTATCCGAGAATTCTCGTTTTGTGGAAAACGAGAATCGGAGAAATTTTTTTTTTTTTTTTTTTTTTATCCGAGGATTCTCGTTTTGTCGAAAACGAGAATCGGAGAAATTTTTTTTTTTTTTTTTTATCGGAGAATTCTCGTTTTGTGGAAAACGAGAATCGGAGAAATTTTTTTTTTTTTTTTTTTCAACCGAGAATTCTCGTTTTGTGGAAAACGAGAATCGGAGAAATTTTTTTTTTTTTTTTTATCGGAGAATTCTCGTGTTGTGGAAAATCAGAATCGGAGAAATTTTTTTTTTTTTTTTTTTATCCGAGAATTCTCGTTTTGTGCAAAACCAGAATCGGAGAAATCTTTTTTTTTTTTTTTTTATCCGAGAATTCTCGTTTTGTGGAAAACCAGAATCGGGGAAATTTTTTTTTTTTTTCTTTTTATCAGAGAATTCTCGTTTTGTGGAAAACGAGAATCGGAGAAATTTTTTTTTTTTTTTTTTTTATCCGAGGATTCTCGTTTTGTGGAAGACGAGAATCGGAGAAATTTTTTTTTTTTTTATCGGAGAATTCTCGTTTTGTGGAAAACGAGAATCGGAGAAATTTTTTTTTTTTTTTTTATCCGAGAATTCTCGTTTTGTGGAAAACGAGAATCGCAGCAAAATTTTTTTTTTTTTCTTTTATCGGAGAATTCTCGTTGTGTGGAAAACCAGAATCGGAGAAATTTTTTTTTTTTTTTTTTTTTATCCGAGAATTCTCATTTTGTGGAAAACCAGAATCGGGGAAATTTTTTTTTTTTTTATCCGAGAATTCTCGTTTTGTGGAAAACGAGAATTGGAGAAATTTTTTTTTTTTTTTTTTATCCGAGAATTCTCGTTTTGTGGAAAACGAGAATCGGAGAAATTTTTTTTTTTTTTTTTTATCGGAGAATTCTCGTTTTGTCGAAAACGAGAATCGGAGAAATTTTTTTTTTTTTTTATCCGAGAATTCTCGTTTTGTGGAAAACCAGAATCGGACAAAATTTTTTTTTTTATGCGAGAATTCGCGTTGTCTGGAAAACCAGAATCGGAGAAATTTTTTTTTTTTTTTTTTTATCCGAGAATTCTCGTTTTGTGGAAAACCACAATCGGAGAAATCTTTTTTTTTTTTTTTTTTTATCCGAGAATTCTCGTTTTGTGGAAAACGAGAATCGGAGAAATTTTTTTTTTTTTTTTTTTTTATCCGAGGATTCTCGTTTTGTCGAAAACGAGAATCGGAGAATTTTTTTTTTTTTTTTTTATCGGAGAATTCTCGTTTTGTGGAAAACGAGAATCGGAGAAATTTTTTTTTTTTTTTTTTTCAACCGAGAATTCTCGTTTTGTGGAAAACGAGAATCGGAGAAATTTTTTTTTTTTTTTTTTATCGGAGAATTCTCGTGTTGTGGAAAATCAGAATCGGAGAAATTTTTTTTTTTTTTTTTTATCCGAGAATTCTCGTTTTGTGCAAAACCAGAATCGGAGAAATCTTTTTTTTTTTTTTTTTTTATCCGAGAATTCTCGTTTTGTGGAAAACCAGAATCGGGGAAATTTTTTTTTTTTTTCTTTTTATCAGAGAATTCTCGTTTTGTGGAAAACGAGAATCGGAGAAATTTTTTTTTTTTTTTTTTATCCGAGGATTCTCGTTTTGTGGAAGACGAGAATCGGAGAAATTTTTTTTTTTTTTTATCGGAGAATTCTCGTTTTGTGGAAAACGAGAATCGGAGAAATTTTTTTTTTTTTTTTATCCGAGAATTCTCGTTTTGTGGAAAACGAGAATCGCAGCAAAATTTTTTTTTTTTTCTTTTATCGGAGAATTCTCGTTGTGTGGAAAACCAGAATCGGAGAAATTTTTATTTTTTTTTTATCCGAGAATTCTCGTTTTGTGGAAAACCAGAATCGGGGAAATCTTTTTTTTTTTTTTTTTTTATACGAGAATTCTCGTTTTGTGGAAAACCAGAATCGGGGAAATTTTTTTTTTTTTTTATCCGAGAATTCTCGTTTTGTGGAAAACGAGAATCGGAGAAATTTTTTTTTTGTTTTTTTTTTTATCCGAGAATTCTCGTTTTGTGGAAAACGAGAATCGGAGAAAATTTTTTTTTTTTTTTTTATCGGAGAATCCTCTTTTTGTGGAAAAAGAGAATCGGAGAAAAAAAAACTTTTTTTATCCGAGAATTCTCGTTTTGTGGAAAACCAGAATCGGAGAAATCTTTTTTTTTTTTTTTTTTATCCGATAATTCTCGTTTTGTGGAAAACCAGAATCGGGGAAATTTTTTTTTTTTATCCGAGAATTCTCGTTTTGTGGAAAACGAGAATCAGAGAAATTTTTTTTTTTTTCTATCCGAGAATTCTCGTTTTGTGGAAAACCAGATTCGGAGAGATTTCTTTTTTTTTTTTTTTTATCCGAGAATTCTCAGGTTTGTGGAAAACGAGAATCGGAGAAAAAATTTTTTTTATTTTTTTTTTAATCGGAGAATTCTTGTTTTGTGGAAAACCAGAATCGGAGAAATCTTTTTTTTTTTTTTTTTTATCCGAGAATTCTCGTTTTGTGGAAAACCGGAATCGGGGAAATTTTTTTTTTTTTTTATCCGAGAATTCTCGTTTTGTGGAAAACGAGAATCGGAGAAATTTTTTTTTTTTTTTTTTTATCCGAGAATTCTCGTTTTGTGGAAAACGAGAATCGGAGAAAAAAATTTTTTTTTTTTTTTATCGGAGAATTCTCGTTTTGTGGAAAACGAGAATCGGAGAAATTTTCTTTTTTTTTTTTTTTTTATCCGAGAATTCTCGTTTTGTGGAAAACGAGAATCGGAGAAAAAAAATTTTTTTTTTTTATCGGAGAATTCTCGTTTTGTGGAAAACCAGAATCGGAGAAATTTTTTTTTTTTTTTATCCGAGAATTCTCGTTGTGTGGAAAACCAGAATCGGAGAAATTTTTTTTTTTTTTTATCCGAGAATTCTCGTTTTGTGGAAAACCAGAATCGGAGAAATCTTTTTTTTTTTTTTTTTTTATCCGAGAATTCTCGTTTTGTGGTAAACCAGAATCGGGGAAATTTTTTTTTTTTTTTATCCGAGAATTCTCGTTTTGTGGAAAACGAGAATCGGAGAAATTTTTTTTTTTGTTTTTTTTTTTATCCGAGAATTCTCGTTTTGTGGAAAACGAGAATCGGAGAAATTTTTTTTTTTTTTTTTTTATCGGAGAATTCTCGTTTTGTGGAAAAAGAGAATCGGAGAAATTGTTTTTTTTTTTTTATCCGAGAATTCTCGTTTTGTGGAAAACGAGAATCGGAGAAATTTTTTTTTTTTTTTTTTTTTTTTATCCGAGGATTCTCGTTTTGTGGAAAACGAGAATCGGAGAAATTTTTTTTTTTTTTTTATCGGAGAATTCTCGTTTTGTGGAAAACGAGAATCGGAGAAATTTTATTTTTTTTTTTTTTTCATCCGAGAATTCTCGTTTTGTGGAAAACGAGAATCGGAGAAATTTTTTTTTTTTTTTTTTATCGGAGCATTCTCGTGTTGTGGAAAATCAGAATTGGAGGAAATTTTTTTTTTTTTTTTATCCGAGAATTCTCGTTTTGTGGAAAACCAGAATCGGAGAAATCTTTTTTTTTTTTTTCTTTTTATCCGAGAATTCTCATTTTGTGAAAAACCAGAATCGGGGAAATTTGTTTTTTTTTTTTTTTATCCGAGAATTCTCAGGTTTGTGGAAAACGAGAATCGGAGAAATTTTTTTTTTTTTTTTTATCCGAGAATTCTCGTTTTGTGGAAACCGAGAATCGGAGAAATTTTTTTTTTTTTTTTTTTATCGGAGAATTCTCGTTTTGTGGAAAATGAGAATCGGAGAAATTTTTTTTTTTTTTTTATCCGAGAATTCTCGTTTTGTGGAAAACGCGAATCGGAGAAAAAAAATTTTTTTTTTTTTTAATCAGAGAATTCTCGTTTTTGTGGAAAACCAGAATGCAACAAAATTTTTTTTTTTTTTATCCGAGAATTCTCGTTGTGTGGAAAACCAGAATCGGAGAAATTTTTTTTTTTTTTTTTATCCGAGAAAGCCAGAATCGGAGAAATCCTTTTTTTTTTTTTTTTTTTTTTATCCGAGAATTCTCGTTTTGTGGAAAACCAGAATCGGGGAAATTTTTTTTTTTTTTTTATCCGAGAATTCTCGTTTTGTGGAAAACGAGAATCAGAGAAATTTTTTTTTTTTTTTTATCCGAGAATTCTCGTTTTGTGGAAAACCAGAATCAGAGAGATTTCTTTTTTTTTTTTTTTATCCGAGAATTCTCAGGTTTGTGGAAAACGAGAATCGGAGAAAAATTTTTTTTTATTTTTTTTTTATCGGAGAATTCTCGTTTGTGGAAAACCAGAATCGGAGAAATCTTTTTTTTTTTTTTTTTTATCCGAGAATTCTCGTTTTGTGGAAAACCAGAATCGGGGAAATTTTTTTTTTTTATCCGAGAATTCTCGTTTTGTGGAAAACAGGAATCGGAGAAATTTTTTTTTTTTTTTTTTATCCGAGAATTCTCGTTTTGTGGAAAACGAGAATCGCAGAAAATTTTTTTTTTTGTTTTTTATCGGAGAATTCTCGTTTTGTGGAAAACCAGAATCGGACAAATTTTTTTTTTTTATCCGAGAATTCTCGTTGTGTGGAAAACCAGAATCGGAGAAATTTTTTTTTTTTTTTTTATCCGAGAATTCTCGTTTTGTGGAAAACCAGAATCGGAGAAATCTTTTTTTTTTTTTTTCTTTTTATCCGAGAATTCTCGTTTTGTGGAAAACCAGAATCGGGGAAATTTTTTTTTTTTTTATCCGAGAATTCTCGTTTTGTGGAAAACGAGAATCGGAGAAATTTTTTTTTTGTTTTTTTTTTTATCCGAGAATTCTCGTTTTGTGGAAAACGAGAATCGGAGAAATTTTTTTTTTTTTTTTTTTATCGGAGAATCCTCTTTTTGTGGAAAAAGAGAATCGGAGAAAAAAAAATTTTTTTTTTATCCGAGAATTCTCGTTTTGTGGAAAACCAGAATCGGAGAAATCTTTTTTTTTTTTTTTTTTTATCCAATAATTCTCGTTTTGTGGAAAACCAGAATCGGGGAAATTTTTTTTTTTTTTTTTTATCCGAGAATTCTCGTTTTGTGGAAAACGAGAATCAGAGAAAAAAATTTTTTTTTTTTTATCCGAGAATTCTCGTTTTGTGGAAAACCAGAATCGGAGAGATTTCTTTTTTTTTTTTTTTTATCTGAGAATTCTCAGGTTTGTGGAAAACGAGAATCGGAGAAAAATTTTTTTTTATTTTTTTTTTTATCGGAGAATTCCCGTTTTGTGGAAAACCAGAATCGGAGAAATCTTTTTTTTTTTTTTTTTATCCGAGAATTCTCGTTTTGTGGAAAACCAGAATCGGGGAAATTTTTTTTTTTTTTTTCATCCGAGAATTCTCGTTTTGTGGAAAACGAGAATCGGAGAAATTTTTTTTTTTTTTTTTTTTTATCCGAGAATTCTCGTTTTGTGGAAAACGAGAATCGGAGAAATTTTTTTTTTTTTTTTATCGGAGAATTCTCGTTTTGTGGAAAACGAGAATCGGAGAAATTTTTTTTTTTTTTTTTTTTATCCGAGAATTCTCGTTTTGTGGAAAACGAGAATCGGAGAAAAAAAAATTTTTTTTTTATCGGAGAATTCTCGTTTTGTGGAAAACCAGAATCGGAGAAATTTTTTTTTTTTTTTATCCGAGAATTCTCGTTGTGTGGAAAACCAGAATCGGAGAAATTTTTTTTTTTTTTTTTTATCGGAGAATTCTCGTTTTGTGGAAAACCAGAATCGGAGAAATCTTTTTTTTTTTTTTTTCTTTATCCGAGAATTCTCGTTTTGTGGAAAACCAGAATCGGGGAATTTTTTTTTTTTTTATCCGAGAATTCTCGTTTTGTGGAAAACGAGAATCGGAGAAATTTTTTTTTTGTTTTTTTTTTTATCCGAGAATTCTCGTTTTGTGGAAAACCAGAATCGGAGAAATCTTTTTTTTTTTTTTTTTTTATCCAATAATTCTCGTTTTGTGGAAAACCAGAATCGGGGAAATTTTTTTTTTTTTTTTTTATCCGAGAATTCTCGTTTTGTGGAAAACGAGAATCAGAGAAAAAATTTTTTTTTTTTTTATCCGAGAATTCTCGTTTTGTGGAAAACCAGAATCGGAGAGATTTCTTTTTTTTTTTTTTTTATCTGAGAATTCTCAGGTTTGTGGAAAACGAGAATCGGAGAAAAATTTTTTTTTATTTTTTTTTTTATCGGAGAATTCCCGTTTTGTGGAAAACCAGAATCGGAGAAATCTTTTTTTTTTTTTTTTTATCCGAGAATTCTCGTTTTGTGGAAAACCAGAATCGGGGAAATTTTTTTTTTTTTTTTTCATCCGAGAATTCTCGTTTTGTGGAAAACGAGAATCGGAGAAATTTTTTTTTTTTTTTTTTTTTTATCCGAGAATTCTCGTTTTGTGGAAAACGAGAATCGGAGAAATTTTTTTTTTTTTTTTATCGGAGAATTCTCGTTTTGTGGAAAACGAGAATCGGAGAAATTTTTTTTTTTTTTTTTTTTATCCGAGAATTCTCGTTTTGTGGAAAACGAGAATCGGAGAAAAAAAATTTTTTTTTTTATCGGAGAATTCTCGTTTTGTGGAAAACCAGAATCGGAGAAATTTTTTTTTTTTTTTATCCGAGAATTCTCGTTGTGTGGAAAACCAGAATCGGAGAAATTTTTTTTTTTTTTTTTTATCGGAGAATTCTCGTTTTGTGGAAAACCAGAATCGGAGAAATCTTTTTTTTTTTTTTTTCTTTATCCGAGAATTCTCGTTTTGTGGAAAACCAGAATCGGGGAAATTTTTTTTTTTTTTATCCGAGAATTCTCGTTTTGTGGAAAACGAGAATCGGAGAAATTTTTTTTTTGTTTTTTTTTTTATCCGAGAATTCTCGTTTTGTGGAAAACGAGAATCGGAGAAATTTTTTTTTTTTTTTTTTATCGGAGAATTCTCGTTTTGTGGAAAAAGAGAATCGGAGAAATTTTTTTTTTTTTTTATCCGAGAATTCTCGTTTTGTGGAAAACCAGAATCGGGGGAAAATTTTTTTTTTTTTTTTATCCGAGAATTCTCGTTTTGTGGAAAACGAGAATCGGAGAAATTTTTTTTTTTTTTTTTTTTTATCCGAGGATTCTCGTTTTGTGGAAAACGAGAATCGGAGAAATTTTTTTTTTTTTTTTTATCGGAGAATTCTCGTTTTGTGGAAAACGAGAATCGGAGAAATTTTTTTTTTTTTTTTTTATCGGAGAATCCTCGTGTTGTGGAAAATCAGAATCGGAGAAAATTTTTTTTTTTTTATCCGAGAATTCTCGTTTTGTGGAAAACCAGAATCGGGGAAATTTTTTTTTTTTTTTTATCCGAGAATTCTCGTTTGGTGGAAAACCAGAATCGGAGAAATCTTTTTTTTTTTTTTTTTATCCGAGAATTCTCGTTTTGTGGAAAACCAGAATCGGGGAAATTTTTTTTTTTTTTATCCGAGAATTCTCGTTTTGTGGAAAACGAGAATCGGAGAATTTTTTTTTTTTTTTTTTTATCCGAGAATTCTCGTTTTGTGGAAAACGAGAATCGGAGAAATTTTTTTTTTTTTTTATCGGAGAATTCTCGTTTTGTGGAAAAGGAGAATCGGAGAAATTTTTTTTTTTTTTTTTTATCCGAGAATTCTCGTTTTGTGGAAAACGAGAATCGGAGAAAAAAAATTTTTTTTTTTTTTATCGGAGAATTCTCGTTTTGTGGAAAACCAGAATCGGAGAAATTTTTTTTTTTTTTATCCGAGAATTCTCGTTGTGTGGAAAACCAGAATCGGAGAAATTTTCTTTTTTTTTTTTTTATCCGAGAATTCTCGTTTTGTGGAAAACGAGAATCGGAGAAATTTTTTTTTTTTTTTTTTTTTATCCGAGAATTCTCGTTTTGTGGAAACCGAGAATCGGAGAAAAATTTTTTTTTTTTTTTTTATCGGAGAATTCTCGTTTTGTAAAAAACGAGAATCGGAGAAATTTTTTTTTTTTTTTTTATCCGAGAATTCTCGTTTTGTGGAAAACGCGAATCGGAGAAAAAAATTTTTTTTTTTTTAATCAGAGAATTCTCGTTTTGTGGAAAACCAGAATGCAACAAATTTTTTTTTTTTATCCGAGAATTCTCGTTGTGTGGAAAACCAGAATCGGAAATATTTTTTTTTTTTTTTTTTATCCGAGAATTCTCGTTTTGTGGAAAACCAGAATCGGAGAAATCTTTTTTTTTTTTTTTTTTTTTATCCGAGAATTCTCGTTTTGTGGAAAACCAGAATCGGGGAAATTTTTTTTTTTTTTATCCGAGAATTCTCGTTTGGTGGAAAACGAGAATCAGAGAAATTTTTTTTTTTTTTTTTATCCGAGAATTCTCGTTTTGTGGAAAACCAGAATCAGAGAGATTTCTTTTTTTTTTTTTTTTATCCGAGAATTCTCAGGTTTGTGGAAAACGAGAATCGGAGAAAATTTTTTTTTTATTTTTTTTTTTATCGGAGAATTCTCGTTTTGTGGAAAACCAGAATCGGAGAAATCTTTTTTTTTTTTTTTTTATCCGAGAATTCTCGTTTTGTGGAAAACCAGAATCGGGGAAATTTTTTTTTTTTTTTATCCGAGAATTCTCGTTTTGTGGAAAACGGGAATCGGAGAAATTTTTTTTTTTTTTTTTTATCCGAGAATTCTCGTTTTGTGGAAAACGAGAATCGCAGAAAATTTTTTTTTTTGTTTTTTATCGGAGAATTCTCGTTTTGTGGAAAACCAGAATCGGACAAATTTTTTTTTTTTTATCCGAGAATTCTCGTTGTGTGGAAAACCAGAATCGGAGAAATTTTTTTTTTTTTTTTATCCGAGAATTCTCGTTTTGTGGAAAACCAGAATCGGAGAAATCTTTTTTTTTTTTTTTTATCCGAGAATTCTCGTTTTGTGGAAAACCAGAATCGGGGAAATTTTTTTTTTTTTTATCCGAGAATTCTCGTTTTGTGGAAAACGAGAATCGGAGAAATTTTTTTTCTGTTTTTTTTTTTATCCGAGAATTCTCGTTTTGTGGAAAACGAGAATCGGAGAAATTTTTTTTTTTTTTTTTTTTATCGGAGAATCCTCTTTTTGTGGAAAAAGAGAATCGGAGAAAATTTTTTTTTTTTTTATCCGAGAATTCTCGTTTTGTGGAAAACCAGAATCGGAGAAATGTTTTTTTTTTTTTTTTTGTATCCGATAATTCTCGTTTTGTGGAAAACCAGAATCGGGGAAATTTTTTTTTTTTTTATCCGAGAATTCTCGTTTTGTGGAAAACGAGAATCAGAGAAATTTTTATTTTTTTTTTTATCCGAGAATTCTCGTTTTGTGGAAAACCAGAATCGGAGAGATTTCTTTTTTTTTTTTTTTTATCTGAGAATTCTCAGGTTTGTGGAAAACGAGAATCGGAGAAAATTTTTTTTTTATTTTTTTTTTTATCCGAGAATTCTCGTTTTGTGGAAAACCAGAATCGGAGAAATCTTTTTTTTTTTTTTTTATCCGAGAATTCTCGTTTTGTGGAAAACCAGAATCGGGGAAATTTTTTTTTTTTTTTTATCCGAGAATTCTCGTTTTGTGGAAAACGAGAATCGGAGAAATTTTTTTTTTTTTTTTTTTTTTATCCGAGAATTCTCGTTTTGTGGAAAACGAGAATCGGAGAAATTTTTTTTTTTTTTTTTATCGGAGAATTCTCGTTTTGTGGAAAACGAGAATCGGAGAAAATTTTTTTTTTTTTATCCGAGAATTCTCGTTTTGTGGAAAACGAGAATCGGAGAAAAAAAATTTTTTTTTTTTTATCGGAGAATTCTCGTTTTGTGGAAAACCAGAATCGGAGAAATTTTTTTTTTTTTTTTTATCCGAGAATTCTCGTTTTGTGGAAAACCAGAATCGGAGAAATCTTTTTTTTTTTTTTTTTTTTATCCGAGAATTCTCGTTTTGTGGAAAACCAGAATCGGGGAAATTTTTTTTTTTTTTATCCGAGAATTCTCGTTTTGTGGAAAACGAGAATCGGAGAAATTTTTTTTTTTGTTTTTTTTTTTATCCGAGAATTCTCGTTTTGTGGAAAACGAGAATCGGAGAAATTTTTTTTTTTTTTTTTATCGGAGAATTCTCGTTTTGTGGAAAAAGAGAATCGGAGAAATTTTTTTTTTTTTATCCGAGAATTCTCGTTTTGTGGAAAACCAGAATCGGGGAAATTTTTTTTTTTTTTTTTATCCGAGAATTCTCGTTTGTGGAAAACGAGAATCGGAGAAATTTTTTTTTTTTTTTTTTTATCCGAGGATTCTCGTTTTGTGGAAAACCAGAATCGGGGAAATCTTTTTTTTTTTTTTTTATCCGAGAATTCTCGTTTTGTGGAAAACCAGAATCGGGGAAATTTTTTTTTTTTATCCGAGAATTCTCGTTTTGTGGAAAACGAGAATCGGAGAAATTTTTTTTTTTTTTTTTTTTTATCCGAGAACTGTCGTTTTGTGGAAAACGAGAATCGGAGAAATTTTTTTTTTTTTTTTATCGGAGAATTCTCGTTTTGTGGAAAACGAGAATCGGAGAAATTTTTTTTTTTTTTTTTATCCGAGAATTCTCGTTTTGTGGAAAACGAGAATCGGAGAAAATTTTTTTTTTTTTTTTTAATCGGAGAATTCTCGTTTTGTGGAAAACCAGAATCGGAGAAATTTTTTTTTTTTTTTTTATCCGAGAATTCTCGTTGTGTGGAAAACCAGAATCGGAGAAATTTTTTTTTTTTTTTTTTTTATCCGAGAATTCTCGTTTTGTGGAAAACCAGAATCGGAGAAATCTTTTTTTTTTTTTTTTTTATCCGAGAATTCTCGTTTTGTGGAAAACCAGAATAGGGGAAATTTTTTTTTTTTTTTATCCGAGAATTCTCGTTTTTCTGGAAAACGAGAATCGGAGAAATTTTTTTTCTGTTTTTTTTTTTATCCGAGAATTCTCGTTTTGTGGAAGACGAGAATCGGAGAAATTTTTTTTTTTTTTTTTTATCGGAGAATTCTCGTTTTTGTGGAAAAAGAGAATCGGAGAAATTTTTTTTTTTTTTTTATCCGAGAATTCTCGTTTTGTGGAAAACCAGAATCGGGGAAATTTTTTTTTTTTTTTATCGGAGAATTCTCGTTTTGTGGAAAACGACAATCGGAGAAATTTTTTTTTTTTTTTTTTTTTTTATCCGAGGATTCTCGTTTTGTGGAAAACGAGAATCGGAGAAATTTTTTTTTTTTTTTTTTATCGGAGAATTCTCGTTTTGTGGAAAACGAGAATCGGAGAAATTTTTTTTTTTTTTTTCATCCGAGAATTTTCGTTTTGTGGAAAACGAGAATCGGAGAAATTTTTTTTTTTTTTTTTTATCGGAGAATTCTCGTGTTGTGGAAAATCAGAATCGGAGAAATTTTTTTTTTTTTTTTATCCGAGAATTCTCGTTTTGTGGAAAACCAGAATCGGGGAAATTTTTTTTTTTCTTTATCCGAGAATTCTCGTTTTGTGGAAAACGAGAATCGGAGAAATTTTTTTTTTTTTTTTTTTTTTATCCGAGGATTCTCGTTTTGTGGAAAACGAGAATCGGAGAAATTTTTTTTTTTTTTTTTATCGGAGAATTCTCGTGTTGTGGAAAATAAGAATCGGAGAAATTTTTTTTTTTTTTTTTATCCGAGAATTCTCGTTTTGTGGAAAACCAGAATCGGGGAAATTTTTTTTTTTTTTTATCCGAGAATTCTCGTTTTGTGGAAAACCAGAATCGGAGAAATCTTTTTTTTTTTTTTTTTATCCGAGAATTCTCGTTTTGTGGAAAACCAGAATCGGGGAAATTTTTTTTTTTTTTATCCGAGAATTCTCGTTTTGTGGAAAACGAGAATCGGAGAAATTTTTTTTTTTTTTTTTTATCCGAGAATTCTCGTTTTGTGGAAAACGAGAATCGGAGAAATTTTTTTTTTTTTTTTATCGGAGAATTCTCGTTTTGTGGAAAACGAGAATCGGAGAAATTTTTTTTTTTTTTTTTTATCCGAGAATTCTCGTTTTGTGGAAAACGAGAATCGGAGAAAATTTTTTTTTTTTTTTTTATCGGAGAATTCTCGTTTTGTGGAAAACCAGAATCGGAGAAATTTTTTTTTTTTTTTTTATCCGAGAATTCTCGTTGTGTGGAAAACCAGAATCGGAGAAATTTTTTTTTTTTTTTTTTTTTATCCGAGAATTCTCGTTTTGTGGAAAACCAGAATCGGAGAAATCTTTTTTTTTTTTTTTTATCCGAGAATTCTCGTTTTGTGGAAAACCAGAATAGGGGAAATTTTTTTTTTTCTTTTATCCGAGAATTCTCGTTTTTCTGGAAAACGAGAATCGGAGAAATTTTTTTTTTTGTTTTTTTTTTTATCCGAGAATTCTCGTTTTGTGGAAAACGAGAATCGGAGAAATTTTTTTTTTTTTTTTATCGGAGAATTCTCGTTTTTGTGGAAAAAGAGAATCGGAGAAATTTTTTTTTTTTTTTTATCCGAGAATTCTCGTTTTGTGGAAAACCAGAATCGGGGAAATTTTTTTTTTTTTTTATCGGAGAATTCTCGTTTTGTGGAAAACGAGAATCGGAGAAATTTTTTTTTTTTTTTTTTCTTATCCGAGGATTCTCGTTTTTCTGGAAAACGAGAATCGGAGAAATTTTTTTTTTTTTTTTTTTTATCGGAGAATTCTCGTTTTGTGGAAAACGAGAATCGGAGAAATTTTTTTTTTTTTTTTTCATCCGAGAATTCTCGTTTTGTGGAAAACGAGAATCGGAGAAATTTTTTTTTTTTTTTGTTATCGGAGAATTCTCGTGTTGTGGAAAATCAGAATCGGAGAAATTTTTTTTTTTTTTTATCCGAGAATTCTCGTTTTGTGGAAAACCAGAATCGGAGAAATCTTTTTTTTTTTTTTCTTTTTATCCGAGAATTCTCATTTTGTGGAAAACCAGAATCGGGGAAATTTTTTTTTTTTTTTTTATCCGAGGATTCTCGTTTTGTGGAAAACCTCAATCGGAGAAATTTTTTTTTTTTTTTTTTTTATCCGAGAATTCTCGTTTTGTGGAAAACGAGAATCGGAGAAATTTTTTTTTTTTTTTTTTATCGGAGAATTCTCGTTTTGTGGAAAACGAGAATCGGAGAAATTTTTTTTTTTTTTTTTTTATCCGAGAATTCTCGTTTTGTGGAAAACGAGAATCGGAGAAAAAAAAATTTTTTTTTTTTTTTTATCGGAGAATTCTCGTTTTGTGGAAAACCAGAATGCAACAAATTTTTTTTTTTTTTTTATCCGAGAATTCTCGTTGTGTGGAAAACCAGAATCGGAGAAATTTTTTTTTTTTTTTTATCCGAGAATTCTCGTTTTGTGGAAAACCAGAATCGGAGAAATCTTTTTTTCTTTTTTTTTTTTATCCGAGAATTTTCGTTGTCTGGAAAACCAGAATCGGAGAAATTTTTTTTTTTTTTTTTTTATCCGAGAATTCTCGTTTTGTGGAAAACCAGAATCGGAGAAATCTTTTTTTTTTTTTTTTATCCGAGAATTCTCGTTTTGTGGAAAACGAGAATCGGAGAAATTTTTTTTTTTTTTTTTTTTTATCCGAGGATTCTCGTTTTGTGGAAAACGAGAATCGGAGAAATTTTTTTTTTTTTTTTTATCGGAGAATTCTCGTTTTGTGGAAAGCGAGAATCGGAGAAATTTTTTTTTTTTTTTTTTTTCATCCGAGAATTCTGGTTTCGTGGAAAACGGGAATCGGAGAAATTTTTTTTTTTTTTATTGGAGAATTCTCGTGTTGTGGAAAATCAGAATCGGAGAAATTTTTTTTTTTTTTTTATCCGAGAATTCTCGTTTTGTGGAAAACCAGAATCGGAGAAATCTTTTTTTTTTTTTTTTTTTTTTATCCGAGAATTCTCGTTTTGTGGAAAACCAGAATCGGGGAAATTTTTTTTTTTTTTTTATCCGAATATTCTCGTTTTGTGGAAAACGAGAATCGGAGAAATTTTTTTTTTGTTTTTTTTTTATCCGAGAATTCTCGTTTTGTGGAAAACGAGAATCGGAGAAATTTTTTTTTTTTTTTTTTATCCGAGAATTCTCGTTTTGTGGAAAACCAGAATCGGAGAAATCTTTTTTTTTTTTTTTTTTATCCGAGAATTCTCGTTTTGTGGAAAACCAGAATCGGGGAAATTTTTTTTTTTTTTTATCCGAGAATTCTCGTTTTGTGGAAAACGAGAATCAGAGAAATTTTTTTTTTTTTTTTTATCCGAGAATTCTCGTTTTGTGGAAAACCAGAATCAGAGAGATTTCTTTTTTTTTTTTTTATCCGAGAATTCTCAGGTTTGTGGAAAACGAGAATCGGAGAAAATTTTTTTTTTATTTTTTTTTTTATCGGAGAATTCTCGTTTTGTGGAAAACCAGAATCGGAGAAATCTTTTTTTTTTTTTTTTTTATCCGAGAATTCTCGTTTTGTGGAAAACCAGAATCGGGGAAATTTTTTTTTTTTTTTATCCGAGAATTCTCGTTTTGTGGAAACGGGAATCGGAGAAATTTTTTTTTTTTTTTTCCGAGAATTCTCGTTTTGTGGAAAACGAGAATCGGAGAAATTTTTTTTTTTTTATCGGAGAATTCTCGTTTTGTGGAAAACGAGAATCGGAGAAATTTTTTTTTTTTTTTTTATCCGAGAATTCTCGTTTTGTGGAAAACGAGAATCGGAGAAAATTTTTTTTTTTTTTTATCGGAGAATTCTCGTTTTGTGGAAAACCAGAATCGGAGAAATTTTTTTTTTTTTTTATCCGAGAATTCTCGTTGTGTGGAAAACCAGAATCGGAGAAATTTTTTTTTTTTTTTTATCCGAGAAATCTCGTTTTGTGGAAAACCAGAATCGGAGAAATCTATTTTTTTTTTTTTTTTATCCGAGAATTCTCGTTTTGTGGAAAACCAGAATCGGGAAAAATTTTTTTTTTTTTTTTATCCGAGAATTCTCGTTTTGTGGAAAACGAGAATCGGAGAAATTTTTTTTTTGTTTTTTTTTTTATCCGAGAATTCTCGTTTTGTGGAAAACGAGAATCGGAGAAATTTTTTTTTTTTTTTTTTATCCGAGAATTCTCGTTTTGTGGAAAACCAGAATCGGAGAAATCTTTTTTTTTTTTTTTTATCCGAGAATTCTCGTTTTGTGGAAAACCAGAATCGGACAAATTTTTTTTTTTTTTTATCCGAGAATTCTCGTTGTCTGGAAAACCAGAATTGGAGAAATTTTTTTTTTTTTTTTATCCGAGAATTCTCGTTTTGTGGAAAACCAGAATCGGAGAAATCTTTTTTTTTTTTTTTTTTTTTATCCGAGAATTCTCGTTTTGTGGAAAACCAGAATCGGGGAAATTTTTTTTCTTTTTTTTATCCAGGAATTCTCGTTTTGTGGAAAACGAGAATCAGAGAAATTTTTTTTTTTTTTTTTATCCGAGAATTCTCGTTTTGTGGAAAACTAGAATCGGAGAGATTTTTTTTTTTTTATTTATCCGAGAATTCTCAGGTTTGTGGAAAACTAGAATCGGAGAAATTTTTTTTTTTATTTTTTTTTTATCGGAGAATTCTCGTTTTGTGGAAAACCAGAATCGGAGAAATCTTTTTTTTTTTTTTTTTTTATCCGCGAATTCTCGTTTTGTGGAAAACCAGAATCGGGGAAATTTTTTTCTTTTTATCCGAGAATTCTCGTTTTGTGGAAAACGAGAATCGGAGAAATTTTTTTTTTTTTTTTTATCCGAGACTTCTCGTTTTGTGGAAAACGAGAATCGGAGAAATTTTTTTTTTTTTTTTGTCGGAGAATTCTCGCTTTGTGGAAAACGAGAATCGGAGAAATTTTTTTTTTTTTTTTTTATCCGAGAATTCTCGTTTTGTGGAAAACGAGAATCGGAGAAATTTTTTTTTTTTTTTTATCGGAGAATCTTCGTTTTGTGGAAAACCAGAATCGGAGAAATTTTTTTTTTTTTTTATCCGAGAATTCTCGTTGTGTGGAAAACCAGAATCGGAGAAATTTTTTTTTTTTTTTTTTTATCCGAGAATTCTCGTTTTGTGGAAAACCAGAATCGGAGAAATCTTTTTTTTTTTTTTTTATCCGAGAATTCTCGTTTTGTGGAAAACCAGAATCGGGGAAATTTTTTTTTTTTTTTTATCCGAGAATTCTCGTTTTTCGGAAAACGAGAATCGGAGAAATTTTTTTTTGTTTTTTTTTTTATCCGAGAATTCTCGTTTTCCGGAAAACGAGAATCGGAGAAATTTTTTTTTTTTTTTTTTTATCGGAGAAATCTCGTTTTGTGGAAAAAGAGAATCGGAGAAATCTTTTTTTTTTTTTTATCCGAGAATTCTCGTTTTGTGGAAAACCAGAATCGGGGAAATTTTTTTTTTTTTTTTATCCGAGAATTCTCGTTTTGTGGAAAACGAGAATCGGAGAAATTTTTTTTTCTTTTTTTTTTTTTATCCGAGGATTCTCGTTTTGATGAAAACGAGAATCGGAGAAATTTTTTTTTTTTTTTTCTATCGGAGAATTCTCGTTTTGTGGAAAACGAGAATCGGAGAAATTTTTTTTTTTTCTTTTTCATCCGAGAATTCTCGTTTTGTGGAAAACGAGAATCGGAGAAATTTTTTTTTTTTTTTTTTTTTTTATCCGAGAATTCTCATTTTGTGGAAAACCAGAATCGGGGAAATTTTTTTTTTTTTTTTTTATCCGAGAATTCTCGTTTTGTGGAAAACGAGAATCGGAGAAATTTTTTTTTTTTTTTTTTTATCCGAGAATTCTCGTTTTGAGGAAAACGAGAATCGGAGAAATTTTTTTTTTTTTTTTTTATCGGAGAATTCTCGTTTTGTGGAAAACGAGCATCGGAGAAATTTGTTTTTTTTTTTTTATCCGAGAATTCTCGTTTTGTGGAATACCAGAATCGGACAAATTTTTTTTTTTTTTTATCCGAGAATTCTCGTTGTCTGGAAAACCAGAATCGGAGAAATTTTTTTTTTTTTTTTTTATCCGAGAATTCTCGTTTTGTGGAAAACCAGAATCGGAGAAATCTTTTTGTTTTTTTTTTTTTATCCGAGAATTCTCGTTTTGTGGAAAACCAGAATCGGAGAAATCTTTTTTTTTTTTTTTTTTATCCGAGAATTCTCGTTTTGTGGAAAACCAGAATCGGGGAAATTTTTTTTTTTTTTTATCCGAGAATTCTCGTTTTGTGGAAAACGAGAATCAGAGAAATTTTTTTTTTTTTTTTTTCCGAGAATTCTCGTTTTGTGGAAAACCAGAATCAGAGAGATTCCTTTTTTTGCTTTTTTATCCGAGAATTCTCAGGTTTGTGGAAAACGAGAATCGGAGAAAATTTTTTTTTTATTTTTTTTATTATCGGAGAATTCTCGTTTTGTGGAAAACCAGAATCGGAGAAATCTTTTTTTTTTTTTTTTTTTTATCCGAGAATTCTCGTTTTGTGGAAAACCAGAATCGGGGAAATTTTTTTTTTTTTTTATCCGAGAATTCTCGTTTTGTGGAAAACGGGAATCGGAGAAATTTTTTTTTTTTTTTTTTCCGAGAATTCTCGTTTTGTGGAAAACGAGAATCGGAGAAATTTTTTTTTTTTTTTATCGGAGAATTCTCGTTTTGTGGAAAACGAGAATCGGAGAAATTTTTTTTTTCTTTTTCATCCGAGAATTCTCGTTTTGTGGAAAACGAGAATCGGAGAAAAAAAAATTTTTTTTTAATCGGAGAATTCTCGTTTTGTGGAAAACCAGAATCGGAGAAATTTTTTTTTTTTTTATCCGAGAATTCTCGTTGTGTGGAAAACCAGAATCGGAGAAAATTTTTTTTTTTTTTTATCCGAGAATTCTCGTTTTGTGGAAAACCAGAATCGGAGAAATCTTTTTTTTTTTTTTTTTTATCCGAGAATTCTCGTTTTGTGGAAAACCAGAATCGGGAAAATTTTTTTTTCTTTTTTTATCCGAGAATTCTCGTTTTGTGGAAAACGAGAATCGGAGAAATTTTTTTTTTGTTTTTTTTTTTATCAGAGAATTCTCGTTTTGTGGAAAACCAGAATCGGAGAAATCTTTTTTTTTTATTTTTTTTTTATCCGAGAATTCTCGTTTTGTGGAAAACCAGAATCGGGGAAATTTTTTTTTTTTTTATCCGAGAATTCTCGTTTTGTGGAAAACGAGAATCGGAGAAATTTTTTTTTTGTTTTTTTTTTATCCGAGAATTCTCGTTTTGTGGAAAACGAGAATCGGAGAAATTTTTTTTTTTTTTTTTTTTTATCGGAGAATCCTCTTTTTGTGGAAAAATAGAATCGGAGAAAATTTTTTTTTTTTTTATCCGAGAATTCTCGTTTTGTGGAAAACCAGAATCGGAGAAATCTTTTTTTTTTTTTTTTTTTATCCGATAATTCTCGTTTTGTGGAAAACCAGAATCGGGGAAATTTTTTTTTTTTTTTCTATCCGAGAATTCTCGTTTTGTGGAAAACGAGAATCAGAGAAATTTTTATTTTTTTTTTTATCCGAGAATTCTCGTTTTGTGGAAAACCAGAATCGGAGAGATTTCTTTTTTTTTTTTTTTTATCTGAGAATTCTCAGGTTTGTGGAAAACGAGAATCGGAGAAAATTTTTTTATTATTTTTTTTTTTATCGGAGAATTCTCGTTTTCTGGAAAACCAGAATCGGAGAAATCTTTTTTTTTTTTTATCCGAGAATTCTCGTTTTGTGGAAAACGAGAATCGGAGAAATTTTTTTTTTTTTTTTTTATCCGAGAATTCTCGTTTTGTGGAAAACGAGAATCGGAGAAATTTTTTTTTTTTTTTTATCGGAGAATTCTCGTTTTGTGGAAAACGAGAATCGGAGAAATTTTTTTTTTTTTTTTTATCCGAGAATTCTCGTTTTGTGGAAAACGAGAATCGGAGAAATTTTTTTTTTTTTTTTTTTATCGGAGAATTCTCGTTTTGTGGAAAACCAGAATCGGAGAAATTTTTTTTTTTTTATCCGAGAATTCTCGTTGTGTGGAAAACCAGAATCGGAGAAATTTTTTTTTTTTTTTTTTATCCGAGAATTCTCGTTTTGTGGAAAACCAGAATCGGAGAAATCTTTTTGTTTTTTTTTTTTTATCCGAGAATTCTCGTTTTGTGGAAAACCAGAATCGGAGAAATCTTTTTTTTTTTTTTTTTATCCGAGAATTCTCGTTTTGTGGAAAACCAGAATCGGGGAAATTTTTTTTTTTTTTTATCCGAGAATTCTCGTTTTGTGGAAAACGAGAATCAGAGAAATTTTTTTTTTTTTTTTTCCGAGAATTCTCGTTTTGTGGAAAACCAGAATCAGAGAGATTCCTTTTTTTGCTTTTTTATCCGAGAATTCTCAGGTTTGTGGAAAACGAGAATCGGAGAAAATTTTTTTTTTATTTTTTTTATTATCGGAGAATTCTCGTTTTGTGGAAAACCAGAATCGGAGAAATCTTTTTTTTTTTTTTTTTTTATCCGAGAATTCTCGTTTTGTGGAAAACCAGAATCGGGGAAATTTTTTTTTTTTTTATCCGAGAATTCTCGTTTTGTGGAAAACGGGAATCGGAGAAATTTTTTTTTTTTTTTTTTCCGAGAATTCTCGTTTTGTGGAAAACGAGAATCGGAGAAATTTTTTTTTTTTTTTATCGGAGAATTCTCGTTTTGTGGAAAACGAGAATCGGAGAAATTTTTTTTTTCTTTTTCATCCGAGAATTCTCGTTTTGTGGAAAACGAGAATCGGAGAAAAAAAAATTTTTTTTTAATCGGAGAATTCTCGTTTTGTGGAAAACCAGAATCGGAGAAATTTTTTTTTTTTTTATCCGAGAATTCTCGTTGTGTGGAAAACCAGAATCGGAGAAAATTTTTTTTTTTTTTATCCGAGAATTCTCGTTTTGTGGAAAACCAGAATCGGAGAAATCTTTTTTTTTTTTTTTTTTATCCGAGAATTCTCGTTTTGTGGAAAACCAGAATCGGGAAAATTTTTTTTTTTTTTTTTATCCGAGAATTCTCGTTTTGTGGAAAACGAGAATCGGAGAAATTTTTTTTTTGTTTTTTTTTTTATCAGAGAATTCTCGTTTTGTGGAAAACCAGAATCGGAGAAATCTTTTTTTTTTTTTTTTTTTTATCGGAGAATTCTCGTTTTGTGGAAAAATAGAATCGGAGAAAATTTTTTTTTTTTTTATCCGAGAATTCTCGTTTTGTGGAAAACCAGAATCGGAGAAATCTTTTTTTTTTTTTTTTTTATCCGATAATTCTCGTTTTGTGGAAAACCAGAATCGGGGAAATTTTTTTTTTTTTTTCTATCCGAGAATTCTCGTTTTGTGGAAAACGAGAATCAGAGAAATTTTTATTTTTTTTTTTATCCGAGAATTCTCGTTTTGTGGAAAACCAGAATCGGAGAGATTTCTTTTTTTTTTTTTTTTATCTGAGAATTCTCAGGTTTGTGGAAAACGAGAATCGGAGAAAATTTTTTTATTATTTTTTTTTTTATCGGAGAATTCTCGTTTTCTGGAAAACCAGAATCGGAGAAATCTTTTTTTTTTTTTATCCGAGAATTCTCGTTTTGTGGAAAACGAGAATCGGAGAAATTTTTTTTTTTTTTTTTTTTATCCGAGAATTCTCGTTTTGTGGAAAACGAGAATCGGAGAAATTTTTTTTTTTTTTTTATCGGAGAATTCTCGTTTTGTGGAAAACGAGAATCGGAGAAATTTTTTTTTTTTTTTTTATCCGAGAATTCTCGTTTTGTGGAAAACGAGAATCGGAGAAATTTTTTTTTTTTTTTTTTTATCGGAGAATTCTCGTTTTGTGGAAAACCAGAATCGGAGAAATTTTTTTTTTTTTTTTATCCGAGAATTCTCGTTGTGTGGAAAACCAGAATCGGAGAAATTTTTTTTTTTTTTTTATCCGAGAATTCTCGTTTTGTGGAAAACCAGAATCGGAGAAATCGTTTTTTTTTTTTTTTTTTTTTATCCGAGAATTCTCGTTTTGTGGAAAACCAGAATCGGGGAAATTTTTTTTTTTTTTTATCCGAGAATTCTCGTTTTGTGGAAAACGAGAATCGGAGAAATTTTTTTTTTTGTTTTTTTTTTTATCCGAGAATTCTCGTTTTGTGGAAAACGAGAATCGGAGAAATTTTTTTTTTTTTTTTTTATCGGAGAATTCTCGTTTTGTGGAAAACGAGAATCGGAGAAATTTTTTTTTTTTTTTTTTTATCCGAGAATTCTCGTTTTGTGGAAAACGAGAATCGGAGAAAAGATTTTTTTTTTTTTTTATCGGAGAATTCTCGTTTTGTGGAAAACGAGAATCGGAGAAATTTTTTTTTTTCTTTTTCATCCGAGAATTCTCGTTTTGTGGAAAACGAGAATCGGAGAAAAAAAATTTTTTTTTTAATCGGAGAATTCTCGTTTTGTGGAAAACCAGAATCGGAGAAATTTTTTTTTTTTTTATCCGAGAATTCTCGTTGTGTGGAAAACCAGAATCGGAGAAAATTTTTTTTTTTTTTTTTTATCCGAGAATTCTCGTTTTGTGGAAAACCAGAATCGGAGAAATCTTTTTTTTTTTTTTTTTTTATCCGAGAATTCTCGTTTTGTGGAAAACCAGAATCGGGAAATTTTTTTTTTTTTTTTTATCCGAGAATTCTCGTTTTGTGGAAAACGAGAATCGGAGAAATTTTTTTTTTGTTTTTTTTTTTATCAGAGAATTCTCGTTTTGTGGAAAACCAGAATCGGAGAAATCTTTTTTTTTTATTTTTTTTTTATCCGAGAATTCTCGTTTTGTGGAAAACCAGAATCGGGGAAATTTTTTTTTTTTTTTATCCGAGAATTCTCGTTTTGTGGAAAACGAGAATCGGAGAAATTTTTTTTTTGTTTTTTTTTTTATCCGAGAATTCTCGTTTTGTGGAAAACGAGAATCGGAGAAATTTTTTTTTTTTTTTTTTTTTTATCGGAGAATCCTCTTTTTGTGGAAAAATAGAATCGGAGAAAATTTTTTTTTTTTTATCCGAGAATTCTCGTTTTGTGGAAAACCAGAATCGGAGAAATCTTTTTTTTTTTTTTTTTTTATCCGATAATTCTCGTTTTGTGGAAAACCAGAATCGGGGAAATTTTTTTTTTTTTTTCTATCCGAGAATTCTCGTTTTGTGGAAAACGAGAATCAGAGAAATTTTTATTTTTTTTTTTATCCGAGAATTCTCGTTTTGTGGAAAACCAGAATCGGAGAGATTTCTTTTTTTTTTTTTTTTATCTGAGAATTCTCAGGTTTGTGGAAAACGAGAATCGGAGAAAATTTTTTTATTATTTTTTTTTTTATCGGAGAATTCTCGTTTTCTGGAAAACCAGAATCGGAGAAATCTTTTTTTTTTTTTTATCCGAGAATTCTCGTTTTGTGGAAAACGAGAATCGGAGAAATTTTTTTTTTTTTTTTTTTATCCGAGAATTCTCGTTTTGTGGAAAACGAGAATCGGAGAAATTTTTTTTTTTTTTTTATCGGAGAATTCTCGTTTTTTGGAAAACGAGAATCGGAGAAATTTTTTTTTTTTTTTTTTTATCCGAGAATTCTCGTTTTGTGGAAAACGAGAATCGGAGAAATTTTTTTTTTTTTTTTTTTATCGGAGAATTCTCGTTTTGTGGAAAACCAGAATCGGAGAAATTTTTTTTTTTTTTTATCCGAGAATTCTCGTTGTGTGGAAAACCAGAATCGGAGAAATTTTTTTTTTTTTTTTTTATCCGAGAATTCTCGTTTTGTGGAAAACCAGAATCGGAGAAATCGTTTTTTTTTTTTTTTTTTTTTATCCGAGAATTCTCGTTTTGTGGAAAACCAGAATCGGGGAAATTTTTTTTTTTTTTCATCCGAGAATTCTCGTTTTGTGGAAAACGAGAATCGGAGAAATTTTTTTTTTTGTTTTTTTTTTTATCCGAGAATTCTCGTTTTGTGGAAAACGAGAATCGGAGAAATTTTTTTTTTTTTTTTTTATCGGAGAATTCTCGTTTTGTGGAAAACGAGAATCGGAGAAATTTTTTTTTTTTTTTTTTTATCCGAGAATTCTGGTTTTGTGGAAAACGAGAATCGGAGAAAAGATTTTTTTTTTTTTATCGGAGAATTCTCGTTTTGTGGAAAACCAGAATCGGAGAAATTTTTTTTTTTTTTTTATCCGAGAATTCTCGTTGTGTGGAAAACCAGAATCGGAGAAATTTTTTTTTTTTTTTTTTTTTTCCGAGAATTCTCGTTTTGTGGAAAACCAGAATCGGAGAAATCTTTTTTTTTTTTTTTTATCCGAGAATTCTCGTTTTGTGGAAAAATAGAATCGGGGAAATTTTTTTTTTTTTTTATCCGAGAATTCTCGTTTTGTGGAAAACGAGAATCGGAGAAATTTTTTTTTGTTTTTTTTTTATCCGAGAATTCTCGTTTTCCGGAAAACGAGAATCGGAGAAATTTTTTTTTTTTTTTTTTTTTATCGGAGAATTCTCGTTTTGTGGAAAAAGAGAATCGGAGAAATTTTTTTTTTTTTTTATCCGAGAATTCTCGTTTTGTGGAAAACCAGAATCGGGGAAATTTTTTTTTTTTTTTATCCCAGAATTCTCGTTTTGTGGAAAACGAGAATCGGAGAAATTTTTTTTTTTTTTTTTTTCTTTAATCCGAGGATTCTCGTTTTGATGAAAACGAGAATCGGAGAAATTTTTTTTTTTTTTTTTATCGGAGAATTCTCGTTTTGTGGAAAACGAGAATCGGAGAAATTTTTTTTTTTTTTTTTTTTATCGGAGAATTCTCGTGTTGTGGAAAATCAGAATCCGAGAAATTTTTTTTTTTTTTTTATCTGAGAATTCTCGTTTTGTGGAAAACCGGAATCCGAGAAATCTTTTTTTTTTTTTTTTTTTTTTATCCGAGAATTTTCATTTTGTGGAAAACCAGAATCGGGGAAATTTTTTTTTTCTTTTTATCCGAGAATTCTCGTTTTGTGGAAAACGAGAATCGGGGAAATTTCTTTTTTTTTTTTTTTTTTATCCGAGAATTCTCGTTTTGTGGAAAACGAGAATCGGAGAAATTTTTTTTTTTTTTTTTATCGGAGAATTCTCGTTTTGTGGAAAACGAGAATCGGAGATTTTTTTTTTTTTTTTTTTATCCAAGAATTCTCGTTTTGTGGAAAACCAGAATCGGACAAATTTTTTTTTTTTTATCCGAGAATTCTCGTTGTCTGGAAAACCAGAATCGGAGAAATTTTTTTTTTTTTTTTTTATCCGAGAATTCTCATTTCGTGGAAAACCAGAATCGGAGAAATCTTTTTTTTTTTTTTTTTTTTATCCGAGAATTCTCGTTTTGTGGAAAACGAGAATCGGAGAAATTTTTTTTTTTTTTTTTTATCCGAGGATTCTCGTTTTGTGGAAAACGAGAATCGGAGAAATTTTTTTTTTTTTTTTTTTATCGGAGAATTCTCGTTTTGTGGAAAACAAGAATCGGAGAAATTTTTTTTTTTTTTTTTTCATCCGAGAATTCTCGTTTTGTGGAAAACGAGAATCGGAGAAATTATTATTTTTTTTTTTTATCGGAGAATTCTCGTGTTGTGGAAAATCAGAATCGGAGAATTTTTCTTTTTTTTTTATCCGAGAATTCTCGTTTTGTGGAAAACGAGAATCGGAGAAATTTTTTTTTTTTTTTTTATCCGAGAATTCTCATTTTGTGGAAAACTAGAATCGGAGAAATTTTTTTTTTTTTTATCCGAGAATTCTCATTTTGTGGAGAACCAGAATCGGAGAAATCTTTTTTTTTTTTTTTTTTATCCGAGAATTCTCGTTTTGTGGAAAACCAGAATCGGAGAAATCTTTTTTTTTTTTTTTTTTTATCCGAGAATTCTTGTTTTGTGGAAAACCAGAATCGCGGAAATTTTTTTTTTTTTTTTTATCCGAGAATTCTCGTTTTGTGGAAAACGAGAATCAGAGAAATTTTTTTTTTTTTTTTTTATCCGAGAATTCTCGTTTTGTGGAAAACCAGAATCGGAGAGATTTTTTTTTTTTTTTTTTATCCGAGAATTCTCAGGTTTGTGGAAAACGAGAATCGGAGAAAATTTTTTTTTTATTTTTTTTTTTATCCGAGAATTCTCGTTTTGTGGAAAACCAGAATCGGAGAAATTTTTTTTTTTTTTTTTTATCCGAGAATTCTCGTTTTGTGGAAAACTAGGATCGGGGAAATTTTTTTTTTTTATCCGAGAATTCTCGTTTTGTGGAAAACGAGAATCGGAGAAATTTTTTTTTTTTTTTTTTATCCGAGAATTCTCGTTTTGTGGAAAACGAGAATCGGAGAAATTTTTTTTTTTTTTTTATCGGAGAATTCTCGTTTTGTGGAAAACCAGAATCGGAGAAATTTTTTTTTTTTTTTATCCGAGAATTCTCGTTTTGTGGAAAACGAGAATCGGAGAAAAAAATTTATTTTTTTTATCGGAGAATTCTCGTTTTGTGGAAAACCAGAATCGGAGAAATTTTTTTTTATTTTTTATCCGAGAATTCTCGTTGTGTGGAAAACCAGAATCGGAGAAATTTTTTTTTTTTTTTTTTTTCCCGAGAATTCTCTTTTTTTGGAAAACCGGAATCGGAGAAATCTTTTTTTTTTTTTTTTTTTATCCGAGAATTCTCGTTTTGTGGAAAACCAGAATCGGGGAAAATTTTTTTTTTTTTTTATCCGAGAATTCTCGTTTTGTGGAAAACGAGAATCGGAGAAATTTTTTTTTTTTTTTATCCGAGAATTCTCGTTGTCTGGAAAACCAGAATCGGAGAAATTTTTTTTTTTTTTTTTATCCGAGAATTCTCATTTTGTGGAAAACCAGAATCGGAGAAATCTTTTTTTTTTTTTTTTTTTATCCGAGAATTCTCGTTTTGTGGAAAACGAGAATCGGAGAAATTTTTTTTTTTTTTTTTTATCCGAGGATTCTCGTTTTGTGGAAAACGAGAATCGGAGAAATTTTTTTTTTTTTTTTTTTATCGGAGAATTCTCGTTTTGTGGAAAACGAGAATCGGAGAAATTTTTTTTTTTTTTTTTTCATCCGAGAATTCTCGTTTTGTCGAAAACGAGAATCGGAGAAATTATTATTTTTTTTTTTTTTATCGGAGAATTCTCGTGTTGTGGAAAATCAGAATCGGAGAATTTTTGTTTTTTTTTTATCCGAGAATTCTCGTTTTGTGGAAAACGAGAATCGGAGAAATTTTTTTTTTTTTTTTTATCCGAGAATTCTCATTTTGTGGAAAATTAGAATCGGAGAAATTTTTTTTTTTTTTATCCGAGAATTCTCGTTTTGTGGAAAACGAGAATCGGAGAAATTTTTTTTTTTTTTTTATCCGAGAATTCTCATTTTGTGGAGAACCAGAATCGGAGAAATCTTTTTTTTTTTTTTTTTTATCCGAGAATTCTCGTTTTGTGGAAAACCAGAATCGGAGAAATCTTTTTTTTTTTTTTTTTTTATCCGAGAATTCTTGTTTTGTGGAAAACCAGAATCGCGGAAATTTTTTTTTTTTTTTTATCCGAGAATTCTCGTTTTGTGGAAAACGAGAATCAGAGAAATTTTTTTTTTTTTTTTATCCGAGAATTCTCGTTTTGTGGAAAACCAGAATCGGAGAGATTTTTTTTTTTTTTTTTATCCGAGAATTCTCAGGTTTGTGGAAAACGAGAATCGGAGAAAATTTTTTTTTATTTTTTTTTTTATCCGAGAATTCTCGTTTTGTGGAAAACCAGAATCGGAGAAATTTTTTTTTTTTTTTTTTTATCCGAGAATTCTCGTTTTGTGGAAAACCAGAATCGGGGAAATTTTTTTTTTTTTTATCCGAGAATTCTCGTTTTGTGGAAAACGAGAATCGGAGAAATTTTTTTTTTTTTTTTATCCGAGAATTCTCGTTTTGTGGAAAACGAGAATCGGAGAAATTTTTTTTTTTTTTTTTTTTATCGGAGAATTCTCGTGTTGTGGAAAATCAGAATCCGAGAAATTTTTTTTTTTTTTTTTATCTGAGAATTCTCGTTTTGTGGAAAACCGGAATCGGAGAAATCTTTTTTTTTTTTTTTTTTTTTATCCGAGAATTTTCATTTTGTGGAAAACCAGAATCGGGGAAATTTTTTTTTTCTTTTTATCCGAGAATTCTCGTTTTGTGGAAAACGAGAATCGGGGAAATTTTTTTTTTTTTTTTTTTTATCCGAGAATTCTCGTTTTGTGGAAAACGAGTATCGGAGAAATTTTTTTTTTTTTTTTTATCGGAGAATTCTCGTTTTGTGGAAAACGAGAATCGGAGATTTTTTTTGTTTTTTTTTTTTATCCGAGAATTCTCGTTTTGTGGAAAACCAGAATCGGACAAATTTTTTTTTTTTTTTATCCGAGAATTCTCGTTGTCTGGAAAACCAGAATCGGAGAAATTTTTTTTTTTTTTTTTTATCCGAGAATTCTCATTTTGTGGAAAACCAGAATCGGAGAAATCTTTTTTTTTTTTTTTTTTTATCCGAGAATTCTCGTTTTGTGGAAAACGAGAATCGGAGAAATTTTTTTTTTTTTTTTTTTATCCGAGGATTCTCGTTTTGTGGAAAACGAGAATCGGAGAAATTTTTTTTTTTTTTTTTTTATCGGAGAATTCTCGTTTTGTGGAAAACGAGAATCGGAGAAATTTTTTTTTTTTTTTTTTCATCCGAGAATTCTCGTTTTGTGGAAAACGAGAATCGGAGAAATTATTATTTTTTTTTTTTTTATCGGAGAATTCTCGTCTTGTGGAAAATCAGAATCGGAGAATTTTTTTTTTTTTTATCCGAGAATTCTCGTTTTGTGGAAAACGAGAATCGGAGAAATTTTTTTTTTTTTTTTATCCGAGAATTCTCATTTTGTGGAAAACTAGAATCGGAGAAATTTTTTTTTTTTTTTATCCGAGAATTCTCATTTTGTGGAGAACCAGAATCGGAGAAATCTTTTTTTTTTTTTTTTTTATCCGAGAATTCTCGTTTTGTGGAAAACCAGAATCGGAGAAATCTTTTTTTTTTTTTTTTTTATCCGAGAATTCTTGTTTTGTGGAAAACCAGAATCGCGGAAATTTTTTTTTTTTTTATTATCCGAGAATTCTCGTTTTGTGGAAAACGAGAATCAGAGAAATTTTTTTTTTTTTTTATCCGAGAATTCTCGTTTTGTGGAAAACCAGAATCGGAGAGATTTTTTTTTTTTTTTTTTATCCGAAAATTCTCAGGTTTGTGGAAAACGAGAATCGGAGAAAATTTTTATTTTATTTTTTTTTTTATCCGAGAATTCTCGTTTTGTGGAAAACCAGAATCGGAGAAATTTTTTTTTTTTTTTTTATCCGAGAATTCTCGTTTTGTGGAAAACCAGAATCGGGGAAATTTTTTTTTTTTATCCGAGAATTCTCGTTTTGTGGAAAACGAGAATCGGAGAAATTTTTTTTTTTTTTTTATCGGAGAATTCTCGTTTTGTGGAAAACCAGAATCGGAGAAATTTTTTTTTTTTTTTATCCGAGAATTCTCGTTTTGTGGAAAACGAGAATCGGAGAAAAAAAAATTTTTTTTTTATCGGAGAATTCTCGTTTTGTGGAAAACCAGAATCGGAGAAATTTTTTTTTATTTTTTATCCGAGAATTCTCGTTGTGTGGAAAACCAGAATCGGAGAAATTTTTTTTTTTTTTTTTTTTCCGAGAATTCTCTTTTTTTGGAAAACCGGAATCGGAGAAATCTTTTTTTTTTTTTTTTTATCCGAGAATTCTCGTTTTGTGGAAAACCAGAATCTGGGAAATTTTTTTTTTTTTTTATCCGAGAATTCTCGTTTTGTGGAAAACGAGAATCGGAGAAATTTTTTTTTTTTTTTATCCGAGAATTCTCGTTGTCTGGAAAACCAGAATCGGAGAAATTTTTTTTTTTTTTTTTTATCCGAGAATTCTCATTTTGTGGAAAACCAGAATCGGAGAAATCTTTTTTTTTTTTTTTTTTTATCCGAGAATTCTCGTTTTGTGGAAAACGAGAATCGGAGAAATTTTTTTTTTTTTTTTATCCGAGAATTCTCATTTTGTGGAAAACTAGAATCGGAGAAATTTTTTTTTTTTTTTATCCGAGAATTCTCATTTTGTGGAGAACCAGAATCGGAGAAATCTTTTTTTTTTTTTTTTTTATCCGAGAATTCTCGTTTTGTGGAAAACCAGAATCGGAGAAATCTTTTTTTTTTTTTTTTTTTATCCGAGAATTCTTGTTTTGTGGAAAACCAGAATCGCGGAAATTTTTTTTTTTTTATTATCCGAGAATTCTCGTTTTGTGGAAAACGAGAATCAGAGAAATTTTTTTTTTTTTTTTATCCGAGAATTCTCGTTTTGTGGAAAACCAGAATCGGAGAGATTTTTTTTTTTTTTTTTATCCGAAAATTCTCAGGTTTGTGGAAAACGAGAATCGGAGAAAATTTTTATTTTATTTTTTTTTTTATCCGAGAATTCTCGTTTTGTGGAAAACCAGAATCGGAGAAATTTTTTTTTTTTTTTTTATCCGAGAATTCTCGTTTTGTGGAAAACCAGAATCGGGGAAATTTTTTTTTTTTATCCGAGAATTCTCGTTTTGTGGAAAACGAGAATCGGAGAAATTTTTTTTTTTTTTTTATCGGAGAATTCTCGTTTTGTGGAAAACCAGAATCGGAGAAATTTTTTTTTTTTTTTATCCGAGAATTCTCGTTTTGTGGAAAACGAGAATCGGAGAAAAAAAATTTTTTTTTTTATCGGAGAATTCTCGTTTTGTGGAAAACCAGAATCGGAGAAATTTTTTTTTATTTTTTATCCGAGAATTCTCGTTGTGTGGAAAACCAGAATCGGAGAAATTTTTTTTTTTTTTTTTTTTCCGAGAATTCTCTTTTTTTGGAAAACCGGAATCGGAGAAATCTTTTTTTTTTTTTTTTTATCCGAGAATTCTCGTTTTGTGGAAAACCAGAATCTGGGAAATTTTTTTTTTTTTTTTATCCGAGAATTCTCGTTTTGTGGAAAACGAGAATCGGAGAAATTTTTTTTTTTTTTTATCCGAGAATTCTCGTTGTCTGGAAAACCAGAATCGGAGAAATTTTTTTTTTTTTTTTTTTATCCGAGAATTCTCATTTTGTGGAAAACCAGAATCGGAGAAATCTTTTTTTTTTTTTTTTTTATCCGAGAATTCTCGTTTTGTGGAAAACGAGAATCGGAGAAATTTTTTTTTTTTTTTTTATCCGAGGATTCTCGTTTTGTGGAAAACGAGAATCGGAGAAATTTTTTTTTTTTTTTTTTTATCGGAGAATTCTCGTTTTGTGGAAAACGAGAATCGGAGAAATTTTTTTTTTTTTTTTTTTCATCCGAGAATTCTCGTTTTGTGGAAAACGAGAATCGGAGAAATTATTATTTTTTTTTTTTTTATCGGAGAATTCTCGTGTTGTGGAAAATCAGAATCGGAGAATTTTTGTTTTTTTTTTATCCGAGAATTCTCGTTTTGTGGAAAACGAGAATCGGAGAAATTTTTTTTTTTTTTTTATCCGAGAATTCTCATTTTGTGGAAAATTAGAATCGGAGAAATTTTTTTTTTTTTATCCGAGAATTCTCGTTTTGTGGAAAACGAGAATCGGAGAAATTTTTTTTTTTTTTTTATCCGAGAATTCTCATTTTGTGGAGAACCAGAATCGGAGAAATCTTTTTTTTTTTTTTTTTATCCGAGAATTCTCGTTTTGTGGAAAACCAGAATCGGAGAAAACTTTTTTTTTTTTTTTTTTTATCCGAGAATTCTTGTTTTGTGGAAAACCAGAATCGCGGAAATTTTTTTTTTTTTTTTTATCCGAGAATTCTCGTTTTGTGGAAAACCAGAATCGGAGAAATCTTTTTTTTTTTTTTTTTTTATCCGAGAATTCTCGTTTTGTGGAAAACGAGAATCGGAGAAATTTTTTTTTTTTTTTTTTTATCCGAGGATTCTCGTTTTGTGGAAAACGAGAATCGGAGAAATTTTTTTTTTTTTTTTTTTTATCGGAGAATTCTCGTTTTGTGGAAATCGAGAATCGGAGAAATTTTTTTTTTTTTTTTCATCCGAGAATTCTCGTTTTGTGGAAAACGAGAATCGGAGAAATTATTATTTTTTTTTTTTTATCGGAGAATTCTCGTCTTGTGGAAAATCAGAATCGGAGAATTTTTTTTTTTTTTATCCGAGAATTCTCGTTTTGTGGAAAACGAGAATCGGAGAAATTTTTTTTTTTTTTTTTATCCGAGAATTCTCATTTTGTGGAAAACTAGAATCGGAGAAATTTTTTTTTTTTTTTATCCGAGAATTCTCATTTTGTGGAGAACCAGAATCGGAGAAATCTTTTTTTTTTTTTTTTTTATCCGAGAATTCTCGTTTTGTGGAAAACCAGAATCGGAGAAATCTTTTTTTTTTTTTTTTTTATCCGAGAATTCTTGTTTTGTGGAAAACCAGAATCGCGGAAATTTTTTTTTTTTTTATTATCCGAGAATTCTCGTTTTGTGGAAAACGAGAATCAGAGAAATTTTTTTTTTTTTTTTTATCCGAGAATTCTCGTTTTGTGGAAAACCAGAATCGGAGAGATTTTTTTTTTTTTTTTTACCCGAAAATTCTCAGGTTTGTGGAAAACGAGAATCGGAGAAAATTTTTATTTTATTTTTTTTTTTATCCGAGAATTCTCGTTTTGTGGAAAACCAGAATCGGAGAAATTTTTTTTTTTTTTTTTATCCGAGAATTCTCGTTTTGTGGAAAACCAGAATCGGGGAAATTTTTTTTTTTTTATCCGAGAATTCTCGTTTTGTGGAAAACGAGAATCGGAGAAATTTTTTTTTTTTTTTTATCGGAGAATTCTCGTTTTGTGGAAAACCAGAATCGGAGAAATTTTTTTTTTTTTTATCCGAGAATTCTCGTTTTGTGGAAAACGAGAATCGGAGAAAAAAATTTTTTTTTTTTATCGGAGAATTCTCGTTTTGTGGAAAACCAGAATCGGAGAAATTTTTTTTTATTTTTTATCCGAGAATTCTCGTTGTGTGGAAAACCAGAATCGGAGAAATTTTTTTTTTTTTTTTTTTTCCGAGAATTCTCTTTTTTTGGAAAACCGGAATCGGAGAAATCTTTTTTTTTTTTTTTTTTTATCCGAGAATTCTCGTTTTGTGGAAAACCAGAATCTGGGAAATTTTTTTTTTTTTTTTATCCGAGAATTCTCGTTTTGTGGAAAACGAGAATCGGAGAAATTTTTTTTTTTTTTATCCGAGAATTCTCGTTGTCTGGAAAACCAGAATCGGAGAAATTTTTTTTTTTTTTTTTATCCGAGAATTCTCATTTTGTGGAAAACCAGAATCGGAGAAATCTTTTTTTTTTTTTTTTTATCCGAGAATTCTCGTTTTGTGGAAAACGAGAATCGGAGAAATTTTTTTATTTTTTTTTTATCCGAGGATTCTCGTTTTGTGGAAAACGAGAATCGGAGAAATTTTTTTTTTTTTTTTTTTCATCGGAGAATTCTCGTTTTGTGGAAAACGAGAATCGGAGAAATTTTTTTTTTTTTTTTTTTCATCCGAGAATTCTCGTTTTGTGGAAAACGAGAATCGGAGAAATTATTATTTTTTTTTTTTATCGGAGAATTCTCGTGTTGTGGAAAATCAGAATCGGAGAATTTTTGTTTTTTCTTTATCCGAGAATTCTCGTTTTGTGGAAAACGAGAATCGGAGAAATTTTTTTTTTTTTTTTTATCCGAGAATTCTCATTTTGTGGAAAATTAGAATCGGAGAAATTTTTTTTTTTTTATCCGAGAATTCTCGTTTTGTGGAAAACGAGAATCGGAGAAATCTTTTTTTTTTTTTTATCCGAGAATTCTCATTTTGTGGAGAACCAGAATCGGAGAAATCTTTTTTTTTTTTTTTTTTATCCGAGAATTCTCGTTTTGTGGAAAACCAGAATCGGAGAAATCTTTTTTTTTTTTTTTTTTTTATCCGAGAATTCTTGTTTTGTGGAAAACCAGAATCGCGGAAATTTTTTTTTTTTTTTTTATCCGAGAATTCTCGTTTTGTGGAAAACGAGAATCGGAGAAAAAAATTTTTTTTTTTTATCGGAGAATTCTCGTTTTGTGGAAAACCAGAATCGGAGAAATTTTTTTTTATTTTTTATCCGAGAATTCTCGTTGTGTGGAAAACCAGAATCGGAGAAATTTTTTTTTTTTTTTTTTTCCGAGAATTCTCTTTTTTTGGAAAACCGGAATCGGAGAAATCTTTTTTTTTTTTTTTTTTTATCCGAGAATTCTCGTTTTGTGGAAAACCAGAATCGGGGAAATTTTTTTTTTTTTTTTATCCGAGAATTCTCGTTTTGTGGAAAACGAGAATCGGAGAAATTTTTTTTTGTTTTTTTTTTTATCCGAGAATTCTCGTTTTCCGGAAAACGAGAATCGGAGAAATTTTTTTTTTTTTTTTTTATCGGAGAATTCTCGTTTTGTGGAAAAAGAGAGTCGGAGAAATCTTTTTTTTTTTTTTATCCGAGAATTCTCGTTTTGTGGAAAACCAGAATCGGGGAAATTTTTTTTTTTTTTTATCCGAGAATTCTCGTTTTGTGGAAAACGAGAATCGGAGAAATTTTTTTTTTTTTTTTTTATCCGAGGATTCTCGTTTTGATGAAAACGAGAATCGGAGAAATTTTTTTTTTTTTTTCTATCGGAGAATTCTCGTTTTGTGGAAAACGAGAATCGGAGAATTTTTTTTTTTTTTTTTTTCATCCGAGAATTCTCGTTTTGTGGAAAACGAGAATCGGAGAAATGTTTTTTTTTTTTTTTTTTTATCCGAGAATTCTCATTTTGTGGAAAACCAGAATCGGGGAAATTTTTTTTTTTTTTATCCGAGAATTCTCGTTTTGTGGAAAACGAGAATCGGAGAAATTTTTTTTCTTTTTTTTTATCCGAGAATTCTCGTTTTGTGGAAAACGAGAATCGGAGAAATTTTTTTTTTTTTTTTTTATCGGAGAATTCTCGTTTTGTCGAAAACGAGAATCGGAGAAATTTTTTTTTTTTTTTATCCGAGAATTCTCGTTTTGTGGAAAACCAGAATCGGACAAATTTTTTTTTTTATGCGAGAATTCGCGTTGTCTGGAAAACCAGAATCGGAGAAATTTTTTTTTTTTTTTTTTTATCCGAGAATTCTCGTTTTGTGGAAAACCACAATCGGAGAAATCTTTTTTTTTTTTTTTTTTATCCGAGAATTCTCGTTTTGTGGAAAACGAGAATCGGAGAAATTTTTTTTTTTTTTTTTTTATCCGAGGATTCTCGTTTTGTCGAAAACGAGAATCGGAGAAATTTTTTTTTTTTTTTTATCGGAGAATTCTCGTTTTGTGGAAAACGAGAATCGGAGAAATTTTTTTTTTTTTTTTTTTCAACCGAGAATTCTCGTTTTGTGGAAAACGAGAATCGGAGAAATTTTTTTTTTTTTTTTTATCGGAGAATTCTCGTGTTGTGGAAAATCAGAATCGGAGAAATTTTTTTTTTTTTTTTTATCCGAGAATTCTCGTTTTGTGCAAAACCAGAATCGGAGAAATCTTTTTTTTTTTTTTTTTTTTATCCGAGAATTCTCGTTTTGTGGAAAACCAGAATCGGGGAAATTTTTTTTTTTTTTCTTTTTATCCGAGAATTCTCGTTTTGTGGAAAACGAGAATCGGAGAAATTTTTTTTTTTTTTTTTTTTATCCGAGGATTCTCGTTTTGCGGAAGACGAGAATCGGAGAAATTTTTTTTTTTTTTTATCGGAGAATTCTCGTTTTGTGGAAAACGAGAATCGGAGAAATTTTTTTTTTTTTTTTTATCCGAGAATTCTCGTTTTGTCGAAAACGAGAATCGCAGCAAAAATTTTTTTTTTTTTTATCGGAGAATTCTCGTTGTGTGGAAAACCAGAATCGGAGAAATTTTTTTTTTTTTTTTTATCCGAGACTTCTCGTTTTGTGGAAAACCAGAATCGGAGAAATCTTTTTTTTTTTTTTTTTTATCCGAGAATTCTCGTTTTGTGGAAAACCAGAATCGGGGAAATTTTTTTTTTTTTTTATCCGAGAATTCTCGTTTTGTGGAAAACGAGAATCGGAGAAAAATTTTTTTTTTTTTTTTATCGGAGAATCCTCTTTTTGTGGAAAAAGAGAATCGGAGAAAAAAAATTTTTTTTTTATCCGAGAATTCTCGTTTTGTGGAAAACCAGAATCGGAGAAATCTTTTTTTTTTTTTTTTTTTATCCGATAATTCTCGTTTTGTGGAAAACCAGAATCGGGGAAATTTTTTTTTTTTTTTATCCGAGAATTCTCGTTTTGTGGAAAACGAGAATCAGAGAAATTTTTTTTTTTTTTCTATCCGAGAATTCTCGTTTTGTGGAAAACCAGATTCGGAGAGATTTCTTTTTTTTTTTTTTTTACCCGAGAATTCTCAGGTTTGTGGAAAACGAGAATCGGAGAAAATTTTTTTTTTATTTTTTTTTTAATCGGAGAATTCTCGTTTTGTGGAAAACCAGAATCGGAGAAATCTTTTTTTTTTTTTTTTTTTATCCGAGAATTCTCGTTTTGTGGAAAACCAGAATCGGGGAAATTTTTTTTTTTTTTATCCGAGAATTCTCGTTTTGTGGAAAACGAGAATCGGAGAAATTTTTTTTTTTTTTTTTTATCCGAGAATTCTCGTTTTGTGGAAAACGAGAATCGGAGAAAAAAATTTTTTTTTTTTTATCGGAGAATTCTCGTTTTGTGGAAAACGAGAATCGCAGCAAAAATTTTTTTTTTTTTTTTATCGGAGAATTCTCGTTTTGTGGAAAACGAGAATCGGAGAAAAAAAATTTTTTTTTTTTTATCGGAGAATTCTCGTTTTGTGGAAAACCAGAATCGGAGAAATTTTTTTTTTTTTTATCCGAGAATTCTCGTTGTGTGGAAAACCAGAATCGGAGAAATTTTTTTTTTTTTTTTATCCGAGAATTCTCGTTTTGCCGAAAACCAGAATCGGAGAAATCTTTTTTTTTTTTTTTTTTTATCCGAGAATTCTCGTTTTGTGGTAAACCAGAATCGGGGAAATTTTTTTTTTTTTTTTTATCCGAGAATTCTCGTTTTGTGGAAAACGAGAATCGGAGAAATTTTTTTTTTTGTTTTTTTTTTTTATCCGAGAATTCTCGTTTTGTGGAAAACGAGAATCTGAGAAATTTTTTTTTTTTTTGTTTTTTATCGGAGAATTCTCGTTTTGTGGAAAAAGAGAATCGGAGAAATTGTTTTTTTTTTTTTATCCGAGAATTCTCGTTTTGTGGAAAACGAGAATCGGAGAAATTTTTTTTTTTTTTTTATCGGAGAATTCTCGTTTTGTGGAAAACGAGAAACGGAGAAATTTTATTTTTTTTTTTTTTTCATCCGAGAATTCTCGTTTTGTGGAAAACGAGAATCGGAGAAATTTTTTTTTTTTTTTTTATCGGAGCATTCTCGTGTTGTGGAAAATCAGAATCGGAGAAATTTTTTTTTTTTTTTTATCCGAGAATTCTCGTTTTGTGGAAAACCAGAATCGGAGAAATCTTTTTTTTTTTTTCTTTTTATCCGAGAATTCTCATTTTGTGGAAAACCAGAATCGGGGAAATTTGTTTTTTTTTTTTTTTTATCCGAGAATTCTCGTTTTGTGGAAAACGAGAATCGGAGAAATTTTTTTTTTTTTTTTTTTATCCGAGAATTCTCGTTTTGTGGAAACCGAGAATCGGAGAAATTTTTTTTTTTTTTTTTTTATCGGAGAATTCTCGTTTTGTGGAAAATGAGAATCGGAGAAATTTTTTTTTTTTTTTTTATCCGAGAATTCTCGTTTTGTGGAAAACGCGAATCGGAGAAAAAAATTTTTTTTTTTTTTTAATCAGAGAATTCTCGTTTTTGTGGAAAACCAGAATGCAAAAAAAAATTTTTTTTTTTATCCGAGAATTCTCGTTGTGTGGAAAACCAGAATCGGAGAAATTTTTTTTTTTTTTTTTTATCCGAGAAAGCCAGAATCGGAGAAATCTTTTTTTTTTTTTTTTTTTTTATCCGAGAATTCTCGTTTTGTGGAAAACCAGAATCGGGGAAATTTTTTTTTTTTTTTTATCCGAGAATTCTCGTTTTGTGGAAAACGAGAATCAGAGAAATTTTTTTTTTTTTTCATCCGAGAATTCTCGTTTTGTGGAAAACCAGAATCAGAGAGATTTCTTTTTTTTTTTTTTTATCCGAGAATTCTCAGGTTTGTGGAAAACGAGAATCGGAGAAAATTTTTTTTTTATTTTTTTTTTATCGGAGAATTCTCGTTTGTGGAAAACCAGAATCGGAGAAATCTTTTTTTTTTTTTTTTTTATCCGAGAATTCTCGTTTTGTGGAAAACCAGAATCGGGGAAATTTTTTTTTTTTTTTATCCGAGAATTCTCGTTTTGTGGAAAACAGGAATCGGAGAAATTTTTTTTTTTTTTTTATCCGAGAATTCTCGTTTTGTGGAAAACGAGAATCGCAGAAAATTTTTTCTTTTTGTTTTTTATCGGAGAATTCTCGTTTTGTGGAAAACCAGAATCGGACAAATTTTTTTTTTTTTATCCGAGAATTCTCGTTGTGTGGAAAACCAGAATCGGAGAAATTTTTTTTTTTTTTTATCCGAGAATTCTCGTTTTGTGGAAAACCAGAATCGGAGAAATCTTTTTTTTTTTTTTTTTTTTTATCCGAGAATTCTCGTTTTGTGGAAAACCAGAATCGGGGAAATTTTTTTTTTTTTTTATCCGAGAATTCTCGTTTTGTGGAAAACGAGAATCGGAGAAATTTTTTTTTTGTTTTTTTTTTTATCCGAGAATTCTCGTTTTGTGGAAAACGAGAATCGGAGAAATTTTTTTTTTTTTTTTTTTATCGGAGAATCCTCTTTTTGTGGAAAAAGAGAATCGGAGAAAAAAAATTTTTTTTTTTATCCGAGAATTCTCGTTTTGTGGAAAACCAGAATCGGAGAAATCTTTTTTTTTTTTTTTTTTTTATCCGATAATTCTCGTTTTGTGGAAAACCAGAATCGGGGAAATTTTTTTTTTTTTTTTTTATCCGAGGGTTCTCGTTTTGTGGAAAACGAGAATCAGAGAAAAAAAAATTTTTTTTTTCATCCGAGAATTCTCGTTTTGTGGAAAACCAGAATCGGAGATATTTCTTTTTTTTTTTTTTTTATCTGAGAATTCTCAGGTTTGTGGAAAACGAGAATCGGAGAAAATTTTTTTTTTATTTTTTTTTTTATCGGAGAATTCTCGTTTTGTGGAAAACCAGAATCGGAGAAATCTTTTTTTTTTTTTTTTTATCCGAGAATTCTCGTTTTGTGGGAAACCAGAATCGGGGAAATTTTTTTTTTTTTTATCCGAGAATTCTCGTTTTGTGGAAAACGAGAATCGGAGAAATTTTTTTTTTTTTTTTTTTTTTATCCGAGAATTCTCGTTTTGTGGAAAACGAGAATCGGAGAAATTTTTTTTTTTTTTTTATCGGAGAATTCTCGTTTTGTGGAAAACGAGAATCGGAGAAATTTTTTTTTTTTTTTTTTTATCCGAGAATTCTCGTTTTGTGGAAAACGAGAATCGGAGAAAAAAATTTTTTTTTCTTTTTATCGGAGAATTCTCGTTTTGTGGAAAACCAGAATCGGAGAAATTTTTTTTTTTTTTTATCCGAGAATTCTCGTTGTGTGGAAAACCAGAATCGGAGAAATTTTTTTTTTTTTTTTTTTATCGGAGAATTCTCGTTTTGTGGAAAACCAGAATCGGAGAAATCTTTTTTTTTTTTTTTTTTTATCCGAGAATTCTCGTTTTGTGGAAAACGAGAATCGGGGAAATTTTTTTTTTTTTTATCCGAGAATTCTCGTTTTGTGGAAAACGAGAATCGGAGAAATTTTTTTTTTGTTTTTTTTTTTATCCGAGAATTCTCGTTTTGTGGAAAACGAGAATCGGAGAAATTTTTTTTTTTTTTTTTTCATCGGAGAATTCTCGTTTCGTGGAAAAAGAGAATCGGAGAAATTTTTTTTTTTTTTTATCCGAGAATTCTCGTTTTGTGGAAAACCAGAATCGGGGGAAATTTTTTTTTTTTTTTTATCCGGGAATTCTCGTTTTGTGGAAAACGAGAATCGGAGAAATTTTTTTTTTTTTTTTTTTTTTATCCGAGGATTCTCGTTTTGTGGAACACGAGAATCGGAGAATTTTTTTTTTTTTTTTCATCGGAGAATTCTCGTTTTGTGGAAAACGAGAATCGGAGAAATTTTTTTTTTTTTTTAATCGGAGAATCCTCGTGTTGTGGAAAATCAGAATCGGAGAAAATTTTTTTTTTTTATCCGAGAATTCTCGTTTTGTGGAAAACCAGAATCGGGGAAATTTTTTTTTTCTTTTATCCGAGAATTCTCGTTTTGTGGAAAACCAGAATCGGAGAAATCTTTTTTTTTTTTTTTTTTATCCGAGAATTCTCGTTTTGTGGAAAACCAGAATCGGGGAAATTTTTTTTTTTTTATCCGAGAATTCTCGTTTTGTGGAGAACGAGAATCGGAGAATTTTTTTTTTTTTTTTTTTTATCCGAGAATTCTCGTTTTGTGGAAAACGAGAATCGGAGAAATTTTTTTTTTTTTTATCGGAGAATTCTCGTTTTGTGGAAAACGAGAATCGGAGAAATTTTTTTTTTTTTTTTTTATCCGAGAATTCTCGTTTTGTGGAAAACGAGAATCGGAGAAAAAAAAATTTTTTTTTTTTTATCGGAGAATTCTCGTTTTGTGGAAAACCAGAATCGGAGAAATTTTTTTTTTTTTTATCCGAGAATTCTCGTTGTGTGGAAAACCAGAATCGGAGAAATTTTCTTTTTTTTTTTTTTATCCGAGAATTCTCGTTTTGTGGAAAACGAGAATCGGAGAAATTTTTTTTTTTTTTTTTTTTTATCCGAGAATTCTCGTTTTGTGGAAACCGAGAATCGGAGAAAATTTTTTTTTTTTTTTTTTATCGGAGAATTCTCGTTTTGTGGAAAACGAGAATCGGAGAAATTTTTTTTTTTTTTTTTATCCGAGAATTCTCGTTTTGTGGAAAACGCGAATCGGAGAAAAAAAAATGTTTTTTTTTTTAATCAGAGAATTCTCGTTTTGTGGAAAACCAGAATGCAACAAATTTTTTTTTTTTTTATCCGAGAATTCTCGTTGTGTGGAAAACCAGAATCGGAAATATTTTTTTTTTTTTTTTTTATCCGAGAATTCTCGTTTTGTGGAAAACCAGAATCGGAGAAATCTTTTTTTTTTTTTTTTTTTATCCGAGAATTATCGTTTTGTGGAAAACCAGAATCGGGGAAATTTTTTTTTTTTTTTATCCGAGATTTCTCGTTTTGTGGAAAACGAGAATCAGAGAAATTTTTTTTTTTTTTTTTATCCGAGAATTCTCGTTTTGTGGAAAACCAGAATCAGAGAGATTTCTTTTTTTTTTTTTTTTATCCGAGAATTCTCAGGTTTGTGGAAAACGAGAATCGGAGAAAAAATTTTTTTTATTTTTTTTTTTATCGGAGAATTCTCGTTTTGTGGAAAACCAGAATCGGAGAAATCTTTTTTTTTTTTTTTTTATCCGAGAATTCTCGTTTTGTGGAAAACCAGAATCGGGGAAATTTTTTTTTTTTTTTTATCCGAGAATTCTCGTTTTGTGGAAAACGGGAATCGGAGAAATTTTTTTTTTTTTTTTTTATCCGAGAATTCTCGTTTTGTGGAAAACGAGAATCGCAGAAAATTTTTTTTTTTTGTTTTTTATCGGAGAATTCTCGTTTTGTGGAAAACCAGAATCGGACAAATTTTTTTTTTTTTTTATCCGAGAATTCTCGTTGTGTGGAAAACCAGAATCGGAGAAATTTTTTTTTTTTTTTATCCGAGAATTCTCGTTTTGTGGAAAACCAGAATCGGAGAAATCTTTTTTTTTTTTTTTTTTATCCGAGAATTCTCGTTTTGTGGAAAACCAGAATCGGGGAAATTTTTTTTTTTTTTTATCCGAGAATTCTCGTTTTGTGGAAAACGAGAATCGGAGAAATTTTTTTTTGTTTTTTTTTTATCCGATAATTCCCGTTTTGTGGAAAACCAGAATCGGGGAAATTTTTTTTTTTTTTTATCCGAGAATTCTCGTTTTGTGGAAAACGAGAATCAGAGAAATTTTTATTTTTCTTTTTATCCGAGAATTCTCGTTTTGTGGAAAACCAGAATCGGAGAGATTTCTTTTTTTTTTTTTTATCTGAGAATTCTCAGGTTTGTGGAAAACGAGAATGGGAGAAAATTTTTTTTTTATTTTTTTTTTTATCGGAGAATTCTCGTTTTGTGGAAAACCAGAATCGGAGAAATCTTTTTTTTTTTTTTTTTATCCGAGAATTCTCGTTTTGTGGAAAACCAGAATCGGGGAAATTTTTTTTTTTTTTTATCCGAGAATTCTCGTTTTGTGGAAAACGAGAATCGGAGAAATTATTTTTTTTTTTTTTTTTTATCCGAGAATTCTCGTTTTGTGGAAAACGAGAATCGGAGAAATTTTTTTTTTTTTTTTATCGGAGAATTCTCGTTTTGTGGAAAACGAGAATCGGAGAAAGTTTTTTTTTTTTTTTTTCCGAGAATTCTCGTTTTGTGGAAAACGAGAATCGGAGAAAAAAAATTTTTTTTTTTTATCGGAGAATTCTCGTTTTGTGGAAAACCAGAATCGGAGAAATTTTTTTTTTTTTTTATCCGAGAATTCTCGTTTTGTGGAAAACCAGAATCGGAGAAATCTTTTTTTTTTTTTTTTTTTTTATCCGAGAATTCTCGTTTTGTGGAAAACCAGAATCGGGGAAATTTTTTTTTTTTTTTATCCGAGAATTCTCGTTTTGTGGAAAACGAGAATCGGAGAAATTTTTTTTTTTGTTTTTTTTTTTATCCGAGAATTCTCGTTTTGTGGAAAACGAGAATCGGAGAAATTTTTTTTTTTTTTTTTATCGGAGAATTCTCGTTTTGTGGAAAAAGAGAATCGGAGAAATTTTTTTTTTTTTATCCGAGAATTCTCGTTTTGTGGAAAACCAGAATCGGGGAAATTTTTTTTTTTTTTTTATCCGAGAATTCTCGTTTTGTGGAAAACGAGAATCGGAGAAATTTTTTTTTTTTTTTTTTTATCCGAGGATTCTCGTTTTGTGGAAAACGAGAATCGGAGAAATTTTTTTTTTTTTTTTATCGGAGAATTCTCGTGTTGTGAAAAATCAGAATCGGAGAAATTTTTTTTTTTTTTTTTATCCGAGAATTCTCGTTTTGTGGAAAACCAGAATCGGGGAAATTTTTTTTTTTTTTTTATCCGAGAATTCTCGTTTTGTGGAAAACCAGAATCGGAGAAATCTTTTTTTTTTTTTTTTATCCGAGAATTCTCGTTTTGTGGAAAACCAGAATCGGGGAAATTTTTTTTTTTTATCCGAGAATTCTCGTTTTGTGGAAAACGAGAATCGGAGAAATTTTTTTTTTTTTTTTTTTATCCGAGAATTCTCGTTTTGTGGAAAACGAGAATCGGAGAAATTTTTTTTTTTTTTTATCGGAGAATTCTCGTTTTGTGGAAAACGAGAATCGGAGAAATTTTTTTTTTTTTTTTTTTTTTATCCGAGAATTCTCGTTTTGTGGAAAACGAGAATCGGAGAAAAAAATTTTTTTTTTTTTTAATCGGAGAATTCTCGTTTTGTGGAAAACCAGAATCGGAGAAATTTTTTTTTTTTTTTTTATCCGAGAATTCTCGTTGTGTGGAAAACCAGAATCGGAGAAATTTTTTTTTTTTTTTTTTTCATCCGAGAATTCTCGTTTTGTGGAAAACCAGAATCGGAGAAATCTTTTTTTTTTTTTTTTTATCCGAGAATTCTCGTTTTGTGGAAAACCAGAATAGGGGAAATTTTTTTTTTTTTTTATCCGAGAATTCTCGTTTTTCTGGAAAACGAGAATCGGAGAAATTTTTTTTTCTGTTTTTTTTTTTATCCGAGAATTCTCGTTTTGTGGAAAACGAGAATCGGAGAAATTTTTTTTTTTTTTTTTTATCGGAGAATTCTTGTTTTTGTGGAAAAAGAGAATCGGAGAAATTTTTTTTTTTTTTTTATCCGAGAATTCTCGTTTTGTGGAAAACCAGAATCGGGGAAATTTTTTTTTTTTTTATCGGAGAATTCTCGTTTTGTGGAAAACGAGAATCGGAGAAATTTTTTTTTTTTTTTTTTTTTTATCCGAGGATTCTCGTTTTGTGGAAAACGAGAATCGGAGAAATTTTTTTTTTTTTTTTTTATCGGAGAATTCTCGTTTTGTGGAAAACGCGAATCGGAGAAATTTTTTTTTTTTTTTTCATCCGAGAATTCTCGTTTTGTGGAAAACGAGAATCGGAGAAATTTTTTTTTTTTTTTTTTATCGGAGAATTCTCGTTTTGTGGAAAACGAGAATCGGAGAAATTTTTTTTTTTTTTTTTATCGGAGAATTCTCGTGTTGTGAAAAATCAGAATCGGAGAAATTTTTTTTTTTTTTTATCCGAGAATTCTCGTTTTGTGGAAAACCAGAATCGGGGAAATTTTTTTTTTTTTTTTATCCGAGAATTCTCGTTTTGTGGAAAACCAGAATCGGAGAAATCTTTTTTTTTTTTTTTATCCGAGAATTCTCGTTTTGTGGAAAACCAGAATCGGGGAAATTTTTTTTTTTTTATCCGAGAATTCTCGTTTTGTGGAAAACGAGAATCGGAGAAATTTTTTTTTTTTTTTTTTTATCCGAGAATTCTCGTTTTGTGGAAAACGAGAATCGGAGAAATTTTTTTTTTTTTTTATCGGAGAATTCTCGTTTTGTGGAAAACGAGAATCGGAGAAATTTTTTTTTTTTTTTTTTTATCCGAGAATTCTCGTTTTGTGGAAAACGAGAATCCGAGAAAATTTTTTTTTTTTTTTTTAATCGGAGAATTCTCGTTTTGTGGAAAACCAGAATCGGAGAAATTTTTTTTTTTTTTTTATCCGAGAATTCTCGTTGTGTGGAAAACCAGAATCGGAGAAATTTTTTTTTTTTTTTTTTTATCCGAGAATTCTCGTTTTGTGGAAAACCAGAATCGGAGAAATCTTTTTTTTTTTTTTTTTTATCCGAGAATTCTCGTTTTGTGGAAAACCAGAATAGGGGAAATTTTTTTTTTTTTTTTATCCGAGAATTCTCGTTTTTCTGGAAAACGAGAATCGGAGAAATTTTTTTTTCTGTTTTTTTTTTTATCCGAGAATTCTCGTTTTGTGGAAAACGAGAATCGGAGAAATTTTTTTTTTTTTTTTATCGGAGAATTCTCGTTTTTGTGGAAAAAGAGAATCGGAGAAATTTTTTTTTTTTTTTTATCCGAGAATTCTCGTTTTGTGGAAAACCAGAATCGGGGAAATTTTTTTTTTTTTTTATCGGAGAATTCTCGTTTTGTGGAAAACGAGAATCGGAGAAATTTTTTTTTTTTTTTTTTTTTATCCGAGGATTCTCGTTTTGTGGAAAACGAGAATCGGAGAAATTTTTTTTTTTTTTTTTTATCGGAGAATTCTCGTTTTGTGGAAAACGAGAATCGGAGAAATTTTTTTTTTTTTTTCATCCGAGAATTCTCGTTTTGTGGAAAACGAGAATCGGAGAAATTTTTTTTTTTTTTTTTTATCGGAGAATTCTCGTGTTGTGGAAAATCAGAATCGGAGAAATTTTTTTTTTTTTTTTTATCCGAGAATTCTCGTTTTGTGGAAAACCAGAATCGGGGAAATTTTTTTCTTTTTTTTTATCCGAGAATTCTCGTTTTGTGGAAAACGAGAATCGGAGAAATTTTTTTTTTTTTTTTTTTTTATCCGAGGATTCTCGTTTTGTGGAAAACGAGAATCGGAGAAATTTTTTTTTTTTTTTTTATCGGAGAATTCTCGTGTTGTGGAAAATCAGAATCGGAGAAATTTTTTTTTTTTTTTATCCGAGAATTCTCGTTTTGTGGAAAACCAGAATCGGGGAAATTTTTTTTTTTTTTTATCCGAGAATTCTCGTTTTGTGGAAAACCAGAATCGGAGAAATCTTTTTTTTTTTTTTTTTATCCGAGAATTCTCGTTTTGTGGAAAACCAGAATCGGGGAAATTTTTTTTTTTTTTATCCGAGAATTCTCGTTTTGTGGAAAACGAGAATCGGAGAAATTTTTTTTTTTTTTTTTTTTTATCCGAGAATTCTCGTTTTGTGGAAAACGAGAATCGGAGAAATTTTTTTTTTTTTTTTATCGGAGAATTCTCGTTTTGTGGAAAACGAGAATCGGAGAAATTTTTTTTTTTTTTTTTTATCCGAGAATTCTCGTTTTGTGGAAAACGAGAATCGGAGAAAATTTTTTTTTTTTTTTTTATCGGAGAATTCTCGTTTTGTGGAAAAACCAGAATCGGAGAAATTTTTTTTTTCTTTTTTATCCGAGAATTCTCGTTGTGTGGAAAACCAGAATCGGAGAAATTTTTTTTTTTTTTTTTTTATCCGAGAATTCTGGTTTTGTGGAAAACCAGAATCGGAGAAATCTTTTTTTTTTTTTTTTTTTTATCCGAGAATTCTCGTTTTGTGGAAAACCAGAATAGGGGAAATTTTTTTTTTCTTTTATCCGAGAATTCTCGTTTTTCTGGAAAACGAGAATCGGAGAAATTTTTTTTTTTGTTTTTTTTTTTATCCGAGAATTCTCGTTTTGTGGAAAACGAGAATCGGAGAAATTTTTTTTTTTTTTTTTATCGGAGAATTCTCGTTTTTGTGGAAAAAGAGAATCGGAGAAATTTTTTTTTTTTTTTTTATCCGAGAATTCTCGTTTTGTGGAAAACCAGAATCGGGGAAATTTTTTTTTTTTTTTATCGGAGAATTCTCGTTTTGTGGAAAACGAGAATCGGAGAAATTTTTTTTTTTTTTTTTTTCTTATCCGAGGATTCTCGTTTTTCTGGAAAACGAGAATCGGAGAAATTTTTTTTTTTTTTTTTTTATCGGAGAATTCTCGTTTTGTGGAAAACCAGAATCGGAGAAATTTTTTTTTTTTTTTTTCATCCGAGAATTCTCGTTTTGTGGAAAACGAGAATCGGAGAAATTTTTTTTTTTTTTTTTATCGGAGAATTCTCGTCTTGTGGAAAATCAGAATCGGAGAAATTTTTTTTTTTTTTTTATCCGAGAATTCTCGTTTTGTGGAAAACCAGAATCGGAGAAATCTTTTTTTTTTTTTTCTTTTTATCCGAGAATTCTCATTTTGTGGAAAACCAGAATCGGGGAAATTTTTTTTTTTTTTTATCCGAGGATTCTCGTTTTGTGGAAAACGTCAATCGGAGAAATTTTTTTTTTTTTTTTTTTTTTTATCCGAGAATTCTCGTTTTGTGGAAAACGAGAATCGGAGAAATTTTTTTTTTTTTTTTATGGGAGAATTCTCGTTTTGTGGAAAACGAGAATCGGAGAAATTTTTTTTTTTTTTTTTTTTATCCGAGAATTCTCGTTGTGTGGAAAACCAGAATCGGAGAAATTTTTTTTTTTTTTTATCGGAGAATTCTCGTTTTGTGGAAAACCAGAATCGGAGAAATCTTTTTTTCTTTTTTTTTTTTATCCGAGAATTTTCGTTGTCTGGAAAACCAGAATCGGAGAAATTTTTTTTTTTTTTTTTTTATCCGAGAATTCTCGTTTTGTGGAAAACCAGAATCGGAGAAATCTTTTTTTTTTTTTTTTATCCGAGAATTCTCGTTTTGTGGAAAACGAGAATCGGAGAAATTTTTTTTTTTTTTTTTTTTTATCCGAGGATTCTCGTTTTGTGGAAAACGAGAATCGGAGAAATTTTTTTTTTTTTTTTTATCGGAGAATTCTCGTTTTGTGGAAAGCGAGAATCGGAGAAATTTTTTTTTTTTTTTTTTTCATCCGAGAATTCTCGTTTCGTGGAAAACGGGAATCGGAGAAATTTTTTTTTTTTTTTATTGCAGAATTCTCGTGTTGTGGAAAATCAGAATCGGAGAAATTTTTTTTTTTTTTTTTTTTATCCGAGAATTCTCGTTTTGTGGAAAACCAGAATCGGAGAAATCTTTTTTTTTTTTTTTTTTTTTTATCCGAGAATTCTCGTTTTGTGGAAAACCAGAATCGGGGAAATTTTTTTTTTTTTTTTATCCGAATATTCTCGTTTTGTGGAAAACGAGAATCGGAGAAATTTTTTTTTTGTTTTTTTTTTTATCCGAGAATTCTCGTTTTGTGGAAAACGAGAATCGGAGAAATTTTTTTTTATTTTTTTTTATCGGAGAATCCTCTTTTTGTGGAAAAAGAGAATCGGAGAAATTTTTTTTTTTTTTTTTTATCCGAGAATTCTCGTTTTGTGGAAAACCAGAATCGGAGAAATCTTTTTTTTTTTTTTTTTTATCCGAGAATTCTCGTTTTGTGGAAAACCAGAATCGGGGAAATTTTTTTTTTTTTTATCCGAGAATTCTCGTTTTGTGGAAAACGAGAATCAGAGAAATTTTTTTTTTTTTTTTATCCGAGAATTCTCGTTTTGTGGAAAACCAGAATCAGAGAGATTTCTTTTTTTTTTTTTTTTATCCGAGAATTCTCAGGTTTGTGGAAAACGAGAATCGGAGAAAATTTTTTTTTTATTTTTTTTTTTATCGGAGAATTCTCGTTTTGTGGAAAACCAGAATCGGAGAAATCTTTTTTTTTTTTTTTTTTTATCCGAGAATTCTCGTTTTGTGGAAAACCAGAATCGGGAAAATTTTTTTTTTTTTTTTTATCCGAGAATTCTCGTTTTGTGGAAAACGAGAATCGGAGAAATTTTTTTTTCGTTTTTTTTTTATCCGAGAATTCTCGTTTTGTGGAAAACGAGAATCGGAGAAATATTTTTTTTTTTTTTTATCCGAGAATTCTCGTTTTGTGGGAAACCAGAATCGGAGAAATCCTTTTTTTTTTTTTTATCCGAGAATTCTCGTTTTGTGGAAAACCAGAATCGGACAAATTTTTTTTTTTTTTTATCCGAGAATTCTCGTTGTCTGGAAAACCAGAATTGGAGAAATTTTTTTTTTTTTTTTATCCGAGAATTCTCGTTTTGTGGAAAACCAGAATCGGAGAAATCTTTTTTTTTTTATTTTTTTTTATCCGAGAATTCTCGTTTTGTGGAAAACCAGAATCGGGGAAATTTTTTTTCTTTTTTTTATCCGGGAATTCTCGTTTTGTGGAAAACGAGAATCAGAGAAATTTTTTTTTTTTTATCCGAGATTTCTTGTTTTGTGGAAAACTAGAATCGGAGAGATTTTTTTTTTTTTATTTATCCGAGAATTCTCAGGTTTGTGGAAAACGAGAATCGGAGAAAATTTTTTTTTTATTTTTTTTTTATCGGAGAATTCTCGTTTTGTGGAAAACCAGAATCGGAGAAACCTTTTTTTTTTTTTTTTTTTATCCGCGAATTCTCGTTTTGTGGAAAACCAGAATCGGGGAAATTTTTTTTTTTTTATCCGAGAATTCTCGTTTTGTGGAAAACGAGAATCGGAGAAATTTTTTTTTTTTTTTTTATCCGAGACTTCTCGTTTTGTGGAAAACGAGAATCGGAGAAATTTTTTTTTTTTTTTATCGGAGAATTCTCGCTTTGTGGAAAACGAGAATCGGAGAAATTTTTTTTTTTTTTTTTATCCGAGAATTCTCGTTTAGTGGAAAACGAGAATCGGAGAAATTTTTTTTTTTTTTTTTTATCGGAGAATCTTCGTTTTGTGGAAAACCAGAATCGGAGAAATTTTTTTTTTTTTTATCCGAGAATTCTCGTTGTGTGGAAAACCAGAATCGGAGAAATTTTTTTTTTTTTTTTTATCCGAGAATTCTCGTTTTGTGGAAAACCAGGATCGGAGAAATCTTTTTTTTTTTTTTTTATCCGAGAATTCTCGTTTTGTGGAAAACCAGAATCGGGGAAATTTTTTTTTTTTTTTATCCGAGAATTCTCGTTTTTCGGAAAACGAGAATCGGAGAAATTTTTTTTTGTTTTTTTTTTTATCCGAGAATTCTCGTTTTCCGGAAAACGAGAATCGGAGAAATTTTTTTTTTTTTTTTTTATCGGAGAATTCTTGTGTTCTGGAAAATCAGAATCGGAGAAATTTTTTTTTTTTTTTTATCTGAGAATTCTCGTTTTGTGGAAAACCGGAATCGGAGAAATCTTTTTTTTTTTTTTATCCGAGAATTCTCGTTTTGTGGAAAACCAGAATCGGGGAAATTTTTTTTTTTTTTTTATCCGAGAATTCTCGTTTTGTGGAAAACGAGAATCGGAGAAAATTTTTTTTTTTTTTTTTTTATCCGAGAATTCTCGTTTTGAGGAAAACGAGAATCGGAGAAATTTTTTTTTTTTTTTTTATCGGAGAATTCTCGTTTTGTGGAAAACGAGCATCGGAGAAATTTTTTTTTTTTTTTTATCCGAGAATTCTCGTTTTGTGGAAAACCAGAATCGGACAAATTTTTTTTTTTTTTTATCCGAGAATTCTCGTTGTCTGGAAAACCAGAATCGGAGAAATTTTTTTTTTTTTTTTTTTATCCGAGAATTCTCGTTTTGTGGAAAACCAGAATCGGAGAAATCTTTTTGTTTTTTTTTTTTTTTATCCGAGAATTCTCGTTTTGTGGAAAACCAGAATCGGAGAAATGTTTTTTTTTTTTTTTTTATCCGAGAATTCTCGTTTTGTGGAAAACCAGAATCGGGGAAATTTTTTTTTTTTTTTATCCGAGAATTCTCGTTTTGTGGAAAACGAGAATCAGAGAAATTTTTTTTTTTTTTTTTTATCCGAGAATTCTCGTTTTGTGGAAAACCAGAATCAGAGAGATTTCTTTTTTTTTTTTTTTTATCCGAGAATTCTCAGGTTTGTGGAAAACGAGAATCGGAGAAAATTTTTTTTTTATTTTTTTTTTATCGGAGAATTCTCGTTTTGTGGAAAACCAGAATCGGAGAAATCTTTTTTTTTTTTTTTTTTTTATCCGAGAATTCTCGTTTTGTGGAAAACCAGAATCGGGGAAATTTTTTTTTTTTTTATCCGAGAATTCTCGTTTTGTGGAAAACGGGAATCGGAGAAATTTTTTTTTTTTTTTTTTTCCGAGAATTCTCGTTTTGTGGAAAACGAGAATCGGAGAAATTTTTTTTTTTTTTTTATCGGAGAATTCTCGTTTTGTGGAAAACGAGAATCGGAGAAATTTTTTTTTTTTCTTTTATCCGAGAATTCTCGTTTTGTGGAAAACGAGAATCGGAGAAAAAAAATTTTTTTTTTTATCGGAGAATTCTCGTTTTGTGGAAAACCAGAATCGGAGAAATTTTTTTTTTTTTATCCGAGAATTCTCGTTGTGTGGAAAACCAGAATCGGAGAAATTTTTTTTTTTTTTTATCCGACAATTCTCGTTTTGTGGAAAACCAGAATCGGAGAAATCTTTTTTTTTTTTTTTTTATCCGAGAATTCTCGTTTTGTGGAAAACCAGAATCGGGAAAATTTTTTTTTTTTTTTTATCCGAGAATTCTCGTTTTGTGGAAAACGAGAATCGGAGAAATTTTTTTTTTGTTTTTTCTTTTATCCGAGAATTCTCGTTTTGTGGAAAACGAGAATCGGAGAAATTTTTTTTTTTTTTTTTATCCGAGAATTCTCGTTTTGTGGAAAACCAGAATCGGAGAAATCTTTTTTTTTTTTTTTTATCCGAGAATTCTCGTTTTGTGGAAAACCAGAATCGGACAAATTTTTTTTTTTTTTATCCGAGAATTCTTGTTGTCTGGAAAACCAGAATTGGAGAAATTTTTTTTTTTTTTTTTATCCGAGAATTCCGGTTTTGTGGAAAACCAGAATCGGAGAAATCTTTTTTTTTTTTTTTTTTTTAATCCGAGAATTCTCGTTTTGTGGAAAACCAGAATCGGGGAAATTTTTTTTCTTTTTTTTATCCGGGAATTCTCGTTTTGTGGAAAACGAGAATCAGAGAAATTTTTTTTTTTTTTTTTTATCCGAGAATTCTCGTTTTGTGGAAAACCAGAATCGGAGAGATTTTTTTTTTTTTATTTATCCGAGAATTCTCAGGTTTGTGGAAAACGAGAATCGGAGAAAATTTTTTTTTTATTTTTTTTTTATCGGAGAATTCTCGTTTTGTGGAAAACCAGAATCGGAGAAATCTTTTTTTTTTTTTTTTTATCCGAGAATTCTCGTTTTGTGGAAAACCAGAATCGGGGAAATTTTTTTTTTTTTATCCGAGAATTCTCGTTTTGTGGAAAACGAGAATCGGAGAAATTTTTTTTTTTTTTTTATCCGAGAATTCTCGTTTTGTGGAAAACGAGAATCGGAGAAATTTTTTTTTTTTTTTATCGGAGAATTCTCGCTTTGTGGAAAACGAGAATCGGAGAAATTTTTTTTTTTTTTTTTATCCGAGAATTCTCCTTTTGTGGAAAACGAGAATCGGAGAAATTTTTTTTTTTTTTTTTTTATCGGAGAATCTTCGTTTTGTGGAAAACCAGAATCGGAGAAATTTTTTTTTTTTTTTATCCGAGAATTCTCGTTGTGTGGAAAACCAGAATCGGAGAAATTTTTTTTTTTTTTTTTTATCCGAGAATTCTCGTTTTGTGGAAAACCAGAATCGGAGAAATCTTTTTTTTTTTTTTTTTTTATCCGAGAATTCTCGTTTTGTGGAAAACCAGAATCGGGGAAATTTTTTTTTTTTTTTTATCCGAGAATTCTCGTTTTTCGGAAAACGAGAATCGGAGAAATTTTTTTTTGTCTTTTTTTTTATCCGAGAATTCTCGTTTTCCGGAAAACGAGAATCGGAGAAATTTTTTTTTTTTTTTTTTTTATCGGAGAAATCTCGTTTTGTGGAAAAAGAGAATCGGAGAAATCTTTTTTTTTTTTTATCCGAGAATTCTCGTTTTGTGGAAAACGAGAATCGGAGAAATTTTTTTTTCTTTTTTTTTTTTTATCCGAGGATTCTCGTTTTGATGAAAACGAGAATCGGAGAAATTTTTTTTTTTTTTTTCTATCGGAGAATTCTCGTTTTGTGGAAAACGAGAATCGGAGAAATTTTTTTTTTTTTTTTCATCCGAGAATTCTCGTTTTGTGGAAAACAAGAATCGGAGAAATTTTTTTTTTTTTTTTTTATCGGAGAATTCTCGTGTTCTGGAAAATCAGAATCGGAGAAATTTTTTTTTTTTTTTTTTATCTGAGAATTCTCGTTTTGTGGAAAACCGGAATCGGAGAAATCTTTTTTTTTTTTTTTTTTTATCCGAGAATTCTCATTTTGTGGAAAACCAGAATCGGAGAATTTTTTTTTTTTTTTTATCCGAGAATTCTCGTTTTGTGGAAAACGAGAATCGGAGAAATTTTTTTTTTTTTTTTTTTTATCCGAGAATTCTCGTTTTGAGGAAAACGAGAATCGGAGAAATTTTTTTTTTTTTTTTTATCGGAGAATTCTCGTTTTGTGGAAAACGAGAATCGGAGAAATTTTTTTTTTTTTTTTTATCCGAGAATTCTCGTTTTGTGGAAAACCAGAATCGGACAAATTTTTTTTTTTTTTATCCGAGAATTCTCGTTGTCTGGAAAACCAGAATCGGAGAAATTTTTTTTTTTTTTTTTATCCGAGAATTCTCGTTTTGTGGAAAACCAGAATCGGAGAAATCTTTTTGTTTTTTTTTTTTTTTATCCGAGAATTCTCGTTTTGTGGAAAACGAGAATCGGAGAAATTTTTTTTTTTTTTTTTTATCCGGGGATTCTCGTTTTGTGGAAAACGAGAATCGGAGAAATTTTTTTTTTTTTTTTTTTATCCGAGAATTCTCGTTTTGTGGAAAACGAGAATCGGAGAAATTTTTTTTTTTTTTTTTCATCCGAGAATTCTCGTTTTGTGGAAAACGAGAATCGGAGAAATTTTTTTTTTTTTTTTATTGGAGAATTCTCGTGTTGTGGAAAATCAGAATCGGAGAAATTTTTTTTTTTTTTTTTTATCCGAGAATTCTCGTTTTGTGGAAAACCAGAATCGGAGAAATCTTTTTTTTTTTTTTTTTTTATCCGAGAATTCTCGTTTTGTGGAAAACCAGAATCGGGGAAATTTTTTTTTTTTTTTTTTATCCGAGAATTCTCGTTTTGTGGAAAACGAGAATCGGAGAATTTTTTTTTTTTTTTTTATCCGAGGATTCTCGTTTTGTGGAAGACGAGAATCGGAGAAATTTTTTTTTTTTTTTTTATCGGAGAACTCTCGTTTTGTGGAAAACGAGAATCGGAGAAATTTTTTTTTTTTTTTATCCGAGAATTCTCGTTTTGTGGAAAACCGGAATCGGACAAATTTTTTTTTTTTATCCGAGAATTCTCGTTGTCTGGAAAACCAGAATCGGACAAATTTTTTTTTTTTTTTTTTATCCGAGAATTCTCGTTTTGTGGAAAACCAGAATCGGAGAAATCTTTTTTTTTTTTTTTTTTATCCGAGAATTCTCGTTTTTTGGAAAACTAGAATCGGAGAAATTTTTTTTTTTTTTTTTTTATCCGAGGATTCTCGTTTTGTGGAAGACGAGAGTCGGAGAAATTTTTTTTTTTTTTTTTTTATCGGAGAATTCTCGTTTTGTGGAAAACGAGAATCGGAGAAATTTTTTTTTTTTTTTTTTTCATCCGAGAATTCTCGTTTTGTGGAAAATCGGAATCGGAGAAATTTTTTTTTTTTTTTATTGGAGAATTCTCGTGTTGTGGAAAATCAGAATCGGAGAAATTTTTTTTTTTTTTTTTTTATCCGAGAATTCTCGTTTTGTGGAAAACCAGAATCGGAGAAATCTTTTTTTTTTTTTTTTTTATCCGAGAATTCTCGTTTTGTGGAAAACCAGAATCGGAGAATTTTTTTTTTTTTTTTTTATCCGAATATTCTCGTTTTGTGGAAAACGAGAATCGGAGAATTTTTTTTTTTTTTTTTATCCGAGGATTCTCGTTTTGTGGAAGACGAGAATCGGAGAAATTTTTTTTTTTTTTTTATCGGAGAATTCTCGTTTTGTGGAAAACGAGAATCGCAGAAAATTTTTTTTTTTTTTTTTTTATCGGAGAATTCTCGTTTTGTGGAAAACCAGAATCGGACAAATTTTTTTTTTTTTTTTTATCCGAGAATTCTCGTTGTGTGGAAAACCAGAATCGGAGAAATTTTTTTTTTTTTTTTTTTTTATCCGAGAATTCTCGTTTTGTGGAAAACCAGAATCGGAGAAATCTTTTTTTTTTTTTTTTTTTATCCGAGAACTCTTGTTTTGTGGAAAACCAGAATCGGGGAAATTTTTTTTTTTTTATCCGAGAATTCTTGTTTTGTGGAAAACGAGAATCGGAGAAATTTTTTTTTTGTTTTTTTTTTTATCCTAGAATTCTCGTTTTGTGGAAAACGAGAATCGGAGAAATTTTTTTTTTTTTTTTTTTATCGGAGAATCCTCTTTTTGTGGAAAAAGAGAATCGGAGAATTTTTTTTTTTTTTTTATCCGAGAATTCTCGTTTTGTGGAAAACCTGAATCGGAGAAATCTTTTTTTTTTTTTTTTTATCCAATAATTCTCGTTTTGTGGAAAACCAGAATCGGAGAAATTTTTTTTTTTTTTTATCCGAGAATTCTCGTTTTGTGGAAAACGAGAATCGGAGAAATTTTTTTTTTATTTTTTTTTTTATCGGAGAATTCTCGTTTTGTGGAAAACCAGAATCGGAGAAATCTTTTTTTTTTTTTTTTTTATCCGAGAATTCTCGTTTTGTGGAAAACCAGAATCGGGGAAATTTTTTTTTTTTTTATCCGAGAATTCTCGTTTTGTGGAAAACGAGAATCGGAGAAATTTTTTTTTTGTTTTTTATCCGAGAATTCTCGTTTTGTGGAAAACGAGAATCGGAGAAATTTTTTTTTTTTTTTATCGGAGAATTCTCGTTTTGTGGAAAACGAGAATCGGAGAAATTTTTTTTTTTTTTTTTATCCGAGAATTCTCGTTTTGTGGAAAACGAGAATCGGAGAAAAAAAATTTTTTTTTTGTTTTTTATCGGAGAATTCTCGTTTTCTGGAAAACCAGCATCGGAGAAATTTTTTTTTTTTTTATCCGAGAGTTCTCGTTGTGTGGAAAACCAGAATCGGAGAAATTTTTTTTTTTTTTTTTTTTTTATCCGAGAATTCTCGTTTTGTGGAAAACCAGAATCGGAGAAATCTTTTTTTTTTTTTTTTTTTATCCGAGAATTCTCGTTTTGTGGAAAACGAGAATCGGAGAAATTTTTTTTTTGTTTTTTTTTTTATCCGAGAATTCTCGTTTTGTGGAAAACGAGAATCGGAGAAATTTTTTTTTTTTTTTTTTTTTAATCGGAGAATCCTCGTTTTGTGGAAAAAGAGAATCGGAGAAATTTTTTTTTTTTTTTTATCCGAGAATTCTCGTTTTGTCGAAAACCAGAATCGGGGAAATTTTTTTTTTTTTTTTATCCGACAATTCTCGTTTTGTGGGAAACGAGAATCGGAGATATTTTTTTTTTTTTTTTTTTTTATCCGAGGATTCTCGTTTTGTGGAAAACGAGAATCGGAGAAATTTTTTTTTTTTTTTTTATCGGAGAATTATCGTTTTGTGGAAAACGAGAATCGCAGAAATTTTTTTTTTTTTTTTTTCATCCGAGAATTCTCGTTTTGTGGAAAACGAGAATCGGAGAAATTTTTTTTTTTTTTTAATCGGAGAATTCTCGTGTTGTGGAAAATCAGAATCGGAGAAATTTTTTTTTTTTTTTTTATCCGAGAATTCTCGTTTTGTGGAAAACCAGAATCGGAGAAATCTTTTTTTTTTTTTTCTTTTTATCCGAGAATTCTCATTTTGTGGAAAACCAGAATCGGAGAAATTTTTTTTTTTTTTTTTTATCGGAGAATTCTCGTTTTGTGGAAAACGAGAATCGGAGAAATTTTTTTTTTTTTTTATCCGAGAACTCTCGTTTTGTGGAAAACGAGAATCGGAGAAAAAATTTTTTTTTTTTTTATCGGAGAATTCTCGTTTTGTGGAAAACCAGAATGCAACAAATTTTTTTTTTTTATCCGAGAATTCTCGTTGTGTGGAAAACCAGAATCGGAGAAATTTTTTTTTTTTTTTTTATCCGAGAATTCTCGTTTTGTGGAAAACGAGAATCGGAGAAATTTTTTTTTTTTTTTTTTTATCGGAGAAATCTCGTTTTGTGGAAAAAGAGAATCGGAGAAATTTTTTTTTCTTTTTTTATCCGAGAATTCTCGTTTTGTGGAAAACCAGAATCGGGGAAATTTTTTTTTTTTTTTTATCCGAGAATTCTCGTTTTGTGAAAAACGAGAATCGGAGAAATTTTTTTTTCTTTTTTTTTTTTTATCCGAGGATTCTCGTTTTGATGAAAACGAGAATCGGAGAAATTTTTTTTTTTTTTTTCTATCGGAGAATTCTCGTTTTGTGGAAAACGAGAATCGGAGAAATTTTTTTTTTTTTTTTTCATCCGAGAATTCTCGTTTTGTGGAAAACGAGAATCGGAGAAATTTTTTTTTTTTTTTTTTTTTATCGGAGAATTCTCGTGTTCTGGAAAATCAGAATCGGAGAAATTTTGTTTTTTTTTTTTATCTGAGAATTCTCGTTTTGTGGAAAACCGGAATCGGAGAAATCTTTTTTTTTTTTTTTTTTTATCCGAGAAACCTCATTTTGTGGAAAACCAGAATCGGGGAAATTTTTTTTTTTTTTTTTATCCGAGAATTCTCGTTTTGTGGAAAACGAGAATCGGAGAAATTTTTTTTTTTTTTTTTTTTTATCCGAGAATTCTGGTTTTGAGGAAAACGAGAATCGGAGAAATTTTTTTTTTTTTTTTAATCGGAGAATTCTCGTTTTGTGGAAAACGAGAATCGGAGAAATTTTTTTTTTTTTTTTATCCGAGAATTCTCGTTTTGTGGAAAACCAGAATCGGACAAATTTCTTTTTTTTTTTTATCCGAGAATTCTCGTTGTCTGGAAAACCAGAATCGGAGAAATTTTTTTTTTTTTTTTTTTTCTCCGAGAATTCTCGTTTTGTGGAAAACCAGAATCGGAGAAATCTTTTTGTTTTTTTTTTTTTTTATCCGAGAATTCTCGTTTTGTGGAAAACGAGAATCGGAGAAATTTTTTTTTTTTTTTTTTTATCCGAGGATTCTCGTTTTGTTGAAAACGAGAATCGGAGAAATTTTTTTTTTTTTTTTTTATCCGAGAATTCTCGTTTTGTGGAAAACGAGAATCGGAGAAATTTTTTTTTTTTTTTTTCATCCGAGAATTCTCGTTTTGTGGAAAACGAGAATCGGAGAAATTTTTTTTTTTTTTTATTGGAGAATTCTCGTGTTGTGGAAAATCAGAATCGGAGAAATTTTTTTTTTTTTTTTTATCCGAGAATTCTCGTTTTGTGGAAAACCAGAATCGGAGAAATCTTTTTTTTTTTTTTTTTTTATTATCCGAGAATTCTCGTTTTGTGGAAAACCAGAATCGGGGAAATTTTTTTTTTTTTTTTTTATCCGAGAATTCTCGTTTTGTGGAAAACGAGAATCGGAGAATTTTTTTTTTTTTTTTTTATCCGAGGATTCTCGTTTTGTGGAAGACGAGAATCGGAGAAATTTTTTTTTTTTTTTTATCCGAGAATTCTCGTTTTGTGGAAAACCAGAATCGGACAAATTTTTTTTTTTTTTATCCGAGAATTCTCGTTGTCTGGAAAACCAGAATCGGAGAAAATTTTTTTTTTTTTTTTTATCCGAGAATTCTCGTTTTGTGGAAAACCAGAATCGGAGAAATCTTTTTTTTTTTTTTTTTTTATCCGAGAATTCTCGTTTTGTGGAAAACGAGAATCGGAGAAATTTTTTTTTTTTTTTTTTTTATCCGAGGATTCTCGTTTTCTCGAAAACGAGAATCGGAGAAATTTTTTTTTTTTTTTTTATCGGAGAATTCTCGTTTTGTGGAAAACGAGAATCGGAGAAATTTTTTTTTTTTTTTTTTTTATCCGAGAATTCTCGTTTTGTGGAAAACGGGAATCGGAGAAATTTTTTTTTTTTTTTCTTGGAGAATTCTCGTGTTGTGGAAAATCAGAATCGGAGAAATTTTTTTTTTTTTTTTTTTTTATCCGAGAATTCTCGTTTTGTGGAAAACCAGAATCGGAGAAATCTTTTTTTTTTTTTTTTTTTTTATCCGAGAATTCTCGTTTTGTGGAAAACCAGAATCGGGGACATTTTTTTTTTTTTTTATCCGAATATTCTCGTTTTGTGGAAAACGAGAATCGGAGAATTTTTTTTTTTTTTTTTATCCGAGGATTCTCGTTTTGTGGAAGACGAGAATCGGAGAAATTTTTTTTTTTTTTTTTTATCGGAGAATTCTCGTTTTGTGGAAAACGAGAATCGCAGAAAATTTTTTTTTTTTTTTTTTTATCGGAGAATTCTCGTTTTGTGGAAAACCAGAATCGGACAAATTTTTTTTTTTTTTTTATCCGAGAATTCTCGTTGTGTGGAAACCCAGAATCGGAGAAATTTTTTTTTTTTTTTTATCCGAGAATTCTCGTTTTGTGGAAAACCAGAATCGGAGAAATCTTTTTTTTTTTTTTTTTTTATCCGAGAACTCTTGTTTTGTGGAAAACCAGAATCGGGGAAATTTTTTTTTTTTTTATCCGAGAATTCTTGTTTTGTGGAAAACGAGAATCGGAGAAATTTTTTTTTTGTTTTTTTTTTTATCCGAGAATTCTCGTTTTGTGGAAAACGAGAATCGGAGAAATTTTTTTTTTTTTTTTTTTATCGGAGAATCCTCTTTTTGTGGAAAAAGAGAATCGGAGAAATTTTTTTTTTTTTTTTATCCGAGAATTCTCGTTTTGTGGAAAACCTGAATCGGAGAAATCTTTTTTTTTTTTTTTTTTTTATCCGATAATTCTCGTTTTGTGGAAAACCAGAATCGGAGAAATTTTTTTTTTTTTTATCCCAGAATTCTCGTTTTGTGGAAAACGAGAATCGGAGAAATTTTTTTTTTTTTTTTTTTTTATCCGAGAATTCTGGTTTTGAGGAAAACGAGAATCGGAGAAATTTTTTTTTTTTTTTTAATCGGAGAATTCTCGTTTTGTGGAAAACGAGAATCGGAGAAATTTTCTTTTTTTTTTTTATCCGAGAATTCTCGTTTTGTGGAAAACCAGAATCGGACAAATTTCTTTTTTTTTTTTATCCGAGAATTCTCGTTGTCTGGAAAACCAGAATCGGAGAAATTTTTTTTTTTTTTTTTTTCTCCGAGAATTCTCGTTTTGTGGAAAACCAGAATCGGAGAAATCTTTTTGTTTTTTTTTTTTTTTATCCGAGAATTCTCGTTTTGTGGAAAACGAGAATCGGAGAAATTTTTTTTTTTTTTTTTTTATCCGAGGATTCTCGTTTTGTTGAAAACGAGAATCGGAGAAATTTTTTTTTTTTTTTTTTTTATCCGAGAATTCTCGTTTTGTGGAAAACGAGAATCGGAGAAATTTTTTTTTTTTTTTTTCATCCGAGAATTCTCGTTTTGTGGAAAACGAGAATCGGAGAAATTTTTTTTTTTTTTTATTGGAGAATTCTCGTGTTGTGGAAAATCAGAATCGGAGAAATTTTTTTTTTTTTTTTATCCGAGAATTCTCGTTTTGTGGAAAACCAGAATCGGAGAAATCTTTTTTTTTTTTTTTTTTATTATCCGAGAATTCTCGTTTTGTGGAAAACCAGAATCGGGGAAATTTTTTTTTTTTTTTTTATCCGAGAATTCTCGTTTTGTGGAAAACGAGAATCGGAGAATTTTTTTTTTTTTTTTTTATCCGAGGATTCTCGTTTTGTGGAAGACGAGAATCGGAGAAATTTTTTTTTTTTTTTTTATCCGAGAATTCTCGTTTTGTGGAAAACCAGAATCGGACAAATTTTTTTTTTTTTATCCGAGAATTCTCGTTGTCTGGAAAACCAGAATCGGAGAAAAATTTTTTTTTTTTTTTTTATCCGAGAATTCTCGTTTTGTGGAAAACCAGAATCGGAGAAATCTTTTTTTTTTTTTTTTTTTATCCGAGAATTCTCGTTTTGTGGAAAACGAGAATCGGAGAAATTTTTTTTTTTTTTTTTTTATCCGAGGATTCTCGTTTTCTCGAAAACGAGAATCGGAGAAATTTTTTTTTTTTTTTTTATCGGAGAATTCTCGTTTTGTGGAAAACGAGAATCGGAGAAATTTTTTTTTTTTTTTTTTTCATCCGAGAATTCTCGTTTTGTGGAAAACGGGAATCGGAGAAATTTTTTTTTTTTTTTCTTGGAGAATTCTCGTGTTGTGGAAAATCAGAATCGGAGAAATTTTTTTTTTTTTTTTTTTTTATCCGAGAATTCTCGTTTTGTGGAAAACCAGAATCGGAGAAATCTTTTTTTTTTTTTTTTTTTTTATCCGAGAATTCTCGTTTTGTGGAAAACCAGAATCGGGGACATTTTTTTTTTTTTTTTATCCGAATATTCTCGTTTTGTGGAAAACGAGAATCGGAGAATTTTTTTTTTTTTTTTTATCCGAGGATTCTCGTTTTGTGGAAGACGAGAATCGGAGAAATTTTTTTTTTTTTTTTTTATCGGAGAATTCTCGTTTTGTGGAAAACGAGAATCGCAGAAAATTTTTTTTTTTTTTTTTTATCGGAGAATTCTCGTTTTGTGGAAAACCAGAATCGGACAAATTTTTTTTTTTTTTTTATCCGAGAATTCTCGTTGTGTGGAAACCCAGAATCGGAGAAATTTTTTTTTTTTTTTTTATCCGAGAATTCTCGTTTTGTGGAAAACCAGAATCGGAGAAATCTTTTTTTTTTTTTTTTTTTATCCGAGAACTCTTGTTTTGTGGAAAACCAGAATCGGGGAAATTTTTTTTTTTTTTATCCGAGAATTCTTGTTTTGTGGAAAACGAGAATCGGAGAAATTTTTTTTTTGTTTTTTTTTTTATCCGAGAATTCTCGTTTTGTGGAAAACGAGAATCGGAGAAATTTTTTTTTTTTTTTTTTTATCGGAGAATCCTCTTTTTGTGGAAAAAGAGAATCGGAGAAATTTTTTTTTTTTTTTTATCCGAGAATTCTCGTTTTGTGGAAAACCTGAATCGGAGAAATCTTTTTTTTTTTTTTTTTTTATCCGATAATTCTCGTTTTGTGGAAAACCAGAATCGGAGAAATTTTTTTTTTTTTTATCCCAGAATTCTCGTTTTGTGGAAAACGAGAATCGGAGAAATTTTTTTTTTATTTTTTTTTTTATCGGAGAATTCTCGTTTTGTGGAAAACCAGAATCGGAGAAATCTTTTTTTTTTTTTTTTTATCCGAGAATTCTCGTTTTGTGGAAAACCAGAATCGGGGAAATTTTTTTTTTTTTATCCGAGAATTCTCGTTTTGTGGAAAACGAGAATCGGAGAAATTTTTTTTTTTGTTTTTTATCCGAGAATTCTCGTTTTGTGGAAAACGAGAATCGGAGAAATTTTTTTTTTTTTTATCGGAGAATTCTCGTTTTGTGGAAAACGAGAATCGGAGAAATTTTTTTTTTTTTTTTTATCCGAGAATTCTCGTTTTGTGGAAAACGAGAATCGGAGAAAATTTTTTTTTTTTTTTATCGGAGAATTCTCGTTTTGTGGAAAACCAGAATCGGAGAAATCTTTTTTTTTTTTTTTTTTTTATCCGAGAATTCTCGTTTTGTGGAAAACCAGAATCGGGGAAATTTTTTTTTTTTTTTTAATCCGAATATTCTCGTTTTGTGGAAAACGAGAATCGGAGAATTTTTTTTTTTTTTTTTTATCCGAGGATTCTCGTTTTGTGGAAGACGAGAATCGGAGAAATTTTTTTTTTTTTTTTTTATCGGAGAATTCTCGTTTTGTGGAAAACGAGAATCGCAGAAAATTTTTTTTTTTTTTTTTTTATCCGAGAATTCTCGTTGTGTGGAAAACCAGAATCGGAGAAATTTTTTTTTTTTTTTTTATCCGAGAATTCTCGTTTTGTGGAAAACCAGAATCGGAGAAATCTTTTTTTTTTTTTTTTTTATCCGAGAACTCTTGTTTTGTGGAAAACCAGAATCGGGGAAATTTTTTTTTTTTATCCGAGAATTCTTGTTTTGTGGAAAACGAGAATCGGAGAAATTTTTTTTTTGTTTTTTTTTTTATCCGAGAATTCTCGTTTTGTGGAAAACGAGAATCGGAGAAATTTTTTTTTTTTTTTTTTCTCGGAGAATCCTCTTTTTGTGGAAAAAGAGAATCGGAGAAATTTTTTTTTTTTTTTTTATCCGAGAATTCTCGTTTTGTGGAAAACCTGAATCGGAGAAATCTTTTTTTTTTTTTTTTTTTTATCCGATAATTCTCGTTTTGTGGAAAACCAGAATCGGAGAAATTTTTTTTTTTTTATCCGAGAATTCTCGTTTTGTGGAAAACGAGAATCGGAGAAATTTTTTTTTATTTTTTTTTTTATCGGAGAATTCTCGTTTTGTGGAAAACCAGAATCGGAGAAATCTTTTTTTTTTTTTTTTTTATCCGAGAATTCTCGTTTTGTGGAAAACCAGAATCGGGGAAATTTTTTTTTTTTTTATCCGAGAATTCTCGTTTTGTGGAAAACGAGAATCGGAGAAATTTTTTTTTTTTTTATCGGAGAATTCTCGTTTTGTGGAAAACGAGAATCGGAGAAATTTTTTTTTTTTTTTTTTATCCGAGAATTCTCGTTTTGTGGAAAACGAGAATCGGAGAAAAATTTTTTTTTTTTTTTATCGGAGAATTCTCGTTTTGTGGAAAACCAGAATCGGAGAAATTTTTTTTTTCTTTTTATCCGAGAATTCTCGTTGTGTGGAAAACCGGAATCGGAGAAATTTTTTTTTTTTTTTTTTTTTATCCGAGAATTCTCGTTTTGTGGAAAACCAGAATTGGAGAAATCTTTTTTTTTTTTTTTTTTATCCGAGAATTCTCGTTTTGTGGAAAACCAGAATCGGGGAAATTTTTTTTTTTTTTATCCGAGAATTCTCGTTTTGTGGAAAACGAGAATCGGAGAAATTTTTTTTTTTGTTTTTTTTTTTATCCGAGAATTCTCGTTTTGTGGAAAACGAGAATCGGAGAAAATTTTTTTTTTTTTTTTTTTTATCGGAGAATCCTCGTTTTGTGGAAAAAGAGAATCGGAGAAATTTTTTTTTTTTTTTTTATCCGAGAATTCTCGTTTTGTCGAAAACCAGAATCGGGGAAATTTTTTTTTTTTTTTTTATTCGACAATTCTCGTTTTGTGGAAAACGAGAATCGGATAAATTTTTTTTTTTTTTTTTTATCCGAGGATTCTCGTTTTGTGGAAAACGAGAATCGGAGAAATATTTTTTTTTTTTTTTTATCGGAGAATTCTCGTTTTGTGGAAAACGAGAATCGCAGAAATTTTTTTTTTTTTTTTCATCCGAGAATTCTCGTTTTGTGGAAAACGAGAATCGGAGAAATTTTTTTTTTTTTTTTAATCGGAGAATTCTCGTGTTGTGGAAAATCAGAATCGGAGAAATTTTTTTTTTTTTTTTTATCCGAGAAATCTCGTTTTGTGGAAAACCAGAATCGGAGAAATCTTTTTTTTTTTTCCTTTTTATCCGAGAATTCTCATTTTGTGGAAAACGAGAATCGCAGAAAATTTTTTTTTTTTTTTTTTTATCGGAGAATTCTCGTTTTGTGGAAAACCAGAATCGGACAAATTTTTTTTTTTTTTTTTATCCGAGAATTCTCGTTGTGTGGAAAACCAGAATCGGAGAAATTTTTTTTTTTTTTTTTATCCGAGAATTCTCGTTTTGTGGAAAACCAGAATCGGAGAAATCTTTTTTTTTTTTTTTTTATCCGAGAACTCTTGTTTTGTGGAAAACCAGAATCGGGGAAATTTTTTTTTTTTATCCGAGAATTCTTGTTTTGTGGAAAACGAGAATCGGAGAAATTTTTTTTTTGTTTTTTTTTTTATCCGAGAATTCTCGTTTTGTGGAAAACGAGAATCGGAGAAATTTTTTTTTTTTTTTTTTCTCGGAGAATCCTCTTTTTGTGGAAAAAGAGAATCGGAGAAATTTTTTTTTTTTTTTTTATCCGAGAATTCTCGTTTTGTGGAAAACCTGAATCGGAGAAATCTTTTTTTTTTTTTTTTTTTTATCCGATAATTCTCGTTTTGTGGAAAACCAGAATCGGAGAAATTTTTTTTTTTTTATCCGAGAATTCTCGTTTTGTGGAAAACGAGAATCGGAGAAATTTTTTTTTTATTTTTTTTTTTATCGGAGAATTCTCGTTTTGTGGAAAACCAGAATCGGAGAAATCTTTTTTTTTTTTTTTTTATCCGAGAATTCTCGTTTTGTGGAAAACCAGAATCGGGGAAATTTTTTTTTTTTTTATCCGAGAATTCTCGTTTTGTGGAAAACGAGAATCGGAGAAATTTTTTTTTTTTTTATCGGAGAATTCTCGTTTTGTGGAAAACGAGAATCGGAGAAATTTTTTTTTTTTTTTTTTATCCGAGAATTCTCGTTTTGTGGAAAACGAGAATCGGAGAAAAATTTTTTTTTTTTTTTATCGGAGAATTCTCGTTTTGTGGAAAACCAGAATCGGAGAAATTTTTTTTTTCTTTTTATCCGAGAATTCTCGTTGTGTGGAAAACCGGAATCGGAGAAATTTTTTTTTTTTTTTTTTTTTATCCGAGAATTCTCGTTTTGTGGAAAACCAGAATTGGAGAAATCTTTTTTTTTTTTTTTTTTATCCGAGAATTCTCGTTTTGTGGAAAACCAGAATCGGGGAAATTTTTTTTTTTTTTATCCGAGAATTCTCGTTTTGTGGAAAACGAGAATCGGAGAAATTTTTTTTTTTGTTTTTTTTTTTATCCGAGAATTCTCGTTTTGTGGAAAACGAGAATCGGAGAAAATTTTTTTTTTTTTTTTTTTTTATCGGAGAATCCTCGTTTTGTGGAAAAAGAGAATCGGAGAAATTTTTTTTTTTTTTTTATCCGAGAATTCTCGTTTTGTCGAAAACCAGAATCGGGGAAATTTTTTTTTTTTTTTTTATTCGACAATTCTCGTTTTGTGGAAAACGAGAATCGGATAAATTTTTTTTTTTTTTTTTTATCCGAGGATTCTCGTTTTGTGGAAAACGAGAATCGGAGAAATATTTTTTTTTTTTTTTTATCGGAGAATTCTCGTTTTGTGGAAAACGAGAATCGCAGAAATTTTTTTTTTTTTTGTCATCCGAGAATTCTCGTTTTGTGGAAAACGAGAATCGGAGAAATTTTTTTTTTTTTTTTAATCGGAGAATTCTCGTGTTGTGGAAAATCAGAATCGGAGAAATTTTTTTTTTTTTTTTTATCCGAGAAATCTCGTTTTGTGGAAAACCAGAATCGGAGAAATCTTTTTTTTTTTTCCTTTTTATCCGAGAATTCTCATTTTGTGGAAAACCAGAATCGGGGAATTTTTTTTTTTTTTTTTTATCCGAGAATTCTCGTTTTGTGGAAAACGAGAATCGGAGAAATTTTTTTTTTTTTTTTTTATCGGAGAATTCTCGTTTTGTGGAAAACGAGAATCGGAGAAATTTTTTTTTTTTATCCGAGAACTCTCGTTTTGTGGAAAACGAGAATCGGAGAAAATTTTTTTTTTTTTTTTATCGGAGAATTCTCGTTTTGTGGAAAACCAGAATGCAACAAATTTTTTTTTTTTTATCCGAGAATTCTCGTTGTGTGGAAAACCAGAATCGGAGAAATTTTTTTTTTTTTTTTATCCGAGAATTCTCGTTTTGTGGAAAACCAGAATCGGAGAAATCTTTTTTTTTTTTTTTTTTTTATCCGAGAATTCTCGTTTTGTGGAAAACCAGAATTGGGGAAATTTTTTTTTTTTTTTATCCGAGAATTCTCGTTTTGTGGAAAACGAGAATCGGAGAAATTTTTTTTTTGTTTTTTTTTTTATCCGAGAATTCTCGTTTTGTGGAAAACGAGAATCGGAGAAATTTTTTTTTTTTTTTTATCGGAGAATCCTCTTTTTGTGGAAAAAGAGAATCGGAGAAATTTTTTTTTTTTTTCTTATCCGAGAATTCTCGTTTTGTGGAAAACCAGAATCGGAGAAATCTTTTTTTTTTTTGTTTTTTTTATCCGAGAATTCTCGTTTTGTGGAAAACCAGAATCGGGGAAATTTTTTTTTTTTTTTTTATCCGAGAATTCTCGTTTTGTGAAAACGAGAATCAGAGAAATTTTTTTTTTTTTTTTTTATCCGAGAATTCTCGTTTTGTGGAAAACCAGAATCAGAGAGATTTCTTTTTTTTTTTTTTTATCCGAGAATTCTCAGGTTTGTGGAAAACGAGAATCGGAGAAAATTTTTTTTTTATTTTTTTTTTTATCGGAGAATTCTCGTTTTGTGGAAAACCAGAATCGGAGAAATCTTTTTTTTTTTTTTTTTTTATCCGAGAATTCTCGTTTTGTGGAAAACCAGAATCGGGGAAATTTTTTTTTTTTTTATCCGAGAATTCTCGTTTTGTGGAAAACGAGAATCGGAGAAATTTTTTTTTTTTTTTTTTATCCGAGAATTCTCGTTTTGTGGAAAACGAGAATCGCAGAAATTTTTTTTTTTTTTATCGGAGAATTCTCGTTTTGTGGAAAACGAGAATCGGAGAAATTTTTTTTTTTTTTTTTTATCCGAGAATTCTCGTTTTGTGGAAAACGAGAATCGGAGAAAATTTTTTTTTTTTTTTTTTTTTATCGGAGAATTCTCGTTTTGTGGAAAACCAGAATCGGAGAAATCTTATTTTTTTTTTTTTTTTTATCCGAGAATTCTCGTTTTGTGGAAAACCAGAATCGGGGAAATTTTTTTTTTTTTTTTTATCCGAGAATTCTCGTTTTGTGGAAAACGAGAATCGGAGAAATTTTTTTTTTTTGTTTTTTTTTTTATCCGAGAATTCTTGTTTTGTGGAAAACGAGAATCGGAGAAATTTTTTTTTTTTTTTTTTCTTTTATCGGAGAATCCTCGTTTTGTGGAAAAAGAGAATCGGAGAAATTTTTTTTTTTTTTTTATCGGAGAATTCTCGTTTTGTGGTAAACGAGAATCGGAGAAATTTTTTTTTTTTTTTTTCATCCGAGAATTCTCGTTTTGTGGAAAACGAGAATCGGAGAAATTTTTTTTTTTTTTTTAATCGGAGAATTCTCGTGTTGTGGAAAATCAGAATCGGAGAAATTTTTTTTTTTTTTTATCCGAGAATTCTCGTTTTGTGGAAAACCAGAATCGGAGAAATCTTTTTTTTTTTTTCTTTTTATCCGAGAATTCTCATTTTGTGGAAAACCAGAATCGGGGAATTTTTTTTTTTTTTTTTTTTTATCCGAGAATTCTCGTTTTGTGGAAAACGAGAATCGGAGAAATTTTTTTTTTTTTTTTTATCGGAGAATTCTCGTTTTGTGGAAAACGAGAATCGGCGAAATTTTTTTTTTTTTTTTATCCGAGATCTCTCGTTTTGTGGAAAACGAGAGTCGGAGAAAATTTTTTTTTTTTTTTTATCGGAGAATTCTCGTTTTGTGGAAAACCAGAATCGGAGAAATTTTTTTTTTTTTTTTTATCCGAGAATTCTCGTTTTGTGGAAAACCAGAATCGGAGAAATCTTTTTTTTTTTTTTTTTTTATCCGAGAATTCTCGTTTTGTGGAAAACCAGAATCGGGGAAATTTTTTTTTTTTTTATCCGAGAATTCTCGTTTTGTGGAAAACGAGAATCGGAGAAATTTTTTTTTTTTTTTTATCGGAGAATCCTCTTTTTGTGGAAAAAGAGAATCGGAGAAATTTTTTTTTTTTTTTATCCGAGAATTCTCGTTTTGTGGAAAACCAGAATCGGAGAAATCTTTTTTTTTTTTTTTTTTTTTATCCGAGAATTCTCGTTTTGTGGAAAACCAGAATCGGGGAAATTTTTTTTTTTTTTTTTATCCGAGAATTCTCGTTTTGTGGAAAACGAGAATCAGAGAAATTTTTTTTTTTTTTTTATCCGAGAATTCTCGTTTTGTGGAAAACCAGAATCAGAGAGATTTCTTTTTTTTTTTTTATCCGAGAATTCTCAGGTTTGTGGAAAACGAGAATCGGAGAAATTTTTTTTTTTTTTTTTTATCGGAGAATCCTCTTTTTGTGGAAAAAGAGAATCGGAGAAATTTTTTTTTTTTTTTTATCCGAGAATTCTCGTTTTGTGGAAAACCTGAATCGGAGAAATCTTTTTTTTTTTTTTTTTTTTATCCGATAATTCTCGTTTTGTGGAAAACCAGAATCGGAGAAATTTTTTTTTTTTTTATCCGAGAATTCTCGTTTTGTGGAAAACGAGAATCGGAGAAATTTTTTTTTCATTTTTTTTTTTATCGGAGAATTCCCGTTTTGTGGAAAACCAGAATCGGAGAAATCTTTTTTTTTTTTTTTTATCCGAGAATTCTCGTTTTGTGGAAAACCAGAATCGGGGAAATTTTTTTTTTTTTATCCGAGAATTCTCGTTTTGTGGAAAACGAGAATCGGAGAAATTTTTTTTTTTGTTTTTTATCCGAGAATTCTCGTTTTGTGGAAAACGAGAATCGGAGAAATTTTTTTTTTTTTTATCGGAGAATTCTCGTTTTGTGGAAAACGAGAATCGGAGAAATTTTTTTTTTTTTTTTTTATCCGAGAATTCTCGTTTTGTGGAAAACGAGAATCGGAGAAAATTTTTTTTTTTTTTTTATCGGAGAATTCTCGTTTTGTGGAAAACCAGAATCGGAGAAATCTTTTTTTTTTTTTTTTTTTTTTATCCGAGAATTCTCGTTTTGTGGAAAACCAGAATCGGGGAAATTTTTTTTTTTTTTTTAATCCGAATATTCTCGTTTTGTGGAAAACGAGAATCGGAGAATTTTTTTTTTTTTTTTTATCCGAGGATTCTCGTTTTGTGGAAGACGAGAATCGGAGAAATTTTTTTTTTTTTTTTTTATCGGAGAATTCTCGTTTTGTGGAAAACGAGAATCGCAGAAAATTTTTTTTTTTTTTTTTTTATCGGAGAATTCTCGTTTTGTGGAAAACCAGAATCGGACAAATTTTTTTTTTTTTTTTATCCGAGAATTCTCGTTGTGTGGAAAACCAGAATCGGAGAAATTTTTTTTTTTTTTTATCCGAGAATTCTCGTTTTGTGGAAAACCAGAATCGGAGAAATCTTTTTTTTTTTTTTTTTTATCCGAGAACTCTTGTTTTGTGGAAAACCAGAATCGGGGAAATTTTTTTTTTTTTATCCGAGAATTCTTGTTTTGTGGAAAACGAGAATCGGAGAAATTTTTTTTTTGTTTTTTTTTTTATCCGAGAATTCTCGTTTTGTGGAAAACGAGAATCGGAGAAATTTTTTTTTTTTTTTTTTATCGGAGAATCCTCTTTTTGTGGAAAAAGAGAATCGGAGAAATTTTTTTTTTTTTTTTATCCGAGAATTCTCGTTTTGTGGAAAACCTGAATCGGAGAAATCTTTTTTTTTTTTTTTTTTTTTATCCGATAATTCTCGTTTTGTGGAAAACCAGAATCGGAGAAATTTTTTTTTTTTTATCCGAGAATTCTCGTTTTGTGGAAAACGAGAATCGGAGAAATTTTTTTTTTATTTTTTTTTTTATCGGAGAATTCTCGTTTTGTGGAAAACCAGAATCGGAGAAATCTTTTTTTTTTTTTTTTTTATCCGAGAATTCTCGTTTTGTGGAAAACCAGAATCGGAGAAATTTTTTTTTTTTTTATCGGAGAATTCTCGTTTTGTGGAAAACGAGAATCGGAGAAATTTTTTTTTTTGTTTTTTATCCGAGAATTCTCGTTTTGTGGAAAACGAGAATCGGAGAAATTTTTTTTTTTTTTATCGGAGAATTCTCGTTTTGTGGAAAACGAGAATCGGAGAAATTTTTTTTTTTTTTTTTTATCCGAGAATTCTCGTTTTGTGGAAAACGAGAATCGGAGAAAAATTTTTTTTTTTTTTTATCGGAGAATTCTCGTTTTGTGGAAAACCAGAATCGGAGAAATCTTTTTTTTTTTTTTTTTTTTTATCCGAGAATTCTCGTTTTGTGGAAAACCAGAATCGGGGAAATTTTTTTTTTTTTTTTAATCCGAATATTCTCGTTTTGTGGAAAACGAGAATCGGAGAATTTTTTTTTTTTTTTTTTATCCGAGGATTCTCGTTTTGTGGAAGACGAGAATCGGAGAAATTTTTTTTTTTTTTTTTTATCGGAGAATTCTCGTTTTGTGGAAAACGAGAATCGCAGAAAAAATTTTTTTTTTTTTTTTTATCGGAGAATTCTCGTTTTGTGGAAAACCAGAATCGGACAAATTTTTTTTTTCTTTTTTTATCCGAGAATTCTCGTTGTGTGGAAAACCAGAATCGGAGAAATTTTTTTTTTTTTTTTATCCGAGAATTCTCGTTTTGTGGAAAACCAGAATCGGAGAAATCTTTTTTTTTTTTTTTTTTATCCGAGAACTCTTGTTTTGTGGAAAACCAGAATCGGGGAAATTTTTTTTTTTTTTATCCGAGAATTCTTGTTTTGTGGAAAACGAGAATCGGAGAAATTTTTTTTTTGTTTTTTTTTTTATCCGAGAATTCTCGTTTTGTGGAAAACGAGAATCGGAGAAATTTTTTTTTTTTTTTTTTTTATCGGAGAATCCTCTTTTTGTGGAAAAAGAGAATCGGAGAAATTTTTTTTTTTTTTTTATCCGAGAATTCTCGTTTTGTGGAAAACCTGAATCGGAGAAATCTTTTTTTTTTTTTTTTTTTTTATCCGATAATTCTCGTTTTGTGGAAAACCAGAATCGGAGAAATTTTTTTTTTTTTATCCGAGAATTCTCGTTTTGTGGAAAACGAGAATCGGAGAAATTTTTTTTTTATTTTTTTTTTTATCGGAGAATTCTCGTTTTGTGGAAAACCAGAATCGGAGAAATCTTTTTTTTTTTTTTTTTATCCGAGAATTCTCGTTTTGTGGAAAACCAGAATCGGAGAAATTTTTTTTTTTTTATCGGAGAATTCTCGTTTTGTGGAAAACGAGAATCGGAGAAATTTTTTTTTTTTTTTTTATCCGAGAATTCTCGTTTTGTGGAAAACGAGAATCGGAGAAAATTTTTTTTTTTTTTTTTTATCGGAGAATTCTCGTTTTGTGGAAAACCAGAATCGGAGAAATTTTTTTTTTCTTTTTATCCGAGAATTCTCGTTGTGTGGAAAACCGGAATCGGAGAAATTTTTTTTTTTTTTTTTTTTTATCCGAGAATTCTCGTTTTGTGGAAAACCAGAATTGGAGAAATCTTTTTTTTTTTTTTTTTTATCCGAGAATTCTCGTTTTGAGGAAAACCAGAATCGGGGAAATTTTTTTTTTTTTTTTATCCGAGAATTCCCGTTTTGTGGAAAACGAGAATCGGAGAAATTTTTTTTTTTGTTTTTTTTTTTATCCGAGAATTCTCGTTTTGTGGAAAACGAGAATCGGAGAAAATTTTTTTTTTTTTTTTTTTTATCGGAGAATCCTCGTTTTGTGGAAAAAGAGAATCGGAGAAATTTTTTTTTTTTTTTTATCCGAGAATTCTCGTTTTGTCGAAAACCAGAATCGGGGAAATTTTTTTTTTTTTTTTTATTCGACAATTCTCGTTTTGTGGAAAACGAGAATCGGAGAAATTTTTTTTTTTTTTTTTATCCGAGGATTCTCGTTTTGTGGAAAACGAGAATCGGAGAAATATTTTTTTTTTTTTTTTTATCGGAGAATTCTCGTTTTGTGGAAAACGAGAATCGCAGAAATTTTTTTTTTTTTTTTTCATCCGAGAATTCTCGTTTTGTGGAAAACGAGAATCGGAGAAATTTTTTTTTTTTTTTTAATCGGAGAATTCTCGTGTTGTGGAAAATCAGAATCGGAGAAATTTTTTTTTTTTTTTTATCCGAGAAATCTCGTTTTGTGGAAAACCAGAATCGGAGAAATCTTTTTTTTTTTTTCTTTTTATCCGAGAATTCTCATTTTGTGGAAAACCAGAATCGGGGAATTTTTTTTTTTTTTTTTTTTATCCGAGAATTCTCGTTTTGTGGAAAACGAGAATCGGAGAAATTTTTTTTTTTTTTTTTTTATCGGAGAATTCTCGTTTTGTGGAAAACGAGAATCGGAGAAATTTTTTTTTTTTTATCCGAGAACTCTCGTTTTGTGGAAAACGAGAATCGGAGAAAATTTTTTTTTTTTTCTATCGGAGAATTCTCGTTTTGTGGAAAACCAGAATGCAACAAATTTTTTTTTTTTTATCCGAGAATTCTCGTTGTGTGGAAAACCAGAATCGGAGAAATTTTTTTTTTTTTTTTATCCGAGAATTCTCGTTTTGTGGAAAACCAGAATCGGAGAAATCTTTTTTTTTTTTTTTTTTTTATCCGAGAATTCTCGTTTTGTGGAAAACCAGAATTGGGGAAATTTTTTTTTTTTTTATCCGAGAATTCTCGTTTTGTGGAAAACGAGAATCGGAGAAATTTTTTTTTTGTTTTTTTTTTTATCCGAGAATTCTCGTTTTGTGGAAAACGAGAATCGGAGAAATTTTTTTTTTTTTTTATCGGAGAATCCTCTTTTTGTGGAAAAAGAGAATCGGAGAAATTTTTTTTTTTTTTCTTATCCGAGAATTCTCGTTTTGTGGAAAACCAGAATCGGAGAAATCTTTTTTTTTTTTGTTTTTTTTATCCGAGAATTCTCGTTTTGTGGAAAACCAGAATCGGGGAAATTTTTTTTTTTTTTTTTTATCCGAGAATTCTCGTTTTGTGAAAACGAGAATCAGAGAAATTTTTTTTTTTTTTTTTATCCGAGAATTCTCGTTTTGTGGAAAACCAGAATCAGAGAGATTTCTTTTTTTTTTTTTTTATCCGAGAATTCTCAGGTTTGTGGAAAACGAGAATCGGAGAAAATTTTTTTTTTATTTTTTTTTTTATCGGAGAATTCTCGTTTTGTGGAAAACCAGAATCGGAGAAATCTTTTTTTTTTTTTTTTTTTATCCGAGAATTCTCGTTTTGTGGAAAACCAGAATCGGGGAAATTTTTTTTTTTTTTATCCGAGAATTCTCGTTTTGTGGAAAACGAGAATCGGAGAAATTTTTTTTTTTTTTTTTTATCCGAGAATTCTCGTTTTGTGGAAAACGAGAATCGCAGAAATTTTTTTTTTTTTTATCGGAGAATTCTCGTTTTGTGGAAAACGAGAATCGGAGAAATTTTTTTTTTTTTTTTTTATCCGAGAATTCTCGTTTTGTGGAAAACGAGAATCGGAGAAAATTTTTTTTTTTTTTTTTTTTATCGGAGAATTCTCGTTTTGTGGAAAACCAGAATCGGAGAAATCTTATTTTTTTTTTTTTTTTTTATCCGAGAATTCTCGTTTTGTGGAAAACCAGAATCGGGGAAATTTTTTTTTTTTTTTTATCCGAGAATCCTCGTTTTGTGGAAAACGAGAATCGGAGAAAATTTTTTTTTTTGTTTTTTTTTTTATCCGAGAATTCTTGTTTTGTGGAAAACGAGAATCGGAGAAATTTTTTTTTTTTTTTTTTTTTATCGGAGAATCCTCGTTTTGTGGAAAAAGAGAATCGGAGAAATTTTTTTTTTTTTTTATCGGAGAATTCTCGTTTTGTGGTAAACGAGAATCGGAGAAATTTTTTTTTTTTTTTTTCATCCGAGAATTCTCGTTTTGTGGAAAACGAGAATCGGAGAAATTTTTTTTTTTTTTTTAATCGGAGAATTCTCGTGTTGTGGAAAATCAGAATCGGAGAAATTTTTTTTTTTTTTTATCCGAGAATTCTCGTTTTGTGGAAAACCAGAATCGGAGAAATCTTTTTTTTTTTTTTCTTTTTATCCGAGAATTCTCATTTTGTGGAAAACCAGAATCGGGGAATTTTTTTTTTTTTTTTTTTATCCGAGAATTCTCGTTTTGTGGAAAACGAGAATCGGAGAAATTTTTTTTTTTTTTTATCGGAGAATTCTCGTTTTGTGGAAAACGAGAATCGGCGAAATTTATTTTTTTTTTTTATCCGAGAACTCTCGTTTTGTGGAAAACGAGAGTCGGAGAAAATTTTTTTTTTTTTTTTTATCGGAGAATTCTCGTTTTGTGGAAAACCAGAATGCAACAAATTTTTTTTTTTTTATCCGAGAATTCTCGTTGTGTGGAAAACCAGAATCGGAGAAATTTTTTTTTTTTTTTTTTATCCGAGAATTCTCGTTTTGTGGAAAACCAGAATCGGAGAAATCTTTTTTTTTTTTTTTTTATCCGAGAATTCTCGTTTTGTGGAAAACCAGAATCGGGGAAATTTTTTTTTTTTTTTATCCGAGAATTCTCGTTTTGTGGAAAACGAGAATCGGAGAAATTTTTTTTTTTTTTTCATCGGAGAATCCTCTTTTTGTGGAAAAAGAGAATCGGAGAAATTTTTTTTTTTTTTTATCCGAGAATTCTCGTTTTGTGGAAAACCAGAATCGGAGAAATCTTTTTTTTTTTTTTTTTATCCGAGAATTCTCGTTTTGTGGAAAACCAGAATCGGGGAAATTTTTTTTTTTTTTTATCCGAGAATTCTCGTTTTGTGGAAAACGAGAATCAGAGAAATTTTTTTTTTTTTTTTTATCCGAGAATTCTCGTTTTGTGGAAAACCAGAATCAGAGAGATTTCTTTTTTTTTTTTTATCCGAGAATTCTCAGGTTTGTGGAAAACGAGAATCGGAGAAAATTTTTTTTTTATTTTTTTTTTATCGGAGAATTCTCGTTTTGTGGAAAACCGGAATCGGAGAAATCTTTTTTTTTTTTTTTTTTATCCGAGAATTCTCGTTTTGTGGAAAACCAGAATCGGGGAAATTTTTTTTTTTTATCCGAGAATTCTCGTTTTGTGGAAAACGAGAATCGGAGAAATTTTTTTTTTTTTTTTTATCCGAGAATTCTCGTTTTGTGGAAAACGAGAATCGCAGAAATTTTTTTTTTTTTTATCGGAGAATTCTCGTTTTGTGGGAAACGAGAATCGGAGAAATTTTTTTTTTTTTTTTTATCTGAGAATTCTCGTTTTGTGGAAAACGAGAATCGGAGAAAAAAAATTTTTTTTTTTTTTTATCCGAGAATTCTCGTTTTGTGGAAAACCAGAATCGGAGAAATTTTTTTTTTTTTTTATCCGAGAATTCTCGTTGTGTGGAAAACCAGAATCGGAGAAATTTTTTTTTTTTTTTTATCCGAGAATTCTCGTTTTGTGGAAAACCAGAATCGGAGAAATCTTTTTTTTTTTTTTTTTTATCCGAGAATTCTCGTTTTGTGGAAAACCAGAATCGGGGAAATTTTTTTTTTTTTTTTTTATCCGAGGATTCTCGTTTTGTGGAAAACGAGAATCGGAGAAATTTTTTTTTTGGTTTTTTTTTTATCCGAGAATTCTCGTTTTGCGGAAAACGAGAATCGGAGAAATTTTTTTTTTTTTTTTTTTATCGGAGAATTCACGTTTTGTGGAAAAAGAGAATCGGAGAAATTTTCTTTTTTTTTTTATCCGAGAATTCTCGTTTTGTGGAAAACCAGAATCGGGGAAATTTTTTTTTTTTTATCCGAGAATTCTCGTTTTGTGGAAAACGAGAATCGGAGAATTTTTTTTTTTTTTTTTTTTTTTTATCCGAGGATTCTCGTTTTATGGAAAACGAGAATCGGAGAAATTTTTTTTTTTTCTTTATCGGAGAATTCTCGTTTTGTGGAAAACGAGAATCGGAGAAATTTTTTTTTTTTTTTTTTTTTCATCCGAGAATTCTCGTTTTTCGGAAAACGAGAATCGGAGAAATTTTTTTTTTTTTTGTTTTTATCGGAGAATTCTCGTGTTGTGGAAAATCAGAATCGGAGAAATTTCTTTTTTTTTTTATCCGAGAATTCTCGTTTTGTGGAAAACCAGAATCGGAGAAATCTTTTTTTTTTTTTTTTTTTTTTATCCGAGAATTTTCATTTTGTGGAAAACCAGAATCGGGGAAATTTTTTTTCACTTTTTATCCGAGAATTCTCATTTTGTGGAAAACCAGAATCGGGGAAATTTTTTTTTTTTTTTTATCCGAGAATTCTCGTTTTGTGGAAAACGAGAATCGGAGAAATTTTTTTTTTCTTTTTTTATCCGAGAATTCTCGTTTTGTGGAAAACGAGAATCGGAGAAATTTTTTTTTTTTTTTTTTATCGGAGAATTCTCGTTTTGTGGAAAACGAGAATCGGAGAAATGTTTTTTTTTTTTTATCCGAGAATTCTCGTTTTGTGGAAAACCAGAATCGGAGAAATCTTTTTTTTTTTTTTTTTTTTTATCCGAGAATTCTCGTTTTGCGGAAAACGAGAATCGGAGAAATTTTTTTTTTTTTTTTTTTTTTTATCCGAGGATTCTCGTTTTGTGGAAAACGAGAATCGGAGAAAAAAAAATTATTTTTTTTTTATCGGAGAATTCTCGTTTTGTGGAAAACGAGAATCGGAGAAATTTTTTTTTTTTTTCATCCGAGAATTCTCGTTTTGTGGAAAACGAGAATCGGAGAAATTTTTTTTTTTTTTTTTTATCGGAGAATTCTCGTGTTGTGGAAAATCAGAATCGGAGAAATTTTTTTCTTTTTTTTTTTTTATCCGAGAATTCTCGTTTTGTGGAAAACCAGAATCGGAGAAATCTTTTTTTTTTTTTTTTTTTTTCCGAGAATTCTCGTTTTGTGGAAAACCAGAATCGGGGAAATTTTTTTTTTTTTTTTTATCGGAGAATTCTCGTTTTGTGGAAAACGAGACTCGGAGAAATTTTTTTTTTTTCTTTTTTATCCGAGAATTCTCGTTTTGTGGAAAACGAGAATAGGAGAAATTTTTTTTTTTTTTTTTTTTTATCGGAGAATCCTCGTTTTGTGGAAAACGAGAATTGGAGAAATTTTTTTTTTTTTATCCGAGAATTCTCGTTTTGTGGAAAACGAGAATCGGAGAAAAATTTTTTTTTTTTTTTTTTATCGGAGAATTCTCGTTTTGTGGAAAACCAGAATCGGAGAAATTTTTTTTTTTTTTTATCCGAGAATTCTCGTTGTGTGGAAAACCAGAATCGGAGAAATCTTTTTTTTTTTTTTTTTTTTTATCCGAGAATTCTCATTTTGTGGAAAACCAGAATCGGGGAAATTTTTTTTTTTTTTTTTTATCCGAGAATTCTCGTTTTGTGGAAAACGAGAATCGGAGAAATTTTTTTTTTTTTTTTATCCGAGAATTCTCGTTTTGTGGAAAACGAGAATCGGAGAAATTTTTTTTTTTTTTTTTTTATCGGAGAATTCTCGTTTTGTGGAAAACGAGAATCGGAGAAATTTTTTTTTTTTTTTTTTTTATCGGAGAATTCTCGTTTTGTGGAAAACGAGAATCGGACAAATTTTTTTTTCTTTTTTATCCGAGAATTCTCGTTGTGTGGAAAACCAGAATCGGAGAAATCTTTTTTTTTTTTTTTTTTTTTAACCGAGAATTCTCATTTTGTGGAAAACCAGAATCGGGGAAATTTTTTTTTTTTTATCCGAGAATTCTCGTTTTGTGGAAAAGGAGAATCGGAGAAATTTTTTTTTTTTTTTTTATCCGAGAATTCTCGTTTTGTGGAAAACGAGAATCGGAGAAATTTTTTTTTTTTTTTTATCGGAGAATTCTCGTTTTGTGGAAAACGAGAATCGGAGAAATTGTTTTTTTTTTTTTTATATCCGAGAATTCTCGTTTTGTGGAAAACCAGAATCGGAGAAATCTTTTTTTTTTTTTTTTATCCGAGAATTCTCGTTTTGCGGAAAACGAGAATCGGAGAAATTTTTTTTTTTTTTTTATCCGAGGATTCTCGTTTTGTGGAAAACGAGAATCGGAGAAATTTTTTTTTTTTTTTTTTATCGGAGAATTCTCGTTTTGTGGAAAACGAGAATCGGAGAAATTTTTTTTTTTTTTTTCATCCGAGAATTCTCGTTTTGTGGAAAACGAGAATCGGGGAATTTTTTTTTTTTTTTTTATCGGAGAATTCTCGTGTTGTGGAAAATCAGAATCGGAGAAATTTTTTTTTTTTTTTATCCGAGAATTCTCGTTTTGTGGAAAACGAGAATCGGAGAAATTTTTTTTTTTTTTTTTTTTTTTATCCGAGGATTCTCGTTTTGTGGAAAACGAGAATCGGAGAAATTTTTTTTTTTTTTTTTTTTATCGGAGAATTCTTGTTTTGTGGAAAACGAGAATCGGAGAAATTTTTTTTTTTTTTTCATCCGAGAATTCTCGTTTTGTGGAAAACGAGAATCGGAGAAATTTTTTTTTTTTTTTTTTATCGGAGAATTCTCGTGTTGTGGAAAATCAGACTCGGAGAAATTTTTTTTTTTTTTTTATCCGAGAATTCTCGTTTTGTGGAAAACCAGAATCGGAGAAATCTTTTTTTTTTTTTTCTTTTTATCCGAGAATTCTCATTTTGTGGAAAACCAGAATCGGGGAAATTTTTTTTTTTTTTTTATCCGAGAATTCTCGTTTTGTGGAAAACGAGAATCGGAGAAATTTTTTTTTTTTTTTTTTTTATCCGAGAATTCTCATTTTGTGGAAAACCAGAATCGGGGAAATTTTTTTTTTTCTTATCCGAGAATTCTCGTTTTGTGGAAAACGAGAATCGGAGAAATTTTTTTTTTTTTTTTTATCCGAGAATTCTCGTTTTGTGGAAAACGAGAATCGGAGAAATTTTTTTTTTTTTTTTTATGCGAGAATTCTCGTTTTGTGGAAAATCAGAATCGGAGAAATTTTTTTTTTTTTTTTTTTATCCGAGAATTCTCGTTTTGTGGAAAACCAGAATCGGAGAAATCTTTTTTTTTTTTTTTATCCGAGAATTCTCGTTTTGCGGAAAACGAGAATCGGAGAAATTTTTTTTTTTTTTTTTTATCCGAGGATTCTCGTTTTGTGGAAAACGAGAATCGGAGAAATTTTTTTTTTTTTTTTATCGGAGAATTCTCGTTTTGTGGAAAACGAGAATCGGAGAAGTTTTTTTTTTTTTTTTTTTCATCCAAGAATTCTCGTTTTGTGGAAAAAGAGAATCGGGGAAATTTTTTTTTTTTTTGTTTTTTATCGGAGAATTCTCGTGTTGTGGAAAATCAGAATCGGAGAAATTTTTTTTTTTTTTATCCGAGAATTCTCGTTTTGTGGAAAACGAGAATCGGAGAAATTTTTTTTTTTTTTTTTTTTATCCGAGGATTCTCGTTTTGTGGAAAACGAGAATCGGAGAAATTTTTTTTTTTTTTTTTTTATCCGAGGATTCTCGTTTTGTGGAAAACGAGAATCGGAGAAATTTTTTTTTTTTTTTTTTTATCGGAGAATTCTCGTTTTGTGGTAAACGAGAATCGGAGAAATTTTTTTTTTTTTTTTCATCCGAGAATTCTCGTTTTGTGGAAAACGAGAATCGGAGAAATTTTTTTTTTTTTTTTAATCGGAGAATTCTCGTGTTGTGGAAAATCAGAATCGGAGAAATTTTTTTTTTTTTTTATCCGAGAATTCTCGTTTTGTGGAAAACCAGAATCGGAGAAATCTTTTTTTTTTTTTCTTTTTATCCGAGAATTCTCATTTTGTGGAAAACCAGAATCGGGGAATTTTTTTTTTTTTTTTTTTTTATCCGAGAATTCTCGTTTTGTGGAAAACGAGAATCGGAGAAATTTTTTTTTTTTTTTTATCGGAGAATTCTCGTTTTGTGGAAAACGAGAATCGGAGAAATTTTTTTTTTTTTTTTATCCGAGAACTCTCGTTTTGTGGAAAACGAGAGTCGGAGAAAATTTTTTTTTTTTTTTTTATCGGAGAATTCTCGTTTTGTGGAAAACCAGAATGCAACAAATTTTTTTTTTTTTATCCGAGAATTCTCGTTGTGTGGAAAACCAGAATCGGAGAAATTTTTTTTTTTTTTTTTTATCCGAGAATTCTCGTTTTGTGGAAAACCAGAATCGGAGAAATCTTTTTTTTTTTTTTTTTATCCGAGAATTCTCGTTTTGTGGAAAACCAGAATCGGGGAAATTTTTTTTTTTTTTTATCCGAGAATTCTCGTTTTGTGGAAAACGAGAATCGGAGAAATTTTTTTTTTTTTTTATCGGAGAATCCTCTTTTTGTGGAAAAAGAGAATCGGAGAAAAATTTTTTTTTTTATCCGAGAATTCTCGTTTTGTGGAAAACCAGAATCGGAGAAATCTTTTTTTTTTTTTTTTTTTATCCGAGAATTCTCGTTTTGTGGAAAACCAGAATCGGGGAAATTTTTTTTTTTTTTTATCCGAGAATTCTCGTTTTGTGGAAAACGAGAATCAGAGAAATTTTTTTTTTTTTTTTTATCCGAGAATTCTCGTTTTGTGGAAAACCAGAATCAGAGAGATTTCTTTTTTTTTTTTTTATCCGAGAATTCTCAGGTTTGTGGAAAACGAGAATCGGAGAAAATTTTTTTTTTATTTTTTTTTTATCGGAGAATTCTCGTTTTGTGGAAAACCGGAATCGGAGAAATCTTTTTTTTTTTTTTTTTATCCGAGAATTCTCGTTTTGTGGAAAACCAGAATCGGGGAAATTTTTTTTTTTTTTATCCGAGAATTCTCGTTTTGTGGAAAACGAGAATCGGAGAAATTTTTTTTTTTTTTTTTATCCGAGAATTCTCGTTTTGTGGAAAACGAGAATCGCAGAAATTTTTTTTTTTTTATCGGAGAATTCTCGTTTTGTGGAAAACGAGAATCGGAGAAATTTTTTTTTTTTTTTTTATCTGAGAATTCTCGTTTTGTGGAAAACGAGAATCGGAGAAAAAAATTTTTTTTTTTTTTTATTGGAGAATTCTCGTTTTGTGGAAAACCAGAATCGGAGAAATTTTTTTTTTTTTTATCCGAGAATTCTCGTTGTGTGGAAAACCAGAATCGGAGAAATTTTTTTTTTTTTTTTTATCCGAGAATTCTCGTTTTGTGGAAAACCAGAATCGGAGAAATCTTTTTTTTTTTTTTTTTTTTTTCCGAGAATTCTCGTTTTGTGGAAAACCAGAATCGGGGAAATTTTTTTTTTTTTTTTTTATCCGAGAATTCTCGTTTTGTGGAAAACGAGAATCGGAGAAATTTTTTTTTTGGTTTTTTTTTTATCCGAGAATTCTCGTTTTGCGGAAAACGAGAATCGGAGAAATTTTTTTTTTTTTTTTTTTTATCGGAGAATTCACGTTTTGTGGAAAAAGAGAATCGGAGAAATTTTCTTTTTTTTTTTATCCGAGAATTCTCGTTTTGTGGAAAACCAGAATCGGGGAAATTTTTTTTTTTTTTATCCGAGAATTCTCGTTTTGTGGAAAACGAGAATCGGAGAAATTTTTTTTTTTTTTTTTTTTTTTATCCGAGGATTCTCGTTTTATGGAAAACGAGAATCGGAGAAATTTTTTTTTTTTTCTTTATCGGAGAATTCTCGTTTTGTGGAAAACGAGAATCGGAGAAATTTTTTTTTTTTTTTTTTTCATCCGAGAATTCTCGTTTTGTGGAAAACGAGAATCGGAGAAATTTTTTTTTTTTTGTTTTTATCGGAGAATTCTCGTGTTGTGGAAAATCAGAATCGGAGAAATTTTTTTTTTTTTTTTATCCGAGAATTCTCGTTTTGTGGAAAACCAGAATCGGAGAAATCTTTTTTTTTTTTTTTTTTATCCGAGAATTCTCATTTTGTGGAAAACCAGAATCGGGGAAATTTTTTTTTTTTTTTTTATCCGAGAATTCTCGTTTTGTGGAAAACGAGAATCGGAGAAATTTTTTTTTTCTTTTTTTATCCGAGAATTCTCGTTTTGTGGAAAACGAGAATCGGAGAAATTTTTTTTTTTTTTTTTATCGGAGAATTCTCGTTTTGTGGAAAACGAGAATCGGAGAAATGTTTTTTTTTTTTTTTATCCGAGAATTCTCGTTTTGTGGAAAACCAGAATCGGAGAAATCTTTTTTTTTTTTTTTTTTTTTATCCGAGAATTCTCGTTTTGCGGAAAACGAGAATCGGAGAAATTTTTTTTTTTTTTTTTTTTTTTTATCCGAGGATTCTCGTTTTGTGGAAAACGAGAATCGGAGAAAAAAAAGTTTTTTTTTTTTTTATCGGAGAATTCTCGTTTTGTGGAAAACGAGAATCGGAGAAATTTTTTTTTTTTTGATCCGAGAATTCTCGTTTTGTGGAAAACGAGAATCGGAGAAATTTTTTTTTTTTTTTTTATCGGAGAATTCTCGTGTTGTGGAAAATCAGAATCGGAGAAATTTTTTTCTTTTTTTTTTTTTATCCGAGAATTCTCGTTTTGTGGAAAACCAGAATCGGAGAAATCTTTTTTTTTTTTTTTTTTTTTCCGAGAATTCTCGTTTTGTGGAAAACCAGAATCGGGGAAATTTTTTTTTTTTTTTTTTTATCGGAGAATTCTCGTTTTGTGGAAAACGAGACTCGGAGAAATTTTTTTTTTCTTTTTTATCCGAGAATTCTCGTTTTGTGGAAAACGAGAATAGGAGAAATTTTTTTGTCTTTTTTTTTTTATCGGAGAATCCTCGTTTTGTGGAAAACGAGAATCGGAGAAATTTTTTTTTTTTTTTATCCGAGAATTCTCGTTTTGTGGAAAACGAGAATCGGAGAAAATTTTTTTTTTTTTTTTTATCGGAGAATTCTCGTTTTGTGGAAAACCAGAATCGGAGAAATTTTTTTTTTCTTTTTATCCGAGAATTCTCGTTGTGTGGAAAACCAGAATCGGAGAAATCTTTTTTTTTTTTTTTTTTTTTTATCCGAGAATTCTCATTTTGTGGAAAACCAGAATCGGGGAAATTTTTTTTTTTTTTTTTATCCGAGAATTCTCGTTTTGTGGAAAACGAGAATCGGAGAAATTTTTTTTTTTTTTTTATCCGAGAATTCTCGTTTTGTGGAAAACGAGAATCGGAGAAATTTTTTTTTTTTTTTTTATCGGAGAATTCTCGTTTTGTGGAAAACGAGAATCGGAGAAATTTTTTTTTTTTTTTTTTTTATCGGAGAATTCTCGTTTTGTGGAAAACGAGAATCGGACAAATTTTTTTTTCTTTTTTATCCGAGAATTCTCGTAATGTGGAAAACCAGAATCGGAGAAATCTTTTTTTTTTTTTTTTTTTTTTAACCGAGAATTCTCATTTTGTGGAAAACCAGAATCGGGGAAATTTTTTTTTTTTTTATCCGAGAATTCTCGTTTTGTGGAAAAGGAGAATCGGAGAAATTTTTTTTTTTTTTTATCCGAGAATTCTCGTTTTGTTGAAAACGAGAATCGGAGAAATTTTTTTTTTTTTTTTTATCGGAGAATTCTCGTTTTGTGGAAAACGAGAATCGGAGAAATTTTTTTTTTTTTTTTATATCCGAGAATTCTCGTTTTGTGGAAAACCAGAATCGGAGAAATCTTTTTTTTTTTTTTTTATCCGAGAATTCTCGTTTTGCGGAAAACGAGAATCGGAGAAATTTTTTTTTTTTTTTTTTATCCGAGGATTCTCGTTTTGTGGAAAACGAGAATCGGAGAAATTTTTTTTTTTTTTTTTTATCGGAGAATTCTCGTTTTGTGGAAAACGAGAATCGGAGAAATTTTTTTTTTTTTTCATCCGAGAATTCTCGTTTTGTGGAAAACGAGAATCGGGGAATTTTTTTTTTTTTTTTTATCGGAGAATTCTCGTGTTGTGGAAAATCAGAATCGGAGAAATTTTTTTTTTTTTTTATCCGAGAATTCTCGTTTTGTGGAAAACGAGAATCGGAGAAATTTTTTTTTTTTTTTTTTTTTTTATCCGAGGATTCTCGTTTTGTGGAAAACGAGAATCGGAGAAATTTTTTTTTTTTTTTTTTTTTATCGGAGAATTCTTGTTTTGTGGAAAACGAGAATCGGAGAAATTTTTTTTTTTTTTTTCATCCGAGAATTCTTGTTTTGTGGAAAACGAGAATCGGAGAAATTTTTTTTTTTTTTTTTTATCGGAGAATTCTCGTGTTGTGGAAAATCAGAATCGGAGAAATTTTTTTTTTTTTTTTATCCGAGAATTCTCGTTTTGTGGAAAACCAGAATCGGAGAAATCTTTTTTTTTTTTTTTCTTTTTATCCGAGAATTCTCATTTTGTGGAAAACCCGAATCGGGGAAATTTTTTTTTTTTTTTTATCCGAGAATTCTCGTTTTGTGGAAAACGAGAATCGGAGAAATTTTTTTTTTTTTTTTTTTTATCCGAGAATTCTCATTTTGTGGAAAACCAGAATCGGGGAAATTTTTTTTTTTTCTTATCCGAGAATTCTCGTTTTGTGGAAAACGAGAATCGGAGAAATTTTTTTTTTTTTTTTTTATCCGAGAATTCTCGTTTTGTGGAAAACGAGAATCGGAGAAATTTTTTTTTTTTTTTTTATCCGAGAATTCTCGTTTTGTGGAAAATCAGAATCGGAGAAATTTTTTTTTTTTTTTTTATCCGAGAATTCTCGTTTTGTGGAAAACCAGAATCGGACAAATCTTTTTTTTTTTTTTTTATCCGAGAATTCTCGTTTTGCGGAAAACGAGAATCGGAGAAATTTTTTTTTTTTTTTTTATCCGAGGATTCTCGTTTTGTGGAAAACGAGAATCGGAGAAGTTTTTTTTTTTTTTTTTATCGGAGAATTCTCGTTTTGTGGAAAACGAGAATCGGAGAAAATTTTTTTTTTTTTTTTTTCATCCGAGAATTCTCGTTTTGTGGAAAACGAGAATCGGGGAAATTTTTTTTTTTTTGTTTTTTATCGGAGAATTCTCGTGTTGTGGAAAATCAGAATCGGAGAAATTTTTTTTTTTTTTATCCGAGAATTCTCGTTTTGTGGAAAACGAGAATCGGAGAAATTTTTTTTTTTTTTTTTTTTTTATCCGAGGATTCTCGTTTTGTGGAAAACGAGAATCGGAGAAATTTTTTTTTTTTTTTTTATTGGAATTCTTGTTTTGTGGAAAACGAGAATCGGAGAAATTTTTTTTTTTTTTTTTCATCCGAGAATTCTCGTTTTGTGGAAAACGAGAATCGGAGAAATTTTTTTTTTTTTTTTTTATCGGAGAATTCTCGTGTTGTGGAAAATCAGAATCGGAGAAATTTTTTTTTTTTTTTTTATCCGAGAATTCTCGTTTTGTGGAAAACCAGAATCGGAGAAATCTTTTTTTTTTTTTCTTTTTATCCGAGAATTCTCATTTTGTGGAAAACCAGAATCGGGGAAATTTTTTTTTTTTTTTTATCCGAGAATTCTCGTTTTGTGGAAAACGAGAATCGGAGAAATTTTTTTTTTTTTTTTTTTTATCCGAGAATTCTCGTTTTGTGGAAAACGAGAATCGGAGAAATTTTTTTTTTTTTTTTTATCGGAGAATTCTCGTTTTGTGGAAAACGAGAATCGGAGAAATTTTTTTTTTTTTTTTTTATATCCGAGAATTCTCGTTTTGTGGAAAACGAGAATCGGAGAAATTTTTTTTTTTTTTTTATCGGAGAATTCTCGTTTTGTGGAAAACCAGAATGCAACAAATTTTTTTTTTTTTTTATCCGAGAATTCTCGTTGTCTGGAAAACCAGAATCGGAGAAATTTTTTTTCTTTTTTTATCCGAGAACTCTCGTTTTGTGGAAAACCAGAATCGGAGAAATCCTTTTTTTTTTTTTTTTTATCCGAGAATTCTCGTTTTGTGGAAAACCAGAATCGGGGAAATTTTTATTTTTTTTTATCCGAGAATTCTCGTTTTGTGGAAAACGAGAATCGGAGAAATTTTTTTTTTGTTTTTTTTTTATCCGAGAATTCTCGTTTTGTGGAAAACGAGAATCGGAGAAATCTTTTTTTATTTTTTTTTATCGGAGAATCCTCTTTTTGTGGAAAAAGAGAATCGGAGAAAAAAAAATTTTTTTTTTATCCGAGTATTCTCGTTTTGTGGAAAACCAGAATCGGAGAAATCTTTTTTTTTTTTTTTATCCGAGAATTCTCGTTTTGTGGAAAACCAGAATCGGGGAAATTTTTTTTTTTTTTTATCCGAGAATTCTCGTTTTGTGGAAAACGAGAATCAGAGAAATTTTTTTTTATTTTTTTTATCCGAGAATTCTCGTTTTGTGGAAAACCAGAATCAGAGAGATTTCTTTTTTTTTTTTTTTATCCGAGAATTCTCAGGTTTGTGGAAAACGAGAATCGGAGAAAATTTTTTTTCTATTTTTTTTTTTATCGGAGAATTCTCGTTTTGTGGAAAACCAAAATCGGAGAAATCTTTTTTTCTTTTTTTTTTATCCGAGAATTCTCGTTTTGTGGAAAACGGGAATCGGAGAAATTTTTTTTTTTTTTTTTTTATCCGAGAATTCTCGTTTTGTGGAAAACGAGAATCGGAGAAATTTTTTTTTTTTTTTTATCGGAGAATTCTCGTTTTGTGGAAAACGAGAATCGGAGAAATTTTTTTTTTTTTTTTTTTATCCGAGAATTCTCGTTTTGTGGAAAACGAGAATCGGAGAAAAAATTTTTTTTTTTTATCGGAGAATTCTCGTTTTGTGGAAAACCAGAATCGGAGAAATTTTTTTTTTTTTATCCGAGAATTCTCGTTGTGTGGAAAACCAGAATCGGAGAAATTTTTTTCTTTTTTTTTTTTATCCGAGAATTCTCGTTTTGTGGAAAACCAGAATCGGAGAAATCTTTTTTTTTTTTTTTTTATCCGAGAATTCTCGTTTTGTGGAAAACCAGAATCGGGAAAATTTTTTTTTTTTTTTTATCCGAGAATTCTCGTTTTGTGGAAAACGAGCATCGGAGAAATTTTTTTCTTTGTTTTTTTTTTTATCCGAGAATTCTCGTTTTGTGGAAAACGAGAATCGGAGAAATTTTTTTTTTTTTTTATCCGAGAATTCTCGTTTTGTGGAAAACCAGAATCGGAGAAATCTTTTTTTTTTTTTTTTATCCGAGAATTCTCGTTTTGTGGAAAACCAGAATCGGACAAATTTTTTTTTTTTTATCCGAGAATTCTCGTTGTCTGGAAAACCAGAATTGGAGAAATTTTTTTTTTTTTTTTTATCCGAGAATTCTCGTTTTGTGGAAAACCAGAATCGGAGAAATCTTTTTTTTTTTTTTTTTTTTTATCCGAGAATTCTCGTTTTGTGGAAAACCAGAATCGGGGAAATTTTTTTTTTTTTTTTATCCGGGAATTCTCGTTTTGTGGAAAACGAGAATCAGAGAAATTTTTTTTTTTTATCCGAGAATTCTCGTTTTGTGGAAAACCAGAATCGGAGAGATTTTTTTTTTTTTTTTTATCCGAGAATTCTCAGGTTTGTGGAAAACGAGAATCGGAGAAAATTTTTTTTTTATTTTTTTTTTATCGGAGAATTCTCGTTTTGTGGAAAACCAGAATCGGAGAAATCTTTTTTTTTTTTTTTTTATCCGAGAATTCTCGTTTTGTGGAAAACCAGAATCGAGGAAATTTTTTTTTTTATCCGAGAATTCTCGTTTTGTGGAAAACGAGAATCGGAGAAATTTTTTTTTTTTTTTTTTATCCGAGAATTCTCGTTTTGTGGAAAACCAGAATCGGGGAAATTTTTTTTTTTTTATCCGAGAATTCTCGTTTTGTGGAAAACGAGAATCGGAGAAATTTTTTTTTTTTTTTTTTTATCCGAGAATTCTCGTTTTGTGGAAAACCAGAATCGGGGAAATTTTTTTTTTTTTATCCGAGAATTCTCGTTTTGTGGAAAACGTGAATCGGAGAAATTTTTTTTTTTTTTTTTATCCGAGAATTCTCGTTTTGTGGAAAACGAGAATCGGAGAAATTTTTTTTTTTTTTTTTTTCGGAGAATTCTCGTTTTGTGGAAAACCAGAATCGGAGAAAAAATTTTTTTTTTATCCGAGAATTCTCGTTGTGTGGAAGACCAGAATCGGAGAAATTTTTTTTTTTTTTTTTTTATCCGAGAATTCTCGTTTTGTGGAAAACCAGAATCGGAGAAATCTTTTTTTTTTTTTTTTTTTTATCCGAGAATTCTCGTTTTGTGGAAAACCAGAATCGGGGAAATTTTTTTTTTTTTTTATCCGAGAATTCTCGTTTTTCGGAAAACGAGAATCGGAGAAATTTTTTTTTGTTTTTTTTTTTATCCGAGAATTCTCGTTTTCCGGAAAACGAGAATCGGAGAAATTTTTTTTTTTTTTTTTTTATCGGAGAAATCTCGTTTTGTGGAAAAAGAGAATCGGAGAAATCTTTTTTTTTTTTTATCCGAGAATTCTCGTTTTGTGGAAAACCAGAATCGGGGAAATTTTTTTTTTTTTTTTATCCGAGAATTCTCGTTTTGTGGAAAACGAGAATCGGAGAAATTTTTTTTTTTTTTTTTTATTATCCGAGGATTCTCGTTTTGATGAAAACGAGAATCGGAGAAATTTTTTTTTTTTTTTCTATCGGAGAATTCTCGTTTTGTGGAAAACGAGAATCGGAGAAATTTTTTTTTTTTTTTTTTCATCCGAGAAATCTCGTTTTGTGGAAAACGAGAATCGGAGAAATTTTTTTTTTTTTTTTTTTATCGGAGAATTCTCGTGTTCTGGAAAATCAGAATGGGAGAAATTTTTTTTTTTTTTTTTTTATCTGAGAATTCTCGTTTTGTGGAAAACCGGAATCGGAGAAATCTTTTTTTTTTTTTTATTTTTTATCCGAGAATTCTCATTTTGTGGAAAAACAGAATCGGGGAAATTTGTTTTTTTTTTTTTTATCCGAGAATTCTCGTTTTGTGGAAAACGAGAATCGGAGAAATTTTTTTTTTTTTTTTTTTTATCCGAGAATTCTCGTTTTGTGGAAAACGAGAATCGGAGAAATTTTTTTTTTTTTTTTTATCGGAGAATTCTCGTTTTGTGGAAAACGAGAATCGGAGAAATTTTTTTTTTTTTTTATCCGAGAATTCTCGTTTTGTGGCAAACCAGAATCGGACAAATTTTTTTTTTTTTTTTATCCGAGAATTCTTGTTGTCTGGAAAACCAGAATCGGAGAAATTTTTTTTTTTTTTTTTTTATCCGAGAATTCTCGTTTTGTGGAAAACCAGAATCGGAGAAATCTTTTTGTTTTTTTTTTTTATCCGAGAATTCTCGTTTTGTGGAAAACGAGAATCGGAGAAATTTTTTTTTTTTTTTAATCCGAGGATTCTCGTTTTGTGGAAAACGAGAATCGGAGAAATTTTTTTTTTTTTTTTTTTATCCGAGAATTCTCGTTTTGTGGAAAACGAGAATCGGAGAAATTTTTATTTTTTTTTTTTTCATCCGAGAATTCTCGTTTTGTGGAAAACGAGAATCGGAGAAATTTTTTTTTTTTTTTATTGGAGAATTCTCGTGTTGTGGAAAATCAGAATCGGAGAAATTTTTTTTTTTTTTTTTTATCCGAGAATTCTCGTTTTGTGGAAAACCAGAATCGGAGAAATCTTTTTTTTTTTTTTTTTTTTTATCCGAGAATTCTCGTTTTGTGGAAAACCAGAATCGGGGAAATTTTTTTTTTTTTTTTTATCCGAGAATTCTCGTTTTGTGGAAAACGAGAATCGGAGAATTTTTTTTTTTTTTTTTTTTTATCCGAGGATTCTCGTTTTGTGGAAGACGAGAATCGGAGAAATTTTTTTTTTTTTTTTATCGGAGAATTCTCGTTTTGTGGAAAACGAGAATCGGAGAAATTTTTTTTTTTTTTTTAGCCGAGAATTCTCGTTTTGTGGAAAACCAGAATCGGACAAATTTTTTTTTTTTTTTATCCGAGAGTTCTCGTTGTCTGGAAAACCAGAATCGGAGAAATTTTTTTTTTTTTTTTTTATCCGAGAATTCTCGTTTTGTGGAAAACCAGAATCGGAGAAATCTTTTTTTTTTTTTTTTTTATCCGAGAATTCTCGTTTTGTGGAAAACGAGAATCGGAGAAATTTTTTTTTTTTTTTTTTATCCGAGGATTCTCGTTTTGTGGAAAACGAGAATCGGAGAAATTTTCTTTTTTTTTTTTTTATCGGAGAATTCTCGTTTTGTGGAAAACGAGAATCGGCGAAATTTTTTTTTTTTTTTTTTTTCATCCGAGAATTCTCGTTTTGTGGAAAACGGGAATCGGAGAAATTTTTTTTTTTTTTTTTATTGGAGAATTCTCGTGTTGTGAAAAATCAGAATCGGAGAAATTTTTTTTTTTTTTTCTTATCCGAGAATTCTCGTTTTGTGGAAAATCAGAATCGGAGAAATCTTTTTTTTTTTTTTTTTTTTTTAATCCGAGAATTCTCGTTTTGTGGAAAACCAGAATCGGGGAAATTTTTTTTTTTTTTTATCCGAATATTCTCGTTTTGTGGAAAACGAGAATCGGAGAATTTTTTTTTTCTTTTTTATCCGAGGATTCTCGTTTTGTGGAAGACGAGAATCGGAGAAACTTTTTTTTTTTTTTTTATCGGAGAATTCTCGTTTTGTGGAAAACGAGAATCGCAGAAAATTTTTTTTTTTTTTTTTATCGGAGAATTCTCGTTTTGTGGAAAATCAGAATCGGACAAATTTTTTTTTTTTTTTATCCGAGAATTCTCGTTGTGTGGAAAACCAGAATCGGAGAAATTTTTTTTTTTTTTTTATCCGAGAATTCTCGTTTTGTCGAAAACCAGAATCGGAGAAATCTTTTTTTTTTTTTTTTTATCCGAGAACTCTTGTTTTGTGGAAAACCAGAATCGGGGAAATTTTTTTTTTTTATCCGAGAATTCTCGTTTTGTGGAAAACGAGAATCGGAGAAATTTTTTTTTTTTTTTTCTTATCGGAGAATTCTCGTTTTGTGGAAAACGAGAATCGGAGAAATTTTTTTTTTTTTTTTTTTCATCCGAGAATTCTCGTTTTGTGGAAAACGGGAATCGGAGAAATTTTTTTTTTTTTTTATTGGAGAATTCTCGTGTTGTGGAAAATCAGAATCGGAGAAATTTTTTTTTTTTTTTTTTTATCCGAGAATTCTCGTTTTGTGGAAAACCAGAATCGGAGAATTCTTTTTTTTTTTTTTTTTTTTATCCGAGAATTCTCGTTTTGTGGAAAACCAGAATCGGGGAAATTTTTTTTTTTTTTTTATCCGAATATTCTCGTTTTGTGGAAAACGAGAATCGGAGAATTTTTTTTTTTTTTTATCCGAGGATTCTCGTTTTGTGGAAGACGAGAATCGGAGAAATATTTTTTTTTTTTTTTATCGGAGAATTCTCGTTTTGTGGAAAACGAGAATCGCAGAAAATTTTTTTTTTTTTTTTTTTATCGGAGAATTCTCGTTTTGTGGAAAACCAGAATCGGACAAATTTTTTTTTTTTTTTTTATCCGAGAATTCTCGTTGTGTGGAAAACCAGAATCGGAGAAATTTTTTTTTTTTTTTTATCCGAGAATTGTCGTTTTGTGGAAAACCAGAATCGGAGAAATCTTTTTTTTTTTTTTTTTATCCGAGAACTCTTGTTTTGTGGAAAACCAGAATCGGGGAAATTTTTTTTTTTTTTATCCGAGAATTCCCGTTTTGTGGAAAACGAGAATCGGAGAAATTTTTTTTTTGTTTTTTTTTTCTATCGGAGAATTCTCGTTTTGTGGGAAACGAGAATCGGAGAAATTTTTTTTTTTTTTTTTTTTATCGGAGAATCCTCTTTTTGTGGAAAAAGAGAATCGGAGAAATTTTTTTTTTTTTTTTTTCCGAGAATTCTCGTTTTGTGGAAATCCTGAATCGGAGAAATCTTTTTTTTTTTTTTTTTTTTTTATCCGATAATTCTCGTTTTGTGGAAAACCAGAATCGGGGAAATTTTTTTTTCTTTTTTATCCGAGAATTCTCGTTTTGTGGAAAACGAGAAGCAGAGAAATTTTTTTTTTTTTATCCGAGAATTCTCGTTTTGTGGAAAACCAGAATCGGAGAGATTTCTTTTTTTTTTTTTTTTATCCGAGAATTCTCAGGTTTGTGGAAAACGAGAATCGGAGAAAATTTTTTTTAATTTTTTTTTTTATCGGAGAATTCTCGTTTTGTGGAAAACCAGAATCGGAGAAATCTTTTTTTTTTTTTTTTTTTTATCCGAGAATTCTCGTTTTGTGGAAAACCAGAATCGGGGAAATTTTTTTTTTTTTTATCGGAGAATTCTCGTTTTGTGGAAAACGAGAATCGGAGAAAAAAAATTTTTTTTTTTTTATCGGAGAATTCTCGTTTTGTGGAAAACCAGAATCGGAGAAATTTTTTTTTTTTTTTTATCCGAGAATTCTCGTTGTGTGGAAAACCAGAATCGGAGAAATTTTTTTTTTTTTTTTTTTATCCGAGAATTCTCGTTTTTCGGAAAACCAGAATCGGAGAAATCTTTTTTTTTTTTTTTTTTTATCCGAGAATTCTCGTTTTGTGGAAAACCAGAATCGGGGAAATTTTTTTTTTTTTTTTTATCCGAGAATTCTCGTTTTGTGGAAAACGAGAATCGGAGAAATTTTTTTTTTTTGTTTTTTTTTTTCATCCGAGAATTCTCGTTTTGTGGAAAACGAGAATCGGAGAAATTTTTTTTTTTTTTTTTTTTATCGGAGAATCCTCGTTTTGTGGAAAAAGAGAATCGGAGAAATTTTTTTTTTTTTTTTTATCCGAGAATTCTCGTTTTGTGGAAAACCAGAATCGGGGAAATTTTTTTTTTTTTTTTATCCGACAATTCTCGTTTTGTGGAAAACGAGAATCGGAGAAAAAAATTTTTTTTTTTTTTTATCCGAGGATTCTCGTTTTGTGGAAAACGGAAATCGGAGAATTTTTTTTTTTTTTTTTTTATCGGAGAATTCTCGTTTTGTGGAAAACGAGAATCGGAGAAATTTTTTTTTTTTTTTTCATCCGAGAATTCTCGTTTTGTGGAAAACGAGAATCGGAGAAATTTTTTTTTTTTTTTAATCGGAGAATTCTCGTGTTGTGGAAAATCAGAATCGGAGAAATTTTTTTTTTTTTTTTATCCGAGAATTCTCGTTTTGTGGAAAACCAGAATCGGAGAAATCTTTTTTTTTTTCTTTTTATCCGAGAATTCTCATTTTGTGGAAAACCAGAATCGGGAAATTTTTTTTTTTTTTTTTATCCGAGAATTCTCGTTTTGTGGAAAACGAGAATCGGAGAAATTTTTTTTTTTTTTTTTTTATCGGAGAATTCTCGTTTTGTGGAAAACGAGAATCGGAGAAATTTTTTTTTTTTTTTATCCGAAAACTCTCGTTTTGTGGAAAACGAGAATCGGAGAAAAAAAAATTTTTTTTTTTTATCGGAGAATTCTCGTTTTGTGGAAAACCAGAATGCAACAAATTTTTTTTTTTTTATCCGAGAATTCTCGTTGTGTGGAAAACCAGAATCGGAGAAATTTTTTTTTTTTTTTTTATCCGAGAATTCTCGTTTTGTGGAAAACCAGAATCGGAGAAATCTTTTTTTTTTTTTTTTTTATCCGAGAATTCTCGTTTTGTGGAAAACCAGAATCGGTGAAATTTTTTTTTTTTTTTTTATCGGAGAATTCTCGTTTTGTGGAAAACGAGAATCGGAGAAATTTTTTTTTTGTTTTTTTTTTTATCCGAGAATTCTCGTTTTGTGGAAAACGAGAATCGGAGAATTTTTTTTTTTTTTTTTATCGGAGAATCCTCTTTTTGTGGAAAAAGAGAATCGGAGAAATTTTTTTTTTTTTTTATCCGAGAATTCTCGTTTTGTGGAAAACCAGAATCGGAGAAATCTTTTTTTTTTTTTTTTTTTATCCGAGAATTCTCGTTTTGTGGAAAACCAGAATCGGGGAAATTTTTTTTTTTTTTTTATCCGAGAATTCTCGTTTTGTGGAAAACGAGAATCAGGGAAATTTTTTTTTTTTTTTTTTATCCGAGAATTCTCGTTTTGTGGAAAACCAGAATCAGAGAGATTTCTTTTTTTTTTTTTTTATCCGAGAATTCTCAGGTTTGTGGAAAACGAGAATCGGAGAAAATTTTTTTTTTATTTTTTTTTTTATCGGAGAATTCTCGTTTTGACGAAAACCAGAATCGGAGAAATCTTTTTTTTTTTTTTTTTATCCGAGAATTCTCGTTTTGTGGAAAACCAGAATCGGGGAAATTTTTTTTTTTTTTATCCGAGAATTCTCGTTTTGTGGAAAACGAGAATCGGAGAAATTTTTTTTTTTTTTTTTATATCCGAGAATTCTCGTTTTGTGGAAAACGAGAATCGGAGAAATTTTTTTTTTTTTTTATCCGAAAACTCTCGTTTTGTGGAAAACGAGAATCGGAGAAAAAAAAATTTTTTTTTTTTATCGGAGAATTCTCGTTTTGTGGAAAACCAGAATGCAACAAATTTTTTTTTTTTTATCCGAGAATTCTCGTTGTGTGGAAAACCAGAATCGGAGAAATTTTTTTTTTTTTTTTTATCCGAGAATTCTCGTTTTGTGGAAAACCAGAATCGGAGAAATCTTTTTTTTTTTTTTTTTTTATCCGAGAATTCTCGTTTTGTGGAAAACCAGAATCGGTGAAATTTTTTTTTTTTTTTTTATCGGAGAATTCTCGTTTTGTGGAAAACGAGAATCGGAGAAATTTTTTTTTTGTTTTTTTTTTTATCCGAGAATTCTCGTTTTGTGGAAAACGAGAATCGGAGAATTTTTTTTTTTTTTTTTATCGGAGAATCCTCTTTTTGTGGAAAAAGAGAATCGGAGAAATTTTTTTTTTTTTTTATCCGAGAATTCTCGTTTTGTGGAAAACCAGAATCGGAGAAATCTTTTTTTTTTTTTTTTTTTTATCCGAGAATTCTCGTTTTGTGGAAAACCAGAATCGGGGAAATTTTTTTTTTTTTTTTATCCGAGAATTCTCGTTTTGTGGAAAACGAGAATCAGGGAAATTTTTTTTTTTTTTTTTTATCCGAGAATTCTCGTTTTGTGGAAAACCAGAATCAGAGAGATTTCTTTTTTTTTTTTTTTATCCGAGAATTCTCAGGTTTGTGGAAAACGAGAATCGGAGAAAATTTTTTTTTTATTTTTTTTTTTATCGGAGAATTCTCGTTTTGACGAAAACCAGAATCGGAGAAATCTTTTTTTTTTTTTTTTTATCCGAGAATTCTCGTTTTGTGGAAAACCAGAATCGGGGAAATTTTTTTTTTTTTTATCCGAGAATTCTCGTTTTGTGGAAAACGAGAATCGGAGAAATTTTTTTTTTTTTTTTTATATCCGAGAATTCTCGTTTTGTGGAAAACGAGAATCGGAGAAATTTTTTTTTTTTTATCGGAAAATTCTCGTTTTGTGGAAAACGAGAATCGGAGAAATTTTTTTTTTTTTGTTATCCGAGAATTCTCGTTTTGTGGAAAACGAGAATCGGAGAAAAAAAATTTTTTTTTTTTTTTATCGGAGAATTCTCGTTTTGTGGAAAACCAGAATCGGAGAAATTTTTTTTTTTTTTATCCGAGAATTCTCGTTGTGTGGAAAACCAGAATCGGAGAAATTTTTTTTTTTTTTTTTATCCGAGAATTCTCGTTTTGTGGAAAACCAGAATCGGAGAAATCTTTTTTTTTTTTTTTTTTTATCCGAGAATTCTCGTTTAGTGGAAAACCAGAATCGGGGAAATTTTTTTTTTTTTTTTATCCGAGAATTCTCGTTTTGTGGAAAACGAGAATCGGAGAAATTTTTTTTTTGTTTTTTTTTTTATCCGAGAATTCTCGTTTTGTCGAAAACGAGAATCGGAGAAATTTTTATTTTTTTTTTTTTTATCGGAGAATTCTCGTTTTGTGGAAAAAGAGAATCGGAGAAATTTTCTTTTTTTTTTATCCGAGACTTCTCGTTTTGTGGAAAACCAGAATCGGGGAAATTTTTTTTTTTTTTTTATCCGAGAATTCTCGTTTTGTGGAAAACGAGAATCGGAGAAATTTTTTTTTTTTTTTTTTATCCGAGGATTCTCGTTTTGTGGAAAACGAGAATCGGAGAAATTTTTTTTTTTTTTTTTTATCGGAGAATTCTCGTTTTGTGGAAAACGAGAATCGGAGAAATTTTTTTTTTTTTTTTTTTCATCCGAGAATTCTCGTTTTGTGGAAAACGAGAATCGGAGAAATTTTTTTTTTTTTTGTTTTTATCGGAGAATTCTCGTGTTGTGGAAAATCAGAATCGGAGAAATTTTTTTTTTTTTTTTATCCGAGAATTCTCGTTTTGTGGAAAACCAGAATCGGAGAAATCTTTTTTTTTTTTTTTTTTATTCGAGAATTCTCATTTTGTGGAAAACCAGAATCGGGGAAATTTTTTTTTTTTTTTATCCGAGAATTCTCGTTTTGTGGAAAACGAGAATCGGAGAAATTTTTTTTTTCTTTTTTTATCCGAGAATTCTCGTTTTGTGGAAAACGAGAATCGGAGAAATTTTTTTTTTTTTTTTTTATCGGAGAATTCTCGTTTTGTGGAAAACGAGAATCGGAGAAATGTTTTTTTTTTTTTTTTTATCCGAGAATTCTCGTTTTGTGGAAAACCAGAATCGGGGAAATTTTTTTTTTTTTTTATCCGAGAATTCTCGTTTTGTGGAAAACGAGAATCGGAGAAATTTTTTTTTTTTTTTTTTTTATCCGAGGATTCTCGTTTTGTGGAAAACGAGAATCGGAGAAATTTTTTTTTTTTTTTTTATCGGAGAATTCTCGTTTTGTGGAAAACGAGAATCGGAGAAACTTTTTTTTTTTTTTTTTTTCATCCGAGAATTCTCGTGTTGTGGAAAATCAGAATCGGAGAAATTTTTTTTTTTTTTTTTATCCGAGAATTCTCGTTTTGTGGAAAACCAGAATCGGAGAAATCTTTTTTTTTTTTTTTTTTATCCGAGAATTCTCATTTTGTGGAAAACCAGAATCGGGGAAATTTTTTTTTTTTTATCCGAGAATTCTCGTTTTGTGGAAAACGAGAATCGGAGAAATTTTTTTTTTCTTTTTTTATCCGAGAATTCTCGTTTTGTGGAAAACGAGAATCGGAGAAATTTTTTTTTTTTTTTTTATCGGAGAATTCTCGTTTTGTGGAAAACGAGAATCGGAGAAATGTTTTTTTTTTTTTTTTATCCGAGAATTCTCGTTTTGTGGAAAACCAGAATGGGAGAAATCTTTTTTTTTTTTTTTTTTTTATCCGAGAATTCTCGTTTTGCGGAAAACGAGAATCGGAGAAATTTTTTTTTTTTTTTTTTTTATCCGAGGATTCTCGTTTTGTGGAAAACGAGAATCGGAGAAAAAAATTTTTTTTTTTTTTATCGGAGAATTCTCGTTTTGTGGAAAACGAGAATCGGAGAAATTTTTTTTTTTTTTCATCCGAGAATTCTCGTTTTGTGGAAAACGAGAATCGGAGAAATTTTTTTTTTTTTTTTTTATCGGAGAATTCTCGTGTTGTGGAAAATCAGAATCGGAGAAATTTTTTTTTTTTTTTTTTATCCGAGAATTCTCGTTTTGTGGAAAACCAGAATCGGAGAAATCTTTTTTTTTTTTTTTTTTTTATCCGAGAATTCTCGTTTTGTGGAAAACCAGAATCGGGGAAATTTTTTTTTTTTTTTTTTTATCCGAGAATTCTCGTTTTGTGGAAAACGAGAATCGGAGAAATTTTTTTTTTTTTTTTTTTTTATCCGAGAATTCTCGTTTTGTGGAAAACGAGAATCGGAGAAATTTTTTTTTTTTTTTTTTTATCGGAGAATTCTCGTTTTGTGGAAAACGAGAATCGGAGAAATTTTTTTTTTTTTTTTATCCGAGAATTCTCGTTGTGTGGAAAACCAGAATCGGAGAAATTTTTTTTTTTTTTTTTATCCGAGAATTCTCGTTTTGTGGAAAACCAGAATCGGAGAAATCTTTTTTTTTTTTTTTTTTTTTTATCCGAGAATTCTCGTTTTGTGGAAAACCGGAATCGGGGAAATTTTTCTTTTTTTTTTATCCGAGAATTCTCGTTTTGTGGAAAACGAGAATCGGAGAAATTTTTTTTTTTGTTTTTTTTTTTATCCGAGAATTCTCGTTTTGTGGAAAACGAGAATCGGAGAAATTTTTTTTTTTTTTTTTTTTATCGAAGAATTCTCGTTTTGTGGAAAAAGAGAATCGGAGAAATTTTCTTTTTTTTTTTATCCGAGAATTCTCGTTTTGTGGAAAACCAGAATCGGGGAAATTTTTTTTTTTTTTATCCGAGAATTCTCGTTTTGTGGAAAACGAGAATCGGAGAAATTTTTTTTTTTTTTTTTTTATCCGAGGATTCTCGTTTTGTGGAAAACGAGAATCGGAGAAATTTTTTTTTTTTTTTTTTATCGGAGAATTCTCGTTTTGTGGAAAACGAGAATCGGAGAAATTTTTTTTTTTTTTTTTTCATCCGAGAATTCTCGTTTTGTGGAAAACGAGAATCGGACAAATTTTTTTTTTTGTTTTTATCGGAGAATTCTCGTGTTGTGGAAAATCAGAATCGGAGAAATTTTTTTTTTTTTTTTTATCCGAGAATTCTCGTTTTGTGGAAAACCAGAATCGGAGAAATCTTTTTTTTTTTTTTTTTTTATTCGAGAATTCTCATTTTGTGGAAAACCAGAATCGGGGAAATTTTTTTTTTTTTTTATCCGAGAATTCTCGTTTTGTGGAAAACGAGAATCGGAGAAATTTTTTTTTTCTTTTTTTATCCGAGAATTCTCGTTTTGTGGAAAACGAGAATCGGAGAAATTTTTTTTTTTTTTTTATCGGAGAATTCTCGTTTTGTGGAAAACGAGAATCGGAGAAATGTTTTTTTTTTTTTTTTTATCCGAGAATTCTCGTTTTGTGGAAAACCAGAATCGGGGAAATTTTTTTTTTTTTTTTATCCGAGAATTCTCGTTTTGTGGAAAACGAGAATCGGAGAAATTTTTTTTTTTTTTTTTATCGGAGAATTCTCGTTTTGTGGAAAACGAGAATCGGAGAAATTTCTTTTTTTTTTTTTTTCATCCGAGAATTCTCGTTTTGTGGAAAACGAGAATCGGAGAAATTTTTTTTTTTTTTTTTATCGGAGAATTCTCGTTTTGTGGAAAACGAGAATCGGAGAAATTTTTTTTTTTTTTTTTTTTTATCCGAGGATTCTCGTTTTGTGGAAAACGAGAATCGGAGAAATTTTTTTTTTTTTTTTTATCGGAGAATTCTCGTTTTGTGGAAAACGAGAATCGGAGAAATTTTTTTTTTTTTTTTTTTTCATCCGAGAATTCTCGTTTTGTGGAAAACGAGAATCGGAGAAATTTTTTTTTTTTTGTTTTTATCGGAGAATTCTCGTGTTGTGGAAAATCAGAATCGAAGAAATTTTTTTTTTTTTTTTTATCCGAGAATTCTCGTTTTGTGGAAAACCAGAATCGGAGAAATCTTTTTTTTTTTTTTTTTTATCCGAGAATTCTCATTTTGTGGAAAACCAGAATCGGGGAAATTTTTTTTTTTTTTATCCGAGAATTCTCGTTTTGTGGAAAACGAGAATCGGAGAAATTTTTTTTTCTTTTTTTATCCGAGAATTCTCGTTTTGTGGAAAACGAGAATCGGAGAAATTTTTTTTTTTTTTTTTTATCGGAGAATTCTCGTTTTGTGGAAAACGAGAATCGGAGAAATGTTTTTTTTTTTTTTTTATCCGAGAATTCTCGTTTTGTGGAAAACAGGAATCGGAGAAATCTTTTTTTTTTTTTTTTTTTATCCGAGAATTCTCGTTTTGCGGAAAACGAGAATCGGAGAAATTTTTTTTTTTTTTTTTTTTTTATCCGAGGATTCTCGTTTTGTGGAAAACGAGAATCGGAGAAAAAAAATTTTTTTTTTTTTATCGGAGAATTCTCGTTTTGTGGAAAACGAGAATCGGAGAAATTTTTTTTTTTTTCATCCGAGAATTCTCGTTTTGTGGAAAACGAGAATCGGAGAAATTTTTTTTTTTTTTTTTTTTATCGGAGAATTCTCGTGTTGTGGAAAATCAGAATCGGAGAAATTTTTTTTTTTTTTTTTATCCGAGAATTCTCGTTTTGTGGAAAACCAGAATCGGAGAAATCTTTTTTTTTTTTTTTTTTTTATCCGAGAATTCTCGTTTTGTGGAAAACCAGAATCGGGGAAATTTTTTTTTTTTTTTTTTTTATCCGAGAATTCTCGTTTTGTGGAAAACGAGAATCGGAGAAATTTTTTTTTTTTTTTTTTTTTATCCGAGAATTCTCGTTTTGTGGAAAACGAGAATCGGAGAAATTTTTTTTTTTTTTTTTTATCAGAGAATTCTCGTTTTGTGGAAAACGAGAATCGGAGAAATGTTTTTTTTTTTTTTTATCCGAGACTTCTCGTTTTGTGGAAAACGAGAATCGGAGAAAAAAAATTTTTTTTTTTTTTTATCGGAGAATTCTCGTTTTGTGGAAAACCAGAATCGGACAATTTTTTTTTTTTTATCCGAGAATTCTCGTTGTGTGGAAAACCAGAATCGGAGAAATCTTTTTTTTTTTTTTTTTTTATCCGAGAATTCTCATTTTGTGGAAAACCAGAATCGGGGAAATTTTTTTTTTTTTTTTTATCCGAGAATTCTCGTTTTGTGGAAAACGAGAATCGGAGAAATTTTTTTTTTTTTTATCGGAGAATTCTTGTTTTGTGGAAAACGAGAATCGGAGAAATTTTTTTTTTTTTTTTATCGGAGAATTCTCGTTTTGTGGAAAACGAGAATCGGAGAAATTTTTTTTTTTTTTTTTTTTATCGGAGAATTCTCGTTTTGTGGAAAACGAGAATCGGACTAATTTTTATTTTTTTTTATCCGAGAATTCTCGTTGTGTGGAAAACCAGAATCGGAGAAATCTTTTTTTTTTTTTTTTTTTTTAACCGAGAATTCTCATTTTGTGGAAAACCAGAATCGGGGAAATTTTTTTTTTTTTATCCGAGAATTCTTGTTTTGTGGAAAACGAGAATCGGAGAAATTTTTTTTTTTTTTTTTTTATCCGAGAATTCTCGTTTTGTGGAAAACGAGCATCGGAGAAATTTTTTTTTTTTTTTTATCGGAGAATTCTTGTTTTGTGGAAAACGAGAATCGGAGAAATTTTTTTTTTTTTTTTTTTATCCGAGAATTCTCGTTTTGTGGAAAACCAGAATCGGAGAAATCTTTTTTTTTTTTTTTTTCATCCGAGAATTCTCGTTTTGCGGAAAACGAGAATCGGAGAAATTTTTTTTTCTTTTTTTATCCGAGGATTCTCGTTTTGTGGAAAACGAGAATCGGAGAAATTTTTTTTTTTTTATATCGGAGAATTCTCGTTTTGTGGAAAACGAGATTCGGAGAAATTTTTTTTTTTTTTTTCATCCGAGAATTCTCGTTTTGTGGAAAACGAGAATCGGAGAAATTTTTTTTTTTTTTTTTTTATCGGAGAATTCTCGTGTTGTGGAAAATCAGAATCGGAGAAATTTTTTTTTTTTCTTTTTATCCGAGAATTCTCGTTTTGTGGAAAACCAGAATCGGAGAAATCTTTTTTTTTTTTTTTTTTCTATCGGAGAATTCTCGTTTTGTGGAAAACCAGAATCGGACAAATTTTTTTTTTTTTATCCGAGAATTCTCGTTTTGTGGAAAACCAGAATCAGAGAGATTTCTTTTTTTTTTTTTTTTTTCCGAGAATTCTCAGGTTTGTGGAAAACGAGAATCGGAGAAAAAATTTTTTTTATTTTTTTTTTTATCGGAGAATTCTCGTTTTGTGGAAAACCAGAATCGGAGAAATCTTTTTTTTTTTTTTTTTTTTATCCGAGAATTCTCGTTTTGTGGAAAACCAGAATCGGGGAAATTTTTTTTTTTTTATCCGAGAATTCTCGTTTTGTGGAAAACGAGAATCGGAGAAATTTTTTTTTTTTTTTTTTTATCCGAGAATTCTCGTTTTGTGGAAAACGAGAATCGGAGAAATTTTTTTTTTTTTTATCGGAGAATTCTCGTTTTGTGGAAAACGAGAATCGGAGAAATTTTTTTTTTTTTTTTTATCCGAGAATTCTCGTTTTGTGGAAAACGAGAATCGGAGAAAAAAAAATTTTTTTTTTTTATCGGAGAATTCTCGTTTTGTGGAAAACCAGAATCGGAGAAATTTTTTTTTTTTTTTTATCCGAGAATTTTCGTTGTGTGGAAAACCAGAATCGGAGAAATTTTTTTTTGTTTTTTTTATCCGAGAATTCTCGTTTTGTGGAAAACCAGAATCGGAGAAATCTTTTTTTTTTTTTCTTTTTATCCGAGAATTCTCATTTTGTGGAAAACCAGAATCGGGGAAATTTTTTTTTTTTTTTTTATCCGAGAATTCTCGTTTTGTGGAAAACGAGAATCGGAGAAATTTTTTTTTTTTTTTTTTTATCGGAGAATTCTCGTTTTGTGGAAAACGAGAATCGGAGAAATTTTTTTTTTTTTTATCCGAGAACTCTCGTTTTGTGGAAAACGAGAATCGGAGAAAATTTTTTTTTTTTTTTTATCCGAGAATTCTCGTTTTGTGGAAAACCAGAATCGGAGAAATCTTTTTTTTTTTTTTTTTTATCCGAGAATTCTCGTTTTGTGGAAAACCAGAATGCAACAAATTTTTTTTTTTTTTATCCGAGAATTCTCGTTGTGTGGAAAACCAGAATCGGAGAAATTTTTTTTTTTTTTTTATCCGAGAATTCTCGTTTTGTGGAAAACCAGAATCGGAGAAATCTTTTTTTTTTTTTTTTTTTATCCGAGAATTCTCGTTTTGTGGAAAACCAGAATCGGGGAAATTTTTTTTTTTTTTTTATCCGAGAATTCTCGTTTTGTGGAAAACGAGAATCGGAGAAATTTTTTTTTTGTTTTTTTTTTATCCGAGAATTCTCGTTTTGTGGAAAACGAGAATCGGAGAAATTTTTTTTTTTTTTTTTATCGGAGAATCCTCTTTTTGTGGAAAAAGAGAATCGGAGAAATTTTTTTTTTTTTTTATCCGAGAATTCTCGTTTTGTGGAAAACCAGAATCGGAGAAATCTTTTTTTTTTCTTTTTTTATCCGAGAATTCTCGTTTTGTGGAAAACCAGAATCGGGGAAATTTTTTTTTTTATCCGAGAATTCTCGTTTTGTGGAAAACCAGAATCGGGGAAATTTTTTATTTTTTTTTATCCGAGAATTCTCGTTTTGTGGAAAACGAGAATCGGAGAAATTTTTTTTTTGTTTTTTTTTTTATCCGAGAATTCTCGTTTTGTGGAAAACGAGAATCGGAGAAATTTTTTTTTTTTTTTTTATCGGAGAATCCTCTTTTTGTGGAAAAAGAGAATCGGAGAAATTTTTTTTTTTTTTTATCCGAGAATTCTCGTTTTGTGGAAAACCAGAATCGGAGAAATCTTTTTTTTTTTTTTTTTTTTATCCGAGAATTCTCGTTTTGTGGAAAACCAGAATCAGAGAAATTTTTTTTTTTTTTTTATCCGAGAATCCTCGTTTTGTGGAAAACCAGAATCAGAGAGATTTCTTTTTTTTTTTTTTTTATCCGAGAATTCTCAGGTTTGTGGAAAACGAGAATCGGAGAAAAATTTTTTTAATTTTTTTTTTTATCGGAGAATTCTCGTTTTGTGGAAAACCAGAATCGGGGAAATTTTTTTTTTTTTTTATCCGAGAATTCCCGTTTTGTGGAAAACGAGAATCGGAGAAATTTTTTTTTTTTTTTTTTTATCCGAGAATTCTCGTTTTGTGGAAAACGAGAATCGGAGAAATTTTTTTTTTTTTTATCGGAGAATTCTCGTTTTGTGGAAAACGAGAATCAGAGAAATTTTTTTTTTTTTTCTTTATCCGAGAATCCTCGCTTTGTGGAAAACGAGAATCGGAGAAAAAAAATTTTTTTTTTTTCTTATCGGAGAATTCTCGTTTTGTGGAAAACCAGAATCGGAGAAATTTTTTTTTTTTTTTATCCGAGAATTCTCGTTGTGTGGAAAACCAGAATCGGAGAAATTTTTTTTTTTTTTTTATCCGAGAATTCTCGTTTTGTGGAAAACCAGAATCGGAGAAATCTTTTTTTTTTTTTTTTTTTTATCCGAGAATTCTCGTTTTGTGGAAAACCAGAATCGGGGAAATTTTTTTTTTTTTTTTTATCCGAGAATTCTCGTTTTGTGGAAAACGAGAATCGGAGAAATTTTTTTTTTGTTTTTTTTTTTATCCGAGAATTCTCGCTTTGTGGAAAACGAGAATCGGAGAAATTTTTTTTTTTTTTTTTATCGGAGAATTCTCGTTTTGTGGAAAAAGAGAATCGGAGAAATTTTCTTTTTTTTTTATCCGAGAATTCTCGTTTTGTGGAAAACCAGAATCGGGGAAATTTTTTTTTTTTTTTATCCGAGAATTCTCGTTTTGTGGAAAACGAGAATCGGAGAAATTTTTTTTTTTTTTTTCTTTTTTTATCCAAGGATTCTCGTTTTGTGGAAAACGAGAATCGGAGAAATTTTTTTTTTTTTTTTTTTATCGGAGAATTCTCGTTTTGTGGAAAACGAGAATCGTAGAAAATTTTTTTTTTTTTTTCATCCGAGAATTCTCGTTTTGTGGAGAACGAGAATCGGAGAAATTTTTTTTTTTTGTTTTTATCGGAGAATTCTCGTGTTGTGGAAAATCAGAATCGGAGAAAAAAAAAATTTTTTTTTTATCCGAGAATTCTCGTTTTGTGGAAAACCAGAATCGGAGAAATCTTTTTTTTTTTTTTTTTTATCCGAGAATTCTCATTTTGTGGAAAACCAGAATCGGGGAAATTTTTTTTTTTTTTTTTTCCGAGAATTCTCGTTTTGTGGAAAACGAGAATCTGAGAAATTTTTTTTTCTTTTTTTATCCGAGAATTCTCGTTTTGTGGAAAACGAGAATCGGAGAAATTTTTTTTTTTTTTTTATCGGAGAATTCTCGTTTTGTGGAAAACGAGAATCGGGGAAATGTTTTTTTTTTTTTTTATCCGAGAATTCTCGTTTTGTGGAAAACCAGAATCGGGGAAATTTTTTTTTTTTTTATCGGAGAATTCTCGTTTTGCGGAAAACGAGAATCGGAGAAATTTTTTTTTTTTTTTTTTTTTATCCGAGGATTCTCGTTTTGTGGAAAACGAGAATCGGAGAAATTTTTTTTTTTTTTTTTTATCGGAGAATTCTCGTTTTGTGGAAAATCAGAATCGGAGAAATTTTTTTTTTTTTTTTTTCATCCGAGAATTCTCGTTTTGTGGAAAACGAGAATCGGAGAAATTTTTTTTTTTTTTGTTTTTATCGGAGAATTCTCGTGTTGTGGAAAATCAGAATCGGAGAAATTTTTCTTTTTTTTTTTTATCCGAGAATTCTCGTTTTGTGGAAAACCAGAATCGGAGAAATCTTTTTTTTTTTTTTTTTATCCGAGAATTCTCATTTTGTGGAAAACCAGAATCGGGGAAATTTTTTTTTTTTTTTTATCCGAGAATTCTCGTTTTGTGGAAAACGAGAATCGGAGAAATTTTTTTTTTCTTTTTTTATCCGAGAATTCTCGTTTTGTGGAAAACGAGAATCGGAGAAATTTTTTTTTTTTTTTTTATCGGAGAATTCTCGTTTTGTGGAAAACGAGAATCGGAGAAATGTTTTTTTTTTTTTAATCCGAGAATTCTCGTTTTGTGGAAAACCAGAATCGGAGAAATCTTTTTTTTTTTTTTTTTATCCGAGAATTCTCGTTTTGCGGAAAACGAGAATCGGAGAAATTTTTTTTTTTTTTTTTTTTTTTATCCGAGAATTCTCGTTTTGTGGAAAACCAGAATCGGAGAAATCTTTTTTTTTTTTTTTTTTATCCGAGAATTCTCGTTTTGTGGAAAACCAGAATCGGGGAAATTTTTTTTTTTATTTTTTTTATCCGAGAATTCTCGTTTTGTGGAAAACGAGAATCGGAGAATTTTTTTTTTTTTTTTTTTTTATCCGAGAATTCTCGTTTTGTGGGAAACGAGAATCGGAGAAATTTTTTTTTTTTTTTTTTTTTTATCGGAGAATTCTCGTTTTGTGGAAAACGAGAATCGGAGAAATTTTTTTTTTTTTTTTATCCGGGAATTCTCGTTTTGTGGAAAACGAGAATCGGAGAAAATTTTTTTTTTTTTTTTTATCGGAGAATTCTCGTTTTGTGGAAAAACCAGAATCGGACAAATTTTTTTTTTTTTTTTTATCCGAGAATTCTCGTTGTGTGGAAAACCAGAATCGGAGAAATCTTTTTTTTTTTTTTTTTTTTATCCGAGAATTCTCATTTTGTGGAAAACCAGAATCGGGGAAATTTTTTTTTTTTTTTTTATCCGAGAATTCTCGTTTTGTGGAAAACGAGAATCGGAGAAATTTTTTTTTTTTTTTATCCGAGAATTCTCGTTTTGTGGAAAACGAGAATCGGAGAAATTTTTTTTTTTTTTTTTAACGGAGAATTCTCGTTTTGTGGAAAACGAGAATCGGAGAAATTTTTTTTTTTTTTTTTTTTATCGGAGAATTCTCGTTTTGTGGAAAACGAGAATCGGACAAATTTTTTTTTTTTTTTATCAGAGAATTCTCGTTGTGTGGAAAACCAGAATCGGAGAAATCTTTTTTTTTTTTTTTTTTTTTAACCGAGAATTCTCATTTTGTGGAAAACCAGAATCGGGGAAATTTTTTTTTTTTTTATCCGAGAATTCTCGTTTTGTGGAAAACGAGAATCGGAGAAATTTTTTTTTTTTTTTTTTATCCGAGAATTCTCGTTTTGTGGAAAACGAGAATCGGAGAAATTTTTTTTTTTTTTTTTATCGGAGAATTCTCGTTTTGTGGAAAACGAGAATCGGAGAAATTTTTTTTTTTTTTTTTTTTATCCGAGAATTCTCGTTTTGTGGAAAACCAGAATCGGAGAAATCTTTTTTTTTTTTTTATCCGAGAATTCTCGTTTTGCGGAAAACGAGAATGGGAGAAATTTTTTTTTTTTTTTTTTTATCCGAGGATTCTCGTTTTGTGGAAAACGAGAATCGGAGAAATTTTTTTTTTTTTTTTTTATCGGAGAATTCTCGTTTTGTGGAAAACGAGAATCGGCGAAATTTTTTTTTTTTTTTTTCATCCGAGAAGTCTCGTTTTGTGGAAAACGAGAATCGGAGAAATTTTTTTTTTTTTTTTTATCGGAGAATTCTCGTGTTGTGGAAAATCAGAATCGGAGAAAATTTTTTTTTTCTTTTTATCCGAGAATTCTCGTTTTGTGGAAAACCAGAATCGGGGAAATTTTTTTTTTTTTTTATTCGAGAATTCTCGTTTTGTGGAAAACGAGAATCGGAGAAATTTTTTTTTTTTTTTTTTTATCCGAGAATTCTCGTTTTGTGGAAAACGAGAATCGGAGAAATTTTTTTTTTTTTTTTTATCGGAGAATTCTCATTTTGTGGAAAACGAGAATCGGAGAAATTTTTTTTTTTTTTTTTTACCCGAGAATTCTCGTTTTGTGGAAAACCAGAATCGGGGAAATTTTTTTTTTTTTTATTCGAGAATTCTCGTTTTGTGGAAAAAGAGAATCGGAGAAATTTTTTTTTTTTTTTTTTTTATCCGAGAATTCTCGTTTTGTGGAAAACGAGAATCGGAGAAATTTTTTTTTTTTTTTTATCGGAGAATTCTCGTTTTGTGGAAAACGAGAATCGGAGAAATTTTTTTTTTTTTTTATCCGAGAATTCTCGTTTTGTGGAAAACGAGAATCGGAGAAAATTTTTTTTTTTTTTCTATCGGAGAATTCTCGTTTTGTGGAAAACCAGAATCGGACAAAATTTTTTTTTTTTATCCGAGAATTCTCGTTTTGTGGAAAACCAGAATCAGAGAGATTTCTTTTTTTTTTTTTTTATCCGAGAATTCTCAGGTTTGTGGAAAACGAGAATCGGAGAAAATTTTTTTTTTATTTTTTTTTTTATCGGAGATTTCTCGTTTTGTGGAAAACCAGAATCGGAGAAATCTTTTTTTTTTTTTTTTTTTATCCGAGAATTCTCGTTTTGTGGAAAACGAGAATCGGCGAAATTTTTTTTTTTTTTTCATCCGAGAATTCTCGTTTTGTGGAAAACGAGAATCGGAGAAATTTTTTTTTTTTTTTTTATCGGAGAATTCTCGTGTTGTGGAAAATCAGAATCGGAGAAAATTTTTTTTTTTCTTTTTATCCGAGAATTCTCGTTTTGTGGAAAACCAGAATCGGGGAAATTTTTTTTTTTTTTTATCGGAGAATTCTCGTTTTGTGGAAAACGAGAATCGGAGAAATTTTTTTTTTTTTTTTTTACCCGAGAATTCTCGTTTTGTGGAAAACCAGAATCGGGGAAATTTTTTTTTTTTTTATTCGAGAATTCTCGTTTTGTGGAAAAAGAGAATCGGAGAAATTTTTTTTTTTTTTTTTTTATCCGAGAATTCTCGTTTTGTGGAAAACGAGAATCGGAGAAATTTTTTTTTTTTTTTTTATCGGAGAATTCTCGTTTTGTGGAAAACGAGAATCGGAGAAATTTTTTTTTTTTTTATCCGAGAATTCTCGTTTTGTGGAAAACGAGAATCGGAGAAAATTTTTTTTTTTTCTATCGGAGAATTCTCGTTTTGTGGAAAACCAGAATCGGACAAAATTTTTTTTTTTTATCCGAGAATTCTCGTTTTGTGGAAAACCAGAATCAGAGAGATTTCTTTTTTTTTTTTTTTTATCCGAGAATTCTCAGGTTTGTGGAAAACGAGAATCGGAGAAAATTTTTTTTTTATTTTTTTTTTTATCGGAGATTTCTCGTTTTGTGGAAAACCAGAATCGGAGAAATCTTTTTTTTTTTTTTTTTTTATCCGAGAATTCTCGTTTTGTGGAAAACGAGAATCGGCGAAATTTTTTTTTTTTTTTTCATCCGAGAATTCTCGTTTTGTGGAAAACGAGAATCGGAGAAATTTTTTTTTTTTTTTTATCGGAGAATTCTCGTGTTGTGGAAAATCAGAATCGGAGAAAAATTTTTTTTTTCTTTTTATCCGAGAATTCTCGTTTTGTGGAAAACCAGAATCGGGGAAATTTTTTTTTTTTTTACTCGAGAATTCTCGTTTTGTGGAAAACGAGAATCGGAGAAATTTTTTTTTTTTTTTTTTATCCGAGAATTCTCGTTTTGTGGAAAACGAGAATCGGAGTAATTTTTTTTTTTTTTTTTTATCGGAGAATTCTCGTTTTGTGGAAAACGAGAATCGGAGAAATTTTTTTTTTTTTTTTTTATCCGAGAATTCTCGTTTTGTGGAAAACCAGAATCGGGGAAATTTTTTTTTTTTTTTATTCGAGAATTCTCGTTTTGTGGAAAACGAGAATCGGAGAAATTTTTTTTTTTTTTTTTTTATCCGAGAATTCTCGTTTTGTGGAAAACGAGAATCGGAGAAATTTTTTTTTTTTTTTTTATCGGAGAATTCTCGTTTTGTGGAAAACGAGAATCGGAGAAATTTTTTTTTTTTTTTTTTATCCGAGAATTCTCGTTTTGTGGAAAACGAGAATCGGAGAAAATTTTTTTTTTTTTTTCTATCGGAGAATTCTCGTTTTGTGGAAAACCAGAATCGGGCAAAATTTTTTTTTTTTTATCCGAGAATTCTCGTTTTGTGGAAAACCAGAATCAGAGAGATTTCTTTTTTTTTTTTTTTTATCCGAGAATTCTCAGGTTTGTGGAAAACGAGAATCGGAGAAAATTTTTTTTTTATTTTTTTTTTTATCGGAGATTTCTCGTTTTGTGGAAAACCAGAATCGGAGAAATCTTTTTTTTTTTTTTTTTTTATCCGAGAATTCTCGTTTTGTGGAAAACCAGAATCGGGGAAATTTTTTTTTTTTTTCATCCGAGAATTCTCGTTTTGTGGAAAACGAGAATCGGAGAAATTTTTTTTTTTTTTTTTTATCCGAGAATTCTCGTTTTGTGGAAAACGAGAATCGGAGAAATTTTTTTTTTTTTTATCGGAGAATTCTCGTTTTGTGGAAAACGAGAATCGGAGAAATTTTTTTTTTTTTTTTTATCCGAGAATTCTCGTTTTGTGGAAAACGAGAATCGGAGAAAAAAAATTTTTTTTTTTTTTTATCAGAGAATTCTCGTTTTGTGGAAAACCAGAATCGGAGAATTTTTTTTTTTTTTTTTATCCGAGAATTCTCGTTGTGTGGAAAAGCAGAATCGGAGAAATTTTTTTTTTTTTTTATCCGAGAATTCTCGTTTTGTGGAAAACCAGAATCGGAGAAATCTTTTTTTTTTTTTTTTTTTTTTATCCGAGAATTCTCGTTTTGTGGAAAACCAGAATCGGGGAAATTTTTTTTTTTTTTTTTATCCGAGAATTCTCGTTTTGTGGAAAACGAGAATCGGAGAAATTTTTTTTTTGTTTTTTTTTTTATCCGAGAATTCTCGTTTTGTGGAAAACGAGAATCGGAGAAATTTTTTTTTTTTTTTTTTATCGGAGAATTCTCGTTTTGTGGAAAAAGCGAATCGGAGAAATTTTCTTTTTTTTTTTATCCGAGAATTCTCGTTTTGTGGAAAACCAGAATCGGGGAAATTTTTTTTTTTTTTTATCCGAGAATTCTCGGTTTGTGGAAAACGAGAATCGGAGAATTTTTTTTTTTTTTTTTTTTTTTATCCGAGGATTCTCGTTTTGTGGAAAACGAGAATCGGAGAAATTTTTTTTTTTTTTTTTTTTATCGGAGAATTCTCGTTTTGTGGAAAACGAGAATCGGAGAAATTTTTTTTTTTTTTTTTTTCATCCGAGAATTCTCGTTTTGTGGAAAACGAGAATCGGAGAAATTTTTTTTTTTTTGTTTTTATCGGAGAATTCTCGTGTTGTGGAAAATCAGAATCGGAGAAATTTTTTTTTTTTTTTTTATCCGAGAATTCTCGTTTTGTGGAAAACCAGAATCGGAGAAATCTTTTTTTTTTTTTTTTTATCCGAGAATTCTCATTTTGTGGAAAACCAGAATCGGGGAAATTTTTTTTTTTTTTTTTATCCGAGAATTCTTGTTTTGTGGAAAACGAGAATCGGAGAAATTTTTTTTTTCTTTTTTTATCCGAGAATTCTCGTTTTGTGGAAAACGAGAATCGGAGAAATTTTTTTTTTTTTTTTTTATCGGAGAATTCTCGTTTTGTGGAAAACGAGAATCGGAGAAATGTTTTTTTTTTTTTTTTATCCGAGAATTCTCGTTTTGTGGAAAACCAGAATCGGGGAAATTTTTTTTTTTTTTATCCGAGAATTCTCGTTTTGTGGAAAACGAGAATCGGAGAAATTTTTTTTTTTTTTTCTTTTTTTATCCAAGGATTCTCGTTTTGTGGAAAACGAGAATCGGAGAAATTTTTTTTTTTTTTTTTTTATCGGAGAATTCTCGTTTTGTGGAAAACGAGAATCGTAGAAAATTTTTTTTTTTTTTTTTCATCCGAGAATTCTCGTTTTGTGGAGAACGAGAATCGGAGAAATTTTTTTTTTTTGTTTTTATCGGAGAATTCTCGTGTTGTGGAAAATCAGAATCGGAGAAAAAAAATTTTTTTTTTTTATCCGAGAATTCTCGTTTTGTGGAAAACCAGAATCGGAGAAATCTTTTTTTTTTTTTTTTTTTATCCGAGAATTCTCATTTTGTGGAAAACCAGAATCGGGGAAATTTTTTTTTTTTTTTTTTCCGAGAATTCTCGTTTTGTGGAAAACGAGAATCTGAGAAATTTTTTTTTTTTTTTTTATCCGAGAATTCTTGTTTTGTGGAAAACGAGAATCGGAGAAATTTTTTTTTCTTTTTTTATCCGAGAATTCTCGTTTTGTGGAAAACGAGAATCGGAGAAATTTTTTTTTTTTTTTTTTATCGGAGAATTCTCGTTTTGTGGAAAACGAGAATCGGAGAAATGTTTTTTTTTTTTTTTTATCCGAGAATTCTCGTTTTGTGGAAAACCAGAATCGGGGAAATTTTTTTTTTTTTTATCCGAGAATTCTCGTTTTGTGGAAAACGAGAATCGGAGAAATTTTTTTTTTTTTTTCTTTTTTTATCCAAGGATTCTCGTTTTGTGGAAAACGAGAATCGGAGAAATTTTTTTTTTTTTTTTTTTATCGGAGAATTCTCGTTTTGTGGAAAACGAGAATCGTAGAAAATTTTTTTTTTTTTTTTTCATCCGAGAATTCTCGTTTTGTGGAGAACGAGAATCGGAGAAATTTTTTTTTTTTGTTTTTATCGGAGAATTCTCGTGTTGTGGAAAATCAGAATCGGAGAAAAAAATTTTTTTTTTTTTATCCGAGAATTCTCGTTTTGTGGAAAACCAGAATCGGAGAAATCTTTTTTTTTTTTTTTTTTTATCCGAGAATTCTCATTTTGTGGAAAACCAGAATCGGGGAAATTTTTTTTTTTTTTTTTCCGAGAATTCTCGTTTTGTGGAAAACGAGAATCTGAGAAATTTTTTTTTCTTTTTTTATCCGAGAATTCTCGTTTTGTGGAAAACGAGAATCGGAGAAATTTTTTTTTTTTTTTTATCGGAGAATTCTCGTTTTGTGGAAAACGAGAATCGGAGAAATGTTTTTTTTTTTTTTTTATCCGAGAATTCTCGTTTTGTGGAAAACCAGAATCGGGGAAATTTTTTTTTTTTTTATCCGAGGATTCTCGTTTTGTGGAAAACGAGAATCGGAGAAATTTTTTTTTTTTTTTTTTATCGGAGAATTCTCGTTTTGTGGAAAATCAGAATCGGAGAAATTTTTTTTTTTTTTTTTTCATCCGAGAATTCTCGTTTTGTGGAAAACGAGAATCGGAGAAATTTTTTTTTTTTTTGTTTTTATCGGAGAATTCTCGTGTTGTGGAAAATCAGAATCGGAGAAATTTTTCTTTTTTTTTTTTATCCGAGAATTCTCGTTTTGTGGAAAACCAGAATCGGAGAAATCTTTTTTTTTTTTTTTTTTATCCGAGAATTCTCATTTTGTGGAAAACCAGAATCGGGGAAATTTTTTTTTTTTTTTTATCCGAGAATTCTCGTTTTGTGGAAAACGAGAATCGGAGAAATTTTTTTTTTCTTTTTTTATCCGAGAATTCTCGTTTTGTGGAAAACGAGAATCGGAGAAATTTTTTTTTTTTTTTTTATCGGAGAATTCTCGTTTTGTGGAAAACGAGAATCGGAGAAATGTTTTTTTTTTTTTTTATCCGAGAATTCTCGTTTTGTGGAAAACCAGAATCGGAGAAATCTTTTTTTTTTTTTTTTTTATCCGAGAATTCTCGTTTTGCGGAAAACGAGAATCGGAGAAATTTTTTTTTTTTTTTTTTTTTTTATCCGAGAATTCTCGTTTTGTGGAAAACCAGAATCGGAGAAATCTTTTTTTTTTTTTTTTAATCCGAGAATTCTCGTTTTGTGGAAAACCAGAATCGGGGAAATTTTTTTTTTCTTTTTTTTATCCGAGAATTCTCGTTTTGTGGAAAACGAGAATCGGAGAATTTTTTTTTTTTTTTTTTTTATCCGAGAATTCTCGTTTTGTGGGAAACGAGAATCGGAGAAATTTTTTTTTTTTTTTTTTTTTATCGGAGAATTCTCGTTTTGTGGAAAACGAGAATCGGAGAAATTTTTTTTTTTTTTTTATCCGGGAATTCTCGTTTTGTGGAAAACGAGAATCGGAGAAAATTTTTTTTTTTTTTTTTTATCGGAGAATTCTCGTTTTGTGGAAAACCAGAATCGGACAAATTTTTTTTTTTTTTTTTATCCGAGAATTCTCGTTGTGTGGAAAACCAGAATCGGAGAAATCTTTTTTTTTTTTTTTTTTTTATCCGAGAATTCTCATTTTGTGGAAAACCAGAATCGGGGAAATTTTTTTTTTTTTTTTATCTGAGAATTCTCGTTTTGTGGAAAACGAGAATCGGAGAAATTTTTTTTTTTTTTTATCCGAGAATTCTCGTTTTGTGGAAAACGAGAATCGGAGAAATTTTTTTTTTTTTTTTTTAACGGAGAATTCTCGTTTTGTGGAAAACGAGAATCGGAGAAATTTTTTTTTTTTTTTTTTTTTATCGGAGAATTCTCGTTTTGTGGAAAACGAGAATCGGACAAATTTTTTTTTTTTTTTATCAGAGAATTCTCGTTGTGTGGAAAACCAGAATCGGAGAAATCTTTTTTTTTTTTTTTTTTTTTAACCGAGAATTCTCATTTTGTGGAAAACCAGAATCGGGGAAATTTTTTTTTTTTTTTATCCGAGAATTCTCGTTTTGTGGAAAACGAGAATCGGAGAAATTTTTTTTTTTTTTTTTATCCGAGAATTCTCGTTTTGTGGAAAACGAGAATCGGAGAAATTTTTTTTTTTTTTTTTATCGGAGAATTCTCGTTTTGTGGAAAACGAGAATCGGAGAAATTTTTTTTTTTTTTTTTTTTATCCGAGAATTCTCGTTTTGTGGAAAACCAGAATCGGAGAAATCTTTTTTTTTTTTTTATCCGAGAATTCTCGTTTTGCGGAAAACGAGAATCGGAGAAATTTTTTTTTTTTTTTTTTATCCGAGGATTCTCGTTTTGTGGAAAACGAGAATCGGAGAAATTTTTTTTTTTTTTTTTTATCGGAGAATTCTCGTTTTGTGGAAAACGAGAATCGGCGAAATTTTTTTTTTTTTTTTTTCATCCGAGAATTCTCGTTTTGTGGAAAACGAGAATCGGAGAAATTTTTTTTTTTTTTTTTTATCGGAGAATTCTCGTGTTGTGGAAAATCAGAATCGGAGAAAATTTTTTTTTTCTTTTTATCCGAGAATTCTCGTTTTGTGGAAAACCAGAATCGGGGAAATTTTTTTTTTTTTTTATTCGAGAATTCTCGTTTTGTGGAAAACGAGAATCGGAGAAATTTTTTTTTTTTTTTTTTATCCGAGAATTCTCGTTTTGTGGAAAACGAGAATCGGAGAAATTTTTTTTTTTTTTTTTTATCGGAGAATTCTCGTTTTGTGGAAAACGAGAATCGGAGAAATTTTTTTTTTTTTTTTTTACCCGAGAATTCTCGTTTTGTGGAAAACCAGAATCGGGGAAATTTTTTTTTTTTTTATTCGAGAATTCTCGTTTTGTGGAAAAAGAGAATCGGAGAAATTTTTTTTTTTTTTTTTTTATCCGAGAATTCTCGTTTTGTGGAAAACGAGAATCGGAGAAATTTTTTTTTTTTTTTTTATCGGAGAATTCTCGTTTTGTGGAAAACGAGAATCGGAGAAATTTTTTTTTTTTTTTTATCCGAGAATTCTCGTTTTGTGGAAAACGAGAATCGGAGAAAATTTTTTTTTTTTTTTCTATCGGAGAATTCTCGTTTTGTGGAAAACCAGAATCGGACAAAATTTTTTTTTTTTATCCGAGAATTCTCGTTTTGTGGAAAACCAGAATCAGAGAGATTTCTTTTTTTTTTTTTTTTATCCGAGAATTCTCAGGTTTGTGGAAAACGAGAATCGGAGAAAATTTTTTTTTTATTTTTTTTTTTATCGGAGATTTCTCGTTTTGTGGAAAACCAGAATCGGAGAAATCTTTTTTTTTTTTTTTTTTATCCGAGAATTCTCGTTTTGTGGAAAAGGAGAATCGGCGAAATTTTTTTTTTTTTTTTCATCCGAGAATTCTCGTTTTGTGGAAAACGAGAATCGGAGAAATTTTTTTTTTTTTTTTATCGGAGAATTCTCGTGTTGTGGAAAATCAGAATCGGAGAAAAATTTTTTTTTTCTTTTTATCCGAGAATTCTCGTTTTGTGGAAAACCAGAACCGGGGAAATTTTTTTTTTTTTTATTCGAGAATTCTCGTTTTGTGGAAAACGAGAATCGGAGAAATTTTTTTTTTTTTTTTTTTATCCGAGAATTCTCGTTTTGTGGAAAACGAGAATCGGAGAAATTTTTTTTTTTTTTTTTTATCGGAGAATTCTCGTTTTGTGGAAAACGAGAATCGGAGAAATTTTTTTTTTTTTTTTTATCCGAGAATTCTCGTTTTGTGGAAAATCAGAATCGGGGAAATTTTTTTTTTTTTTTATTCGAGAATTCTCGTTTTGTGGAAAACGAGAATCGGAGAAATTTTTTTTTTTTTTTTTTTATCCGAGAATTCTCGTTTTGTGGAAAACGAGAATCGGAGAAATTTTTTTTTTTTTTTTATCGGAGAATTCTCGTTTTGTGGAAAACGAGAATCGGAGAAATTTTTTTTTTTTTTTTTTATCCGAGAATTCTCGTTTTGTGGAAAACGAGAATCGGAGAAAATTCTTTTTTTTTTTTCTATCGGAGAATTCTCGTTTTGTGGAAAACCAGAATCGGACAAAAATTTTTTTTTTTTATCCGAGAATTCTCGTTTTGTGGAAAACCAGAATCAGAGAGATTTCTTTTTTTTTTTTTTTATTCGAGAATTCTCAGGTTTGTGGAAAACGAGAATCGGAGAAAATTTTTTTTTTATTTTTTTTTTTATCGGAGATTTCTCGTTTTGTGGAAAACCAGAATCGGAGAAATCTTTTTTTTTTTTTTTTTTATCCGAGAATTCTCGTTTTGTGGAAAACCAGAATCGGGGAAATTTTTTTTTTTTTTCATCCGAGAATTCTCGTTTTGTGGAAAACGAGAATCGGAGAAATTTTTTTTTTTTTTTTTTATCCGAGAATTCTCGTTTTGTGGAAAACGAGAATCGGAGAAATTTTTTTTTTTTTTATCGGAGAATTCTCGTTTTGTGGAAAACGAGAATCGGAGAAATTTTTTTTTTTTTTTTTTTATCCGAGAATTCTCGTTTTGTGGAAAACGAGAATCGGAGAAAAAAAATTTTTTTTTTTTTTTTATCGGAGAATTCTCGTTTTGTGGAAAACCAGAATCGGAGAAATTTTTTTTTTTTTTTTATCCGAGAATTCTCGTTGTGTGGAAAAGCAGAATCGGAGAAATTTTTTTTTTTTTTTTATCCGAGAATTCTCGTTTTGTGGAAAACCAGAATCGGAGAAATCTTTTTTTTTTTTTTTTTTTTTATCCGAGAATTCTCGTTTTGTGGAAAACCAGAATCGGGGAAATTTTTTTTTTTTTTTTATCCGAGAATTCTCGTTTTGTGGAAAACGAGAATCGGAGAAATTTTTTTTTTGTTTTTTTTTTTATCCGAGAATTCTCGTTTTGTGGAAAACGAGAATCGGAGAAATTTTTTTTTTTTTTTTTTTATCGGAGAATTCTCGTTTTGTGGAAAAAGCGAATCGGAGAAATTTTTTTTTTTTTTTATCCGAGAATTCTCGTTTTGTGGAAAACCAGAATCGGGGAAATTTTTTTTTTTTTTATCCGAGAATTCTCGGTTTGTGGAAAACGAGAATCGGAGAATTTTTTTTTTTTTTTTTTTTTTATCCGAGGATTCTCGTTTTGTGGAAAACGAGAATCGGAGAAATTTTTTTTTTTTTTTTTTTATCGGAGAATTCTCGTTTTGTGGAAAACGAGAATCGGAGAAATTTTTTTTTTTTTTTTTTTTCATCCGAGAATTCTCGTTTTGTGGAAAACGAGAATCGGAGAAATTTTTTTTTTTTTTGTTTTTATCGGAGAATTCTCGTGTTGTGGAAAATCAGAATCGGAGAAATTTTTTTTTTTTTTTATCCGAGAATTCTCGTTTTGTGGAAAACCAGAATCGGAGAAATCTTTTTTTTTTTTTTTTTTATCCGAGAATTCTCATTTTGTGGAAAACCAGAATCGGGGAAATTTTTTTTTTTTTTTTTATCCGAGAATTCTTGTTTTGTGGAAAACGAGAATCGGAGAAATTTTTTTTTTCTTTTTTTATCCGAGAATTCTCGTTTTGTGGAAAACGAGAATCGGAGAAATTTTTTTTTTTTTTTTTATCGGAGAATTCTCGTTTTGTGGAAAACGAGAATCGGAGAAATGTTTTTTTTTTTTTTTTATCCGTGAATTCTCGTTTTGTGGAAAACCAGAATCGGAGAAATCTTTTTTTTTTTTTTTTTTATCCGAGAATTCTCGTTTTGCGGAAAACGAGAATCGGAGAAATTTTTTTTTTTTTTTTTTTATCCGAGGATTCTCGTTTTGTGGAAAACGAGAATCGGAGAAATTTTTTTTTTTTTTTTTTTTATCGGAGAATTCTCGTTTTGTGGAAAACGAGAATCGGAGAAATTTTTTTTTTTTTTTTTTTTATCGGAGAATTCTCGTGTTACGGAAAATCAGAATCGGAGAAATTTTTTTTTTTTTTTTTTTTATCCGAGAATTCTCGTTTTGTGGAAAACCAGAATCGGAGAAATCTTTTTTTTTTTTTTTTTATCCGAGAATTCTCGTTTTGTGGTAAACCAGAATCGGGGAAATTTTTTTTTTTTTTTTTTTATCGGAGAATTCTCGTTTTGTGGAAAACGAGAATCGGAGAAATTTTTTTTTTTTTTTATCCGAGAATTCTCGTTTTGTGGAAAACGAGAATCGGAGAAAATTTTTTTTTTTTTTTTTATCGGAGAATTCTCGTTTTGTGGAAAACCAGAATCGGACAAAATTTTTTTTTTTTTTTATCCGAGAATTCTCGTTGTGTGGAAAACTAGAATCGGAGAAATCTTTTTTTTTTTTTTTTTTTTTTATCCGAGAATTCTCATTTTGTGGAAAACCAGAATCGGGGAAATTTTTTTTTTTTTTTATCCGAGAATTCTCGTTTTGTGGAAAACGAGAATCGGAGAAATTTTTTTTTTTTTTTTATCCGAGAATTCTCGTTTTGTGGAAAACGAGAATCGGAGAAATTTTTTTTTTTTTCTTTATCGGAGAATTCTCGTTTTGTGGAAAACGAGAATCGGAGAAATTTTTTTTTTTTTTTTTTTATCGGAGAATTCTCGTTTTGTGGAAAACGAGAATCGGACAAATTTTTTTTTTTTTTTATCCGAGAATTCTCGTTGTGTGGAAAACCAGAATCGGAGAAATCTTTTTTTTTTTTTTTTTTTTTTAACCGAGAATTCTCATTTTGTGGAAAACCAGAATCGGGGAAATTTTTTTTTTTTTTTATCCGAGAATTCTCGTTTTGTGGAAAACGAGAATCGGAGAAATTTTTTTTTTTTTTTTTTTTTTATCCGAGAATTCTCGTTTTGTGGAAAACCAGAATCGGGGAAATTTTTTTTTTTTTTTTATCCGAGAATTCTCGTTTTGTGGAAAACGAGAATCGGAGAAATTTTTTTTTTGTTTTTTTTTTTATCCGAGAATTCTCGTTTTGTGGAAAACGAGAATCGGAGAAATTTTTTTTTTTTTTTTTTTATCGGAGAATTCTCGTTTTGTGGAAAAAGCGAATCGGAGAAATTTTTTTTTTTTTTTATCCGAGAATTCTCGTTTTGTGGAAAACCAGAATCGGGGAAATTTTTTTTTTTTTTATCCGAGAATTCTCGGTTTGTGGAAAACGAGAATCGGAGAATTTTTTTTTTTTTTTTTTTTTTTATCCGAGGATTCTCGTTTTGTGGAAAACGAGAATCGGAGAAAATTTTTTTTTTTTTTTTATCGGAGAATTCTCGTTTTGTGGAAAACCAGAATCGGACAAATTTTTTTTTTTTTTTTATCCGAGAATTCTCGTTGTGTGGAAAACTAGAATCGGAGAAATCTTTTTTTTTTTTTTTTTTTTTATCCGAGAATTCTCATTTTGTGGAAAACCAGAATCGGGGAAATTTTTTTTTTTTTTTATCCGAGAAATCTCGTTTTGTGGAAAACGAGAATCGGAGAAATTTTTTTTTTTTTTTATCCGAGAATTCTCGTTTTGTGGAAAACGAGAATCGGAGAAATTTTTTTTTTTTTCTTTATCGGAGAATTCTCGTTTTGTGGAAAACGAGAATCGGAGAAATTTCTTTTTTTTTTTTTTTTATCGGAGAATTCTCGTTTTGTGGAAAACGAGAATCGGACAAATTTTTTTTTTTTTTTATCCGAGAATTCTCGTTGTGTGGAAAACCAGAATCGGAGAAATCTTTTTTTTTTTTTTTTTTTTTTAACCGAGAATTCTCATTTTGTGGAAAACCAGAATCGGGGAAATTTTTTTTTTTTTTTATCCGAGAATTCTCGTTTTGTGGAAAACGAGAATCGGAGAAATTTTTTTTTTTTTTTTTTCCGAGAATTCTCGTTTTGTGGAAAACGAGAATCGGAGAAATTTTTTTTTTTTTTTTTTTATCGGAGAATTCTCGTTTTGTGGAAAACGAGAATCGGAGAAATTTTTTTTTTTTTTTTTTATCCGAGAACCCTCGTTTTGTGGAAAACCAGAATCGGAGAAATCTTTTTTTTTTTTTTTTTATCCGATAATTCTCGTTTTGCGGAAAACGAGGATCGGAGAAATTTTTTTTTTTTTTTTTATCCGAGGATTCTCGTTTTGTGGAAAACGAGAATCGGAGAAATTTTTTTTTTTTTTTTTTATCGGAGAATTCTCGTTTTGCGGAAAACGAGGATCGGAGAAATTTTTTTTTTTTTTTTTTCATCCGAGAATTCTCGTTTTTTGGAAAACGAGAATCGGAGAAATTTTTTTTTTTTTTTTTTTATCGGAGAATTCTCGTGTTGTGGAAAATCAGAATCGGAGAAACTTTTTTCTTTCTTCTTATCCGAGAATTCTCGTTTTGTGGAAAACCAGAATCGGAGAAATCTTTTTTTTTTTTTTTTTTTATCTGAGAATTCTCGTTTTGTGGAAAACCAGAATCGGGGAAATTTTTTTTTTTTTTTATTCGAGAATTCTCGTTTTGTGGAAAACAAGAATCGGAGAAATTTTTTTTTTTTTTTTTTATCCGAGAATTCTCGTTTTGTGGAAAACGAGAATCGGAGAAATTTTTTTTTTTTTTTTTTTTATCGGAGAATTCTCGTTTTGTGGAAAACGAGAATTGGAGAAATTTTTTTTTTTTTTTTTATCCGAGAATTCTCGTTTTGTGGAAAACGAGAATCGGAGAAATTTTTTTTTTTTTTTTCTATCGGAGAATTCTCGTTTTGTGGAAAACCAGAATCGGACAAATTTTTTTTTTTTTGTCCGAGAATTCTCGTTGTGTGGAAAACCAGAATCGGAGAAATCTTTTTTTTTTTTTTTTTTATCCGAGAATTCTCGTTTTGTGGAAAACCAGAATCGGGGAAATTTTTTTTTTTTTGATCCGAGAATTCTCGTTTTGTGGAAAACGAGAATCGGAGAAATTTTTTTTTTGTTTTTTTTTTTATCCGAGAATTCTCGTTTTGTGGAAAACGAGAATCGGAGAAATTTTTTTTTTTTTTTTTTATCGGAGAATCCTTATTTTGTGGAAAAAGAGAATCGGAGAAATTTTTTTTTTTTTTTATCCGAGAATTCTCGTTTTGTGGAAAACCAGAATCGGAGAAATCTTTTTTTTTTTTTTTTTTTTTTATCCGAGAATTCTCATTTTGTGGAAAACCAGAATCGGGGAAATTTTTTTTTTTTTTTATCCGAGAATTCTCGTTTTGTGGAAAACGAGAATCGGAGAAATTTTTTTTTTTTTTTTTATCGGAGAATTCTCGTTTTGTGGAAAACGAGAATCGGACAAATTTTTTTTTTTTTTATCCGAGAATTCTCGTTGTGTGGAAAACCAGAATCGGAGAAATCTTTTTTTTTTTTTTTTTTTTTTAACCGAGAATTCTCATTTTGTGGAAAACCAGAATCGGGGAAATTTTTTTTTTTTTTTATCCGAGAATTCTCGTTTTGTGGAAAACGAGAATCGGAGAAATTTTTTTTTTTTTTTTTTCCGAGAATTCCCGTTTTGTGGAAAACGAGAATCGCAGAAATCTTTTTTTTTTTTTTTTATCCGAGAATTCTCGTTTTGCGGAAAACGAGGATCGGAGAAATTTTTTTTTTTTTTTTTATCCGAGGATTCTCGTTTTGTGGAAAACGAGAATCGGAGAAATTTTTTTTTTTTTTTTTTATCGGAGAATTCTCGTTTTGCGGAAAACGAGGATCGGAGAAATTTTTTTTTTTTTTTTTCATCCGAGAATTCTCGTTTTGTGGAAAACGAGAATCGGAGAAGTTTTTTTTTTTTTTTTTTTATCGGAGAATTCTCGTGTTGTGGAAAATCAGAATCGGAGAAACTTTTTTTTTTCTTCTTATCCGAGAATTCTCGTTTTGTGGAAAACCAGAATCGGAGAAATCTTTTTTTTTTTTTTTTTTTTATCCGAGAATTCTCGTTTTGTGGAAAACCAGAATCGGGGAAATTTTTTTTTTTTTTATTCGAGAATTCTCGTTTTGTGGAAAACGAGAATCGGAGAAATTTTTTTTTTTTTTTTTTATCCGAGAATTCTCGTTTTGTGGAAAACGAGAATCGGAGAAATTTTTTTTTTTTTTTTTTTATCGGAGAATTCTCGTTTTGTGGAAAACGAGAATTGGAGAAATTTTTTTTTTTTTTTTTTATCCGAGAATTCTTGTTTTGTGGAAAACGAGAATCGGAGAAATTTTTTTTTTTTTTTTCTATCGGAGAATTCTCGTTTTGTGGAAAACCAGAATCGGACAAATTTTTTTTTTTTTCGTCCGAGAATTCTCGTTGTGTGGAAAACCAGAATCGGAGAAATCTTTTTTTTTTTTTTTTTTATCCGAGAATTCTCGTTTTGTGGAAAACCAGAATCGGGGAAATTTTTTTTTTTTTGATCCGAGAATTCTCGTTTTGTGGAAAACGAGAATCGGAGAAATTTTTTTTTTGTTTTTTTTTTTATCCGAGAATTCTCGTTTTGTGGAAAACGAGAATCGGAGAAATTTTTTTTTTTTTTTTTTATCGGAGAATCCTCTTTTTGTGGAAAAAGAGAATCGGAGAAATTTTTTTTTTTTTTATCCGAGAATTCTCGTTTTGTGGAAAACCAGAATCGGAGAAATCTTTTTTTTTTTTTTTTTTTCTATCCGAGAATTCTCATTTTGTGGAAAACCAGAATCGGGGAAATTTTTTTTTTTTTTTATCCGAGAATTCTCGTTTTGTGGAAAACGAGAATCGGAGAAATTTTTTTTTTTTTTTTTATTCGAGAATTCTCGTTTTGTGGAAAACGAGAATCGGAGAAATTTTTTTTTTTTTTTTTTATCGGAGAATTCTCGTTTTGTGGAAAACGAGAATCGGACAAAATTTTTTTTTTTTTATCCGAGAATTCTCGTTGTGTGGAAAACCAGAATCGGGGAAATCTTTTTTTTTTTTTTTTTTTTTAACCGAGAATTCTCATTTTGTGGAAAACCAGAATCGGGGAAATTTTTTTTTTTTTATCCGAGAATTCTCGTTTTGTGGAAAACGAGAATCGGAGAAATTTTTTTTTTTTTTTTATCCGAGAATTCTCGTTTTGTGGAAAACGAGAATCGGAGAAATTTTTTTTTTTTTTTTTATCGGAGAATTCTCGTTTTGTGGAAAACGAGAATCGGAGAAATTTTTTTTTTTTTTTTTTTATCCGAGAATTCTCGTTTTGTGGAAAACCAGAATCGGAGAAATCTTTTTTTTTTTTTTTTATCCGAGAATTCTCGTTTTGTGGAAAACGAGAATCGGAGAAATTTTTTTTTATTTTTTATCGGAGAATCCTCTTTTTGTGGAAAAAGAGAATCGGAGAAATTTTTTTTTTTTTTTATCCGAGAATTCTCGTTTTGTGGATAACCAGAATCGGAGAAATCCTTTTTTTTTTTTTTTTTTTTATCCGAGAATTCTCATTTTGTGGAAAACCAGAATCGGGGAAATTTTTTTTTTTTTTTATCCGAGAATTCTCGTTTTGTGGAAAACGAGAATCGGAGAAATTTTTTTTTTTTTTTTATCGGAGAATTCTCGTTTTGTGGAAAACGAGAATCGGACAAATTTTTTTTTTTTTTATCCGAGAATTCTCGTTGTGTGGAAAACCAGAATCGGAGAAATCTTTTTTTTTTTTTTTTTTTTAACCGAGAATTCTCATTTTGTGGAAAACCAGAATCGGGGAAATTTTTTTTTTTTTTTATCCGAGAATTCTCGTTTTGTGGAAAACGAGAATCGGAGAAATTTTTTTTTTTTTTTTTTTCCGAGAATTCCCGTTTTGTGGAAAACGAGAATCGCAGAAATCTTTTTTTTTTTTTTTTATCCGAGAATTCTCGTTTTGCGGAAAACGAGGATCGGAGAAATTTTTTTTTTTTTTTTTATCCGAGGATTCTCGTTTTGTGGAAAACGAGAATCGGAGAAATTTTTTTTTTTTTTTTTATCGGAGAATTCTCGTTTTGCGGAAAACGAGGATCGGAGAAATTTTTTTTTTTTTTTTCATCCGAGAATTCTCGTTTTGTGGAAAACGAGAATCGGAGAAGTTTTTTTTTTTTTTTTTTATCGGAGAATTCTCGTGTTGTGGAAAATCAGAATCGGAGAAACTTTTTTTTTTTCTTCTTATCCGAGAATTCTCGTTTTGTGGAAAACCAGAATCGGAGAAATCTTTTTTTTTTTTTTTTTTTATCCGAGAATTCTCGTTTTGTGGAAAACCAGAATCGGGGAAATTTTTTTTTTTTTATTCGAGAATTCTCGTTTTGTGGAAAACGAGAATCGGAGAAATTTTTTTTTTTTTTTTTTATCCGAGAATTCTCGTTTTGTGGAAAACGAGAATCGGAGAAATTTTTTTTTTTTTTTTTATCGGAGAATTCTCGTTTTGTGGAAAACGAGAATTGGAGAAATTTTTTTTTTTTTTTTTATCCGAGAATTCTCGTTTTGTGGAAAACGAGAATCGGAGAAATTTTTTTTTTTTTTTTCTATCGGAGAATTCTCGTTTTGTGGAAAACCAGAATCGGACAAATTTTTTTTTTTTTCGTCCGAGAATTCTCGTTGTGTGGAAAACCAGAATCGGAGAAATCTTTTTTTTTTTTTTTTTTATCCGAGAATTCTCGTTTTGTGGAAAACCAGAATCGGGGAAATTTTTTTTTTTTTGATCCGAGAATTCTCGTTTTGTGGAAAACGAGAATCGGAGAAATTTTTTTTTTGTTTTTTTTTTTATCCGAGAATTCTCGTTTTGTGGAAAACGAGAATCGGAGAAATTTTTTTTTTTTTTTTTATCGGAGAATCCTCTTTTTGTGGAAAAAGAGAATCGGAGAAATTTTTTTTTTTTTTATCCGAGAATTCTCGTTTTGTGGAAAACCAGAATCGGAGAAATCTTTTTTTTTTTTTTTTTTTCTATCCGAGAATTCTCATTTTGTGGAAAACCAGAATCGGGGAAATTTTTTTTTTTTTTTATCCGAGAATTCTCGTTTTGTGGAAAACGAGAATCGGAGAAATTTTTTTTTTTTTTTTTATTCGAGAATTCTCGTTTTGTGGAAAACGAGAATCGGAGAAATTTTTTTTTTTTTTTTTTATCGGAGAATTCTCGTTTTGTGGAAAACGAGAATCGGACAAAATTTTTTTTTTTTTTATCCGAGAATTCTCGTTGTGTGGAAAACCAGAATCGGGGAAATCTTTTTTTTTTTTTTTTTTTTTAACCGAGAATTCTCATTTTGTGGAAAACCAGAATCGGGGAAATTTTTTTTTTTTTATCCGAGAATTCTCGTTTTGTGGAAAACGAGAATCGGAGAAATTTTTTTTTTTTTTTTATCCGAGAATTCTCGTTTTGTGGAAAACGAGAATCGGAGAAATTTTTTTTTTTTTTTTTATCGGAGAATTCTCGTTTTGTGGAAAACGAGAATCGGAGAAATTTTTTTTTTTTTTTTTTTATCCGAGAATTCTCGTTTTGTGGAAAACCAGAATCGGAGAAATCTTTTTTTTTTTTTTTTATCCGAGAATTCTCGTTTTGTGGAAAACGAGAATCGGAGAAATTTTTTTTTATTTTTTATCGGAGAATCCTCTTTTTGTGGAAAAAGAGAATCGGAGAAATTTTTTTTTTTTTTTATCCGAGAATTCTCGTTTTGTGGATAACCAGAATCGGAGAAATCCTTTTTTTTTTTTTTTTTTTTATCCGAGAATTCTCATTTTGTGGAAAACCAGAATCGGGGAAATTTTTTTTTTTTTTTTATCCGAGAATTCTCGTTTTGTGGAAAACGAGAATCGGAGAAATTTTTTTTTTTTTTTTTATCCGAGAATTCTCGTTTTGTGGAAAACGAGAATCGGAGAAATTTTTTTTTTTTTTTACTATCGGAGAATTCTCGTTTTGTGGAAAAAGAGAATCGGACAAATTTTTTTTTTTTTTATCCGAGAATTCTCGTTTTGTGGAAAACCAGAATCGGAGAAATCTTTTTTTTTTTTTTTTTTTTTAACCGAGAATTCTCATTTTGTGGAAAACCAGAATCGGGGAAATTTTTTTTTTTTTTTATCCGAGAATTCTCGTTTTGTGGAAAACGAGAATCGGAGAAATTTTTTTTTTTTTTTTTATCCGAGAATTCTCGTTTTGTGGAAAACGAGAATCGGAGAAATTTTTTTTTTTTTTTTTATCGGAGAATTCTCGTTTTGTGGAAAACGAGAATCGGAGAAATTTTTTTTTTTTTTTTTTATCCGAGAATTCTCGTTTTGTGGAAAACCAGAATCGGAGAAATCTTTTTTTTTTTTTATCCGAGAATTCTCGTTTTGCGGAAAACGAGAATCGGAGAAATTTTTTTTTTTTTTTTTTATCCGAGGATTCTCGTTTTGTGGAAAACGAGAATCGGAGAAATGTTTTTTTTTTTTTTATCGGAGAATTCTCGTTTTGTGGAAAACGAGAATCGGAGAAATTTTTTTTTTTTTTTTTTCATCCGAGAATTCTCGTTTTGTGGAAAACGAGAATCGGAGAAATTTTTTTTTTTTTTTTTTTTTATCGGAGAATTCTCGTGTTGTGGAAAATCAGAATCGGAGAAAAAATGTTTTTTTCTTTTTATCCGAGAATTCTCGTTTTGTGGAAAACCAGAATCGGAGAAATCTTTTTTTTTTTTTTTTTTTATCCGAGAATTCTCGTTTTGTGGAAAACCAGAATCGGGGAAATTTTTTTTTTTTTTTATTCGAGAATTCTCGTTTTGTGGAAAACGAGAATCGGAGAAATTTTTTTTTTTTTTTTTATCCGAGAATTCTCGTTTTGTGGAAAACGAGAATCGGAGAAATTTTTTTTTTTTTTTTTTTATCGGAGAATTCTCGTTTTGTGGAAAACGAGAATCGGAGAAATTTTTTTTTTTTTTTTTATCCGAGAATTCTCGTTTTGTGGAAAACGAGAATCGGAGAAAATTTTTTTTTTTTTCTGTCGGAGAATTCTCGTTTTGTGGAAAACCAGAATCGGACAAATTTTTTTTTTTTTTTTTATCCGAGAATTCTCGTTTTGTGGAAAACCAGAATCGGGGAAATTTTTTTTTTTTTATCCGAGAATTCTCGTTTTGTGGAAAACGAGAATCGGAGAAATTTTTATTTTTTTTTTTTTATCCGAGAATTCTCGTTTTGTGGAAAACGAGAATCGGAGAAATTTTTTTTTTTTTATCGGAGAATTCTCGTTTTGTGGAAAACGAGAATCGGAGAAATTTTTTTTTTTTTTTTTTATCCGAGGATTCTCGTTTTGTGGAAAACGAGAATCGGAGAAAAAAAATTTTTTTTTTTTTTATCGGAGAATTCTCGTTTTGTGGAAAACCAGAATCGGAGAAATTTTTTTTTTTTATCCGAGAATTCTCGTTGTGTGGAAAACCAGAATCGGAGAAATTTTTTTTTTTTTTTTTTATCCGAGAATTCTCGTTTTGTGGAAAACCAGAATCGGAGAAATCTTTTTTTTTTTTTTTTTTTTTTATCCGAGAATTCTCGTTTTGTGGAAAACCAGAATCGGGGAAATTTTTTTTTTTTTTTTATCCGAGAATTCTCGTTTTGTGGAAAACGAGAATCGGAGAAATTTTTTTTTTTGTTTTTTTTTTTATCCGAGAATTCTCGTTTTGTGGAAAACGAGAATCGGAGAAATTTTTTTTTTTTTTTTTTTTATCGGAGAATTCTCGTTTTGTGGAAAAAGAGAATCGGAGAAATTTTCTTTTTTTTTTTATGCGAGAATTCTCGTTTTGTGGAAAACCAGAATCGGGGAAATTTTTTTTTTTTTTTATCCGAGAATTCTCGTTTTGTGGAAAACGAGAATCGGAGAAATTTTTTTTTTTTTTTTTTTTTTATCCGAGGATTCTCGTTTTGTGGAAAACGAGAATCGGAGAAATTTTTTTGATTTTTTTTTTTATCGGAGAATTCTCGTTTTTTGGAAAACGAGAATCGGAGAAATTTTTTTTTTTTTTTTTTTCATCCGAGAATTCTCGTTTTGTGGAAAAAAGAGAATCGGAGAAATTTTTTTTTTTTTTGTTTTTATCGGAGAATTCTCGTGTTGTGGAAAACCAGAATCGGAGGAATCTTTTTTTTTTTTTTTTTTTATCCGAGAATTCTCATTTTGTGGAAAACCAGAATCGGGGAAATTTTTTTTTTTTTTTATCAGAGAATTCTCGTTTTGTGGAAAACGAGAATCGGAGAAATTTTTTTTTTCTTTTTTTATCCGAGAATTCTCGTTTTGTGGAAAACGAGAATCGGAGAAATTTTTTTTTTTTTTTTTATCGGAGAATTCTCGTTTTGTGGAAAACGAGAATCGGAGAAATGTTTTTTTTTTTTTTTTATCCGAGAATTCTCGTTTTGTGGAAAACCAGAATCGGAGAAATCTTTTTTTTTTTTTATCCGAGAATTCTCGTTTTGCGGAAAACCAGAATCGGAGAAATTTTTTTTTTTTTTTTTTCTTTATCCGAGGATTCTCGTTTTGTGGAAAACGAGAATCGGAGAAAAAAAAATTTTTTTTTTTTTTATCGGAGAAATCTCGTTTTGTGGAAAACGAGAATCGGAGAAATTTTTTTTTTTTTTCATCCGAGAATTCTCGTTTTGTGGAAAACGAGAATCGGAGAAATTTTTTTTTTTTTTTTTTTTATCGGAGAATTCTCGTGTTGTGGAAAATCAGAATCGGAGAAATTTTTTTTTTTTTTTTATCCGAGAATTCTCGTTTTGTGGAAAACCAGAATCGGAGAAATCTTTTTTTTTTTTTTTTTATCCGAGAATCCTCGTTTTGTGGAAAACCAGAATCGGGGAAATTTTTTTTTTTTTTTTTTTTTATCGGAGAATTCTCGTTTTGTGGAAAACGAGAATCGGAAAATTTTTTTTTTTTTTTTATCCGAGAATTCTCGTTTTGTGGAAAACGAGAATCGGAGAAAAAAAAAATTTTTTTTTTATCGGAGAATTCTCGTTTTGTGGGGAAAACCAGAATCGGACAAATTTTTTTTTTTTTTTTATCCGAGAATTCTCGTTGTGTGGAAAACCAGAATCGGAGAAATCTTTTTTTTTTTTTTTTTTTTTATCCGAGAATTCTCATTTTGTGGAAAACCAGAATCGGGGAAATTTTTTTTTTTTTTTTATCCGAGAATTCTCGTTTTGTGGAAAACGAGAATCGGAGAAATTTTTTTTTTTTTTTTTTTTTATCGGAGAATTCTCGTTTTGTGGAAAACGAGAATCGGACAAATTTTTTTTTTTTTTTATCCGAGAAATCTCGTTGTGTGGAAAACCAGAATCGGAGAAATCTTTTTTTTTTTTTTTTTTTTTAACCGAGAATTCTCATTTTGTGGAAAACCAGAATCGGGGAAATTTTTTTTTTTTTTTATCCGAGAATTCTCGTTTTGTGGAAAACGAGAATCGGAGAAATTTTTTTTTTTTTTTTTATCCGAGGATTCTCGTTTTGTGGAAAACGAGAATCGGAGAAATTTTTTTTTTTTTTTTATCGGAGAATTCTCGTTTTGTGGAAAACGAGAATCGGAGAAATTTTTTTTTTTTTTTTTCATCCGAGAATTCTCGTTTTGTGGAAAACGAGAATCGGAGAAATTTTTTTTTTTTTTTTTTATCGGAGAATTCTCGTGTTGTGGAAAATCAGAATCGGAGAAATTTTTTTTTTCTTTTTATCCGAGAATTCTCGTTTTGTGGAAAACCAGAATCGGGGAAATTTTTTTTTTTTTATTCGAGAATTCTCGTTTTGTGGAAAACGAGAATCGGAGAAATTTTTTTTTTTTTTTTTTTATCCGAGAATTCTCGTTTTGTGGAAAACGAGAATCGGAGAAATTTTTTTTTTTTTTTTTTATCCGAGAATTCTCGTTTTGTGGAAAACGAGAATCGGAGAAATTTTTTTTTTTTTTTTTTTATCCGAGAATTCTCGTTTTGTGGAAAACCAGAATCGGAGAAATCTTTTTTTTTTTTTTTTTTATCCGAGAAATCTCGTTTTGTGGAAAACCAGAATCGGAGGAATCTTTTTTTTTTTTCTTTTTATCCGAGAATTCTCGTTTTGTGGAAAACCAGAATCGGAGAAATTCTTTTTTTTTTTTTTTTTTTATCCGAGAATTCTTGTTTTGTGGAAAACCAGAATCGGGGAAATTTTTTTTTTTTATCCGAGAATTCTCGTTTTGTGGAAAACGAGAATCGGAGAAATTTTTTTTTTGTTTTTTTTTTTATCCGAGAATTCTCGTTTTGTGGAAAACGAGAATCGGCGAAATTTTTTTTTTTTTTTTTCATCCGAGAATTCTCGTTTTGTGGAAAACGAGAATCGGAGAAATTTTTTTTTTTTTTTTTTATCGGAGAATTCTCGTGTTGTGGAAAATCAGAATCGGAGAAAAAATTTTTTTTTCTTTTTATCCGAGAATTCTCGTTTTGTGGAAAACCAGAATCGGGAAAATTTTTTTTTTTTTTATTCGAGAATTCTCGTTTTGTGGAAAACGAGAATCGGAGAAATTTTTTTTTTTTTTTTTTTATCCGAGAATTCTCGTTTTGTGGAAAACGAGAATCAGAGAAATTTTTTTTTTTTTTTATCGGAGAATTCTCGTTTTGTGGAAAACGAGAATCGGAGAAATTTTTTTTTTTTTTTATCCGCGAATTCTCGTTTTGTGGAAAACCAGAATCGGGGAAATTTTTTTTTATTTTTATTCGAGAATTCTCGTTTTGTGGAAAACGAGAATCGGAGAAATTTTTTTTTTTTTTTTTTTATCCGAGAATTCTCGTTTTGTGGAAAACGAGAATCGGAGAAATATTTTTTTTTTTTTTTTATCGGAGAATTCTCGTTTTGTGGAAAACGAGAATCGGAGAAATTTTTTTTTTTTTTTTATCCGAGAATTCTCGTTTTGTGGAAAACGAGAATCGGAGAAAAATTTTTTTTTTTTTTTCTATCGGAGAATTCTCGTTTTGTGGAAAACCAGAATCGGACAAAAATTTTTTTTTTTTATCCGAGAATTCTCGTTTTGTGGAAAACCAGAATCAGAGAGATTTCTTTTTTTTTTTTTTTTATCCGAGAATTCTCAGGTTTGTGGAAAACGAGAATCGGAGAAAATTTTTTTTTTATTTTTTTTTTTATCGGAGATTTCTCGTTTTGTGGAAAACCAGAATCGGAGAAATCTTTTTTTTTTTTTTTTTATCCGAGAATTCTCGTTTTGTGGAAAACCAGAATCGGGGAAATTTTTTTTTTTTTTTATCCGAGAATTCTCGTTTTGTGGAAAACGAGAATCGGCGAAATTTTTTTTTTTTTTTTCATCCGAGAATTCTCGTTTTGTGGAAAACGAGAATCGGAGAAATTTTTTTTTTTTTTTTTATCGGAGAATTCTCGTGTTGTGGAAAATCAGAATCGGAGAAAATTTTTTTTTTCTTTTTATCCGAGAATTCTCGTTTTGTGGAAAACCAGAATCGGGGAAATTTTTTTTTTTTTTATTCGAGAATTCTCGTTTTGTGGAAAACGAGAATCGGAGAAATTTTTTTTTTTTTTTTTTTTATCCGAGAATTCTCGTTTTGTGGAAAACGAGAATCGGAGAAATTTTTTTTTTTTTTTTTATCGGAGAATTCTCGTTTTGTGGAAAACGAGAATCGGAGAAATTTTTTTTTTTTTTTTTTATCCGAGAATTCTCGTTTTGTGGAAAACCAAAATCGGGGAAATTTTTTTTTTTTTTTATTCGAGAATTCTCGTTTTGTGGAAAACGAGAATCGGAGAAATTTTTTTTTTTTTTTTTTATCCGAGAATTCTCGTTTTGTGGAAAACGAGAATCGGAGAAATTTTTTTTTTTTTTTTTATCGGAGAATTCTCGTTTTGTGGAAAACGAGAATCGGAGAAATTTTTTTTTTTTTTTTTTATCCGAGAATTCTCGTTTTGTGGAAAACGAGAATCGGAGAAAAAATTTTTTTTTTTTTCTATCGGAGAATTCTCGTTTTGTGGAAAACCAGAATCGGACAAAAAAATTTTTTTTTTATCCGAGAATTCTCGTTTTGTGGAAAACCAGAATCAGAGAGATTTCTTTTTTTTTTTTTTTTATCCGAGAATTCTCAGGTTTGTGGAAAACGAGAATCGGAGAAAATTTTTTTTTTATTTTTTTTTTTATCGGAGATTTCTCGTTTTGTGGAAAACCAGAATCGGAGAAATCTTTTTTTTTTTTTTTTTTATCCGAGAATTCTCGTTTTGTGGAAAACCAGAATCGGGGAAATTTTTTTTTTTTTTCATCCGAGAATTCTCGTTTTCCCGAAAACGAGAATCGGAGAAATTTTTTTTTTTTTTATCGGAGAATTCTCGTTTTGTGGAAAACCAGAATCGGAGAAATTTTTTTTTTTTTTTATCCGAGAATTCTCGTTGTGTGGAAAAGCAGAATCGGAGAAATTTTTTTTTTTTTTTTATCCGAGAATTCTCGTTTTGTGGAAAACCAGAATCGTAGAAATCTTTTTTTTTTTTTTTTTTTTTATCCGAGAATTCTCGTTTTGTGGAAAACCAGAATCGGGGAAATTTTTTTTTTTTTTTTTATCCGAGAATTCTCGTTTTGTGGAAGACGATAATCGGAGAAATTTTTTTTTTGTTTTTTTTTTTATCCGAGAATTCTCGTTTTGTGGAAAACGAGAATCGGAGAAATTTTTTTTTTTTTTTTTTATCGGAGAATTCTCGTTTTGTGGAAAAAGAGAATCGGAGAAGTTTTCTTTTTTTTTTTATCCGAGAATTCTCGTTTTGTGGAAAACCAGAATCGGGGAAATTTTTTTTTTTTTTATCCGAGAATTCTCGGTTTGTGGAAAACGAGAATCGGAGAATTTTATTTATTTTTTTTTTTTTATCCGAGGATTCTCGTTTTGTGGAAAACGAGAATCGGAGAAATTTTTTTTTTTTTTTTTTTTCTCGGAGAATTCTCGTTTTGTGGAAAACGAGAATCGGAGAAATTTTTTTTTTTTTTTTTTCATCCGAGAATTCTCGTTTTGTGGAAAACGAGAATCGGAGAAATTTTTTTTTTTTTGTTTTTATCGGAGAATTCTCGTGTTGTGGAAAATCAGAATCGGAGAAATTTTTTTTTTTTTTTATCCGAGAATTCTCGTTTTGTGGAAAACCAGAATCGGAGAAATCTTTTTTTTTTTTTTTTTTTATCCGAGAATTCTCATTTTGTGGAAAACCAGAATCGGGGAAATTTTTTTTTTCTTTTTTTATCCGAGAATTCTCGTTTTGTGGAAAACGAGAATCGGAGAAATTTTTTTTTTTTTTTTTATCGGAGAATTCTCGTTTTGTGGAAAACGAGAATGGGAGAAATGTTTTTTTTTTTTTTTTATCCGAGAATTCTCGTTTTGTGGAAAACCAGAATCGGAGAAATCTTTTTTTTTTTTTTTTTTATCCGAGAATTCTCGTTTTGCGGAAAACGAGAATCGGAGAAATTTTTTTTTTTTTTTTTTTTTATCCGAGGATTCTCGTTTTGTGGAAAACGAGAATCGGAGAAAAAAAATTTTTTTTTTTATCGGAGAATTCTCGTTTTGTGGAAAACGAGAATCGGAGAAATTTTTTTTTTTTTTCATCCGAGAATTCTCGTTTTGTGGAAAACGAGAATCGGAGAAATTTTTTTTTTTTTTTTTTTTTATCGGAGAATTCTCGTGTTACGGAAAATCAGAATCGGAGAAATTTTTTTTTTTTTTTTTTTATCCGAGAATTCTCGTTTTGTGGAAAACCAGAATCGGAGAAATCTTTTTTTTTTTTTTTTTTATCCGAGAATTCTCGTTTTGTGGTAAACCAGAATCGGGGAAATTTTTTTTTTTTTTTTATCGGAGAATTCTCGTTTTGTGGAAAACGAGAATCGGAGAAATTTTTTTTTTTTTTTTATCCGAGAATTCTCGTTTTGTGGAAAACGAGAATCGGAGAAAAAAAATTTTTTTTTTTTATCGGAGAATTCTCGTTTTGTGGAAAACCAGAATCGGACAAATTTTTTTTTTTTTTTATCCGAGAATTCTCGTTGTGTGGAAAACTAGAATCGGAGAAATCTTTTTTTTTTTTTTTTTTTTTATCCGAGAATTCTCATTTTGTGGAAAACCAGAATCGGGGAAATTTTTTTTTTTTTTTTATCCGAGAATTCTCGTTTTGTGGAAAACGAGAATCGGAGTAATTTTTTTTTTTTTTTTATCCGAGAATTCTCGTTTTGTGGAAAACGAGAATCGGAGAAATTTTTTTTTTTTTCTTTATCGGAGAATTCTCGTTTTGTGGAAAACGAGAATCGGAGAAATTTTTTTTTTTTTTTTTTTTTTATCGGAGAATTCTCGTTTTGTGGAAAACGAGAATCGGACAAATGTTTTTTTTTTTTATCCGAGAATTCTCGTTGTGTGGAAAACCAGAATCGGAGAAATCTTTTTTTTTTTTTTTTTTTTTTAACCGAGAATTCTCATTTTGTGGAAAACCAGAATCGGGGAAATTTTTTTTTTTTTATCCGAGAATTCTCGTTTTGTGGAAAACGAGAATCGGAGAAATTTTTTTTTTTTTTTTTTCCGAGAATTCTCGTTTTGTGGAAAACGAGAATCGGAGAAATTTTTTTTTTTTTTTTTTTATCGGAGAATTCTCGTTTTGTGGAAAACGAGAATCGGAGAAATTTTTTTTTTTTTTTTTTATCCGAGAATTCTCGTTTTGTGGAAAACCAGAATCGGAGAAATCTTTTTTTTTTTTTTTTATCCGAGAATTCTCGTTTTGCGGAAAACGAGGATCGGAGAAATTTTTTTTTTTTTTTTATCCGAGGATTCTCGTTTTGTGGAAAACGAGAATCGGAGAAATTTTTTTTTTTTTTTTTATCGGAGAATTCTCGTTTTGCGGAAAACGAGGATCGGAGAAATTTTTTTTTTTTTTTTCATCCGAGAATTCTCGTTTTGTGGAAAACGAGAATCGGAGAAATTTTTTTTTTTTTTTTTTTTATCGGAGAATTCTCGTGTTGTGGAAAATCAGAATCGGAGAAACTTTTTTTTTTTCTTCTTATCCGAGAATTCTCGTTTTGTGGAAAACCAGAATCGGAGAAATCTTTTTTTTTTTTTTTTTTTTATCCGAGAATTCTCGTTTTGTGGAAAACCAGAATCGGGGAAATTTTTTTTTTTTTTTATTCGAGAATTCTCGTTTTGTGGAAAACGAGAATCGGAGAAATTTTTTTTTTTTTTTTTTATCCGAGAATTCTCGTTTTTCTGGAAAACGAGAATCGGAGAAATTTTTTTTTTTTTTTTTTTATCGGAGAATTCTCGTTTTGTGGAAAACGAGAATTGGAGAAATTTTTTTTTTTTTTTTTTATCCGAGAATTCTCGTTTTGTGGAAAACGAGAATCGGAGAAATTTTTTTTTTTTTTTTTCTATCGGAGAATTCTCGTTTTGTGGAAAACCAGAATCGGACAAATTTTTTTTTTTTTTGTCCGAGAATACTCGTTGTGTGGAAAACCAGAATCGGAGAAATCTTTTTTTTTTTTTTTTTATCCGAGAATTCTCGTTTTGTGGAAAACCAGAATCGGGGAAATTTTTTTTTTTTTGATCCGAGAATTCTCGTTTTGTGGAAAACGAGAATCGGAGAAATTTTTTTTTTGTTTTTTTTTTTATCCGAGAATTCTCGTTTTGTGGAAAACGAGAATCGGAGAAATTTTTTTTTTTTTTTTTAATCGGAGAATCCTCTTTTTGTGGAAAAAGAGAATCGGAGAAATTTTTTTTTTTTTTATCCGAGAATTCTCGTTTTGTGGAAAACCAGAATCGGAGAAATCTTTTTTTTTTTTTTTTTTTTTTATCGGAGAATTCTCGTTTTGTGGAAAACCAGAATCGGGGAAATTTTTTTTTTTTTTTATCCGAGAATTCTCGTTTTGTGGAAAACGAGAATCGGAGAAATTTTTTTTTTTGTCCGAGAATTCTCGTTGTGTGGAAAACCAGAATCGGAGAAATCTTTTTTTTTTTTTTTTTTATCCGAGAATTCTCGTTTTGTGGAAAACCAGAATCGGGGAAATTTTTTTTTTTTTGATCCGAGAATTCTCGTTTTGTGGAAAACGAGAATCGGAGAAATTTTTTTTTTGTTTTTTTTTTTATCCGAGAATTCTCGTTTTGTGGAAAACGAGAATCGGAGAAATTTTTTTTTTTTTTTTTATCGGAGAATCCTCTTTTTGTGGAAAAAGAGAATCGGAGAAATTTTTTTTTTTTTTTATCCGAGAATTCTCGTTTTGTGGAAAACCAGAATCGGAGAAATCTTTTTTTTTTTTTTTTTTTTATCCGAGAATTCTCATTTTGTGGAAAACCAGAATCGGGGAAATTTTTTTTTTTTTTATCCGAGAATTCTCGTTTTGTGGAAAACGAGAATCGGAGAAATTTTTTTTTTTTTTTTTTATCCGAGAATTCTCGTTTTGTGGAAAACGAGAATCGGAGAAATTTTTTTTTTTTTTTTTTATCGGAGAATTCTCGTTTTGTGGAAAACGAGAATCGGACAAATTTTTTTTTTTTTTATCCGAGAATTCTCGTTGTGTGGAAAACCAGAATCGGAGAAATCTTTTTTTTTTTTTTTTTTTTTTAACCGAGAATTCTCATTTTGTGGAAAACCAGAATCGGGGAAATTTTTTTTTTTTTTTATCCGAGAATTCTCGTTTTGTGGAAAACGAGAATCGGAGAAATTTTTTTTTTTTTTTTTATCCGAGAATTCTCGTTTTGTGGAAAACGAGAATCGGAGAAATTTTTTTTTTTTTTTTTTATCGGAGAATTCTCGTTTTGTGGAAAACGAGAATCGGAGAAATTTTTTTTTTTTTTTTATCCGAGAATTCTCGTTTTGTGGAAAACCAGAATCGGAGAAATCTTTTTTTTTTTTTTTTATCCGAGAATTCTGGTTTTGCGGAAAACGAGAATCGGAGAAATTTTTTTTCTTTTTTTTTATCCGAGGATTCTCGTTTTGTGGAAAACGAGAATCGGAGAAATGTTTTTTTTTTTTTTATCGGAGAATTCTCGTTTTGTGGAAAACGAGAATCGGAGAAATTTTTTTTTTTTTTTTTTTTATCGGAGAATTCTCGTGTTGTGGAAAATCAGAATCGGAGAAAAATTTTTTTTTTCTTTTTATCCGAGAATTCTCGTTTTGTGGAAAACCAGAATCGGAGAAATCTTTTTTTTTTTTTTTTTTTATCCGAGAATTCTCGTTTTGTGGAAAACCAGAATCGGGGAAATTTTTTTTTTTTTTTTATTCGAGAATTCTCGTTTTGTGGAAAACGAGAATCGGAGAAATTTTTTTTTTTTTTTTTATCCGAGAATTCTCGTTTTGTGGAAAACGAGAATCGGAGAAATTTTTTTTTTTTTTTTTTATCGGAGAATTCTCGTTTTGTGGAAAACGAGAATCGGAGAAATTTTTTTTTTTTTTTTTATCCGAGAATTCTCGTTTTGTGGAAAACGAGAATCGGAGAAAAATTTTTTTTTTTTTCTATCAGAGAATTCTCGTTTTGTGGAAAACCAGAATCGGACAAAATTTTTTTTTTTTTTTTTTATCCGAGAATTCTCGTTTTGTGGAAAACCAGAATCGGGGAAATTTTTTTTTTTTTATCCGAGAATTCTCGTTTCGTGGAAAACGAGAATCGGAGAAATTTTTATTTTTTTTTTTTTTATCCGAGAATTCTCGTTTTGTGGAAAACGAGAATCGGAGAAATTTTTTTTTTTTTTATCGGAGAATTCTCGTTTTGTGGAAAACGAGAATCGGAGAAATTTTTTTTTTTTTTTTTTATCCGAGGATTCTCGTTTTGTGGAAAACGAGAATCGGAGAAAAAAAATTTTTTTTTTTTTTTATCGGAGAATTCTCGTTTTGTGGAAAACCAGAATCGGAGAAATTTTTTTTTTTTTTATCCGAGAATTCTCGTTGTGTGGAAAACCAGAATCGGAGAAATTTTTTTTTTTTTTTTTTTTTTTATCCGAGAATTCTCGTTTTGTGGAAAACCAGAATCGGGGAAATTTTTTTTTTTTTTTTATCCGAGAATTCTCGTTTTGTGGAAAACGAGAATCGGAGAAATTTTTTTTTTTTTTTTTTTTTATCGGAGAATTCTCGTGTTGTGGAAAATCAGAATCGGAGAAACTTTTTTTTTTTCTTCTTATCCGAGAATTCTCGTTTTGTGGAAAACCAGAATCGGAGAAATCTTTTTTTTTTTTTTTTTTATCCGAGAATTCTCGTTTTGTGGAAAACCAGAATCGGGGAAATTTTTTTTTTTTTTTATTCGAGAATTCTCGTTTTGTGGAAAACGAGAATCGGAGAAATTTTTTTTTTTTTTTTTATCCGAGAATTCTCGTTTTGTGGAAAACGAGAATCGGAGAAATTTTTTTTTTTTTTTTTTTTATCGGAGAATTCTCGTTTTGTGGAAAACGAGAATTGGAGAAATTTTTTTTTTTTTTTTATCCGAGAATTCTCGTTTTGTGGAAAACGAGAATCGGAGAAATTTTTTTTTTTTTTGTCCGAGAATTCTCGTTGTGTGGAAAACCAGAATCGGAGAAATCTTTTTTTTTTTTTTTTTTATCCGAGAATTCTCGTTTTGTGGAAAACCAGAATCGGGGAAATTTTTTTTTTTTTGATCCGAGAATTCTCGTTTTGTGGAAAACGAGAATCGGAGAAATTTTTTTTTTGTTTTTTTTTTTATCTGAGAATTCTCGTTTTGTGGAAAACGAGAATCGGAGAAATTTTTTTTTTTTTTTTTATCGGAGAATCCTCTTTTTGTGGAAAAAGAGAATCGGAGAAATTTTTTTTTTTTTTATCCGAGAATTCTCGTTTTGTGGAAAACCAGAATCGGAGAAATCTTTTTTTTTTTTTTTTTTTTATCCGAGAATTCTCATTTTGTGGAAAACCAGAATCGGGGAAATTTTTTTTTTTTTTTATCCGAGAATTCTCGTTTTGTGGAAAACGAGAATCGGAGAAATTTTTTTTTTTTTTTTTTATCCGAGAATTCTCGTTTTGTGGAAAACGAGAATCGGAGAAATTTTTTTTTTTTTTTTTTATCGGAGAATTCTCGTTTTGTGGAAAACGAGAATCGGACAAATTTTTTTTTTTTTTATCCGAGAATTCTCGTTGTGTGGAAAACCAGAATCGGAGAAATCTTTTTTTTTTTTTTTTTTTTTAACCGAGAATTCTCATTTTGTGGAAAACCAGAATCGGGGAAATTTTTTTTTTTTTTTATCCGAGAATTCTCGTTTTGTGGAAAACGAGAATCGGAGAAATTTTTTTTTTTTTTTATCCGAGAATTCTCGTTTTGTGGAAAACGAGAATCGGAGAAATTTTTTTTTTTTTTTTTTATCGGAGAATTCTCGTTTTGTGGAAAACGAGAATCGGAGAAATTTTTTTTTTTTTTTTTATCCGAGAATTCTCGTTTTGTGGAAAACCAGAATCGGAGAAATCTTTTTTTTTTTTTTTTATCCGAGAATTCTGGTTTTGCGGAAAACGAGAATCGGAGAAATTTTTTTTTTTTTTTTTTATCCGAGGATTCTCGTTTTGTGGAAAACGAGAATCGGAGAAATGTTTTTTTTTTTTTTTTATCGGAGAATTCTCGTTTTGTGGAAAACGAGAATCGGAGAAATTTTTTTTTCTTTTTTTTTTTATCGGAGAATTCTCGTGTTGTGGAAAATCAGAATCGGAGAAAAAAAATTTTTTTCTTTTTATCCGAGAATTCTCGTTTTGTGGAAAACCAGAATCGGAGAAATCTTTTTTTTTTTTTTTTTTTATCCGAGAATTCTCGTTTTGTGGAAAACCAGAATCAGGGAAATTTTTTTTTTTTTTTTATTCGAGAATTCTCGTTTTGTGGAAAACGAGAATCGGACAAAATTTTTTTTTTTTTTTTTTATCCGAGAATTCTCGTTTTGTGGAAAACCAGAATCGGGGAAATTTTTTTTTTTTTATCCGAGAATTCTCGTTTTGTGGAAAACGAGAATCGGACAAAATTTTTTTTTTTTTTTTTATCCGAGAATTCTCGTTTTGTGGAAAACCAGAATCGGGGAAATTTTTTTTTTTTTATCCGAGAATTCTCGTTTTGTGGAAAACGAGAATCGGAGAAATTTTTATTTTTTTTTTTTTATCCGAGAATTCTCGTTTTGTGGAAAACGAGAATCGGAGAAATTTTTTTTTTTTTTATCGGAGAATTCTCGTTTTGTGGAAAACGAGAATCGGAGAAATTTTTTTTTTTTTTTTTTATCCGAGGATTCTCGTTTTGTGGAAAACGAGAATCGGAGAAAAAAAATTTTTTTTTTTTTTATCGGAGAATTCTCGTTTTGTGGAAAACCAGAATCGGAGAAATTTTTTTTTTTTTTATCCGAGAATTCTCGTTGTGTGGAAAACCAGAATCGGAGAAATTTTTTTTTTTTTTTTTTTTTTATCCGAGAATTCTCGTTTTGTGGAAAACCAGAATCGGGGAAATTTTTTTTTTTTTTTTATCCGAGAATTCTCGTTTTGTGGAAAACGAGAATCGGAGAAATTTTTTTTTTTTTTTTTTTTATCGGAGAATTCTCGTGTTGTGGAAAATCAGAATCGGAGAAACTTTTTTTTTTTCTTCTTATCCGAGAATTCTCGTTTTGTGGAAAACCAGAATCGGAGAAATCTTTTTTTTTTTTTTTTTTTATCCGAGAATTCTCGTTTTGTGGAAAACCAGAATCGGGGAAATTTTTTTTTTTTATTCGAGAATTCTCGTTTTGTGGAAAACGAGAATCGGAGAAATTTTTTTTTTTTTTTTTATCCGAGAATTCTCGTTTTGTGGAAAACGAGAATCGGAGAAATTTTTTTTTTTTTTTTTTATCGGAGAATTCTCGTTTTGTGGAAAACGAGAATTGGAGAAATTTTTTTTTTTTTTTTATCCGAGAATTCTCGTTTTGTGGAAAACGAGAATCGGAGAAATTTTTTTTTTTTTTGTCCGAGAATTCTCGTTGTGTGGAAAACCAGAATCGGAGAAATCTTTTTTTTTTTTTTTTTATCCGAGAATTCTCGTTTTGTGGAAAACCAGAATCGGGGAAATTTTTTTTTTTTTGATCCGAGAATTCTCGTTTTGTGGAAAACGAGAATCGGAGAAATTTTTTTTTTGTTTTTTTTTTTATCCGAGAATTCTCGTTTTGTGGAAAACGAGAATCGGAGAAATTTTTTTTTTTTTTTTTATCGGAGAATCCTCTTTTTGTGGAAAAAGAGAATCGGAGAAATTTTTTTTTTTTTTATCCGAGAATTCTCGTTTTGTGGAAAACCAGAATCGGAGAAATCTTTTTTTTTTTTTTTTTTTTATCCGAGAATTCTCATTTTGTGGAAAACCAGAATCGGGGAAATTTTTTTTTTTTTTTATCCGAGAATTCTCGTTTTGTGGAAAACGAGAATCGGAGAAATTTTTTTTTTTTTTTTTTATCCGAGAATTCTCGTTTTGTGGAAAACGAGAATCGGAGAAATTTTTTTTTTTTTTTTTATCGGAGAATTCTCGTTTTGTGGAAAACGAGAATCGGACAAATTTTTTTTTTTTTTTATCCGAGAATTCTCGTTGTGTGGAAAACCAGAATCGGAGAAATCTTTTTTTTTTTTTTTTTTTTTTAACCGAGAATTCTCATTTTGTGGAAAACGAGAATCGGAGAAATTTTTTTTTTTTTTTTATCCGAGAATTCTCGTTTTGTGGAAAACGAGAATCGGAGAAATTTTTTTTTTTTTTTTTTATCGGAGAATTCTCGTTTTGTGGAAAACGAGAATCGGAGAAATTTTTTTTTTTTTTTTTTATCCGAGAATTCTCGTTTTGTGGAAAACCAGAATCGGAGAAATCTTTTTTTTTTTTTTTTATCCGAGAATTCTCGTTTTGCGGAAAACGAGAATCGGAGAAATTTTTTTTTTTTTTTTTATCCGAGGATTCTCGTTTTGTGGAAAACGAGAATCGGAGAAATGTTTTTTTTTTTTTTTAATCGGAGAATTCTCGTTTTGTGGAAAACGAGAATCGGAGAAATTTTTTTTTTTTTTTTTCATCCGAGAATTCTCGTTTTGTGGAAAACGAGAATCGGAGAAATTTTTTTTTTTTTTTTTTTTTATCGGAGAATTCTCGTGTTGTGGAAAATCAGAATCGGAGAAAAAATGTTTTTTTCTTTTTATCCGAGAATTCTCGTTTTGTGGAAAACCAGAATCGGAGAAATCTTTTTTTTTTTTTTTTTTTTTTCCGAGAATTCTCGTTTTGTGGAAAACCAGAATCGGGGAAATTTTTTTTGTTTTTTTATTCGAGAATTCTCGTTTTGTGGAAAACGAGAATCGGAGAAATATTTTTTTTTTTTTTTTTTATCGGAGAATTCTCGTTTTGTGGAAAACGAGAATCGGAGAAATTTTTTTTTTTTTTTTATCCGAGAATTCTCGTTTTGTGGAAAACGAGAATCGGAGAAAATTTTTTTTTTTTCTATCGGAGAATTCTCGTTTTGTGGAAAAGCAGAATCGGACAAAATTTTTTTTTTTTTTTTTATCCGAGAATTCTCGTTTTGTGGAAAACCAGAATCGGGGAAATTTTTTTTTTTTATCCGAGAATTCTCGTTTTGTGGAAAACGAGAATCGGAGAAATTTTTATTTTTTTTTTTTTTATCCGAGAATTCTCGTTTTGTGGAAAACGAGAATCGGAGAAATTTTTTTTTTTTTATCGGAGAATTCTCGTTTTGTGGAAAACGAGAATCGGAGAAATTTTTTTTTTTTTTTTTTTATCCGAGGATTCTCGTTTTGTGGAAAACGAGAATCGGAGAAAAAAATTTTTTTTTTTTTTTATCGGAGAATTCTCGTTTTGTGGAAAACCAGAATCGGAGAAATTTTTTTTTTTTTTATCCGAGAATTCTCGTTGTGTGGAAAACCAGAATCGGAGAAATTTTTTTTTTTTTTTTATCCGAGAATTCTCGTTTTGTGGAAAACCAGAATCGGAGAAATCTTTTTTTTTTTTTTTTTTTTTTATCCGAGAATTCTCGTTTTGTGGAAAACCAGAATCGGGGAAATTTTTTTTTTTTTTTTTATCCGAGAATTCTCGTTTTGTGGAAAACGAGAATCGGAGAAATTTTTTTTTTTGTTTTTTTTTTTATCCGAGAATTCTCGTTTTGTGGAAAACGAGAATCGGAGAAATTTTTTTTTTTTTTTTTTATCGGAGAATTCTCGTTTTGTGGAAAAAGAGAATCGGAGAAATTTTCTTTTTTTTTTTATGCGAGAATTCTCGTTTTGTGGAAAACCAGAATCGGGGAAATTTTTTTTTTTTTTTTATCCGAGAATTCTCGTTTTGTGGAAAACGAGAATCGGAGAAATTTTTTTTTTTTTTTTTTTATCCGAGGATTCTCGTTTTGTGGAAAACGAGAATCGGAGAAATTTTTTTGATTTTTTTTTTTATCGGAGAATTCTCGTTTTTTGGAAAACGAGAATCGGAGAAATTTTTTTTTTTTTTTTTTCATCCGAGAATTCTCGTTTTGTGGAAAAAAGAGAATCGGAGAAATTTTTTTTTTTTTGTTTTTATCGGAGAATTCTCGTGTTGTGGAAAATCAGAATCGGAGAAATTTTTTTTTTTTTTTTTATCCGAGAATTCTCGTTTTGTGGAAAACCAGAATCGGAGGAATCTTTTTTTTTTTTTTTTTTTATCCGAGAATTCTCATTTTGTGGAAAACCAGAATCGGGGAAATTTTTTTTTTTTTTTATCAGAGAATTCTCGTTTTGTGGAAAACGAGAATCGGAGAAATTTTTTTCTTCTTTTTTTATCCGAGAATTCTCGTTTTGTGGAAAACGAGAATCGGAGAAAAATTTTTTTTTTTTTTTTATCGGAGAATTCTCGTTTTGTGGAAAACGAGAATCGGAGAAATGTTTTTTTTTTTTTTTTTATCCGAGAATTCTCGTTTTGTGGAAAACCAGAATCGGAGAAATCTTTTTTTTTTTTTTTTATCCGAGAATTCTCGTTTTGCGGAAAACGAGAATCGGAGAAATTTTTTTTTTTTTTTTTTTTTTTTATCCGAGGATTCTCGTTTTGTGGAAAACGAGAATCGGAGAAAAAAAATTTTTTTTTTTTTATCGGAGAATTCTCGTTTTGTGGAAAACGAGAATCGGAGAAATTTTTTTTTTTTTTTATCCGAGAATTCTCGTTGTGTGGAAAACCAGAATCGGAGAAATCTTTTTTTTTTTTTTTTTTATCCGAGAATTCTCATTTTGTGGAAAACCAGAATCGGGGAAATTTTTTTTTTTTTTTTATCCGAGAATTCTCGTTTTGTGGAAAACGAGAATCGGACAAATTTTTTTTTTTTTTTTTTATCGGAGAATTCTCGTTTTGTGGAAAACGAGAATCGGAGAAATTTTTTTTTTTTTTTTTTTTTTATCGGAGAATTCTCGTTTTGTGGAAAACGAGAATCGGACAAATTTTTTTTTTTTTTTATCCGAGAAATCTCGTTGTGTGGAAAACCAGAATCGGAGAAATCTTTTTTTTTTTTTTTTTTTTTAACCGAGAATTCTCATTTTGTGGAAAACCAGAATCGGGGAAATTTTTTTTTTTTTTATCCGAGAATTCTCGTTTTGTGGAAAACGAGAATCGGAGAAATTTTTTTTTTTTTTTTTATCCGAGAATTCTCGTTTTGTGGAAAACGAGAATCGGAGAAATTTTTTTTTTATTTTCTCATCGGAGAATTCTCGTTTTGTGGAAAACGAGAATCGGAGAAATTTTTTTTTTTTTTTTTTATCCGAGAATTCTCGTTTTGTGGAAAACCAGAATCGGAGAAATCTTTTTTTTTTTTTTTTTATCCGAGAATTCTCGTTTTGCGGAAAACGAGAATCGGAGAAATTTTTTTTTTTTTTTTTTATCCGAGGATTCTCATTTTGTGGAAAACGAGAATCGGAGAAATTTTTTTTTTTTTTTTATCGGAGAATTCTCGTTTTGTGGAAAACGAGAATCGGAGAAATTTTTTATTTTTTTTTTCATCCGAGAATTCTCGTTTTGTGGAAAACGAGAATCGGAGAAATTTTTTTTTTTTTTTTTTTTTATCGGAGAATTCTCGTGTTGTGGAAAATCAGAATCGGAGAAATTTTTTTTTTCTTTTTATCCGAGAATTCTCGTTTTGTGGAAAACCAGAATCGGGGAAATTTTTTTTTTTTTATTCGAGAATTCTCGTTTTGTGGAAAACGAGAATCGGAGAAATTTTTTTTTTTTTTTTTTTTATCCGAGAATTCTCGTTTTGTGGAAAACGAGAATCGGAGAAATTTTTTTTTTTTTTTTTTTATCGGAGAATTCTCGTTTTGTGGAAAACGAGAATCGGAGAAATTTTTTTTTTTTTTTTTTATCGGAGAATCCTCTTTTTGTGGAAAAAGAGAATCGGAGAATTTTTTTTTTTTTTTATCCGAGAATTCTCGTTTTGTGGAAAACCAGAATCGGAGAAATCTTTTTTTTTTTTTTCTTTTTTTATCCGAGAATTCTCGTTTTGTGGAAAACCAGAATCGGGGAAATTTTTTTTTTTTTTTTTATCCGAGAATTCTCGTTTTGTGGAAAACGAGAATCGGAGAAATTTTTTTTTTTGTTTTTTTTTTTATCCGAGAATTCTCGTTTTGTGGAAAACGAGAATCGGAGAAATTTTTTTTTTTTTTTTTTTTATCGGAGAATTCTCGTTTTGTGGAAAAAGAGAATCGGAGAAATTTTCTTTTTTTTTTTATGCGAGAATTCTCGTTTTGTGGAAAACCAGAATCGGGGAAATTTTTTTTTTTTTTTTATCCGAGAATTCTCGTTTTGTGGAAAACGAGAATCGGAGAAATTTTTTTTTTTTTTTTTTTTTATCCGAGGATTCTCGTTTTGTGGAAAACGAGAATCGGAGAAATTTTTTTGATTTTTTTTTTTATCGGAGAATTCTCGTTTTTTGGAAAACGAGAATCGGAGAAATTTTTTTTTTTTTTTTTTCATCCGAGAATTCTCGTTTTGTCGAAAAAAGAGAATCGGAGAAATTTTTTTTTTTTTGTTTTTATCGGAGAATTCTCGTGTTGTGGAAAATCAGAATCGGAGAAATTTTTTTTTTTTTTTATCCGAGAATTCTCGTTTTGTGGAAAACCAGAATCGGAGGAATCTTTTTTTTTTTTTTTTTTTTATCCGAGAATTCTCATTTTGTGGAAAACCAGAATCGGGGAAATTTTTTTTTTTTTTTTATCAGAGAATTCTCGTTTTGTGGAAAACGAGAATCGGAGAAATTTTTTTCTTCTTTTTTTATCCGAGAATTCTCGTTTTGTGGAAAACGAGAATCGGAGAAATTTTTTTTTTTTTTTTTATCGGAGAATTCTCGTTTTGTGGAAAACGAGAATCGGAGAAATGTTTTTTTTTTTTTTTTTATCCGAGAATTCTCGTTTTGTGGAAAACCAGAATCGGAGAAATCTTTTTTTTTTTTTTTATCCGAGAATTCTCGTTTTGCGGAAAACGAGAATCGGAGAAATTTTTTTTTTTTTTTTTTTTTTTATCCGAGGATTCTCGTTTTGTGGAAAACGAGAATCGGAGAAAAAAAATTTTTTTTTTTTTTAATCGGAGAATTCTCGTTTTGTGGAAAACGAGAATCGGAGAAATTTTTTTTTTTTTTTTATCCGAGAATTCTCGTTGTGTGGAAAACCAGAATCGGAGAAATCTTTTTTTTTTTTTTTTTATCCGAGAATTCTCATTTTGTGGAAAACCAGAATCGGGGAAATTTTTTTTTTTTTTTTTATCCGAGAATTCTCGTTTTGTGGAAAACGAGAATCGGACAAATTTTTTTTTTTTTTTTTATCGGAGAATTCTCGTTTTGTGGAAAACGAGAATCGGAGAAATTTTTTTTTTTTTTTTTTTTTTATCGGAGAATTCTCGTTTTGTGGAAAACGAGAATCGGACAAATTTTTTTTTTTTTTTATCCGAGAAATCTCGTTGTGTGGAAAACCAGAATCGGAGAAATCTTTTTTTTTTTTTTTTTTTTTAACCGAGAATTCTCATTTTGTGGAAAACCAGAATCGGGGAAATTTTTTTTTTTTTTATCCGAGAATTCTCGTTTTGTGGAAAACGAGAATCGGAGAAATTTTTTTTTTTTTTTTTATCCGAGAATTCTCGTTTTGTGGAAAACGAGAATCGGAGAAATTTTTTTTTTATTTTCTCATCGGAGAATTCTCGTTTTGTGGAAAACGAGAATCGGAGAAATTTTTTTTTTTTTTTTTTTATCCGAGAATTCTCGTTTTGTGGAAAACCAGAATCGGAGAAATCTTTTTTTTTTTTTTTTATCCGAGAATTCTCGTTTTGCGGAAAACGAGAATCGGAGAAATTTTTTTTTTTTTTTTTATCCGAGGATTCTCGTTTTGTGGAAAACGAGAATCGGAGAAATTTTTTTTTTTTTTATCGGAGAATTCTCGTTTTGTGGAAAACGAGAATCGGAGAAATTTTTTATTTTTTTTTTCATCCGAGAATTCTCGTTTTGTGGAAAACGAGAATCGGAGAAATTTTTTTTTTTTTTTTTTTTTATCGGAGAATTCTCGTGTTGTGGAAAATCAGAATCGGAGAAATTTTTTTTTTCTTTTTATCCGAGAATTCTCGTTTTGTGGAAAACCAGAATCGGGGAAATTTTTTTTTTTTATTCGAGAATTCTCGTTTTGTGGAAAACGAGAATCGGAGAAATTTTTTTTTTTTTTTTTTTTATCCGAGAATTCTCGTTTTGTGGAAAACGAGAATCGGAGAAAAATTTTTTTTTTTTTTTTATCGGAGAATTCTCGTTTTGTGGAAAACGAGAATCGGAGAAATTTTTTTTTTTTTTTTTTATCGGAGAATCCTCTTTTTGTGGAAAAAGAGAATCGGAGAATTTTTTTTTTTTTTTATCCGAGAATTCTCGTTTTGTGGAAAACCAGAATCGGAGAAATCTTTTTTTTTTTTTTTTTTATCCGAGAATTCTCGTTTTGTGGAAAACCAGAATCGGGGAAATTTTTTTTTTTTTTTTTTTTATCCGAGAATTCTCGTTTTGTGGAAAACCAGAATCGGAGAAATCTTTTTTTTTTTTTTTTTATCCGAGAATTCTCGTTTTGCGGAAAACGAGAATCGGAGAAATTTTTTTTTTTTTTTTTATCCGAGAATTCTCGTTTTGTGGAAAACCAGAATCGGAGAAATCTTTTTTTTTTTTTTTTTTTATCCGAGAAATCTCGTTTTGTGGAAAACCAGAATCGGAGAAATCTTTTTTTTTTTTTCTTTTTATCCGAGAATTCTCGTTTTGTGGAAAACCAGAATCGGAGAAATTCTTTTTTTTTTTTTTTTTATCCGAGAATTCTTGTTTTGTGGAAAACCAGAATCGGGGAAATTTTTTTTTTTTTATCCGAGAATTCTCGTTTTGTGGAAAACGAGAATCGGAGAAATTTTTTTTTTGTTTTTTTTTTTATCCGAGAATTCTCGTTTTGTGGAAAACGAGAATCGGAGAAATTTTTTTTTTTTTTTTTATCGGAGAATCCTCTTTTTGTGGAAAAAGAGAATCGGAGAATTTTTTTTTTTTTTATCCGAGAATTCTCGTTTTGTGGAAAACCAGAATCGGAGAAATCTTTTTTTCTTTTTTTTTATCCGAGAATTCTCGTTTTGTGGAAAACCAGAATCGGGGAAATTTTTTTTTTTTTTTATCCGAAAATTCTCGTTTTGTGGAAAACGAGAATCAGAGAAATTTTTTTTTTTTTTTTTTATCGGAGAATTCTCGTTTTGTGGAAAACGAGAATCAGAGAAATTTTTTTTTTTTTTTTTTTTTATCGGAGAATTCTCGTTTTGTGGAAAACGAGAATCGGACAAATTTTTTTTTTTTTTTATCCGAGAAATCTCGTTGTGTGGAAAACCAGAATCGGAGAAATCTTTTTTTTTTTTTTTTTTTTTAACCGAGAATTCTCATTTTGTGGAAAACCAGAATCGGGGAAATTTTTTTTTTTTTTTATCCGAGAATTCTCGTTTTGTGGAAGACGAGAATCGGAGAAATTTTTTTTTTTTTTTTATCCGAGAATTCTCGTTTTGTGGAAAACGAGAATCGGAGAAATTTTTTTTTTATTTTCTCATCGGAGAATTCTCGTTTTGTGAAAAACGAGAATCGGAGAAATTTTTTTTTTTTTTTTTTTTATCCGAGAATTCTCGTTTTGTGGAAAACCAGAATCGCAGAAATCTTTTTTTTTTTTTTTTTATCCGAGAATTCTCATTTTGCGGAAAACGAGAATCGGAGAAATTTTTTTTTTTTTTTTTTATCCGAGGATTCTCGTTTTGTGGAAAACGAGAATCGGAGAAATTTTTTTTTTTTTTTTATCGGAGAATTCTCGTTTTGTGGAAAACGAGAATCGGAGAAATTTTTTTTTTTTTTTTCATCCGAGAATTCTCGTTTTGTGGAAAACGAGAATCGGGGAAATTTTTTTTTTTTTTTTTTTTTATCGGAGAATTCTCGTGTTGTGGAAAATCAGAATCGGAGAAATTTTTTTTTTCTTTTTATCCGAGAATTCTCGTTTTGTGGAAAACCAGAATCGGGGAAATTTTTTTTTTTTTATTCGAGAATTCTCGTTTTGTGGAAAACGAGAATCGGAGAAATTTTTTTTTTTTTTTTTTTTATCCGAGAATTCTCGTTTTTTGGAAAACGAGAATCGGAGAAATTTTTTTTTTTTTTTTTTTTATCGGAGAATTCTCGTTTTGTGGAAAACGAGAATCGGAGAAATTTTTTTTTTTTTTTTCATCCGAGAATTCTCGTTTTGTGGAAAACGAGAATCGGAGAAAAAATTTTTTTTTTTTTTCTATCGGAGAATTCTCGTTTTGTGGAAAACCAGAATCGGAGAAATTCTTTTTTTTTTTTTTTTTTTATCCGAGAATTCTTGTTTTGTGGAAAACCAGAATCGGGGAAATTTTTTTTTTTTATCCGAGAATTCTCGTTTTGTGGAAAACGAGAATCGGAGAAATTTTTTTTTTGTTTTTTTTTTTATCCGAGAATTCTCGTTTTGTGGAAAACGAGAATCGGAGAAATTTTTTTTTTTTTTTTTTATCGGAGAATCCTCTTTTTGTGGAAAAAGAGAATCGGAGAAATTTTTTTTTTTTTTATCCGAGAATTCTCGTTTTGTGGAAAACCAGACTCGGAGAAATCTTTTTTTTTTTTTTTTTTTTATCCGAGAATTCTCGTTTTGTGGAAAACGAGAATCGGAGAAATTTTTTTTTTGTTTTTTTTTTTATCCGAGAATTCTCGTTTTGTGGAAAACGAGAATCGGAGAAATTTTTTTTTTTTTTTTTTATCGGAGAATCCTCTTTTTGTGGAAAAAGAGAATCGGAGAAATTTTTTTTTTTTTTATCCGAGAATTCTCGTTTTGTGGAAAACCAGAATCGGGGAAATTTTTTTTTTCTTTTTATCCGAGAATTCTCGTTTTGTGGAAAACGAGAATCAGAGAAATTTTTTTTTTTTTTTTTATCCGAGAATTCTCGTTTTGTGGAAAACCAGAATCGGAGAGATTTCTTTTTTTTTTTTTTTATCCGAGAATTCTCAGGTTTGTGGAAAACGAGAACCGGAGAAAATTTTTTATTTATTTTTTTTTTTATCGGAGAATTCTCGTTTTGTGGAAAACCAGAATCGGAGAAATTTTTGTTTTTTTTTTTTTATCCGAGAATTCTCGTTGTGTGGAAAACCAGAATCGGAGAAATTTTTTTTTTTTTTTTTTTATCCGAGAATTCTCGTTTTGTGGAAAACAAGAATCGGAGAAATCTTTTTTTTTTTTTTTTTTTTATCCGGGAATTCTCGTTTTGTGGAAAACCAGAATCGGGGAAAGGTTTTTTTTTCTTATCCGAGAATTCTGGTTTTGTGGAAAACGAGAATCGGAGAAATTTTTTTTTTTTTTTTTTCTCCGAGAATTCTCGTTTTGTGGAAAACGAGAATCGGAGAAATTTTTTTTTTTTTTTTTTTTATCCGAGAATTCTCGTTTTGTGGAAAACGAGAATCGGAGAAAATTTTTTTTTTTTTTTTTTATCGGAGAATTCTCGTTTTGTGGAAAACCAGAATCGGACAAAATTTTTTTTTTTTTTTATCCGAGAATTCTCGTTGTGTGGAAAACCAGAATCGGAGAAATCTTTTTTTTTTTTTTTTTTTTATCCGAGAATTCTCATTTTGTGGAAAACCAGAATCGGGGAAATTTTTTTTTTTTTTTTTATCCGAGAATTCTCGTTTTGTGGAAAACGAGAATCGGGGAAATTTTTTTTTTTTCTTATCCGAGAATTCTCGTCTTGTGGAAAACGAGAATCGGAGAAATTTTTTTTTTTTTTTTTGTCCGAGAATTCTCGTTTTGTGGAAAACGAGAATCGGAGAAATTTTTTTTTTTTTTTTTATCCGAGAATTCTCGTTTTGTGGAAAACGAGAATCGGAGAAAATTTTTTTTTTTTTTTTTATCGGAGAATTCTCGTTTTGTGGAAAACCAGAATCGGACAAATTTTTTTTTTTTTTTATCCGAGAATTCTCGTTGTGTGGAAAACCAGAATCGGAGAAATTCTTTTTTTTTTTTTTTTTTTTATCCGAGAATTCTCATTTTGTGGAAAACCAGAATCGGGGAAATTTTTTTTTTTTTTTTTATCCGAGAATTCTCGTTTTGTGGAAAACGAGAATCGGAGAAATTTTTTTTTTTTTTATCCGAGAATTCTCGTTTTGTGGAAAACGAGAATCGGAGAAATTTTTTTTTTTTTTTTTTATCGGAGAATTTTCGTTTTGTGGAAAACGAGAATCGGAGAAATTTTTTTTTTTTTTTTTTTATCGGAGAATTCTCGTTTTGTGGAAAACGAGAATCGGACAAATTTTTTTTTTTTTTTATCCGAGAATTCTCGTTGTGTGGAAAACCAGAATCGGAGAAATCTTTTTTTTTTTTTTTTTTTTTTAACCGAGAATTCTCATTTTGTGGAAAACCAGAATCGGGGAAATTTTTTTTTTTTTATCCGAGAATTCTCGTTTTGTGGAAAACGAGAATCGGAGAAATTTTTTTTTTTTTTTTTTATCCGAGAATTCTCGTTTTGTGGAAAACGAGAATCGGAGAAATTTTTTTTTTTTTTTTTATCGGAGAATTCTCGTTTTGTGGAAAACGAGAATCGGAGAAATTTTTTTTTTATTTTTTTTTATCCGAGAATTCTCGTTTTGTGGAAAACCAGAATCGGAGAAATCTTTTTTTTTTTTTTTTATCCGAGAATTCTCGTTTTGCGGAAAACGAGAATCGGAGAAATTTTTTTTTTTTTTTTTATCCGAGGATTCTCGTTTTGTGGAAAACGAGAATCGGAGAAATTTTTTTTTTTTTTTTATCGGAGAATTCTCGTTTTGTGGAAAACGAGAATCGGAGAAATTTTTTTTTTTTTTTTCATCCGAGAATTCTCGTTTTGTGGAAAACGAGAATCGGAGAAATTTTTTTTTTTTTTTTTATCGGAGAATTCTCGTGTTGTGGAAAATCAGAATCGGAGAAATTTTTTTTTTTCTTTTTATCCGAGAATTCTCGTTTTGTGGAAAACCAGAATCGGAGGAATCTTTTTTTTTTTTTTTTTTTTATCCGAGAATTCTCGTTTTGTGGAAAACCAGAATCGGGGAAATTTTTTTTTTTTTTTTATCCGAGAATTCTCGTTTTGTGGAAAACGAGAATCGGAGAAATTTTTTTTTTTTTTTTCTTATCCGAGAATTCTCGTTTTGTGGAAAACGAGAATCGGAGAAATTTTTTTTTTTTTTTTATCCGAGAATTCTCGATTTGTGGAAAACGAGAATCGGAGAAAAAGATTTTTTTTTTTTTCTATCGGAGAATTCTCGTTTTGTGGAAAACCAGAATCGGACAAATTTTTTTTTTTTTATCCGAGAATTCTCGTTGTGTGGAAAACCAGAATCGGAGAAATCTTTTTTTTTTTTTTTTTTTTATCCGAGAATTTTCGTTTTGTGGAAAACCAGAATCGGGGAAATTTTTTTTTTTTTATTCCGAGAATTCTCGTTTTGTGGAAAACGAGAATCGGAGAAATTTTTTTTTTGTTTTTTTTTTTATCCGAGAATTCTCGTTTTGTGGAAAACGAGAATCGGAGAAATTTTTTTTTTTTTTTTATCGGAGAATCCTCTTTTTGTGGAAAAAGAGAATCGGGGAAATTTTTTTTTTTTTTCATCCGAGAATTCTCGTTTTGTGGAAAACCAGAATCGGAGAAATCTTTTTTTTTTTTTTTTTTTATCCGAGAATTCTCGTTTTGTGGAAAGCCAGAATCGGGGAAATTTTTTTTTTTTTATCCGAGAATTCTCGTTTTGTGGAAAACGAGAATCAGAGAAATTTTTTTTTCTTTTTTTATCCGAGAATTCTCGTTTTGTGGAAAACCAGAATCGGAGAGATTTCTTTTTTTTTTTTCTTTATCCGAGAATTCTCAGGTTTGTGGAAAACGAGAATCGGAGAAAATTTCTTTTTTTATCTTTTTTTTTATCGGAGAATTCTCGTTTTGTGGAAAACCAGAATCGGAGAAATTTTTTTTTTTTTTTATCCGAGAATTCTCGTTTTGTGGAAAACGAGAATCGGAGAAATTTTTTTTTTTTTTTTTTATCCGAGAATTCTCGTTTTGTGGAAAACGAGAATCGGAGAAATTTTTTTTTTTTTTTTATCCGAGAATTCTCGTTTTGTGGAAAACGAGAATCGGAGAAATTTTTTTTTTTTTTATCCGAGAATTCTCGTTTTGTGGAAAACGAGAATCGGAGAAATTTTTTTTTTTTTTTTTTCATCGGAGAATTCTCGTTTTGTGGAAAACGAGAATCGGAGAAATTTTTTTTTTTTTTTTATCCGAGAATTCTCGTTTTGTGGAAAACCAGAATCGGACAAATTTTTTTTTTTTTTTATCCGAGAATTCTCGTTGTCTGGAAAATCAGAATAGGAGAAATTTTTTTTTTTTTTTATCCGAGAATTCTCGTTTTGTGGAAAACCAGAATCGGAGAAATCTTTTTTTTTTTTTTTTTTATCCGAGAATTCTCGTTTTGTGGAAAACCAGAATCGGAGAAATCTTTTTTTTTTTTTTTTTTTTATCCGGGAATTCTCGTTTTGTGGAAAACGAGAATCGGAGAAATTTTTTTTTTTTATCCGAGAATTCTCGTTTTGTGGAAAACGAGAATCGGAGAAATTTTTTTTTTTTTTATCCGAGAATTCTCGTTTTGTGGAAAACGAGAATCGGAGAAATTTTTTTTTTTTTTTTTTTTATCCGAGAATTCTCGTTTTGTGGAAAACGAGAATCGGAGAAATTTTTTTTTTTTTTTTTTTATCGGAGAATTCTCGTTTTGTGGAAAACGAGAATCGGAGAAATTTTTTTTTTTTTTATCCGAGAATTCTCGTTTTGTGGAAAACCAGAATCGGACAAATTTTTTTTTTTTTTATCCGAGAATTCTCGTTGTCTGGAAAATCAGAATCGGAGAAATTTTTTTTCTTTTTTTTATCCGAGAATTCTCGTTTTGTGGAAAACCAGAATCGGAGAAATCTTTTTTTTTTTTTTATCCGAGAATTCTCGTTTTGTGGAAAACCAGAATCGGGGAAATTTTTTTTTTTTTTATCCGAGAATTCTCGTTTTGTGGAAAACGAGAATCAGAGAAATTTTTTTTTTTTTTTTATCCGAGAATTCTCGTTTTGTGGAAAACCAGAATCGGAGAGATTTCTTTTTTTTTTTTTTTTATCCGAGAATTCTCAGGTTTGTGGAAAACGAGAATCGGAGAAAATTTTTTTTTTATTTTTTTTTTTTATCGGAGAATTCTCGTTTTGTGGAAAACCAGAATCGGAGAAATTTTTTTTTTTTTTTTTATCCGAGAAGGCTCGTTGTGTGGAAAACCAGAATCGGAGAAATTTTTTTTTTTTTTTTATCCAAGAATTCTCGTTTGGTGGAAAACCAGAATCGGAGAAATCTTTTTTTTTTATTTTTTTTTATCCGGGAATTCTCGTTTTGTGGAAAACCAGAATCGGGGAAATTTTTTTTTTTTTTTATCCGAGAATTCTCGTTTTGTGGAAAACGAGAAACGGAGAAATTTTTTCTTTTTTTTTTTTTTTTATCCGGGAATTCTCGTTTTGTGGAAAACCAGAATCGGAGAAATTTTTTTTTTTTTTTTTATCCGAGAATTCTCGTTTTGTGGAAAACGAGAATCGGAGAAATTTTTTTTTTTTTTTTTCCGAGAATTCTCGTTTTGTGGAAAACCAGAATCGGGGAAATTTTTTTTTTTTTTTATCCGAGAATTCTCGTTTTGTGGAAAACGAGAATCGGAGAAATTTTTTTTTTTTTTTTTTTTTATCCGAGAATTCTCGTTTTATGGAAAACGAGAATCGGAGAAATTTTTTTTTTTTTTTTTATCCGAGAATTCTCGTTTTGTGGAAAACGAGAATCGGAGAAATTTTTTTTTTTTTTTTTTATCCGAGAATTCTCGTTTTGTGGAAAACGAGAATCGGAGAAATTTTTTTTTTTTTTTTTTTATCGGAGAATTCTCGTTTTGTGGAAAACGAGAATCGGAGAAATTTTTTTTTTTTTTATCCGAGAATTCTCGTTTTGTGGAAAACCAGAATCGGAGAAATTTTTTTTTTTTTTTGTCCGAGAATTCTCGTTGTCTGGAAAACCAGAATCGGAGAAATTTTTTTTTTCTTTTTTTATCCGAGAATTCTTGTTTTGTGGAAAACCAGAATCGGAGAAATCTTTTTTTTTTTTTTTTTTTTAATCCGAGAATTCTCGTTTTGTGGAAAACGAGAATCGGAGAAATTTTTTTTTTTTTTTGTTATCCGAGGATTCTCGTTTTGTGGAAAACGAGAATCGGAGAAATTTTTTTTTTTTTTTTTTTTATCGGAGAATTCTCGTTTTCTGGAAAACGAGAATCGGAGAAATTTTTTTTTTTTTTTTCTATCGGAGAATTCTCGTTTTGTGGAAAACCAGAATCGGACAAATTTTTTTTTTTTTTTTATCCGAGAATTCTCGTTGTGTGGAAAACCAGAATCGGAGAAATCTTTTTTTTTTTTTTTTTTTATCCGAGAATTCTCGTTTTGTGGAAAACCAGAATCGGGGAAATTTTTTTTTTTTTTATCCGAGAATTCTCGTTTTGTGGAAAACGAGAATCGGAGAAATTTTTTTTTTGTTTTTTTTTTTATCCGAGAATTCTCGTTTTGTGGAAAACGAGAATCGGAGAAATTTTTTTTTTTTTTTTTATCGGAGAATCCTCTTTTTGTGGAAAAAGAGAATCGGAGAAATTTTTTTTTTTTTTTATCCGAGAATTCTCGTTTTGTGGAAAACCAGAATCGGAGAAATCTTTTTTTTTTTTTTTTTTATCCGGGAAGTCTCGTTTTGTGGAAAACCAGAATCGGGGAAATTTCTCTTTTTTTTTTATCCGAGAATTCTCGTTTTGTGGAAAACGAGAATCAGAGAAATTTTTTTTTTTTTTTATCCGAGAATTCTCGTTTTGTGGAAAACGAGAATCGGAGAAATTTTTTTTTTTTTTTTTTTATCGGAGAATTCTCGTTTTGTGGAAAACGAGAATCGGAGAAATTTTTTTTTTTTTTATCCGAGAATTCTCGTTTTGTGGAAAACCAGAATCGGAGAAATTTTTTTTTTTTTTTGTCCGAGAATTCTCGTTGTCTGGAAAACCAGAATCGGAGAAATTTTTTTTTTCTTTTTTTATCCGAGAATTCTTGTTTTGTGGAAAACCAGAATCGGAGAAATCTTTTTTTTTTTTTTTTTTTAATCCGAGAATTCTCGTTTTGTGGAAAACGAGAATCGGAGAAATTTTTTTTTTTTTTGTTATCCGAGGATTCTCGTTTTGTGGAAAACGAGAATCGGAGAAATTTTTTTTTTTTTTTTTTTATCGGAGAATTCTCGTTTTCTGGAAAACGAGAATCGGAGAAATTTTTTTTTTTTTTTTCTATCGGAGAATTCTCGTTTTGTGGAAAACCAGAATCGGACAAATTTTTTTTTTTTTTTTATCCGAGAATTCTCGTTGTGTGGAAAACCAGAATCGGAGAAATCTTTTTTTTTTTTTTTTTTATCCGAGAATTCTCGTTTTGTGGAAAACCAGAATCGGGGAAATTTTTTTTTTTTTTATCCGAGAATTCTCGTTTTGTGGAAAACGAGAATCGGAGAAATTTTTTTTTTGTTTTTTTTTTTATCCGAGAATTCTCGTTTTGTGGAAAACGAGAATCGGAGAAATTTTTTTTTTTTTTTTTATCGGAGAATCCTCTTTTTGTGGAAAAAGAGAATCGGAGAAATTTTTTTTTTTTTTTATCCGAGAATTCTCGTTTTGTGGAAAACCAGAATCGGAGAAATCTTTTTTTTTTTTTTTTTTTATCCGGGAAGTCTCGTTTTGTGGAAAACCAGAATCGGGGAAATTTCTCTTTTTTTTTTATCCGAGAATTCTCGTTTTGTGGAAAACGAGAATCAGAGAAATTTTTTTTTTTTTTTTATCCGAGAATTCTCGTTTTGTGGAAAACCAGAATCGGAGAGATTTCTTTTTTTTTTTTTATCCGAGAATTCTCAGGTTTGTGGAAAACGAGAATCGGAGAAAATTTTTTTTTATTTTTTTTTTTACCGGAGAATTCTCGTTTTGTGGAAAACCAGAATCGGAGAAATTTTTTTTTTTTTTTTATCCGAGAATTCTCGTTGTGTGGAAAACCAGAATCGGAGAAATTTTTTTTTTTTTTTTATCCGAGAATTCTCGTTTTGTGGAAAACCAGAATCGGAGAAATCTTTTTTTTTTTTTTTTTTTATCCGGGAATTCTCGTTTTGTGGAAAACCAGAATCGGGGAAATTTTTTTTTTTTTTTATCCGAGAATTCTCGTTTTGTGGAAAACGAGAATCGGAGAAATTTTTTTTTTTTTTTTATCCGAGAATTCTTGTTTTGTGGAAAACGAGAATCGGAGAAATTCTTTTTTTTTTTTTTTTTTATCCGAGAATTCTCGTTTTGTGGAAAACGAGAATCGGAGAAATTTTTTTTTTTTTTTTTTATCCGAGAATTCTCGTTTTGTGGAAAACGAGAATCGGAGAAATTTTTTTTTTTTTTTTTTATCCGAGAATTCTCGTTTTGTGGAAAACGAGAATCGGAGAAATTTTTTTTTTTTTTTTTTATCGGAGAATTCTCGTTTTGTGGAAAACGAGAATCGGAGAAATTTTTTTTTTTTTTATCCGAGAATTCTCGTTTTGTGGAAAACCAGAATCGGACAAATTTTTTTTTTTTTATCCGAGAATTCTCGTTGTCTGGAAAACCAGAATCGGAGAAATTTTTTTTTTTTTTTTATCCGAGAATTCTCGTTTTGTGGAAAACCAGAATCGGAGAAATCTTTTTTTTTTTTTTTTTTATCCGAGAATTCTCGTTTTGTGGAAAACCAGAATCGGGGAAATTTTTTTTTTTTTTTATCCGAGAATTCTCGTTTTGTGGAAAACGAGAATCAGAGAAATTTTTTTTTTTTTTATCCCAGAATTCTTGTTTTGTGGAAAACCAGAATCGGAGAGATTTCTTTTTTTTTTTTTTTTATCCGAGAATTCTCAGGTTTGTGGAAAACGAGAATCGGAGAAAAATTTTTTTTTTATTTTTTTTTTTATCGGAGAATTCTCGTTTTGTGGAAAACCAGAATCGGAGAAATTTTTTTTTTTTTTTTATCCGGGAATTCTCGTTGTGTGGAAAACCAGAATCGGAGAAATTTTTTTTTTTTTTTATCCGAGAATTCTCGTTTGGTGGAAAACCACAATCGGAGAAATCTTTTTTTTTTTTTTTTTTATCCGGGAATTCTCGTTTTGTGGAAAACCAGAATCGGGCAAATTTTTTTTTTTTTTTTTTTTATCCGAGAATTCTCGTTTTGTGGAAAACCAGAATCGGAGAAATTTTTTTTTGTTTTTTTATCCGAGATTTCTCGTTTTGTGGAAAACGAGAATCGGAGAAATTTTTTTTTTTTTTTTTTATCCGAGAATTCTCGTTTTGTGGAAAACGAGAATCGGGGAAATTTTTTTTTTTTTTTTTTTATCCGAGAATTCTCGTTTTGTGGAAAACGAGAATCCGAGAAATTTTTTTTTTTTTTTTATCCGAGAATTCTCGTTTTGTGGAAAACGAGAATCGGAGAAATTTTTTTTTTTTTTTTTATCGGAGAATTCTCGTTTTGTGGAAAACGAGAATCGGAGAAATTTTTTTTTTTTTTATCCGAGAATTCTCGTTTTGTGGAAAACCAGAATCGGACAAATTTTTTTTTTTTGTCCGAGAATTCTCGTTGTCTGGAAAACCAGAATCGGAGAAATTTTTTTTTTTTTTTTTATCCGAGAATTCTCGTTTTGTGGAAAACCAGAATCGGAGAAATCTTTTTTTTTTTTTTTTTTTTATCCGAGAATTCTCGTTTTGTGGAAAACGAGAATCGGAGAAATTTTTTTTTTTTTTTTTTTTTTATCCGAGGATTCTCGTTTTGTGGAAAACGAGAATCGGAGAAATTTTTTTTTGTCTTTTTTTTATCGGAGAATTCTCGTTTTCTGGAAAACGAGAATCGGAGAAATTTTTTTTTTTTTTTTTTCATCCGAGAATTCTCGTTTTGTGGAAAACGAGAATCGGAGAAATTTTTTTTTTTTTTTTTTGTATCGGAGAATTCTCGTGTTGTGGAAAATCAGAATCGGAGAAATTTTTTTTTTTTTTTTTATCCGAGAATTCTCGTTTTGTGGAAAACGAGAATCGGAGAAATTTTTTTTTTTTTTTTAATCGGAGAATTTTCGTTTTGTGGAAAACGAGAATCGGAGAAATTTTTTTTTTTTTTTTTTTATCGGAGAATTCTCGTTTTGTGGAAAACGAGAATCGGACAAATTTTTTTTTTTTTTTTATCCGAGAATTCTCGTTGTGTGGAAAACCAGAATCGGAGAAATCTTTTTTTTTTTTTTTTTTTTAACCGAGAATTCTCATTTTGTGGAAAACCAGAATCGGGGAAATTTTTTTTTTTTTTATCCGAGAATTCTCGTTTTGTGGAAAACGAGAATCGGAGAAATTTTTTTTTTTTTTTTTTATCCGAGAATTCTCGTTTTGTGGAAAACGAGAATCGGAGAAATTTTTTTTTTTTTTTTTATCGGAGAATTCTCGTTATGTGGAAAACGAGAATCCGAGAAATTTTTTTTTATTTTTTTTTATCCGAGAATTCTCGTTTTGTGGAAAACCAGAATCGGAGAAATCTTTTTTTTTTTTTTTATCCGAGAATTCTCGTTTTGCGGAAAACGAGAATCGGAGAAATTTTTTTTTTTTTTTTTATCCGAGGATTCTCGTTTTGTGGAAAACGAGAATCGGAGAAATTTTTTTTTTTTTTTTTATCGGAGAATTCTCGTTTTGTGGAAAACGAGAATCGGAGAAATTTTTTTTTTTTTTTTCATCCGAGAATTCTCGTTTTGTGGAAAACGAGAATCGGAGAAATTTTTTTTTTTTTTTTTTTTATCGGAGAATTCTCGTGTTGTGGAAAATCAGAATCGGAGAAATTTTTTTTTTTTTTTTTTATCCGAGAATTCTCGTTTTGTGGAAAACCAGAATCGGAGGAATCTTTTTTTTTTTTTTTTTTTATCCGAGAATTCTCGTTTTGTGGAAAACCAGAATCGGGGAAATTTTTTTTTTTTTTTATCCGAGAATTCTCGTTTTGTGGAAAACGAGAATCGGAGAAATTTTTTTTTTTTTTTTTTTATCCGAGAATTCTCGTTTTGTGGAAAACGAGAATCGGAGAAATTTTTTTTTTTTTCTTATCGGAGAATTCTCGTTTTGTGGAAAACGAGAATCGGAGAAATTTTTTTTTTTTTTTTTATCCGAGAATTCTCGATTTGTGGAAAACGAGAATCGGAGAAAAAAATTTTTTTTTTTTTCTATCGGAGAATTCTCGTTTTGTGGAAAACCAGAATCGGACAAATTTTTTTTTTTTTATCCGAGAATTCTCGTTGTGTGGAAAACCAGAATCGGAGAAATCTTTTTTTTTTTTTTTTTTTATCCGAGAATTTTCGTTTTGTGGAAAACCAGAATCGGGGAAATTTTTTTTTTTCATCCGAGAATTCTCGTTTTGTGGAAAACGAGAATCGGAGAAATTTTTTTTTTGTTTTTTTTTTTATCCGAGAATTCTCGTTTTGTGGAAAACGAGAATCGGAGAAATTTTTTTTTTTTTTTTATCAGAGAATCCTCTTTTTGTGGAAAAAGGGAATCGGGGAAATTTTTTTTTTTTTATCCGAGAATTCTCGTTTTGTGGAAAACCAGAATCGGAGAAATCTTTTTTTTTTTTTTTTTTTATCCGAGAATTCTCGTTTTGTGGAAAGCCAGAATCGGGGAAATTTTTTTTTTTTTTTATCCGAGAATTCTCGTTTTGTGGAAAACGAGAATCAGAGAAATTTTTTTTTTTTTTTTTTATCCGAGAATTCTCGTTTTGTGGAAAACCAGAATCGGAGAGATTTCTTTTTTTTTTTTTTTTATCCGAGAATTCTCAGGTTTGTGGAAAACGAGAATCGGAGAAAATTTTTTTTTTATCTTTTTTTTTATCGGAGAATTCTCGTTTTGTGGAAAACCAGAATCGGAGAAATTTTTTTTTTTTTTTTATCCGAGGATTCTCGTTGTGTGGAAAACCAGAATCGGAGAAATTTTTTTTTTTTTTTTATCCGAGAATTCTCTTTTTGTGGAAAACCAGAATCGGAGAAATCTCTTTTTTTTTTTTTTTTTTTTATCCGGGAATTCTCGTTTTGTGGAAAACCAGAATCGGGGAAATTTTTTTTTTTTTATCCGAGAATTCTCGTTTTGTGGAAAACGAGAATCGGAGGAATTTTTTTTTTTTTTTTATCCAAGAATTCTCGTTTTGTGGAAAACGAGAATCGGAGAAATTTTTTTTTTTTTTTTTTTTTATCCGGGAATTCTCTTTTTGTGGAAAACCAGAATCGGGGAAATTTTTTTTTTTTTATCCGAGAATTCTCGTTTTGTGGAAAACGAGAATCGGAGAAATTTTTTTTTTTTTTTTTATCCGAGAATTCTCGTTTTGTGGAAAACGAGAATCGGAGAAATTTTTTTTTTTTTTTTTTATCCGAGAATTCTCGTTTTGTGGAAAACGAGAATCGGAGAAATTTTTTTTTTTTTTTTTATCCGAGAATTCTCGTTTTGTGGAAAACCAGAATCGGACAAATTTTTTTTTTTTTTTATCCGAGAATTCTCGTTGTCTGGAAAATCAGAATAGGAGAAATTTTTTTTTTTTTTTATCCGAGAATTCTCGTTTTGTGGAAAACCAGAATCGGAGAAATCTTTTTTTTTTTTTTTTTTTATCCGAGAATTCTCGTTTTGTGGAAAACCAGAATCGGAGAAATCTTTTTTTTTTTTTTTTTTTTTTATCCGGGAATTCTCGTTTTGTGGAAAACCAGAATCGGGGAAATTTTTTTTTTTTTTTATCCGAGAATTCTCGTTTTGTGGAAAACGAGAATCGGAGAAATTTTTTTTTTTTTTTATCCGAGAATTCTCGTTTTGTGGAAAACGAGAATCGGAGAAATTTTTTTTTTTTTTTTTTTTATCCGAGAATTCTCGTTTTGTGGAAAACGAGAATCGGAGAAATTTTTTTTTTTTTTTTTTATCGGAGAATTCTCGTTTTGTGGAAAACGAGAATCGGAGAAAATTTTTTTTTTTTTTTATTCGAGAATTCTCGTTTTGTGGAAAACCAGAATCGGACAAATTTTTTTTTTTTTTATCCGAGAATTCTCGTTGTCTGGAAAATCAGAATCGGAGAAATTTTTTTTTTTTTTTTTATCCGAGAATTCTCGTTTTGTGGAAAACCAGAATCGGAGAAATCTTTTTTTTTTTTTATCCGAGAATTCTCGTTTTGTGGAAAACCAGAATCGGGGAAATTTTTTTTTTTTTTATCCGAGAATTCTCGTTTTGTGGAAAACGAGAATCAGAGAAATTTTTTTTTTTTTTTTATCCGAGAATTCTCGTTTTGTGGATAACCAGAATCGGAGAGATTTCTTTTTTTTTTTTTTATCCGAGAATTCTCAGGTTTGTGGAAAACGAGAATCGGAGAAAATTTTTTTTTATTTTTTTTTTTTATCGGAGAATTCTCGTTTTGTGGAAAACCAGAATCGGAGAAATTTTTTTTTTTTTTTTTTATCCGAGAACTCTCGTTGTGTGGAAAACCAGAATCGGAGAAATTTTTTTTTTTTTTTTTATCCAGGAATTCTCGTTTGGTGGAAAACCAGAATCGGAGAAATTTTTTTTTTTTTTTTTATCCGGGAATTCTCGTTTTGTGGAAAACCAGAATCGGGGAAATTTTTTTTTTTTTTTATCCGAGAATTCTCGTTTTGTGGAAAACGAGAAACGGAGAAATTTTTTCTTTTTTTTTTTTTTTTATCCGAGAATTCTCGTTTTGTGGAAAACCAGAATCGGAGAAAATTTTTTTTTTTTTTTATCCGAGAATTCTCGTTTTGTGGAAAACGAGAATCGGAGAAATTTTTTTTTTTTTTTTTTATCCGAGAATTCTCGTTTTGTGGAAAACGAGAATCGGAGAAATTTTTTTTTTTTTTTTTTTTTATCCGAGAAATCTCGTTTTATGGAAAACGAGAATCGGAGAAATTTTTTTTTTTTTTTTTTTATCCGAGAATTCTCGTTTTGTGGAAAACGAGAATCGGAGAAATTTTTTTTTTTTTTTATCCGAGAATTCTCGTTTTGTGGAAAACCAGAATCGGACAAATTTTTTTTTTTTTTGTCCATGAATTCTCGTTGTCTGGAAAACCAGAATCGGAGAAATTTTTTTTTCTTTTTTTATCCGAGAATTCTTGTTTTGTGGAAAACCAGAATCGGAGAAATCTTTTTTTTTTTTTTTTTTTTATCCGAGAATTCTCGTTTTGTGGAAAACGAGAATCGGAGAAATCTTTTTTTTTTTTTTTTTTTATCCGAGAATTCTCGTTTTGTGGAAAACCAGAATCGGAGAAATCTTTTTTTTTTTTTTTTTTTTTATCCGGGAATTCTCGTTTTGTGGAAAACCAGAATCGGGGAAATTTTTTTTTTTTTTTATCCGAGAATTCTCGTTTTGTGGAAAACGAGAATCGGAGAAATTTTTTTTTTTTTTTTATCCGAGAATTCTCGTTTTGTGGAAAACGAGAATCGGAGAAATTTTTTTTTTTTTTTTTTTTTATCCGAGAATTCTCGTTTTCTGGAAAACGAGAATCGGAGAAATTTTTTTTTTTTTTTTTTTTTATCGGAGAATTCTCGTTTTGTGGAAAACGAGAATCGGAGAAATTTTTTTTTTTTTTTTATTCGAGAATTCTCGTTTTGTGGAAAACCAGAATCGGACAATTTTTTTTTTTTTTTATCCGAGAATTCTCGTTGTCTGGAAAATCAGAATCGGAGAAATTTTTTTTTTTTTTTTTATCCGAGAATTCTCGTTTTGTGGAAAACCAGAATCGGAGAAATCTTTTTTTTTTTTTTTATCCGAGAATTCTCGTTTTGTGGAAAACCAGAATCGGGGAAATTTTTTTTTTTTTTTATCCGAGAATTCTCGTTTTGTGGAAAACGAGAATCAGAGAAATTTTTTTTTTTTTTTTATCCGAGAATTCTCGTTTTGTGGAAAACCAGAATCGGAGAGATTTCTTTTTTTTTTTTTTTATCCGAGAATTCTCAGGTTTGTGGAAAACGAGAATCGGAGAAAATTTTTTTTTATTTTTTTTTTTTATCGGAGAATTCTCGTTTTGTGGAAAACCAGAATCGGAGAAATTTTTTTTTTTTTTTTTTATCCGAGAATTCTCGTTGTGTGGAAAACCAGAATCGGAGAAAATTTTTTTTTTTTTTTTATCCAGGAATTCTCGTTTGGTGGAAAACCAGAATCGGAGAATTTTTTTTTTTTTTTTTTATCCGGGAATTCTCGTTTTGTGGAAAACCAGAATCGGGGAAATTTTTTTTTTTTTTATCCGAGAATTCTCGTTTTGTGGAAAACGAGAAACGGAGAAATTTTTTCTTTTTTTTTTTTTTTTATCCGAGAATTCTCATTTTGTGGAAAACCAGAATCGGAGAAAATTTTTTTTTTTTTTTTTATCCGAGAATTCTCGTTTTGTGGAAAACGAGAATCGGAGAAATTTTTTTTTTTTTTTTTTTTATCCGAGAATTCTCGTTTTGTGGAAAACGAGAATCGGAGAAATTTTTTTTTTTTTTTTCTTTTATCCGAGAATTCTCGTTTTATGGAAAACGAGAATCGGAGAAATTTTTTTTTTTTTTTTTTTATCCGAGAATTCTCGTTGTGTGGAAAACCAGAATCGGAGAAATTTTTTTTTTTTTTTTTATCCAGGAATTCTCGTTTGGTGGAAAACCAGAATCGGAGAAAATTTTTTTTTTTTTTTTATCCGGGAATTCTCGTTTTGTGGAAAACCAGAATCGGGGAAATTTTTTTTTTTTTTATCCGAGAATTCTCGTTTTGTGGAAAACGAGAAACGGAGAAATTTTTTCTTTTTTTTTTTTTTTATCCGAGAATTCTCGTTTTGTGGAAAACCAGAATCGGAGAAAATTTTTTTTTTTTTTTATCCGAGAATTCTCGTTTTGTGGAAAACGAGAATCGGAGAAATTTTTTTTTTTTTTTTTTATCCGAGAATTCTCGTTTTGTGGAAAACGAGAATCGGAGAAATTTTTTTTTTTTTTTTTTTTTATCCGAGAATTCTCGTTTTATGGAAAACGAGAATCGGAGAAATTTTTTTTTTTTTTTTTTTATCCGAGAATTCTCGTTTTGTGGAAAACGAGAATCGGAGAAATTTTTTTTTTTTTTTATCCGAGAATTCTCGTTTTGTGGAAAACCAGAATCGGACAAATTTTTTTTTTTTTGTCCGAGAATTCTCGTTGTCTGGAAAACCAGAATCGGAGAAATTTTTTTTTCTTTTTTTATCCGAGAATTCTTGTTTTGTGGAAAACCAGAATCGGAGAAATCTTTTTTTTTTTTTTTTTTTTATCCGAGAATTCTCGTTTTGTGGAAAACGAGAATCGGAGAAATCTTTTTTTTTTTTTTTTTTATCCGAGAATTCTCGTTTTGTGGAAAACCAGAATCGGAGAAATCTTTTTTTTTTTTTTTTTTTTTATCCGGGAATTCTCGTTTTGTGGAAAACCAGAATCGGGGAAATTTTTTTTTTTTTTTATCCGAGAATTCTCGTTTTGTGGAAAACGAGAATCGGAGAAATTTTTTTTTTTTTTTTATCCGAGAATTCTCGTTTTGTGGAAAACGAGAATCGGAGAAATTTTTTTTTTTTTTTTTTTTTATCCCAGAATTCTCGTTTTCTGGAAAACGAGAATCGGAGAAATTTTTTTTTTTTTTTTTTTTATCGGAGAATTCTCGTTTTGTGGAAAACGAGAATCGGAGAAATTTTTTTTTTTTTTTTATTCGAGAATTCTCGTTTTGTGGAAAACCAGAATCGGACAATTTTTTTTTTTTTTTATCCGAGAATTCTCGTTGTCTGGAAAATCAGAATCGGAGAAATTTTTTTTTTTTTTTTTATCCGAGAATTCTCGTTTTGTGGAAAACCAGAATCGGAGAAATCTTTTTTTTTTTTTTATCCGAGAATTCTCGTTTTGTGGAAAACCAGAATCGGGGAAATTTTTTTTTTTTTTTATCCGAGAATTCTCGTTTTGTGGAAAACGAGAATCAGAGAAATTTTTTTTTTTTTTTTATCCGAGAATTCTCGTTTTGTGGAAAACCAGAATCGGAGAGATTTCTTTTTTTTTTTTTTTATCCGAGAATTCTCAGGTTTGTGGAAAACGAGAATCGGAGAAAATTTTTTTTTATTTTTTTTTTTTATCGGAGAATTCTCGTTTGGTGGAAAACCAGAATCGGAGAAATTTTTTTTTTTTTTTTTTATCCGAGAATTCTCGTTGTGTGGAAAACCAGAATCGGAGAAATTTTTTTTTTTTTTTTTATCCAGGAATTCTCGTTTGGTGGAAAACCAGAATCGGAGAAATTTTTTTTTTTTTTTTTATCCGGGAATTCTCGTTTTGTGGAAAACCAGAATCGGGGAAATTTTTTTTTTTCTTATCCGAGAATTCTCGTTTTGTGGAAAACGAGAAACGGAGAAATTTTTTCTTTTTTTTTTTTTTTTATCCGAGAATTCTCATTTTGTGGAAAACCAGAATCGGAGAAAATTTTTTTTTTTTTTTTATCCGAGAATTCTCGTTTTGTGGAAAACGAGAATCGGAGAAATTTTTTTTTTTTTTTTTTATCCGAGAATTCTCGTTTTGTGGAAAACGAGAATCGGAGAAATTTTTTTTTTTTTTTTTTTTTATCCGAGAATTCTCGTTTTATGGAAAACGAGAATCGGAGAAATTTTTTTTTTTTTTTTTTTATCCGAGAATTCTCGTTTTGTGGAAAACGAGAATCGGAGAAAATTTTTTTTTTTTTTTTTATCCGAGAATTCTCGTTTTGTGGAAAACGAGAATCGGAGAAATTTTTTTTTTTTTTTTTTATCGGAGAATTCTCGTTTTGTGGAAAACGAGAATCGGAGAAATTTTTTTTTTTTTTTATCCGAGAATTCTCGTTTTGTGGAAAACCAGAATCGGACAAATTTTTTTTTTTTTTTGTCCGAGAATTCTCGTTGTCTGGAAAACCAGAATCGGAGAAATTTTTTTTTCTTTTTTTATCCGAGAATTCTTGTTTTGTGGAAAACCAGAATCGGAGAAATCTTTTTTTTTTTTTTTTTTTTTATCCGAGAATTCTCGTTTTGTGGAAAACGAGAATCGGAGAAATTTTTTTTTTTTTTTTATCCGAGGATTCTCGTTTTGTGGAAAACGAGAATCGGAGAAATTTTTTTTTTTTTTTTTTATCGGAGAATTCTCGTTTTCTGGAAAACGAGAATCGGAGAAATTTTTTTTTTTTTTTCTATCGGAGATTTCTCGTTTTGTGGAAAACCAGAATCGGACAAATTTTTTTTTTTTTTTTATCCGAGAATTCTCGTTGTGTGGAAAACCAGAATCGGAGAAATCTTTTTTTTTTTTTTTTTTTATCCGAGGATTCTCGTTTTGTGGAAAACCAGAATCGGGGAAATTTTTTTTTTTTTTATCCGAGAATTCTCGTTTTGTGGAAAACGAGAATCGGAGAAATTTTTTTTTTGTTTTTTTTTTTATCCGAGAATTCTCGTTTTGTGGAAAACGAGAATCGGAGAAATTTTTTTTTTTTTTTTTTATCGGAGAATCCTCTTTTTGTGGAAAAAGAGAATCGGAGAAATTTTTTTTTTTTTTATCCGAGAATTCTCGTTTTGTGGAAAACCAGAATCGGAGAAACCTTTTTTTTTTTTTTTTTTATCCGGGAATTCTCGTTTTGTGGAAAACCAGAATCGGGGAAATTTTTCTTTTTTTTTTTATCCGAGAATTCTCGTTTTGTGGAAAACGAGAATCAGAGAAATTTTTTTTTTTTTTTTATCCGAGAATTCTCGTTTTGTGGAAAACCAGAATCGGAGAGATTTCTTTTTTTTTTTTTTTATCCGAGAATTCTCAGGTTCGTGGAAAACGAGAATCGGAGAAAATTTTTTTTTTATTTTTTTTTTTTATCGGAGAATTCTCGTTTTGTGGAAAACCAGAATCGGAGAAATTTTTTTTTTTTTTTTTATCCGAGAATTCTCGTTGTGTGGAAAACCAGAATCGGAGAAATTTTTTTTTTTTTTTTTATCCGAGAATTCTCGTTTTGTGGAAAACCAGAATCGGAGAAATCTTTTTTTTTTTTTTTTTTATCCGGGAATTCTCGTTTTGTGGAAAACCAGAATCGGGGAAATTTTTTTTTTTTTTTATCCGAGAATTCTCGTTTTGTGGAAAACGAGAATCGGAGAAATTTTTTTTTTTTTTTTTATCCGAGAATTCTTGTTTTGTGGAAAACGAGAATCGGAGAAATTCTTTTTTTTTTTTTTTTTATCCGAGAATTCTCGTTTTGTGGAAAACGAGAATCGGAGAAATTTTTTTTTTTTTTTTATCCGAGAATTCTCGTTTTGTGGAAAACGAGAATCGGAGAAATTTTTTTTTTTTTTTTTTATCCGAGAATTCTCGTTTTGTGGAAAACGAGAATCGGAGAAATTTTTTTTTTTTTTTTATCCGAGAATTCTCGTTTTGTGGAAAACGAGAATCGGAGAAATTTTTTTTTTTTTTTATCCGAGAATTCTCGTTTTGTGGAAAACCAGAATCGGACAAATTTTTTTTTTTTTATCCGAGAATTCTCGTTGTCTGGAAAACCAGAATCGGAGAAATTTTTTTTTTTTTTTATCCGAGAATTCTCGTTTTGTGGAAAACCAGAATCGGAGAAATCTTTTTTTTTTTTTTTTTTTAATCCGAGAATTCTCGTTTTGTGGAAAACCAGAATCGGGGAAATTTTTTTTTTTTTTTTATCCGAAAATTCTCGTTTTGTGGAAAACGAGAATCAGAAAAAATTTTTTTTTTTTTTTATCCGAGAATTCTCGTTTTGTGGAAAACCAGAATCGGAGAGATTTCTTTTTTCTTTTTTTTTATCCGAGAATTCTCAGGTTTGTGGAAAACGAGAATCGGAGAAAAATTTTTTTTTATTTTTTTTTTTATCGGAGAATTCTCGATTTGTGGAAAACCAGAATCGGAGAAATTTTTTTTTTTTTTTTATCCAGGAATTCTCGTTGTGTGGAAAACCAGAATCGGAGAAATTTTTTTTTTTTTTTTATCCGAGAATTCTCGTTTGGTGGAAAACCAGAATCGGAGAAATCTTTTTTTTTTTTTTTTTATCCGGGAATTCTCGTTTTGTGGAAAACCAGAATCGGGGAAATTTATTTTATTTTTTTTTTTTATCCGAGAATTCTCGTTTTGTGGAAAACCAGAATCGGAGAAATTTTTTTTTTTTTTTTTTATCCGAGATTTCTCGTTTTGTGGAAAACGAGAATCGGAGAATTTTTTTTTTTTTTTTTTATCCGAGAATTCTCGTTTTGTGGAAAACGAGAATCGGAGAAATTTTTTTTTTTTTTTTTATCCGAGAATTCTCGTTTTGTGGAAAACGAGAATCGGAGAAATTTTTTTTTTTTTTTTTTTTATCGGAGAATTCTCGTTTTGTGGAAAACGAGAATCGGAGAAATTTTTTTTTTTTTTTATCCGAGAATTCTCGTTTTGTGGAAAACCAGAATCGGACAAATTTTTTTTTTTTTATCCGAGAATTCTCGTTGTCTGGAAAACCAGAATCGGAGAAATTTTTTTTTTTTTTTTATCCGAGAATTCTCGTTTTGTGGAAAACCAGAATCGGAGAAATCTTTTTTTTTTTTTTTTTTTATCCGAGAATTCTCGTTTTGTGGAAAACCAGAATCGGGGAAATTTTTTTTTTTTTTATCCGAAAATTCTCGTTTTGTGGAAAACGAGAATCAGAGAAATTTTTTTTTTTTTTTCATCCGAGAATTCTCGTTTTGTGGAAATCCAGAATCGGAGAGATTTCTTTTTTCTTTTTTTTTATCCGAGAATTCTCAGGTTTGTGGAAAACGAGAATCGGAGAAAAAATTTTTTTTATTTTTTTTTTTTATCGGAGAATTCTCGATTTTATGGAAAACCAGAATCGGAGAAATTTTTTTTTTTTTTTTATCCGGGAATTCTCGTTGTGTGGAAAACCAGAATCGGAGAAATTTTTTTTTTTTTTTTATCCGAGAATTCTCGTTTGGTGGAAAACCAGAATCGGAGAAATCTTTTTTTTTTTTTTTTTTATCCGGGAATTCTCGTTTTGTGGAAAACCAGAATCGGGGAAATTTATTTTTTTTTTTTTTTATCCGAGAATTCTCGTTTTGTGGAAAACCAGAATCGGAGAAATTTTTTTTTTTTTTTTATCCGAGATTTCTCGTTTTGTGGAAAACAAGAATCGGAGAAATTTTTTTTTTTTTTTTATCCGAGAATTCTCGTTTTGTGGAAAACGAGAATCGGAGAAATTTTTTTTTTTTTTTTTTTTTTATCCGAGAATTCTCGTTTTGTGGAAAACGAGAATCGGAGAAATTTTTTTTTTTTTTTTTTATCCGAGAATTCTCGTTTTGTGGAAAACGAGAATCGGAGAAATTATTTTTTTTTTCTTTTTATCGGAGAATTCTCGTTTTGTGGAAAACGAGAATCGGAGAAATTTTTTTTTTTTTTTATCCGAGAATTCTCGTTTTGTGGAAAACCAGAATCGGACAAATTTTTTTTTTTTGTCCGAGAATTCTCGTTGTCTGGAAAACCAGAATCGGAGAAATTTTTTTTTTTTTTTTTATCCGAGAATTCTCGTTTTGTGGAAAACCAGAATCGGAGAAATCTTTTTTTTTTTTTTTTTTTATCCGAGAATTCTCGTTTTGTGGAAAACGAGAATCGGAGAAATTTTTTTTTTTTTTTTTTTTTATCCGAGGATTCTCGTTTTGTGGAAAACGAGAATCGGAGAAATTTTTTTTTGTCTTTCTTTTATCGGAGAATTCTCGTTTTCTGGAAAACGAGAATCGGAGAAATTTTTTTTTTTTTTTTTTCATCCGAGAATTCTCGTTTTGCGGAAAACGAGAATCGGAGAAATTTTTTTTTTTTTTTGTATCGGAGAATTCTCGTGTTGTGGAAAATCAGAATCGGAGAAATTTTTTTTTTTTTTTTTTTATCCGAGAATTCTCGTTTTGTGGAAAACGAGAATCGGAGAAATTTTTTTTTTTTTTTTTTTTATCCGAGAATTCTGGTTTTGTGGAAAACGAGAATCGGAGAAATTTTTTTTTTTTTTTTTTTTTTATCCGAGAATTCTCGTTTTGTGGAAAACGAGAATCGGAGAAATTTTTTTTTTTTTTTTTATCCGAGAATTCTCGTTTTGTGGAAAACGAGAATCGGAGAAATTTTTTTTTTTTTTTTTTTTATCGGAGAATTCTCTTTTTGTGTAAAACGAGAATCGGAGAAATTTTTTTTTTTTTTTATCCGAGAATTCTCGTTTTGTGGAAAACCAGAATCGGACAAATTTTTTTTTTTTTTTATCCGAGAATTCTCGTTGTCTGGAAAACCAGAATCGGAGAAATTTTTGTTTTTTTTTTTTTATCTGAGAATTCTCGTTTTGTGGAAAACCAGAATCGGAGAAATCTTTTTTTTTTTTTTTTATCCGAGAATTCTCGTTTTGTGGAAAACCAGAATCGGGGAAATTTTTTTTTTTTTTTTTTATCCGAGGATTCTCGTTTTGTGGAAAACGAGAATCGGAGAATTTTTTTTTTTTTTTTTTATCGGAGAATTCTCGTTTTGTGGAAAACGAGAATCGGAGAAATTTTTTTTTTTTTTTTTTCATCCGAGAATTCTCGTTTTGTGGAAAACGAGAATCGGAGAAATTTTTTTTTTTTTTTGTCCGAGAATTCTCGTTTTTTGGAAAACCAGAATCGGAGAGATTTCTTTTTTTTTTTTTTTATCCGAGAATTCTCAGGTTTGTGGAAAACGAGAATCGGAGAAAATTTTTTTTTTATTTTTTTTTTATCGGGGAATTCTCGTTTTGTGGAAAACCAGAATCGGAGAAATTTTTTTTTTTTTTTTATCCGAGAATTCTCGTTTTGTGGAAAACCAGAATCGGAGAAATCTTTTTTTTTTTTTTTTTATCCGAGAATTCTCGTTTTGTGGAAAACCAGAATCGGGGTAATTTTTTTTTTTTATCCGAGAATTCTCGTTTTGTGGAAAACCAGAATCGGAGAAATTTTTTTTTTGTTTTTTTTTTTATCCGAGAATTCTCGTTTTGTGGAAAACGAGAATCGGAGAAATTTTTTTTTTTTTTTTATCCGAGAATCCTCGTTTTGTGGAAAACGAGAATCAGAGAAATTTTTTTTTTTTTTTTCGTCCGAGAATTCTCGTTTTGTGGAAAACCAGAATCGGAGAGATTTCTTTTTTTTTTTTTTATCCGAGAATTCTCAGGTTTGTGGAAAACAAGAATCGGAGAAAATTTTTTTTTAAATTTTTTTTTTATCGGGGAATTCTCGTTTTGTGGAAAACCAGAATCGGAGAAATTTTTTTTTTTTTTTTTATCCGAGAATTCTCGTTGTGTGGAAAACCAGAATCGGAGAAATTTTTTTTTTTTTTTTTATCCGAGAATTCTCGTTTTGTGGAAAACCAGAACTGGAGAAATCTTTTTTTTTTTTTATCCGGGAATTCTCTTTTTGTGGAAAACCAGAATCGGGGAAATTTTTTTTTTTTTATCCGAGAATTCTCGTTTTGTGGAAAACGAGAATCGGAGAAATTTTTTTTTTTTTTTTTATCCGAGAATTCTCGTTTTGTGGAAAACGAGAATCGGAGAAATTTTTTTTTTTTTTTTTTATCCGAGAATTCTCGTTTTGTGGAAAACGAGAATCGGAGAAATTTTTTTTTTTTTTTTATCCGAGAATTCTCGTTTTGTGGAAAACCAGAATCGGACAAATTTTTTTTTTTTTTTATCCGAGAATTCTCGTTGTCTGGAAAATCAGAATAGGAGAAATTTTTTTTTTTTTTTATCCGAGAATTCTCGTTTTGTGGAAAACCAGAATCGGAGAAATCTTTTTTTTTTTTTTTTTTTATCCGAGAATTCTCGTTTTGTGGAAAACCAGAATCGGAGAAATCTTTTTTTTTTTTTTTTTTTTTTATCCGGGAATTCTCGTTTTGTGGAAAACCAGAATCGGGGAAATTTTTTTTTTTTTTTATCCGAGAATTCTCGTTTTGTGGAAAACGAGAATCGGAGAAATTTTTTTTTTTTTTTTATCCGAGAATTCTCGTTTTGTGGAAAACGAGAATCGGAGAAATTTTTTTTTTTTTTTTTTTTATCCGAGAATTCTCGTTTTGTGGAAAACGAGAATCGGAGAAATTTTTTTTTTTTTTTTTTATCGGAGAATTCTCGTTTTGTGGAAAACGAGAATCGGAGAAAATTTTTTTTTTTTTTTATTCGAGAATTCTCGTTTTGTGGAAAACCAGAATCGGACAAATTTTTTTTTTTTTTATCCGAGAATTCTCGTTGTCTGGAAAATCAGAATCGGAGAAATTTTTTTTTTTTTTTTTATCCGAGAATTCTCGTTTTGTGGAAAACCAGAATCGGAGAAATCTTTTTTTTTTTTTATCCGAGAATTCTCGTTTTGTGGAAAACCAGAATCGGGGAAATTTTTTTTTTTTTTATCCGAGAATTCTCGTTTTGTGGAAAACGAGAATCAGAGAAATTTTTTTTTTTTTTTTATCCGAGAATTCTCGTTTTGTGGATAACCAGAATCGGAGAGATTTCTTTTTTTTTTTTTTATCCGAGAATTCTCAGGTTTGTGGAAAACGAGAATCGGAGAAAATTTTTTTTTATTTTTTTTTTTTATCGGAGAATTCTCGTTTTGTGGAAAACCAGAATCGGAGAAATTTTTTTTTTTTTTTTTATCCGAGAACTCTCGTTGTGTGGAAAACCAGAATCGGAGAAATTTTTTTTTTTTTTTTTATCCAGGAATTCTCGTTTGGTGGAAAACCAGAATCGGAGAAATTTTTTTTTTTTTTTTTATCCGGGAATTCTCGTTTTGTGGAAAACCAGAATCGGGGAAATTTTTTTTTTTTTTTATCCGAGAATTCTCGTTTTGTGGAAAACGAGAAACGGAGAAATTTTTTCTTTTTTTTTTTTTTTTATCCGAGAATTCTCGTTTTGTGGAAAACCAGAATCGGAGAAAATTTTTTTTTTTTTTTTATCCGAGAATTCTCGTTTTGTGGAAAACGAGAATCGGAGAAATTTTTTTTTTTTTTTTTTATCCGAGAATTCTCGTTTTGTGGAAAACGAGAATCGGAGAAATTTTTTTTTTTTTTTTTTTTTATCCGAGAATTCTCGTTTTATGGAAAACGAGAATCGGAGAAATTTTTTTTTTTTTTTTTTTATCCGAGAATTCTCGTTTTGTGGAAAACGAGAATCGGAGAAATTTTTTTTTTTTTTTATCCGAGAATTCTCGTTTTGTGGAAAACCAGAATCGGACAAATTTTTTTTTTTTTTGTCCATGAATTCTCGTTGTCTGGAAAACCAGAATCGGAGAAATTTTTTTTTCTTTTTTTATCCGAGAATTCTTGTTTTGTGGAAAACCAGAATCGGAGAAATCTTTTTTTTTTTTTTTTTTTTATCCGAGAATTCTCGTTTTGTGGAAAACGAGAATCGGAGAAATCTTTTTTTTTTTTTTTTTTTATCCGAGAATTCTCGTTTTGTGGAAAACCAGAATCGGAGAAATCTTTTTTTTTTTTTTTTTTTTATCCGGGAATTCTCGTTTTGTGGAAAACCAGAATCGGGGAAATTTTTTTTTTTTTTTATCCGAGAATTCTCGTTTTGTGGAAAACGAGAATCGGAGAAATTTTTTTTTTTTTTTATCCGAGAATTCTCGTTTTGTGGAAAACGAGAATCGGAGAAATTTTTTTTTTTTTTTTTTTTATCCGAGAATTCTCGTTTTCTGGAAAACGAGAATCGGAGAAATTTTTTTTTTTTTTTTTTTTTATCGGAGAATTCTCGTTTTGTGGAAAACGAGAATCGGAGAAATTTTTTTTTTTTTTTTATTCGAGAATTCTCGTTTTGTGGAAAACCAGAATCGGACAATTTTTTTTTTTTTTTATCCGAGAATTCTCGTTGTCTGGAAAATCAGAATCGGAGAAATTTTTTTTTTTTTTTTTATCCGAGAATTCTCGTTTTGTGGAAAACCAGAATCGGAGAAATCTTTTTTTTTTTTTTTATCCGAGAATTCTCGTTTTGTGGAAAACCAGAATCGGGGAAATTTTTTTTTTTTTTTATCCGAGAATTCTCGTTTTGTGGAAAACGAGAATCAGAGAAATTTTTTTTTTTTTTTTATCCGAGAATTCTCGTTTTGTGGAAAACCAGAATCGGAGAGATTTCTTTTTTTTTTTTTTTATCCGAGAATTCTCAGGTTTGTGGAAAACGAGAATCGGAGAAAATTTTTTTTTATTTTTTTTTTTTATCGGAGAATTCTCGTTTTGTGGAAAACCAGAATCGGAGAAATTTTTTTTTTTTTTTTTTATCCGAGAATTCTCGTTGTGTGGAAAACCAGAATCGGAGAAAATTTTTTTTTTTTTTTTATCCAGGAATTCTCGTTTGGTGGAAAACCAGAATCGGAGAATTTTTTTTTTTTTTTTTTATCCGGGAATTCTCGTTTTGTGGAAAACCAGAATCGGGGAAATTTTTTTTTTTTTTATCCGAGAATTCTCGTTTTGTGGAAAACGAGAAACGGAGAAATTTTTTCTTTTTTTTTTTTTTTTATCCGAGAATTCTCATTTTGTGGAAAACCAGAATCGGAGAAAATTTTTTTTTTTTTTTTTATCCGAGAATTCTCGTTTTGTGGAAAACGAGAATCGGAGAGATTTTTTTTTTTTTTTTTTTTATCCGAGAATTCTCGTTTTGTGGAAAACGAGAATCGGAGAAATTTTTTTTTTTTTTTTCTTTTATCCGAGAATTCTCCTTTTATGGAAAACGAGAATCGGAGAAATTTTTTTTTTTTTTTTTTTATCCGAGAATTCTCGTTGTGTGGAAAACCAGAATCGGAGAAATTTTTTTTTTTTTTTTTATCCAGGAATTCTCGTTTGGTGGAAAACCAGAATCGGAGAAATTTTTTTTTTTTTTTTTATCCGGGAATTCTCGTTTTGTGGAAAACCAGAATCGGGGAAATTTTTTTTTTTTTTTATCCGAGAATTCTCGTTTTGTGGAAAACGAGAAACGGAGAAATTTTTTCTTTTTTTTTTTTTTTATCCGAGAATTCTCGTTTTGTGGAAAACCAGAATCGGAGAAAATTTTTTTTTTTTTTTATCCGAGAATTCTCGTTTTGTGGAAAACGAGAATCGGAGAAATTTTTTTTTTTTTTTTTTATCCGAGAATTCTCGTTTTGTGGAAAACGAGAATCGGAGAAATTTTTTTTTTTTTTTTTTTTTATCCGAGAATTCTCGTTTTATGGAAAACGAGAATCGGAGAAATTTTTTTTTTTTTTTTTTTATCCGAGAATTCTCGTTTTGTGGAAAACGAGAATCGGAGAAATTTTTTTTTTTTTTTATCCGAGAATTCTCGTTTTGTGGAAAACCAGAATCGGACAAATTTTTTTTTTTTTGTCCGAGAATTCTCGTTGTCTGGAAAACCAGAATCGGAGAAATTTTTTTTTCTTTTTTTATCCGAGAATTCTTGTTTTGTGGAAAACCAGAATCGGAGAAATCTTTTTTTTTTTTTTTTTTTTATCCGAGAATTCTCGTTTTGTGGAAAACGAGAATCGGAGAAATCTTTTTTTTTTTTTTTTTTTATCCGAGAATTCTCGTTTTGTGGAAAACCAGAATCGGAGAAATCTTTTTTTTTTTTTTTTTTTTTATCCGGGAATTCTCGTTTTGTGGAAAACCAGAATCGGGGAAATTTTTTTTTTTTTTTATCCGAGAATTCTCGTTTTGTGGAAAACGAGAATCGGAGAAATTTTTTTTTTTTTTTTATCCGAGAATTCTCGTTTTGTGGAAAACGAGAATCGGAGAAATTTTTTTTTTTTTTTTTTTTTATCCCAGAATTCTCGTTTTCTGGAAAACGAGAATCGGAGAAATTTTTTTTTTTTTTTTTTTTATCGGAGAATTCTCGTTTTGTGGAAAACGAGAATCGGAGAAATTTTTTTTCTTTTTTTATTCGAGAATTCTCGTTTTGTGGAAAACCAGAATCGGACAATTTTTTTTTTTTTTTATCCGAGAATTCTCGTTGTCTGGAAAATCAGAATCGGAGAAATTTTTTTTTTTTTTTTTATCCGAGAATTCTCGTTTTGTGGAAAACCAGAATCGGAGAAATCTTTTTTTTTTTTTTTATCCGAGAATTCTCGTTTTGTGGAAAACCAGAATCGGGGAAATTTTTTTTTTTTTTTATCCGAGAATTCTCGTTTTGTGGAAAACGAGAATCAGAGAAATTTTTTTTTTTTTTTTATCCGAGAATTCTCGTTTTGTGGAAAACCAGAATCGGAGAGATTTCTTTTTTTTTTTTTTTATCCGAGAATTCTCAGGTTTGTGGAAAACGAGAATCGGAGAAAATTTTTTTTTATTTTTTTTTTTTATCGGAGAATTCTCGTTTGGTGGAAAACCAGAATCGGAGAAATTTTTTTTTTTTTTTTTTATCCGAGAATTCTCGTTGTGTGGAAAACCAGAATCGGAGAAATTTTTTTTTTTTTTTTTATCCAGGAATTCTCGTTTGGTGGAAAACCAGAATCGGAGAAATTTTTTTTTTTTTTTTTATCCGGGAATTCTCGTTTTGTGGAAAACCAGAATCGGGGAAATTTTTTTTTTTCTTATCCGAGAATTCTCGTTTTGTGGAAAACGAGAAACGGAGAAATTTTTTCTTTTTTTTTTTTTTTTATCCGAGAATTCTCATTTTGTGGAAAACCAGAATCGGAGAAAATTTTTTTTTTTTTTTTATCCGAGAATTCTCGTTTTGTGGAAAACGAGAATCGGAGAAATTTTTTTTTTTTTTTTTTATCCGAGAATTCTCGTTTTGTGGAAAACGAGAATCGGAGAAATTTTTTTTTTTTTTTTTTTTTTATCCGAGAATTCTCGTTTTATGGAAAACGAGAATCGGAGAAATTTTTTTTTTTTTTTTTTTATCCGAGAATTCTCGTTTTGTGGAAAACGAGAATCGGAGAAAATTTTTTTTTTTTTTTTTATCCGAGAATTCTCGTTTTGTGGAAAACGAGAATCGGAGAAATTTTTTTTTTTTTTTTTTATCGGAGAATTCTCGTTTTGTGGAAAACGAGAATCGGAGAAATTTTTTTTTTTTTTTATCCGAGAATTCTCGTTTTGTGGAAAACCAGAATCGGACAAATTTTTTTTTTTTTTGTCCGAGAATTCTCGTTGTCTGGAAAACCAGAATCGGAGAAATTTTTTTTTCTTTTTTTATCCGAGAATTCTTGTTTTGTGGAAAACCAGAATCGGAGAAATCTTTTTTTTTTTTTTTTTTTTTATCCGAGAATTCTCGTTTTGTGGAAAACGAGAATCGGAGAAATTTTTTTTTTTTTTTTATCCGAGGATTCTCGTTTTGTGGAAAACGAGAATCGGAGAAATTTTTTTTTTTTTTTTTTATCGGAGAATTCTCGTTTTCTGGAAAACGAGAATCGGAGAAATTTTTTTTTTTTTTTCTATCGGAGATTTCTCGTTTTGTGGAAAACCAGAATCGGACAAATTTTTTTTTTTTTTTTATCCGAGAATTCTCGTTGTGTGGAAAACCAGAATCGGAGAAATCTTTTTTTTTTTTTTTTTTTATCCGAGGATTCTCGTTTTGTGGAAAACCAGAATCGGGGAAATTTTTTTTTTTTTTATCCGAGAATTCTCGTTTTGTGGAAAACGAGAATCGGAGAAATTTTTTTTTTGTTTTTTTTTTTATCCGAGAATTCTCGTTTTGTGGAAAACGAGAATCGGAGAAATTTTTTTTTTTTTTTTTTATCGGAGAATCCTCTTTTTGTGGAAAAAGAGAATCGGAGAAATTTTTTTTTTTTTTTATCCGAGAATTCTCGTTTTGTGGAAAACCAGAATCGGAGAAACCTTTTTTTTTTTTTTTTTTATCCGGGAATTCTCGTTTTGTGGAAAACCAGAATCGGGGAAATTTTTCTTTTTTTTTTTATCCGAGAATTCTCGTTTTGTGGAAAACGAGAATCAGAGAAATTTTTTTTTTTTTTTTATCCGAGAATTCTCGTTTTGTGGAAAACCAGAATCGGAGAGATTTCTTTTTTTTTTTTTTTATCCGAGAATTCTCAGGTTCGTGGAAAACGAGAATCGGAGAAAATTTTTTTTTTATTTTTTTTTTTTATCGGAGAATTCTCGTTTTGTGGAAAACCAGAATCGGAGAAATTTTTTTTTTTTTTTTTATCCGAGAATTCTCGTTGTGTGGAAAACCAGAATCGGAGAAATTTTTTTTTTTTTTTTTATCCGAGAATTCTCGTTTTGTGGAAAACCAGAATCGGAGAAATCTTTTTTTTTTTTTTTTTTATCCGGGAATTCTCGTTTTGTGGAAAACCAGAATCGGGGAAATTTTTTTTTTTTTTTATCCGAGAATTCTCGTTTTGTGGAAAACGAGAATCGGAGAAATTTTTTTTTTTTTTTTTATCCGAGAATTCTTGTTTTGTGGAAAACGAGAATCGGAGAAATTCTTTTTTTTTTTTTTTTTATCCGAGAATTCTCGTTTTGTGGAAAACGAGAATCGGAGAAATTTTTTTTTTTTTTTTATCCGAGAATTCTCGTTTTGTGGAAAACGAGAATCGGAGAAATTTTTTTTTTTTTTTTTTTATCCGAGAATTCTCGTTTTGTGGAAAACGAGAATCGGAGAAATTTTTTTTTTTTTTTTATCCGAGAATTCTCGTTTTGTGGAAAACGAGAATCGGAGAAATTTTTTTTTTTTTTTATCCGAGAATTCTCGTTTTGTGGAAAACCAGAATCGGACAAATTTTTTTTTTTTTATCCGAGAATTCTCGTTGTCTGGAAAACCAGAATCGGAGAAATTTTTTTTTTTTTTTATCCGAGAATTCTCGTTTTGTGGAAAACCAGAATCGGAGAAATCTTTTTTTTTTTTTTTTTTTAATCCGAGAATTCTCGTTTTGTGGAAAACCAGAATCGGGGAAATTTTTTTTTTTTTTTTATCCGAAAATTCTCGTTTTGTGGAAAACGAGAATCAGAAAAAAATTTTTTTTTTTTTTATCCGAGAATTCTCGTTTTGTGGAAAACCAGAATCGGAGAGATTTCTTTTTTCTTTTTTTTTATCCGAGAATTCTCAGGTTTGTGGAAAACGAGAATCGGAGAAAAAATTTTTTTTATTTTTTTTTTTATCGGAGAATTCTCGATTTGTGGAAAACCAGAATCGGAGAAATTTTTTTTTTTTTTTTATCCAGGAATTCTCGTTGTGTGGAAAACCAGAATCGGAGAAATTTTTTTTTTTTTTTTATCCGAGAATTCTCGTTTGGTGGAAAACCAGAATCGGAGAAATCTTTTTTTTTTTTTTTTTATCCGGGAATTCTCGTTTTGTGGAAAACCAGAATCGGGGAAATTTATTTTATTTTTTTTTTTTATCCGAGAATTCTCGTTTTGTGGAAAACCAGAATCGGAGAAATTTTTTTTTTTTTTTTTTATCCGAGATTTCTCGTTTTGTGGAAAACGAGAATCGGAGAATTTTTTTTTTTTTTTTTATCCGAGAATTCTCGTTTTGTGGAAAACGAGAATCGGAGAAATTTTTTTTTTTTTTTTTATCCGAGAATTCTCGTTTTGTGGAAAACGAGAATCGGAGAAATTTTTTTTTTTTTTTTTTTTATCGGAGAATTCTCGTTTTGTGGAAAACGAGAATCGGAGAAATTTTTTTTTTTTTTTATCCGAGAATTCTCGTTTTGTGGAAAACCAGAATCGGACAAATTTTTTTTTTTTTATCCGAGAATTCTCGTTGTCTGGAAAACCAGAATCGGAGAAATTTTTTTTTTTTTTTTATCCGAGAATTCTCGTTTTGTGGAAAACCAGAATCGGAGAAATCTTTTTTTTTTTTTTTTTTTATCCGAGAATTCTCGTTTTGTGGAAAACCAGAATCGGGGAAATTTTTTTTTTTTTTATCCGAAAATTCTCGTTTTGTGGAAAACGAGAATCAGAGAAATTTTTTTTTTTTTTTCATCCGAGAATTCTCGTTTTGTGGAAATCCAGAATCGGAGAGATTTCTTTTTTCTTTTTTTTTATCCGAGAATTCTCAGGTTTGTGGAAAACGAGAATCGGAGAAAAAATTTTTTTTATTTTTTTTTTTTATCGGAGAATTCTCGATTTTATGGAAAACCAGAATCGGAGAAATTTTTTTTTTTTTTTTATCCGGGAATTCTCGTTGTGTGGAAAACCAGAATCGGAGAAATTTTTTTTTTTTTTTTATCCGAGAATTCTCGTTTGGTGGAAAACCAGAATCGGAGAAATCTTTTTTTTTTTTTTTTTTATCCGGGAATTCTCGTTTTGTGGAAAACCAGAATCGGGGAAATTTATTTTTTTTTTTTTTTATCCGAGAATTCTCGTTTTGTGGAAAACCAGAATCGGAGAAATTTTTTTTTTTTTTTTATCCGAGATTTCTCGTTTTGTGGAAAACAAGAATCGGAGAAATTTTTTTTTTTTTTTTATCCGAGAATTCTCGTTTTGTGGAAAACGAGAATCGGAGAAATTTTTTTTTTTTTTTTTTTTTTATCCGAGAATTCTCGTTTTGTGGAAAACGAGAATCGGAGAAATTTTTTTTTTTTTTTTTTTATCCGAGAATTCTCGTTTTGTGGAAAACGAGAATCGGAGAAATTATTTTTTTTTTCTTTTTATCGGAGAATTCTCGTTTTGTGGAAAACGAGAATCGGAGAAATTTTTTTTTTTTTTATCCGAGAATTCTCGTTTTGTGGAAAACCAGAATCGGACAAATTTTTTTTTTTTTGTCCGAGAATTCTCGTTGTCTGGAAAACCAGAATCGGAGAAATTTTTTTTTTTTTTTTTATCCGAGAATTCTCGTTTTGTGGAAAACCAGAATCGGAGAAATCTTTTTTTTTTTTTTTTTTTATCCGAGAATTCTCGTTTTGTGGAAAACGAGAATCGGAGAAATTTTTTTTTTTTTTTTTTTTTATCCGAGGATTCTCGTTTTGTGGAAAACGAGAATCGGAGAAATTTTTTTTTGTCTTTCTTTTATCGGAGAATTCTCGTTTTCTGGAAAACGAGAATCGGAGAAATTTTTTTTTTTTTTTTTTCATCCGAGAATTCTCGTTTTGCGGAAAACGAGAATCGGAGAAATTTTTTTTTTTTTTTGTATCGGAGAATTCTCGTGTTGTGGAAAATCAGAATCGGAGAAATTTTTTTTTTTTTTTTTTTATCCGAGAATTCTCGTTTTGTGGAAAACGAGAATCGGAGAAATTTTTTTTTTTTTTTTTTTTTATCCGAGAATTCTGGTTTTGTGGAAAACGAGAATCGGAGAAATTTTTTTTTTTTTTTTTTTTTATCCGAGAATTCTCGTTTTGTGGAAAACGAGAATCGGAGAAATTTTTTTTTTTTTTTTTATCCGAGAATTCTCGTTTTGTGGAAAACGAGAATCGGAGAAATTTTTTTTTTTTTTTTTTTTATCGGAGAATTCTCTTTTTGTGTAAAACGAGAATCGGAGAAATTTTTTTTTTTTTTTATCCGAGAATTCTCGTTTTGTGGAAAACCAGAATCGGACAAATTTTTTTTTTTTTTTATCCGAGAATTCTCGTTGTCTGGAAAACCAGAATCGGAGAAATTTTTGTTTTTTTTTTTTTATCTGAGAATTCTCGTTTTGTGGAAAACCAGAATCGGAGAAATCTTTTTTTTTTTTTTTTATCCGAGAATTCTCGTTTTGTGGAAAACCAGAATCGGGGAAATTTTTTTTTTTTTTTTTTATCCGAGGATTCTCGTTTTGTGGAAAACGAGAATCGGAGAATTTTTTTTTTTTTTTTTTATCGGAGAATTCTCGTTTTGTGGAAAACGAGAATCGGAGAAATTTTTTTTTTTTTTTTTTTCATCCGAGAATTCTCGTTTTGTGGAAAACGAGAATCGGAGAAATTTTTTTTTTTTTTTGTCCGAGAATTCTCGTTTTTTGGAAAACCAGAATCGGAGAGATTTCTTTTTTTTTTTTTTTATCCGAGAATTCTCAGGTTTGTGGAAAACGAGAATCGGAGAAAATTTTTTTTTTATTTTTTTTTTATCGGGGAATTCTCGTTTTGTGGAAAACCAGAATCGGAGAAATTTTTTTTTTTTTTTTATCCGAGAATTCTCGTTTTGTGGAAAACCAGAATCGGAGAAATCTTTTTTTTTTTTTTTTTATCCGAGAATTCTCGTTTTGTGGAAAACCAGAATCGGGGTAATTTTTTTTTTTTATCCGAGAATTCTCGTTTTGTGGAAAACCAGAATCGGAGAAATTTTTTTTTTGTTTTTTTTTTTATCCGAGAATTCTCGTTTTGTGGAAAACGAGAATCGGAGAAATTTTTTTTTTTTTTTTATCCGAGAATCCTCGTTTTGTGGAAAACGAGAATCAGAGAAATTTTTTTTTTTTTTTTCGTCCGAGAATTCTCGTTTTGTGGAAAACCAGAATCGGAGAGATTTCTTTTTTTTTTTTTTATCCGAGAATTCTCAGGTTTGTGGAAAACAAGAATCGGAGAAAATTTTTTTTTAAATTTTTTTTTTATCGGGGAATTCTCGTTTTGTGGAAAACCAGAATCGGAGAAATTTTTTTTTTTTTTTTATCCGAGAATTCTCGTTGTGTGGAAAACCAGAATCGGAGAAATTTTTTTTTTTTTTTTTATCCGAGAATTCTCGTTTTGTGGAAAACCAGAACTGGAGAAATCTTTTTTTTTTTTTATCCGGGAATTCTCTTTTTGTGAAAAACTCGAATCGGGGAAATTTTTTTTTTTTTTTATCCGAGAATTCTCGTTTTGTGGAAAACGAGAAACGGAGAAATTTTTTTTTTTTTTTATCCGAGAATTCTCGTTTTGTGGAAAACCAGAATCGGAGAAAAAATCTTTTTTTTTTTTGCATCAAGTTGCATCAAGTTGCATCAAGTTGCATCACGTTGCATCAAGTTGCATCAAGTTGCATCAAGTTGCATCAAGTTGCATCAAGTTGCATCAAGTTGCATGAAGTTGCATCAAGTTGCATCAAGTTGCATCAAGTTGCATCAAGTTGCATCAAGTTGCATCAAGTTGCATCCAGTTGCATCAAGTTGCATCATGTTGCATCAAGTTGCATCAAGTTGCATCAAGTTGCATCAAGTTGCATCAAGTTGCATCAAGTTGCATCAAGTTGCATCAAGTTGCATCAAGCTGCATCAAGTTGCATCAAGTTGCATCAAGTTGCATCAAGTTGCATCAAGTTGCATCAAGTTGCATCAGGTTGCATCAGGTTGCATCAGGTTGCATCAAGATGCATCAAGTTGCATCAAGTTGCATCAAGTTGCATCAAGTTGCATCAAGTTGCATTAAGTTGCATCAAGTTGCATCAAGTTGCATCAGGTTGCATCAAGTTGCATCAAGTTGCATCAAGATGCATCAAGTTGCATCAAGTTGCATCAAGTTGCATCAAGTTGCATCAAGTTGCAACAATTTGCATCAAGTTGCATCGAGTTGCATCAAGTTGCATCAAGTTGCATCAAGTTGCATCAAGATGCATCAAGTTGCATCAAGTTGCATCAAGTTGCATCAAGTTGCATCACGTTGCATCACGTTGCATCAATTTGCATCACGTTGCATCAAGTTGCATCACGTTGCATCAAGTTGCATCAAGTTGCATCAAGTTGCATCAAGTTGCATCAAGTTGCATCAAGTTGCATCAAGTTGCATCAAGTTGCATCAACTTGCATCAAGTTGCATCAAGTTGCATCAAGTTGCATCAATTTGCATCAAGTTGCATCAAGTTGCATCAAGTTGCATCAAGTTGCATCAAGTTGCATCAAGATGCATCAAGATGCATCAAGTTGCATCAAGATGCATCAAGATGCATTAAGTTGCATCAAGTTGCATCAAGTTGCATCAAGTTGCATCAAGTTGCATCAAGTTGCATCAAGTTGCATCAAGATGCATCAAGATGCATCAAGTTGCATCAAGTTGCATCAAGAAACGGAGAAATTTTTTCTTTTTTTTTTTTTCCTATCCGAGAATTCTCGTTTTGTGGAAAACTAGAATCGGAGAAATTTTTTTTTTTTTTTATCTGAGAATTCTCGTTTTGTGGAAAACCAGAATCGGACAAATTTTTTTTTTTATCCGAGAATTCTCGGGTTTGCGGAAAACGAGAATCGGAGAAATTTTTTTTTTTTTTATCCGAGAATTCTCGTATTTTGGAAAACGAGAATCGGAGAATTTTTTTTTTTTTTTATCCGAGAATTCTCGTTTTGTGGAAAACGAGAATCGGAGAAATTTTTTTTTTTTTTATCTGAAAATCTCGTTTTGTGGAAAACCAGAATCGGAGAAATTTTTTTTTTTTTATTCCGAGAATTCGCGTTTTGTGGAAAACGAGAATCGGAGAAATTTTTTTTTTTTTTTATCCGAGAATTCTCGTTTTGTGGAAAACCAGAATCGGAGAAATTTTTTTTTTTTTTTTTTTATCCGAGAATTCTCGTTTTATGGAAAACGAGCATCGGAGAAATTTATCTTTTTTTTTGGATCCGAGAATTCTCATTTTGTGGAAAACGAGAATCGGAGAAAATTTTTTTTTTTTTTATCCGAGAATTCTCGTTTTGTGGAAAACGAGAATCGGAGAAATTTTTTTTTTTTTTTTTTATCGGAGAATTCTCGTTTTGTGGAAAACGAGAATCGGAGAAATTTTTTTTTTTTTTATCCGAGAATTCTCGTTTTGTGGAAAACCAGAATCGGAGAAATCTTTTTTTTTTTTTTTTTTTTATCCGAGAATTCTCGTTTTGCGGAAAACGAGAAGCGGAGAAATTTTTTTTTTTTTTTTTTATCGGAGGATTCTCGTTTTGTGGAAAACGAGAATCGGAGAAATTTTTTTTTTTTTTTTTTATCGGAGAATTCTCGTTTTGTGGAAAACGAGAATCGGAGAAATTTTTTTTTTTTTTTTCATCCGAGAATTCTCGTTTTGTGGAAAACGAGAATCGGAGAAATTTTTTTTTATTTTTTTTTTTTATCGGAGAATTCTCGTGTTGTGGAAAACCAGAATCGGAGAAATTTTTTTTTTTTTTTTATCCGAGAATTCTCGTTTTGTGGAAAACCAGAATCGGAGAAATCTTTTTTTTTTTTTCTTTATCCGAGAATTCTCGTTTTGTGGAAAACCAGAATCGGGGAAATTTTTTTTTTTTTTTATCCGAAAATTATCGTTTTGTGGAAAACGAGAATCGGAGAAATTTTTTTTTTTTTTTTTTTTATCCGAGAATTCTCGTTTTGTGGAAAACGAGAATCGGAGAAATTTTTTTTTTTTTTTTTTATCGGAGAATTCTCGTTTTGTGGAAAACGAGAATCGGAGAAATTTTTTTTTTTTTTTATCCGAGAATTCTCGTTTTGTGGAAAACGAGAATCGGAGAAAAATTTTTTTTTTTTTTTTATCGGAGAATTCTCGTTTTGTGGAAAACCAGAATCGGACAAATTTTTTTTTTTTCATCCGAGAATTCTCGTTGTGTGGAAAACCAGAATCGGAGAAATCTTTTTTTTTTTTTTTTTATCCGAGAATTCTCATTTTGTGGAAAACCAGAATCGGGGAAATTTTTTTTTTTTTTATTTTTTATCGGAGAATTCTCGTGTTGTGGAAAATCAGAATCGGAGAAATTTTTTTTTTTTTTTTATCCGAGAATTCTCGTTTTGTGGAAAACCAGAATCGGAGAAATCTTTTTTTTTTTTTTTTTTTTTATCCGAGAATTCTCGTTTTGTGGAAAACCAGAATCGGGGAAATTTTTTTTTTTTCTTTTATCCGAGAATTCTCGTTTTGTGGAAAACGAGAATCGGATAAATTTTTTTTTTTTTTTTTATCCGAGAATTCTCGTTTTGTGGAAAACGAGAATCGGAGAATTTTTTTTTTTTTTTTTTTTTTATCGGAGAATTCTCGTTTTGTGGAAAACGAGAATCGGAGAAATTTTTTTTTTTTTTTTATCCGAGAATTCTCGTTTTGTGGAAAATGAGAATCGGAGAAATTTTTTTTTTTTTTTTTTTATCGGAGAATTCTCGTTTTGTGGAAAACCAGAATCGGACAAATTTTTTTTTTTTATCCGAGAATTCTCGTTGTGTGGAAAACCAGAATCGGAGAAATCTTTTTTTTTTTTTTTTTTTTTATCCGAGAATTCTCATTTTGTGGAAAACCAGAATCGGGGAAATTTTTTTTTTTTTTTTTATCCGAGAATTCTCGTTTTGTGGAAAACGAGAATCGGTGAAATTTTTTTTTTTTTTTTTTTTATCCGAGAATTCTCGTTTTGTGGAAAACGAGAATCGGAGAAATTTTTTTTTTTTTTTTTTTTTATCGGAGAATTCTCGTTTTGTGGAAAACGAGAATCGGAGAAATTTTTTTTTTTTTTTTTTATCCGAGAATTCTCGTTTTGTGGAAAACCAGAATCGGAGAAATCTTTTTTTTTTTTTTTTTTTATCCGAGGATTCTCGTTTTGTGGAAAACGAGAATCGGAGAAATTTTTTTTTTTTTTTTATCGGAGAATTCTCGTTTTGTGGAAAACGAGAATCGGAGAAATTTTTTTTTTTTTTTTTTCATCCGAGAATTCTCGTTTTTTGGAAAACGAGAATCGGAGAAATCTTTTTTTTTTTTATTTTTTATCGGAGAATTCTCGTGTTGTGGAAAATCAGAATCGGAGAAATTTTTTTTTTTTTTTTATCCGAGAATTCTCGTTTTGTGGAAAACCAGAATCGGAGAAATCTTTTTTTTTTTTTTTTTTTTATCCGAGAATTCTCGTTTTGTGGAAAACCAGAATCGGGGAAATTTTTTTTTTTTTTTCTTTTATCCGAGAATTCTCGTTTTGTGGAAAACGAGAATCGGATAAATTTTTTTTTTTTTTTTTATCCGAGAATTCTCGTTTTGTGGAAAACGAGAATCGGAGAAAATTTTTTTTTTTTTTTTTTTATCGGAGAATTCTCGTTTTGTGGAAAACGAGAATCGGAGAAATTTTTTTTTTTTTTTTTATCCGAGAATTCTCGTTTTGTGGAAAATGAGAATCGGAGAAATTTTTTTTTTTTTTTTTATCGGAGAATTCTCGTTTTGTGGAAAACCAGAATCGGACAAATTTTTTTTTTTTTATCCGAGAATTCTCGTTGTGTGGAAAACCAGAATCGGAGAAATCTTTTTTTTTTTTTTTTTTTTATCCGAGAATTCTCATTTTGTGGAAAACCAGAATCGGGGAAATTTTTTTTTTTTTTATCCGAGAATTCTCGTTTTGTGGAAAACGAGAATCGGAGAAATTTTTTTTTTTTTTTTTTTATCCGAGAATTCTCGTTTTGTGGAAAACGAGAATCGGAGAAATTTTATTTTTTTTTTTTTTTTATCGGAGAATTCTCGTTTTGTGGAAAACGAGAATCGGAGAAATTTTTTTTTTTTTTTTTATCCGAGAATTCTCGTTTTGTGGAAAACCAGAATCGGAGAAATCTTTTTTTTTTTTTTTTTTATCCGAGGATTCTCGTTTTGTGGAAAACGAGAATCGGATAAATTTTTTTTTTTTTTTTTATCGGAGAATTCTCGTTTTGTGGAAAACGAGAATCGGAGAAATTTTTTTTTTTTTTTTTTTCATCCGAGAATTCTCGTTTTTTCGAAAACGAGAATCGGAGAAATTTTTTTTTTTTTTTTTTATCGGAGAATTCTCGTGTTGTGGAAAATCAGAATCGGAGAATTTCTTTTTTTTTTTTTTATCCGAGAATTCTCGTTTTGTGGAAAACCAGAATCGGAGAAATCTTTTGCTTTTTTTTTTTTTTATCCGAGAATTCTCGTTTTGTGGAGAACCAGAATCGGGGAAATTTTTTTTTTTTTTTTTTTATCCGAGAACTCTCGTTTTGTGGAAAACGAGAATCGAAGAAATTTTTTTTTTTTTTTTTTTATCGGAGAATTCTCGTTTTCCGGAAAACGAGAATCGGAGAAATTTTTTTTTTTTTTTTATCCGAGAATTCTCGTTTTGTGGAAAACGAGAATCGGAGAAAAAAAAATTTTTTTTTTTTTATCGGAGAATTCTCGTTTTGTGGAAAACCAGAGTCGGACAAATTTTTTTTTTTTTTTTATCCGAGAATTCTCGTTGTGTGGAAAACGAGAATCGGAGAAATTTTTTTTTTTTTTTTTATCGGAGAATTCTCGTTTTGTGGAAAACGAGAATCGGAGAAATTTTTTTTTTTTTTTTTTTTATCGGAGAATTCTCGTTTTGTGGAAAACGAGAATCGGAGAAATTTTTTTTTTTTTTTTTATCCGAGAATTCTCGTTTTGTGGAAAATGAGAATCGGAGAAATTTTTTTTTTTTTTTTTTTATCGGAGAATTCTCGTTTTGTGGAAAACCAGAATCGGACAAATTTTTTTTTTTTATCCGAGAATTCTCGTTGTGTGGAAAACCAGAATCGGAGAAATCTTTTTTTTTTTTTTTTTTTATCCGAGAATTCTCATTTTGTGGAAAACCAGAATCGGGGAAATTTTTTTTTTTTTTTTATCCGAGAATTCTCGTTTTGTGGAAAACGAGAATCGGAGAAATTTTTTTTTTTTTTTTTTTATCCGAGAATTCTCGTTTTGTGGAAAACGAGAATCGGAGAAATTTTTTTTTTTTTTTTTTTTATCGGAGAATTCTCGTTTTGTGGAAAACGAGAATCGGAGAAATTTTTTTTTTTTTTTTTTTTATCGGAGAATTCTCGTTTTGTGGAAAACGAGAATCGGAGAAATTTTTTTTTTTTTTTTTATCCGAGAATTCTCGTTTTGTGGAAAATGAGAATCGGAGAAATTTTTTTTTTTTTTTTTTTATCGGAGAATTCTCGTTTTGTGGAAAACCAGAATCGGACAAATTTTTTTTTTTTTATCCGAGAATTCTCGTTGTGTGGAAAACCAGAATCGGAGAAATCTTTTTTTTTTTTTTTTTTTTATCCGAGAATTCTCATTTTGTGGAAAACCAGAATCGGGGAAATTTTTTTTTTTTTTTTATCCGAGAATTCTCGTTTTGTGGAAAACGAGAATCGGAGAAATTTTTTTTTTTTTTTTTTTATCCGAGAATTCTCGTTTTGTGGAAAACGAGAATCGGAGAAATTTTTTTTTTTTTTTTTATCCGAGAATTCTCGTTTTGTGGAAAACCAGAATCGGAGAAATCTTTTTTTTTTTTTTTTTTTATCCGAGGATTCTCGTTTTGTGGAAAACGAGAATCGGATAAATTTTTTTTTTTTTTTTTATCGGAGAATTCTCGTTTTGTGGAAAACGAGAATCGGAGAAATTTTTTTTTTTTTTTTTTTCATCCGAGAATTCTCGTTTTTTCGAAAACGAGAATCGGAGAAATTTTTTTTTTTTTTTTTTATCGGAGAATTCTCGTGTTGTGGAAAATCAGAATCGGAGAATTTCTTTTTTTTTTTTTTATCCGAGAATTCTCGTTTTGTGGAAAACCAGAATCGGAGAAATCTTTTGCTTTTTTTTTTTTTTATCCGAGAATTCTCGTTTTGTGGAGAACCAGAATCGGGGAAATTTTTTTTTTTTTTTTTTTTATCCGAGAACTCTCGTTTTGTGGAAAACGAGAATCGAAGAAATTTTTTTTTTTTTTTTTTTATCGGAGAATTCTCGTTTTCCGGAAAACGAGAATCGGAGAAATTTTTTTTTTTTTTTTTATCCGAGAATTCTCGTTTTGTGGAAAACGAGAATCGGAGAAAAAAAAATTTTTTTTTTTTTATCGGAGAATTCTCGTTTTGTGGAAAACCAGAGTCGGACAAATTTTTTTTTTTTTTTTATCCGAGAATTCTCGTTGTGTGGAAAACGAGAATCGGAGAAATTTTTTTTTTTTTTTTTATCGGAGAATTCTCGTTTTGTGGAAAACGAGAATCGGAGAAATTTTTTTTTTTTTTTTTTTTTATCGGAGAATTCTCGTTTTGTGGAAAACGAGAATCGGAGAAATTTTTTTTTTTTTTTTATCCGAGAATTCTCGTTTTGTGGAAAATGAGAATCGGAGAAATTTTTTTTTTTTTTTTTTTATCGGAGAATTCTCGTTTTGTGGAAAACCAGAATCGGACAAATTTTTTTTTTTTTATCCGAGAATTCTCGTTGTGTGGAAAACCAGAATCGGAGAAATCTTTTTTTTTTTTTTTTTTTTATCCGAGAATTCTCATTTTGTGGAAAACCAGAATCGGGGAAATTTTTTTTTTTTTTTTATCCGAGAATTCTCGTTTTGTGGAAAACCAGAATCGGAGAAATTTTTTTTTTTTTTTTTTTATCCGAGAATTCTCGTTTTGTGGAAAACGAGAATCGGAGAAATTTTTTTTTTTTTTTTTTTTATCGGAGAATTCTCGTTTTGTGGAAAACGAGAATCGGAGAAATTTTTTTTTTTTTTTTTTATCCGAGAATTCTCGTTTTGTGGAAAACCAGAATCGGAGAAATCTTTTTTTTTTTTTTTTTTTATCCGAGGATTCTCGTTTTGTGGAAAACGAGAATCGGAGAAATTTTTTTTTTTTTTTTTTATCGGAGAATTCTCGTTTTGTGGAAAACGAGAATCGGAGAAATTTTTTTTTTTTTTTTTTCATCCGAGAATTCTCGTTTTTTGGAAAACGAGAATCGGAGAAATTTTTTTTTTTTTTTTTTTTATCGGAGAATTCTCGTGTTGTGGAAAATCAGAATCGGAGAATTTCTTTTTTTTTTTTTATCCGAGAATTCTCGTTTTGTGGAAAACCAGAATCGGAGAAATCTTTTGTTTTTTTTTTTTTTTTATCCGAGAATTCTCGTTTTGTGGAGAACCAGAATCGGGGAAATTTTTTTTTTTTTTTTTTTATCCGAGAACTCTCGTTTTGTGGAAAACGAGAATCGAAGAAATTTTTTTTTTTTTTTTTTTATCGGAGAATTCTCGTTTTCCGGAAAACGAGAATCGGAGATATTTTTTTTTTTTTTTTTTATCCGAGAATTCTCGTTTTGTGGAAAACGAGAATCGGAGAAAAAAAATATTTTTTTTTTTTTATCGGAGAATTCTCGTTTTGTGGAAAACCAGAGTCGGACAAATTTTTTTTTTTTTTTATCCGAAAATTCTCGTTGTGTGGAAAACCAGAATCGGAGAAATCTTTTTTTTTTTTTTTTTTATCCGAGAATTCTCGTTTTGTGGAAAACCAGAATCGGGAAAATTTTTTTTTTTTTTATCCGAGAATTCTCGTTTTGTGGAAAACGAGAATCGGAGAAATTTTTTTTTTTTTTTTTATCGGGAAATCATCTTTTTGTGGAAAACCAGAATCGGAGAGATTTCTTTTTTTTTTTTTTTATCCGAGAATTCCCAGGTTTGTGGAAAACGAGAATCGGAGAAAATTCTTTTTTTATTTTTTTTTTTATCGGAGAATTCTCAGTTTGTGGAAAACCAGAATCGGAGAAATTTTTTTTTTTTTTTATCCGAGAATTCTCGTTGTGTGGAAAACCAGAATCGGAGAAATTTTTTTTTTTTTTTTATCCGAGAATTCTCGTTTTGTGGAAAACCAGAATCGGAGAAATCTTTTTTTTTTTTTTTTTTTATCCGGGAATTCTCGTTTTGTGGAAAACCAGAATCGGGGAAATTTTTTTTTTTTTTTTATCCGAGAATTCTCTTTTTGTGGAAAACGAGAAACGGAGAAATTTTTTCTTTTTTTTTTTTTTTTATCGGAGAATTCTCGTTTTGTGGAAAACCAGAATCGGAGAAATTTTTTTTTTTTTTTTATCCGAGAATTCTCGTTTTGTGGAAAACGAGAATCGGAGAAATTTTTTTTTTTTTTTTAATCCGAGAATTCTCGTTTTGTGGAAAACGAGAATCGGAGAAATTTTTTTTTTTTTTTTTATCCGAGAATTCTCGTTTTGTGGAAAACGAGAATCGGAGAAGTTTTTTTTTTTTTTTTTTTTTTTATCCGAGAATTCTCGTTTTGTGGAAAACGAGAATCGGAGAAAAAAAAATTTTTTTTTTTTTATCCGAGAATTCTCGTTTTGTGGAAAACGAGAATCGGAGAAATTTTTTTTTTTTTTTATCGGAGAATTCTCGTTTTGTGGAAAACGAGAATCGGAGAAATTTTTTTTTTTTTTTTATCCGAGAATTCTCGTTTTGTGGAAAACCAGAATCGGACAAATTTTTTTTTTTTTATCCGAGAATTCTCGTTGTCTGGAAAACCAGAATCGGAGAAATTTTTTTTTTTTTTTTTTATCCGAGAATTCTCGTTTTGTGGAAAACCAGAATCGGAGAAATCTTTTTTTTTTTTTTTTTTATCCGAGAATTCTCGTTTTGTGGAAAACGAGAATCGGAGAAATTTTTTTTTTTTTTTTTTTTTTATCCGAGGATTCTCGTTTTGTGGAAAACGAGAATCGGAGAATTTTTTTTTTTTTTTTATCGGAGAATTCTCGTTTTGTGGAAAACGAGAATCGGAGAAATTTTTTTTTTTTTTTTCATCCGAGAATTCTCGTTTTGTGGAGAACGAGAATCGGAGAAATTTTTTTTTTTTTTTTTTTATCGGAGAATTCTCGTGCTGTGGAAAATCAGAATCGGAGAAATTTTTTTTTTTTTTTTTTTTTTCCGAGAATTCTCGTTTTGTGGAAAACCAGAATCGGAGAAATCTTTTTTTTTTTTTTTTTATCCGAGAATTCTCGTTTTGTGGAAAACCAGAATCGGGGAAATTTTTTTTTTTTTTTATCGGAGAATTCTCGTTTTGTGGAAAACCAGAATCGGACAAATTTTTTTTTTTTTTTTTATCCGTGAATTCTCGTTGTGTGGAAAACCAGAATCGGAGAAATTTTTTTTTTTTCTTTTATCCGAGAATTCTCGTTTTGTGGAAAACCAGAATCGGAGAAATCTTTTTTTTTTTTTTTTATCCGAGAATTCTCGTTTTGTGGAAAACCAGAATCGGGGAAATTTTTTTTTTTTTTTTATCCGAGAATTCTCGTTTTGTGGAAAACGAGAATCGGAGAAATTTTTTTTTTTTTTTTTTATCCGAGAATTCTCGTTTTGTGGAAAACCAGAATCGGAGAAATCTTTTTTTTTTTTTTTCTTTTTTATCCGAGAATTCTCGTTTTGTGGAAAACCAGAATCGGGGAAATTTTTTTTTTTTTTTTATCCGAGAATTCTCGTTTTGTGGAAAACGAGAATCAGAGAAATTTTTTTTTTTTTTTTATCCGAGAATTCTCGTTTTGTGGAAAACCAGAATCGGAGAGATTTCTTTTTTTTTTTTTTTATCCGAGAATTCTCAGGTTTGTGGAAAACGAGAATCGGAGAAAATTTTTTTTTATTCTTTTTTTTATCGGAGAATTCTCGTTTTGTGGAAAACCAGAATCGGAGAAATTTTTTTTTTTTTTTATCCGAGAATTCTCGTTGTGTGGAAAACCAGAATCGGAGAAATTTTTTTTTTTTTTTTATCCGAGAATTCTCGTTTTGTGGAAAACCAGAATCGGAGAAATCTTTTTTTTTTTTTTTTTTTTATCCGGGAATTCTCGTTTTGTGGAAAACCAGAATCGGGGAATTTTTTTTTTTTTTTTATCCGAGAATTCTCGTTTTGTGGAAAACGAGAAACGGAGAAATTTTTTCTTTTTTTTTTTTTTTTATCCGAGAATTCTCGTTTTGTGGAAAACCAGAATCGGAGAAATTTTTTTTTTTTTTTTTAATCCGAGAATTCTCGTTTTGTGGAAAACGAGAATCGGAGAAATTTTTTTTTTTTTTTTTTTTATCCGAGAATTCTCGTTTTGTGGAAAACGAGAATCGGAGAAATTTTTTTTTTTTTTTTTTATCCGAGAATTCCCGTTTTGTGGAAAACGAGAATCGGAGAAAAAAAAATTTTTTTTTTTTTTATCCGAGAATTCTCGTTTTGTGGAAAACGAGAATCGGAGAAATTTTTTTTTTTTTTTTATCGGAGAATTCTCGTTTTGTGGAAAACGAGAATCGGAGAAATTTTTTTTTTTTTTTTATCCGAGAATTCTCGTTTTGTGGAAAACCAGAATCGGAGAAATCTTTTTTTTTTTTTTTTTTTATCCGAGAATTCTCGTTTTGCGGAAAACGAGAAGCGGAGAAATTTTTTTTTTTTTTTTTTTTTATCGGAGGATTCTCGTTTTGTGGAAAACGAGAATCGGAGAAATTTTTTTTTTTTTTTTTTTATCGGAGAATTCTCGTTTTGTGGAAAACGAGAATCGGAGAAATTTTTTTTTTTTTTTTCATCCGAGAATTCTCGTTTTGTGGAAAACGAGAATCGGAGAAATTTTTTTTTATTTTTTTTTTTTATCAGAGAATTCTCGTGTTGTGGAAAACCAGAATCGGAGAAGTTTTTTTTTTTTTTTTTTATCCGAGAATTCTCGTTTTGTGGAAAACCAGAATCGGAGAAATCTTTTTTTTTTTTTTTTTCTTTATCCGAGAATTCTCGTTTTGTGGAAAACCAGAATCGGGGAAATTTTTTTTTTTTTTTTTTATCCGAAAATTCTCGTTTTGTGGAAAACGAGAATCGGAGAAATTTTTTTTTTTTTTTTTTTTTTTATCCGAGAATTCTCGTTTTGTGGAAAACGAGAATCGGAGAAATTTTTTTTTTTTTTTTTTATCGGAGAATTCTCGTTTTGTGGAAAACGAGAATCGGAGAAATTTTTTTTTTTTTTTTATCCGAGAATTCTCGTTTTGTGGAAAACGAGAATCGGAGAAAAATTTTTTTGTTTTTTTTATCGGAGAATTCTCGTTTTGTGGAAAACCAGAATCGGACAAATTTTTTTTTTTTTTTATCCGAGAATTCTCGTTGTGTGGAAAACCAGAATCGGAGAAATCTTTTTTTTTTTTTTTTTTTATCCGAGAATTCTCATTTTGTGGAAAACCAGAATCGGGGAAATTTTTTTTTTTTTTATTTTTTATCGGAGAATTCTCGTGTTGTGGAAAATCAGAATCGGAGAAATTTTTTTTTTTTTTTTATCCGAGAGTTCTCGTTTTGTGGAAAACCAGAATCGGAGAAATCTTTTTTTTTTTTTTTTTTTTATCCGAGAATTCTCGTTTTGTGGAAAACCAGAATCGGGGAAATTTTTTTTTTTTCTTTTATCCGAGAATTCTCGTTTTGTGGAAAACGAGAATCGGATAAATTTTTTTTTTTTTTATCCGAGAATTCTCGTTTTGTGGAAAACGAGAATCGGAAGAATTTTTTTTTTTTTTTTTTTTATCGGAAAATTCTCGTTTTGTGGAAAACGAGAATCGGAGAAATTTTTTTTTTTTTTTTTATCCGAGAATTCTCGTTTTGTGGAAAATGAGAATCGGAGAAATTTTTTTTTTTTTTTTTATCGGAGAATTCTCGTTTTGTGGAAAACCAGAATCGGACAAATTTTTTTTTTTTTATCCGAGAATTCTCGTTGTGTGGAAAACCAGAATCGGAGAAATCTTTTTTTTTTTTTTTTTTTTTATCCGAGAATTCTCATTTTGTGGAAAACCAGAATCGGGGAAATTTTTTTTTTTTTTTTTATCCGAGAATTCTCGTTTTATGGAAAACGAGAATCGGAGAAATTTTTTTTTTTTTTTTTTATCGGAGAATTCTCGTTTTGTGGAAAACGAGAATCGGAGAAATTTTTTTTTTTTTTTTTTTATCGGAGAATTCTCGTTTTGTGGAAAACGAGAATCGGAGAAATTTTTTTTTTTTTTTTATCCGAGAATTCTCGTTTTGTGGAAAACCAGAATCGGAGAAATCTTTTTTTTTTTTTTTTTATCCGAGGATTCTCGTTTTGTGGAAAACGAGAATCGGAGAAAATTTTTTTTTTTTTTTTATCGGAGAATTCTCGTTTTGTGGAAAACGAGAATCGGAGAAATTTTTTTTTTTTTTTTTTTTTCATCCGAGAATTCTCGTTTTTTGGAAAACGAGAATCGGAGAAATTTTTTTTTTTTTTTTATCGGAGAATTCTCGTGTTGTGGAAAATCAGAATCGGAGAATTTTTTTTTTTTTTTTTTTATCCGAGAATTCTCGTTTTGTGGAAAACCAGAATCGGAGAAATCTTTTGTTTTTTTTTTTTTTTTATCCGAGAATTCTCGTTTTGTGGAGAACCAGAATCGGGGAAATTTTTTTTTTTTTTTTTTATCCGAGAATTCTCGTTTTGTGGAAAACGAGAATCGGAGAATTTTTTTTTTTTTTTTTTTATCCGAGAACTCTCGTTTTGTGGAAAACGAGAATCGGAGAATTTTTTTTTTTTTTTTTTTATCGGAGAATTCTCGTTTTGTGGAAAACGAGAATCGGAGAAATTTTTTTTTTTTTTTTTATCCGAGAATTCTCGTTTTGTGGAAAACGAGAATCGGAGAAAAAAAATATTTTTTTTTTTTTATCGGAGAATTCTCGTTTTGTGGAAAACCAGAGTCGGACAAATATTTTTTTTTTCTTTTATCCGAGAATTCTCGTTGTGTGGAAAACCAGAATCGGAGAAATCTTTTTTTTTTTTTTTTTTATCCGAGAATTCTCGTTTTGTGGAAAACCAGAATCGGGGAAATTTTTTTTTTTTTTTATCCGAGAATTCTCGTTTTGTGGAAAACGAGAATCGGAGAAATTTTTTTTTTTTTTTTTATCGGGGAATCCTCTTTTTGTGGAAAAAGAGAATCGGAGAAATTTTTTTTTTTTTTTTATCGGAGAATTCTCGTTTTGTGGAAAACCAGAATCGGAGAAATCTTTTTTTTTTTTTTTTTTTTTATCCGAGAATTCTCGTTTTGTGGAAAACCAGAACTGGGGAAATTTTTTTTTTTTTTATCCGAGAATTCTCGTTTTGTGGAAAACGAGAATCAGAGAAATTTTTTTTTTTTTTTTATCCGAGAATTCTCGTTTTGTGGAAAACCAGAATCGGAGAGATTTCTTTTTTTTTTTTTTTATCCGAGAATTCTCAGGTTTGTGGAAAACGAGAATCGGAGAAAATTCTTTTTTTATTTTTTTTTTTATCGGAGAATTCTCGTTTTGTGGAAAACCAGATTCGGAGAAATTTTTTTTTTTTTTTTATCCGAGAATTCTCGTTGTGTGGAAAACCAGAATCGGAGAAATTTTTTTTTTTTTTTATCCGAGAATTCTCGTTTTGTGGAAAACCAGAATCGGAGAAATCTTTTTTTTTTTTTTTTTTTTATCCGGGAATTCTCGTTTTGTGGAAAACCAGAATCGGGGAAATTTTTTTTTTTTTTTATCCGAGAATTCTCGTTTTGTGGAAAACGAGAAACGGAGAAATTTTTTCTTTTTTTTTTTTTTTATCCGAGAATTCTCGTTTTGTGGAAAACCAGAATCGGAGAAATTTTTTTTTTTTTTTATCCGAGAATTCTCGTTTTGTGGAAAACGAGAATCGGAGAAATTTTTTTTTTTTTTTTTAATCCGAGAATTCTCGTTTTGTGGAAAACGAGAATCGGAGAAATTTTTTTTTTTTTTTTTTTATCCGAGAATTCTCGTTTTGTGGAAAACGAGAATCGGAGAAGTTTTTTTTTTTTTTTTTTTTTTTATCCGAGAATTCTCGTTTTGTGGAAAACGAGAATCGGAGAAAAAAAAATTTTTTTTTTTATCCGAGAATTCTCGTTTTGTGGAAAACGAGAATCGGAGAAATTTTTTTTTTTTTTTTATCGGAGAATTCTCGTTTTGTGGAAAACGAGAATCGGAGAAATTTTTTTTTTTTTTTTATCCGAGAATTCTCGTTTTGTGGAAAACCAGAATCGGACAAATTTTTTTTTTTTTATCCGAGAATTCTCGTTGTCTGGAAAACCAGAATCGGAGAAATTTTTTTTTTTTTTTTTATCCGAGAATTCTCGTTTTGTGGAAAACCAGAATCGGAGAAATCTTTTTTTTTTTTTTTTTTATCCGAGAATTCTCGTTTTGTGGAAAACGAGAATCGGAGAAATTTTTTTTTTTTTTTTTTTTTATCCGAGGATTCTCGTTTTGTGGAAAACGAGAATCGGAGAATTTTTTTTTTTTTTTTTATCGGAGAATTCTCGTTTTGTGGAAAACGAGAATCGGGGAAATTTTTTTTTTTTTTTTTTCATCCGAGAATTCTCGTTTTGTGGAGAACGAGAATCGGAGAAATTTTTTTTTTTTTTTTTTCATCCGAGAATTCTCGTTTTGTGGAAAACGAGAATCGGAGAAATTTTTTTTTTTTTTTTTTTTATCGGAGAATTCTCGTGCTGTGGAAAATCAGAATCGGAGAAATTTTTTTTTTTTTTTTTTTTTCCGAGAATTCTCGTTTTGTGGAAAACCAGAATCGGAGAAATCTTTTTTTTTTTTTTTTTATCCGAGAATTCTCGTTTTGTGGAAAACCAGAATCGGGGAAATTTTTTTTTTTTTTTTTATCCGAGAATTCTCGTTTTGTGGAAAACGAGAATCGGAGAAAAAAATTTTATTTTTTTTTTTATCGGAGAATTCTCGTTTTGTGGAAAACCAGAATCGGACAAATTTTTTTTTTTTTTTTATCCGTGAATTCTCGTTGTGTGGAAAACCAGAATCGGAGAAATTTTTTTTTTTCTTTTATCCGAGAATTCTCGTTTTGTGGAAAACCAGAATCGGAGAAATCTTTTTTTTTTTTTTTTTTTATCCGAGAATTCTCGTTTTGTGGAAAACCAGAATCGGGGAAATTTCTTTTTTTTTTTTTATCCGAGAATTCTCGTTTTGTGGAAAACGAGAATCGGAGAAATTTTTTTTTTTTTTTTTATCCGAGAATTCTCGTTTTGTGGAAAACGAGAATCGGAGAAATTTTTTTTTTTTTTTTATCCGAGAATTCTCGTTTCGTGGAAAACCAGAATTGGAGAAATCTTTTTTTTTTTTTTTTCTTTTTTATCCGAGAATTCTCGTTTTGTGGAAAATGAGAATCAGAGAAATTTTTTTTTTTTTTTTTATCCGAGAATTCTCGTTTTGTGGAAAACCAGAATCGGAGAGATTTCTTTTTTTTTTTTTTTATCCGAGAATTCTCAGGTTTGTGGAAAACGAGAATCGGAGAAAATTTTTTTTTATTCTTTTTTTTATCGGAGAATTCTCGTTTTGTGGAAAACCAGAATCGGAGAAATTTTTTTTTTTTTTTTATCCGAGAATTCTCGTTGTGTGGAAAACCAGAATCGGAGAAATTTTTTTTTTTTTTTTTTCCAAGAATTCTCGTTTTGTGGAAAACCAGAATCGGAGAAATCTTTTTTTTTTTTTTTTTTATCCGGGAATTCTCGTTTTGTGGAAAACCAGAATCGGGGAAATTTTTTTTTTTTTTTATCCGAGAATTCTCGTTTTGTGGAAAACGAGAAACGGAGAAATTTTTTCTTTTTTTTTTTTTTTTATCCGAGAATTCTCGTTTTGTGGAAAACCAGAATCGGAGAAATTTTTTTTTTTTTTTTTATCCGAGAATTCTCGTTTTGTGGAAAACGAGAATCGGAGAAATCTTTTTTTTTTTTTTTAATCCGAGAATTCTCGTTTTGTGGAAAACGAGAATCGGAGAAATTTTTTTTTTTTTTTTTTATCCGAGAATTCTCGTTTTGTGGAAAACGAGAATCGGAGAAATTTTTTTTTTTTTTTTTTTTATCCGAGAATTCCCGTTTTGTGGAAAACGAGAATCGGAGAAAAAAAATTTTTTTTTTTTTTTATCCGAGAATTCTCGTTTTGTGGAAAACGAGAATCGCAGAAATTTTTTTTTTTTTTTTATCGGAGAATTCTCGTTTTGTGGAAAACGAGAATCGGAGAAATTTTTTTTTTTTTTTTATCCGAGAATTCTGGTTTTGTGGAAAACCAGAATCGGACAAATTTTTTTTTTTATCCGAGAATTCTCGTTGTCTGGAAAACCAGAATCGGAGAAATTTTTTTTTTTTTTTTTTATCCGAGAATTCTCGTTTTGTGGAAAACCAGAATCGGAGAAATCTTTTTTTTTTTTTTTTTTTTATCCGAGAATTCTCGTTTTGTGGAAAACGAGAATCGGAGAAATTTTTTTTTTTTTTTTTTTTTATCCGAGGATTCTCGTTTTGTGGAAAACGAGAATCGGAGAATTTTTTTTTTTTTTTTTATCGGAGAATTCTCGTTTTGTGGAAAACAAGAATCGGAGAAATTTTTTTTTTTTTTTTTCATCCGAGAATTCTCGTTTTGTGGAGAACGAGAATCGGAGAAATTTTTTTTTTTTTTTTTTTAATTACAGAATTCTCGTTTTGTGGAAAACGAGAATCGGAGAAATTTTTTTTTTTTTTTTTTTATCGGAGAATTCTCGTGCTGTGGAAAATCAGAATCGGAGAAATTTTTTTTTTTTTTTTTTTTCTCCGAGAATTCTCGTTTTGTGGAAAACCCGAATCGGAGAAATCTTTTTTTTTTTTTTTTTTTATCCGAGAATTCTCGTTTTGTGGAAAACCAGAATCGGGGAAATTTTTTTTTTTTTTTTATCCGAGAATTCTCGTTTTGTGGAAAACGAGAATCGGAGAAATTTTTTGTTTTTTTTATCCGAGAATTCTCGTTTCGTGGAAAACGAGAATCGGAGAAAAAAAATTTTTTTTTTTTTTATCGGAGAATTCTCGTTTTGTGGAAAACCAGAATCGGACAAATTTTTTTTTTTTTTTTATCCGTGAATTCTCGTTGTGTGGAAAACCAGAATCGGAGAAATTTTTTTTTTTTTTTTATCCGAGAATTCTCGTTTTGTGGAAAACCAGAATCGGAGAAATCTTTTTTTTTTTTTTTTTTATCCGAGAATTCTCGTTTTGTGGAAAACCAGAATCGGGGAAATTTTTTTTTTTTTATCCGAGAATTCTCGTTTTGTGGAAAACGAGAATCGGAGAAATTTTTTTTTTTTTTTATCCGAGAATTCTCGTTTTGTGGAAAACGAGAATCGGAGAAATTTTTTTTTTTTTTTTATCCGAGAATTCTCGTTTCGTGGAAAACGAGTATCGGAGAAAAAAAATTTTTTTTTTTTTTTATCGGAGAATTCTCCTTTTGTGGAAAACCAGAATCGGACAAATTTTTTTTTTTTTTTATCCGTGAATTCTCGTTGTGTGGAAAACCAGAATCGGAGAAATTTTTTTTTTTTTTTTATCCGAGAATTCTCGTTTTGTGGAAAACCAGAATCGGAGAAATCTTTTTTTTTTTTTTTTTTTATCCGAGAATTCTCGTTTTGTGGAAAACCAGAATCGGGGAAATTTTTTTTTTTTTTTATCCGAGAATTCTCGTTTTGTGGAAAACGAGAATCGGAGAAATTTTTTTTTTTTTTTTATCCGAGATTTCTCGTTTTGTGGAAAACCAGAATCAGAGAAATCTTTTTTTTTTTTTTTTTTTTTTATCCGAGAATTCTCGTTTTGTGGAAAACCAGAATCGGGGAAATTTTTTTTTTTTTTTATCCGAGAATTCTCGTTTTGTGGAAAACGAGAATCAGAGAAATTTTTTTTTTTTTTTTATCCGAGAATTCTCGTTTTGTGGAAAACCAGAATCGGAGAGATTTCTTTTTTTTTTTTTTTTATCCGAGAATTCTCAGGTTTGTGGAAAACGAGAATCGGAGAAAATTTTTTTTTATTCTTTTTTTTATCGGAGAATTCTCGTTTTGTGGAAAACCAAAATCGGAGAAATTTTTTTTTTTTTTTTATCCGAGAATTCTCGTTGTGTGGAAAACCAGAATCGGAGAAATTTTTTTTTTTTTTTTTATCCGAGAATCCTGGTTTTGTGGAAAACCAGAATCGGAGAAATCTTTTTTTTTTTTTTTTTTTATCCGGGAATTCTCGTTTTGTGGAAAACCAGAATCGGAGAAATTTTTTTTTTTTTTTAATCCGAGAATTCTCGTTTTGTGGAAAACGAGAATCGGAGAAATTTTTTTTTTTTTTTTTATCCGAGAATTCTCGTTTTGTGGAAAACGAGAATCGGAGAAATTTTTTTTTTTTTTTTTTATCCGAGAATTCTCGTTTTGTGGAAAACGAGAATCGGAGAAATTTTTTTTTTTTTTTTTTTTTATCCGAGGATTCTCGTTTTGTGGAAAACCAGAATCGGAGAATTTTTTTTTTTTTTTATCGGAGAATTCTTGTTTTGTGGAAAACGAGAATCGGGGAAATTTTTTTTTTTTTTTTCATCCGAGAATTCTCGTTTTGTGGAGAACGAGAATCGGAGAAAATTTTTTTTTTTTTTTCATCCGAGAATTCTCGTTTTGTGGAAAACGAGAATCAGAGAAATTTTTTTTTTTTTTTTTTATCGGAGAATTCTCGTGCTGTGGAAAATCAGAATCGGAGAAATTTTTTTTTTTTTTTTTTTTCCGAGAATTCTCGTTTTGTGGAAAACCAGAATCGGAGAAATCTTTTTTTTTTTTTTTTTTTTATCCGAGAATTCTCGTTTTGTGGAAAACCAGAATCGGGGAAATTTTTTTTTTTTTTTTATCCGAGAATTCTCGTTTTGTGGAAAACGAGAATCGGAGAGATTTCTTTTTTTTTTTTTTTATCCGAGAATTCTCAGGTTTGTGGAAAACGAGAATCGGAGAAAATTTTTTTTTATTCTTTTTTTTATCGGAGAATTCTCGTTTTGTGGAAAACCAGAATCGGAGAAATTTTTTTTTTTTTTTTATCCGAGAATTCTCGTTGTGTGGAAAACCAGAATCGGAGAAATTTTTTTTTTTTTTTTTATCCGAGAATTCTCGTTTTGTGGAAAACCAGAATCGGAGAAATCTTTTTTTTTTTTTTTTTTATCCGGGAATTCTCGTTTTGTGGAAAACCAGAATCGGGGAAATTTTTTTTTTTTTTTTATCCGAGAATTCTCGTTTTGTGGAAAACGAGAAACGGAGAAATTTTTTTTTTTTTTTTTATCCGAGAATTCTCGTTTTGTGGACAACCAGAATCGGAGAAATTTTTTTTTTTTTTTTATCCGAGAATTCTCGTTTTGTGGAAAACGAGAATCGGAGAAATTTTTTTTTTTTTTCTTAACCGAGAATTCTCGTTTTGTGGAAAACGAGAATCGGAGAAATTTTTTTTTTTTTTTTATCCGAGAATTCTCGTTTTGTGGAAAACGAGAATCGGAGAAATTTTTTTTTTTTTTTTTTTTATCCGACAATTCTCGTTTTGTGGAAAACGAGAATCGGAGAAATTTTTTTTTTTTTTTATCCGAGAATTCTCGTTTTGTGGAAAACGAGAATCGGAGAAATTTTTTTTTTTTTTTTTTTTTTATCCGAGAATTCTCGTTTTGTGGAAAACGAGAATCGGAGAAAAAATTTTTTTTATTTTTTTTTTTATCGGAGAATTCTTGTTTTGTGGAAAACCAGAATCGGAGAAATTTTTTTTTTTTTTTATCCGAGAATTCTCGTTGTGTGGAAAACCAGAATCGGAGAAATTTTTTTTTTTTTTTTTTATCCGAGAATTCTCGTTTTGTGGAAAACCAGAATCGGAGAAATCTTTTTTTTTTTTTTTTTATCCGAGAATTCTCGTTTTGTGGAAAACCAGAATCGGGGAAATGTTTTTTTTTATTTTTTTTATCCGAGAATTCTCGTTTTGTGGAAAACCAGAATCGGAGAAAGTTTTTTTTTTTTTTATCCGAGAATTCTCGTTTTGTGGAAAACGAGAATCAGAGAAATTTTTTTTTTTTTTTTTATCCGAGAATTCTCGTTTTGTGGAAAACGAAAATCGGAGAAATTTTTTTTTTTTTTTTTATCCGAGAATTCTCGTTTTGTCGAAAACGAGAATCGGAGAAATTTTTTTTTTGTTTTTTTTTTATCCGAGAATTCTCGTTTTGTGGAAAACGAGAATCGGAGAAATTTTTTTTTTTTTTTTTATCGGAGAATCCTCTTTTTGTGGAAAACCAGAATCGGGGAAATTTTTTTTTTTTTTATCCGAGAATTCTCGTTTTGTGGAAAACCAGAATCGGAGAGATTTCTTTTTTTTTTTTTTTTATCCGAGAATTCTCAGGTTTGTGGAAAACGAGAATCGGAGAAAATTTTTTTCTTATTTTTTTTTTTATCGGAGAATTCTCGTTTTGTGGAAAACCAGAATCGGAGAATTTTTTTTTTTTTTTTTATCCGAGAATTCTCGTTGTGTGGAAAACCAGAATCGGAGAAATCTTTTTTTTTTTTTTTTATCCGGGAATTCTCGTTTTGTGGAAAACCAGAATCGGGGAAATTTTTATTTTTTTTTATCCGAGAATTCTCGTTTTGTGGAAAACGAGAAACGGAGAAATTTTTTTTTTTTTTTTATCCGAGAATTCTCGTTTTGTGGAAAACCAGAATCGAAGAAATTTTTTTTTTTTTTTTATGCGAGAATTCTCGTTTTGTGGAAAACGAGAATCGGAGAAATTTTTTTTTTTTTTTATGCGAGAATTCTCGTTTTGTGGAAAACGAGAATCGGAGAAATTTTTTTTTTTTTTTTATCCGAGAATTCTCGTTTTGTGGAAAACGAGAATCGCAGAAAATTTTTTTTTTTTTTTATCCGACAATTCTCGTTTTGTGGAAAAAGAGAATCGGAGAAATTTTTTTTTTTTTTTTATCCGAGAATTCTCGTTTTTTGGAAAACGAGAATCGGAGAAAATTTTTTTTTTATTTTTTTTTTATCGGAGAATTCTTGTTTTCTGGAAAACCAGAATCGGAGAAATTTTTTTTTTTTTTTATCCGAGAATTCTCGTTGTGTGGAAAACCAGAATCGGAGAAATTTTTTTTCTTTTTTTTTATCCGAGAATTCTCGTTTTGTGGAAAACCAGAATCGGGGAAATGTTTTTTTTTTTTTTTATCCGAGAATTCTCGTTTTGTGGAAAACGAGAATCGGAGAAATTTTTTTTTTTTTTTTATCCGAGAATTCTCGTTTTGTGGAAAACGAGAATCGGAGAAATTTTTTTTTTTTTTTTTATCCGAGAATTCTCGTTTTGTGGAAAACGAGAATCGGAGAAATTTTTTTTTTTTTTTTTTTATCCGAGAATTCTCGTTTTGTGGAAAACGAGAATCGGAGAAATTTTTTTTTTTTTTTTTATCCGAGAATTCTCGTTTTGTGGAAAACGAGAATCGGAGAAAATTTTTTTTTATTTTTTTTTTATCGGAGAATTCTCGTTTTGTGGAAAACCAGAATCGGAGAAATTTTTTTTTTTTTTTTATCCGAGAATTCTCGTTGTGTGGAAAATCAGAATCGGAGAAATTTTTTTTTTTTTTTTTTATCCGAGAATTCTCGTTTTTCCGGAAAACCAGAATCGGAGAAATCTTTTTTTTTTTTTTTTTTTTTATCCGGGAATTCTCGTTTTGTGGAAAACCAGAATCGGGGAAATTTTTTTTTTTTTTTTTATTCGAGAATTCTCGTTTTCTGGAAAACGAGAAACGGAGAAATTTTTTCTTTTTTTTTTTTTTATCCGAGAATTCTCGTTTTGTGGAAAACCAGAATCGGAGAAATTTTTTTTTTTTTTTTTTATCCGAGAATTCTCGTTTTGTGGAAAACGAGAATCGGAGAATTTTTTTTTTTTTTTTATCCGAGAATTCTCGTTTTTTGGAAAACGAGAATCGGAGAAAATTTTTTTTTTATTTTTTTTTTATCGGAGAATTCTTGTTTTCTGGAAAACCAGAATCGGAGAAATTTTTTTTTTTTTTTATCCGAGAATTCTCGTTTTGTGGAAAAAGAGAATCGGAGAAATTTTTTTTTTTTTTTTATCCGAGAATTCTCGTTTTTTGGAAAACGAGAATCGGAGAAAATTTTTTTTTTATTTTTTTTTTATCGGAGAATTCTTGTTTTCTGGAAAACCAGAATCGGAGAAATTTTTTTTTTTTTTTATCCGAGAATTCTCGTTGTGTGGAAAACCAGAATCGGAGAAATTTTTTTTCTTTTTTTTTATCCGAGAATTCTCGTTTTGTGGAAAACCAGAATCGGGGAAATGTTTTTTTTTTTTTTTATCCGAGAATTCTCGTTTTGTGGAAAACGAGAATCGGAGAAATTTTTTTTTTTTTTTTATCCGAGAATTCTCGTTTTGTGGAAAACGAGAATCGGAGAAATTTTTTTTTTTTTTTTTATCCGAGAATTCTCGTTTTGTGGAAAACGAGAATCGGAGAAATTTTTTTTTTTTTTTTTTTATCCGAGAATTCTCGTTTTGTGGAAAACGAGAATCGGAGAAATTTTTTTTTTTTTTTTTATCCGAGAATTCTCGTTTTGTGGAAAACGAGAATCGGAGAAAATTTTTTTTTATTTTTTTTTTATCGGAGAATTCTCGTTTTGTGGAAAACCAGAATCGGAGAAATTTTTTTTTTTTTTTTATCCGAGAATTCTCGTTGTGTGGAAAATCAGAATCGGAGAAATTTTTTTTTTTTTTTTTTATCCGAGAATTCTCGTTTTTCCGGAAAACCAGAATCGGAGAAATCTTTTTTTTTTTTTTTTTTTTATCCGGGAATTCTCGTTTTGTGGAAAACCAGAATCGGGGAAATTTTTTTTTTTTTTTTTTATTCGAGAATTCTCGTTTTCTGGAAAACGAGAAACGGAGAAATTTTTTCTTTTTTTTTTTTTTATCCGAGAATTCTCGTTTTGTGGAAAACCAGAATCGGAGAAATTTTTTTTTTTTTTTTTTATCCGAGAATTCTCGTTTTGTGGAAAACGAGAATCGGAGAATTTTTTTTTTTTTTTTTATCCGAGAATTCTCGTTTTGTGGAAAACGAGAATCGGAGAAATTTTTTTTTTTTTTTTATCCGAGAATTCTCGTTTTGTGGAAAACGAGAATCGGAGAAATTTTTTTTTTTTTTTATCCGAGAATTCTCGTTTTGTGGAAAACGAGAATCGGAGAATTTTTTTTTTTTTTTTTATCCGAGAATTCTCGTTTTGTGGAAAACGAGAATCGGAGAAATTTTTTTTTTTTTTTTTTATCGGAGAATTCTCGTTTTGTGGAAAACGAGAATCGGAGAAATGTTTTTTTTTTTTTTATCCGAGAATTCTTGTTTTGTGGAAAACCAGAATCGGACAAATTTTTTTTTTTTTATCCGAGAATTCTCGTTGTCTGGAAAACCAGAATCGGAGAAATTTTTTTTTTTTTTTTTTATCCGAGAATTCTCGTTTTGTGGAAAACCAGAATCGGAGAAATCTTTTTTTTTTTTTTTTTTTTATCCGAGAATTCTCGTTTTGTGGAAAACGAGAATCGGAGAAATTTTTTTTTTTTTTTTTTTATCCGAGAATTCTCGTTTTGTGGAAAACGAGAATCGGAGAAATTTTTTTTTTTTTTTTTTATCGGAGAATGCTCCTGTTGCGGAAAATCGGAATCGGAGAAATTCTTTTTTTTTTTTTTTTATCCGAGAATTCTGGTTTTGTGGAAAACCAGAATCGGAGAAATCTTTTTTTTTTTTCTTTTTATCCGAGAATTCTCGTTTTGTCGAAAACCAGAATCGGGGAAATTTTTTTTTTTTTTATCCGAGAATTCTCGGTTTGTGGAAAACGAGAATCGGAGAAATTTTTTTTTTTTTTTTTCATCCGAGAATTCTCGTTTTGTGGAAAACGAGAATCGGTGAAATTTTTTTTTTTTTTTTTTTATTGGAGAATTCTCGTTTTGTGGAAAACGAGAATCGGAGAAATTTTTTTTTTTTTTTTTATCGGAGAATTCTCGTTTTCCGGAAAACCAGAATCGGACAAATTTTTTTTTTTTTTTTATCCGAGAATTCTCGTTGTGTGGAAAACCAGAATCGGAGAAATTTTTTTTTTTTTTTTTTTATCCGAGAATTCTCGTTTTGTGGAAAACCAGAATCGGAGAAATCTTTTTTTTTTTTTTTTTTATCCGAGAATTCTCGTTTTGTGGAAAACCAGAATCGGGGAAATTTTTTTTTTTTTATCCGAGAATTCTCGTTTTGTGGAAAACCAGAATCGGAGAAATCTTTTTTTTTTTTTTTTTTTTATCCGAGAATTCTCGTTTTGTGGAAAACCAGAATCGGGGAAATATTTTTTTATTTTTTTATCCGAGAATTCTCGTTTTGTGGAAAACGAGAATCAGAGAAATTTTTTTTTTTTTTTTATCCGAGAATTCTCGTTTTGTGGAAAACCAGAATCGGAGAGATTTCTTTTTTTTTTTTTTTATCGAGAATTCTCAGGTTTGTGGAAAACGAGAATCGGAGAAATTTTTTTTTTTTTTTATCCGAGAATTCTCGTTGTGTGGAAAACCAGAATCGGAGAAATTTTTTTTTTTTTTTTTATCCGAGAATTCTCGTTTTGTGGAAAACCAGAATCGGAGAAATCTTTTTTTTTTTTTTTTTTATCCGAGAATTCTCGTTTTGTGGAAAAAAAGAATCGGGGAAATGTTTTTTTTTTTTTTTTTATCCGAGAATTCTCGTTTTGTGGAAAACGAGACTCGGAGAAATTTTTTTTTTTTTTTTTTATGCGAGAATTCTCGTTTTGTGGAAAACGAGAATCAGAGAAATTTTTTTTTTTTTTTTATCCGAGAATTCTTGTGTTGTGGAAAACCAGAATCGGAGAAATTTTTTTTTTTTTTTATCCGAGAATTCTCGTTTTGTGGAAAACGAGAATCGGCGAAAAATTTTTTTTTATTTTTTTTTTATCGGAGAATTCTCGTTTTGTGGAAAACCAGAATCGGAGAAATTTTTTTTTTTTTTTTTATCCGAGGATTCTCGTTTTTCCGGAAAACCAGAATCGGAGAAATCTTTTTTTTTTTTTTTTTTTTCATCCGGGAATTCTCGTTTTGTGGAAAACCAGAATCGGGGAAATTTTTCTTTTTTTTTTTATCCGAGAATTCTCGTTTTGTGGAAAACGAGAATCGGAGAAATTTTTTTTTTTTTTATCCGAGAATTCTCGTTTTGTGGAAAACGAGAATCGGAGAAAAAAAAAATTTTTTTTTTCATCCGAGAATTCTCGTTTTATGGAAAACGAGAATCGGAGAAGTTGCATCAAGTTGCATCAAGTTGCATCAAGTTGCATCAATTTGCATCAACTTGCATCAAGTTGCATCAAGTTGCATCAAGTTGCATCAAGTTGCATCAAGTTGCATCAAGTTGCATCAAGTTGCATCAACTTGCATCAAGTTGCATCAAGTTGCATCAAGTTGCATCAAGTTGCATCAAGATGCATCAAGTTGCATCAAGTTGCATCAAGTTGCATCAACTTGCACCAAGTTGCATCAAGTTGCATCAAGTTGCATCAAGTTGCATCAAGTTGCATCAATTTGCATCAAGTTGCATCAAGTTGCATCAAGTTGCATCAAGTTGCATCAAGTTGCATCAAGTTGCATCAAGTTGCATCAAGTTGCATCAAGTTGCATCAAGTTCTATCAAGTTGCATCAAGATGCATCAAGTTGCATCAAGTTGCATCAAGTTGCATCAAGTTGCATCAAATTGCATCAAGTTGCATCAAGTTGCATCAAGTTGCATCAAGTTGCATCAAGTTGCATCAAGTTGCATCAAGTTGCATCAAGTTGCATCAAGTTGCATCAAGTTGCATCAAGTTGCATCAAGTTGCATCAAGTTGCATCAAGTTCTATCAAGTTGCATCAAGATGCATCAAGTTGCATCAAGTTGCATCAAGTTGCATCAAGTTGCATCAAGTTCTATCAAGTTGCATCAAGATGCATCAAGTTGCATCAAGTTGCATCAAGTTGCATCAAGTTGCATCAAATTGCATCAAGTTGCATCAAGTCGCATCAAGTTGCATCAAGTTGCATCAAGTTGCATCAAGTTGCATCAAGTTGCATCAAGTTGCATCAGGTTCTATCAAGTTGCATCAAGATGCATCAAGTTGCATCAAGTTGCATCAAGTTGCATCAAGTTGCATCAAGTTGCATCAAGTTGCATCAAGTTGCATCAAGTTGTATCAAGTTGCATCAAGTTGCATCAAGTTGCATCAAGTTGCATCAAGTTGTATTAAGTTGCATCAAGTTGCATCAAGTTGCATCAAGTTGCATCAAGTTGCATCAAGTTGTATTAAGTTGCATCAAGTTGCATCAAGTTGCATCAAGTTGCATCAAGTTGCATCAAGTTGCATCAAGTTGCATCAAGTTGCATCAACTTGCATCAAGTTGCATCAAGTTGCATCAAGTTGCATCAATTTGCATCAAGTTGCATCAAGTTACATCAAGTTGCATCAAGTTGCATCAAGTTGCATCAAGTTGCATCAAGTTGCATCAAGTTGCATCACGTTGCATCAAGTTGCATCAAGTTGCATCAAGTTGCATCAAGTTGCATCAAGTTGCATCAAGTTGCATCAAGTTGCATCAAGTTGCATCAAGTTGCATCACGTTGCATCAAGTTGCATCAAGTTGCATCAAGTTGCATCAAGTTGCATCAAGTTGCATCAAGTTGCATCAAGTTGCATCAAGTTGCATCAAGTTGCATCAAGCTGCATCAAGTTGCATCAAGTTGCATCAGGTTGCATCAAGTTGCATCAAGTTGCATCAAGTTGCATCAAGTTGCATCAGGTTGCATCAGGTTGCATCAAGATGCATCAAGTTGCATCAAGTTGCATCAATTTGCATCAAGTTGCATCAAGTTGCATCAAGTTGCATCAAGTTGCATTAAGTTGCATCAAGTTGCATCAAGTTGCATCAAATTGCATCAAGTTGCATCAAGTTGCATCAAGTTGCATCAAGTTGCATCAAGTTGCATCAAGGTGCATCAAGTTGCATCAAGTTGCATCAAGTTGCATCAAGTTGCATCAACTTGGATCAAGTTGCATCAGGTTGCATCAAGTTGCATCAAGTTGCATCAAGTTGCATCACGTTGCATCACGTTGCATCAAGCTGCATCAAGCTGCATCAAGTTGCATCAAGCTGCATCAAGCTGCATCAAGCTGCATCAAGCTGCATCAAGCTGTATCAATTTGCATCAAGTTGCATCAAGTTGCATCAAGTTGCATCAAGTTGCATTAAGTTGCATCAAGTTGCATCAAGTTGCATCAAATTGCATCAAGTTGCATCAAGTTGCATCAAGTTGCATCAAGTTGCATCAAGTTGCATCAAGGTGCATCAAGTTGCATCAAGTTGCATCAAGTTGCATCAAGTTGCATCAACTTGGATCAAGTTGCATCAGGTTGCATCAAGTTGCATCAAGTTGCATCAAGTTGCATCACGTTGCATCACGTTGCATCAAGCTGCATCAAGCTGCATCAAGTTGCATCAAGCTGCATCAAGCTGCATCAAGCTGCATCAAGCTGCATCAAGCTGTATCAAGCTGCCTCAAGCTGCATCAAGCTGCATCAAACTGCATCAAGATGCATCAAGTTGCATCAAGTTGCATCAAGTTGCATCAAGTTGCATCAAGTTGCATCAAGTTGCATCAAGTTGCATCAGGTTGCATCAAGATGCATCAAGTTGCATCAAGTTGCATCAAGTTGCATCAAGTTGCATCAAGTTGCATCAATTTGCATCAAGTTGCATCGAGTTGCATCAAGTTGCATCAAGTTGCATCAAGTTGCATCGAGATGCATCAAGTTGCATCAAGTTGCATCAAGTTCCATCAAGTTGCATCACGTTGCATCACGTTGCATCAATTTGCATCACGTTGCATCAAGTTGCATCACGTTGCATCAAGTTGCATCAAGTTGCATCAAGTTGCATCAAGTTGCATCAAGTTGCATCAAGTTGCATCAAGTTGCATCAAGTTGCATCAAGTTGCATCAAGTTGCATCAAGTTCCATCAAGTTGCATCAAGTTGCATCAAGTTGCATCAAGTTGCATCACGTTGCATCAAGTTGCATCAGGTTGCATCAAGTTGCATCAAGTTGCATCAAGTTGCATCAAGTTGCATTAAGTTGCATCAAGTTGCATCAAGTTGCATCAAGTTGCATCAAGTTGCATCAAGTTGCATCAAGTTGCATCAAGTTGCATCAGGTCGCATCAGGTTGCATCAAGATGCATCAAGTTGCATCAAGTTGCATCAAGTTGCATCAAGTTGCATCAAGTTGCACCAATTTGCATCAAGTTGCATCAAGTTGCATCAAGTTGCATCAAGTTGCATCAAGTTGCATCAAGATGCATCAAGTTGCATCAAATTGCATCAAGTTGCATCAAGTTGCATCAAGTTGCATCAAGTTGCATCAAGTTGCATCAAGTTGCATCAAGTTGCATCAAGTTGCATCAAGTTGCACCAAGTTGCATCAAGTTGCATCAAGTTGCATCAAGTTGCATCAAGTTGCATCAAGTTGCATCAAGGTGCATCAAGTTGCATCAAGTTGCATCAAGTTCCATCAAGTTGCATCAAGTTGCATCAAGTTGCATCAAGTTGCATCAGGTTGCATCAAGTTGCATCAGGTTGCATCAAGTTGCATCAAGTTGCATCAAGTTGCATCAAGTTGCATTAAGTTGCATCAAGTTGCATCAAGTTGCATCAAGTTGCATCAAGTTGCATCAAGTTGCATCAAGTTGCATCAAGTTGCATCAGGTCGCATCAGGTTGCATCAAGATGCATCAAGTTGCATCAAGTTGCATCAAGTTGCATCAAGTTGCATCAAGTTGCACCAATTTGCATCAAGTTGCATCAAGTTGCATCAAGTTGCATCAAGTTGCATCAAGTTGCATCAAGATGCATCAAGTTGCATCAAATTGCATCAAGTTGCATCAAGTTGCATCAAGTTGCATCAAGTTGCATCAAGTTGCATCAAGTTGCATCAAGTTGCATCAAGTTGCATCAAGTTGCACCAAGTTGCATCAAGTTGCATCAAGTTGCATCAAGTTGCATCAAGTTGCATCAATTTGCATCAAGTTGCATCAAGTTGCATCAAGTTGCATCAAGTTGCATCAAGTTGCATCAAGTTGCATCAAGTTGCATCAAGTTGCATCAAGTTGCATCAAGTTGCATCAAGTTGCATCAAGTTGCATCAGGTTGCATCAGGTTGCATCAAGATGCATCAAGTTGCATCAAGTTGCATCAAGTTGCATCAAGTTGCATCAAGTTGCACCAATTTGCATCAAGTTGCATCAAGTTGCATCAAGTTGCATCAAGTTGCATCAAGTTGCATCAAGATGCATCAAGTTGCATCAAATTGCATCAAGTTGCATCAAGTTGCATCACGTTGCATCAAGTCGCATCAAGTTGCATCAAGTTGCATCAAGTTGCATCAAGTTCTATCAAGTTGCATCAAGATGCATCAAGTTGCATCAAGTTGCATCAAGTTGCATCAAGTTGCATCAAGTTGCATCAAGTTGCATCAAGTTGCATCAAGTTGCATCAAGTTGTATCAAGTTGCATCAAGTTGCATCAAGTTGCATCAAGTTGCATCAAGTTGCATCAAGTTGCATCAAGTTGTATTAAGTTGCATCAAGTTGCATCAAGTTGCATCAAGTTGCATCAAGTTGCATCAAGTTGTATTAAGTTGCATCAAGTTGCATCAAGTTGCATCAAGTTGCATCAAGTTGCATCAAGTTGCATCAAGTTGCATCAAGTTGCATCAAGTTGCATCAAGTTGCATCAACTTGCATCAAGTTGCATCAAGTTGCATCAAGTTGCATCAATTTGCATCAAGTTGCATCAAGTTGCATCAAGTTGCATCAAGTTGCATCAAGTTGCATCAAGTTGCATCAAGTTGCATCAAGTTGCATCACGTTGCATCAAGTTGCATCAAGTTGCATCAAGTTGCATCAAGTTGCATCAAGTTGCATCAAGTTGCATGAAGTTGCATCAAGTTGCATCAAGTTGCATCAAGTTGCATCAAGTTGCATCAAGTTGCATCAAGTTGCATCAAGATGCATCAAGTTGCATCAAATTGCATCAAGTTGCATCAAGTTGCATCACGTTGCATCAAGTCGCATCAAGTTGCATCAAGTTGCATCAAGTTGCATCAAGTTCTATCAAGTTGCATCAAGATGCATCAAGTTGCATCAAGTTGCATCAAGTTGCATCAAGTTGCATCAAGTTGCATCAAGTTGCATCAAGTTGCATCAAGTTGCATCAAGTTGTATCAAGTTGCATCAAGTTGCATCAAGTTGCATCAAGTTGCATCAAGTTGCATCAAGTTGCATCAAGTTGTATTAAGTTGCATCAAGTTGCATCAAGTTGCATCAAGTTGCATCAAGTTGCATCAAGTTGTATTAAGTTGCATCAAGTTGCATCAAGTTGCATCAAGTTGCATCAAGTTGCATCAAGTTGCATCAAGTTGCATCAAGTTGCATCAAGTTGCATCAAGTTGCATCAACTTGCATCAAGTTGCATCAAGTTGCATCAAGTTGCATCAATTTGCATCAAGTTGCATCAAGTTGCATCAAGTTGCATCAAGTTGCATCAAGTTGCATCAAGTTGCATCAAGTTGCATCAAGTTGCATCACGTTGCATCAAGTTGCATCAAGTTGCATCAAGTTGCATCAAGTTGCATCAAGTTGCATCAAGTTGCATGAAGTTGCATCAAGTTGCATCAAGTTGCATCAAGTTGCATCAAGTTGCATCAAGTTGCATCAAGTTGCATCCAGTTGCATCAAGTTGCATCATGTTGCATCAAGTTGCATCAAGTTGCATCAAGTTGCATCAAGTTGCATCAAGTTGCATCAAGTTGCATCAAGTTGCATCAAGTGGCATCAAGCGGCATCAAGGTGCATCAAGTTGCATCAAGTTGCATCAAGTTGCATCAAGTTGCATCAAGTTGCATCAAGTTGCACCAGGTTGCATCAGGTTGCATCAAGATGCATCAAGTTGCATCAAGTTGCATCAAGTTGCATCAAGTTGCATCAAGTTGCATTAAGTTGCATCAAGTTGCATCAAGTTGCATCAAGTTGCATCAAGTTGCATCAAGTTGCATCAAGATGCATCAAGTTGCATCAAGTTGCATCAAGTTGCATCAAGTTGCATCAAGTTGCATCAAGTTGCATCAAGTTGCAACAATTTGCATCAAGTTGCATCGAGTTGCATCAAGTTGCATCAAGTTGCATCAAGTTGCATCAAGATGCATCAAGTTGCATCAAGTTGCATCAAGTTGCATCAAGTTGCATCACGTTGCATCACGTTGCATCAATTTGCATCACGTTGCATCAAGTTGCATCACGTTGCATCAAGTTGCATCAAGTTGCATCAAGTTGCATCAAGTTGCATCAAGTTGCATCAAGTTGCATCAAGTTGCATCAAGTTGCATCAACTTGCATCAAGTTGCATCAAGTTGCATCAAGTTGCATCAATTTGCATCAAGTTGCATCAAGTTGCATCAAGTTGCATCAAGTTGCATCAAGTTGCATCAAGATGCATCAAGATGCATCAAGTTGCATCAAGATGCATCAAGATGCATTAAGTTGCATCAAGTTGCATCAAGTTGCATCAAGTTGCATCAAGTTGCATCAAGTTGCATCAAGTTGCATCAAGATGCATCAAGATGCATCAAGTTGCATCAAGTTGCATCAAGTTGCGGAGAATCGGAGAAATTTTTTTTTTTTTTTATCCGAGAATTCTCGTTTTGTGGAAAACGAGAATCGGAGAAATTTATCTTTTTTTTTTTATCCGAGAATTCTCCTTTTGTGGAAAACGAGAATCGGAGAAATTTTTTTTTATTTTTTTTTTTATCCGAGAATTCTCGTTTTGTCGAAAACCAGAATCGGAGAAATTTTTTTTTTTCTTTTATTCCGAGAATTCGCGTTTTGTGGAAAACGAGAATCGGAGAAATTTTTTTTTTTTTTTTTTATCCGAGAATTCTCGTTTTGTGGAAAACCAGAATCGGAGAAATTTTTTTTTTTTTTTTTATCCGAGAATTCTCGTTTTGTGGAAAACGAGCATCGGAGAAATTTATCTTTTTTTTTTTATCCGAGAATTCTCCTTTTGTGGAAAACGAGAATCGGAGAAATTTTTTTTTATTTTTTTTTTTATCCGAGAATTCTCGTTTTGTGGAAAACCAGAATCGGAAAAAAATTTTTTTTTTTTTTTTATCCGAGAATTCTCGTTTTGTGGAAAACGAGAATCGGAGAAATTTTTTTTTTTTATCCGAGAATTCTCGGGTTTGTGGAAAACGAGAATCGGAGAAATTTTTTTCTTTTTTTTTAATGCGAGAATTCTCGTTTTGTGGAAAACGGGAATCGGAGAAATTTTTTTTTTTTTTTATCCGAGAATTCTCATTTTGTGGAAAACCAGAATCGGAAAAATGTTTTTTTTTTTTATCCGAAAATCTCGTTTTGTGGAAAACCAGAATCGGAGAAATTTTTTTTTTTTTTTTTTATCCGAGAATTCTCGTTTTGTGGAAAACGAGAATCGGAGAAATTTTTTTTTTTTTTTTTTTATCCGAGAATTCTCGTTTTGCCGAAAACGAGAATCGGAGAAATTTTTTTTTTTTTTTTATCCGAGAATTCTCGTTTTGTGGAAAACGAGAATCGGAGAAAATTTTTTTTTTAACTTTTTATCGGAGAATTCTCGTTTTGTGGAAAACGAGCATCGGAGAAATTTATCTTTTTTTTTTTATCCGAGAATTCTCCTTTTGTGGAAAACGAGAATCGGAGAAATTTTTTTTTATTTTTTTTTTTATCCGAGAATTCTCGTTTTGTGGAAAACCAGAATCGGAAAAAATTTTTTTTTTTTTTTTTTTATCCGAGAATTCTCGTTTTGTGAAAAACGAGAATCGGAGAAAATTTTTTTTTTTTTTTATCGGAGAATTCTCGTTTTGTGGAAAACCAGAATCGGAGAAAAAGATTTTTTTTTTATCCGAGAATTCTCGTTGTGTGGAAAACCAGAATCGGAGAAATTTTTTTTTTTTTTTTTTATCCGAGAATTCTCGTTTTGTGGAAAACCAGAATCGGCGAAATTTTTTTTTTATTTCTTTTTATCCGAGAATTCTCGTTTTGTGGAAAACCAGAATCGGGGAAATTTTTTTTTTTTTTTTATCCGAGAATTCTCGTTTTGTGCAAAACGAGAATCGGAGAATTTTTTTTTTTTTTTTATCGGAGAATTCTCGTTTTGTGGAAAACCAGAATCGGAGAAATTTTTTTTTTTTTTTTTTTTTATCCGAGAATTTTCGATGTCCGGGAAACCAGAATCGGACAAATTTTTTTTTTTTTTATTTATTCCGATAATTCTCGTTTTGTGGAAAACGAGAATCGGAGAAATTTTTTTCTTTTTTTTTTTTTTTTATCCGAGAATTCTCGTTTTGTGGAAAACGAGAATCGGAGAAATTTTTTTTTTTTTTTTTTTTTTTTCCGAGAATTCTCGTTTTGAGGAAAACGAGAATCGGAGAAAAAAAATTTTTTTTTTTTATCGGAGAATTCTCGTTTTGTGGAAAACCAGAATCGGAGAAAAAAATTTTTTTTTTATCGGAGAATTCTCGTTGTGTGGAAAACCAGAATCGGAGAATTTTTTTTTTTTTTTTTTTTTTTATCCGAGAATTCTCGTTTTATGGAAAACCAGAATCGGAGAAATTTTTTTTTTTTTTTTATCCGAGAATTCCCGTTTTGTGGAAAACCAGAATCGGGGAAATTTTTTTTTTTTTTTTATCCGAGAATTCTCGTTTTGTGCAAAACGAGAATCGGAGAAATTTTTTTTTTTTTTTATCCGAGAAATCTCGTTTTGTGGAAAACGAGAATCGGAGAAATTTTTTTTTTTTTTTTATCCGAGAATTCTCGTTTTGTGAAAAACGAGAATCGGAGAAAATTTTTTTTATTTTTTTTTTTTATCCGAGAATTCTCGTTTTGTGGAAAACCAGAGTCGGAGACCTTTTTCTTTTTTTTTTTTTTTTATCCGAGAATTCTCGTTTTGTGGAAAACGAGAATCGGAGAAATTTTTTTTTTTTTTTTATCCGAGAATTCTCGTTTAATGCAAAACGAGAATCGGAGAAATTTTTTTTTTTTTTTTATCCGAGAATTCTCGTTTTGTGGAAAACGAGAATCGGAGAAATTTTTTTTTTTTTTTTTTTGTCCGAAAATCTCGTTTTGTGGAAAACCAGAGTCGGAGAAATTTTTTTTTTTTTTTTTTATCCGAGAATTCTCGTTTTGTGGAAAACCAGAATCGGAGAAATTTTTTTTTTTTTTTTATTATCCGAGAATTCTCGTTTTGTGGAAAACGAGAATCGGAGAAATTTTTTTTTTTTTTTTTATCCGAGAATTCTCGTTTTGTGGAAAACTGGAATCGGAGAAATTTTTTTTTTTTTTTTTATATCAGAATTCTTTTTTTGTCGAAAACGAGAATCGGAGAAACTTTTTTTTTTTTTTTTATCCGAGAATTCTCGTTTTGTGGAAAACCAGAATCGGAGAAATTTTTTTTTTTTTTTTTTATCCGAGAATTCTCGTTTTGTGGAAAACGAGAATCGGAGAAATTTTTTTTTTTTTTATCGGAGAATTCTCGTTTTGTGGAAAACGAGAATCGGAGAAAAAAAATATTTTTTTTTTTTATCCGAGAATTCTCGTTGTCCGGAAAACCAGAATCGGAGAAATTTTTTTTTTTTTTTTTTTTTTATCCGAGAATTCTGGTTTTGTGGAAAACCAGAATCGGAGAAATTTTTTTTTTTTTTTTTTTATCCGAGAATTCTCGTTTTGTGGAAAACGAGAATCGGATAAATTTTTTTTTTTTTATCCGAAAATCTCGTTTTGTGGAAAACCAGAATCAGAGAAATTTTTTTTTTTTTTTTTATCCGAGAATTCTCGTTTTGTGGAAAACCAGAATCGGAGAAATTTTTTTTTTTTTTTTTTTTATCCGAGAATTCTCGTTTTGTGTAAAACGAGAATCGGAGAATTTTTTTTTTTTTTTTTTTATCCGAGAATTCTCGTTTTGTGGAAAACGAGAATCGGAGAAACTTTTTTTTTTTTATCCGAGAATTCTCGTTTTGTGGAAAACCAGAATCGGGGAAATTTTTTTTTTTTTTTTATCCGAGAATTCTCGTTTTGTGCAAAACGAGAATCGGAGAAATTTTTTTTTTTTTTATCCGAGAATTCTCGTTTTGTGGAAAACGAGAATCGGAGAAATTTTTTTTTTTTTTTTATCCGAGAATTCTCGTTTTGTGGAAAACCAGAATCGGGGAAATTTTTTTTTTTTATCCGGGAATTCTCGTTTTGTGCAAAACGAGAATCGGAGAAATTTTTTTTTTTTTTTATCCGAGAATTCGCGTTTTGTGGAAAACGAGAATCGGAGAAATTTTTTTTTTTTTTTTATCCGAGAATTCTCGTTTTGTGGAAAACGAGAATCGGAGAAATTTTTTTTTTTTATCCGAGAATTCTCGGGTTTGTGGAAAACGAGAATCCGAGAAATTTTTTTTTTTTTTTAATGCGAGAATTCTCGTTTTGTGGAAAACGGGAATCGGAGAAATTTTTTTTTTTTTTATCCGAGAATTCTCATTTTGTGGAAAACCAGAATCGGAGAAATTTTTTTTTTTTTTTTTTCTATCCGAGAATTCTCGTTTTGTGGAAAACGAGAATCGGAGAAATTTTTTTTTTTTTTTTATCCGAGAATTCTCGTTTTGTGGAAAACGAGAATCGGAGAAAAATTTTTTTTTAACTTTTTATCGGAGAATTCTCGTTTTGTGGAAAACCAGAATCGGAGGAATTTTTTTTTTTTTTTTTTATCCGAAAATCTCGTTTTGCGGAAAACCAGAATCGGAGAAATTTTTTTTTTTTTTTTTATCCGAGAATTCTCGTTTTGTGGAAAACGAGAATCGGAGAAATTTTTTTTTTTTTTTTTTTTTATCCGAAAATTCTCGTTTTCTGGAAAACGAGAATCCGAGAAATTTTTTTTTTCTTTTTTATCCGAGAATTCTCGTTTTGTGGAAAACGAGAATCGGAGAAATTTTTTTTTTTTTTTAATGCGAAAATTCTCGTCTTGTGGAAAACGGGAATCGGAGAAATTTTTTTTTTTTTTTATCCGAGAATTCTCATTTTGTGGAAAACCAGAATCGGAGAAATTTTTTTTTTTTTTTTTTTTTATCCGAGAATTCTCGTTTTGTCGAAAACGGGAATCGGAGAAATTTTTTTTTTTTTTTTATCCGAGAATTCTCGTTTTGTGGAAAACGAGAATCGGAGAAAATTTTTTTTTTTAACTTTTTATCGGAGAATTCTCGTTTTGTGGAAAACCAGAATCGGAGGAATTTTTTTTTTTTTTTTGTCCGAAAATCTCGTTTTGTGGAAAACCAGAATCGGAGAAATTTTTTTTTTTGTTTGTTTTTTTTATCCGAGAATTCTCGTTTTGTGGAAAACGAGAATCGGAGAAATTTTTTTTTTCTTTTTTTTTTTTATCCGAGAATTCTCGTTTTGTGGAAAACGAGAATCGGAGAAAATTTTTGTTTTTAACTTTTTATCGGAGAATTCTCGTTTTGTGGAAAACCAGAATCGGAGGAATTTTTTTTTTTTTTTTCTTATTCGAGAATTCTCGATGTCCGGGGAAACCAGAATCGGAGAAATTTTTTTTTTTTTTTTTATCCGAGAATTCTCAGGTTTGTGGAAAACGAGAATCGGAGAAATTTTTTTTTTTTTTTAATCCGAGAAGTCTCGTTTTGTGGAAAACGAGAATCGGAGAAATTTTTTTTTTTTTTTTTATCCGAGAATTCTCGTTTTGTGGAAAACCAGAATCGGAGAAATTTTTTTTTTTTTTTATCCGAGAATTCTTGTTTTGTGGAAAACGAGAATCGGAGAAAAATTTTTTTTTTAACTTTTTATCGGAGAATTCTCGTTTTGTGGAAAACGAGCATCGGAGAAATTTATCATTTTTTTTTTATCCGAGAATTCTCCTTTTGTGGAAAACGAGAATCGGAGAATATTTTTTTTATTTTTTTTTTTATCCGAGAATTCTCGTTTTGTGGAAAACCAGAGTCGGAGAACTTCTTCTTTTTTTCTTTTTTTTATTGTCGGAGAATTCTCGTTTTGTGGAAAACGAGAATCGGAGAAATTTTTTTTTTTTTTTTTTATCCGAGAAATCTCGTTTAATGCAAAACGAGAATCGGAGAAATTTTTTTTTTTTTTTTTATCCGAGAATTCTCGTTTTGTCGAAAACGAGAATCGGAGAAATTTTTTTTTTTTTTTTTTATCCGAAAATCTCGTTTTGTGGAAAACCAGAATCGGAGGAATTTTTTTTTTTTTTTTTTTTATCCGAGAATTCTCGTTTTGTGGAAAACTCGAATCGGAGAAAAAAAATTTTTTTTTTTATCCGAGAATTCTCGTTTTGTGGAAAACGAGAATCGGAGAAATTTTTTTTTTTTTTTTGTTTATCCGAGAAATCTCGTTTTGTGGAAAACCAGAATCGGAGAAAAAAAATTTTTTTCTTTTTATCCGAGAATTCTCGTTGTGTGGAAAACCAGAATCGGAGAAATTTATTTATTTTTTTTTTTTATCCGAGAATTCTCGTTTTGTGGAAAACCAGAATCGGAGAAATTTTTTTTTTTTTTTTTTTTTATCCGAGAATTCTCGTTTTGTGGAAAACGAGAATCGGATAAAAAAAATTTTTTTTTTTTATCCGAAAATCGCGTTTTGTGGAAAACCAGAATCGGAAAATTTTTTTTTTTTTTTTTTTATCCGAGAATTCTCGTTTTGTGGAAAACGAGAATCGGAGAATTTTTTTTTTTTTTTATCCGAGAATTCTCGGGTTAGTGGAAAACGAGAATCGGAGAAATTTTTTTTTTTTTTTTTAATGCGAGAATTCTCGTTTTGTGGAAAACGGGAATCGGAGAAATTTTTTTTTTTTTTTATCCGAGAATTCTCATTTTGTGGAAAACCAGAATCGGAGAAATTTTTTTTTTTTTTTATCCATAAATCTCTTTTTGTGGAAAACCAGAATCGGAGAAATTTTTTTTTTTTTTTTTTTTTCCGAGAATTCTCGTTTTGTGGAAAACGAGAATCGGAGAAATTTTTTTTTTTTTTTTTTTTTTATCCGAGAATCCCCTTTTTCCGGAAAACGAGAATCGGAGAAATTTGTTTTTTTTTTTTTTCTCCGAGAATTCTCGTTTTGTGGAAAACGAGAATCGGAGAAAAAAATTTTTTTTAACTTTTTATCGGAGAATTCTCGTTTTGTGGAAAACCAGAATCGGAGGAATTTTTTTTTTTTTTTTTTTTTTATTCGAGAATTCTCGATGTCCGGGAAACCAGAATCGGGGAAATTTTTTTTTTTTTTTTATCCGAGAATTCTCAGGTTTGTGGAAAACGAGAATCGGAGAAATTTTTTTTTTTTTTTAATCCGAGAAGTCTCGTTTTGTGGAAAACGAGAATCGGAGAAATTTTTTTTTTTTTTTTTTATCCCAGAATTCTCGTTTTGTGGAAAACGTTAATCGGAGAAATTTTTTTTTTTTTTTTATCGGAGAATTCTCGTTTTGTGGAAAACCAGAATCGGAGAAAAAAAAATTTTTTTTTTTTATCCGAGAATTCTCGTTGTGTGGGAAACCAGAATCGGAGAAATTTTTTTTTTTTTTCCTATCCGAGAATTCTCGTTTTGTGGAAAACCAGAATCGGAGAAATTTTTTTTTTTTTTTTTTATCCGAGAATTCTCGTTTTGTGGAAAACGAGAATCGGATAAATTTTTTTTTTTTTTTATCAGAAAATCTCGTTTTGTGGAAAACCAGAATCGGAGAAATTTTTTTTTTTTTTTTTTTATCCGAGAATTCTCTTTTTGCGGAAAACTGGAATCGGAGAAATTTGTTTTTTTTTTTTATGCGAGAATTCTCGTTTTGTGGAAAACGAAAATTGGAGAAATTTTTTTTTTTTTTTTTTATCTGAGAATTCTCGTTTTGTGGAAAACCAGAATCGGAGAAATTTTTTTTTTTTTTTTTTATCCCAGAATTCTCGTTTTGTGGAAAACGAGAATCGGAGAAATTTTTTTTTTTTTTTTTATCCGAGAATTCTCGTTTTGTAGAAAACGAGAATCGGAGAAAATTTTTTTTTTTTTTTATCCGAGAATTCTCGTTTTGTGGAAAACGAGAAACGGAGAAATTTTTTTTTGTTTTTTTTTTTTTATCCGAGAATTCTCGTTGTGTGGAAAACCAGAATTGGAGAGATTTTTTTTTTTTTTTTTTATCCGAGAATTCTCAGGTTTGTGGAAAACCAGAATCGGAGAAATTTTTTTTTTTTTTTTATCCGAGAATTCTCGTGTTATGGAAAACCAGAATCGGAGAAAAAAAATTATTTTTTTTTTTTTATCCGAGAATTCTCGTTGTGTGGAAAACCAGAATCGGAGAAATTTTCTTTTTTTTTTTTTTTTGTCCGAGAATTCTCGTTTTGTGGAAAACCAGAATCGGAGAAATTTTTTTTTTTTTTTTTTATCCGAGAATTCTCGTGTTATGGAAAACCAGAATCGGAGAAAAAAATTTTTTTTTTTTTTTTAATCTGAGAATTCTCGTTTTGTGGAAAACCAGAATCGGAGAAATTTTTTTTTTTTTTTTATCCGAGAGTTCTCGTTTTGTGGAAAACGAGAATCGGATAAAAAAAAATTTTTTTTTTTATCCGAAAATCGCGTTTTGTGGAAAACCGGAATCGGAGAAATTTTTTTTTTTTTTTTTTATCCGAGAATTCTCGTTTTGTGGAAAATTGGAATCGGAGAAATTTTTTTTTTTTTTTTATCCGAGAATTCTCGTTTTGTGGAAAACGAGAATCGGAGAAATTTTTTTTTTTTTTTTTATCCGAGAATTCTCGTTTTGTGGAAAACCAGAATCGGAGAAATTTTTTTTTTTTTTTTTTATCCGAGAATTCTCAGGTTTGTGGAAAACGAGAATCGGAGAAATTTTTTTTTTTTTTTTTTTTATCCGAGAATTCTCAGGTTTTTGGAAAACGAGAATCGGAGAAATTTTTTTTTTTTTTTTTTTTATCCGAGAATTCTCGTTTTGTTGAAAACGAGAATCGGAGAAATTTTTTTTTTTTTTTTTTTTTGTCCGAGAATTCTCGTTTTGTGGAAAACCAGAATCGGGGAAATTTTTTTTTTTTTTTATTCCGAGAATTCTCGTTTTGTGGAAAACCAGAATCGGAGAAATTTTTTTTTTTTTCTTATCCGAGAATTCTCGTTTTGTGGAAAACGAGAATCGGAGAAAAAAAATTTTTTTTTTTTTTTATCCGAGAATTCTCGTTGTGTGGAAAACCAGAATCGGAGAAATTTTTTTTTTTTTTTTTTTATCCGAGAATTCTCGTTTTGTGGAAAACCAGAATCGGAGGAATTTCTTTTTTTTTTTTTTGTTATCCGAGAATTCTCGTTTTGTGGAAAACGAGAATCGGATAAATTTTTTTTTTTTTATCCGAAAATCTCGTTTTGTGGAAAACCAGAATCGGAGAAATGTTTTTTTTTTTTTTATCCGAGAATTCTCGTTTTGTGGAAAACTGGAATCGGAGAAATTTTTTTTTTTTTATCCGAGAATTCTCGTTTTGTGGAAAACGAAAATCGGAGAAATTTTTTTTTTTTTTTTATCCGAGAATTCTCGTTTTGTGGAAAACCAGAATCGGAGAAATTTTTTTTTTTTTTTTTTTATCCGAGAATTCTCATGTTTGTAGAAAACGAGAATCGGAGAATTTTTTTTTTTTTTTCTTTTATCCGAGAAGTCTCGTTTTGTGGAAAACGAGAATCGGAGAAATTTTTTTTTTTTTTTTTATCCGAGAATTCTCGTTTTGTGGAAAACGAGAATCGGAGAAATTTTTTTTTTTTTTTTTTTTTGTCCGAGAATTCTCGTTTTGTGGAAAACCAGAATCGGGGAAATTTTTTTTTTTTTTTTATTCCGAGAATTCTCGTTTTGTGGAAAACGAGAATCGGAGAAATTTTTTTTTTTTTTTTTTATCCGAGAATTCTCGTTTCGTGGAAAACGAGAATCGGAGAAAATTTTTTTTTTTTTTTATCGGAGAATTCTCGTTTTGTGGAAAACGAGAATCGGAGAAATTTTTTTTTTTTTTTTCATCGGAGAATCCTCGTTTTGTGGAAAACGAGAATCGGAGAATTTTTTTTTTTTTTTTTATCCGAGAATTCTCGTTTTGTGGAAAACGAGAATCGGAGAAAAAATTTTTTTTTAACTTTTTATCGGAGAATTCTCGTTTTGTGGAAAACCAGAATCGGAGGAATTTTTTTTTTTTTTTTTTTTTTTCGAGAATTCTCGATGTCCGGGAAACCAGAATCGGAGAAATTTCTTTTTTTTTTTTTTATCCGAGAATTCTCAGGTTTGTGGAAAACGAGAATCGGAGAATTTTTTTTTTTTTTTTTTATCCGAGAAGTCTCGTTTTGTGGAAAACGAGAATCGGAGAAATTTTTTTTTTTTTTTTTTATCCGAGAATTCCCGTTTTTCCGGAAAACCAGAATCGGGGAAATTTTTTTTTTTTTCTTATCCGAGAATTCTCGTTTTGTGGAAAACGAGAATCGGAGAAAAAAAATTTTTTTTTTTTTTTATCCGAGAATTCTCGTTGTGTGGAAAACCAGAATCGGAGAAATTTTTTTTTTTTTTTTTTTATCCGAGAATTCTCGTTTTGTGGAAAACCAGAATCGGAGGAATTTCTTTTTTTTTTTTTTGTTATCCGAGAATTCTCGTTTTGTGGAAAACGAGAATCGGATAAATTTTTTTTTTTTATCCGAAAATCTCGTTTTGTGGAAAACCAGAATCGGAGAAATGTTTTTTTTTTTTTTATCCGAGAATTCTCGTTTTGTGGAAAACTGGAATCGGAGAAATTTTTTTTTTTTTTATCCGAGAATTCTCGTTTTGTGGAAAACGAAAATCGGAGAAATTTTTTTTTTTTTTTATCCGAGAATTCTCGTTTTGTGGAAAACCAGAATCGGAGAAATTTTTTTTTTTTTTTTTTTATCCGAGAACTCTCATGTTTGTAGAAAACGGGAATCGGAGAAATTTTTTTTTTTTTTCTTTTATCCGAGAAGTCTCGTTTTGTGGAAAACGAGAATCGGAGAAATTTTTTTTTTTTTTTTTTATCCGAGAATTCTCGTTTTGTGGAAAACGAGAATCGGAGAAATTTTTTTTTTTTTTTTTTTTTGTCCGAGAATTCTCGTTTTGTGGAAAACCAGAATCGGGGAAATTTTTTTTTTTTTTTTATTCCGAGAATTCTCGTTTTGTGGAAAACGAGAATCGGAGAAATTTTTTTTTTTTTTTTTTATCCGAGAATTCTCGTTTCGTGGAAAACGAGAATCGGAGAAAATTTTTTTTTTTTTTTATCGGAGAATTCTCGTTTTGTGGAAAACGAGAATCGGAGAAATTTTTTTTTTTTTTTCATCGGAGAATCCTCGTTTTGTGGAAAACGAGAATCGGAGAATTTTTTTTTTTTTTTTTATCCGAGAATTCTCGTTTTGTGGAAAACGAGAATCGGAGAAAAAATTTTTTTTTAACTTTTTATCGGAGAATTCTCGTTTTGTGGAAAACCAGAATCGGAGGAATTTTTTTTTTTTTTTTTTTTTCGAGAATTCTCGATGTCCGGGAAACCAGAATCGGAGAAATTTCTTTTTTTTTTTTTTTATCCGAGAATTCTCAGGTTTGTGGAAAACGAGAATCGGAGAATTTTTTTTTTTTTTTTTTATCCGAGAAGTCTCGTTTTGTGGAAAACGAGAATCGGAGAAATTTTTTTTTTTTTTTTTTTATCCGAGAATTCCCGTTTTTCCGGAAAACCAGAATCGGGGAAATTTTTTTTTTTTTTTTTATTCCGAGAATTCTCGTTTTGTGGAAAACGAGAATCGGAGAAATTTTTTTTTTTTTTGTTTTATCCGAGAATTCTCGTTTTGTGGAAAACGAGAATTGGAGAAAAAAAAATTTTTTTTTTATTGGAGAATTCTCGTTTTGTGGAAAACCAGAATCGGAGAAAAAATTTTTTTTTTTTTTTCATCCGAGAATTCTCGTTGTGTGGAAAACCAGAATCGGAGAAATTTTTTTTTTTTTTTTTTTTTTATCGGAGAATTCTCGTTTTGTGGAAAACCAGAATCGGAGAAATTTTTTTTTTTTTTTTTTATCAGAGAATTCTCGTTTCGTGGAAAACGAGAATCGGATAAATTTTTTTTTTTTTTTTATCCGAAAATCTCGTTTTGTGGAAAACCAGAATCGGAGAAATTTTTTTTTTTTTTTTTTATCCGAGAATTCTCGTTTTGTGGAAAACTGGAATCGGAGAAATTTTTTTTTTTTTTATCCGAGAATTCTCGTTTTGTGGAAAACGAAAATCGGAGAAATTTTTTTTTTTTTTTTTATCCGAGAATTCTCGTTTTGTGGAAAACCAGAATGGGAGAAATTTTTTTTTTTTTTTTTTTTATCCGAGAATTCTCGTTTTGTGGAAAACGAGAATCGGAGAAATTTTTTTTTTTTTTTTTTTATCCGAGAATTCTCGTTTTGTGGAAAACGAGAATCGGAGAAATTTTTTTTTTTTTTTTTTATCCGAGAATTCTCGTTTTGTGGAAAACGAGAAACGGAGAAATTTTTTTTTGTTTTTTTTTTTTTTATCCGAGAATTCTCGTTTTGTGGAAAACCAGAATCGGAGAAATTTTTTTTTTTTTTTTTTATCCGAGAATTCTCGTTGTGTGGAAAACCAGAATCGGAGAGATTTTTTTTTTTTTTTTTTTATCCGAGAATTCTCGTGTTATGGAAAACCAGAATCGGAGAAAAAAAAAATTTTTTTTTTATCCCAGAATTCTCGTTGTGTGGAAAACCAGAATCGGAGAAATTTTTTTTTTTTTTTTTTTTTTATCCGAGAATTCTCGTTTTGTGGAAAACCAGAATCGGAGAAATTTTTTTTTTTTTTTTTTATCCGAGAATTCTCGTTTTGTGGAAAACGAGAATCGGATAAAAAATTTTTTTTTCTTCTAATCCGAAAATCGCGTTTTGTGGAAAACCAGAATCGGAGAAATTTTCTTTTTTTTTTTTTTTATCCGAGAATTCTCGTTTTGTGGAAAACTGGAATTGGAGAAATTTTTTTTTTTTTTTATCCGAGAATTCTCGTTTTGTGGAAAACCAGAATCGGAGAAAAAAAATTTTTTTTTTTTTTATCCGAGAATTCTCAGGTTTGTGGAAAACGAGAATCGGAGAAATTTTTTTTTTTTTTTTTATATCCGAGGGGTCTCGTTTTGTGGAAAACGAGAATCGGGGAAATTTTTTTTTTTTTTTCTTATCCGAGAATTCTCGTTTTGTGGAAAACGAGAATCGGAGAAATTTTTTTTTTTTTTTTTTTTTATGCGAGAATTCTCGTTTTGTCGAAAACCAGAATCGGGGAAATTTTTTTTTTTTTCCGAGAATTCTCGTTTTGTGGAAAACGAGAATTGGAGAAATTTTTTTTTTTTTTTTTTTATCCGAGAATTCTCGTTTTGTGGAAAACGAGAATCGGAGAAAATTTTTTTTTTTTTTATCGGAGAATTCTCGTTTTGTGGAAAACCAGAATCGGAGAAAAAAAATTTTTTTTTTTTTTCTCCGAGAATCCCGTTGTGTGGAAAACCAGAATCGGAGAAATTTTTTTTTTTTTTTTTTTATCCGAGAATTCTCGTTTTGTGGATAACCAGAATCGGAGAAATTTTTTTTTTTTTTTATCCGAGAATTCTCGTTTTGTGGAAAAGGAGAATCGGAGAAATTTTTTTTTTTTTTTTTATCCGAGAATTCTCGTTTTGTGGAAAACGAGAATCGGAGAAATTTTTTTTTTTTTTTTATCCGAGAATTCTCGTTTTGTGGAAAACGAGAAACGGAGAAATTTTTTTTTGTTTTTTTTTTTTTTATCCGAGAATTCTCGTTTTGTGGAAAACCAGAATCGGAGAAATTTTTTTTTTTTTTTCTTTATCCGAGAATTCTCGTTGTGTGGAAAACCAGAATCGGAGAGATTTTTTTTGTTTTTTTTATCCGAGAATTCTCAGGTTTGTGGAAAACCAGAATCGGAGAAAAAAAATTTTTATTTTTTTTATCCGAGAATTCTCGTGTTATGGAAAACCAGAATCGGAGAAAAAAAAATTTTTTTTTTTTATCCGAGAATTCTCGTTGTGTGGAAAACCAGAATCGGAGACATTTTTTTTTTTTTTTTTTTATCCGAGAATTCTCGTTTTGTGGAAAACGAGAATCGGATAAAAAAAACATTTTTCTTTTTTTATCCGAAAATCGCGTTTTGTGGAAAACCAGAATCGGAGAAAATTTTTTTTTTTTTATCGGAGAATTCTCGTTTTGTGGAAAACCAGAATCGGAGAAAAAAAATTTTTTTTTTTTTTTGTCCGAGAATTCTCGTTGTGTGGAAAACCAGAATCGGAGAAATTTTTTTTTTTTTTTTTTATCCGAGAATTCTCGTTTTGTGGAAAACCAGAATCGGAGAAATTTTTTTTTTTTTTTTTATCCGAGAATTCTTGTTTTGTGGAAAACGAGAATCGGATAAAATTTTTTTTTTTTTTATCGGAAAATCTCTTTTTGTGGAAAACCAGAATCGGAGAAATTTTTTTTTTTTTTTATCCGAGAATTCTCGTTTTGTGGAAAACTGGAATCGGTGAAATTTTTTTTTTTTTTATCCGAGAATTCTCGTTTTGTGGAAAACGAAAATCGGAGAAATTTTTTTTTTTTTTTTTTTATCCGAGAATTCTCGTTTTGTGGGAAACCAGAATCGGAGAAATTTTTTTTTTTTTTTTTTTTATCCGAGAATTCTCGTTTTGTGGAAAACGAGAATCGGAGAAATTTTTTTTTTTTTTTTTTTATCCGAGAATTCTCGTTTTGTGGAAAACGAGAATCGGAGAGATTTTTTTTTTTTTTTTATCCGAGAATTCTCAGGTTTGTGAAAAACCAGAATCGGAGAAAAAAATTTTTTTTTTTTTTTTTTATCCGAGAATTCCCGTGTTATGGAAAACCAGAATCGGAGAAAAAAAAATTTTTTTTTTTTATCCGAGAATTCTCGTTGTGTGGAAAACCAGAATCGGAGAAATTTTTTTTTTTTTTTTTATCCGAGAATTCTCGTTTTGTGGAAAACCAGAATCGGAGAAATTTTTTTTTTTTTTTTATCCGAGAATTCTCGTTTTGTGGAAAACTGGAATCGGAGAAATTTTTTTTTTTTATCCGAGAATTCTCGGTTTGTGGAAAACGAGAATCGGAGAAATTTTTTTTTTTTTTTTTTATCGGAGAATTCTCGTTTTGTGGAAAACTGGAATCGGAGAAAAATTTTTTTTTTCTTTTTTTATCCGAGAATTCTCGTTTTGTGGAAAACAATAATCGGAGAAAAAAATTTTTTTTTTTATCGGAGAATTCTCGTTTTGTGGAAAACCAGAATCGGAGAAAAAAAGTTTTTTTTTTTTTTATCCGAGAATTCTCGTTGTGTGGAAAACCAGAATCGGACAAATTTTTTTTTTTTTTTTTTTTTATCCGAGAATTCTCGTTTTGTTGAAAACCAGAATCGGAGAAATTTTTTTTTTTTTTTTTTATCCGAGAATTCTCGTTTTGTCGAAAACGAGAATCGGATAAATTTTTTTTTTTTTTTTATCCGAAAATCTCGTTTTGTGGAAAACCAGAATCGGAGAAATTTTTTTTTTTTTTTTTTTTATCCGAGCATTCTCGTTTTGTGGAAAACTGGAATCGGAGAAATTTTTTTTTTTTTTATCCGAGAATTCTCTTTTTGTGGAAAACGGGAATCGGAGAAATTTTTTTTTTTTTTTTTATCCGAGAATTCTCGTTTTGTGGAAAACCAGAATCGGAGAAATTTTTTTTTTTTTTTTTTGTATCCGAGAATTCTCGTTTTTCGGAAAACGAGAATCGGAGAAATTTTTTTTTTTTTTTTTTTTATCCGAGAATTCTCGTTTTGTGGAAAACGAGAATCGGAGAAATTTTTTTTTTTTTTTTTTATCCGAGAATTCTCGTTGTGTGGAAAACCAGAATCGGAGAGATTTTTTTTTTTTTTTTATCCGAGAGTTCTCAGGTTTGTGGAAAACCAGAATCGGAGAAATTTTTTTTTTTTTTTTTATCCGAGAATTCTCGTGTTATGGAAAACCAGAATCGGAGAAAAAAAAATTTTTTTTTTTTATCCGAGAATTCTCGTTGTGTGGAAAACCAGAATCGGAGAAATTTTCTTTTTTTTTTTTTTTTGTCCGAGAATTCTCGTTTTGTGGAAAACCAGAATCGGAGAAATTTGTTTTTTTTTTTTTTTTTATTCGAGAATTCTCGTTTTATGGAAAACGAGAATCGGATAAATTTTTTTTTTTTTTTTATCCGAAAATCTCGTTTTGTGGAAAACCAGAATCGGAGAAATTTTTTTTTTTTTTTTATCCGAGAATTCTCGTCTTGTGGAAAACTGGAATCGGAGAAATTTTTTTTTTTTATCCGAGAATTCTCGTTTTGTGGAAAACGAGAATCGGAGAAATTTTTTTTTTTTTTTTTATCCGAGAATTCTCGTTTTGTGGAAAACCAGAATCGGAGAAATTTTTTTTTTTTTTTTTTTTATCCGGGAATTCTCGTTTTGTGGAAAACGAGAATCGGAGAAATCTTTTTTTTTTTTTTTTTATATCCGAGAATTCTCGTTTTGTGGAAAACGAGAATCGGAGAAATTTTTTTTTTTTTTATCCGAGAATTCTCGTTTTGTGGAAAACGAGAAACGAAGAAATTTTTTTTTTTTTTTTTATCCGAGAATTCCCGTTTTGTGGAAAACCAGAATCGGAGAAATTTTTTTTTTTTTTTTTTATCCGAGAATTCTCGTTTTATGGAAAACGAGAATCGGATAAAATTTTTTTTTTTTATCCGAAAATCTCGTTTTGTGGAAAACGAGAATCGGAGATATTTTTTTTTTTTTTTTTTATCCGAGAATTCTCGTTTTGTGGAAATCTGGAATCGGAGATATTTTTTTTTTTTTATCCGAGAATTCTCGTTTTGTGGAAAACGAGAATCGGAGAAATTTTTTTTTTTTTTTTTATCCGAGAATTCTCGTTTTGTGGAAAACCAGAATCGGAGAAATTTTTTTTTTTTTTTTTAATCCGAGAATTCTCGTTTTGTGGAAAACGAGAATCGGAGAAATTTTTTTTTTTTTTTTTTTATCCGAGAATTCTCGTTTTGTGGAAAACGAGAATCGGAGAAATTTTTTTTTTTTTTTTTATCCGAGAATTCTCGTTTTGTGGAAAACGAGAAACGGAGAAATTTTTTTTTGTTTTTTTTTTTTTTTATCCGAGAATTCTCGTTGTGTGGAAAACCAGAATCGGAGAGATTTTTTTTTTTTTTTATCCGAGAATTCTCAGGTTTGTGGAAAACCTTTTATCCGAGAATTCTCGTTTTGTGGAAAACCAGAATCGGAAATTTTTTTTTTTTTTTTTATCCGAGAATTCTCGTTTTGTGGAAAACCAGAATCGGAGAAATTTTTTTTTTTTTTGTTTTTTTATCCGAGAATTCTCGTTTTGTGGAAAACGAGAATCGGATAAAAAAAATTTTTTTTTTTTATCCGAAAATCGCGTTTTGTGGAAAACCAGAATCGGAGAAATTTTTTTTTTTTTTTTATCCGAGAATTCTCGTTTTGTGGAAAACTGGAATCGGAGAAATTTTTTTTTTTTTTATCGGAGAATTCTCGTTTTGTGGAAAACGAGAATCGGAGAAATTTTTTTTTTTTTTTTTTACCCGAGAATTCTCGTTTTGTGGAAAACCAGAATCGGAGAAAAAAATTTTTTTTTTTTTTATCCGAGAATTCTCGTTGTGTGGAAAACTGGAATCGGACAAATTATTTTTTATTTTTTTTTTTTATCGGAGAATTCTCGTTTTGTCGAAAACCAGAATCGGAGAAATTTTTTTTTTTTTTTTTTTTATCCGAGAATTCTCGTTTTGTCGAAAACGAGAATCGGATAAATTTTTTTTTTTTTTTTTATCCGAAAATCTCGTTTTGTGGAAAACCAGAATCGGAGAAATTTTTTTTTTTTTTTTTTTTATCCGAGAATTCTCGTTTTGTGGAAAACTGGAATCGGAGAAATTTTCTTTTTTTTTATCCGAGAATTCTCTTTTTGTGGAAAACGGGAATCGGAGAAATTTTTTTTTTTTTTTTTTATCCGAGAATTCTCGTTTTGTGGAAAACCAGAATCGGAGAAATTTTTTTTTTTTTTTTTTTTGTATCCGAGAAATCTCGTTTTTCGGAAAACGAGAATCGGAGAAATTTTTTTTTTTTTTTTTTTATCCGAGAATTCTCGTTTTGTGGAAAACGAGAATCGGAGAAATTTTTTTTTTTTTTTTTTTATCCGAGAATTCTCATTTTGTGGAAAACCAGAATCGGAGAAATTTTTTTTTTTTTTTTTTATCCGAGAATTCTCGTTGTGTGGAAAACCAGAATCGGAGAGATTTTTTTTTTTTTTTTTATCCGAGAATTCTCAGGTTTGTGGAAAACCAGAATCGGAGAAATTTTTTTTTTTTTTTTTTATCCGAGAATTCTCGTGTTATGGAAAACCAGAATCGGAGAAAAAAAAATTTTTTTTTTTTTATCCGAGAATTCTCGTTGTGTGGAAAACCAGAATCGGAGAAATTTTCTTTTTTTTTTTTTTTTGTCCGAGAATTCTCGTTTTGTGGAAAACCAGAATCGGAGAAATTTTTTTTTTTTTTTTTTTATTCGAGAATTCTCGTTTTATGGAAAACGAGAATCGGATGAATTTTTTTTTTTTTTTTATCCGAAAATCTCGTTTTGTGGAAAACCAGAATCGGAGAAATTTTTTTTTTTTTTTTATCCGAGAATTCTCGTCTTGTGGAAAACTGGAATCGGAGAAATTTTTTTTTTTTTATCCGAGAATTCTCGTTTTGTGGAAAACGAGAATCAGAGAAATTTTTTTTTTTTTTTTATCCGAGAATTCTCGTTTTGTGGAAAACCAGAATCGGAGAAATTTTTTTTTTTTTTTTTATCCGAGAATTCTCGTTGTGTGGAAAACCAGAATCGGAGAGATTTTTTTTTTTTTTTTTTATCCCAGAGTTCTCAGGTTTGTGGAAAACCAGAATCGGAGAAATTTTTTTTTTTTTTTTTATCCGAGAATTCTCGTGTTATGGAAAACCAGAATCGGAGAAAAAAAATTTTTTTTTTTTTATCCGAGAATTCTCGTTGTGTGGAAAACCAGAATCGGAGAAATTTTCTTTTTTTTTTTTTTTTGTCCGAGAATTCTCGTTTTGTGGAAAACCAGAATCGGAGAAATTTGTTTTTTTTTTTTTTTTATTCGAGAATTCTCGTTTTATGGAAAACGAGAATCGGATAAATTTTTTTTTTTTTTTATCCGAAAATCTCGTTTTGTGGAAAACCAGAATCGGAGAAATTTTTTTTTTTTTTATCCGAGAATTCTCGTCTTGTGGAAAACTGGAATCGGAGAAATTTTTTTTTTTTTATCCGAGAATTCTCGTTTTGTGGAAAACGAGAATCGGAGAAATTTTTTTTTTTTTTTTTTATCCGAGAATTCTCGTTTTGTGGAAAACCAGAATCGGAGAAATTTTTTTTTTTTTTTTTTATCCGGGAATTCTCGTTTTGTGGAAAACGAGAATCGGAGAAATCTTTTTTTTTTTTTTTTTTTTATCCGAGAATTCTCGTTTTGTGGAAAACGAGAATCGGAGAAATTTTTTTTTTTTTATCCGAGAATTCTCGTTTTGTGGAAAACGAGAAACGGAGAAATTTTTTTTTTTTTTTTTTATCCGAGAATTCCCGTTTTGTGGAAAACCAGAATCGGAGAAATTTTTTTTTTTTTTTTTATCCGAGAGTTCTCGTTTTATGGAAAACGAGAATCGGATAAAATTTTTTTTTTTATCCGAAAATCTCGTTTTGTGGAAAACGAGAAACGGAGAAATTTTTTTTTTTTTTTTTTATCCGAGAATTCCCGTTTTGTGGAAAACCAGAATCGGAGAAATTTTTTTTTTTTTTTTTATCCGAGAGTTCTCGTTTTATGGAAAACGAGAATCGGATAAAAATTTTTTTTTTTATCCGAAAATCTCGTTTTGTGGAAAACGAGAATCGGAGATATTTTTTTTTTTTTTTTTTATCCGAGAATTCTCGTTTTGTGGAAATCTGGAATCGGAGATATTTTTTTTTTTTTATCCGAGAATTCTCGTTTTGTGGAAAACGAGAATCGGAGAAATTTTTTTTTTTTTTTTATCCGAGAATTCTCGTTTTGTGGAAAACCAGAATCGGAGAAATTTTTTTTTTTTTTTTTATCCGAGAATTCTCGTTTTGTGGAAAACGAGAATCGGAGAAATTTTTTTTTTTTTTTTTTTATCCGAGAATTCTCGTTTTGTGGAAAACGAGAATCGGAGAAATTTTTTTTTTTTTTTTTATCCGAGAATTCTCGTTTTGTGGAAAACGAGAAACGGAGAAATTTTTTTTTGTTTTTTTTTTTTTTATCCGAGAATTCTCGTTGTGTGGAAAACCAGAATCGGAGAGATTTTTTTTTTTTTTTTATCCGAGAATTCTCAGGTTTGTGGAAAACCTTTTATCCGAGAATTCTCGTTTTGTGGAAAACCAGAATCGGAAATTTTTTTTTTTTTTTTTATCCGAGAATTCTCGTTTTGTGGAAAGCCAGAATCGGAGAAATTTTTTTTTTTTTGTTTTTTTATCCGAGAATTCTCGTTTTGTAGGAAAACGAGAATCGGATAAAAAAAAAATTTTTTTTTTTATCCGAAAATCGCGTTTTGTGGAAAACCAGAATCGGAGAAATTTTTTTTTTTTTTTTTATCCGAGAATTCTCGTTTTGTGGAAAACTGGAATCGGAGAAATTTTTTTTTTTTTTATCCGAGAATTCTCGTTTTGTGGAAAACGAGAATCGGAGAAATTTTTTTTTTTTTTTTTTTACCCGAGAATTCTCGTTTTGTGGAAAACCAGAATCGGAGAAAAAAAAATTTTTTTTTTTTATCCGAGAATTCTCGTTGTGTGGAAAACCAGAATCGGACAAATTTTTTTTTTTTTTTTTTTTTTATCCGAGAATTCTCGTTTTGTTGAAAACCAGAATCGGAGAAATTTTTTTTTTTTTTTTTTTATCCGAGAATTCTCGTTTTGTCGAAAACGAGAATCGGATAAATTTTTTTTTTTTTTTTATCCGAAAATCTCGTTTTGTGGAAAACCAGAATCGGAGAAATTTTTTTTTTTTTTTTTTTTATCCGAGAATTCTGGTTTTGTGGAAAACTGGAATCGGAGAAATTTTCTTTTTTTTTATCCGAGAATTCTCTTTTTGTGGAAAACGGGAATCGGAGAAATTTTTTTTTTTTTTTTTTTATCCGAGAATTCTCGTTTTGTGGAAAACCAGAATCGGAGAAATTTTTTTTTTTTTTTTTTTTGTATCCGAGAAATCTCGTTTTTCGGAAAACGAGAATCGGAGAAATTTTTTTTTTTTTTTTTTATCCGAGAATTCTCGTTTTGTGGAAAACGAGAATCGGAGAAATTTTTTTTTTTTTTTTTTTATCCGAGAATTCTCATTTTGTGGAAAACCAGAATCGGAGAAATTTTTTTTTTTTTTTTTTTATCCGAGAATTCTCGTTGTGTGGAAAACCAGAATCGGAGAGATTTTTTTTTTTTTTTTTATCCGAGAATTCTCAGGTTTGTGGAAAACCAGAATTGGAGAAATTTTTTTTTTTTTTTTTTTATCCGAGAATTCTCGTGTTATGGAAAACCAGAATCGGAGAAAAAAAATTTTTTTTTTTTTTATCCGAGAATTCTCGTTGTGTGGAAAACCAGAATCGGAGAAATTTTCTTTTTTTTTTTTTTTTTGTCCGAGAATTCTCGTTTTGTGGAAAACCAGAATCGGAGAAATTTTTTTTTTTTTTTTTTTATTCGAGAATTCTCGTTGTGTGGAAAACCAGAATCGGAGAGATTTTTTTTTTTTTTTTTTATCCGAGAATTCTCAGGTTTGTGGAAAACCAGAATTGGAGAAATTTTTTTTTTTTTTTTTTTATCCGAGAATTCTCGTGTTATGGAAAACCAGAATCGGAGAAAAAAAAATTTTTTTTTTTTATCCGAGAATTCTCGTTGTGTGGAAAACCAGAATCGGAGAAATTTTCTTTTTTTTTTTTTTTTTGTCCGAGAATTCTCGTTTTGTGGAAAACCAGAATCGGATAAATTTTTTTTTTTTTTTATCCGAAAACCTCGTTTTGTGGAAAACCAGAATCGGAGAAATTTTTTTTTTTTTTTTTATCCGAGAATTCTCGTCTTGTGGAAAACTGGAATCGGAGAAATTTTTTTTTTTTTTATCCGAGAATTCTCGTTTTGTGGAAAACGAGAATCAGAGAAATTTTTTTTTTTTTTTTTTTATCCGGGAATTCTCGTTTTGTGGAAAACGAGAATCGGAGAAATCTTTTTTTTTTTTTTTTTATATCCGAGAATTCTCGTTTTGTGGAAAACCAGAATCTGAGAAATTTTTTTTTTTTTTATCCGAGAATTCTCGTTTTGTGGAAAACGAGAAACGGAGAAATTTTTTTTTTTTTTTTTTATCCGAGAATTCTCGTTTTGTGGAAAACCAGAATCGGAGAAATTTTTTTTTTTTTTTTTTATCCGAGAATTCTCGTTTTATGGAAAACGAGAATCGGATAAAATTTTTTTTTTTTATCCGAAAATCTCGTTTTGTGGAAAACGAGAATCGGAGATATTTTTTTTTTTTTTTTATCCGAGAATTCTCGTTTTGTGGAAAACGAGAATCGGAGAAATTTTTTTTTTTTTTTTTTACCCGAGAATTCTCGTTTTGTGGAAAACCAGAATCGGAGAAAAAAAATTTTTTTTTTTTTATCCGAGAATTCTCGTTGTGTGGAAAACCAGAATCGGACAAATTTTTTTTTTTTTTTTTTTTTTATCCGAGAATTCTCGTTTTGTTGAAAACCAGAATCGGAGAAATTTTTTTTTTTTTTTTTTTATCCGAGAATTCTCGTTTTGTCGAAAACGAGAATCGGATAAATTTTTTTTTTTTTTTTTATCAGAAAATCTCGTTTTGTGGAAAACCAGAATCGGAGAAATTTTTTTTTTTTTTTTTTTTATCAGAGAATTCTCGTTTTGTGGAAAACTGGAATCGGAGAAATTTTCTTTTTTTTTATCCGAGAATTCTCTTTTTGTGGAAAACCGGAATCGGAGAAATTTTTTTTTTTTTTTTTATCCGAGAATTCTCGTTTTGTGGAAAACCAGAATCGGAGAAATTTTTTTTTTTTTTTTTTTTTGTATCCGAGAAATCTCGTTTTTCGGAAAACGAGAATCGGAGAAATTTTTTTTTTTTTTTTTTTATCCGAGAATTCTCGTTTTGTGGAAAACGAGAATCGGAGAAATTTTTTTTTTTTTTTTTTTATCCGAGAATTCTCATTTTGTGGAAAACCAGAATCGGAGAAATATTTTTTTTTTTTTTTAATCCGAGAATTCTCGTTGTGTGGAAAACCAGAATCGGAGAGATTTTTTTTTTTTTTTTTATCCGAGAATTCTCAGGTTTGTGGAAAACCAGAATCGGAGAAATTTTTTTTTTTTTTTTTTTATCCGAGAATTCTCGTGTTATGGAAAACCAGAATCGGAGAAAAAAAAAATTTTTTTTTTTATCCGAGAATTCTCGTTGTGTGGAAAACCAGAATCGGAGAAATTTTCTTTTTTTTTTTTTTTTGTCCGAGAATTCTCGTTTTGTGGAAAACCAGAATCGGAGAAATTTTTTTTTTTTTTTTTTTATTCGAGAATTCTCGTTTTATGGAAAACGAGAATCGGATAAATTTTTTTTTTTTTTTATCCGAAAATCTCGTTTTGTGGAAAACCAGAATCGGAGAAATTTTTTTTTTTTTTTTATCCGAGAATTCTCGTCTTGTGGAAAACTGGAATCGGAGAAATTTTTTTTTTTTTTATCCGAGAATTCTCGTTTTGTGGAAAACGAGAATCAGAAAAAATTTTTTTTTTTTTTTTTATCCGAGAATTCTCGTTTTGTGGAAAACCAGAATCGGAGAAATTTTTTTTTTTTTTTTTTTTATCCGGGAATTCTCGTTTTGTGGAAAACGAGAATCGGAGAAATCTTTTTTTTTTTTTTTTATATCCGAGAATTCTCGTTTTGTGGAAAACGAGAATCGGAGAAATTTTTTTTTTTTTTATCCGAGAATTCTCGTTTTGTGGAAAACGAGAAACGGAGAAATTTTTTTTTTTTTTTTTTATCCGAGAATTCTCGTTTTGTGGAAAACCAGAATCGGAGAAATTTTTTTTTTTTTTTTTTATCCGAGAATTCTCGTTTTATGGAAAACGAGAATCGGATAAAATTTTTTTTTTTTATCCGAAAATCTCGTTTTGTGGAAAACGAGAATCGGAGATATTTTTTTTTTTTTTTTTTATCCGAGAATTCTCGTTTTGTGGAAATCTGGAATCGGAGATATTTTTTTTTTTTAATCCGAGAATTCTCGTTTTGTGGAAAACGAGAATCGGAGAAATTTTTTTTTTTTTTTTTATCCGAGAATTCTCGTTTTGTGGAAAACCAGAATCGGAGAAATTTTTTTTTTTTTTTTTTTATCCGAGAATTCTCGTTTTGTGGAAAACGAGAATCGGAGAAATTTTTTTTTTTTTTTTTATCCGAGAATTCTCGTTTTGTGGAAAGCGAGAATCGGAGAAATTTTTTTTTTTTTATCCGAGAATTCTCGTTTTGTGGAAAACGAGAAACGGAGAAATTTTTTTTTGTTTTTTTTTTTTTTTATCCGAGAATTCTCGTTGTGTGGAAACCAGAATCGGAGAGATTTTTTTTTTTTTTTATCCGAGAATTCTCAGGTTTGTGGAAAACCTTTTATCCGAGAATTCTCGTTTTGTGGAAAACCAGAATCGGAAATTTTTTTTTTTTTTTTTATCCGAGAATTCTCGTTTTATGGAAAACGAGAAACGGATAATTTTTTTTTTTTTTTTTATCCGAAAATCTCGTTTTGTGGAAAACCAGAATCGGAGAAATTTTCTTTTTTTTTTTTTTTATCAGAGAATTCTCGTTTTGTGGAAAACTGGAATCGGAGAAATTTTTTTTTTTTTTATCCGAGAATTCTCGTTTTTCGGAAAACGAGAATCGGAGAAATTTTTCTTTTTTTTTTTTTTATCCGAGAATTCTCGTTTTGTGGAAAACGAGAATCGGAGAAATTTTTTTTTTTTTTTTATCCGAGAATTCTTGTTTTGTGGAAAACGAGAAACGGAGAAATTTTTTTTTGTTTTTTTTTTTTTATCCGAGAATTTTCGTTGTGTGGAAAACCAGAATCGGAGAGATTTTTTTTTTTTTTTTATCCGAGAATTCTCAGGTTTGTGGAAAACCAGAATCGGAGAAATTTTTTTTTTTTTTTTTATCCGAGAATTCTCGTTTTGTGGAAAACCAGAATCGGAGAAATTTTTTTTTTTTTTTTTATCCGAGAATTCTCGTTTTGTGGAAAACGAGAATCGGAGAAATTTTTCTTTTTTTTTTTTTTATCCGAGAATTCTCGTTTTGTGGAAAACAAGAATCGGAGAAATTTTTTTTTTTTTTTATCCGAGAATTCTCGTTTTGTGGAAAACGAGAAACGGAGAAATTTTTTTTTGTTTTTTTTTTTTATCCGAGAATTCTCGTTGTGTGGAAAACCAGAATCGGAGAGATTTTTTTTTTTTTATCCGAGAATTCTCAGGTTTGTGGAAAACCAGAATCGGAGAAATTTTTTTTTTTTTTTTTTTTATGCGAGAATTCTCGTGTTATGGAAAACCAGAATCGGAGAAATTTTTTTTTTTTTTTTATCCGAGAATTCTCGTTTTGTGGAAAACGAGAACCGGAGAAAAAAAATTTTTTTTAACTTTTTATGGGAGAATTCTCGTTTTGTGGAAAACCAGAATCGGAGAAATTTTTTTTTTTTTTTTTTTTATCCGAGAATTTTCGATGTCCGGGAAACCAGAATCGGAGAAATTTTTTTCTTTTTTTTTTTTTTTATCCGAGAATTCTCGTTTTGTGGAAAACGAGAATCGGAGAAATTTTTTTTTTTTTTTTTTTTATCCGAGAATTCTCGTTTTGTGGAAAACCAGAATCGGGGAAATTTTTTTTTTTTTCTTATCCGAGAATTCTCGTTTTGTGCAAAACGAGAATCGGAGAAATTTTTTTTTTTTGTTTTATCCGAGAATTCTCGTTTTGTGGAAAACGAGCATCGGAGAAAAAAAACTTTTTTTTTTTATCGGAGAATTCTCGTTTTGTGGAAAACCAGAATCGGGGAAATTTTTTTTTTTTATCCGAGAATTCTCGTTGTGTGGAAAACCAGAATCGGAGAAATTTTTTTTTTTTTTTTTTTTTATCCGAGAATTCTCGTTTTGTGGAAAACCAGAATCGGAGAAATTTTTTTTTTTTTTTTTTATCAGAGAATTCTCGTTTTGTGGAAAACCAGAATCGGGGAAATTTTTTTTTTTTTTTTTTTATCCGAGAATTCTCGTTTTGTGGAAAACCAGAATCGGAGGAATTTTTTTTTTTTTTTTTTATTCGAGAATTCTCGATGTCCGGGAAACCAGAATCGGAGAAATTTTTTTTTTTTTTTTTTATCCGAGAATTCTCAGGTTTGTGGAAAACGAGAATCGGAGAAATTGTTTTTTTTTATTTTTTTTTATCCGAGAAGTCTCGTTTTGTGGAAAACGAGAATCGGAGAAATTTTTTTTTTTTTTTTATCCGAGAATTCTCGTTTTGTGGAAAACGAGAATCGGAGAAATTTTTTTTTTTTTTTTATCCGAGAATTCTTGTTTTGTGGAAAACCAGAATCGGGGAAATTTTTTTTTTTTTTTTATTCCGGGAATTCTCGTTTTGTGGAAAACGAGAATCGGAGAAATTTTTTTTTTTTTTTTATCCGAGAATTCTCGTTTTGTGGAAAACGAGAATCGGAGAAAAAAATTTTTTTTTTTTTGTCGGAGAATTCTCGTTTTGTGGAAAACCAGAATCGGAGAGATTTTTTTTTTTTTTTATCCGAGAATTCTCAGGTTTGTGGAAAACCAGAATCGGAGAAAAATTTTTTTTTTTTTTTTTTTATGCGAGAATTCTCGTGTTATGGAAAACCAGAATCGGAGAAATTTTTTTTTTTTTTTTTATCCGAGAATTCTCGTTTTGTGGAAAACGAGAACCGGAGAAAAAAAAATTTTTTTAACTTTTTATGGGTGAATTCTCGTTTTGTGGAAAACCAGAATCGGAGAAATTTTTTTTTTTTTTTTTTTATCCGAGAATTTTCGATGTCCGGGAAACCAGAATCGGAGAAATTTTTTTCTTTTTTTTTTTTTTCATCCGAGAATTCTCGTTTTGTGGAAAACGAGAATCGGAGAAATTTTTTTTTTTTTTTTTTTATCCGAGAATTCTCGTTTTGTGGAAAACCAGAATCGGGGAAATTTTTTTTTTTTTTCTTATCCGAGAATTCTCGTTTTGTGCAAAACGAGAATCGGAGAAATTTTTTTTTTTTTGTTTTATCCGAGAATTCTCGTTTTGTGGAAAACGAGCATCGGAGAAAAAAAATTTTTTTTTTTTATCGGAGAATTCTCGTTTTGTGGAAAACCAGAATCGGGGAAATTTTTTTTTTTTTTATCCGAGAATTCTCGTTGTGTGGAAAACCAGAATCGGAGAAATTTTTTTTTTTTTTTTTTTTTATCCGAGAATTCTCGTTTTGTGGAAAACCAGAATCGGAGAAATTTTTTTTTTTTTTTTTTTATCAGAGAATTCTCGTTTTGTGGAAAACCAGAATCGGGGAAATTTTTTTTTTTTTTTTTTTTTATCCGAGAATTCTCGTTTTGTGGAAAACCAGAATCGGAGGAATTTTTTTTTTTTTTTTTATTCGAGAATTCTCGATGTCCGGGAAACCAGAATCGGAGAAATTTTTTTTTTTTTTTTATCCGAGAATTCTCAGGTTTGTGGAAAACGAGAATCGGAGAAATTGTTTTTTTTTATTTTTTTTTATCCGAGAAGTCTCGTTTTGTGGAAAACGAGAATCGGAGAAATTTTTTTTTTTTTTTTATCCGAGAATTCTCGTTTTGTGGAAAACGAGAATCGGAGAAATTTTTTTTTTTTTTTTTTATCCGAGAATTCTTGTTTTGTGGAAAACCAGAATCGGGGAAATTTTTTTTTTTTTTTATTCCGAGAATTCTCGTTTTGTGGAAAAAGAGAATCGGAGAAATTTTTTTTTTTTTTATCCGAGAATTCTCGTTTTGTGGAAAACGAGAATCGGAGAAAAAAAAATTTTTTTTTTTATCGGAGAATTCTCGTTTTGTGGAAAACCAGAATCGGAGAAAACAAATTTTTTTTTTTTTATCCGAGAATTCTCGTTGTGTGGAAAACCAGAATCGGAGAAAGTTTTTTTTTTTTTTTTTTTTATCCGAGAATTCTCGTTTTGTGGAAAACCAGAATCGGAGAAATTTTTTTTTTTTTTTTTTTATCCGAGGATTCTCGTTTTCCGGAAAACGAGAATCGGACAAATTTTTTTTTTTTTTTTATCCTAAAATCTCGTTTTGTGGAAAACCAGAATCGGAGAAATTTTTTTTTTTTTTTTATCCGAGAATTCTCGTTTTGTGGAAAACTGGAATCGGTGAAATTTGTTTTTTTTTTTATCCGAGAATTCTCGTTTTGTGGAAAACGAGAATCGGAGAAGTTTTTTTTTTTTTTTTTTTTTATCCGAGAATTCTCGTTTTGTGGAAAACCAGAATCGGAGAAATTTTTTTTTTTTTTTTTTTTTTACCCGAGAATTCTCGTTTTGTGGAAAACGAGAATCGGAGAATTTTTTTTTTTTTTTTTTATCCGAGAATTCTGGTTTTGTGGAAAACGAGAATCGGAGAAATTTTTTTTTTTTTTTATCCGAGAATTCTCGTTTTGTGGAAAACGAGAAACGGAGAAATTTTTTTTTGTTTTTTTTTTTTTTTATCCGAGAATTCTCGTTTTGTGGAAAACCAGAATCGGAGAATTTTTTTTTTTTTTTTTTTTTATCCGAGAATTCTCGTTGTGTGGAAAACCAGAATCGGAGAGATTTTTTTTTTTTTTTTTATCCGAGAATTCTCCTGTTATGGAAAACCAGAATCGGAGAAAAAAAATTTTTTTTTTTTTTTATCCGAGAATTCTCGTTGTGTGGAAAACTCGAATCGGAGAAATTTTTTTTTTTTTTTTTTTATCCGAGAATTCTCGTTTTGTGGAAAACCAGAATCGGAGAAATTTTTTTTTTTTTTTTTTTTATCCGAGAATTCTCGTTTTCTGGAAAACGAGAATCGGATAAAAAAAAATTTTTTTTTTTTATCCGAAAATCGCGTTTTGTGGAAAACCAGAATCGGAGAAATTTTTTTTTTTTTTTTTTTATCCGAGAATTCTCGTTTTGTGGAAAACTGGAATCGGAGAAATTTTTTTTTTTTTTTATCCGAGAATTCTCGTTTTGTGGAAAACGAGAATCGGAGAAATTTTTTTTTTTTTTTTTTTATCCGAGAATTCTCGTTTTGTGGAAAACCAGAATCGGAGAAATTTTTTTTTTTTTTTTTATCAGAGAATTCTCGTTTTGTGGAAAACCAGAATCGGGGAAATTTTTTTTTTTTTTTATCCGAGAATTCTCGTTTTGTGGAAAACCAGAATCGGAGGAATTTTTTTTTTTTTTTTTTATTCGAGAATTCTCGATGTCCGGGAAACCAGAATCGGAGAAATTTTTTTTTTTTTTTTTTATCCGAGAATTCTCAGGTTTGTGGAAAACGAGAATCGGAGAAGTTTTTTTTTTTTTTTTTTTTTTATCCGAGAATTCTCGTTTTGTGGAAAACCAGAATCGGAGAAATTTTTTTTTTTTTTTTTTTTTTACCCGAGAATTCTCGTTTTGTGGAAAACGAGAATCGGAGAATTTTTTTTTTTTTCTTTTTATCCGAGAATTCTGGTTTTGTGGAAAACGAGAATCGGAGAAATTTTTTTTTTATTTTTATCCGAGAATTCTCGTTTTGTGGAAAACGAGAAACGGAGAAATTTTTTTTTGTTTTTTTTTTTTTTATCCGAGAATTCTCGTTTTGTGGAAAACCAGAATCGGAGAATTTTTTTTTTTTTTTTTTTTGTATCCGAGAATTCTCGTTGTGTGGAAAACCAGAATCGGAGAGATTTTTTTTTTTTTTTTATCCGAGAATTCTCCTGTTATGGAAAACCAGAATCGGAGAAAAAAAAATTTTTTTTTTTTTTATCCGAGAATTCTCGTTGTGTGGAAAACCAGAATCGGAGAAATTTTTTTTTTTTTTTTTTTTATCCGAGAATTCTCGTTTTGTGGAAAACCAGAATCGGAGAAATTTTTTTTTTTTTTTTTTATCCTAAAATCTCGTTTTGTGGAAAACCAGAATCAGAGAAATTTTTTTTTTTTTTTTATCCGAGAATTCTCGTTTTGTGGAAAACCAGAATCGGAGAAATTTTTTTTTTTTTTTATCCGAGAATTCTCGTTGTGTGGAAAACCAGAATCGGAGAAATTTCGTTTTTTTTTTTTATCCGAAAATCTCGTTTTGTGGAAAACCGGAATCGGAGAAATTTTTTTTTTTTTTTTTTTTATCCGAGAATTCTCGTTTTGTGGAAAACTGGAATCGGAGAAATTTCCTTTTTTTTTTATCCGAGAATTCTCGTTTTGTGGAAAACGAGAATCGGAGAAATATTTTTTTGTTTTTTTTTTTTTATCCGAGAATTCTCGTTTTGTGGAAAACCAGAATCGGAGAAATTTCTTTTTTTTTTTTTTTATCCGAGAATTCTCCTGTTATGGAAAACCAGAATCGGAGAAAAAAATTTTTTTTTTTTTTTATCCGAGAATTCTCGTTGTGTGGAAAACCAGAATCGGAGAAATTTTTTTTTTTTTTTTTTTATCCGAGAATTCTCGTTTTGTGGAAAACCAGAATCGGAGAAATTTTTTTTTTTTTTTTTTATCCGAGAATTCTCGTTTTGTGGAAAACGAGAATCGGATAAAAAAAAAATTTTTTTTTTATCCGAAAATCGCGTTTTGTGGAAAACCAGAATCGGAGAAATTTTTTTTTTTTTTTTTTTTTATCCGAGAATTCTCGTTTTGTGGAAAACTGGAATCGGAGAAATTTTTTTTTTTTTTTTATCCGAGAATTCTCGTTTTGTGGAAAACGAGAATCGGAGAAATTTTTTTTTTTTTTTTTTTTATCCGAGAATTCTCGTTTTGTGGAAAATGAGAAACGGAGAAATTTTTTTTTGTTTTTTTTTTTTCTTTATCCGAGAATTCTCGTTTTGTGGAAAACCAGAATCGGAGAAATTTTTTTTTTTTTTTATCCGAGAATTCTCGTTGTGTGGAAAACCAGAATCGGAGAAATTTCGTTTTTTTTTTTTATCCGAAAATCTCGTTTTGTGGAAAACCGGAATCGGAGAAATTTTTTTTTTTTTTTTTTTTTATCCGAGAATTCTCGTTTTGTGGAAAACTGGAATCGGAGAAATTTCCTTTTTTTTTTATCCGAGAATTCTCGTTTTGTGGAAAACGAGAATCGGAGAAAATTTTTTTTTTTTTTTTTTTATCCGAGAATTCTCGTTTTGTGGAAAACGAGAATCGGAGAAAATTTTTTTTTTTTTTTATCGGAGAATTCTCGTTTTGTGGAAAACCAGAATCGGAGAAAAAAAATTTTTTTTTTTTTTATCCGAGAATTCTCGTTGTGTGGAAAACCAGAATAGGAGAAATTTTTTTTTTTTTTTTTTTTTATCCGAGGATTCTCGTTTTGTGGAAAACGAGAATCGGATAAATTTTTTTTTTTTTTTTTATCCGAAAATCTCGTTTTGTGGAAACCCAGAATCGGAGAAATTTTTTTTTTTTTTTATCCGAGAATTCTCGTTTTGTGGAAAACTGGAATCGGAGAAATTTTTTTTTTTTTTTTATCCGAGAATTCTCGTTTTGTGGAAAACGAGAATCGGAGAATTTTCTTTTTTTTTTTTTATCCGAGAATTCTCGTTTTGTGGAAAACGAGAATCGGACAAATTTTTTTTTTTTTTTTTATCGGAGAATTCTCGTTTTGTGGAAAACGAGAATCGGAGAAATTTTTTTTTTTTTTTTTTTTATCGGAGAATTCTCGTTTTGTGGAAAACGAGAATCGGACAAATTTTTTTTTTTTTTTATCCGAGAAATCTCGTTGTGTGGAAAACCAGAATCGGAGAAATCTTTTTTTTTTTTTTTTTTTTTAACCGAGAATTCTCATTTTGTGGAAAACCAGAATCGGGGAAATTTTTTTTTTTTTTTATCCGAGAATTCTCGTTTTGTGGAAAACCAGAATCGGAGTAATTTTTTTTTTTTTTTTTTATCCGAGAATTCTCGTTTTATGGAAAACGAGGATCGGATAAAAAATTTTTTTTTTATCCGAAAATCTCGTTTTGTGGAAAACGAGAATCGGAGATATTTTTTTTTTTTTTTTTTATCCGAGAATTCTCGTTTTGTGGAAATCTGGAATCGGAGATATTTTTTTTTTTTAATCCGAGAATTCTCGTTTTGTGGAAAACGAGAATCGGAGAAATTTTTTTTTTTTTTTTATCCGAGAATTCTCGTTTTGTGGAAAACCAGAATCGGAGAAATTTTTTTTTTTTTTTTTTTATCCGAGAATTCTCGTTTTGTGGAAAACGAGAATCGGAGAAATTTTTTTTTTTTTTTTTTATCCGAGAATTCTCGTTTTGTGGAAAACGAGAATCGGAGAAATTTTTTTTTTTTTTTTATCCGAGAATTCTCGTTTTGTGGAAAACGAGAAACGGAGAAATTTTTTTTTGTTTTTTTTTTTTTTTATCCGAGAATTCTCGTTGTGTGGAAAACCAGAATCGGAGAGATTTTTTTTTTTTATCCGAGAATTCTCAGGTTTGTGGAAAACCTTTTATCCGAGAATTCTCGTTTTGTGGAAAACCAGAAACGGAAATTTTTTTTTTTTTTTTTATCCGAGAATTCTCGTTTTATGGAAAACGAGAAACGGATAATTTTTTTTTTTTTTTTTTTATCCGAAAATCTCGTTTTGTGGAAAACCAGAATCGGAGAAATTTTCTTTTTTTTTTTTTTTATCAGAGAATTCTCGTTTTGTGGAAAACTGGAATCGGAGAAATTTTTTTTTTTTTTTATCCGAGAATTCTCGTTTTTCGGAAAACGAGAATCGGAGAAATTTTTCTTTTTTTTTTTTTTATCCGAGAATTCTCGTTTTGTGGAAAACGAGAATCGGAGAAATTTTTTTTTTTTTTTTATCCGAGAATTCTCGTTTTGTGGAAAACGAGAAACGGAGAAATTTTTTTTTGTTTTTTTTTTTTTATCCGAGAATTCTCGTTGTGTGGAAAACCAGAATCGGAGAGATTTTTTTTTTTTTTTTATCCGAGAATTCTCAGGTTTGTGGAAAACCAGAATCGGAGAAATTTTTTTTTTTTTTTTTTATCCGAGAATTCTCGTTTTGTGGAAAACCAGAATCGGAGAAATTTTTTTTTTTTTTTTATCCGAGAATTCTCAGGTTTGTGGAAAACCAGAATCGGAGAAAATTTTTTTTTTTTTTTTTTTTATCCGAGAATTCTCGTGTTATGGAAAACCAGAATCGGAGAAATTTTTTTTTTTTTTTTATCCGAGAATTCTCGTTTTGTGGAAAACGAGAACCGGAGAAAAAAAAAATTTTTTAACTTTTTATGGGTGAATTCTCGTTTTGTGGAAAACCAGAATCGGAGAAATTTTTTTTTTTTTTTTTTTATCCGAGAATTTTCGATGTCCGGGAAACCAGAATCGGAGAAATTTTTTTCTTTTTTTTTTTTTTTATCCGAGAATTCTCGTTTTGTGGAAAACGAGAATCGGAGAAATTTTTTTTTTTTTTTTTTTTTATCCGAGAATTCTCGTTTTGTGGAAAACCAGAATCGGGGAAATTTTTTTTTTTTTCTTATCCGAGAATTCTCGTTTTGTGCAAAACGAGAATCGGAGAAATTTTTTTTTTTTTGTTTTATCCGAGAATTCTCGTTTTGTGGAAAACGAGCATCGGAGAAAAAAAAATTTTTTTTTTTATCGGAGAATTCTCGTTTTGTGGAAAACCAGAATCGGGGAAATTTTTTTTTTTTTATCCGAGAATTCTCGTTGTGTGGAAAACCAGAATCGGAGAAATTTTTTTTTTTTTTTTTTTTTTATCCGAGAATTCTCGTTTTGTGGAAAACCAGAATCGGAGAAATTTTTTTTTTTTTTTTTTATCAGAGAATTCTCGTTTTGTGGAAAACCAGAATCGGGGAAATTTTTTTTTTTTTTTTTTTTTATCCGAGAATTCTCGTTTTGTGGAAAACCAGAATCGGAGGAATTTTTTTTTTTTTTTTTATTCGAGAATTCTCGATGTCCGGGAAACCAGAATCGGAGAAATTTTTTTTTTTTTTTTATCCGAGAATTCTCAGGTTTGTGGAAAACGAGAATCGGAGAAATTGTTTTTTTTTATTTTTTTTTATCCGAGAAGTCTCGTTTTGTGGAAAACGAGAATCGGAGAAATTTTTTTTTTTTTTTTATCCGAGAATTCTCGTTTTGTGGAAAACGAGAATCGGAGAAATTTTTTTTTTTTTTTTTTATCCGAGAATTCTTGTTTTGTGGAAAACCAGAATCGGGGAAATTTTTTTTTTTTTTTTATTCCGAGAATTCTCGTTTTGTGGAAAAAGAGAATCGGAGAAATTTTTTTTTTTTTTTATCCGAGAATTCTCGTTTTGTGGAAAACGAGAATCGGAGAAAAAAAAATTTTTTTTTTTATCGGAGAATTCTCGTTTTGTGGAAAACCAGAATCGGAGAAAACAAATTTTTTTTTTTTTATCCGAGAATTCTCGTTGTGTGGAAAACCAGAATCGGAGAAAGTTTTTTTTTTTTTTTTTTTTTATCCGAGAATTCTCGTTTTGTGGAAAACCAGAATCGGAGAAATTTTTTTTTTTTTTTTTTTTATCCGAGGATTCTCGTTTTCCGGAAAACGAGAATCGGACAAATTTTTTTTTTTTTTTTATCCTAAAATCTCGTTTTGTGGAAAACCAGAATCGGAGAAATTTTTTTTTTTTTTTTATCCGAGAATTCTCGTTTTGTGGAAAACTGGAATCGGTGAAATTTGTTTTTTTTTTTATCCGAGAATTCTCGTTTTGTGGAAAACGAGAATCGGAGAAGTTTTTTTTTTTTTTTTTTTTTTATCCGAGAATTCTCGTTTTGTGGAAAACCAGAATCGGAGAAATTTTTTTTTTTTTTTTTTTTTACCCGAGAATTCTCGTTTTGTGGAAAACGAGAATCGGAGAATTTTTTTTTTTTTTTTTTTATCCGAGAATTCTGGTTTTGTGGAAAACGAGAATCGGAGAAATTTTTTTTTTTTTTTATCCGAGAATTCTCGTTTTGTGGAAAACGAGAAACGGAGAAATTTTTTTTTGTTTTTTTTTTTTTTTATCCGAGAATTCTCGTTTTGTGGAAAACCAGAATCGGAGAATTTTTTTTTTTTTTTTTTTTTTATCCGAGAATTCTCGTTGTGTGGAAAACCAGAATCGGAGAGATTTTTTTTTTTTTTTTTATCCGAGAATTCTCCTGTTATGGAAAACCAGAATCGGAGAAAAAAAATTTTTTTTTTTTTTTATCCGAGAATTCTCGTTGTGTGGAAAACTCGAATCGGAGAAATTTTTTTTTTTTTTTTTTTATCCGAGAATTCTCGTTTTGTGGAAAACCAGAATCGGAGAAATTTTTTTTTTTTTTTTTTTTTATCCGAGAATTCTCGTTTTCTGGAAAACGAGAATCGGATAAAAAAAAATTTTTTTTTTTTATCCGAAAATCGCGTTTTGTGGAAAACCAGAATCGGAGAAATTTTTTTTTTTTTTTTTTTATCCGAGAATTCTCGTTTTGTGGAAAACTGGAATCGGAGAAATTTTTTTTTTTTTTTATCCGAGAATTCTCGTTTTGTGGAAAACGAGAATCGGAGAAATTTTTTTTTTTTTTTTTATCCGAGAATTCTCGTTTTGTGGAAAACCAGAATCGGAGAAATTTTTTTTTTTTTTTTTTATCAGAGAATTCTCGTTTTGTGGAAAACCAGAATCGGGGAAATTTTTTTTTTTTTTTATCCGAGAATTCTCGTTTTGTGGAAAACCAGAATCGGAGGAATTTTTTTTTTTTTTTTTTATTCGAGAATTCTCGATGTCCGGGAAACCAGAATCGGAGAAATTTTTTTTTTTTTTTTTTATCCGAGAATTCTCAGGTTTGTGGAAAACGAGAATCGGAGAAGTTTTTTTTTTTTTTTTTTTTTATCCGAGAATTCTCGTTTTGTGGAAAACCAGAATCGGAGAAATTTTTTTTTTTTTTTTTTTTTTACCCGAGAATTCTCGTTTTGTGGAAAACGAGAATCGGAGAATTTTTTTTTTTTCTTTTTATCCGAGAATTCTGGTTTTGTGGAAAACGAGAATCGGAGAAATTTTTTTTTTTTTTTTATCCGAGAATTCTCGTTTTGTGGAAAACGAGAAACGGAGAAATTTTTTTTTGTTTTTTTTTTTTTTATCCGAGAGATCTCGTTTTGTGGAAAACCAGAATCGGAGAATTTTTTTTTTTTTTTTTTTTGTATCCGAGAATTCTCGTTGTGTGGAAAACCAGAATCGGAGAGATTTTTTTTTTTTTTTTTATCCGAGAATTCTCCTGTTATGGAAAACCAGAATCGGAGAAAAAAAAATTTTTTTTTTTTTATCCGAGAATTCTCGTTGTGTGGAAAACCAGAATCGGAGAAATTTTTTTTTTTTTTTTTTTTTATCCGAGAATTCTCGTTTTGTGGAAAACCAGAATCGGAGAAATTTTTTTTTTTTTTTTTTATCCGAGGATTCTCGTTTTGTGGAAAACGAGAATCGGACAAATTGTTTTTTTTTTTTTTTTATCCTAAAATCTCGTTTTGTGGAAAACCAGAATCAGAGAAATTTTTTTTTTTTTTTTATCCGAGAATTCTCGTTTTGTGGAAAACTGGAATCGGAGAAATTTGTTTTTTTTTTTATCCGAGAATTCTCGTTTTGTGGAAAACGAGAATCGGAGAAATTTTTTTTTGTTTTTTTTTTTTTTATCCGAGAATTCTCGTTTTGTGGAAAACCAGAATCGGAGAAATTTTTTCTTTTTTTTTTTTTATCGGAGAATTCTCGTTGTGTGGAAAACCAGAATCGGAGAGATTTTTTTTTTTTTTTTTCTATCCGAGAATTCTCAGGTTTGTGGAAAACCAGAATCGGAGAAATTTCTTTTTTTTTTTTTTTATCCGAGAATTCTCCTGTTATGGAAAACCAGAATCGGAGAAAAAAAATTTTTTTTTTTTTTTATCCGAGAATTCTCGTTGTGTGGAAAACCAGAATCGGAGAAATTTTTTTTTTTTTTTTTTTTATCCGAGAATTCTCGTTTTGGGGAAAAGCAGAATCGGAGAAATTTTTTTTTTTTTTTTTTTATCCGAGAATTCTCGTTTTGTGGAAAACGAGAATCGGATAAAAAAAAAATTTTTTTTTTATCCGAAAATCGCGTTTTGTGGAAAACCAGAATCGGAGAAATTTTTTTTTTTTTTTTTTTTATCCGAGAATTCTCGTTTTGTGGAAAACTGGAATCGGAGAAATTTTTTTTTTTTTTTTATCCGAGAATTCTCGTTTTGTGGAAAACGAGAATCGGAGAAATTTTTTTTTTTTTTTTTTTTATCCGAGAATTCTCGTTTTGTGGAAAACGAGAAACGGAGAAATTTTTTTTTGTTTTTTTTTTTTCTTTATCCGAGAATTCTCGTTTTGTGGAAAACCAGAATCGGAGAAATTTTTTTTTTTTTTTATCCGAGAATTCTCGTTGTGTGGAAAACCAGAATCGGAGAAATTTCGTTTTTTTTTTTTTATCCGAAAATCTCGTTTTGTGGAAAACCGGAATCGGAGAAATTTTTTTTTTTTTTTTTTTTTATCCGAGAATTCTCGTTTTGTGGAAAACTGGAATCGGAGAAATTTCCTTTTTTTTTTATCCGAGAATTCTCGTTTTGTGGAAAACGAGAATCGGAGAAAATTTTTTTTTTTTTTTTTTATCCGAGAATTCTCGTTTTGTGGAAAACGAGAATCGGAGAAAATTTTTTTTTTTTTTATCGGAGAATTCTCGTTTTGTGGAAAACCAGAATCGGAGAAAAAAAATTTTTTTTTTTTTTATCCGAGAATTCTCGTTGTGTGGAAAACCAGAATAGGAGAAATTTTTTTTTTTTTTTTTTTTTATCCGAGGATTCTCGTTTTGTGGAAAACGAGAATCGGATAAATTTTTTTTTTTTTTTTTATCCGAAAATCTCGTTTTGTGGAAACCCAGAATCGGAGAAATTTTTTTTTTTTTTTATCCGAGAATTCTCGTTTTGTGGAAAACTGGAATCGGAGAAATTTTTTTTTTTTTTTTATCCGAGAATTCTCGTTTTGTGGAAAACGAGAATCGGAGAATTTTTTTTTTTTTTTATATCCGAGAATTCTCGTTTTGTGGAAAACGAGAATCGGACAAATTTTTTTTTTTTTTTTTATCGGAGAATTCTCGTTTTGTGGAAAACGAGAATCGGAGAAATTTTTTTTTTTTTTTTTTTTTATCGGAGAATTCTCGTTTTGTGGAAAACGAGAATCGGACAAATTTTTTTTTTTTTTATCCGAGAAATCTCGTTGTGTGGAAAACCAGAATCGGAGAAATCTTTTTTTTTTTTTTTTTTTAACCGAGAATTCTCATTTTGTGGAAAACCAGAATCGGGGAAATTTTTTTTTTTTTTATCCGAGAATTCTCGTTTTGTGGAAAACCAGAATCGGAGAAATTTTTTTTTTTTTTTTTATCCGAGAATTCTCGTTTTATGGAAAACGAGAATCGGATAAAAAAATTTTTTTTTATCCGAAAATCTCGTTTTGTGGAAAACGAGAATCGGAGATATTTTTTTTTTTAATCCGAGAATTCTCGTTTTGTGGAAAACGAGAATCGGAGAAATTTTTTTTTTTTTTTATCCGAGAATTCTCGTTTTGTGGAAAACCAGAATCGGAGAAATTTTTTTTTTTTTTTTTATCCGAGAATTCTCGTTTTGTGGAAAACGAGAATCGGAGAAATTTTTTTTTTTTTTTTTATCCGAGAATTCTCGTTTTGTGGAAAACGAGAATCGGAGAAATTTTTTTTTTTTTTATCCGAGAATTCTCGTTTTGTGGAAAACGAGAAACGGAGAAATTTTTTTTTGTTTTTTTTTTTTTTTATCCGAGAATTCTCGTTGTGTGGAAAACCAGAATCGGAGAGATTTTTTTTTTTTTTATCCGAGAATTCTCAGGTTTGTGGAAAACCTTTTATCCGAGAATTCTCGTTTTGTGGAAAACCAGAATCGGAAATTTTTTTTTTTTTTTTTTATCCGAGAATTCTCGTTTTATGGAAAACGAGAAACGGATAATTTTTTTTTTTTTTTTTTTATCCGAAAATCTCGTTTTGTGGAAAACCAGAATCGGAGAAATTTTCTTTTTTTTTTTTTTTATCAGAGAATTCTCGTTTTGTGGAAAACTGGAATCGGAGAAATTTTTTTTTTTTTTTTATCCGAGAATTCTCGTTTTTCGGAAAACGAGAATCGGAGAAATTTTTCTTTTTTTTTTTTTTATCCGAGAATTCTCGTTTTGTGGAAAACGAGAATCGGAGAAATTTTTTTTTTTTTTTTATCCGAGAATTCTCGTTTTGTGGAAAACGAGAAACGGAGAAATTTTTTTTTGTTTTTTTTTTTTTATCCGAGAATTCTCGTTGTGTGGAAAACCAGAATCGGAGAGATTTTTTTTTTTTTTTTATCCGAGAATTCTCAGGTTTGTGGAAAACCAGAATCGGAGAAATTTTTTTTTTTTTTTTTATCCGAGAATTCTCGTTTTGTGGAAAACCAGAATCGGAGAAATTTTTTTTTTTTTTTTATCCGAGAATTCTCGTTTTGTGGAAAACGAGAATCGGAGAAATTTTTCTTTTTTTTTTTTTTATCCGAGAATTCTCGTTTTGTGGAAAACAAGAATCGGAGAAATTTTTTTTTTTTTTTATCCGAGAATTCTCGTTTTGTGGAAAACGAGAAACGGAGAAATTTTTTTTTGTTTTTTTTTTTTATCCGAGAATTCTCGTTGTGTGGAAAACCAGAATCGGAGAGATTTTTTTTTTTTTTTATCCGAGAATTCTCAGGTTTGTGGAAAACCAGAATCGGAGAAATTTTTTTTTTTTTTTTTTTTATGCGAGAATTCTCGTGTTATGGAAAACCAGAATCGGAGAAATTTTTTTTTTATTTTTTATCCGAGAATTCTCGTTTTGTGGAAAACGAGAACCGGAGAAAAAAAATTTTTTTTAACTTTTTATGGGAGAATTCTCGTTTTGTGGAAAACCAGAATCGGAGAAATTTTTTTTTTTTTTTTTTTTATCCGAGAATTTTCGATGTCCGGGAAACCAGAATCGGAGAAATTTTTTTCTTTTTTTTTTTTTTTATCCGAGAATTCTCGTTTTGTGGAAAACGAGAATCGGAGAAATTTTTTTTTTTTTTTTTTATCCGAGAATTCTCGTTTTGTATAAAACCAGAATCGGGGAAATTTTTTTTTTTTTCTTATCCGAGAATTCTCGTTTTGTGCAAAACGAGAATCGGAGAAATTTCTTTTTTTTTTGTTTTATCCGAGAATTCTCGTTTTGTGGAAAACGAGCATCGGAGAAAAAAAAATTTTTTTTTTTATCGGAGAATTCTCGTTTTGTGGAAAACCAGAATCGGGGAAATTTTTTTTTTTTTATCCGAGAATTCTCGTTGTGTGGAAAACCAGAATCGGAGAAATTTTTTTTTTTTTTTTTTTTATCCGAGAATTCTCGTTTTGTGGAAAACCAGAATCGGAGAAATTTTTTTTTTTTTTTTTTATCAGAGAATTCTCGTTTTGTGGAAAACCAGAATCGGGGAAATTTTTTTTTTTTTTTTTTTATCCGAGAATTCTCGTTTTGTGGAAAACCAGAATCGGAGGAATTTTTTTTTTTTTTTTTATTCGAGAATTCTCGATGTCCGGGAAACCAGAATCGGAGAAATTTTTTTTTTTTTTTTTATCCGAGAATTCTCAGGTTTGTGGAAAACGAGAATCGGAGAAATTGTTTTTTTTTATTTTTTTTTATCCGAGAAGTCTCGTTTTGTGGAAAACGAGAATCGGAGAAATTTTTTTTTTTTTTTTATCCGAGAATTCTCGTTTTGTGGAAAACGAGAATCGGAGAAATTTTTTTTTTTTTTTTTTATCCGAGAATTCTCGTTTTGTGGAAAACCAGAATCGGGGAAATTTTTTTTTTTTTTTTATTCCGAGAATTCTCGTTTTGTGGAAAACGAGAATCGGAGAAATTTTTTTTTTTTTTTTATCCGAGAATTCTCGTTTTGTGGAAAACGAGAATCGGAGAAAAAAAAATTTTTTTTTTATCGGAGAATTCTCGTTTTGTGGAAAACCAGAATCGGAGAGATTTTTTTTTTTTTTTTATCCGAGAATTCTCAGGTTTGTGGAAAACCAGAATCGGAGAAAAAAATTTTTTTTTTTTTTTTTATGCGAGAATTCTCGTGTTATGGAAAACCAGAATCGGAGAAATTTTTTTTTTTTTTTATCCGAGAATTCTCATTTTGTGGAAAACGAGAACCGGAGAAAAAAAATTTTTTTTGACTTTTTATGGGAGAATTCTCGTTTTGTGGAAAACCAGAATCGGAGAAATTTTTTTTTTTTTTTTTTTTATCCGAGAATTTTCGATGTCCGGGAAACCAGAATCGGAGAAATTTTTTTCTTTTTTTTTTTTTTTATCCGAAAATTCTCGTTTTGTGGAAAACGAGAATCGGAGAAATTTTTTTTTTTTTTTTTTTATCCGAGAATTCTCGTTTTGTGGAAAACCAGAATCGGGGAAATTTTTTTTTTTTTCTTATCCGAGAATTCTCGTTTTGTGCAAAACGAGAATCGGAGAAATTTTTTTTTTTTTGTTTTATCCGAGAATTCTCGTTTTGTGGAAAACGAGCATCGGAGAAAAAAAATTTTTTTTTTTTATCGGAGAATTCTCGTTTTGTGGAAAACCAGAATCGGGGAAATTTTTTTTTTTTTATCCGAGAATTCTCGTTGTGTGGAAAACCAGAATCGGGGAAATTTTTTTTTTTTTTTATTCCGGGAATTCTCGTTTTGTGGAAAACGAGAATCGGAGAAATTTTTTTTTTTTTTTTATCCGAGAATTCTCGTTTTGTGGAAAACGAGAATCGGAGAAAAAAATTTTTTTTTTTTTGTCGGAGAATTCTCGTTTTGTGGAAAACCAGAATCGGAGAGATTTTTTTTTTTTTTTTATCCGAGAATTCTCAGGTTTGTGGAAAACCAGAATCCGAGAAAATTTTTTTTTTTTTTTTTTATGCGAGAATTCTCGTGTTATGGAAAACCAGAATCGGAGAAATTTTTTTTTTTTTTTTATCCGAGAATTCTCGTTTTGTGGAAAACGAGAACCGGAGAAAAAAAAATTTTTTTAACTTTTTATGGGAGAATTCTCGTTTTGTGGAAAACCAGAATCGGAGAAATTTTTTTTTTTTTTTTTTTATCCGAGAATTTTCGATGTCCGGGAAACCAGAATCGGAGAAATTTTTTTCTTTTTTTTTTTTTTTATCCGAGAATTCTCGTTTTGTGGAAAACGAGAATCGGAGAAATTTTTTTTTTTTTTTTTTTTATCCGAGAATTCTCGTTTTGTGGAAAACCAGAATCGGGGAAATTTTTTTTTTTTTTCTTATCCGAGAATTCTCGTTTTGTGCAAAACGAGAATCGGAGAAATTTTTTTTTTTTTGTTTTATCCGAGAATTCTCGTTTTGTGGAAAACGAGCATCGGAGAAAAAAAATTTTTTTTTTTTATCGGAGAATTCTCGTTTTGTGGAAAACCAGAATCGGGGAAATTTTTTTTTTTTTTATCCGAGAATTCTCGTTGTGTGGAAAACCAGAATCGGAGAAATTTTTTTTTTTTTTTTTTTTTATCCGAGAATTCTCGTTTTGTGGAAAACCAGAATCGGAGAAATTTTTTTTTTTTTTTTTTTATCAGAGAATTCTCGTTTTGTGGAAAACCAGAATCGGGGAAATTTTTTTTTTTTTTTTTTTTATCCGAGAATTCTCGTTTTGTGGAAAACCAGAATCGGAGGAATTTTTTTTTTTTTTTTTTATTCGAGAATTCTCGATGTCCGGAAAACCAGAATCGGAGAAATTTTTTTTTTTTTTTATCCGAGAATTCTCAGGTTTGTGGAAAACGAGAATCGGAGAAATTGTTTTTTTTTAATTTTTTTTATCCGAGAAGTCTCGTTTTGTGGAAAACGAGAATCGGAGAAATTTTTTTTTTTTTTTTATCCGAGAATTCTCGTTTTGTGGAAAACGAGAATCGGAGAAATTTTTTTTTTTTTTTTTTATCCGAGAATTCTTGTTTTGTGGAAAACCAGAATCGGGGAAATTTTTTTTTTTTTTTTATTCGGAGAATTCTCGTTTTGTGGAAAACGAGAATCGGAGAAATTTTTTTTTTTTTTTTATCCGAGAATTCTCGTTTTGTGGAAAACGAGAATCGGAGAAAAAAAAATTTTTTTTTTTATCGGAGAATTCTCGTTTTGTGGAAAACCATAATCGGAGAAAACAAATTTTTTTTTTTTTATCCGAGAATTCTCGTTGTGTGGAAAACCAGAATCGGAGAAAGTTTTTTTTTTTTTTTTTTTTTATCCGAGAATTCTCGTTTTGTGGAAAACCAGAATCGGAGAAATTTTTTTTTTTTTTTTTTTTTATCCGAGGATTCTCGTTTTCCGGAAAACGAGAATCGGACAAATTTTTTTTTTTTTTTTATCCTAAAATCTCGTTTTGTGGAAAACCAGAATCGGAGAAATTTTTTTTTTTTTTTTATCCGAGAATTCTCGTTTTGTGGAAAACTGGAATCGGTGAAATTTGTTTTTTTTTTTATCCGAGAATTCTCGTTTTGTGGAAAACGAGAATCGGAGAAGTTTTTTTTTTTTTTTTTTTTTTATCCGAGAATTCTCGTTTTGTGGAAAACCAGAATCGGAGAAATTTTTTTTTTTTTTTTTTTTTTACCCGAGAATTCTCGTTTTGTGGAAAACGAGAATCGGAGAATTTTTTTTTTTTTTTTTTATCCGAGAATTCTGGTTTTGTGGAAAACGAGAATCGGAGAAATTTTTTTTTTTTTTTATCCGAGAATTCTCGTTTTGTGGAAAACGAGAAACGGAGAAATTTTTTTTTGTTTTTTTTTTTTTTTATCCGAGAATTCTCGTTTTGTGGAAAACCAGAATCGGAGAATTTTTTTTTTTTTTTTTTTTTTATCCGAGAATTCTCGTTGTGTGGAAAACCAGAATCGGAGAGATTTTTTTTTTTTTTTTTATCCGAGAATTCTCCTGTTATGGAAAACCAGAATCGGAGAAAAAAAATTTTTTTTTTTTTTTATCCGAGAATTCTCGTTGTGTGGAAAACCAGAATCGGAGAAATTTTTTTTTTTTTTTTTTATCCGAGAATTCTCGTTTTGTGGAAAACCAGAATCGGAGAAATTTTTTTTTTTTTTTTTTTTATCCGAGAATTCTCGTTTTCTGGAAAACGAGAATCGGATAAAAAAAAATTTTTTTTTTTTATCCGAAAATCGCGTTTTGTGGAAAACCAGAATCGGAGAAATTTTTTTTTTTTTTTTTTTATCCGAGAATTCTCGTTTTGTGGAAAACTGGAATCGGAGAAATTTTTTTTTTTTTTTATCCGAGAATTCTCGTTTTGTGGAAAACGAGAATCGGAGAAATTTTTTTTTTTTTTTTTTTATCCGAGAATTCTCGTTTTGGGGAAAACCAGAATCGGAGAAATTTTTTTTTTTTTTTTTTATCAGAGAATTCTCGTTTTGTGGAAAACCAGAATCGGGGAAATTTTTTTTTTTTTTTATCCGAGAATTCTCGTTTTGTGGAAAACGAGAATCGGAGAAGTTTTTTTTTTTTTTTTTTTTTTATCCGAGAATTCTCGTTTTGTGGAAAACCAGAATCGGAGAAATTTTTTTTTTTTTTTTATCCGAGAATTCTCGTTTTGTGGAAAACGAGAATCGGAGAAATTTTTTTTTTTTTTTTTTATCCGAGAATTCTTGTTTTGTGGAAAACCAGAATCGGGGAAATTTTTTTTTTTTTTTTATTCCGAGAATTCTCGTTTTGTGGAAAACGAGAATCGGAGAAATTTTTTTTTTTTTTTTATCCGAGAATTCTCGTTTTGTGGAAAACGAGAATCGGAGAAAAAAAAATTTTTTTTTTTATCGGAGAATTCTCGTTTTGTGGAAAACCATAATCGGAGAAAACAAATTTTTTTTTTTTTATCCGAGAATTCTCGTTGTGTGGAAAACCAGAATCGGAGAAAGTTTTTTTTTTTTTTTTTTTTTATCCGAGAATTCTCGTTTTGTGGAAAACCAGAATCGGAGAAATTTTTTTTTTTTTTTTTTTTATCCGAGGATTCTCGTTTTCCGGAAAACGAGAATCGGACAAATTTTTTTTTTTTTTTTATCCTAAAATCTCGTTTTGTGGAAAACCAGAATCGGAGAAATTTTTTTTTTTTTTTTATCCGAGAATTCTCGTTTTGTGGAAAACTGGAATCGGTGAAATTTGTTTTTTTTTTTATCCGAGAATTCTCGTTTTGTGGAAAACCAGAATCGGAGAAATTTTTTTTTTTTTTTTTTTTTTTACCCGAGAATTCTCGTTTTGTGGAAAACGAGAATCGGAGAATTTTTTTTTTTTTTTTTTATCCGAGAATTCTGGTTTTGTGGAAAACGAGAATCGGAGAAATTTTTTTTTTTTTTTATCCGAGAATTCTCGTTTTGTGGAAAACGAGAAACGGAGAAATTTTTTTTTGTTTTTTTTTTTTTTTATCCGAGAATTCTCGTTTTGTGGAAAACCAGAATCGGAGAATTTTTTTTTTTTTTTTTTTTTTATCCGAGAATTCTCGTTGTGTGGAAAACCAGAATCGGAGAGATTTTTTTTTTTTTTTTATCCGAGAATTCTCCTGTTATGGAAAACCAGAATCGGAGAAAAAAAATTTTTTTTTTTTTTTATCCGAGAATTCTCGTTGTGTGGAAAACCAGAATCGGAGAAATTTTTTTTTTTTTTTTTTATCCGAGAATTCTCGTTTTGTGGAAAACCAGAATCGGAGAAATTTTTTTTTTTTTTTTTATCCGAGAATTCTCGTTTTCTGGAAAACGAGAATCGGATAAAAAAAATTTTTTTTTTTTTATCCGAAAATCGCGTTTTGTGGAAAACCAGAATCGGAGAAATTTTTTTTTTTTTTTTTTTATCCGAGAATTCTCGTTTTGTGGAAAACTGGAATCGGAGAAATTTTTTTTTTTTTTTATCCGAGAATTCTCGTTTTGTGGAAAACGAGAATCGGAGAAAATTTTTTTTTTTTTTTTTTATCCGAGAATTCTCGTTTTGGGGAAAACCAGAATCGGAGAAATTTTTTTTTTTTTTTTTTATCAGAGAATTCTCGTTTTGTGGAAAACCAGAATCGGGGAAATTTTTTTTTTTTTTTATCCGAGAATTCTCGTTTTGTGGAAAACGAGAATCGGAGAAGTTTTTTTTTTTTTTTTTTTTTTATCCGAGAATTCTCGTTTTGTGGAAAACCAGAATCGGAGAAATTTTTTTTTTTTTTTTTTTTTTACCCGAGAATTCTCGTTTTGTGGAAAACGAGAATCGGAGAATTTTTTTTTTTTTTTTTTATCCGAGAATTCTGGTTTTGTGGAAAACGAGAATCGGAGAAATTTTTTTTTTTTTTTATCCGAGAATTCTCGTTTTGTGGAAAACGAGAAACGGAGAAATTTTTTTTTGTTTTTTTTTTTTTTTATCCGAGAATTCTCGTTTTGTGGAAAACCAGAATCGGAGAATTTTTTTTTTTTTTTTTTTTTATCCGAGAATTCTCGTTGTGTGGAAAACCAGAATCGGAGAGATTTTTTTTTTTTTTTTTATCCGAGAATTCTCCTGTTATGGAAAACCAGAATCGGAGAAAAAAATTTTTTTTTTTTCTTATCCGAGAATTCTCGTTGTGTGGAAAACCAGAATCGGAGAAATTTTTTTTTTTTTTTTTTATCCGAGAATTCTCGTTTTGTGGAAAACCAGAATCGGAGAAATTTTTTTTTTTTTTTTTTTTATCCGAGAATTCTCGTTTTCTGGAAAACGAGAATCGGATAAAAAAAATTTTTTTTTTTTATCCGAAAATCGCGTTTTGTGGAAAACCAGAATCGGAGAAATTTTTTTTTTTTTTTTTTTATCCGAGAATTCTCGTTTTGTGGAAAACTGGAATCGGAGAAATTTTTTTTTTTTTTTATCCGAGAATTCTCGTTTTGTGGAAAACGAGAATCGGAGAAATTTTTTTTTTTTTTTTTTTATCCGAGAATTCTCGTTTTGGGGAAAACCAGAATCGGAGAAATTTTTTTTTTTTTTTTTTATCAGAGAATTCTCGTTTTGTGGAAAACCAGAATCGGGGAAATTTTTTCTTTTTTTTATCCGAGAATTCTCGTTTTGTGGAAAACCAGAATCGGAGGAATTTTTTTTTTTTTTTTTTATTCGAGAATTCTCGATGTCCGGGAAACCAGAATCGGAGAAATTTTTTTTTTTTTTTTTATCCGAGAATTCTCAGGTTTGTGGAAAACGAGAATCGGAGAAGTTTTTTTTTTTTTTTTTTTTTTATCCGAGAATTCTCGTTTTGTGGAAAACCAGAATCGGAGAAATTTTTTTTTTTTTTTTTTTTTTTACCCGAGAATTCTCGTTTTGTGGAAAACGAGGATCGGAGAATTTTTTTTTTTTCTTTTTATCCGAGAATTCTGGTTTTGTGGAAAACGAGAATCGGAGAAATTTTTTTTTTTTTTTATCCGAGAATTCTCGTTTTGTGGAAAACGAGAAACGGAGAAATTTTTTTTTGTTTTTTTTTTTTTTATCCGAGAATTCTCGTTTTGTGGAAAACCAGAATCGGAGAATTTTTTTTTTTTTTTTTTTGTATCCGAGAATTCTCGTTGTGTGGAAAACCAGAATCGGAGAGATTTTTTTTTTTTTTTTTATCCGAGAATTCTCCTGTTATGGAAAACCAGAATCGGAGAAAAAAAAATTTTTTTTTTTTTTATCCGAGAATTCTCGTTGTGTGGAAAACCAGAATCGGAGAAATTTTTTTTTTTTTTTTTTTATCCGAGAATTCTCGTTTTGTGGAAAACCAGAATCGGAGAAATTTTTTTTTTTTTTTTTTATCCGAGGATTCTCGTTTTGTGGAAAACGAGAATCGGACAAATTTTTTTTTTTTTTTTTTTATCCTAAAATCTCGTTTTGTGGAAAACCAGAATCAGAGAAATTTTTTTTTTTTTTTATCCGAGAATTCTCGTTTTGTGGAAAACTGGAATCGGAGAAATTTGTTTTTTTTTTTTATCCGAGAATTCTCGTTTTGTGGAAAACGAGAATCGGAGAAGTTTTTTTTTTTTTTTTTTTTTATCCGAGAATTCTCGTTTTGTGGAAAACCAGAATCGGAGAAATTTTTTTTTTTTTTTTTTATCCGAGAATTCTCGTTTTGTGGAAAACGAGAATCGGAGAATTTTTTTTTTTTTTTTTTATCCGAGAATTCTGGTTTTGTGGAACACGAGAATCGGAGAAATTTTTTTTTTTTTTTTATCCGAGAATTCTCGTTTTGTGGAAAACGAGAAACGGAGAAATTTTTTTTTGTTTTTTTTTTTTTTATCCGAGAATTCTCGTTTTGTGGAAAACCAGAATCGGAGAAATTTTTTTTTTTTTTTTTTTTATCGGAGAATTCTCGTTGTGTGGAAAACCAGAATCGGAGAGATTTTTTTTTTTTTTTTTTCTATCCGAGAATTCTCAGGTTTGTGGAAAACCAGAATCGGAGAAATTTCTTTTTTTTTTTTTTTATCCGAGAATTCTCCTGTTATGGAAAACCAGAATCGGAGAAAAAAAATTTTTTTTTTTTTATCCGAGAATTCTCGTTGTGTGGAAAACCAGAATCGGAGAAATTTTTTTTTTTTTTTTTTTATCCGAGAATTCTCGTTTTGTGGAAAACCAGAATCGGAGAAATTTTTTTTTTTTTTTTTTTTATCCGAGAATTCTCGTTTTGTGGAAAACTGGAATCGGAGAAATTTTTTTTTTTTTTTTATCCGAGAATTCTCGTTTTGTGGAAAACGAGAATCGGAGAAATTTTTTTTTTTTTTTTTTTTTATCCGAGAATTCTCGTTTTGTGGAAAACGAGAAACGGAGAAATTTTTTTTTGTTTTTTTTTTTTTTTTATCCGAGAATTCTCGTTTTGTGGAAAACCAGAATCGGAGAAATTTTTTTTTTTTTTTATCCGAGAATTCTCGTAGTGTGGAAAACCAGAATCGGAGAAATTTCGTTTTTTTTTTTTTATCCGAAAATCTCGTTTTGTGGAAAACCGGAATCGGAGAAATTTTTTTTTTTTTTTTTTTTATCCGAGAATTCTCGTTTTGTGGAAAACTGGAATCGGAGAAATTTCCTTTTTTTTTTATCCGAGAATTCTCGTTTTGTGGAAAACGAGAATCGGAGAAAATTTTTTTTTTTTTTTTTTTATCCGAGAATTCTCGTTTTGTGGAAAACGAGAATCGGAGAAATTTTTTTTTTTTTTTTATCGGAGAATTCTCGTTTTGTGGAAAACCAGAATCGGAGAAAAAAAATTTTTTTTTTTTTTATCCGAGAATTCTCGTTGTGTGGAAAACCAGAATAGGAGAAATTTTTTTTTTTTTTTTTTTTTATCCGAGGATTCTCGTTTTGTGGAAAACGAGAATCGGATAAATTTTTTTTTTTTTTTTATCCGAAAATCTCGTTTTGTGGAAACCCAGAATCGGAGAAATTTTTTTTTTTTTTTATCCGAGAATTCTCATTTTTGTGGAAAACTGGAATCGGAGAAATTTTTTTTTTTTTTTTATCCGAGAATTCTCGTTTTGTGGAAAACGAGAATCGGAGAATTTTTTTTTTTTTTTTTATCCGAGAATTCTCGTTTTGTGGAAAACGAGAATCGGACAAATTTTTTTTTTTTTTTTTTATCGGAGAATTCTCGTTTTGTGGAAAACGAGAATCGGAGAAATTTTTTTTTTTTTTTTTTTTTATCGGAGAATTCTCGTTTTGTGGAAAACGAGAATCGGACAAATTTTTTTTTTTTTTTATCCCAGAAATCTCGTTGTGTGGAAAACCAGAATCGGAGAAATCTTTTTTTTTTTTTTTTTTTTTAACCGAGAATTCTCATTTTGTGGAAAACCAGAATCGGGGAAATTTTTTTTTTTTTTTATCCGAGAATTCTCGTTTTGTGGAAAACCAGAATCGGAGAAATTTTTTTTTTTTTTTTTATCCGAGAATTCTCGTTTTATGGAAAACGAGAATCGGATAAAAAAATTTTTTTTTATCCGAAAATCTCGTTTTGTGGAAAACGAGAATCGGAGATATTTTTTTTTTTTTTTTTTTATCCGAGAATTCTCGTTTTGTGGAAAACGAGAATCGGAGAAATTTTTTTTTTTTTTTTATCCGAGAATTCTCGTTTTGTGGAAAACGAGAAACGGAGAAATTTTTTTTTGTTTTTTTTTTTTTTTATCCGAGAATTCTCGTTGTGTGGAAAACCAGAATCGGAGAGATTTTTTTTTTTTTTATCCGAGAATTCTCAGGTTTGTGGAAAACCTTTTATCCGAGAATTCTCGTTTTGTGGAAAACCAGAATCGGAAATTTTTTTTTTTTTTTTTTATCCGAGAATTCTCGTTTTATGGAAAACGAGAAACGGATAATTTTTTTTTTTTTTTTTTATCCGAAAATCTCGTTTTGTGGAAAACCAGAATCGGAGAAATTTTCTTTTTTTTTTTTTTTATCAGAGAATTCTCGTTTTGTGGAAAACTGGAATCGGAGAAATTTTTTTTTTTTTTTTATCCGAGAATTCTCGTTTTTCGGAAAACGAGAATCGGAGAAATTTTTCTTTTTTTTTTTTTTATCCGAGAATTCTCGTTTTGTGGAAAACGAGAATCGGAGAAATTTTTTTTTTTTTTTATCCGAGAATTCTCGTTTTGTGGAAAACGAGAAACGGAGAAATTTTTTTTTGTTTTTTTTTTTTTATCCGAGAATTCTCGTTGTGTGGAAAACCAGAATCGGAGAGATTTTTTTTTTTTTTTATCCGAGAATTCTCAGGTTTGTGGAAAACCAGAATCGGAGAAATTTTTTTTTTTTTTTTTTTATCCGAGAATTCTCGTTTTGTGGAAAACCAGAATCGGAGAAAATTTTTTTTTTTTTTATCCGAGAATTCTCGTTTTGTGGAAAACGAGAATCGGAGAAATTTTTCTTTTTTTTTTTTTTATCCGAGAATTCTCGTTTTGTGGAAAACAAGAATCGGAGAAATTTTTTTTTTTTTTTATCCGAGAATTCTCGTTTTGTGGAAAACGAGAAACGGAGAAATTTTTTTTTGTTTTTTTTTTTTATCCGAGAATTCTCGTTGTGTGGAAAACCAGAATCGGAGAGATTTTTTTTTTTTTTTTATCCGAGAATTCTCAGGTTTGTGGAAAACCAGAATCGGAGAAATTTTTTTTTTTTTTTTTTTATGCGAGAATTCTCGTGTTATGGAAAACCAGAATCGGAGAAATTTTTTTTTTTTTTATCCGAGAATTCTCGTTTTGTGGAAAACGAGAACCGGAGAAAAAAAAATTTTTTTAACTTTTTATGGGAGAATTCTCGTTTTGTGGAAAACCAGAATCGGAGAAATTTTTTTTTTTTTTTTTTTTATCCGAGAATTTTCGATGTCCGGGAAACCAGAATCGGAGAAATTTTTTTCTTTTTTTTTTTTTTTATCCGAGAATTCTCGTTTTGTGGAAAACGAGAATCGGAGAAATTTTTTTTTTTTTTTTTTTATCCGAGAATTCTCGTTTTGTATAAAACCAGAATCGGGGAAATTTTTTTTTTTTCTTATCCGAGAATTCTCGTTTTGTGCAAAACGAGAATCGGAGAAATTTCTTTTTTTTTTGTTTTATCCGAGAATTCTCGTTTTGTGGAAAACGAGCATCGGAGAAAAAAAAAATTTTTTTTTATCGGAGAATTCTCGTTTTGTGGAAAACCAGAATCGGGGAAATTTTTTTTTTTTATCCGAGAATTCTCGTTGTGTGGAAAACCAGAATCGGAGAAATTTTTTTTTTTTTTTTTTTATCCGAGAATTCTCGTTTTGTGGAAAACCAGAATCGGAGAAATTTTTTTTTTTTTTTTTATCAGAGAATTCTCGTTTTGTGGAAAACCAGAATCGGGGAAATTTTTTTTTTTTTTTTTTTATCCGAGAATTCTCGTTTTGTGGAAAACCAGAATCGGAGGAATTTTTTTTTTTTTTTTTATTCGAGAATTCTCGATGTCCGGGAAACCAGAATCGGAGAAATTTTTTTTTTTTTTTTTTATCCGAGAATTCTCAGGTTTGTGGAAAACGAGAATCGGAGAAATTGTTTTTTTTTATTTTTTTTTATCCGAGAAGTCTCGTTTTGTGGAAAACGAGAATCGGAGAAATTTTTTTTTTTTTTTTATCCGAGAATTCTCGTTTTGTGGAAAACGAGAATCGGAGAAATTTTTTTTTTTTTTTTTTATCCGAGAATTCTCGTTTTGTGGAAAACCAGAATCGGGGAAATTTTTTTTTTTTTTTTATTCCGAGAATTCTCGTTTTGTGGAAAACGAGAATCGGAGAAATTTTTTTTTTTTTTTTATCCGAGAATTCTCGTTTTGTGGAAAACGAGAATCGGAGAAAAAAAATTTTTTTTTTTTATCGGAGAATTCTCGTTTTGTGGAAAACCAGAATCGGAGAGATTTTTTTTTTTTTTTATCCGAGAATTCTCAGGTTTGTGGAAAACCAGAATCGGAGAAAATTTTTTTTTTTTTTTATCCGAGAATTCTCATTTTGTGGAAAACGAGAACCGGAGAAAAAAAATTTTTTTTAACTTTTTATGGGAGAATTCTCGTTTTGTGGAAAACCAGAATCGGAGAAATTTTTTTTTTTTTTTTTTTATCCGAGAATTTTCGATGTCCGGGAAACCAGAATCGGAGAAATTTTTTTCTTTTTTTTTTTTTTTATCCGAAAATTCTCGTTTTGTGGAAAACGAGAATCGGAGAAATTTTTTTTTTTTTTTTTTTATCCGAGAATTCTCGTTTTGTGGAAAACCAGAATCGGGGAAATTTTTTTTTTTTTTCTTATCCGAGAATTCTCGTTTTGTGCAAAACGAGAATCGGAGAAATTTTTTTTTTTTTGTTTTATCCGAGAATTCTCGTTTTGTGGAAAACGAGCATCGGAGAAAAAAAAATTATTTTTTTTATCGGAGAATTCTCGTTTTGTGGAAAACCAGAATCGGGGAAATTTTTTTTTTTTTTATCCGAGAATTCTCGTTGTGTGGAAAACCAGAATCGGAGAAATTTTTTTTTTTTTTTTTTTATCCGAGAATTCTCGTTTTGTGGAAAACCAGAATCGGAGAAATTTTTTTTTTTTTTTTTATCAGAGAATTCTCGTTTTGTGGAAAACCAGAATCGGAGAAATTTTTTTTTTTTTTTTTTTATCCGAGAATTCTCGTTTTCTGGAAAACGAGAATCGGATAAAAAAAAATTTTTTTTTTTTATCCGAAAATCGCGTTTTGTGGAAAACCAGAATCGGAGAAATTTTTTTTTTTTTTTTTTTATCCGAGAATTCTCGTTTTGTGGAAAACTGGAATCGGAGAAATTTTTTTTTTTTTATCCGAGAATTCTCGTTTTGTGGAAAACGAGAATCGGAGAAATTTTTTTTTTTTTTTTTTTTTATCCGAGAATTCTCGTTTTGTGGAAAACCAGAATCGGAGAAATTTTTTTTTTTTTTTTTTATCAGAGAATTCTCGTTTTGTGGAAAACCAGAATCGGGGAAATTTTTTTTTTTTTTTTTATCCGAGAATTCTCGTTTTGTGGAAAACCAGAATCGGAGGAATTTTTTTTTTTTTTTTTTATTCGAGAATTCTCGATGTCCGGGAAACCAGAATCGGAGAAATTTTTTTTTTTTTTTTTATCCGAGAATTCTCAGGTTTGTGGAAAACGAGAATCGGAGAAGTTTTTTTTTTTTTTTTTTTTTATCCGAGAATTCTCGTTTTGTGGAAAACCAGAATCGGAGAAATTTTTTTTTTTTTTTTTTTTACCCGAGAATTCTCGTTTTGTGGAAAACGAGAATCGGAGAATTTTTTTTTTTTTTTTTTTTATCCGAGAATTCTGGTTTTGTGGAAAACGAGAATCGGAGAAATTTTTTTTTTTTTTTATCCGAGAATTCTCGTTTTGTGGAAAACGAGAAACGGAGAAATTTTTTTTTGTTTTTTTTTTTTTTTATCCGAGAATTCTCGTTTTGTGGAAAACCAGAATCGGAGAATTTTTTTTTTTTTTTTTTTTGTATCCGAGAATTCTCGTTGTGTGGAAAACCAGAATCGGAGAGATTTTTTTTTTTTTTTTTATCCGAGAATTCTCCTGTTATGGAAAACCAGAATCGGAGAAAAAAAAAATTTTTTTTTTTTATCCCAGAATTCTCGTTGTGTGGAAAACCAGAATCGGAGAAATTTTTTTTTTTTTTTTTTTATCCGAGAATTCTCGTTTTGTGGAAAACCAGAATCGGAGAAATTTTTTTTTTTTTTTTTATCCGAGGATTCTCGTTTTGTGGAAAACGGGAATCGGACAAATTTTTTTTTTTTTTTTTTATCTAAAATCTCGTTTTGTGGAAAACCACAATCAGAGAAATTTTTTTTTTTTTTTATCCGAGAATTCTCGTTTTGTGGAAAACTGGAATCGGAGAAATTTGTTTTTTTTTTTTATCCGAGAATTCTCGTTTTGTGGAAAACGAGAATCGGAGAAGTTTTTTTTTTTTTTTTTTTTTATCCGAGAATTCTCGTTTTGTGGAAAACCAGAATCGGAGAAATTTTTTTTTTTTTTTTTTTTTTATCCGAGAATTCTCGTTTTGTGGAAAACGAGAATCGGAGAATTTTTTTTTTTTTTTTTTTATCCGAGAATTCTGGTTTTGTGGAAAACGAGAATCGGAGAAATTTTTTTTTGTTTTTTTTTTTTTTATCCGAGAATTTTCGTTTTGTGGAAAACCAGAATCGGAGAAATTTTTGTTTTTTTTTTTTTTTATCCGAGAATTCTCGTTGTGTGGAAAACCAGAATCGGAGAGATTTTTTTTTTTTTTTTTTCTATCCGAGAATTCTCAGGTTTGTGGAAAACCAGAATCGGAGAAATTTCTTTTTTTTTTTTTTATCCGAGAATTCTCCTGTTATGGAAAACCAGAATCGGAGAAAAAAATTTTTTTTATTTTTTTATCCGAGAATTCTCGTTGTGTGGAAAACCAGAATCGGAGAAATTTTTTTTTTTTTTTTTATCCGAGAATTCTCGTTTTGTGGAAAACTGGAATCGGAGAAATTTTTTTTTTTTTTTTATCCGAGAATTCTCGTTTTGTGGAAAACGAGAATCGGAGAAATTTTTTTTTTTTTTTTTTTTTATCCGAGAATTCTCGTTTTGTGGAAAACGAGAAACGGAGAAATTTTTTTTTGTTTTTTTTTTTTTTTATCCGAGAATTCTCGTTTTGTGGAAAACCAGAATCGGAGAAATTTTTTTTTTTTTTTTATCCGAGAATTCTCGTTGTGTGGAAAACCAGAATCGGAGAAATTTCGTTTTTTTTTTTTTTATCCGAAAATCTCGTTTTGTGGAAAACCAGAATCGGAGAAATTTTTTTTTTTTTTTTTTTTTATCCGAGAATTCTCGTTTTGTGGAAAACTGGAATCGGAGAAATTTTTTTTTTTTTTTATCCGAGAATTCTCGTTTTGTGGAAAACGAGAATCGGAGAAATTTTTTTTTTTTTTTTTTTATCCGAGAATTCTCGTTTTGTGGAAAACGAGAATCGGAGAAAATTTTTTTTTTTTTTTATCGGAGAATTCTCGTTTTGTGGAAAACCAGAATCGGAGAAAAAAAAATTTTTTTTTTTTATCCGAGAATTCTCGTTGTGTGGAAAACCAGAATCGGAGAAATTTTTTTTTTTTTTTTTTTTTATCCGAGGATTCTCGTTTTGTGGAAAACGAGAATCGGATAAATTTTTTTTTTTTTTTTATCCGAAAATCTCGTTTTGTGGAAACCCAGAATCGGAGAAATTTTTTTTTTTTTTTATCCGAGAATTCTCGTTTTGTGGAAAACTGGAATCGGAGAAATTTTTTTTTTTTTTATCCGAGAATTCTCGTTTTGTGGAAAACGAGAATCGGAGAATTTTTTTTTTTTTTTTTATCCGAGAATTCTCGTTTTGTGGAAAACGAGAATCGGACAAATTTTTTTTTTTTTTTTTTATCGGAGAATTCTCGTTTTGTGGAAAACGAGAATCGGACAAATTTTTTTTTTTTTTTTTTTTATCGGAGAATTCTCGTTTTGTGGAAAACGAGAATCGGACAAATTTTTTTTTCTTTTTATCCGAGAAATCTCGTTGTGTGGAAAACCAGAATCGGAGAAATCTTTTTTTTTTTTTTTTTTTTTTAACCGAGAATTCTCATTTTGTGGAAAACCAGAATCGGGGAAATTTTTTTTTTTTTTTATCCGAGAATTCTCGTTTTGTGGAAAACGAGAATCGGAGAAATGTTTTTTTTTTTTTTTTTATCCGAGAATTCTCGTTTTGTGGAAAACGAGAATCGGAGAAATTTTTTTTTTATTTTCTCATCGGAGAATTCTCGTTTTGTGGAAAACGAGAATCGGAGAAATTTTTTTTTTTTTTTTTTATCCGAGAATTCTCGTTTTGTGGAAAAGCGGAATCGGAGAAATCTTTTTTTTTTTTTTTTATCCGAGAATTCTCGTTTTGCGGAAAACGAGAATCGGAGAAATTTTTTTTTTTTTTTTGTATCCGAGGATTCTCGTTTTGTGGAAAACGAGAATCGGAGAAATTTTTTTTTTTTTTTTATCGGAGAATTCTCGTTTTGTGGAAAACGAGAATCGGAGAAATTTTTTTTTTTTTTTTTCATCCGAGAATTCTCGTTTTGTGGAAAACGAGAATCGGAGAAATTTTTTTTTTTTTTTTTTTTTATCGGAGAATTCTCGTGTTGTGGAAAATCAGAATCGGAGAAATTTTTTTTTTCTTTTTATCCGAGAATTCTCGTTGTGTGGAAAACCAGAATCGGAGAAATTTTCTTTTTTTTTTTTTTTTTTCCGAGAATTCTCGTTTTGTGGAAAACCAGAATCGGAGAAATTTTTTTTTTTTTTTTTTTTTTGTTCGAGAATTCTCGTTTTATGGAAAACGAGAATCGGATAAATTTTTTTTTTTTTTTTATCCGAAAATCTCGTTTTGTGGAAAACCAGAATCGGAGAAATTTTTTTTTTTTTATCCGAGAATTCTCGTCTTGTGGAAAACTGGAATCGGAGAAATTTTTTTTTTTTTTTTTTTTTATCCGAGAATTCTCGTTTTGTGGAAAACCAGAATCGGAGAAATTTTTTTTTTTTTTTTTTATCCGAGAATTCTCGTTTTGTGGAAAACGAGAATCGGATAAAAAAAATTTTTTTTTTTTTATCCGAAAATCGCGTTTTGTGGAAAACCAGAATCGGAGAAATTTTTTTTTTTTTTTTTTATCCGAGAATTCTCGTTTTGTCGAAAACTGGAATCGGAGAAATTTTTTTTTTTTTTATCCGAGAATTCTCGTTTTGTGGAAAACGAGAATCGGAAAAATTTTTTTTTTTTTTTTTTTTATCCGAGAATTCTCGTTTTGTGGAAAACCAGAATCGGAGAAACTTTTTTTTTTTTTTTTATCAGAGAATTCTCGTTTTGTGGAAAACCAGAATCGGGGAAATTTTTTTTTTTTTTTTTATCCGAGAATTCTCGTTTTGTGGAAAACCAGAATCGGAGGAATTTTTTTTTTTCTTTTATTCGAGAATTCTCGATGTCCGGGAAACAAGAATCGGAGAAATTTTTTTTTTTTTTTTTATCCGAGAATTCTCAGGTTTGTGGAAAACGAGAATCGGAGAAGTTTTTTTTTTTTTTTTTTTTTTATCCGAGAATTCTCGTTTTGTGGAAAACCAGAATCGGAGAAATTTTTTTTTTTTTTTTTTTTTTACCCGAGAATTCTCGTTTTGTGGAAAACGAGAATCGGAGAATTTTTTTTTTTTTTTTTTTTATCCGAGAATTCTGGTTTTGTGGAAAACGAGAATCGGAGAAATTTTTTTTTTTTTTTTATCCGAGAATTCTCGTTTTGTGGAAAACGAGAAACGGAGAAATTTTTTTTTGTTTTTTTTTTTTTTTATCCGAGAATTCTCGTTTTGTGGAAAACCAGAATCGGAGAATTTTTTTTTTTTTTTTTTTTATCCGAGAATTCTCGTTGTGTGGAAAACCAGAATCGGAGAGATTTTTTTTTTTTTTTATCCGAGAATTCTCCTGTTATGGAAAACCAGAATCGGAGAAAAAAAAATTTTTTTTTTTTATCCGAGAATTCTCGTTGTGTGGAAAACCAGAATCGGAGAAATTTTTTTTTTTTTTTTTTTATCCGAGAATTCTCGTTTTGTGGAAAACCAGAATCGGAGAAATTTTTTTTTTTTTTTTTTTATCCGAGGATTCTCGTTTTGTGGAAAACGAGAATCGGAGAAATTTTTTTTTTTTTTTATCGGAGAATTCTCGTTTTGTGGAAAACGAGAATCGGAGAAATTTTTTTTTTTTTTTTTCATCCGAGAATTCTCGTTTTGTGGAAAACGAGAATCGGAGAAATTTTTTTTTTTTTTTTTTTTATCGGAGAATTCTCGTGTTGTGGAAAATCAGAATCGGAGAAATTTTTTTTTTCTTTTTATCCGAGAATTCTCGTTGTGTGGAAAACCAGAATCGGAGAAATTTTCTTTTTTTTTTTTTTTTTTCCGAGAATTCTCGTTTTGTGGAAAACCAGAATCGGAGAAATTTTTTTTTTTTTTTTTTTTGTTCGAGAATTCTCGTTTTATGGAAAACGAGAATCGGATAAATTTTTTTTTTTTTTTTATCCGAAAATCTCGTTTTGTGGAAAACCAGAATCGGAGAAATTTTTTTTTTTTTTATCCGAGAATTCTCGTCTTGTGGAAAACTGGAATCGGAGAAATTTTTTTTTTTTTTTTTTTTTATCCGAGAATTCTCGTTTTGTGGAAAACCAGAATCGGAGAAATTTTTTTTTTTTTTTTTTTATCCGAGAATTCTCGTTTTGTGGAAAACGAGAATCGGATAAAAAAAATTTTTTTTTTTTTATCCGAAAATCGCGTTTTGTGGAAAACCAGAATCGGAGAAATTTTTTTTTTTTTTTTTTATCCGAGAATTCTCGTTTTGTCGAAAACTGGAATCGGAGAAATTTTTTTTTTTTTTTATCCGAGAATTCTCGTTTTGTGGAAAACGAGAATCGGAAAAAATTTTTTTTTTTTTTTTTTTATCCGAGAATTCTCGTTTTGTGGAAAACCAGAATCGGAGAAACTTTTTTTTTTTTTTTATCAGAGAATTCTCGTTTTGTGGAAAACCAGAATCGGGGAAATTTTTTTTTTTTTTTTTTATCCGAGAATTCTCGTTTTGTGGAAAACCAGAATCGGAGGAATTTTTTTTTTTCTTTTATTCGAGAATTCTCGATGTCCGGGAAACAAGAATCGGAGAAATTTTTTTTTTTTTTTTTATCCGAGAATTCTCAGGTTTGTGGAAAACGAGAATCGGAGAAGTTTTTTTTTTTTTTTTTTTTTTATCCGAGAATTCTCGTTTTGTGGAAAACCAGAATCGGAGAAATTTTTTTTTTTTTTTTTTTTTTACCCGAGAATTCTCGTTTTGTGGAAAACGAGAATCGGAGAATTTTTTTTTTTTTTTTTTTTATCCGAGAATTCTGGTTTTGTGGAAAACGAGAATCGGAGAAATTTTTTTTTTTTTTTTATCCGAGAATTCTCGTTTTGTGGAAAACGAGAAACGGAGAAATTTTTTTTTGTTTTTTTTTTTTTTTATCCGAGAATTCTCGTTTTGTGGAAAACCAGAATCGGAGAATTTTTTTTTTTTTTTTATCCGAGAATTCTCCTGTTATGGAAAACCAGAATCGGAGAAAAAAAAATTTTTTTTTTTTATCCGAGAATTCTCGTTGTGTGGAAAACCAGAATCGGAGAAATTTTTTTTTTTTTTCTTATCCGAGAATTCTCGTTTTGTGGAAAACCAGAATCGGAGAAATTTTTTTTTTTTTTTTATCCGAGGATTCTCGTTTTGTGGAAAACGAGAATCGGACAAATTTTTTTTTTTTTTTTTTTATCCTAAAATCTCGTTTTGTGGAAAACCAGAATCAGAGAAATTTTTTTTTTTTTTTATCCGAGAATTCTCGTTTTGTGGAAAACTGGAATCGGAGAAATTTGTTTTTTTTTTTTATCCGAGAATTCTCGTTTTGTGGAAAACGAGAATCGGAGAAGTTTTTTTTTTTTTTTTTTTTTTATCCGAGAATTCTCGTTTTGTGGAAAACCAGAATCGGAGAAATTTTTTTTTTTTTTTTTTTTATCCGAGAATTCTCGTTTTGTGGAAAACGAGAATCGGAGAATTTTTTTTTTTTTTTTTTTATCCGAGAATTCTGGTTTTGTGGAAAACGAGAATCGGAGAAATTTTTTTTTTTTTTTTTATCCGAGAATTCTCGTTTTGTGGAAAACGAGAAACGGAGAAATTTTTTTTTGTTTTTTTTTTTTTTATCCGAGAATTCTCGTTTTGTGGAAAACCAGAATCGGAGAAATTTTTTTTTTTTTTTTTTTTTATCCGAGAATTCTCGTTGTGTGGAAAACCAGAATCGGAGAGATTTTTTTTTTTTTTTTTCTATCCGAGAATTCTCAGGTTTGTGGAAAACCAGAATCGGAGAAATTTCTTTTTTTTTTTTTTTATCCGAGAATTCTCCTGTTATGGAAAACCAGAATCGGAGAAAAAAAATTTTTTTTTTTTTTATCCGAGAATTCTCGTTGTGTCGAAAACCAGAATCGGAGAAATTTTTTTTTTTTTTTTTTATCCGAGAATTCTCGTTTTGTGGAAAACCAGAATCGGAGAAATTTTTTTTTTTTTTTTTTATCCGAGAATTCTCGTTTTATGGAAAAGGAGAATCGGATAAAAAAAAAATTTTTTTTTTATCCGAAAATCGCGTTTTGTGGAAAACCAGAATCGGAGAAATTTTTTTTTTTTTTTTTTTATCCGAGAATTCTCGTTTTTTGGAAAACTGGAATCGGAGAAATTTTTTTTTTTTTTTTATCCGAGAATTCTCGTTTTGTGGAAAACGAGAATCGGAGAAATTTTTTTTTTTTTTTTTTTTATCCGAGAATTCTCGTTTTGTGGAAAACGAGAAACGGAGAAATTTTTTTTTGTTTTTTTTTTTTTTTATCCGAGAATTCTCGTTTTGTGGAAAACCAGAATCGGAGAAATTTTTTTTTTTTTTTATCCGAGAATTCTCGTTGTGTGGAAAACCAGAATCGGAGAAATTTCGTTTTTTTTTTTTTATCCGAAAATCTCGTTTTGTGGAAAACCAGAATCGGAGAAATTTTTTTTTTTTTTTTTTTTATCCGAGAATTCTCGTTCTGTGGAAAACTCGAATCGGAGAAATTTTTTTTTTTTTTTATCCGAGAATTCTCGTTTTGTGGAAAACGAGAATCGGAGAAAATTTTCTTTTTTTTTTTTTTTATCCGGGAATTCTCGTTTTGTGGAAAACGAGAATCGGAGAAAATTTTTTTTTTTTTTATCGGAGAATTCTCGTTTTGTGGAAAACCAGAATCGGAGAAAAAAAATTTTTTTTTTTTTTATCCGAGAATTCTCGTTGTGTGGAAAACCAGAATCGGAGAAAAATTTTTTTTTTTTTTTTTTATCCGAGGATTCTCGTTTTGTGGAAAACGAGAATCGGATAAATTTTTTTTTTTTTTTTATCCGAAAATCTCGTTTTGTGGAAACCCAGAATCGGAGAAATTTTTTTTTTTTTTTATCCGAGAATTCTCGTTTTGTGGAAAACTGGAATCGGAGAAATTTTTTTTTTTTTTTTATCCGAGAATTCTCGTTTTGTGGAAAACGAGAATCGGAGAATTTTTTTTTTTTTTTTTATCCGAGAATTCTCGTTTTGTGGAAAACGAGAATCGGACAAATTTTTTTTTTTTTTTTTTTATCGGAGAATTCTCGTTTTGTGGAAAACGAGAATCGGAGAAATTTTTTTTTTTTTTTTTTTTTATCGGAGAATTCTCGTTTTGTGGAAAACGAGAATCGGACAAATTTTTTTTTTTTTATCCGAGAAATCTCGTTGTGTGGAAAACCAGAATCGGAGAAATCTTTTTTTTTTTTTTTTTTTTAACCGAGAATTCTCATTTTGTGGAAAACCAGAATCGGGGAAATTTTTTTTTTTTTTTATCCGAGAATTCTCGTTTTGTGGAAAACGAGAATCGGAGAAATTTTTTTTTTTTTTTTTATCCGAGAATTCTCGTTTTGTGGAAAACGAGAATCGGAGAAATTTTTTTTTTATTTTCTCATCGGAGAATTCTCATTTTGTGGAAAACGAGAATCGGGGAAATTTTTTTTTTTTTTTTTATCCCAGAATTCTCGTTTTGTGGAAAACCGGAATCGGAGAAATCTTTTTTTTTTTTTTTTATCCGAGAATTCTCGTTTTGCGGAAAACGAGAATCGGAGAAATTTTTTTTTTTTTTTTTTATCCGAGGATTCTCGTTTTGTGGAAAACGAGAATCGGAGAAATTTTTTTTTTTTTTTATCGGAGAATTCTCGTTTTGTGGAAAACGAGAATCGGAGAAATTTTTTTTTTTTTTTTTCATCCGAGAATTCTCGTTTTGTGGAAAACGAGAATCGGAGAAATTTTTTTTTTTTTTTTTTTTTATCGGAGAATTCTCGTGTTGTGGAAAATCAGAATCGGAGAAAATTTTTTTTTCTTTTTATCCGAGAATTCTCGTGTTTTGGAAAGCCAGAATCGGAGAAAAAAAAATTATTTTTTTTTATCCGAGAATTCTCGTTGTGTGGAAAACCAGAATCGGAGAAATTTTCTTTTTTTTTTTTTTTGTCCGAGAATTCTCGTTTTGTGGAAAACCAGAATCGGAGAAATTTTTTTTTTTTTTTTTTTTTGTTCGAGAATTCTCGTTTTATGGAAAACGAGAATCGGATAAATTTTTTTTTTTTTTTTATCCGAAAATCTCGTTTTGTGGAAAACCAGAATCGGAGAAATTTTTTTTTTTTTTATCCGAGAATTCTCGTCTTGTGGAAAACTGGAATCGGAGAAATTTTTTTTTTTTTTATCCGAGAATTCTCGTTTTGTGGAAAACGAGAATCAGAGAAATTTTTTTTTTTTTTATCCGAGAATTCTCGTTTTGTGGAAAACCAGAATCGGAGAAATTTTTTTTTTTTTTTTTTATCCGGGAATTCTCGTTTTGTGGAAAACGAGAATCGGAGAAATCTTTTTTTTTTTTTTTTTTATATCCGAGAATTCTCGTTTTGTGGAAAACGAGAATCGGAGAAATTTTTTTTTTTTTTATCCGAGAATTCTCGTTTTGTGGAAAACGAGAAACGGAGAAATTTTTTTTTTTTTTTATCCGAGAATTCTCGTTTTGTGGAAAACCAGAATCGGAGAAATTTTTTTTTTTTTTTTATCCGAGAATTCTCGTTTTATGGAAAACGAGAATCGGATAAAAAATTTTTTTTTATCCGAAAATCTCGTTTTGTGGAAAACGAGAATCGGAGAAATTTTTTTTTTTTTTTATCCGAGAATTCTCGTTTTGTGGAAATCTGGAATCGGAGAAATTTTTTTTTTTTTATCCGAGAATTCTCGTTTTGTGGAAAACGAGAATCGGAGAAATTTTTTTTTTTTTTTTATCCGAGAATTCTCGTTTTGTGGAAAACCAGAATCGGAGAAATTTTTTTTTTTTTTTTTTTATCCGAGAATTCTCGTTTTGTGGAAAACGAGAATCGGAGAAATTTTTTTTTTTTTTTTTTATCCGAGAATTCTCGTTTTGTGGAAAACGAGAATCGGAGAAATTTTTTTTTTTTTTTTTATCCGAGAATTCTCGTTTTGTGGAAAACGAGAAACGGAGAAATTTTTTTTTGTTTTTTTTTTTTTTATCCGAGAATTCTCGTTGTGTGGAAAACCAGAATCGGAGAGATTTTTTTTTTTTTTTTATCCGAGAATTCTCAGGTTTGTGGAAAACCTTTTATCCGAGAATTCTCGTTTTGTGGAAAACCAGAATCGGAAATTTTTTTTTTTTTTTTTTATCCGAGAATTCTCGTTTTATGGAAAACGAGAAACGGATAATTTTTTTTTTTTTTTTTATCCGAAAATCTCGTTTTGTGGAAAACCAGAATCGGAGAAATTTTTTTTTTTTTTTTTTTATCAGAGAATTCTCGTTTTGTGGAAAACTGGAATCGGAGAAATTTTTTTTTTTTTTTTTTCCGAGAATTCTCGTTTTTCGGAAAACGAGAATCGGAGAAATTTTTCTTTTTTTTTTTTTTATCCGAGAATTCTCGTTTTGTGGAAAACGAGAATCGGAGAAATTTTTTTTTTTTTTTATCCGAGAATTCTCGTTTTGTGGAAAACGAGAAACGGAGAAATTTTTTTTTGTTTTTTTTTTTATCCGAGAATTCTCGTTGTGTGGAAAACCAGAATCGGAGAGATTTTTTTTTTTTTTTTATCCGAGAATTCTCAGGTTTGTGGAAAACCAGAATCGGAGAAATTTTTTTTTTTTTTTTTTATCCGAGAATTCTCGTTTTGTGGAAAACCAGAATCGGAGAAATTTTTTTTTTTTTTTTATCCGAGAATTCTCGTTTTGTGGAAAACGAGAATCGGCGAAATTTTTCTTTTTTTTTTTTTTATCCGAGAATTCTCGTTTTGTGGAAAACAAGAATCGGAGAAATTTTTTTTTTTTATCCGAGAATTCTCGTTTTGTGGAAAACGAGAAACGGAGAAATTTTTTTTTGTTTTTTTTTTTTATCCGAGAATTCTCGTTGTGTGGAAAACCAGAATCGGAGAGATTTTTTTTTTTTTTTTATCCGAGAATTCTCAGGTTTGTGGAAAACCAGAATCGGAGAAATTTTTTTTTTTTTTTTTATGCGAGAATTCTCGTGTTATGGAAAACCAGAATCGGAGAAATTTTTTTTTTTTTTTTTATCCGAGAATTCTCGTATTGTGGAAAACGAGAACCGGAGAAAAAAAAATTTTTTTAACTTTTTATGGGAGAATTCTCGTTTTGTGGAAAACCAGAATCGGAGAAATTTTTTTTTTTTTTTTTTTTATCCGAGAATTTTCGATGTCCGGGAAACCAGAATCGGAGAAATTTTTTTCTTTTTTTTTTTTTTTATCCGAGAATTCTCGTTTTGTGGAAAACGAGAATCGGAGAAATTTTTTTTTTTTTTTTTTTTATCCCAGAATTCTCGTTTTGTGGAAAACCAGAATCGGGGAAATTTTTTTTTTTTTCTTATCCGAGAATTCTCGTTTTGTGCAAAACGAGAATCGGAGAAATTTTTTTTTTTTTGTATTATCCGAGAATTCTCGTTTTGTGGAAAACGAGCATCGGAGAAAAAAAATTTTTTTTTTTTATCGGAGAATTCTCGTTTTGTGGAAAACCAGAATCGGGGAAATTTTTTTTTTTTTTTTTTTTATCCGAGAAATCTCGTTTTGTGGAAAACCAGAATCGGAGAAATTTTTTTTTTTTTTTTTTATCAGAGAATTCTCGTTTTGTGGAAAACCAGAATCGGGGAAATTTTTTTTTTTTTTTTTTTTATCCGAGAATTCTCGTTTTGTGGAAAACCAGAATCGGAGGAATTTTTTTTTTTTTTTTTTATTCGAGAATTCTCGATGTCCGGGAAACCAGAATCGGAGAAATTTTTTTTTCTTTTTATCCGAGAATTCTCAGGTTTGTGGAAAACGAGAATCGGAGAAATTGTTTTTTTTTATTTTTTTTTATCCGAGAAGTCTCGTTTTGTGGAAAACGAGAATCGGAGAAATTTTTTTTTTTTTTTTTATCCGAGAATTCTCGTTTTGTGGAAAACGAGAATCGGAGAAATTTTTTTTTTTTTTTATCCGAGAATTCTCGTTTTGTGGAAAACCAGAATCGGGGAAATTTTTTTTTTTTTTTATTCCGCGAATTCTCGTTTTGTGGAAAACGAGAATCGGAGAAATTTTTTTTTTTTTTATCCGAGAATTCTCGTTTTGTGGAAAACGAGAATCGGAGAAAAAAAATTTTTTTTTTTATCGGAGAATTCTCGTTTTGTGGAAAACCAGAATCGGAGAAAACAAATTTTTCTTTTTTTTATCCGAGAATTCTCGTTGTGTGGAAAACCAGAATCGGAGAAAGTTTTTTTTTTTTTTTTTTTTATCCGAGAATTCTCGTTTTGTGGAAAACTGGAATCGGAGAAATTTTTTTTTTTTTTTTTTTTTATCCGAGGATTCTCGTTTTCCGGAAAACGAGAATCGGACAAATTTTTTTTTTTTTTTTTATCCTAAAATCTCGTTTTGTGGAAAACCAGAATCGGAGAAATTTTTTTTTTTTTTTTTATCCGAGAATTCTCGTTTTGTGGAAAACTGGAATCGGTGAAATTTGTTTTTTTTTTTTATCCGAGAATTCTCGTTTTGTGGAAAACGAGAATCGGAGAAGTTTTTTTTTTTTTTTTTTTTTTATCCGAGAATTCTCGTTTTGTGGAAAACCAGAATCGGAGAAATTTTTTTTTTTTTTTTTTTTACCCGAGAATTCTCGTTTTGTGGAAAACGAGAATCGGAGAATTTTTTTTTTTTTTTTTATCCGAGAATTCTGGTTTTGTGGAAAACGAGAATCGGAGAAATTTTCTTTTTTTTTTTATCCGAGAATTCTCGTTTTGTGGAAAACGAGAAACGGAGAAATTTTTTTTTGTTTTTTTTTTTTTTTATCCGAGAATTCTCGTTTTGTGGAAAACCAGAATCGGAGAATTTTTTTTTTTTTTTTTTTTTATCCGAGAATTCTCGTTGTGTGGAAAACCAGAATCGGAGAGATTTTTTTTTTTTTTATCCGAGAATTCTCCTGTTATGGAAAACCAGAATCGGAGAAATTTTTTTTTTTTTTTTTTATCCGAGAATTCTCGTTTTGTGGAAAACCAGAATCGGAGAAATTTTTTTTTTTTTTTTTTTATCCGAGAATTCTCGTTTTGTGGAAAACGAGAATCTAATAAAAAAAAAATTTTTTTTTTTATCCGAAAATCGCGTTTTGTGGAAAACCAGAATCGGAGAAATTTTTTTTTTTTTTTTTATCCGAGAGTTCTCGTTTTGTGGAAAACTGGAATCGGAGAAATTTTTTTTTTTTTTTATCCGAGAATTCTCGTTTTGTGGAAAACGAGAATCGGAGAAATTTTTTTTTTTTTTTTTTTTTATCCGAGAATTCTCGTTTTGTGGAAAACCAGAATCGGAGAAATTTTTTTTTTTTTTTTTATCAGAGAAATCTCGTTTTGTGGAAAACCAGAATCGGGGAAATTTTTTTTTTTTTTTATCCGAGAATTCTCGTTTTGTGGAAAACCAGAATCGGAGGAATTTTTTTTTTTTTTTTTATTCGAGAATTCTCGATGTCCGGGAAACCAGAATCGGAGAAATTTTTTTTTTTAATTTTTTATCCGAGAATTCTCAGGTTTGTGGAAAACGAGAATCGGAGAAATTGTTTTTTTTTTATTTCTTTTTATCCGAGAAGTCTCGTTTTGTGGAAAACGAGAATCGGAGAAACTTTTTTTTTTTTATCCGAGAATTCTCGTTTTGTGGAAAACGAGAATCGGAGAAATTTTTTTTTTTTTTTTTTATCCGAGAATTCTCGTTTTGTGGAAAACCAGAATCGGGGAAATTTTTTTTTTTTTTTTATTCCGAGAATTCTCGTTTTGTGGAAAACGAGAATCGGAGAAATTTTTTTTTTTTTTTATCCGAGATTTCTCGCTTTGTGGAAGACGAGAATCGGAGAAAAAAAATTTTTTCTTTTTATCGGCGAATTCTCGTTTTGTGGAAAACCAGAATCGGAGAAAAAAATTTTTTTTTTTTTTTATCCGAGAATTCTCGTTGTGTGGAAAACCAGAATCGGAGAAAGTTTTTTTTTTCTTTTTTTTTTATCCGAGAATTCTCGTTTTGTGGAAAACCAGAATCGGAGAAATTTTTTTTTTTTTTTTTTTATCCGAGGATTCTCGTTTTGTGGAAAACGAGAATCGGACAAATTTTTTTTTTTTTTTTTATCCTAAAATCTCGTTTTGTGGAAAACCAGAATCAGAGAAATTTTTTTTTTTTTTTATCCGAGAATTCTCGTTTTGTGGAAAACTGGAATCGGAGAAATTTGTTTTTTTTTTTTATCCGAGAATTCTCGTTTTGTGGAAAACGAGAAACGGAGAAATTTTTTTTTGTTTTTTTTTTTTTTTATCCGAGAATTCTCGTTTTGTGGAAAACCAGAATCGGAGAAATTTTTTTTTTTTTTTTTTTTTATCCGAGAATTCTCGTTGTGTGGAAAACCAGAATCGGAGAGATTTTTTTTTTTTTTTTTCTATCCGAGAATTCTCAGGTTTGTGGAAAACCAGAATCGGAGAAATTTCTTTTTTTTTATTTTTATCCGAGAATTCTCCTGTTATGGAAAACCAGAATCGGAGAAAAAAAAATTTTTTTTTTTTTTATCCGAGAATTCTCGTTGTGTGGAAAACCAGAATCGGAGAAATTTTTTTTTTTTTTTTTTTTATCCGAGAATTCTCGTTTTGTGGAAAACCAGAATCGGAGAAATTTTTTTTTTTTTTTATCCGAGAATTCTCGTTTTGTGGAAAACGAGAATCGGATAAAAAAAAATTTTTTTTTTTATCCGAAAATCGCGTTTTGTGGAAAACCAGAATCGGAGAAATTTTTTTTTTTTTTTTTATCCGAGAATTCTCGTTTTGTGGAAAACTGGAATCGGAGAAATTTTTTTTTTTTTTTATGCGAGAATTCTCGTTTTGTGGAAAACGAGAATCGGAGAAATTTTTTTTTTTTTTTTTTTTATCCGAGAATTCTCGTTTTGTGGAAAACGAGAAACGGAGAAATTTTTTTTTGTTTTTTTTTTTTTTTTATCCGAGAATTCTCGTTTTGTGGAAAACCAGAATCGGAGAAATTTTTTTTTTTTTTTTATCCGAGAATTCTCGTTGTGTGGAAAACCAGAATCGGAGAAATTTCGTTTTTTTTTTTTTATCCGAAAATCTCGTTTTGTGGAAAACCAGAATCGGAGAAATTTTTTTTTTTTTTTTTTTTATCCGAGAATTCTCGTTTTGTGGAAAACTAGAATCGGAGAAATTTTTTTTTTTTTTTATCCGAGAATTCTCGTTTTGTGGAAAACGAGAATCGGAGAAAATTTTTTTTTTTTTTTTTATCCGAGAATTCTCGTTTTTTGGAAAACGAGAATCGGAGAAAAAAAATTTTTTTTTTATCGGGAATTCTCGTTTTGTGGAAAACCGGAATCGGAGAAAAAAAAATTTTTTTTTTTTCATCCGAGAATTCTCGTTGTGTGGAAAACCAGAATCGGAGAAATTTTTTTTTTTTTTTTTTTTTATCCGAGGATTCTCGTTTTGTGGAAAACGAGAATCGGATAAATTTTTTTTTTTTTTTTATCCGAAAATCTCGTTTTGTGGAAACCCAGAATCGGAGAAATTTTTTTTTTTTTTTATCCGAGAATTCTCGTTTTGTGGAAAACTGGAATCGGAGAAATTTTTTTTTTTTTTTATCCGAGAATTCTCGTTTTGTGGAAAACGAGAATCGGAGAATTTTTTTTTTTTTTTTTTTATCCGAGAATTCTGGTTTTGTGGAAAACGAGAATCGGAGAAATTTTTTTTTTTTTTTATCCGAGAATTCTCGTTTTGTGGAAAACGAGAAACGGAGAAATTTTTTTTTGTTTTTTTTTTTTTTATCCGAGAATTCTCGTTTTTCGGAAAACCAGAATCGGAGAAATTTTTTTTTTTTTTTTTTTTTATCCGAGAATTCTCGTTGTGTGGAAAACCAGAATCGGAGAGATTTTTTTTTTTTTTTCTATCCGAGAATTCTCAGGTTTGTGGAAAACCAGAATCGGAGAAATTTCTTTTTTTTTTTTTTTATCCGAGAATTCTCCTGTTATGGAAAACCAGAATCGGAGAAAAAAAAAATTTTTTTTTTTTTTATCCGAGAATTCTCGTTGTGTGGAAAACCAGAATCGGAGAAATTTTTTTTTTTTTTTTATCCGAGAATTCTCGTTTTGTGGAAAACCAGAATCGGAGAAATTTTTTTTTTTTTTTTTTATCCGAGAATTCTCGTTTTGTGGAAAACGAGAATCGGATAGAAAAAAAAATTTTTTTTTATCCGAAAATCGCGTTTTGTGGAAAACCAGAATCGGAGAAATTTTTTTTTTTTTTTTTATCCGAGAATTCTCGTTTTGTGGAAAACTGGAATCGGAGAAATTTTTTTTTTTTTTATCCGAGAATTCTCGTTTTGTGGAAAACGAGAATCGGAGAAATTTTTTTTTTTTTTTTTTTTATCCGAGAATTCTCGTTTTGTGGAAAACGAGAAACGGAGAAATTTTTTTTTGTTTTTTTTTTTTTTTATCCGAGAATTCTCGTTTTGTGGAAAACCAGAATCGGAGAAATTTTTTTTTTTTTTTATCCGAGAATTCTCGTTGTGTGGAAAACCAGAATCGGAGAAATTTTGTTTTTTTTTTTTTTATCCGAAAATCTCGTTTTGTGGAAAACCAGAATCGGAGAAATTTTTTTTTTTTTTTTTTTTATCCGAGAATTCTCGTTTTGTGGAAAACTGGAATCGGAGAAATTTTTTTTTTTTTTTATCCGAGAATTCTCGTTTTGTGGAAAACCAGAATCGGAGAAATTTTTTTTTTTTTTTATCCGAGAATTCTCGTTGTGTGGAAAACCAGAATCGGAGAAATTTCGTTTTTTTTTTTTTATCCGAAGATCTCGTTTTGTGGAAAACCAGAATCGGAGAAATTTTTTTTTTTTTTTTTTATCCGAGAATTCTCGTTTTGTGGAAAACTGGAATCGGAGAAATTTTTTTTTTTTTATCCGAGAATTCTCGTTTTGTGGAAAACGAGAATCGGAGAAAAAAATTTTTTTTTTTTTTTTTATCCGAGAATTCTCGTTTTGTGGAAAACGAGAATCGGAGAAAAAAAATTTTTTTTTTTTATCGGAGAATTCTCGTTTTGTGGAAAACCAGAATCGGAGAAAAAAACATTTTTTTTTTTTTATCCGAGAATTCTCGTTGTGTGGAAAACCAGAATCGGAGAAATTTTTTTTTTTTTTTTTTTTTATCCGAGGATTCTCGTTTTGTGGAAAACGAGAATCGGATAAATTTTTTTTTTTTTTTTTATCCGAGAATCTCGTTTTGTGGAAACCCAGAATCGGAGAAATTTTTTTTTTTTTTTATCCGAGAATTCTCGTTTTGTGGAAAACTGGAATCGGAGAAATTTTTTTTTTTTTTTATCCGAGAATTCTCGTTTTGTGGAAAACGAGAATCGGAGAATTTATTTTTTTTTTTTTATCCGAGAATTCTGGTTTTGTGGAAAACGAGAATCGGAGAAATTTTTTTTTTTTTTTTATCCGAGAATTCTCGTTTTGTGGAAAACGAGAAACGGAGAAAGTTTTTTTTGTTTTTTTTTTTTTTTATCCGAGAATTCTCGTTTTGTGGAAAACCAGAATCGGAGAAATTTTTTTTTTTTTTTTTTTATCCGAGAATTCTCGTTGTGTGGAAAACCAGAATCGGAGAGATTTTTTTTTTTTTTTTCTATCCGAGAATTCTCAGGTTTGTGGAAAACCAGAATCGGAGAAATTTCTTTTTTTTTTTTTATCCGAGAATTCTCCTGTTATGGAAAACCAGAATCGGAGAAAAAAAATTTTTTTTTTTTTTATCCGAGAATTCTCGTTGTGTGGAAAACCAGAATCGGAGAAATTTTTTTTTTTTTTTTTTTATCCGAGAATTCTCGTTTTGTGGAAAACCAGAATCGGAGAAATTTTTTTTTTTTTTTTTTTATCCGAGAATTCTCGTTTTGTGGAAAACGAGAATCGGATAAAAAAAAATTTTTTTTTTAATCCGAAAATCGCGTTTTGTGGAAAACCAGAATCGGAGAAATTTTTTTTTTTTTTTTTATCCGAGAATTCTCGTTTTGTGGAAAACTGGAATCGGAGAAATTTTTTTTTTTTTTATCCGAGAATTCTCGTTTTGTGGAAAACGAGAATCGGAGAAATTTTTTTTTCTTTTTTTTTATCCGAGAATTCTCGTTTTGTGGAAAACGAGAAACGGAGAAATTTTTTTTTGTTTTTTTTTTTTTTTATCCGAGAATTCTCGTTTTGTGGAAAACCAGAATCGGAGAAATTTTTTTTTTTTTTTTATCCGAGAATTCTCGTTGTGTGGAAAACCAGAATCGGAGAAGTATTGTTTTTTTTTTTTATCCGAGAATTCTCGTTTTGTGGAAAACTGGAATCGGAGAAATTTTTTTTTTTTTTTATCCGAGAATTCTCGTTTTGTGGAAAACGAGAATCGGAGAAATTTTTTTTTTTTTTTTTATCCGAGAATTCTCGTTTTGTGGAAAACCAGAATCGGAGAAAAAAAAATTTTTTTTTTTTTATCCGAGAATTCTCGTTTTGTGGAAAACGAGAATCGGAGAAAATTTTTTTTTTTTTTTATCGGAGAATTCTCGTTTTGTGGAAAACGAGAAACGGAGAAATTTTTTTTTGTTTTTTTTTTTTTTTTATCCGAGAATTCTCGTTTTGTGGAAAACCAGAATCGGAGAAATTTTTTTTTTTTTTAATCCGAGAATTCTCGTTGTGTGGAAAACCAGAATCGGAGAAATTTTGTTTTTTTTTTTTTATCCGAAAATCTCGTTTTGTGGAAAACCAGAATCGGAGAAATTTTTTTTTTTTTTTTTTATCCGAGAATTCTCGTTTTGTGGAAAACTGGAATCGGAGAAATTTTTTTTTTTTTTTATCCGAGAATTCTCGTTTTGTGGAAAACGAGAATCGGAGAAATTTTTTTTTTTTTTTTTTTATCCGAGAATTCTCGTTTTGTGGAAAACCAGAATCGGAGAAAAATTTTTTTTTTTTTTTATCCGAGAATTCTCGTTTTGTGGAAAACGAGAATCGGAGAAAATTTTTTTTCTTTTTTTTATCGGAGAATTCTCGTTTTGTGGAAAACCAGAATCGGAGAAAAAAAAATTTTTTTTTTTTTATCCGAGAATTCTCGTTGTGTGGAAAACCAGAATCGGAGAAATTTTTTTTTTTTTTTTTTTTATCCGAGGATTCTCGTTTTGTGGAAAACGAGAATCGGATAAATTTTTTTATTTTTTTTTATCCGAAAATCTCGTTTTGTGGAAACCCAGAATCGGAGAAATTTTTTTTTTTTTTTTTATCCGAGAATTCTCGTTTTGTGGAAAACTGGAATCGGAGAAATTTTTTTTTTTTTTTATCCGAGAATTCTCGTTTTGTGGAAAACGAGAATCGGAGAAATTTTTTTTTTTTTTCTTTTATCAGAGAATTCTCGTTTTGTGGAAAACCAGAATCGGAGAAATTTTTTTTTTTTTTTTTTTATCCGAGAATTCTCGTTTTGTGGAAAACGAGAATCGGAGAAATTTTTTTTTTTTTTTTTTTTATCCGAGAATTCTCGTTTTGTGGAAAACGAGAAACGGAGAAATTTTTTTGTTGTTTTTTTTTTTTTTATCCGAGAATTCTCGTTTTGTGGAAAACCAGAATCGGAGAAATTTTTTTTTTTTTTTTTTTATCCGAGAAGTCTCGTTGTGTGGAAAACCAGAATCGGAGAGATTTTTTTTTTTTTTTTTCTATCCGAGAATTCTCAGGTTTGTGGAAAACCAGAATCGGAGAAATTTTTTTTTTTTTTTGTTTTATCCGAGAATTCTCCTGTTATGGAAAACCAGAATCGGAGAAAAAAATTTTTTTTTTTTTTTATCCGAGAATTCTCGTTGTGTGGAAAACCAGAATCGGAGAAAGTTTTTTTTTTTTTTTATCCGAGAATTCTCGTTTTGTGGAAAACCAGAATCGGGGAAATTTTTTTTTTTTTTTTATCCGAGAATTCTCGTTTTGTGGAAAACGAGAATCGGATAAAAAAAAATTTTTTTTTTATCCGAAAATCGCGTTTTGTGGAAAACCAGAATCTGAGAAATTTTTTTTTTTTTTTTATCCGAGAATTCTCGTTTTGTGGAAAACTGGAATCGGAGAAATTTTTTTTTTTTTTTTTATCCGAGAATTCTCGTTTTGTGGAAAACGAGAATCGGAGAAATTTTTTTTTTTTTTTTTTATCCGAGAATTCTCGTTTTTATGGAAAACGAGAAACGGAGAAATTTTTTTTTGTTTTTTTTTTTTTTATCCGAGAATTCTCGTTTTGTGGAAAACCAGAATCGGAGAAATTTTTTTTTTTTTTATCCGAGAATTCTCGTTGTGTGGAAAACCAGAATCGGAGAAATTTTGTTTTTTTTTTTTATCCGAAAATCTCGTTTTGTGGAAAACCAGAATCGGAGAAATTTTTTTTTTTTTTTTTTTTTATCCGAGAATTCTCGTTTTTTGGAATCTGGAATCGGAGAAATTTTTTTTTTTTTTATCCGAGAATTCTCGTTTTGTGGAAAACGAGAATCGGAGAAATTTTTTTTTTTTTTTTTTTAACCGAGAATTCTCGTTTTTCCGGAAAACCAGAATCGGAGAAAAAATTTTTTTTTTTTTTTTATCCGAGAATTCTCGTTTTGTGGAAAACGAGAATCGGAGAAAATTTTTTTTTTTTTTATCGGAGAATTCTCGTTTTGTGGAAAACCAGAATCGGAGAAAAAAATTTTTTTTTTTTTTATCCGAGAATTCTCGTTGTGTGGAAAACTGGAATCGGAGAAATTTTTTTTTTTTTTTTTTTTATCCGAGGATTCTCGTTTTGTGGAAAACGAGAATCGGATAAATTTTTTTTTTTTTTTTATCCGAAAATCTCGTTTTGTGGAAACCCAGAATCGGAGAAATTTTTTTTTTTTTTTTTATCCGAGAATTCTCGTTTTGTGGAAAACTGGAATCGGAGAAATTTTTTTTTTTTTTTTATCCGAGAATTCTCGTTTTGTGGAAAACGAGAATCGGAGAAATTTTTTTTTTTTTTTTTTTATCCGAGAATTCTCGTTTTGTGGAAAACGAGAAACGGAGAAATTTTTTTTTGTTTTTTTTTTTTTTTATCCGAGAATTCTCGTTTTGTGGAAAACCAGAATCGGAGAAAAAAATTTTTTTTTTTTTTTATCCGAGAATTCTCGTTGTGTGGAAAACCAGAATCGGAGAAATTTTTTTTGTTTTTATCCGAGAATTCTCGTTTTGTGGAAAACGAGAATCGGAGAAATTTTTTTTTTTTTTTTTATCCGAGAATTCTCGTTTTGTGGAAAACCAGAATCGGAGAAAAAAAATTTTTTTTTTTTTTATCCGAGAATTCTCGTTTTGTGGAAAACGAGAATCGGAGAAATTTTTTTTTTTTTTTTTTTTATCCGAGAATTCTCGTTTTGTGGAAAACGAGAAACGGAGAAATTTTTTTTTGTTTTTTTTTTTTTTTATCCGAGAATTCTCGTTTTGTGGAAAACCAGAATCGGAGAAATTTTTTTTTTTTTTCTTTATCCGAGAATTCTCGTTGTGTGGAAAACCAGAATCGGAGAGATTTTTTTTTTTTTTTCTATCCGAGAATTCTCAGGTTTGTGGAAAACCAGAATCGGAGAAATTTTTTTTTTTTTTTTTTTATCCGAGAATTCTCGTTTTGTGGAAAACTGGAATCGGAGAAATTTTTTTTTCTTTTTATCCGAGAATTCTCGTTTTGTGGAAAACGAGAATCGGAGAAAATTTTTTTTTTTTTTTTTTTATCCGAGAATTCTCGTTTTGTGGAAAACGAGAATCGGAGAAAAAAAAATTTTTTTTTTTATCGGAATATTCTCGTTTTGTGGAAAACCAGAATCGGAGAAAAAAAAATTTTTTTTTTTTTATCCGAGAATTCTCGTTGTGTGGAAAACCAGAATCGGAGAAATTTTTTTTTTTTTTTTTTTTTTATCCGAGGATTCTCGTTTTGTGGAAAACGAGAATCGGATAAATTTTTTTTTTTTTTTTATCTGAAAATCTCGTTTTGTGGAAACCCAGAATCGGAGAAATTTTTTTTTTTTTTTATCCGAGAATTCTCGTTTTGTGGAAAACGAGAATCGGAGAATTTTTTTTTTTTTTTTTTATCCGAGAATTCTGGTTTTGTGGAAAACGAGAATCGGAGAAATTTTTTTTTTTTTTTTATCCGAGAATTCTCGTTTTGTGGAAAACGAGAAACGGAGAAATTTTTTTTTGTTTTTTTTTTTTTTTATCCGAGAATTCTCGTTTTGTGGAAAACCAGAATCGGAGAAATTTTTTTTTTTTTTTTTTTTATCCGAGAATTCTCGTTGTGTGGAAAACCAGAATCGGAGAGATTTTTTTTTTTTTTTTCTATCCGAGAATTCTCAGGTTTGTGAAAAAACCAGAATCGGAGAAATTTCTTTTTTTTTTTTTTATCCGAGAATTCTCCTGTTATGGAAAACCAGAATCGGAGAAAAAAAATTTTTTTTTTTTTTTTATCCGAGATTTCTCGTTGTGTGGAAAACCAGAATCGGAGAAATTTTTTTTTTTTTTTTTTTTATCCGAGAATTCTCGTTTTGTGGAAAACCAGAATCGGAGAAATTTTTTTTTTTTTTTTTTATCCGAGAATTCTCGTTTTGTGGAAAACGAGAATCGGATAAAAAAAAATTATTTTTTTTATCCGAAAATCGCGTTTTGTGGAAAACCAGAATCGGAGAAATTTTTTTTTTTTTTTTATCCGAGAATTCTCGTTTTGTGGAAAACTGGAATCAGAGAAATTTTTTTTTTTTTTATCCGAGAATTCTCGTTTTGTGGGAAACGAGAATCGGAGAAATTTTTTTTTTTTTTTTTATCCGAGAATTCTCGTTTTGTGGAAAACGAGAAACGGAGAAATTTTTTTTTGTTTTTTTTTTTTTTTATCCGAGAATTCTCGTTTTGCGGAAAACCAGAATCGGAGAAATTTTTTTTTTTTTTTATCCGAGAATTCTCGTTGTGTGGAAAACCAGAATCGGAGAAATTTTGTTTTTTTTTTTTATCCGAGAATTCTCGTTTTGTGGAAAACTGGAATCGGAGAAATTTTTTTTTTTTTTTATCCGAGAATTCTCGTTTTGTGGAAAACGAGAATCGGAGAAATTTTTTTTTTTTTTTTTATCCGAGAATTCTCGTTTTGTGGAAAACCGGAATCGGAGAAAAAATTTTTTTTTTTTTTTTATCCGAGAATTCTCGTTTTGTGGAAAACGAGAATCGGAGAAAATTTTTTTTTTTTTTTATCGGAGAATTCTCGTTTTGTGGAAAACGAGAAACGGAGAAATTTTTTTTTGTTTTTTTTTTTTTTTTATCCGAGAATTCTCGTTTTGTGGAAAACCAGAATCGGAGAAATTTTTTTTTTTTTTTAATCCGAGAATTCTCGTTGTGTGGAAAACCAGAATCGGAGAAATTTTGTTTTTTTTTTTATCCGAAAATCTCGTTTTGTGGAAAACCAGAATCGGAGAAATTTTTTTTTTTTTTTTTTTATCCGAGAATTCTCGTTTTGTGGAAAACTGGAATCGGAGAAATTTTTTTTTTTTTTTATCCGAGAATTCTCGTTTTGTGGAAAACGAGAATCGGAGAAATTTTTTTTTTTTTTTTTATCCGAGAATTCTCGTTTTGTGGAAAACCAGAATCGGAGAAAATTTTTTTTTTTTTTTTTTATCCGAGAATTCTCGTTTTGTGGAAAACGAGAATCGGAGAAAATTTTTTTTCTTTTTTTTATCGGAGAATTCTCGTTTTGTGGAAAACCAGAATCGGAGAAAAAAATTTTTTTTTTTTTTTATCCGAGAATTCTCGTTGTGTGGAAAACCAGAATCGGAGAAATTTTTTTTTTTTTTTTTTTATCCGAGGATTCTCGTTTTGTGGAAAACGAGAATCGGATAAATTTTTTTATTTTTTTTTATCCGAAAATCTCGTTTTGTGGAAACCCAGAATCGGAGAAATTTTTTTTTTTTTTTTTATCCGAGAATTCTCGTTTTGTGGAAAACTGGAAACGGAGAAATTTTTTTTTTTTTTTTATCCGAGAATTCTCGTTTTGTGGAAAACGAGAATCGGAGAAATTTTTTTTTTTTTTTTTTTATCAGAGAATTCTCGTTTTGTGGAAAACCAGAATCGGAGAAATTTTTTTTTTTTTTTTTTAACCGAGAATTCTCGTTTTGTGGAAAACGAGAATCGGAGAAATTTTTTTTTTTTTTTTTTTTATCCGAGAATTCTCGTTTTGTGGAAAACGAGAAACGGAGAAATTTTTTTGTTGTTTTTTTTTTTTTTTATCCGAGAATTCTCGTTTTGTGGAAAACCAGAATCGGAGAAATTTTTTTTTTTTTTTTTTTATCCGAGAATCCTCGTTGTGTGGAAAACCAGAATCGGAGAGATTTTTTTTTTTTTTTTCTATCCGAGAATTCTCAGGTTTGTGGAAAACCAGAATCGGAGAAATTTTTTTTTTTTTTTGTTTTATCCGAGAATTCTCCTGTTATGGAAAACCAGAATCGGAGAAAAAAAAAATTTTTTTTTTTTTTATCCGAGAATTCTCGTTGTGTGGAAAACCAGAATCGGAGAAATTTTTTTTTTTTTTTTATCCGAGAATTCTCGTTTTGTGGAAAACCAGAATCGGGGAAATTTTTTTTTTTTTTTATCGGAGAATTCTCGTTTTGTGGAAAACGAGAAACGGAGAAATTTTTTTTTGTTTTTTTTTTTTTTTATCCGAGAATTCTCGTTTTGTGGAAAACCAGAATCGGAGAAAATTTTTTTTTTTTTTTAATCCGAGAATTCTCGTTGTGTGGAAAACCAGAATCGGAGAAATTTTGTTGTTTTTTTTTTATCCGAAAATCTCGTTTTGTGGAAAACCAGAATCGGAGAAATTTTTTTTTTTTTTTTTTTTATCCGAGAATTCTCGTTTTGTGGAAAACTGGAATCGGAGAAATTTTTTTTTTTCTTATCCGAGAATTCTCGTTTTGTGGAAAACGAGAATCGGAGAAATTTTTTTTTTTTTTTTTATCCGAGAATTCTCGTTTTGTGGAAAACCAGAATCGGAGAAAATTTTTTTTTTTTTTTTTATCGGAGAATTCTCGTTTTGTGGAAAACCAGAATCGGAGAAAAAAAAATTTTTTTTTTTTTATCCGAGAATTCTCGTTGTGTGGAAAACCAGAATCGGAGAAATTTTTTTATTTTTTTTTATCCGAAAATCTCGTTTTGTGGAAACCCAGAATCGGAGAAATTTTTTTTTTTTTTTTTATCCGAGAATTCTCGTTTTGTGGAAAACTGGAATCGGAGAAATTTTTTTTTTTTTTTATCCGAGAATTCTCGTTTTGTGGAAAACGAGAATCGGAGAAATTTTTTTTTTTTTTTTTTTATCAGAGAATTCTCGTTTTGTGGAAAACCAGAATCGGAGAAATTTTTTTTTTTTTTTTTTATCCGAGAATTCTCGTTTTGTGGAAAACGAGAATCGGAGAAATTTTTTTTTTTTTTTTTTATCCGAGAATTCTCGTTTTGTGGAAAACGAGAAACGGAGAAATTTTTTTGTTGTTTTTTTTTTTTTTTATCCGAGAATTCTCGTTTTGTGGAAAACCAGAATCGGAGAAATTTTTTTTTTTTTTTTTTTATCCGAGAATTCTCGTTGTGTGGAAAACCAGAATCGGAGAGATTTTTTTTTTTTTTTTTCTATCCGAGAATTCTCAGGTTTGTGGAAAACCAGAATCGGAGAAATTTTTTTTTTTTTTTGTTTTATCCGAGAATTCTCCTGTTATGGAAAACCAGAATCGGAGAAAAAAAAATTTTTTTTTTTTTTATCCGAGAATTCTCGTTGTGTGGAAAACCAGAATCGGAGAAATTTTTTTTTTTTTTTTATCCGAGAATTCTCGTTTTGTGGAAAACCAGAATCGGGGAAATTTTTTTTTTTTTTTTTATCTGAGAATTCTCGTTTTGTGGAAAACGAGAATCGGATAAAAAAAAATTTTTTTTTATCCGAAAATCGCGTTTTGTGGAAAACCAGAATCGGAGAAATTTTTTTTTTTTTTTTATCCGAGAATTCTCGTTTTGTGGAAAACTGGAATCGGAGAAATTTTTTTTTTTTTTTTTATCCGAGAATTCTCGTTTTGTGGAAAACGAGAATCGGAGAAATTTTTTTTTTTTTTTTTTTTTTATCCGAGAATTCTCGTTTTTATTGAAAACGAGAAACGGAGAAATTTTTTTTTGTTTTTTTTTTTTTTATCCGAGAATTCTCGTTTTGTGGAAAACCAGAATCGGAGAAATTTTTTTTTTTTTTTTATCCGAGAATTCTCGTTGTGTGGAAAACCAGAATCGGAGAAATTTTGTTTTTTTTTTTTTATCCGAAAATCTCGTTTTGTGGAAAACCAGAATCGGAGAAATTTTTTTTTTTTTTTTTTTTATCCGAGAATTCTCGTTTTTTGGAATCTGGAATCGGAGAAATTTTTTTTTTTTTATCCGAGAATTCTCGTTTTGTGGAAAACGAGAATCGGAGAAATTTTTTTTTTTTTTTTTTAACCGAGAATTCTCGTTTTTCCGGAAAACCAGAATCGGAGAAAATTTTTTTTTTTTTTTTTATCCGAGAATTCTCGTTTTGTGGAAAACGAGAATCGGAGAAAATTTTTTTTTTTTTTTATCGGAGAATTCTCGTTTTGTGGAAAACCAGAATCGGAGAAAAAAAAATTTTTTTTTTTATCCGAGAATTCTCGTTGTGTGGAAAACCAGAATCGGAGAAATTTTTTTTTTTTTTTTTTTTATCCGAGGATTCTCGTTTTGTGGAAAACGAGAATCGGATAATTTTTTTTTTTTTTTTTTATCCGAAAATCTCGTTTTGTGGAAACCCAGAATCGGAGAAATTTTTTTTTTTTTTTTTATCCGAGAATTCTCGTTTTGTGGAAAACTGGAATCGGAGAAATTTTTTTTTTTTTTTTATCCGAGAATCCTCGTTTTGTGGAAAACGAGAATCGGAGAAATTTTTTTTTTTTTTTTTTTTATCCGAGAATTCTCGTTTTGTGGAAAACGAGAAACGGAGAAATTTTTTTTTGTTTTTTTTTTTTTTTATCCGAGAATTCTCGTTTTGTGGAAAACCAGAATCGGAGAAAAAAGATTTTTTTTTTTTTTTATCCGAGAATTCTCGTTGTGTGGAAAACCAGAATCGGAGAAATTTTTTTTGTTTTTATCCGAGCATTCTCGTTTTGTGGAAAACGAGAATCGGAGAAATTTTTTTTTTTTTTTTTTATCCGAGAATTCTCGTTTTGTGGAAAACCAGAATCGGAGAAATTTTTTTTTTTTTTTTTTTATCCGAGAATTCTCGTTTTGTGGAAAACGAGAATCGGAGAAATTTTTTTTTTTTTTTTTTATCCGAGAATTCTCGTTTTGTGGAAAACGAGAAACGGAGAAATTTTTTTTTGTTTTTTTTTTTTTTTATCCGAGAATTCTCGTTTTGTGGAAAACCAGAATCGGAGAAATTTTTTTTTTTTTTTTCTTTATCCGAGAATTCTCGTTGTGTGGAAAACCAGAATCGGAGAGATTTTTTTTTTTTTCTATCCGAGAATTCTCAGGTTTGTGGAAAACCAGAATCGGAGAAATTTTTTTTTTTTTTTTCTTTTATCCGAGAATTCTCCTGTTATGGAAAACCAGAATCGGAGAAAAAAAATTTTTTTTTTTTTTATCCGAGAATTCTCGTTGTGTGGAAAACCAGAATCGGAGAAATTTTTTTTTTTTTTTTTTATCCGAGAATTCTCGTTTTGTGGAAAACCAGAATCGGAGAAATTTTTTTTTTTTTTTTTATCCGAGAATTCTCGTTTTGTGGAAAACGAGAATCGGATAAAGAAAAATTTTTTTTTATCCGAAAATCGCGTTTTGTGGAAAACCAGAATCGGAGAAATTTTTTTTTTTTTTTATCCGAGAATTCTCGTTTTGTGGAAAACTGGAATCGGAGAAATTTTTTTTTTTTTTTTAATCCGAGAATTCTCGGTTTGTGGAAAACGAGAATCGGAGAAATTTTCTTTTTTTTTTTTTTTTTATCCGAGAATTCTCGTTTTGTGGAAAACGAGAAACGGAGAAATTTTTTTTTGTTTTTTTTTTTTTTATCCGAGAATTCTCGTTTTGTGGAAAACCAGAATCGGAGAAATTTTTTTTTTTTTTTTTCTTTATCCGAGAATTCTCGTTGTGTGGAAAACCAGACTCGGAGAGATTTTTTTTTTTTTTTTTCTATCCGAGAATTCTCAGGTTTGTGGAAAACCAGAATCGGAGAAATTTTTTTTTTTTTTTTTTATCCGAGAATTCTCCTGTTATGGAAAACCAGAATCGGAGAAAAAAAATTTTTTTTTTTTTTTTATCCGAGAATTCTCGTTGTGTGGAAAACCAGAATCGGAGAAATTTTTTTTTTTTTTTTTTATCCGAGAATTCTCTTTTTGTGGAAAACCAGAATCGGAGAAATTTTTTTTTTTTTTTTTTTATCCGAGAATTCTCGTTTTGTGGAAAACGAGAATCGGATAAAAAAAAATTTTTTTTTTATCCGAAAATTGCGTTTTGTGGAAAACCAGAATCGGAGAAATTTTTTTTTTTTTTTATCCGAGAATTCTCGTTTTGTGGAAAACTGGAATCGGAGAAATTTTTTTTTTTTTTTTAATCCGAGAATTCTCGTTTTGTGGAAAACGAGAATCGGAGAAATTTTTTTTTTTTTTTTTTTTTATCCGAGAATTCTCGTTTTGTGGAAAACGAGAAACGGAGAAATTTTTTTTTGTTTTTTTTTTTTTTTATCCGAGAATTCTCGTTTTGTGGAAAACCAGAATCGGAGAAATTTTTTTTTTTTTTATCCGAGAATTCTCGTTGTGTGGAAAACCAGAATCGGAGAAATTTTGTTTTTTTTTTTTTTATCCGAAAATCTCGTTTTGTGGAAAACCAGAATCGGAGAAATTTTTTTTTTTTTTTTTTTATCCGAGAATTCTCGTTTTTTGGAAAACTGGAATCGGAGAAATTTTTTTTTTTTTTTATCCGAGAATTCTCGTTTTGTGGAAAACGAGAATCGGAGAAATTTTTTTTTTTTTTTTTTTATGCGAGAAATCTTGTTTTGTGGAAAACCAGAATCGGAGAAAATTTTTTTTTTTTTTTTATCCGAGAATTCTCGTTTTGTGGAAAACGAGAATCGGAGAAAAAAAATTTTTTTTTTTTTTCGGAGAATTCTCGTTTTGTGGAAAACCAGAATCGGAGAAAAAAAACTTTTTTTTTTTTTATCCGAGAATTCTCGTTGTGTGGAAAACCAGAATCGGAGAAATTTTTTTTTTTTTTTTTTTATCCGAGGATTCTCGTTTTGTGGAAAACCAGAATCGGAGAAATTTTTTTTTTTTTTTTTTTTTTATCCGAGAATTCTCGTTGTGTGGAAAACCAGAATCGGAGAGAATTTTTTTTTTTTCTATCCGAGAATTCTCAGGTTTGTGGAAAACCAGAATCGGAGAAATTTTTTTTTTTTTTTTTTATCCGAGAATTCTCCTGTTATGGAAAACCAGAATCGGAGAAAAAAAATTTTTTTTTTTTTTTATCCGAGAATTCTCGTTGTGTGAAAAACCAGAATCGGAGAAATTTTTTTTTTTTTTTTTTATCCGAGAATTCTCTTTTTGTGGAAACCCAGAATCGGAGAAATTTTTTTTTTTTTTTTTTTATCCGAGAATTCTCGTTTTGTGGAAAACGAGAATCGGATAAAAAAAAATTTTTTTTTATCCGAAAATCGCGTTTTGTGGAAAACCAGAATCGGAGAAATTTTTTTTTTTTTTTATCCGAGAATTCTCGTTTTGTGGAAAACTGGAATCGGAGAAATTTTTTTTTTTTTTTAATCCGAGAATTCTCGTTTTGTGGAAAACGAGAATCGGAGAAATTTTTTTTTTTTTTTTTTTTTTTATCCGAGAATTCTCGTTTTGTGGAAAACGAGAAACGGAGAAATTTTTTTTTGTTTTTTTTTTTTTTTATCCGAGAATTCTCGTTTTGTGGAAAACCAGAATCGGAGAAATTTTTTTTTTTTTATCCGAGAATTCTCGTTGTGTGGAAAACCAGAATCGGAGAAATTTTGTTTTTTTTTTTTTTATCCGAAAATCTCGTTTTGTGGAAAACCAGAATCGGAGAAATTTTTTTTTTTTTTTTTTTTTATCCGAGAATTCTCGTTTTTTGGAAAACTGGAATCGGAGAAATTTTTTTTTTTTTTTATCCGAGAATTCTCGTTTTGTGGAAAACGAGAATGGGAGAAATTTTTTTTTTTTTTTTTTTATGCGAGAATTCTCGTTTTGTGGAAAACCAGAATCGGAGAAAATTTTTTTTTTTTTTTTTATCCGAGAATTCTCGTTTTGTGGAAAACGAGAATCGGAGAAAAAAAAAATTTTTTTTTTTTCGGAGAATTCTCGTTTTGTGGAAAACCAGAATCGGAGAAAAAAAACTTTTTTTTTTTTTATCCGAGAATTCTCGTTGTGTGGAAAACCAGAATCGGAGAAATTTTTTTTTTTTTTTTTTTTTATCCGAGGATTCTCGTTTTGTGGAAAACCAGAATCGGAGAAATTTTTTTTTTTTTTTTTTTTATCCGAGAATTCTCGTTGTGTGGAAAACCAGAATCGGAGAGAATTTTTTTTTTTTTTCTATCCGAGAATTCTCAGGTTTGTGGAAAACCAGAATCGGAGAAATTTTTTTTTTTTTTTTTTTTTTATCCGAGAATTCTCCTGTTATGGAAAACCAGAATCGGAGAAAAAAAAATTTTTTTTTTTTTTATCCGAGAATTCTCGTTGTGTGGAAAACCAGAATCGGAGAAATTTTTTTTTTTTTTTTTTATCCGAGAATTCTCGTTTTGTGGAAAACCAGAATCGGAGAAATTTTTTTTTTTTTTTTTATCCGGGAATTCTCGTTTTGTGGAAAACGACAATCGGATAAAAAAAAATTTTTTTTTTATCCGAAAATCGCGTTTTGTGGAAAACCAGAATCGGAGAAATTTTTTTTTTTTTTTTATCCGAGAATTCTCGTTTTGTGGAAAACTGGAATCGGAGAAATTTTCTTTTTTTTTTTTATCCGAGAATTCTCGTTTTGTGGAAAACGAGAATCGGAGAAATTTTTTTTTTTTTTTTTTTTTTATCCGAGAATTCTCGTTTTGTGGAAAACGAGAAACGGAGAAATTTTTTTTTGTTTTTTTTTTTTATATCCGAGAATTCTCGTTTTGTGGAAAACCAGAATCGGAGAAATTTTTTTTTTTTTTTTTATCCGAGAATTCTCGTTGTGTGGAAAACCAGAATCGGAGAAATTTTGTTTTTTTTTTTATCCGAAAATCTCGTTTTGTGGAAAACCAGAATCGGAGAAACTTTTTTTTTTTTTTTTTTTTATCCGAGAATTCTCGTTTTGTGGAAAACTGGAATCGGAGAAATTTTTTTTTTTTTTTAATCCGAGAATTCTCGTTTTGTGGAAAACGAGAATCGGAGAAATTTTTTTTTTTTTTTTTTATCCGAGAATTCTCGTTTTGTGGAAAACATGAATCGGAGAAAAAAAAATTTTTTTTCTTTTATCCGAGAATTCTCGTTTTGTGGAAAACGAGAATCGGAGAAAAAAAAATTTTTTTTTATTGGAGAATTCTCGTTTTGTGGAAAACCAGAATCGGAGAAAAAAAAAATTTTTTTTCTTTTATTCGAGAATTCTCGTTGTGTCGAAAACCAGAATCGGAGAAATTTTTTTTTTTTTTTTATCCGAGAATTCTCGTTTTGTGGAAAACTGGAATCGGAGAAATTTTCTTTTTTTTTTTTATCCGAGAATTCTCGTTTTGTGGAAAACGAGAATCGGAGAAATTTTTTTTTTTTTTTTTTTTATCCGAGAATTCTCGTTTTGTGGAAAACGAGAAACGGAGAAATTTTTTTTTGTTTTTTTTTTTTTTTATCCGAGAATTCTCGTTTTGTGGAAAACCAGAATCGGAGAAATTTTTTTTTTTTTTTTTATCCGAGAATTCTCGTTGTGTGGAAAACCAGAATCGGAGAAATTTTGTTTTTTTTTTTATCCGAAAATCTCGTTTTGTGGAAAACCAGAATCGGAGAAACATTTTGTTTTTTTTTTTTTTATCCGAGAATTCTCGTTTTGTGGAAAACTGGAATCGGAGAAATTTTTTTTTTTTTTTAATCCGAGAATTCTCGTTTTGTGGAAAACGAGAATCGGAGAAATTTTTTTTTTTTTTTTTTTATCCGAGAATTCTCATTTTCCGGAAAACATGAATCGGAGAAAAAAATTTTTTTTTTCTTTTATCCGAGAATTCTCGTTTTGTGGAAAACGAGAATCGGAGAAAAAAAATTTTTTTTTTATTGGAGAATTCTCGTTTTGTGGAAAACCGGAATCGGAGAAAAAAAATTTTTTTTTTTTTTATTCGAGAATTCTCGTTGTGTCGAAAACCAGAATCGGAGAAATTTTTTTTTTTTCTTTTTTTTATCCGAGGATTCTCGTTTTGTGGAAAACCAGAATCGGAGAAATTTTTTTTTTTTTTTTTTATCCGAGAATTCTCGTTTTGTGGAAAACTGGAATCGGAGAAATTTTTTTTTTTTTTTATCCGAGAATTCTCGTTTTGTGGAAAACGAGAATCGGAGAAATTTTTTTTTTTTTTTTTTTTTTATCCGAGAATTCTCGTTTTTTGGAAAACGAGAAACGGAGAAATTTTTTTTTGTTTTTTTTTTTTTTTATCCGAGAATTCTCGTTTTGTGGAAAACCAGAATCGGAGAAATTTTTTTTTTTTTTTTTATCCGAGAATTCTCGTTGTGTGGAAAACTGGAATCGGAGAAATTTTGTTTTTTTTTTTTTATCCGAAAATCTCGTTTTGTGGAAAACCAGAATCGGAGAAATTTTTTTTTTTTTTTTTTTTATCCGAGAATTCTCGTTTTGTGGAAAACGAGAAACGGAGAAATTTTTTTTTGTTTTTTTTTTTTTTTATCCGAGAATTCTCGTTTTGTGGAAAACCAGAATCGGAGAAATTTTTTTTTTTTTTTTTTATCCGAGAATTCTCGTTGTGTGGAAAACCAGAATCGGAGAAATTTTGTTTTTTTTTTTATCCGAAAATCTCGTTTTGTGGAAAACCAGAATCGGAGAAATTTTTTTTTTTTTTTTTTTTATCCGAGAATTCTCGTTTTGTGGAAAACTGGAATCGGAGAAATTTTTTTTTTTTTTTATCCGAGAATTCTCGTTTTGTGGAAAACGAGAATCGGAGAAATTTTTTTTTTTTTTTTTTTTATCCGAGAATTCTCGTTTTGTGGAAAACATGAATCGCAGAAAATTTTTTTTTTTTTCCTTTTATCCGAGAATTCTCGTTTTGTGGAAAACGAGAATCGGAGAAAAAAAATTTTTTTTTTATCGGAGAATTCTCGTTTTGTGGAAAACCAGAATCGGAGAAATTTTTTTTTTTTTTTTTTTTATCCGAGGATTCTCGTTTTGTGGAAAACCAGAATCGGAGAAATTTTTTTTTTTTTTTTTTTATCCGAGAATTCTCGTTTTGTGGAAAACTGGAATGGGAGAAATTTTTTTTTTTTTTATCCGAGAATTCTCGTTGTGTGGAAAACCAGAATCGGAGAAATTTTGTTTTTTTTTTTATCCGAAAATCTCGTTTTGTGGAAAACCAGAATCGGAGAAATTTTTTTTTTTTTTTTTTTTATCCGAGAATTCTCGTTTTGTGGAAAACTGGAATCGGAGAAATTTTTTTTTTTTTTTATCCGAGAATTCTCGTTTTGTGGAAAACGAGAATCGGAGAAATTTTTTTTTTTTTTTTTTTTTATCCGAGAATTCTCGTTTTGTGGAAAACATGAATCGGAGAAAATTTTTTTTTTTCCTTTTATCCGAGAATTCTCGTTTTGTGGAAAACGAGAATCGGAGAAAAAAAAAATTTTTTTTTTTTATCCGAGAATTCTCGTTGTGTGGAAAACCAGAATCGGAGAAATTTTGTTTTTTTTTTTATCCGAAAATCTCGTTTTGTGGAAAACCAGAATCGGAGAAATTTTTTTTTTTTTTTTTTTTATCCGAGAATTCTCGTTTTGTGGAAAACTGGAATCGGAGAAATTTTTTTTTTTTTTTATCCGAGAATTCTCGTTTTGCGGAAAACGAGAATCGGAGAAATTTTTTTTTTTTTTTTTTTTATCCGAGAATTCTCGTTTTGTGGAAAACATGAATCGGAGAAAATTTTTTTTTTTTTCCTTTTATCCGAGAATTCTCGTTTTGTGGAAAACGAGAATCGGAGAAAAAAAATTTTTTTTTTATCGGAGAATTCTCGTTTTGTGGAAAACCAGAATCGGAGAAAAAGAAATTTTTTTTTTTTTATCCGAGAATTCTCGTTGTGTCGAAAACCAGAATCGGAGAAATTTTTTTTTTTTTTTTTTTTTATCCGAGGATTCTCGTTTTGTGGAAAACCAGAATCGGAGAAATTTTTTTTTTTTTTTTTTTATCCGAGAATTCTCGTTTTGTGGAAAACTGGAATCGGAGAAATTTTTTTTTTTTTTATCCGAGAATTCTCGTTTTGTGGAAAACGAGACTCGGAGAAATTTTTTTTTTTTTTTTTTTTTATCCGAGAATTCTCGTTTTGTGGAAAACCAGAATCGGAGAAATTTTTTTTTTTTTTTTTTATCCGAGAATTTTCGTTTTGTGGAAAACTGGAATCGGAGAAATTTTTTTTTTTTTTTATCCGAGAATTCTCGTTTTGTGGAAAACGAGAATCGGAGAAATTTTTTTTTGTTTTTTTTTTTTTTATCCGAGAATTCTCGTTTTGTGGAAAACCAGAATCGGAGAAATTTTTTTTTTTTTTTTTATCCGAGAATTCTCGTTGTGTGGAAAACCAGAATCGGAGAAATTTTGTTTTTTTTTTTTTTATCCGAAAATCTCGTTTTGTGGAAAACCAGAATCGGAGAAATTTTTTTTTTTTTTTTTTTTTTATCCGAGAATTCTCGTTTTGTGGAAAACTGGAATCGGAGAAATTTTTTTTTTTTTTATCCGAGAATTCTCGTTTTGTGGAAAACGAGAATCGGAGAAATTTTTTTTTTTTTTTTTTATCCGAGAACTCTCGTTTTGTGGAAAACATGAATCGGAGAAAATTTTTTTTTTTTTCCTTTTATCCGAGAATTCTCGTTTTGTGGAAAACGAGAATCGGAGAAAAAAAAATTTTTTTTTATCGGAGAATTCTCGTTTTGTGGAAAACCAGAATCGGAGAAAAAAAAATTTTTTTTTTTTTTATCCGAGAATTCTCGTTGTGTCGAAAACCAGAATCGGAGAAATTTTTTTTTTTTTTTTTTTTTATCCGAGGATTCTCGTTTTGTGGAAAACCAGAATCGGAGAAATTTTTTTTTTTTTTTTTTTATCCGAGAATTCTCGTTTTGTGGAAAACTGGAATCGGAGAAATTTTTTTTTTTTTTATCCGAGAATTCTCGTTGTGTGGAAAACCAGAATCGGAGAAATTTTGTTTTTTTTTTTATCCGAAAATCTCGTTTTGTGGAAAACCAGAATCGGAGAAATTTTTTTTTTTTTTTTTTATCCGAGAATTCTCGTTTTGTGGAAAACTGGAATCGGAGAAATTTTTTTTTTTTTTATCCGAGAATTCTCGTTTTGTGGAAAACGAGAATCGGAGAAATTTTTTTTTTTTTTTTTTTTTATCCGAGAATTCTCGTTTTGTGGAAAACATGAATCGGAGAAAATTTTTTTTTTTTTCCTTTTATCCGAGAATTCTCGTTTTGTGGAAAACGAGAATCGGAGAAAAAAAAATTTTTTTTTATCGGAGAATTCTCGTTTTGTGGAAAACCAGAATCGGAGAAAAAAAAATTTTTTTTTTTTTTATCCGAGAATTCTCGTTGTGTCGAAAACCAGAATCGGAGAAATTTTTTTTTTTTTTTTTTTTATCCGAGGATTCTCGTTTTGTGGAAAACCAGAATCGGAGAAATTTTTTTTTTTTTTTTTTTATCCGAGAATTCTCGTTTTGTGGAAAACTGGAATCGGAGAAATTTTTTTTTTTTTTATCCGAGAATTCTCGTTTTGTGGAAAACGAGAATCGGAGAAATTTTTTTTTTTTTTTTTTTTTTATCCGAGAATTCTCGTTTTGTGGAAAACCAGAATCGGAGAAATTTTTTTTTTTTTTTTTTATCCGAGAATTCTCGTTTTGTGGAAAACTGGAATCGGAGAAATTTTTTTTTTTTTTTATCCGAGAATTCTCGTTTTGTGGAAAACGAGAATCGGAGAAATTTTTTTTTGTTTTTTTTTTTTTTTTATCCGAGAATTCTCGTTTTGTGGAAAACCAGAATCGGAGAAATTTTTTTTTTTTTTTTATCCGAGAATTCTCGTTGTGTGGAAAACCAGAATCGGAGAAATTTTGTTTTTTTTTTTTTTATCCGAAAATCTCGTTTTGTGGAAAACCAGAATCGGAGAAATTTTTTTTTTTTTTTTTTTTATCCGAGAATTCTCGTTTTGTGGAAAACTGGAATCGGAGAAATTTTTTTTTTTTTTTTATCCGAGAATTCTCGTTTTGTGGAAACCGAGAATCGGAGAAATTTTTTTTTTTTTTTTTTATCCGAGAATTCTCGTTTTGTGGAAAACCAGAATCGGAGAAAAAAAATTTTTTTTTTTTTATCCGAGAATTCCTGTTTTGTGGAAAACGAGAATCGGAGAAATTTTTTTTTTTTTTTTTAATCCGAGAATTCTCGTTTTGTGGAAAGCCAGAATCGGAGAAAAAAAAATTTTTTTTTATCGGAGAATTCTCGTTTTGTGGAAAACCAGAATCGGAGAAAAAAAATTTTTTTTTTTTTTTATCCGAGAATTCTCGTTGTGTCGAAAACCAGAATCGGAGAAATTTTTTTTTTTTTTTTTTTTATCCGAGGATTCTCGTTTTGTGGAAAACCAGAATCGGAGAAATTTTTTTTTTTTTTTTTTTATCCGAGAATTCTCGTTTTGTGGAAAACTGGAATCGGAGAAATTTTTTTTTTTTTTATCCGAGAATTCTCGTTGTGTGGAAAACCAGAATCGGAGAAATTTTGTTTTTTTTTTTATCCGAAAATCTCGTTTTGTGGAAAACCAGAATCGGAGAAATTTTTTTTTTTTTTTTTTATCCGAGAATTCTCGTTTTGTGGAAAACTGGAATCGGAGAAATTTTTTTTTTTTTTTATCCGAGAATTCTCGTTTTGTGGAAAACGAGAATCGGAGAAATTTTTTTTTTTTTTTTTTTTTTATCCGAGAATTCTCGTTGTGTGGAAAACCAGAATCGGAGAGAATTTTTTTTTTTTCTATCCGAGAATTCTCAGGTTTGTGGAAAACCAGAATCGGAGAAATTTTTTTTTTTTTTTTTTATCCGAGAATTCTCCTGTTATGGAAAACCAGAATCGGAGAAAAAAAATTTTTTTTTTTTTTTATCCGAGAATTCTCGTTGTGTGAAAAACCAGAATCGGAGAAATTTTTTTTTTTTTTTTTTATCCGAGAATTCTCTTTTTGTGGAAACCCAGAATCGGAGAAATTTTTTTTTTTTTTTTTTATCCGAGAATTCTCGTTTTGTGGAAAACGAGAATCGGATAAAAAAAAATTTTTTTTTATCCGAAAATCGCGTTTTGTGGAAAACCAGAATCGGAGAAATTTTTTTTTTTTTTTATCCGAGAATTCTCGTTTTGTGGAAAACTGGAATCGGAGAAATTTTTTTTTTTTTTTAATCCGAGAATTCTCGTTTTGTGGAAAACGAGAATCGGAGAAATTTTTTTTTTTTTTTTTTTTTATCCGAGAATTCTCGTTTTGTGGAAAACGAGAAACGGAGAAATTTTTTTTTGTTTTTTTTTTTTTTTATCCGAGAATTCTCGTTTTGTGGAAAACCAGAATCGGAGAAATTTTTTTTTTTTATCCGAGAATTCTCGTTGTGTGGAAAACCAGAATCGGAGAAATTTTGTTTTTTTTTTTTTATCCGAAAATCTCGTTTTGTGGAAAACCAGAATCGGAGAAATTTTTTTTTTTTTTTTTTTTATCCGAGAATTCTCGTTTTTTGGAAAACTGGAATCGGAGAAATTTTTTTTTTTTTTTATCCGAGAATTCTCGTTTTGTGGAAAACGAGAATGGGAGAAATTTTTTTTTTTTTTTTTTTATGCGAGAATTCTCGTTTTGTGGAAAACCAGAATCGGAGAAAATTTTTTTTTTTTTTTTTATCCGAGAATTCTCGTTTTGTGGAAAACGAGAATCGGAGAAAAAAAAATTTTTTTTTTTTTCGGAGAATTCTCGTTTTGTGGAAAACCAGAATCGGAGAAAAAAAACTTTTTTTTTTTTATCCGAGAATTCTCGTTGTGTGGAAAACCAGAATCGGAGAAATTTTTTTTTTTTTTTTTTTTTATCCGAGGATTCTCGTTTTGTGGAAAACCAGAATCGGAGAAATTTTTTTTTTTTTTTTTTTATCCGAGAATTCTCGTTGTGTGGAAAACCAGAATCGGAGAGAATTTTTTTTTTTTTTCTATCCGAGAATTCTCAGGTTTGTGGAAAACCAGAATCGGAGAAATTTTTTTTTTTTTTTTTTTTTTATCCGAGAATTCTCCTGTTATGGAAAACCAGAATCGGAGAAAAAAAAATTTTTTTTTTTTTTATCCGAGAATTCTCGTTGTGTGGAAAACCAGAATCGGAGAAATTTTTTTTTTTTTTTTTTATCCGAGAATTCTCGTTTTGTGGAAAACCAGAATCGGAGAAATTTTTTTTTTTTTTTTTATCCGGGAATTCTCGTTTTGTGGAAAACGACAATCGGATAAAAAAAAATTTTTTTTTTATCCGAAAATCGCGTTTTGTGGAAAACCAGAATCGGAGAAATTTTTTTTTTTTTTTTATCCGAGAATTCTCGTTTTGTGGAAAACTGGAATCGGAGAAATTTTCTTTTTTTTTTTTATCCGAGAATTCTCGTTTTGTGGAAAACGAGAATCGGAGAAATTTTTTTTTTTTTTTTTTTTTTATCCGAGAATTCTCGTTTTGTGGAAAACGAGAAACGGAGAAATTTTTTTTTGTTTTTTTTTTTTATATCCGAGAATTCTCGTTTTGTGGAAAACCAGAATCGGAGAAATTTTTTTTTTTTTTTTTATCCGAGAATTCTCGTTGTGTGGAAAACCAGAATCGGAGAAATTTTGTTTTTTTTTTTATCCGAAAATCTCGTTTTGTGGAAAACCAGAATCGGAGAAACTTTTTTTTTTTTTTTTTTTTATCCGAGAATTCTCGTTTTGTGGAAAACTGGAATCGGAGAAATTTTTTTTTTTTTTTAATCCGAGAATTCTCGTTTTGTGGAAAACGAGAATCGGAGAAATTTTTTTTTTTTTTTTTTATCCGAGAATTCTCGTTTTGTGGAAAACATGAATCGGAGAAAAAAAAATTTTTTTTCTTTTATCCGAGAATTCTCGTTTTGTGGAAAACGAGAATCGGAGAAAAAAAAATTTTTTTTTATTGGAGAATTCTCGTTTTGTGGAAAACCAGAATCGGAGAAAAAAAAAATTTTTTTTCTTTTATTCGAGAATTCTCGTTGTGTCGAAAACCAGAATCGGAGAAATTTTTTTTTTTTTTTTATCCGAGAATTCTCGTTTTGTGGAAAACTGGAATCGGAGAAATTTTCTTTTTTTTTTTTATCCGAGAATTCTCGTTTTGTGGAAAACGAGAATCGGAGAAATTTTTTTTTTTTTTTTTTTTTATCCGAGAATTCTCGTTTTGTGGAAAACGAGAAACGGAGAAATTTTTTTTTGTTTTTTTTTTTTTTTATCCGAGAATTCTCGTTTTGTGGAAAACCAGAATCGGAGAAATTTTTTTTTTTTTTTTTATCCGAGAATTCTCGTTGTGTGGAAAACCAGAATCGGAGAAATTTTGTTTTTTTTTTTATCCGAAAATCTCGTTTTGTGGAAAACCAGAATCGGAGAAACATTTTGTTTTTTTTTTTTTTATCCGAGAATTCTCGTTTTGTGGAAAACTGGAATCGGAGAAATTTTTTTTTTTTTTTAATCCGAGAATTCTCGTTTTGTGGAAAACGAGAATCGGAGAAATTTTTTTTTTTTTTTTTTTATCCGAGAATTCTCATTTTCCGGAAAACATGAATCGGAGAAAAAAATTTTTTTTTTCTTTTATCCGAGAATTCTCGTTTTGTGGAAAACGAGAATCGGAGAAAAAAAATTTTTTTTTTATTGGAGAATTCTCGTTTTGTGGAAAACCGGAATCGGAGAAAAAAAATTTTTTTTTTTTTTATTCGAGAATTCTCGTTGTGTCGAAAACCAGAATCGGAGAAATTTTTTTTTTTTCTTTTTTTTATCCGAGGATTCTCGTTTTGTGGAAAACCAGAATCGGAGAAATTTTTTTTTTTTTTTTTTATCCGAGAATTCTCGTTTTGTGGAAAACTGGAATCGGAGAAATTTTTTTTTTTTTTTATCCGAGAATTCTCGTTTTGTGGAAAACGAGAATCGGAGAAATTTTTTTTTTTTTTTTTTTTTTTATCCGAGAATTCTCGTTTTTTGGAAAACGAGAAACGGAGAAATTTTTTTTTGTTTTTTTTTTTTTTTATCCGAGAATTCTCGTTTTGTGGAAAACCAGAATCGGAGAAATTTTTTTTTTTTTTTTTATCCGAGAATTCTCGTTGTGTGGAAAACTGGAATCGGAGAAATTTTGTTTTTTTTTTTTTATCCGAAAATCTCGTTTTGTGGAAAACCAGAATCGGAGAAATTTTTTTTTTTTTTTTTTTTTATCCGAGAATTCTCGTTTTGTGGAAAACGAGAAACGGAGAAATTTTTTTTTGTTTTTTTTTTTTTTTATCCGAGAATTCTCGTTTTGTGGAAAACCAGAATCGGAGAATTTTTTTTTTTTTTTTTATCCGAGAATTCTCGTTGTGTGGAAAACCAGAATCGGAGAAATTTTGTTTTTTTTTTTATCCGAAAATCTCGTTTTGTGGAAAACCAGAATCGGAGAAATTTTTTTTTTTTTTTTTTTTATCCGAGAATTCTCGTTTTGTGGAAAACTGGAATCGGAGAAATTTTTTTTTTTTTTTATCCGAGAATTCTCGTTTTGTGGAAAACGAGAATCGGAGAAATTTTTTTTTTTTTTTTTTTTTATCCGAGAATTCTCGTTTTGTGGAAAACATGAATCGGAGAAAATTTTTTTTTTTTTCCTTTTATCCGAGAATTCTCGTTTTGTGGAAAACGAGAATCGGAGAAAAAAAATTTTTTTTTTATCGGAGAATTCTCGTTTTGTGGAAAACCAGAATCGGAGAAATTTTTTTTTTTTTTTTTTTTATCCGAGGATTCTCGTTTTGTGGAAAACCAGAATCGGAGAAATTTTTTTTTTTTTTTTTTATCCGAGAATTCTCGTTTTGTGGAAAACTGGAATGGGAGAAATTTTTTTTTTTTTTATCCGAGAATTCTCGTTGTGTGGAAAACCAGAATCGGAGAAATTTTGTTTTTTTTTTTATCCGAAAATCTCGTTTTGTGGAAAACCAGAATCGGAGAAATTTTTTTTTTTTTTTTTTTTATCCGAGAATTCTCGTTTTGTGGAAAACTGGAATCGGAGAAATTTTTTTTTTTTTTTATCCGAGAATTCTCGTTTTGTGGAAAACGAGAATCGGAGAAATTTTTTTTTTTTTTTTTTTTTATCCGAGAATTCTCGTTTTGTGGAAAACATGAATCGGAGAAAATTTTTTTTTTTTTCCTTTTATCCGAGAATTCTCGTTTTGTGGAAAACGAGAATCGGAGAAAAAAAAAATTTTTTTTTTTTATCCGAGAATTCTCGTTGTGTGGAAAACCAGAATCGGAGAAATTTTGTTTTTTTTTTTATCCGAAAATCTCGTTTTGTGGAAAACCAGAATCGGAGAAATTTTTTTTTTTTTTTTTTTTATCCGAGAATTCTCGTTTTGTGGAAAACTGGAATCGGAGAAATTTTTTTTTTTTTTTTATCCGAGAATTCTCGTTTTGTGGAAAACGAGAATCGGAGAAATTTTTTTTTTTTTTTTTTTTATCCGAGAATTCTCGTTTTGTGGAAAACATGAATCGGAGAAAATTTTTTTTTTTTTCCTTTTATCCGAGAATTCTCGTTTTGTGGAAAACGAGAATCGGAGAAAAAAAATTTTTTTTTTATCGGAGAATTCTCGTTTTGTGGAAAACCAGAATCGGAGAAAAAAAAATTTTTTTTTTTTTATCCGAGAATTCTCGTTGTGTCGAAAACCAGAATCGGAGAAATTTTTTTTTTTTTTTTTTTTTATCCGAGGATTCTCGTTTTGTGGAAAACCAGAATCGGAGAAATTTTTTTTTTTTTTTTTTTATCCGAGAATTCTCGTTTTGTGGAAAACTGGAATCGGAGAAATTTTTTTTTTTTTTATCCGAGAATTCTCGTTTTGTGGAAAACGAGACTCGGAGAAATTTTTTTTTTTTTTTTTTTTTTATCCGAGAATTCTCGTTTTGTGGAAAACCAGAATCGGAGAAATTTTTTTTTTTTTTTTTTTATCCGAGAATTTTCGTTTTGTGGAAAACTGGAATCGGAGAAATTTTTTTTTTTTTTTATCCGAGAATTCTCGTTTTGTGGAAAACGAGAATCGGAGAAATTTTTTTTTGTTTTTTTTTTTTTTATCCGAGAATTCTCGTTTTGTGGAAAACCAGAATCGGAGAAATTTTTTTTTTTTTTTTTATCCGAGAATTCTCGTTGTGTGGAAAACCAGAATCGGAGAAATTTTGTTTTTTTTTTTTTTATCCGAAAATCTCGTTTTGTGGAAAACCAGAATCGGAGAATTTTTTTTTTTTTTTTTTTTTTTATCCGAGAATTCTCGTTTTGTGGAAAACTGGAATCGGAGAAATTTTTTTTTTTTTTTATCCGAGAATTCTCGTTTTGTGGAAAACGAGAATCGGAGAAATTTTTTTTTTTTTTTTTTTATCCGAGAACTCTCGTTTTGTGGAAAACATGAATCGGAGAAAATTTTTTTTTTTTTCCTTTTATCCGAGAATTCTCGTTTTGTGGAAAACGAGAATCGGAGAAAAAAAAATTTTTTTTTATCGGAGAATTCTCGTTTTGTGGAAAACCAGAATCGGAGAAAAAAAAATTTTTTTTTTTTTTATCCGAGAATTCTCGTTGTGTCGAAAACCAGAATCGGAGAAATTTTTTTTTTTTTTTTTTTTATCCGAGGATTCTCGTTTTGTGGAAAACCAGAATCGGAGAAATTTTTTTTTTTTTTTTTTTATCCGAGAATTCTCGTTTTGTGGAAAACTGGAATCGGAGAAATTTTTTTTTTTTTTATCCGAGAATTCTCGTTGTGTGGAAAACCAGAATCGGAGAAATTTTGTTTTTTTTTTTATCCGAAAATCTCGTTTTGTGGAAAACCAGAATCGGAGAAATTTTTTTTTTTTTTTTTTATCCGAGAATTCTCGTTTTGTGGAAAACTGGAATCGGAGAAATTTTTTTTTTTTTTATCCGAGAATTCTCGTTTTGTGGAAAACGAGAATCGGAGAAATTTTTTTTTTTTTTTTTTTTTATCCGAGAATTCTCGTTTTGTGGAAAACATGAATCGGAGAAAATTTTTTTTTTTTTCCTTTTATCCGAGAATTCTCGTTTTGTGGAAAACGAGAATCGGAGAAAAAAAAATTTTTTTTTATCGGAGAATTCTCGTTTTGTGGAAAACCAGAATCGGAGAAAAAAAAATTTTTTTTTTTTTTATCCGAGAATTCTCGTTGTGTCGAAAACCAGAATCGGAGAAATTTTTTTTTTTTTTTTTTTTATCCGAGGATTCTCGTTTTGTGGAAAACCAGAATCGGAGAAATTTTTTTTTTTTTTTTTTTATCCGAGAATTCTCGTTTTGTGGAAAACTGGAATCGGAGAAATTTTTTTTTTTTTTATCCGAGAATTCTCGTTTTGTGGAAAACGAGAATCGGAGAAATTTTTTTTTTTTTTTTTTTTTTTATCCGAGAATTCTCGTTTTGTGGAAAACCAGAATCGGAGAAATTTTTTTTTTTTTTTTTTATCCGAGAATTCTCGTTTTGTGGAAAACTGGAATCGGAGAAATTTTTTTTTTTTTTTATCCGAGAATTCTCGTTTTGTGGAAAACGAGAATCGGAGAAATTTTTTTTTGTTTTTTTTTTTTTTTTATCCGAGAATTCTCGTTTTGTGGAAAACCAGAATCGGAGAAATTTTTTTTTTTTTTTTATCCGAGAATTCTCGTTGTGTGGAAAACCAGAATCGGAGAAATTTTGTTTTTTTTTTTTTTATCCGAAAATCTCGTTTTGTGGAAAACCAGAATCGGAGAAATTTTTTTTTTTTTTTTTTTTTATCCGAGAATTCTCGTTTTGTGGAAAACTGGAATCGGAGAAATTTTTTTTTTTTTTTTATCCGAGAATTCTCGTTTTGTGGAAACCGAGAATCGGAGAAATTTTTTTTTTTTTTTTTTATCCGAGAATTCTCGTTTTGTGGAAAACCAGAATCGGAGAAAAAAATTTTTTTTTTTTTTATCCGAGAATTCCTGTTTTGTGGAAAACGAGAATCGGAGAAATTTTTTTTTTTTTTTTTAATCCGAGAATTCTCGTTTTGTGGAAAGCCAGAATCGGAGAAAAAAAAATTTTTTTTTATCGGAGAATTCTCGTTTTGTGGAAAACCAGAATCGGAGAAAAAAAAATTTTTTTTTTTTTATCCGAGAATTCTCGTTGTGTCGAAAACCAGAATCGGAGAAATTTTTTTTTTTTTTTTTTTTTATCCGAGGATTCTCGTTTTGTGGAAAACCAGAATCGGAGAAATTTTTTTTTTTTTTTTTTTATCCGAGAATTCTCGTTTTGTGGAAAACTGGAATCGGAGAAATTTTTTTTTTTTTTATCCGAGAATTCTCGTTGTGTGGAAAACCAGAATCGGAGAAATTTTGTTTTTTTTTTTATCCGAAAATCTCGTTTTGTGGAAAACCAGAATCGGAGAAATTTTTTTTTTTTTTTTTTATCCGAGAATTCTCGTTTTGTGGAAAACTGGAATCGGAGAAATTTTTTTTTTTTTTATCCGAGAATTCTCGTTTTGTGGAAAACGAGAATCGGAGAAATTTTTTTTTTTTTTTTTTTTTATCCGAGAATTCTCGTTTTGTGGAAAACATGAATCGGAGAAAATTTTTTTTTTTTTCCTTTTATCCGAGAATTCTCGTTTTGTGGAAAACGAGAATCGGAGAAAAAAAAATTTTTTTTTATCGGAGAATTCTCGTTTTGTGGAAAACCAGAATCGGAGAAAAAAAAATTTTTTTTTTTTTTATCCGAGAATTCTCGTTGTGTCGAAAACCAGAATCGGAGAAATTTTTTTTTTTTTTTTTTTTATCCGAGGATTCTCGTTTTGTGGAAAACCAGAATCGGAGAAATTTTTTTTTTTTTTTTTTTATCCGAGAATTCTCGTTTTGTGGAAAACTGGAATCGGAGAAATTTTTTTTTTTTTTATCCGAGAATTCTCGTTTTGTGGAAAACGAGAATCGGAGAAATTTTTTTTTTTTTTTTTTTTTTTATCCGAGAATTCTCGTTTTGTGGAAAACCAGAATCGGAGAAATTTTTTTTTTTTTTTTTTATCCGAGAATTCTCGTTTTGTGGAAAACTGGAATCGGAGAAATTTTTTTTTTTTTTTATCCGAGAATTCTCGTTTTGTGGAAAACGAGAATCGGAGAAATTTTTTTTTGTTTTTTTTTTTTTTTTATCCGAGAATTCTCGTTTTGTGGAAAACCAGAATCGGAGAAATTTTTTTTTTTTTTTTTATCCGAGAATTCTCGTTGTGTGGAAAACCAGAATCGGAGAAATTTTGTTTTTTTTTTTTTTATCCGAAAATCTCGTTTTGTGGAAAACCAGAATCGGAGAAATTTTTTTTTTTTTTTTTTTTATCCGAGAATTCTCGTTTTGTGGAAAACTGGAATCGGAGAAATTTTTTTTTTTTTTTTATCCGAGAATTCTCGTTTTGTGGAAACCGAGAATCGGAGAAATTTTTTTTTTTTTTTTATCCGAGAATTCTCGTTTTGTGGAAAACCAGAATCGGAGAAAAAAAATTTTTTTTTTTTATCCGAGAATTCCTGTTTTGTGGAAAACGAGAATCGGAGAAATTTTTTTTTTTTTTTTTAATCCGAGAATTCTCGTTTTGTGGAAAGCCAGAATCGGAGAAAAAAAAATTTTTTTTTTTTTATCCGAGAATTCTCGTTGTGTGGAAAACCAGAATCGGAGAAATTTTTTTTTTTTTTTTTATCCGAGGATTCTCGTTTTGTGGAAAACGACAATCGGATAAATTTTTTTTTTTTTATCCGAAAATCTCGTTTTGTGGAAACCCAGAATCGGAGAAATTTTTTTTTTTTTTTTATCCGAGAATTCTCGTTTTGTGGAAAACTGGAATCGGAGAAATTTTTTTTTTTTTTTATCCGAGAATTCTCGTTTTGTGGAAAACGAGAATCGGAGAAATTTTTTTTTTTTTTTTTATCCGGGAATTCTCGTTTTGTGGAAAACCAGAATCGGAGAAATTTTTTTTTTTTTTTTTTATCCGAGAATTCTCGTTTTGTGGAAAACGAGAATCGGAGAAATTTTTTTTTTTTTTTTTTTTTTATCCGAGAATTCTCGTTTTGTGGAAAACGAGAAACGGAGAAATTTTTTTTTGTTTTTTTTTTTTTTTATCCGAGAATTCTCGTTTTGTGGAAAACCAGAATCGGAGAAATTTTTTTTTTTTTTTTTTTATCCGAGAATTCTCGTTGTGTGGAAAACCAGAATCGGAGAAATTTTGTTTTTTTTTTATCCGAAAATCTCGTTTTGTGGAAAATCAGAATCGGAGAAATTTTTTTTTTTTTTTTTTTTATCCGAGAATTCTCGTTTTGTGGAAAACTGGAATCGGAGAAATTTTTTTTTTTTTTTTAACCCAGAATTCTCGTTTTGTGGAAAACGAGAATCGGAGAAATTTTTTTTTTTTTTTTTTTTATCCGAGAATTCTCGTTTTGTGGAAAACATGAATCGGAGAAAATTTTTTCTTTTTCTTTTATCCGAGAATTCTCGTTTTGTGGAAAACGAGAATCGGAGAAAAAAAAATTTTTTTTTATCGGAGAATTCTCGTTTTTTGGAAAACCAGAATCGGAGAAAAAAAAATTTTTTTTTTTTTTATCCGAGAATTCTCGTTGTGTCGAAAACCAGAATCGGAGAAATTTTTTTTTTTTTTTTTTTTATCCGAGAATTCTCGTTTTGTGGAAAACCAGAATCGGAGAAATTTTTTTTTTTTTTTTATCCGAGAATTCTCGTTTTGTGGAAAACTGGAATCGGAGAAATTTTTTTTTTTTTTATCCGAGAATTCTCGTTTTGTGGAAAACGAGAATTTGAGAAATTTTTTTTTTTTTTTTTTATCCGGGAATTCTCGTTTTTTGGAAAACGAGAAACGGAGAAATTTTTTTTTGTTTTTTTTTTTTTTTATCCGAGAATTCTCGTTTTGTGGAAAACCAGAATCGGAGAAATTTTTTTTTTTTTTTATCCGAGAATTCTCGTTGTGTGGAAAACCAGAATCGGAGAAATTTGGTTTTTTTTTTTTTTATCCGAAAATCTCGTTTTGTGGAAAACCAGAATCGGAGAAATTTTTTTTTTTTTTTTTTTTATCCGAGAATTCTCGTTTTGTGGAAAACTGGAATCGGAGAAATTTTTTTTTTTTTTTTATCCGAGAATTCTCGTTTTGTGGAAACCGAGAATCGGAGAAATTTTTTTTTTTTTTTATCCGAGAATTCTTGTTTTGTGGAAAACCAGAATCGGAGAAAATTTTTTTTTTTTTTTTTATCCGAGAATTCTCGTTTTGTGGAAAACGAGAATCGGAGAAATTTTTTTTTTTTTTTTATCGGAGAATTCTCGTTTTGTGGAAAGCCAGAATCGGAGAAAAAAAAATTTTTTTTTTTTATCCGGGAATTCTCGTTGTGTGGAAAACCAGAATCGGAGAAATTTTTTTTTTTTTTTTTTTATCCGAGGATTCTCGTTTTGTGGAAAACGAGAATCGGATAAATTTTTTTTTTTTTTTTTCCGAAAATCTCGTTTTGTGGAAACCCAGAAACGGAGAATTTTTTTTTTTTTTTTTATCCGAGAATTCTCGTTTTGTGGAAAACTGGAATCGGAGAAATTTTTTTTTTTTTTATCCGAGAATTCTCGTTTTGTGGAAAAAGAGAATCGGAGAAATTTTTTTTTTTTTTTTTTATCCGGGAATTATCGTTTTGTGGAAAACCAGAATCGGAGAAATTTTTTTTTTTTTTTTTATCCGAGAATTCTCGTTTTGTGGAAAACGAGAATCGGAGAAATTTTTTTTTTTTTTTTTTATCCGAGAATTCTCGTTTTGTGGAAAACGAGAAACGGAGAAATTTTTTTTTGTTTTTTTTTTTTTTTATCCGAGAATTCTCGTTTTGTGGAAAACCAGAATCGGAGAAATTTTTTTTTTTTTTTTTTTATCCGAGAATTCTCGTTGTGTGGAAAACCAGAATCGGAGAGATTTTTTTTTTTTTTTTCTATCCGACAATTCTCAGGTTTGTGGAAAACCAGAATCGGAGAAATTTTTTTTTTTTTTTTTTATCCGAGAATTCTCCTGTTATGGAAAACCAGAATCGGAGAAAAAAAATTTTTTTTTTTTTTTATCCGAGAATTCTCGTTGTGTGGAAAACCAGAATCGGAGAAATTTTTTTTTTTTTTTTTTATCCGAGAATTCTCGTTTTGTGGAAAACCAGAATCGGAGAAATTTTTTTTTTTTTTTTTTTTTATCCGAGAATTCTCGTTTTGTGGAAAACGAGAATCGGATAAAAAAAATTTTTTTTTTATTAGAAATTCGCGTTTTGTGGAAAACCAGAATCGGAGAAATTTTTTTTTTTTTTTTTATCCGAGAATTCTCGTTTTGTGGAAAACTGGAATCGGGGAAATTTTTTTTTTTTTTTTATCCGAGAATTCTCGTTTTGTGGAAAACGAGAATCGGAGAAATTTTTTTTTTTTTTTTTTTTATCCGAGAATTCTCGTTTTGTGGAAAACGACAAACGGAGAAATTTTTTTTTGTTTTTTTTTTTTTTATCCGAGAATTCTCGTTTTCTGGGAAACCAGAATCGGAGAAATTTTTTTTTTTTTTTTTATCCGAGAATTCTCGTTGTGTGGAAAACCAGAATCGGAGAAATTTTGTTTTTTTTTTATCCGAAAATCTCGTTTTGTGGAAAACCAGAATCGGAGAAATTTTTTTTTTTTTTTTTTTTATCCGAGAATTCTCGTTTTGTGGAAAACTGGAATCGGAGAAATTTTTTTTTTTTTTTATCCGAGAATTCTCGTTTTGTGGAAAACGAGAATCGGAGAATTTTTTTTTTTTTTTTTTTTTATCCGAGAATTCTCGTTTTGTGGAAAACCAGAATCGGAGAAAATTTTTTTTTTTTTTTTTATCCGAGAATTCTCGTTTTGTGGAAAACGAGAATCGGAGAAAAAAAAATTTTTTTTTATCGGAGAATTCTCGTTTTGTGGAAAACCAGAATCGGAGAAAAAAAATTTTTTTTTTTTTTTATCCGAGGATTCTCGTTGTGTGGAAAACCAGAATCGGAGAAATTTTTTTTTTTTTTTTTTTTATCCGAGGATTCTCGTTTTGTGGAAAACGAGAATCGGATAAATTTTTTTTTTTTTTTTATCCGAAAATCTCGTTTTGTGGAAAACCAGAATTCGAGAAATTTTTTTTTTTTTTTTTATCCGAGAATTCTCGTTTTGTGGAAAACTGGAATCGGAGAAATTTTTTTTTTTTTTTATCCGAGAGTTCTCGTTTTGTGGAAAACGAGAATCGGAGAAATTTTTTTTTTTTTTTTTTTATCCGAGAATTCTCGTTTTGTGGAAAACCAGAATCGGAGAAATTTTTTTTTTTTTTTTTATCCGAGAATTCTCGTTTTGTGGAAAACGAGAATCGGAGAAATTTTTTTTTTTTTTTTTATCCGAGAATTCTCGTTTTGTGGAAAACGAGAATCGGAGAAATTTTTTTTTTTTTTTTATCCGAGAATTCTCGTTTTGTGGAAAACGAGAAACGGAGAAATTTTTTTTTTTTTTTTTTTTATCCGAGAATTCTCGTTTTATGGAAAACCAGAATCGGAGAAATTTTTTTTTTTTTTTTTTTATCCGAGAATTCTCGTTTTATGGAAAACGAGAATCGGATAAATTTTGTTTTTTTTTTTTATCCGAAAATCTCGTTTTGTGGAAAACTGGAATCGGAGAAATTTTTTTTTTTTTTTTATCCGAGAATTCTCGTTTTGTGGAAAACGAGAATCGGAGAAATTTTTTTTTTTTTTTTTTATCCGGGAATTCTCGTTTTGTGGAAAACCAGAATCGGAGAAATTTTTTTTTTTTTTTTTATCCGAGAATTCTCGTTTTGTGGAAAACGAGAATCGGAGAAATTTTTTTGTTTTTTTTTTTATCCGAGAATTCTCGTTTTGTGGAAAACGAGAATCGGAGAAATTTTTTTTTTTTTTTTATCCGAGAATTCTTGTTTTGTGGAAAACGAGAAACGGAGAAATTTTTTTTTGTTTTTTTTTTTTTATCCGAGAATTCTCGTTGTGTGGAAAACCAGAATCGGAGAGATTTTTTTTTTTTTTTTATCCGAGAATTCTCAGGTTTGTGGAAAACCTTTTATCCGAGAATTCTCGTTTTGTGGAAAACCAGAATCGGAGAAATTTTTTTTTTTTTTTTTTTTATCCGAGAATTCTCGTTTTATGGAAAACGAGAAACGGATAAATTTTTTTTTTTTTTTTTATCCGAAAATCTCGTTTTGTGGAAAACCAGAATCGGAGAAATTTTTTTTTTCTTTTTTTTTTTTATCCGAGAATTCTCGTTTTTTGGAAAACTGGAATCGGAGAAATTTTTTTTTTTTTTATCCGAGAATTCTCGTTTTGTGGAAAACGAGAATCGGAGAAATTTTTTTTTTTTTTTATCCGAGAATTCTCGTTTTGTGGAAAACCAGAATCGGAGAAATTTTTTTTTTTTTTTTTATCCGAGAATTCTCGTTTTGTGGAAAACGAGAATCGGAGAAATTTTTTTTTTCTTTTTATCCGAGAATTCTCGTTTTGTGGAAAACGAGAATCGGAGAAATTTTTTTTTTTTTTTTTTTTCGGAGAATTCTCGTTTTGTGGAAAACGAGAATCGGAGAAATTTTTTTTTTTTTTTATCGGAGAATTCTCGTTTTGTGGAAAACGAGAATCGGAGAAATTTTTTTTTTTTTTTTATCCGAGAATTCTCGTTTTGTGGAAAACCAGAATCGGACAAATTTTTTTTTCTTTTTTTTATCCGAGAATTCTCGTTTTTCGGAAAACGAGAATCGGAGAAATTTTTTTTTTTTTTTTTATCCGAGAATTCTCCCTTTGTGGAAAACGAGAATCGGAGAAAAAAAATTTTTTTTTTTTATCCGAGAATTCTCGTTTTGTGGAAAACCAGAATCGGAGAAATTTTTTTTTTTTTTTTTTTTTTATCCGAGAATTCTCGTTTTGTGGAAAACGAGAATCGGAGAAATTTTTTTTTTTTTTTTTTTATCCGAGAATTCTCGTTTTATGGAAAACGAGAAACGGATAAATTTTTTTTTTTTATCCGAAAATTCTCGTTTTGTGGAAAACCAGAATCGGAGAAATTTTTTTTTTTTTTTTTTGTATCCGAGAATTCTCGTTGTGTGGAAAACTGGAATCGGGGAGATTTTTTTTTTTTTTTATCCGAGAATTCTCGTTTTGTGGAAAACGAGAATCGGAGAAATTTTTTTTTTTTTTTATCCGAGAATTCTCGTTTTGTGGAAAACCAGAATCGGAGAAATTTTTTTTTTTTTTTTATCCGAGAATTCTCGTTTTGTGGAAAACGAGAATCGGAGAAATTTTTGTTTTTTTTTTTTTATCCGAGAATTCTCGTTTTGTGGAAAACGAGAATCGGAGAAATTTTTTTTTTTTTTTATCGGATAATTCTCGTTTTGTGGAAAACGAGAAACGGAGAAATTTTTTTTTGTTTTTTTTTTTTTTATCCGAGAATTCTCGTTGTGTGGAAAACCAGAATCGGAGAGATTTTTTTTTTTTTTTTATCCGAGAATTCTCAGGTTTGTGGAAAACCTTTCATCCGAGAATTCTCGTTTTGTGGAAAACCAGAATCGGAGAAAAAAAAATTTTTTTTTTTTATCCGAGAATTCTCGTTGTGTGGAAAACCAGAATCGGAGAATTTTTTTTTTTTTTTTTTTTTATCCGAGGATTCTCGTTTTGTGGAAAACGAGAATCGGATAAATTTTTTTTTTTTTATCCGAAAATCTCGTTTTGTGGGAAACCAGAATCGGAGAAATTTTTTTTTTTTTTTTTATCCGAGAATTCTCGTTTTGTGGAAAACTGGAATCGGAGAAATTTTTTTTTTTTTTTTATCCGAGAGTTCTCGTTTTGTGGAAAACGAGAATCGGAGAATTTTTTTTTTTTTTTTTTTTTATCCGAGAATTCTCGTTTTGTGGAAAACCAGAATCGGAGAAATTTTTCTTTTTTTTTTTTTATCCGAGAATTCTCGTTTTGTGGAAAACGAGAATCGGAGAAATTTTTTTTTTTTTTTTTATCCGAGAATTCTCGTTTTGTGGAAAACGAGAATCGGAGAATTTTTTTTTTTTTTTTTATCCGAGAATTCTCGTTTTGTGGAAAACGAGAAACGGAGAAATTTTTTTTTTTTTTTTTTATCCGAGAATTCTTGTTTTGTGGAAAACCAGAATCGGAGAAATTTTTTTTTTTTTTATCCGAGAATTCTCGTTTTATGGAAAACGAGAATCGGATAAATTTTGTTTTTTTTTTTTTATCCGAAAATCTCGTTTTGTGGAAAACCAGAATCGGAGAAATTTTTTTTTTTTTTTTTATATCCGAGAATTCTCGTTTTGTGGAAAACTGGAATCAGAGAAATTTTTTTTTTTTTTTATCCGAGAATTCTCGTTTTGTGGAAAACGAGAATCGGAGAAATTTTTTTTTTTTTTTTTTATCCGAGAATTCTCGTTTTGTGGAAAACCAGAATCGGAGAAATTTTTTTTTTTTTTTTTTTATCCGAGAATTCTCGTTTTGTGGAAAACGAGAATCGGAGAAATTTTTTTTTTTTTTTTTTTATCCGAGAATTCTCGTTTTGTGGAAAACGAGAATCGGAGAAATTTTTTTTTTTTTTTTTATCCGAGAATTCTTGTTTTGTGGAAAACGAGAAACGGAGAAATTTTTTTTTGTTTTTTTTTTTTTATCCGAGAATTCTCGTTGTGTGGAAAACCAGAATCGGAGAGATTTTTTTTTTTTTTTTTATCCGAGAATTCTCAGGTTTGTGGAAAACCTTTTATCCGAGAATTCTCGTTTTGTGGAAAACCAGAATCGGAGAAATTTTTTTTTTTTTTTTTTTATCCGAGAATTCTCGTTTTATGGAAAACGAGAAACGGATAAATTTTTTTTTTTTTTTTCTCCGAAAATCTCGTTTTGTGGAAAACCAGAATCGGAGAAATTTTTTTTTTCTTTTTTTTTTTTATCCGAGAATTCTCGTTTTGTGGAAAACTGGAATCGGAGAAATTTTTTTTTTTTTTTTATCCGAGAATTCTCGTTTTGTGGAAAACGAGAATCGGAGAATTTTTTTTTTTTTTTTTATCCGAGAATTCTCGTTTTGTGGAAAACCAGAATCGGAGAAATTTTTTTTTTTTTTTTTTATCCGAGAATTCTCGTTTTGTGGAAAACGAGAATCGGAGAAATTTTTTTTTTTTTTTTTTTATCCGAGAACTCTCGTTTTGTGGAAAACGAGAATCGGAGAAATTTTTTTTTTTTTTTTTTTTCGGAGAATTCTCGTTTTGTGGAAAACGAGAATCGCAGAAATTTTTTTTTTTTTTTTTTTATCGGAGAATTCTCGTTTTGTGGAAAACGAGAATCGGAGAAATTTTTTTTTTTTTTTTATCCGAGAATTCTCGTTTTGTGGAAAACCAGAATCGGACAAATTTTTTTTTTTTTTTTTATCCGAGAATTCTCGTTTTGTGGAAAACCAGAATCGGAGAAATTTTTTTTTTTTTTTTTTATCCGAGAATTCTCGTTTTGTGGAAAACGAGAATCGGAGAAATTTTTTTTTTTTTTTTTTTTATCCGAGAATTCTCGTTTTTCGGAAAACGAGAATCGGAGAAATTTTTTTTTTTTTTTTTATCCGAGAATTCTCGTTTTGTGGAAAACGAGAATCGGAGAAAATTTTTTTTTTTTTTTATCCGAGAATTCTCGTTTTGTGGAAAACCAGAATCGGAGAAATTTTTTTTTTTTTTTTTTTTTATATCCGAGAATTCTCGTTTTATGGAAAACGAGAAACGGATAAATTTTTTTTTTTTTTATCCGAAAATTCTCGTTTTGTGGAAAACCAGAATCGGAGAAATTTTTTTTTTTTTTTTGTATCCGAGAATTCTCGTTGTGTGGAAAACTGGAATCGATGAGATTTTTTTTTTTTTATCCGAGAATTCTCGTTTTGTGGAAAACGAGAATCGGAGAAAATTGTTTTTTTTTTATCCGAGAATTCTCGTTTTGTGGAAAACCAGAATCGGAGAAAATTTTTTTTTTTTTTATCCGAGAATTCTCGTTTTGTGAAAAACGAGAATCGGAGAAATTTGGTTTTTTTTTTTTTTATCCGAAAATCTCGTTTTGTGGAAAACCAGAATCGGAGAAATTTTTTTTTTTTTTTTTTTTATCCGAGAATTCTCGTTTTGTGGAAAACTGGAATCGGAGAAATTTTTTTTTTTTTTTTATCCGAGAATTCTCGTTTTGTGGAAACCGAGAATCGGAGAAATTTTTTTTTTTTTTTTTATCCGAGAATTCTTGTTTTGTGGAAAACCAGAATCGGAGAAAAAATTTTTTTTTTTTTTTATCCGAGAATTCTCGTTTTGTGGAAAACGAGAATCGGAGAAATTTTTTTTTTTTTTATCGGAGAATTCTCGTTTTGTGGAAAGCCAGAATCGGAGAAAAAAAAATTTTTTTTTTTTATCCGAGAATTCTCGTTGTGTGGAAAACCAGAATCGGAGAAATTTTTTTTTTTTTTTTTTTTATCCGAGGATTCTCGTTTTGTGGAAAACGAGAATCGGATAAATTTTTTTTTTTTTTTTTCCGAAAATCTCTTTTTGTGGAAACCCAGAAACGGAGAATTTTTTTTTTTTTTTTATCCGAGAATTCTCGTTTTGTGGAAAACTGGAATCGGAGAAATTTTTTTTTTTTTTATCCGAGAATTCTCGTTTTGTGGAAAACGAGAATCGGAGAAATTTTTTTTTTTTTTTTTTTATCCGGGAATTATCGTTTTGTGGAAAACCAGAATCGGAGAAATTTTTTTTTTTTTTTTTTATCCGAGAATTCTCGTTTTGTGGAAAACGAGAATCGGAGAAATTTTTTTTTTTTTTTTTTTATCCGAGAATTCTCGTTTTGTGGAAAACGAGAAACGGAGAAATTTTTTTTTGTTTTTTTTTTTTTTTATCCGAGAATTCTCGTTTTGTGGAAAACCAGAATCGGAGAAATTTTTTTTTTTTTTTTTTATCCGAGAATTCTCGTTGTGTGGAAAACCAGAATCGGAGAGATTTTTTTTTTTTTTTTCTATCCGACAATTCTCAGGTTTGTGGAAAACCAGAATCGGAGAAATTTTTTTTTTTTTTTTTTTATCCGAGAATTCTCCTGTTATGGAAAACCAGAATCGGAGAAAAAAAATTTTTTTTTCTTTTTATCCGATATTCTCGTTGTGTGGAAAACCAGAATCGGAGAAATTTTTTTTTTTTTTTTTTTATCCGAGAATTCTCGTTTTGTGGAAAACCAGAATCGGAGAAATTTTTTTTTTTTTTTTTTTTTATCCGAGAATTCTCGTTTTGTGGAAAACGAGAATCGGATAAAAAAAATTTTTTTTTTATTAGAAATTCGCGTTTTGTGGAAAACCAGAATCGGAGAAATTTTTTTTTTTTTTTTTATCCGAGAATTCTCGTTTTGTGGAAAACTGGAATCGGGGAAATTTTTTTTTTTTTTTTATCCGAGAATTCTCGTTTTGTGGAAAACGAGAATCGGAGAAATTTTTTTTTTTTTTTTTTATCCGAGAATTCTCGTTTTGTGGAAAACGACAAACGGAGAAATTTTTTTTTGTTTTTTTTTTTTTTTATCCGAGAATTCTCGTTTTCTGGGAAACCAGAATCGGAGAAATTTTTTTTTTTTTTTTTATCCGAGAATTCTCGTTGTGTGGAAAACCAGAATCGGAGAAATTTTGTTTTTTTTTTATCCGAAAATCTCGTTTTGTGGAAAACCAGAATCGGAGAAATTTTTTTTTTTTTTTTTTTATCCGAGAATTCTCGTTTTGTGGAAAACTGGAATCGGAGAAATTTTTTTTTTTTTTATCCGAGAATTCTCGTTTTGTGGAAAACGAGAATCGGAGAATTTTTTTTTTTTTTTTTTTTATCCGAGAATTCTCGTTTTGTGGAAAACCAGAATCGGAGAAAATTTTTTTTTTTTTTTTTTTATCCGAGAATTCTCGTTTTGTGGAAAACGAGAATCGGAGAAAAAAAAAATTTTTTTTATCGGAGAATTCTCGTTTTGTGGAAAACCAGAATCGGAGAAAAAAAATTTTTTTTTTTTTTTATCCGAGAATTCTCGTTGTGTGGAAAACCAGAATCGGAGAAATTTTTTTTTTTTTTTTTTTATCCGAGGATTCTCGTTTTGTGGAAAACGAGAATCGGATAAATTTTTTTTTTTTTTTTATCCGAAAATCTCGTTTTGTGGAAAACCAGAATCGGAGAAATTTTTTTTTTTTTTTTATCCGAGAATTCTCGTTTTGTGGAAAACTGGAATCGGAGAAATTTTTTTTTTTTTTTATCCGAGAGTTCTCGTTTTGTGGAAAACGAGAATCGGAGAAATTTTTTTTTTTTTTTTTTTATCCGAGAATTCTCGTTTTGTGGAAAACCAGAATCGGAGAAATTTTTTTTTTTTTTTATCCGAGAATTCTCGTTTTGTGGAAAACGAGAATCGGAGAAATTTTTTTTTTTTTTTTTTTATCCGAGAATTCTCGTTTTGTGGAAAACGAGAATCGGAGAAATTTTTTTTTTTTTTTTATCCGAGAATTCTCGTTTTGTGGAAAACGAGAAACGGAGAAATTTTTTTTTTTTTTTTTTTTATCCGAGAATTCTCGTTTTATGGAAAACCAGAATCGGAGAAATTTTTTTTTTTTTTTTTTTATCCGAGAATTCTCGTTTTATGGAAAACGAGAATCGGATAAATTTTGTTTTTTTTTTTTATCCGAAAATCTCGTTTTGTGGAAAACTGGAATCGGAGAAATTTTTTTTTTTTTTTTATCCGAGAATTCTCGTTTTGTGGAAAACGAGAATCGGAGAAATTTTTTTTTTTTTTTTTTTATCCGGGAATTCTCGTTTTGTGGAAAACCAGAATCGGAGAAATTTTTTTTTTTTTTTTTTATCCGAGAATTCTCGTTTTGTGGAAAACGAGAATCGGAGAAATTTTTTTGTTTTTTTTTTTATCCGAGAATTCTCGTTTTGTGGAAAACGAGAATCGGAGAAATTTTTTTTTTTTTTTTATCCGAGAATTCTTGTTTTGTGGAAAACGAGAAACGGAGAAATTTTTTTTGTTTTTTTTTTTTTATCCGAGAATTCTCGTTGTGTGGAAAACCAGAATCGGAGAGATTTTTTTTTTTTTTTTATCCGAGAATTCTCAGGTTTGTGGAAAACCTTTTATCCGAGAATTCTCGTTTTGTGGAAAACCAGAATCGGAGAAATTTGTTTTTTTTTTTTTTTTTATCCGAGAATTCTCGTTTTATGGAAAACGAGAAACGGATAAATTTTTTTTTTTTTTTTTATCCGAAAATCTCGTTTTGTGGAAAACCAGAATCGGAGAAATTTTTTTTTTCTTTTTTTTTTTTATCCGAGAATTCTCGTTTTTTGGAAAACTGGAATCGGAGAAATTTTTTTTTTTTTTTATCCGAGAATTCTCGTTTTGTGGAAAACGAGAATCGGAGAAATTTTTTTTTTTTTTATCCGAGAATTCTCGTTTTGTGGAAAACCAGAATCGGAGAAATTTTTTTTTTTTTTTTTTATCCGAGAATTCTCGTTTTGTGGAAAACGAGAATCGGAGAAATTTTTTTTTTTTTTTTATCCGAGAATTCTCGTTTTGTGGAAAACGAGAATCGGAGAAATTTTTTTTTTTTTTTTTTTTTTCGGAGAATTCTCGTTTTGTGGAAAACGAGAATCGGAGAAATTTTTTTTTTTTTTTTTTTATCGGAGAATTCTCGTTTTGTGGAAAACGAGAATCGGAGAAATTTTTTTTTTTTTTTTATCCGAGAATTCTCGTTTTGTGGAAAACCAGAATCGGACAAATTTTTTTTTCTTTTTTTTATCCGAGAATTCTCGTTTTTCGGAAAACGAGAATCGGAGAAATTTTTTTTTTTTTTTATCCGAGAATTCTCCCTTTGTGGAAAACGAGAATCGGAGAAAAAAAATTTTTTTTTTTTATCCGAGAATTCTCGTTTTGTGGAAAACCAGAATCGGAGAAATTTTTTTTTTTTTTTTTTTTTATCCGAGAATTCTCGTTTTGTGGAAAACGAGAATCGGAGAAATTTTTTTTTTTTTTTTTTTATCCGAGAATTCTCGTTTTATGGAAAACGAGAAACGGATAAATTTTTTTTTTTTATCCGAAAATTCTCGTTTTGTGGAAAACCAGAATCGGAGAAATTTTTTTTTTTTTTTTTGTATCCGAGAATTCTCGTTGTGTGGAAAACTGGAATCGGGGAGATTTTTTTTTTTTTTTATCCGAGAATTCTCGTTTTGTGGAAAACGAGAATCGGAGAAATTTTTTTTTTTTTTTATCCGAGAATTCTCGTTTTGTGGAAAACCAGAATCGGAGAAATTTTTTTTTTTTTTTTATCCGAGAATTCTCGTTTTGTGGAAAACGAGAATCGGAGAAATTTTTGTTTTTTTTTTTTTATCCGAGAATTCTCGTTTTGTGGAAAACGAGAATCGGAGAAATTTTTTTTTTTTTTATCCGATAATTCTCGTTTTGTGGAAAACGAGAAACGGAGAAATTTTTTTTTGTTTTTTTTTTTTTATCCGAGAATTCTCGTTGTGTGGAAAACCAGAATCGGAGAGATTTTTTTTTTTTTTTTATCCGAGAATTCTCAGGTTTGTGGAAAACCTTTCATCCGAGAATTCTCGTTTTGTGGAAAACCAGAATCGGAGAAAAAAAAATTTTTTTTTTTTTTATCCGAGAATTCTCGTTGTGTGGAAAACCAGAATCGGAGAAATTTTTTTTTTTTTTTTTTATCCGAGGATTCTCGTTTTGTGGAAAACGAGAATCGGATAAATTTTTTTTTTTTTTATCCGAAAATCTCGTTTTGTGGGAAACCAGAATCGGAGAAATTTTTTTTTTTTTTTTTATCCGAGAATTCTCGTTTTGTGGAAAACTGGAATCGGAGAAATTTTTTTTTTTTTTTATCCGAGAGTTCTCGTTTTGTGGAAAACGAGAATCGGAGAATTTTTTTTTTTTTTTTTTTTATCCGAGAATTCTCGTTTTGTGGAAAACCAGAATCGGAGAAATTTTTCTTTTTTTTTTTTATCCGAGAATTCTCGTTTTGTGGAAAACGAGAATCGGAGAAATTTTTTTTTTTTTTTTTATCCGAGAATTCTCGTTTTGTGGAAAACGAGAATCGGAGAAATTTTTTTTTTTTTTTTATCCGAGAATTCTCGTTTTGTGGAAAACGAGAAACGGAGAAATTTTTTTTTTTTTTTTTTTATCCGAGAATTCTCGTTTTGTGGAAAACCAGAATCGGAGAAAATTTTTTTTTTTTTTTTATCCGAGAATTCTCGTTTTATGGAAAACGAGAATCGGATAAATTTTGTTTTTTTTTTTTTATCCGAAAATCTCGTTTTGTGGAAAACCAGAATCGGAGAAATTTTTTTTTTTTTTTTTTATATCCGAGAATTCTCGTTTTGTGGAAAACTGGAATCAGAGAAATTTTTTTTTTTTTTTTATCCGAGAATTCTCGTTTTGTGGAAAACGAGAATCGGAGAAATTTTTTTTTTTTTTTTTTATCCGAGAATTCTCGTTTTGTGGAAAACCAGAATCGGAGAAATTTTTTTTTTTTTTTTTTTTATCCGAGAATTCTCGTTTTGTGGAAAACGAGAATCCGAGAAATTTTTTTTTTTTTTTTTTTATCCGAGAATTCTCGTTTTGTGGAAAACGAGAATCGGAGAAATTTTTTTTTTTTTTTTATCCGAGAATTCTTGTTTTGTGGAAAACGAGAAACGGAGAAATTTTTTTTTGTTTTTTTTTTTTTATCCGAGAATTCTCGTTGTGTGGAAAACCAGAATCGGAGCGATTTTTTTTTTTTTTTTTATCCGAGAATTCTCAGGTTTGTGGAAAACCTTTTATCCGAGAATTCTCGTTTTGTGGAAAACCAGAATCGGAGAAATTTTTTTTTTTTTTTTTTATCCGAGAATTCTCGTTTTATGGAAAACGAGAAACGGATAAATTTTTTTTTTTTTTCTCCGAAAATCTCGTTTTGTGGAAAACCAGAATCGGAGAAATTTTTTTTTTCTTTTTTTTTTTTATCCGAGAATTCTCGTTTTGTGGAAAACTGGAATCGGAGAAATTTTTTTTTTTTTTTTATCCGAGAATTCTCGTTTTGTGGAAAACGAGAATCGGAGAATTTTTTTTTTTTTTTTTATCCGAGAATTCTCGTTTTGTGGAAAACCAGAATCGGACAAATTTTTTTTTTTTTTTTATCCGAGAATTCTCGTTTTGTGGAAAACCAGAATCGGAGAAATTTTTTTTTTTTTTTTTTTTCCGAGAACTCTCGTTTTGTGGAAAACGAGAATCGGAGAAATTTTTTTTTTTTTTTTTTTCGGAGAATTCTCGTTTTGTGGAAAACGAGAATCGCAGAAATTTTTTTTTTTTTTTTTTTATCGGAGAATTCTCGTTTTGTGGAAAACGAGAATCGGAGAAATTTTTTTTTTTTTTTTTATCCGAGAATTCTCGTTTTGTGGAAAACCAGAATCGGACAAATTTTTTTTTTTTTTTTATCCGAGAATTCTCGTTTTGTGGAAAACCAGAATCGGAGAAATTTTTTTTTTTTTTTTTTTTATCCGAGAATTCTCGTTTTGTGGAAAACGAGAATCGGAGAAATTTTTTTTTTTTTTTTTTTTATCCGAGAATTCTCGTTTTTCGGAAAACGAGAATCGGAGAAATTTTTTTTTTTTTTTTTATCCGAGAATTCTCGTTTTGTGGAAAACGAGAATCGGAGAAAATTTTTTTTTTTTTTTATCCGAGAATTCTCGTTTTGTGGAAAACCAGAATCGGAGAAATTTTTTTTTTTTTTTTTTTTTATCCGAGAATTCTCGTTTTGTGAAAAACGAGAATCGGAGAAATTTTTTTTTTTTTTTTTTTTTATCCGAGAATTCTCGTTTTATGGAAAACGAGAAACGGATAAAAAATTTTGTTTTTATCCGAAAATTCTCGTTTTGTGGAAAACCAGAATCGGAGAAATTTTTTTTTTTTTTTTGTATCCGAGAATTCTCGTTGTGTGGAAAACTGGAATCGATGAGATTTTTTTTTTTTATCCGAGAATTCTCGTTTTGTGGAAAACGAGAATCGGAGAAAATTTTTTTTTTTTATCCGAGAATTCTCGTTTTGTGGAAAACCAGAATCGGAGAAAATTTTTTTTTTTTTTTTATCCGAGAATTCTCGTTTTGTGAAAAACGAGAATCGGAGAAAATTTTTGTTTTTGGTTTTTTCTTTGAGAATTCTCGTTTTGTGGAAAACGAGAATCGGAGAAATTTTTTTTTTTTTTATCCGAGAATTCTCGTTTTGTGGAAAACTGGAATCGGAGAAATTTTTTTTTTTTTTTATCCGAGAATTCTCGTTTTGTGGAAAACGAGAATCGGAGAAATTTTTTTTTTTTTTTTATCCGAGAATTCTCGTTTTGTGGAAAACCAGAATCGGAGAAATTTTTTTTTTTTTTTTTTATCCGAGAATTCTCGTTTTGTGGAAAACGAGAATCGGAGAAATTTTTTTTTTTTTTTTATCCGAGAATTCTCGTTTTGTGGAAAACGAGAATCGGAGAAATTTTTTTTTTTTTTTTTTTTCGGAGAATTCTCGTTTTGTGGAAAACGAGAATCGGAGAAATTTTTTTTTTTTTTTTTATCCGAGAATTCTCGTTTTGTGGAAAACCAGAATCGGACAAATTTTTTTTTTTTTTTTATCCGAGAATTCTCGTTTTGTGGAAAACCAGAATCGGAGAAATTTTTTTTTTTTTTTTTTTTATCCGAGAATTCTCGTTTTGTGGAAAACGAGAATCGGAGAAATTTTTTTTTTTTTTTTTTTTTATCCGAGAATTCTCGTTTTTCGGAAAACGAGAATCGGAGAAATTTTTTTTTTTTTTTTTATCCGAGAATTCTCGTTTTGTGGAAAACGAGAATCGGAGAAAAATTTTTTTTTTTTTTTATCCGAGAATTCTCGTTTTGTGGAAAACCAGAATCGGAGAAATTTTTTTTTTTTTTTTTTTTTATCCGAGAATTCTCGTTTTGTGAAAAACGAGAATCGGAGAAGTTTTTTTTTTTTTTTTTTTTTATCCGAGAATTCTCGTTTTATGGAAAACGAGAAACGGATAAAAAATTTTGTTTTTATCCGAAAATTCTCGTTTTGTGGAAAACCAGAATCGGAGAAATTTTTTTTTTTTTTTTGTATCCGAGAATTCTCGTTGTGTGGAAAACTGGAATCGATGAGATTTTTTTTTTTTATCCGAGAATTCTCGTTTTGTGGAAAACGAGAATCGGAGAAAATTTTTTTTTTTTTATCCGAGAATTCTCGTTTTGTGGAAAACCAGAATCGGAGAAAAAATTTTTTTTTTTTTTATCCGAGAATTCTCGTTTTGTGAAAAACGAGAATCGGAGAAAATTTTTGTTTTTGGTTTTTTCTTTGAGAATTCTCGTTTTGTGGAAGACGAGAATCGGAGAAATTTTTTTTTTTTTTATCCGATAATTCTCGTTTTGTGGAAAACGAGAAACGGAGAAATTTTTTTTTGTTTTTTTTTTCTTTATCCGAGAATTCTCGTTGTGTGGAAAACCAGAATCGGAGAGATTTTTTTTTTTTTTTTATCCGAGAATTCTCAGGTTTGTGGAAAACCTTTCATCCGAGAATTCTCGTTTTGTGGAAAACCAGAATCGGAGAAATTTTTTTTTTTTTTTTTTTTTATCCGAGAATTCTCGTTTTATGGAAAACGAGAAACGGATAAATTTTTTTTTTTTTTTTATCCGAAAATCTCGTTTTGTGGAAAACCAGAATCGGAGAAATTTTTTTTTTTTTTTTTTTATCCGAGAATTCTCGTTTTGTGGAAAACCAGAATCGGAGAGATTTTTTTTTTTTTTTATCCGAGAATTCTCAGGTTTGTGGAAAACCTTTTATCCGAGAATTCTCGTTTTGTGGAAAACCAGAATCGGAGAAATTTTTTTTTTTTTTTTTTATCCGAGAATTCTCGTTTTATGGAAAACGAGAAACGGATAAATTTTTTTTTTTTTTATCCGAAAATCTCGTTTTGTGGAAAACCAGAATCGGAGAAATTTTTTTTTTCTTTTTTTTTTTATCCGAGAATTCTCGTTTTGTGGAAAACTGGAATCGGAGAAATTTTTTTTTTTTTTATCCGAGAATTCTCGTTTTGTGGAAAACGAGAATCGGAGAAATTTTTTTTTTTTTTTTATCCGAGAATTCTCGTTTTGTGGAAAACCAGAATCGGAGAAATTTTTTTTTTTTTTTTTTTATCCGAGAATTCTCGTTTTGTGGAAAACGAGAATCGGAGAAATTTTTTTTTTTTTTTATCCGAGAATTCTCGTTTTGTGGAAAACGAGAATCGGAGAAATTTTTTTTTTTTTTTTTTTTTCGGAGAATTCTCGTTTTGTGGAAAACGAGAATCGGAGAAATTTTTTTTTTTTTTTTTATCCGAGAATTCTCGTTTTGTGGAAAACCAGAATCGGACAAATTTTTTTTTTTTTTTTTATCCGAGAATTCTCGTTTTGTGGAAAACCAGAATCGGAGAAATTTTTTTTTTTTTTTTTTTTATCCGAGAATTCTCGTTTTGTGGAAAACGAGAATCGGAGAAATTTTTTTTTTTTTTTTTTTATCCGAGAATTCTCGTTTTTCGGAAAACGAGAATCGGAGAAATTTTTTTTTTTTTTTTTATCCGAGAATTCTCGTTTTGTGGAAAACGAGAATCGGAGAAAAAAAATTTTTTTTTTTTATCCGAGAATTCTCGTTTTGTGGAAAACCAGAATCGGAGAAATTTTTTTTTTTTTTTTTTTTTTATCCGAGAATTCTCGTTTTGTGAAAAACGAGAATCGGAGAAATTTTTTTTTTTTTTTTTGTTTATCCGAGAATTCTCGTTTTATGGAAAACGAGAAACGGATAAAAAATTTTGTTTTTATCCGAAAATTCTCGTTTTGTGGAAAACCAGAATCGGAGAAATTTTTTTTTTTTTTTTATCCGAGAAATCTCGTTGTGTGGAAAACTGGAATCGGGGAGATTTTTTTTTTTTTTATCCGAGAATTCTCGTTTTGTGGAAAACGAGAATCGGAGAAATTTTTTTTTTTTTATCCGAGAATTCTCGTTTCGTGGAAAACCAGAATCGGAGAAATTTTTTTTTTTTTTTTTATCCGAGAATTCTCGTTTTGTGGAAAACGAGAATCGGAGAAATTTTTGTTTTTTTTTTTTTATCCGAGAATTCTCGTTTTGTGGAAAACGAGAATCGGAGAAATTTTTTTTTTTTTTTATCCGATAATTCTCGTTTGGTGGAAAACGAGAAACGGAGAAATTTTTTTTGTTTTTTTTTTTTTTACCTGAGAATTCTCGTTGTGTGGAAAACCAGAATCGGAGAAAAAAAAATTTTTTTTTTTATCCGAGAATTCTCAGGTTTGTGGAAAACCTTTCATCCGAGAATTCTCGTTTTGTGGAAAACCAGAATCGGAGAAATTTTTTTTTTTTTTTTTTTTATCCGAGAATTCTCGTTTTATGGAAAACGAGAAACGGATAAATTTTTTTTTTTTTTTTATCCGAAAATCTCGTTTTGTGGAAAACCAGAATCGGAGAAATTTTTTTTTTTTTTTTTTATCCGAGAATTCTCGTTTTCTGGAAAACTGGAATCGGAGAAATTTTTTTTTTTTTTATCCGAGAATTCTCGTTTTGTGGAAAACGAGAATCGGAGAAATTTTTTTTTTTTTTTTTTATCCGAGAATTCTCGTTTTGTGGAAAACCAGAATCGGATAAATTTTTTTTTTTTTTTTTTATCCGAGAATTCTCGTTTTGTGGAAAACGAGAATCGGAGAAATTTTTTTTTTTTTCTTTTTATCAAAGAATTCTCGTTTTGTGGAAAACGAGAATCGGAGAAATTTTTTTTTTTTTTTATCCGAGAATTCTCGTTTTGTGAAAAACGAGAAACGGAGAAATTTTTTTTTTTTTTTTTGTCCGAGAATTCTCGTTGTGTGGAAAACCAGAATCGGAGAGATTTTTTTTTTTTTATCCGAAAATTCTCAGGTTTGTGGAAAACCAGAATCGGAGAAATTTTTTTTTTTTTTTTATCCGAGAATTCTCGTGTTATGGAAAACCAGAATCGGAGAAATTTTTTTTTTGTTATCCGAGAATTCTCGTTTTGTGGAAAACGAGAATCGGAGAAAAAAAAATTTTTTTAACTTTTTATCGGAGAATTCTCGTTTTGTGGAAAACCAGAATCGGAGAAATTTTTTTTTTTTTTTTTTATCCGAGAATTTTCGATGTCCGGGAAACCAGAATCGGAGAAATTTTTTTTTCTGTTTTTTTTTATTCCGATAATTCTCGTTTTTTGGAAAACGAGAATCGGATAAATTTTTTTCTTTTTTTTTTTTTTTTATCCGAGAATTCTCGTTTTGTGGAAAACGAGAATCGGAGAAATTTTCTTTTTTGTTTTTTTATCCGAGAATTCTCGTTTTGTGCGAAACGAGAATCGGAGAAATTTTTTTTTTTTGTTTTACCCGAGAATTCTCGTTTTGTGGAAAACGAGCATCGGAGAAAAAATTTTTTTTTTTTTATCGGAGAATTCTCGTTTTGTGGAAAACCAGAATCGGAGAGAAAAAAATATTTTTTTTTTTATCCGAGAATTCTCGTTGTGTGGAAAACCAGAATCGGAGAAATTTTTTTTTTTTTTTTATCCGAGAATTCTCGTTTTGTGGAAAACCAGAATCGGAGAAATTTTTTTTTTTTTTTTTTATCCGAGAATTCTCGTTTTGTGGAAAACCAGAATCGGGGAAATTTTTTTTTTTTTTTTATCCGAGAATTCTCGTTTTGTGCAAAACGAGAATCGGAGAAATTTTTTTTTTCTTTTTTTTTTTTATCCGAGAATTCTCGTTTTATGCAAAACGAGAATCGGAGAAAATTTTTTTTTTTTTTATCCGAAAATCTCGTTTTGTGGAAAACCAGAATCGGAGAAATTTTTTTTTTTTTTTTTATCCGAGAATTCTCGTTTTGTGGAAAACGAGAATCGGAGAAATTGTTTTTTTTTTTTTTTATCCGAGAATTCTCGTTTTGTGGAAAACCAGAATCGGAGGATTTTTTTTTTTTTTTTTTTTTATTCGAGAATTCTCGATGTCCGGGAAACCAGAATCGGAGAATTTTTTTTTTTTTTTTTATCCGAGAATTCTCAGGTTTGTGGAAAACGAGAATCGGAGAAATTGTTTTTTTTTTTTTTATCCGAGAAGTCTCGTTTTGTGGAAAACGAGAATCGGAGTATTTTTTTTTTTTTTTTTTTTATCCGAGAATTCTCGTTTTGTGGAAAACGAGAATCGGAGAAATTTTTTTTTTTTTTTTTTTATCCGAGAATTCTCGTTTTGTGGAAAACCAGAATCGGGGAAATTTTTTTTTTTTTTTTTTCCGAGAATTCTCGTTTTGTGGAAAACGAGAATCGGAGAAATTTTTTTTTTTTTTTTATCCGAGAATTCTCGTTTTGTGGAAAACGAGAATCGGAGAAAAAAAAATTTTTTTTTTTATCGGAGAATTCTCGTTTTGTGGAAAACCAGAATCGGAGAAAAAAATTTTTTTTTTTTTTTATCCGAGAATTCTCGTTGTGTGGAAAACCAGAATCGGAGAAATTTTTTTTTTTTTTTTTTATCCGAGAATTCTTGTTTTGTGGAAAACCAGAATCGGAGAAAAATTTTTTTTTTCTTTTATCCGAGGATTCTCGTTTTGTGGAAAACGAGAATCGGATAAATTTTTTTTTTTTTTTTATCCGAAAATCTCGTTTTGTGGAAAACCAGAATCGGAGAAATTTTTTTTTTTTTTTTTATCCGAGAATTCTCGTTTTGTGGAAAACTGGAATCGGAGAAATTTTTTTTTTTTTTTATCCGAGAATTCTCGTTTTGTGGAAAACGAGAATCGGAGAAATTTTTTTTTTTTTTTTTTTATCCGAGAATTCTCGTTTTGTGGAAAACCAGAATCGGAGAAATTTTTTTTTTTTTTTTTTTATCCGAGAATTCTCGTTTTGTGGAAAACGAGATCCGGAGAAATTTTTTTTTTTTTTTTTTTTTATCCGAGAATTCTCGTTTTGTGGAAAACGAGAATCGGAGAAATTTTTTTTTTTTTTTTTATCCGAGAATTCTCGTTTTGTGGAAAACGAGAAACGGAGAAATTTTTTTTTGTTTTTTTTTTTTTTATCCGAGAATTCTCGTTTTGTGGAAAACCAGAATCGGAGAAATTTTTTTTTTTTTTTTTTTATCCGAGAATTCTCGTTGTGTGGAAAACCAGAATCGGAGAGATTTTTTTTTTTTTTTTCTATCCGAGAATTCTCAGGTTTGTGGAAAACCAGAATCGGAGAAATTTTTTTTTTTTTTTTTTTATCCGAGAATTCTCGTGTTATGGAAAACCAGAATCGGAGAAAAAAAATTTTTTTTTTTTATCCGAGAATTCTGGTTGTGTGGAAAACCAGAATCGGAGAAATTTTTTTTTTTTTTTTTTATCCGAGAATTCTCGTTTTGTGGAAAACCCGAATCGGCGAAATTTTTTTTTTTTTTTTTTTTATCCGAGAATTCTCGTTTTGTGGAAAACGAGGATCGGATAAAAAAAATTTTTTTTTTTTTATCCAAAAATCGCGTTTTGTGGAAAACCAGAATCGGAGAAATTTTTTTTTTTTTTTTTATCCGAGAATTCTCGTTTTGTGGAAAACTCGAATCGGAGAAATTTTTTTTTTTTTCTATCCGAGAATTCTCGTTTTGTGGAAAACGAGAATCGGAGATATTTTTTTTTCTTTTTTTTATCCGAGAATTCTCGTTTTGTGGAAAACGAGAAACGGAGAAATTTTTTTGTGTTTTTTTTTTTTATCCGAGAATTCTCGTTTTGTGGAAAACGAGAATCGGAGAAATTTTTTTTTTTTTTTTTATCCGAGAATTCTCGTTTTGTGGAAAACGAGAAACGGAGAAATTTTTTTTTGTTTTTTTTTTTTTATCCGAGAATTCTCGTTTTGTGGAAAACCAGAATCGGAGAAATTTTTTTTTTTTTTTTTTTTATCCGAGAATTCTCGTTGTGTGGAAAACCAGAATCGGAGAGATTTTTTTTTTTTTTTTCTATCCGAGAATTCTCAGGTTTGTGGAAAACCAGAATCGGAGAAATTTTTTTTTTTTTTTTTATCCGAGAATTCTCGTGTTATGGAAAACCAGAATCGGAGAAAAAAACTTTTTTTTTTTATCCGAGAATTCTGGTTGTGTGGAAAACCAGAATCGGAGAAATTTTTTTTTTTTTTTTATCCGAGAATTCTCGTTTTGTGGAAAACGAGAATCGGAGAAATTTTTTTTTTTTTTTTTTATCCGAGAATTCTCGTTTTGTGGAAAACGAGGATCGGATAAAAAAAATCTTTTTTTTTTTATCCAAAAATCGCGTTTTGTGGAAAACCAGAATCGGAGAAATTTTTTTTTTTTTTTTTATCCGAGAATTCTCGTTTTGTGGAAAACTCGAATCAGAGAAATTTTTTTTTTTTTTTATCCGAGAATTCTCGTTTTGTGGAAAACGAGAATCGGAGATATTTTTTTTTTTTTTTTTATCCGAGAATTCTCGTTTTGTGGAAAACGAGAAACGGAGAAATTTTTTTTTGTTTTTTTTTTTTTATCCGAGAATTCTCGTTTTGTGGAAAACCAGAATCGGAGAATTTTTTTTTTTTTTTTTTTTTATCCGAGGATTCTCGTTGTGTGGAAAACCAGAATCGGAGAGATTTTTTTTTTTTTTTTCTATCCGAGAATTCTCAGGTTTGTGGAAAACCAGAATCGGAGAAATTTTTTTTTTTTTTTTATCCGAGAATTCTCGTGTTATGGAAAACCAGAATCGGAGAAAAAAAATTTTTTTTTTTTTATCCGAGAATTCTCGTTGTTTGGAAAACCAGAATCGGAGAAATTTTTTTTTTTTTTTTTATCCGAGAATTTTCGTTTTGTGGAAAACCAGAATCGGAGAAATTTTTTTTTTTTTTTTATCCGAGAATTCTCGTTTTGTGGAAAACGAGAATCGGATAAAAAAAATTTTTTTTTTTATCCGAAAATCCCGTTTTGTGGAAAACCAGAATCGGAGAAATTTTTTTTTTTTTTTTATCCGAGAATTCTCGTTTTGTGGAAAACTGGAATCGGAGAAATTTTTTTTTTTTTTTTTATCCGAGAATTCTCGTTTTGTGGAAAACCAGAATCGGAGAAAAAAAATTTTTTTTTTTTTATTCCGAGAATTCTCGTTTTGTGGAAAACGAGAATCGGAGAAAAAATTTTTTTTTTTTTAATCGGAGAATCCTCGTTTTGTGGAAAACCAGAATCGCAGAAAAAAAATTTTTTTTTTTTTTATCCGAGAATTCTCGTTGTGTGGAAAACCAGAATCCGAGAAATTTTTTTTTTTTTTTTATCCGAGAATTCTCGTTTTGTGGAAAACCAGAATCGGAGAAATTTTTTTTTTTTTTTTTTTATCCGAGGATTCTCGTTTTGTGGAAAACGAGAATCGGATAAAAAAAAATTTTTTTTTTATCCGAAAATTTCGTTTTGGTGAAAACCAGAATCGGAGAAATTTTTTTTTTTTTTTTTTATCCGAGAATTCTCGTTTTGTGGAAAACCAGAATCGGAGATTTTTTTTTTTTTTTTTTTTTTTTATCCGAGAATTCTCGTTTTGTGGAAAACGAGAATTGGAGAAATTTTTTTTTTTTTTTTTTTTATCCGAGAATTCTCGTTTTGTGGAAAACGAGAAACGGAGAAATTTTTTTTTGTTTTTTTTTTTTTTATCCGAGAATTCTCGTTTTGTGGAAAACCAGAATCGGAGAAATTTTTTTTTTTTTTTTTTATCCGAGAATTCTCGTTGTGTGGAAAACCAGAATCGGAGAGATTTTTTTTTTTTTTTTTTATCCGAGAATTCTCAGGTTTGTGGAAAACCAGAATCGGAGAAATTTTTTTTTTTTTTTTTCATCCGAGAATTCTCGTGTTATGGAAAATCTGAATCGGAGAAAAAAAAATTTTTTTTTTTTTTATCCGAGAATTCTCGTTGTGTGGAAAACCAGAATCGGAGAAATTTTTTTTTTTTTTTTTTTATCCGAGAATTCTCGTTTTGTGGAAAACCAGAATCGGAGAAAAATTTTTTCTTTTTTTTATCCGAGAATTCTCGTTTTGTGGAAAACGAAAATCGGATAAAAAATTTTTTTTTTTTTTATCCGAAAATCATGTTTTGTGGAAAACCAGAATCGGAGAAATTTTTTTTTTTTTTTTTATCCGAGAATTCTCGTTTTGTGGAAAACTGGAATCGGAGAAATTTTTTTTTTTTTTATCCGAGAATTCTCGTTTTGTGGAAAACGAGAATCGGAGAAATTTTTTTTTTTTTTTTTTTATTCGAGAATTCTCGTTTTGTGGAAAACGAGAAACGGAGAAATTTTTGTTTTGTTTTTTTTTTTTTATCCGAGAATTCTCGTTTTGTGGAAAACCAGAATCGGAGAATTTTTTTTTTTTTTTTTTTTTTATCCGAGAATTCTCGTTGTGTGGAAAACCAGAATCCGAGAGATTTTTTTTTTTTTCTATCCGAGAATTCTCAGGTTTGTGGAAAACCAGAATCGGAGAAATTTTTTTTTTTTTTTTTATCCGAGAATTCTCGTGTTATGGAAAACCAGAATCGGAGAAAAAGATTTTTTTTTTTTTTTTATCCGAGAATTCTCGTTGTGTGGAAAACCAGAATCGGAGAAATTTTTTTTTTTTTTTTTTTTATCCGAGAATTCTCGTTTTGTGGAAGACCAGAATCGGAGAAATTTTTTTTTTTTTTTTATCCGAGAATTCTCGTTTTGTGGAAAACGAGAATCAGAGAAATTTTTTTTTTTTTTTATCCGAGAATTCTCGTGTTATGGAAAATCAGAATCGGAGAAAAAAAATTTTTTTTTTTTTTTTATCCGAGAATTCTCGTTGTGTGGAAAACCAGAATCGGAGAAATTTTTTTTTTTTTTTTTATCCGAGAATTCTCGTTTTGTGGAAAACCAGAATCGGAGAAAAATTTTTTCTTTTTTTTATCCGAGAATTCTCGTTTTGTGGAAAACGAAAATCGGATAAAAAAATTTTTTTTTTTTTTATCCGAAAATCATGTTTTGTGGAAAACCAGAATCGGAGAAATTTTTTTTTTTTTTTTTATCCGAGAATTCTCGTTTTGTGGAAAACTGGAATCGGAGAAATTTTTTTTTTTTTTTATCCGAGAATTCTCGTTTTGTGGAAAACGAGAATCGGAGAAATTTTTTTTTTTTTTTTTTATTCGAGAATTCTCGTTTTGTGGAAAACGAGAAACGGAGAAATTTTTGTTTTGTTTTTTTTTTTTTTATCCGAGAATTCTCGTGTTGTGGAAAACCAGAATCGGAGAATTTTTTTTTTTTTTTTTTTTTTTATCCGAGAATTCTCGTTGTGTGGAAAACCAGAATCCGAGAGATTTTTTTTTTTTTTCTATCCGAGAATTCTCAGGTTTGTGGAAAACCAGAATCGGAGAAATTTTTTTTTTTTTTTTTTATCCGAGAATTCTCGTGTTATGGAAAACCAGAATCGGAGAAAAAAAATTTTTTTTTTTTTTTATCCGAGAATTCTCGTTGTGTGGAAAACCAGAATCGGAGAAATTTTTTTTTTTTTTTTTTTATCCGAGAATTCTCGTTTTGTGGAAAACCAGAATCGGAGAAATTTTTTTTTTTTTTTTTATCCGAGAATTCTCGTTTTGTGGAAAACGAGAATCGGAGAAATTTTTTTTTTTTTTTATCCGAGAATTCTCGTTTTGTGGAAAACGAGAAACGGAGAAATTTTTTTTTTTTTTTTTTTTTATCCGAGAATTCTCGTTTTGTGGAAAACGAGGATCGGATAAAAAAAATCTTTTTTTTTTTATCCAAAAATCGCGTTTTGTGGAAAACCAGAATCGGAGAAATTTTTTTTTTTTTTTTTATCCGAGAATTCTCGTTTTGTGGAAAACTCGAATCAGAGAAATTTTTTTTTTTTTTTATCCGAGAATTCTCGTTTTGTGGAAAACGAGAATCGGAGATATTTTTTTTTTTTTTTTATCCGAGAATTCTCGTTTTGTGGAAAACGAGAAACGGAGAAATTTTTTTTTGTTTTTTTTTTTTTTATCCGAGAATTCTCGTTTTTTGGAAAACCAGAATCGGAGAATTTTTTTTTTTTTTTTTTTATCCGAGAATTCTCGTGGTGTGGAAAACCAGAATCGGAGAGATTTTTTTTTTTTTTTCTATCCGAGAATTCTCAGGTTTGTGGAAAACCAGAATCGGAGAAATTTTTTTTTTTTTTTTTTATCCGAGAATTCTCGTGTTATGGAAAACCAGAATCGGAGAAAAAAAAATTTTTTTTTTTTATCCGAGAATTCTCGTTGTTTCGAAAACCAGAATCGGAGAAATTTTTTTTTTTTTTTTATCCGAGAATTTTCGTTTTGTGGAAAACCAGAATCGGAGAAATTTTTTTTTTTTTTTTTTATCCGAGAATTCTCGTTTTGTGGAAAACGAGAATCGGATAAAAAAAATTTTTTTTTTTATCCGAAAATCGCGTTTTGTGGAAAACCAGAATCGGGGAAATTTTTTTTTTTTTTTTTTATCCGAGAATTCTCGTTTTGTGGAAAACTGGAATCGGAGAAATTTTTTTTTTTTTTATCCGAGAATTCTCGTTTTGTGGAAAACGAGAATCGGAGAAAAAAATTTTTTTTTTTTTTTATCGGAAAATCCTCGTTTTGTGGAAAACCAAAAATCGCAGAAAAAAAAATTTTTTTTTTTTTTTTATCCGAGAATTCTCGTTGTGTGGAAAACCAGAATCGGAGAAATTTTTTTTTTTTTTTTTTTATCCGAGAATTCTCGTTTTGTGGAAGACCAGAATCGGAGAAATTTTTTTTTTTTTTTTTATCCGAGGATTCTCGTTTTGTGGAAAACGAGAATCGGATAAATTTTTTTTTTTTTTTATCCGAAAATTTCGTTTTGGTGAAAACCAGAATCGGAGAAATTTTTTTTTTTTTTTTTTATCCGGGAATTCTCGTTTTGTGGAAAACCAGAATCGGAGATTTTTTTTTTTTTTTTTTTTTTATCCGAGAATTCTCGTTTTGCGGAAAACGAGAATCGGAGAAATTTTTTTTTTTTTTTTTTTTTTATCCGAGAATTCTCGTTTTGTGGAAAACGAGAAACGGAGAAATTTTTTTTTGTTTTTTTTTTTTTTATCCGAGAATTCTCGTTTTGTGGAAAACCAGAATCGGAGAAATTTTTTTTTTTTTTTTTTTATCCGAGAATTCTCGTTGTGTGGAAAACCAGAATCGGAGAGATTTTTTTTTTTTTTTTTTTATCCGAGAATTCTCAGGTTTGTGGAAAACCAGAATCGGAGAAATTTTTTTTTTTTTTTTTATCCGAGAATTCTCGTGTTATGGAAAATCAGAATCGGAGAAATTGTTTTTTTTTTTTTTTATCCGAGAATTCTCGTTTTGTGGAAAACCAGAATCGGAGGATTTTTTTTTTTTTTTTTTTTTATTCGAGAATTCTCGATGTCCGGGAAACCAGAATCGGAGAATTTTTTTTTTTTTTTTTATCCGAGAATTCTCAGGTTTGTGGAAAACGAGAATCGGAGAAATTGTTTTTTTTTTTTTTATCCGAGAAGTCTCGTTTTGTGGAAAACGAGAATCGGAGTATTTTTTTTTTTTTTTTTTTTATCCGAGAATTCTCGTTTTGTGGAAAACGAGAATCGGAGAAATTTTTTTTTTTTTTTTTTATCCGAGAATTCTCGTTTTGTGGAAAACCAGAATCGGGGAAATTTTTTTTTTTTTTTTTTCCGAGAATTCTCGTTTTGTGGAAAACGAGAATCGGAGAAATTTTTTTTTTTTTTTTTATCCGAGAATTCTCGTTTTGTGGAAAACGAGAATCGGAGAAAAAAAAATTTTTTTTTTTATCGGAGAATTCTCGTTTTGTGGAAAACCAGAATCGGAGAAAAAAATTTTTTTTTTTTTTTATCCGAGAATTCTCGTTGTGTGGAAAACCAGAATCGGAGAAATTTTTTTTTTTTTTTTTTATCCGAGAATTCTTGTTTTGTGGAAAACCAGAATCGGAGAAAATTTTTTTTTTTTCTTTTATCCGAGGATTCTCGTTTTGTGGAAAACGAGAATCGGATAAATTTTTTTTTTTTTTTTATCCGAAAATCTCGTTTTGTGGAAAACCAGAATCGGAGAAATTTTTTTTTTTTTTTTATCCGAGAATTCTCGTTTTGTGGAAAACTGGAATCGGAGAAATTTTTTTTTTTTTTTTATCCGAGAATTCTCGTTTTGTGGAAAACGAGAATCGGAGAAATTTTTTTTTTTTTTTTTTTTATCCGAGAATTCTCGTTTTGTGGAAAACCAGAATCGGAGAAATTTTTTTTTTTTTTTTTTATCCGAGAATTCTCGTTTTGTGGAAAACGAGATCCGGAGAAATTTTTTTTTTTTTTTTTTTTTATCCGAGAATTCTCGTTTTGTGGAAAACGAGAATCGGAGAAATTTTTTTTTTTTTTTTTTATCCGAGAATTCTCGTTTTGTGGAAAACGAGAAACGGAGAAATTTTTTTTTGTTTTTTTTTTTTTTATCCGAGAATTCTCGTTTTGTGGAAAACCAGAATCGGAGAAATTTTTTTTTTTTTTTTTTTATCCGAGAATTCTCGTTGTGTGGAAAACCAGAATCGGAGAGATTTTTTTTTTTTTTTTCTATCCGAGAATTCTCAGGTTTGTGGAAAACCAGAATCGGAGAAATTTTTTTTTTTTTTTTTATCCGAGAATTCTCGTGTTATGGAAAACCAGAATCGGAGAAAAAAAATTTTTTTTTTTTATCCGAGAATTCTGGTTGTGTGGAAAACCAGAATCGGAGAAATTTTTTTTTTTTTTTTATCCGAGAATTCTCGTTTTGTGGAAAACCCGAATCGGCGAAATTTTTTTTTTTTTTTTTTTATCCGAGAATTCTCGTTTTGTGGAAAACGAGGATCGGATAAAAAAAATTTTTTTTTTTTTATCCAAAAATCGCGTTTTGTGGAAAACCAGAATCGGAGAAATTTTTTTTTTTTTTTTTATCCGAGAATTCTCGTTTTGTGGAAAACTCGAATCGGAGAAATTTTTTTTTTTTTTTATCCGAGAATTCTCGTTTTGTGGAAAACGAGAATCGGAGATATTTTTTTTTCTTTTTTTTATCCGAGAATTCTCGTTTTGTGGAAAACGAGAAACGGAGAAATTTTTTTGTGTTTTTTTTTTTTATCCGAGAATTCTCGTTTTGTGGAAAACGAGAATCGGAGAAATTTTTTTTTTTTTTTTTATCCGAGAATTCTCGTTTTGTGGAAAACGAGAAACGGAGAAATTTTTTTTTGTTTTTTTTTTTTTATCCGAGAATTCTCGTTTTGTGGAAAACCAGAATCGGAGAAATTTTTTTTTTTTTTTTTTTTATCCGAGAATTCTCGTTGTGTGGAAAACCAGAATCGGAGAGATTTTTTTTTTTTTTTTCTATCCGAGAATTCTCAGGTTTGTGGAAAACCAGAATCGGAGAAATTTTTTTTTTTTTTTTTATCCGAGAATTCTCGTGTTATGGAAAACCAGAATCGGAGAAAAAAACTTTTTTTTTTTTATCCGAGAATTCTGGTTGTGTGGAAAACCAGAATCGGAGAAATTTTTTTTTTTTTTTATCCGAGAATTCTCGTTTTGTGGAAAACCAGAATCGGAGAAATTTTTTTTTTTTTTTTTTATCCGAGAATTCTCGTTTTGTGGAAAACGAGGATCGGATAAAAAAAATCTTTTTTTTTTTTATCCAAAAATCGCGTTTTGTGGAAAACCAGAATCGGAGAAATTTTTTTTTTTTTTTTTATCCGAGAATTCTCGTTTTGTGGAAAACTCGAATCAGAGAAATTTTTTTTTTTTTTTATCCGAGAATTCTCGTTTTGTGGAAAACGAGAATCGGAGATATTTTTTTTTTTTTTTTATCCGAGAATTCTCGTTTTGTGGAAAACGAGAATCGGAGAAATTTTTTTTTGTTTTTTTTTTTTTTATCCGAGAATTCTCGTTTTGTGGAAAACCAGAATCGGAGAAATTTTTTTTTTTTTTTTTTTATCCGAGGATTCTCGTTGTGTGGAAAACCAGAATCGGAGAGATTTTTTTTTTTTTTTTCTATCCGAGAATTCTCAGGTTTGTGGAAAACCAGAATCGGAGAAATTTTTTTTTTTTTTTTATCCGAGAATTCTCGTGTTATGGAAAACCAGAATCGGAGAAAAAAAAAATTTTTTTTTTTATCCGAGAATTCTCGTTGTTTGGAAAACCAGAATCGGAGAAATTTTTTTTTTTTTTTTATCCGAGAATTCTCGTTTTGTGGAAAACGAGAATCGGATAAAAAAAATTTTTTTTTTATCCGAAAATCCCGTTTTGTGGAAAACCAGAATCGGAGAAATTTTTTTTTTTTTTTTTATCCGAGAATTCTCGTTTTGTGGAAAACTGGAATCGGAGAAATTTTTTTTTTTTTTTTTATCCGAGAATTCTCGTTTTGTGGAAAACCAGAATCGGAGAAAAAAAAATTTTTTTTTTTTATTCCGAGAATTCTCGTTTTGTGGAAAACGAGAATCGGAGAAAAAAATTTTTTTTTTTTTAATCGGAGAATCCTCGTTTTGTGGAAAACCAGAATCGCAGAAAAAAAATTTTTTTTTTTTTTATCCGAGAATTCTCGTTGTGTGGAAAACCAGAATCCGAGAAATTTTTTTTTTTTTTTTTATCCGAGAATTCTCGTTTTGTGGAAAACCAGAATCGGAGAAATTTTTTTTTTTTTTTTTTTATCCGAGGATTCTCGTTTTGTGGAAAACGAGAATCGGATAAAAAAATTTTTTTTTTTTATCCGAAAATTTCGTTTTGGTGAAAACCAGAATCGGAGAAATTTTTTTTTTTTTTTTTTATCCGAGAATTCTCGTTTTGTGGAAAACCAGAATCGGAGATTTTTTTTTTTTTTTTTTTTTTTATCCGAGAATTCTCGTTTTGTGGAAAACGAGAATTGGAGAAATTTTTTTTTTTTTTTTTTTTATCCGAGAATTCTCGTTTTGTGGAAAACGAGAAACGGAGAAATTTTTTTTTGTTTTTTTTTTTTTTATCCGAGAATTCTCGTTTTGTGGAAAACCAGAATCGGAGAAATTTTTTTTTTTTTTTTTTTTATCCGAGAATTCTCGTTGTGTGGAAAACCAGAATCGGAGAGATTTTTTTTTTTTTTTTTTTATCCGAGAATTCTCAGGTTTGTGGAAAACCAGAATCGGAGAAATTTTTTTTTTTTTTTTTTCATCCGAGAATTCTCGTGTTATGGAAAATCAGAATCGGAGAAAAAAAAATTTTTTTTTTTTTTTATCCGAGAATTCTCGTTGTGTGGAAAACCAGAATCGGAGAAATTTTTTTTTTTTTTTTTTTATCCGAGAATTCTCGTTTTGTGGAAAACCAGAATCGGAGAAAAATTTTTTCTTTTTTTTATCCGAGAATTCTCGTTTTGTGGAAAACGAAAATCGGATAAAAAAAATTTTTTTTTTTTTTATCCGAAAATCATGTTTTGTGGAAAACCAGAATCGGAGAAATTTTTTTTTTTTTTTTTATCCGAGAATTCTCGTTTTGTGGAAAACTGGAATCGGAGAAATTTTTTTTTTTTTTTATCCGAGAATTCTCGTTTTGTGGAAAACGAGAATCGGAGAAATTTTTTTTTTTTTTTTTTTATTCGAGAATTCTCGTTTTGTGGAAAACGAGAAACGGAGAAATTTTTGTTTTGTTTTTTTTTTTTTATCCGAGAATTCTCGTTTTGTGGAAAACCAGAATCGGAGAATTTTTTTTTTTTTTTTTTTTTTTATCCGAGAATTCTCGTTGTGTGGAAAACCAGAATCCGAGAGATTTTTTTTTTTTTTCTATCCGAGAATTCTCAGGTTTGTGGAAAACCAGAATCGGAGAAATTTTTTTTTTTTTTTTTTTATCCGAGAATTCTCGTGTTATGGAAAACCAGAATCGGAGAAAAAAATTTTTTTTTTTTTTTTATCCGAGAATTCTCGTTGTGTGGAAAACCAGAATCGGAGAAATTTTTTTTTTTTTTTTTTTTATCCGAGAATTCTCGTTTTGTGGAAAACCAGAATCGGAGAAATTTTTTTTTTTTTTTTATCCGAGAATTCTCGTTTTGTGGAAAACGAGAATCAGAGAAATTTTTTTTTTTTTTTTATCCGAGAATTCTCGTGTTATGGAAAATCAGAATCGGAGAAAAAAAAATTTTTTTTTTTTTTTATCCGAGAATTCTCGTTGTGTGGAAAACCAGAATCGGAGAAATTTTTTTTTTTTTTTTTATCCGAGAATTCTCGTTTTGTGGAAAACCAGAATCGGAGAAAAATTTTTTCTTTTTTTTATCCGAGAATTCTCGTTTTGTGGAAAACGAAAATCGGATAAAAAAAATTTTTTTTTTTTTATCCGAAAATCATGTTTTGTGGAAAACCAGAATCGGAGAAATTTTTTTTTTTTTTTTATCCGAGAATTCTCGTTTTGTGGAAAACTGGAATCGGAGAAATTTTTTTTTTTTTTATCCGAGAATTCTCGTTTTGTGGAAAACGAGAATCGGAGAAATTTTTTTTTTTTTTTTTTATTCGAGAATTCTCGTTTTGTGGAAAACGAGAAACGGAGAAATTTTTGTTTTGTTTTTTTTTTTTTTATCCGAGAATTCTCGTTTTGTGGAAAACCAGAATCGGAGAATTTTTTTTTTTTTTTTTTTTTTTATCCGAGAATTCTCGTTGTGTGGAAAACCAGAATCCGAGAGATTTTTTTTTTTTTTCTATCCGAGAATTCTCAGGTTTGTGGAAAACCAGAATCGGAGAAATTTTTTTTTTTTTTTTTTTATCCGAGAATTCTCGTGTTATGGAAAACCAGAATCGGAGAAAAAAAATTTTTTTTTTTTTTTATCCGAGAATTCTCGTTGTGTGGAAAACCAGAATCGGAGAAATTTTTTTTTTTTTTTTTTTTTATCCGAGAATTCTCGTTTTGTGGAAAACCAGAATCGGAGAAATTTTTTTTTTTTTTTTTTATCCGAGAATTCTCGTTTTGTGGAAAACGAGAATCGGAGAAATTTTTTTTTTTTTTTTATCCGAGAATTCTCGTTTTGTGGAAAACGAGAAACGGAGAAATTTTTTTTTTTTTTTTTTTTTATCCGAGAATTCTCGTTGTGTGGAAAACCAGAATCGGAGAGATTTTTTTTTTTTTTTCTATCCGAGAATTCTCGTTTTGTGGAAAACGAGGATCGGATAAAAAAAATCTTTTTTTTTTTATCCAAAAATCGCGTTTTGTGGAAAACCAGAATCGGAGAAATTTTTTTTTTTTTTTTATCCGAGAATTCTCGTTTTGTGGAAAACTCGAATCAGAGAAATTTTTTTTTTTTTTATCCGAGAATTCTCGTTTTGTGGAAAACGAGAATCGGAGATATTTTTTTTTTTTTTTTATCCGAGAATTCTCGTTTTGTGGAAAACGAGAAACGGAGAAATTTTTTTTTGTTTTTTTTTTTTTTATCCGAGAATTCTCGTTTTTTGGAAAACCAGAATCGGAGAATTTTTTTTTTTTTTTTTTTTATCCGAGAATTCTCGTGGTGTGGAAAACCAGAATCGGAGAGATTTTTTTTTTTTTTTTCTATCCGAGAATTCTCAGGTTTGTGGAAAACCAGAATCGGAGAAATTTTTTTTTTTTTTTTTATCCGAGAATTCTCGTGTTATGGAAAAGCAGAATCGGAGAAAAAAAAATTTTTTTTTTTTATCCGAGAATTCTCGTTGTTTCGAAAACCAGAATCGGAGAAATTTTTTTTTTTTTTTTATCCGAGAATTTTCGTTTTGTGGAAAACCAGAATCGGAGAAATTTTTTTTTTTTTTTTTTATCCGAGAATTCTCGTTTTGTGGAAAACGAGAATCGGATAAAAAAAATTTTTTTTTTTATCCGAAAATCGCGTTTTGTGGAAAACCAGAATCGGGGAAATTTTTTTTTTTTTTTTTATCCGAGAATTCTCGTTTTGTGGAAAACTGGAATCGGAGAAATTTTTTTTTTTTTTTATCCGAGAATTCTCGTTTTGTGGAAAACGAGAATCGGAGAAAAAAATTTTTTTTTTTTTTTATCGGAAAATCCTCGTTTTGTGGAAAACCAAAAATCGCAGAAAAACAATTTTTTTTTTTTTTTTTATCCGAGAATTCTCGTTGTGTGGAAAACCAGAATCGGAGAAATTTTTTTTTTTTTCTTTTTATCCGAGAATTCTCGTTTTGTGGAAAACCAGAATCGGAGAAATTTTTTTTTTTTTTTTTTATCCGAGGATTCTCGTTTTGTGGAAAACGAGAATCGGATAAATTTTTTTTTTTTTTTTATCCGAAAATTTCGTTTTGGTGAAAACCAGAATCGGAGAAATTTTTTTTTTTTTTTTTTATCCGGGAATTCTCGTTTTGTGGAAAACCAGAATCGGAGATTTTTTTTTTTTTTTTTTTTTTTATCCGAGAATTCTCGTTTTGCGGAAAACGAGAATCGGAGAAATTTTTTTTTTTTTTTTTTTTTTATCCGAGAATTCTCGTTTTGTGGAAAACGAGAAACGGAGAAATTTTTTTTTGTTTTTTTTTTTTTATCCGAGAATTCTCGTTTTGTGGAAAACCAGAATCGGAGAAATTTTTTTTTTTTTTTTTTTATCCGAGAATTCTCGTTGTGTGGAAAACCAGAATCGGAGAGATTTTTTTTTTTTTTTTTTTATCCGAGAATTCTCAGGTTTGTGGAAAACCAGAATCGGAGAAATTTTTTTTTTTTTTTTCATCCGAGAATTCTCGTGTTATGGAAAATCAGAATCGGAGAAAAAAAAAATTTTTTTTTTTTATGCGAGAATTCTCGTTGTGTGGAAAACCAGAATCGGAGAAATTTTTTTTTTTTTTTTTTTTATCCGAGAATTCTCGTTTTGTGGAAAACCAGAATCGGAGAAAAAAAATTTTTTTTTTTTATCCGAGAATTCTCGTTTTGTGGAAAACGAAAATCGGATAAAAAAAAATTTTTTTTTTTTTATCCGAAAATCATGTTTTGTGGAAAACCAGAATCGGAGAAATTTTTTTTTTTTTTTTTTTATCCGAGAATTCTCGTTTTGTGGAAAACTCGAATCGGAGAAATTTTTTTTTTTTTTATCCGAGAATTCTCGTTTTGTGGAAAACGAGAATCGGAGAAATTTTTTTTTTTTTTTTTTTATTCGAGAATTCTCGTTTTGTGGAAAACGAGAAACGGAGAAATTTTTGTTTTGTTTTTTTTTTTTTTATCCGAGAATTCTCGTTTTGTGGAAAACCAGAATCGGAGAATTTTTTTTTTTTTTTTTTTTTATCCGAGAATTCTCGTTGTGTGGAAAACCAGAATCGGAGAGATTTTTTTTTTTTTTCTATCCGAGAATTCTCAGGTTTGTGGAAAACCAGAATCGGAGAAATTTTTTTTTTTTTTTTTTATCCGAGAATTCTCGTGTTATGAAAAACCAGAATCAGGGAAAAAAAATTTTTTTTTTTTTTTATCCGAGAATTCTCGTTGTGTGGAAAACCAGAATCGGAGAAATTTTTTTTTTTTTTTTTTTATCCGAGAATTCTCGTTTTGTGGAAAACCAGAATCGGAGAAATTTTTTTTTTTTTTTTTTTTATCCGAGAATTCTCGTTTTGTGGAAAACGAGAATGGGAGAAATTTTTTTTTTTTTTTTTTTTTTATCCGAGAATTCTCGTTTTGTGGAAAACCAGAATCGGAGAAATTTTTTTTTTTTTTTTTTTATCCGAGAATTCTCGTTGTGTGGAAAACCAGAATCGGAGAGATTTTTTTTTTTTTTTTCTATCCGAGAATTCTCGTTTTGTGGAAAACGAGGATCGGATAAAAAAAATCTTTTTTTTTTTATCCAAAAATCGCGTTTTGTGGAAAACCAGAATCGGAGAAATTTTTTTTTTTTTTTTTATCCGAGAATTCTCGTTTTGTGGAAAACCAGAATCGGAGATTTTTTTTTTTTTTTTTTTTTTTTATCCGAGAATTCTCGTTTTGCGGAAAACGAGAATCGGAGAAATTTTTTTTTTTTTTTTTTTTTATCCGAGAATTCTCGTTTTGTGGAAAACGAGAAACGGAGAAATTTTTTTTTGTTTTTTTTTTTTTTATCCGAGAATTCTCGTTTTGTGGAAAACGAGAAACGGAGAAATTTTTTTTTGTTTTTTTTTTTTTTATCCGAGAATTCTCGTTTTGTGGAAAACCAGAATCGGAGAAATTTTTTTTTTTTTTTTTTTATCCGAGAATTCTCGTTGTGTGGAAAACCAGAATCGGAGAGATTTTTTTTTTTTTTTTTTATCCGAGAATTCTCAGGTTTGTGGAAAACCAGAATCGGAGAAATTTTTTTTTTTTTTTTCATCCGAGAATTCTCGTGTTATGGAAAATCAGAATCGGAGAAAAAAAAATTTTTTTTTTTTTTATCCGAGAATTCTCGTTGTGTGGAAAACCAGAATCGGAGAAATTTTTTTTTTTTTTTTTTTATCCGAGAATTCTCGTTTTGTGGAAAACCAGAATCGGAGAAAAAAAAATTTTTTTTTTTATCCGAGAATTCTCGTTTTGTGGAAAACGAAAATCGGATAAAAAAAAATTTTTTTTTTTTATCCGAAAATCATGTTTTGTGGAAAACCAGAATCGGAGAAATTTTTTTTTTTTTTTTTTATCCGAGAATTCTCGTTTTGTGGAAAACTGGAATCGGAGAAATTTTTTTTTTTTTTTATCCGAGAATTCTCGTTTTGTGGAAAACGAGAATCGGAGAAATTTTTTTTTTTTTTTTATCCGAGAATTCTTGTTTTGTGGAAAACGAGAAACGGAGAAATTTTTTTTTGTTTTTTTTTTTTATCCGAGAATTCTCGTTGTGTGGAAAACCAGAATCGGAGAGATTTTTTTTTTTTTTTTTATCCGAGAATTCTCAGGTTTGTGGAAAACCTTTTATCCGAGAATTCTCGTTTTGTGGAAAACCAGAATCGGAGAAATTTTTTTTTTTTTTTTTATCCGAGAATTCTCGTTTTATGGAAAACGAGAAACGGATAAATTTTTTTTTTTTTTTTCTCCGAAAATCTCGTTTTGTGGAAAACCAGAATCGGAGAAATTTTTTTTTTCTTTTTTTTTTTTATCCGAGAATTCTCGTTTTGTGGAAAACTGGAATCGGAGAAATTTTTTTTTTTTTTTTATCCGAGAATTCTCGTTTTGTGGAAAACGAGAATCGGAGAATTTTTTTTTTTTTTTTTATCCGAGAATTCTCGTTTTGTGGAAAACGAGAATCGGAGAAATTTTTTTTTTTTTTTTTTATCCGAGAACTCTCGTTTTGTGGAAAACGAGAATCGGAGAAATTTTTTTTTTTTTTTTTTTTTCGGAGAATTCTCGTTTTGTGGAAAACGAGAATCGCAGAAATTTTTTTTTTTTTTTTTTTATCGGAGAATTCTCGTTTTGTGGAAAACGAGAATCGGAGAAATTTTTTTTTTTTTTTTATCCGAGAATTCTCGTTTTGTGGAAAACCAGAATCGGGCAAATTTTTTTTTTTTTTTTTATCCGAGAATTCTCGTTTTGTGGAAAACCAGAATCGGAGAAATTTTTTTTTTTTTTTTTTTATCCGAGAATTCTCGGTTTGTGGAAAACGAGAATCGGAGAAATTTTTTTTTTTTTTTTTTTATCCGAGAATTCTCGTTTTTCGGAAAACGAGAATCGGAGAAATTTTTTTTTTTTTTTATCCGAGAATTCTCGTTTTGTGGAAAACGAGAATCGGAGAAAATTTTTTTTTTTTTTTATCCGAGAATTCTCGTTTTGTGGAAAACCAGAATCGGAGAAATTTTTTTTTTTTTTTTTTTTATATCCGAGAATTCTCGTTTTGTGGAAAACGAGAATCGGAGAAATTTTTTTTTTTTTTTTTTTTATCCGAGAATTCTCGTTTTATGGAAAACGAGAAACGGATAAATTTTTTTTTTTTTTATCCGAAAATTCTCGTTTTGTGGAAAACCAGAATCGGAGAAATTTTTTTTTTTTTTTTGTATCCGAGAATTCTCGTTGTGTGGAAAACTGGAATCGATGAGATTTTTTTTTTTTTATCCGAGAATTCTCGTTTTGTGGAAAACGAGAATCGGAGAAAATTTTTTTTTTTTTATCCGAGAATTCTCGTTTTGTGGAAAACCAGAATCGGAGAAAATTTTTTTTTTTTTTCATCCGAGAATTCTCGTTTTGTGAAAAACGAGAATCGGAGAAAATTTTTGTTTTTGGTTTTTTCTTTGAGAATTCTCGTTTTGTGGAAAACGAGAATCGGAGAAATTTTTTTTTTTTTTTATCCGATAATTCTCGTTTTGTGGAAAACGAGAAACGGAGAAATTTTTTTTTGTTTTTTTTTTCTTTATCCGAGAATTCTCGTTGTGTGGAAAACCAGAATCGGAGAGATTTTTTTTTTTTTTTTATCCGAGAATTCTCAGGTTTGTGGAAAACCTTTCATCCGAGAATTCTCGTTTTGTGGAAAACCAGAATCGGAGAAATTTTTTTTTTTTTTTTTTTATCCGAGAATTCTCGTTTTATGGAAAACGAGAAACGGATAAATTTTTTTTTTTTTTTATCCGAAAATCTCGTTTTGTGGAAAACCAGAATCGGAGAAATTTTTTTTTTTTTTTTTTTATCCGAGAATTCTCGTTTTGTGGAAAACCAGAATCGGAGAGATTTTTTTTTTTTTTTATCCGAGAATTCTCAGGTTTGTGGAAAACCTTTTATCCGAGAATTCTCGTTTTGTGGAAAACCAGAATCGGAGAAATTTTTTTTTTTTTTTTTATCCGAGAATTCTCGTTTTATGGAAAACGAGAAACGGATAAATTTTTTTTTTTTTTATCCGAAAATCTCGTTTTGTGGAAAACCAGAATCGGAGAAATTTTTTTTTTCTTTTTTTTTTTTATCCGAGAATTCTCGTTTTGTGGAAAACTGGAATCGGAGAAATTTTTTTTTTTTTTATCCGAGAATTCTCGTTTTGTGGAAAACGAGAATCGGAGAAATTTTTTTTTTTTTTTTATCCGAGAATTCTCGTTTTGTGGAAAACCAGAATCGGAGAAATTTTTTTTTTTTTTTTTTTATCCGAGAATTCTCGTTTTGTGGAAAACGAGAATCGGAGAAATTTTTTTTTTTTTTTTTATCCGAGAATTCTCGTTTTGTGGAAAACGAGAATCGGAGAAATTTTTTTTTTTTTTTTTTTTTCGGAGAATTCTCGTTTTGTGGAAAACGAGAATCGGAGAAATTTTTTTTTTTTTTTTTATCCGAGAATTCTCGTTTTGTGGAAAACCAGAATCGGACAAATTTTTTTTTTTTTTTTATCCGAGAATTCTCGTTTTGTGGAAAACCAGAATCGGAGAAATTTTTTTTTTTTTTTTTTTTATCCGAGAATTCTCGTTTTGTGGAAAACCAGAATCGGAGAAATTTTTTTTTTTTTTTTTTTTTATCCGAGAATTCTCGTTTTTCGGAAAACGAGAATCGGAGAAATTTTTTTTTTTTTTTTTATCCGAGAATTCTCGTTTTGTGGAAAACGAGAATCGGAGAAAATTTTTTTTTTTTTTTTATCCGAGAATTCTCGTTTTGTGGAAAACCAGAATCGGAGAAATTTTTTTTTTTTTTTTTTTTTATCCGAGAATTCTCGTTTTGTGAAAAACGAGAATCGGAGAAATTTTTTTTTTTTTTTTTTTTATCCGAGAATTCTCGTTTTATGGAAAACGAGAAACGGATAAAAAATTTTGTTTTTATCCGAAAATTCTCGTTTTGTGGAAAACCAGAATCGGAGAAATTTTTTTTTTTTTTTTTATCCGAGAAATCTCGTTATGTGGAAAACTGGAATCGGGGAGATTTTTTTTTTTTTATCCGAGAATTCTCGTTTTGTGGAAAACGAGAATCGGAGAAATTTTTTTTTTTTTATCCGAGAATTCTCGTTTTGTGGAAAACCAGAATCGGAGAAATTTTTTTTTTTTTTTTATCCGAGAATTCTCGTTTTGTGGAAAACGAGAATCGGAGAAATTTTTGTTTTTTTTTTTTTATCCGAGAATTCTCGTTTTGTGGAAAACGAGAATCGGAGAAATTTTTTTTTTTTTTATCCGATAATTCTCGTTTGGTGGAAAACGAGAAACGGAGAAATTTTTTTTGTTTTTTTTTTTTTTACCTGAGAATTCTCGTTGTGTGGAAAACCAGAATCGGAGAAAAAAAAATTTTTTTTTTTATCCGAGAATTCTCAGGTTTGTGGAAAACCTTTCATCCGAGAATTCTCGTTTTGTGGAAAACCAGAATCGGAGAATTTTTTTTTTTTTTTTTTTTTTATCCGAGAATTCTCGTTTTATGGAAAACGAGAAACGGATAAATTTTTTTTTTTTTTATCCGAAAATCTCGTTTTGTGGAAAACCAGAATCGGAGAAATTTTTTTTTTTTTTTTTTATCCGAGAATTCTCGTTTTCTGGAAAACTGGAATCGGAGAAATTTTTTTTTTTTTTTTATCCGAGAATTCTCGTTTTGTGGAAAACGAGAATCGGAGAAATTTTTTTTTTTTTTTTTTATCCGAGAATTCTCGTTTTGTGGAAAACCAGAATCGGATAAATTTTTTTTTTTTTTTTTTATCCGAGAATTCTCGTTTTGTGGAAAACGAGAATCGGAGAAATTTTTATTTTTTTTCTTTTTATCAAAGAATTCTCGTTTTGTGGAAAACGAGAATCGGAGAAATTTTTTTTTTTTTTTATCCGAGAATTCTCGTTTTGTGGAAAACGAGAAACGGAGAAATTTTTTTTTTTTTTTTTTATCCGAGAATTCTCGTTGTGTGGAAAACCAGAATCGGAGAGATTTTTTTTTTTTTATCCGAAAATTCTCAGGTTTGTGGAAAACCAGAATCGGAGAAATTTTTTTTTTTTTTTTATCCGAGAATTCTCGTGTTATGGAAAACCAGAATCGGAGAAATTTTTTTTTTTTATCCGAGAATTCTCGTTTTGTGGAAAACGAGAATCGGAGAAAAAAATTTTTTTTTAACTTTTTATCGGAGAATTCTCGTTTTGTGGAAAACCAGAATCGGAGAAATTTTTTGTTTTTTTTTATCCGAGAATTTTCGATGTCCGGGAAACCAGAATCGGAGAAATTTTTTTTTCTGTTTTTTTTTATTCCGATAATTCTCGTTTTTTGGAAAACGAGAATCGGATAAATTTTTTTCTTTTTTTTTTTTTTTTATCCGAGAATTCTCGTTTTGTGGAAAACGAGAATCGGAGAAATTTTCTTTTTTGTTTTTTTATCCGAGAATTCTCGTTTTGTGCGAAACGAGAATCGGAGAAATTTTTTTTTTTTGTTTTACCCGAGAATTCTCGTTTTGTGGAAAACGAGCATCGGAGAAAATTTTTTTTTTTTTTTATCGGAGAATTCTCGTTTTGTGGAAAACCAGAATCAGAGAAAAAAAAATTTTTTTTTTTTTATCCGAGAATTCTCGTTGTGTGGAAAACCAGAATCGGAGAAATTTTTTTTTTTTTTTTTTATCCGAGAATTCTCGTTTTGTGGAAAACCAGAATCGGAGAAATTTTTTTTTTTTTTTTTTATCCGAGAATTCTCGTTTTGTGGAAAACCAGAATCGGGGAAATTTTTTTTTTTTTTTTATCCGAGAATTCTCGTTTTGTGCAAAACGAGAATCGGAGAAATTTTTTTTTTCTTTTTTTTTTTTATCCGAGAATTCTCGTTTTATGGAAAACGAGAATCGGAGAAATTTTTTTTTTTTTTTATCCGAAAATCTCGTTTTGTGGAAAACCAGAATCGGAGAAATTTTTTTTTTTTTTTTTATCCGAGAATTCTCGTTTTGTGGAAAACGAGAATCGGAGAAATTGTTTTTTTTTTTTTTTATCCGAGAATTCTCGTTTTGTGGAAAACCAGAATCGGAGGATTTTTTTTTTTTTTTTTTTTATTCGAGAATTCTCGATGTCCGGGAAACCAGAATCGGAGAATTTTTTTTTTTTTTTTATCCGAGAATTCTCAGGTTTGTGGAAAACGAGAATCGGAGAAATTGTTTTTTTTTTTTTTATCCGAGAAGTCTCGTTTTGTGGAAAACGAGAATCGGAGTATTTTTTTTTTTTTTTTTTTATCCGAGAATTCTCGTTTTGTGGAAAACGAGAATCGGAGAAATTTTTTTTTTTTTTTTTTTTATCCGAGAATTCTCGTTTTGTGGAAAACCAGAATCGGGGAAATTTTTTTTTTTTTTTTTTCCGAGAATTCTCGTTTTGTGGAAAACGAGAATCGGAGAAATTTTTTTTTTTTTTTTTTTATCCGAGAATTCTCGTTTTGTGGAAAACGAGAATCGGAGAAAAAAAAATTTTTTTTTTTATCGGAGAATTCTCGTTTTGTGGAAAACCAGAATCGGAGAAAAAAAAATTTTTTTTTTTTATCGGAGAATTCTCGTTGTGTGGAAAACCAGAATCGGAGAAATTTTTTTTTTTTTTTTTTATCCGAGAATTCTTGTTTTGTGGAAAACCAGAATCGGAGAAAATTTTTTTTTTTTCTTTTATCCGAGGATTCTCGTTTTGTGGAAAACGAGAATCGGATAAATTTTTTTTTTTCTTTTATCCGAAAATCTCGTTTTGTGGAAAACCAGAATCGGAGAAATTTTTTTTTTTTTTTTTATCCGAGAATTCTCGTTTTGTGGAAAACTGGAATCGGAGAAATTTTTTTTTTTTTTTTATCCGAGAATTCTCGTTTTGTGGAAAACGAGAATCGGAGAAATTTTTTTTTTTTTTTTTTTTATCCGAGAATTCTCGTTTTGTGGAAAACCAGAATCGGAGAAATTTTTTTTTTTTTTTTTTTATCCGAGAATCCTCGTTTTGTGGAAAACGAGATCCGGAGAAATTTTTTTTTTTTTTTTTTTTTATCCGAGAATTCTCGTTTTGTGGAAAACGAGAATCGGAGAAATTTTTTTTTTTTTTTTTTATCCGAGAATTCTCGTTTTGTGGAAAACGAGAAACGGAGAAATTTTTTTTTGTTTTTTTTTTTTTTATCCGAGAATTCTCGTTTTGTGGAAAACCAGAATCGGAGAAATTTTTTTTTTTTTTTTTTTATCCGAGAATTCTCGTTGTGTGGAAAACCAGAATCGGAGAGATTTTTTTTTTTTTTCTATCCGAGAATTCTCAGGTTTGTGGAAAACCAGAATCGGAGAAATTTTTTTTTTTTTTTTTTTTATCCGAGAATTCTCGTTTTGTGGAAAACCCGAATCGGCGAAATTTTTTTTTTTTTTTTTTATCCGAGAATTCTCGTTTTGTGGAAAACGAGGATCGGATAAAAAAATTTTTTTTTTTTTATCCAAAAATCGCGTTTTGTGGAAAACCAGAATCGGAGAAATTTTTTTTTTTTTTTTTATCCGAGAATTCTCGTTTTGTGGAAAACTCGAATCAGAGAAATTTTTTTTTTTTTATCCGAGAATTCTCGTTTTGTGGAAAACGAGAATCGGAGATATTTTTTTTTCTTTTTTTTATCCGAGAATTCTCGTTTTGTGGAAAACGAGAAACGGAGAAATTTTTTTGTGTTTTTTTTTTTTATCCGAGAATTCTCGTTTTGTGGAAAACGAGAATCGGAGAAATTTTTTTTTTTTTTTTTATCCGAGAATTCTCGTTTTGTGGAAAACGAGAAACGGAGAAATTTTTTTTTGTTTTTTTTTTTTATCCGAGAATTCTCGTTTTGTGGAAAACCAGAATCGGAGAAATTTTTTTTTTTTTTTTTTTATCCGAGAATTCTCGTTGTGTGGAAAACCAGAATCGGAGAGATTTTTTTTTTTTTTTTCTATCCGAGAATTCTCAGGTTTGTGGAAAACCAGAATCGGAGAAATTTTTTTTTTTTTTTTTATCCGAGAATTCTCGTGTTATGGAAAACCAGAATCGGAGAAAAAAACTTTTTTTTTTTTTATCCGAGAATTCTGGTTGTGTGGAAAACCAGAATCGGAGAAATTTTTTTTTTTTTTTTATCCGAGAATTCTCGTTTTGTGGAAAACCAGAATCGGAGAAATTTTTTTTTTTTTTTTTTTATCCGAGAATTCTCGTTTTGTGGAAAACGAGGATCGGATAAAAAAAATCTTTTTTTTTTTTATCCAAAAATCGCGTTTTGTGGAAAACCAGAATCGGAGAAATTTTTTTTTTTTTTTTTATCCGAGAATTCTCGTTTTGTGGAAAACTCGAATCAGAGAAATTTTTTTTTTTTTTTATCCGAGAATTCTCGTTTTGTGGAAAACGAGAATCGGAGATATTTTTTTTTTTTTTTTTATCCGAGAATTCTCGTTTTGTGGAAAACGAGAAACGGAGAAATTTTTTTTTGTTTTTTTTTTTTTATCCGAGAATTCTCGTTTTGTGGAAAACCAGAATCGGAGAAATTTTTTTTTTTTTTTTTTTTATCCGAGGATTCTCGTTGTGTGGAAAACCAGAATCGGAGAGATTTTTTTTTTTTTTTCTATCCGAGAATTCTCAGGTTTGTGGAAAACCAGAATCGGAGAAATTTTTTTTTTTTTTTTTATCCGAGAATTCTCGTGTTATGGAAAACCAGAATCGGAGAAAAAAAAATTTTTTTTTTTTATCCGAGAATTCTCGTTGTTTGGAAAACCAGAATCGGAGAAATTTTTTTTTTTTTTTTATCCGAGAATTTTCGTTTTGTGGAAAACCAGAATCGGAGAAATTTTTTTTTTTTTTTATCCGAGAATTCTCGTTTTGTGGAAAACGAGAATCGGATAAAAAAAAATTTTTTTTTTATCCGAAAATCCCGTTTTGTGGAAAACCAGAATCGGAGAAATTTTTTTTTTTTTTATCCGAGAATTCTCGTTTTGTGGAAAACTGGAATCGGAGAAATTTTTTTTTTTTTTTTTATCCGAGAATTCTCGTTTTGTGGAAAACCAGAATCGGAGAAAAAAAAATTTTTTTTTTTTATTCCGAGAATTCTCGTTTTGTGGAAAACGAGAATCGGAGAAAAAAATTTTTTTTTTTTTAATCGGAGAATCCTCGTTTTGTGGAAAACCAGAATCGCAGAAAAAATTTTTTTTTTTTTTTTTATCCGAGAATTCTCGTTGTGTGGAAAACCAGAATCCGAGAAATTTTTTTTTTTTTTTTTATCCGAGAATTCTCGTTTTGTGGAAAACCAGAATCGGAGAAATTTTTTTTTTTTTTTTTTTATCCGAGAATTCTCGTTTTGGTGAAAACCAGAATCGGAGAAATTTTTTTTTTTTTTTTTTATCCGAGAATTCTCGTTTTGTGGAAAACCAGAATCGGAGATTTTTTTTTTTTTTTTTTTTATCCGAGAATTCTCGTTTTGTGGAAAACGAGAATTGGAGAAATTTTTTTTTTTTTTTTTTATCCGAGAATTCTCGTTTTGTGGAAAACGAGAAACGGAGAAATTTTTTTTTGTTTTTTTTTTTTTTATCCGAGAATTCTCGTTTTGTGGAAAACCAGAATCGGAGAAATTTTTTTTTTTTTTTTTTATCCGAGAATTCTCGTTGTGTGGAAAACCAGAATCGGAGAGATTTTTTTTTTTTTTTTTTATCCGAGAATTCTCAGGTTTGTGGAAAACCAGAATCGGAGAAATTTTTTTTTTTTTTTTTCATCCGAGAATTCTCGTGTTATGGAAAATCAGAATCGGAGAAAAAAAAATTTTTTTTTTTTTTTATCCGAGAATTCTCGTTGTGTGGAAAACCAGAATCGGAGAAATTTTTTTTTTTTTTTTTATCCGAGAATTCTCGTTTTGTGGAAAACCAGAATCGGAGAAAAATTTTTTCTTTTTTTTATCCGAGAATTCTCGTTTTGGGGAAAACGAAAATCGGATAAAAAAAATTTTTTTTTTTTTATCCGAAAATCATGTTTTGTGGAAAACCAGAATCGGAGAAATTTTTTTTTTTTTTTTATCCGAGAATTCTCGTTTTGTGGAAAACTGGAATCGGAGAAATTTTTTTTTTTTTTTATCCGAGAATTCTCGTTTTGTGGAAAACGAGAATCGGAGAAATTTTTTTTTTTTTTTTTTTATTCGAGAATTCTCGTTTTGTGGAAAACGAGAAACGGAGAAATTTTTGTTTTGTTTTTTTTTTTTTTATCCGAGAATTCTCGTTTTGTGGAAAACCAGAATCGGAGAATTTTTTTTTTTTTTTTTTTTTTTATCCGAGAATTCTCGTTGTGTGGAAAACCAGAATCCGAGAGATTTTTTTTTTTTTTTCTATCCGAGAATTCTCAGGTTTGTGGAAAACCAGAATCGGAGAAATTTTTTTTTTTTTTTTTTTATCCGAGAATTCTCGTGTTATGGAAAACCAGAATCGGAGAAAAAAATTTTTTTTTTTTTTTTATCCGAGAATTCTCGTTGTGTGGAAAACCAGAATCGGAGAAATTTTTTTTTTTTTTTTTTTATCCGAGAATTCTCGTTTTGTGGAAAACCAGAATCGGAGAAATTTTTTTTTTTTTTTTTTATCCGAGAATTCTCGTTTTGTGGAAAACGAGAATCGGAGAAATTTTTTTTTTTTTTTTTTTTTATCCGAGAATTCTCGTTTTGTGGAAAACCAGAATCGGAGAAATTTTTTTTTTTTTTTTTTATCCGAGAATTCTCGTTTTGTGGAAAACGAGGATCGGATAAAAAAAATCTTTTTTTTTTTATCCAAAAATCGCGTTTTGTGGAAAACCAGAATCGGAGAAATTTTTTTTTTTTTTTATCCGAGAATTCTCGTTTTGTGGAAAACGAGAATCGGAGATATTTTTTTTTTTTTTTTATCCGAGAATTCTCGTTTTGTGGAAAACGAGAAACGGAGAAATTTTTTTTTGTTTTTTTTTTTTTTATCCGAGAATTCTCGTTTTTTGGAAAACCAGAATCGGAGAATTTTTTTTTTTTTTTTTTTTATCCGAGAATTCTCGTTGTGTGGAAAACCAGAATCGGAGAGATTTTTTTTTTTTTTTTCTATCCGAGAATTCTCAGGTTTGTGGAAAACCAGAATCGGAGAAATTTTTTTTTTTTTTTTTATCCGAGAATTCTCGTGTTATGGAAAACCAGAATCGGAGAAAAAAAAATTTTTTTTTTTATCCGAGAATTCTCGTTGTTTCGAAAACCAGAATCGGAGAAATTTTTTTTTTTTTTTTATCCGAGAATTTTCGTTTTGTGGAAAACCAGAATCGGAGAAATTTTTTTTTTTTTTTTTTATCCGAGAATTCTCGTTTTGTGGAAAACGAGAATCGGATAAAAAAAATTTTTTTTTTATCCGAAAATCGCGTTTTGTGGAAAACCAGAATCGGGGAAATTTTTTTTTTTTTTTTTTATCCGAGAATTCTCGTTTTGTGGAAAACTGGAATCGGAGAAATTTTTTTTTTTTTTTTATCCGAGAATTCTCGTTTTGTGGAAAACGAGAATCGGAGAAAAAAAATTTTTTTTTTTTATCGGAGAATCCTCGTTTTGTGGAAAACCAAAAATCGCAGAAAAAAAAATTTTTTTTTTTTTTTATCCGAGAATTCTCGTTGTGTGGAAAACCAGAATCGGAGAAATTTTTTTTTTTTTTTTTTATCCGAGAATTCTCGTTTTGTGGAAAACCAGAATCGGAGAAATTTTTTTTTTTTTTTATCCGAGGATTCTCGTTTTGTGGAAAACGAGAATCGGATAAATTTTTTTTTTTTTTTTATCCGAAAATTTCGTTTTGGTGAAAACCAGAATCGGAGAAATTCTTTTTTTTTTTTTTATCCGGGAATTCTCGTTTTGTGGAAAACCAGAATCGGAGATTTTTTTTTTTTTTTTTTTTTTTATCCGAGAATTCTCGTTTTGCGGAAAACGAGAATCGGAGAAATTTTTTTTTTTTTTTTTTTTTTATCCGAGAATTCTCGTTTTGTGGAAAACGAGAAACGGAGAAATCTTTTTTTGTTTTTTTTTTTTTTATCCGAGAATTCTCGTTTTGTGGAAAACCAGAATCGGAGAAATTTTTTTTTTTTTTTTTTTATCCGAGAATTCTCGTTGTGTGGAAAACCAGAATCGGAGAGATTTTTTTTTTTTTTTTTTTATCCGAGAATTCTCAGGTTTGTGGAAAACCAGAATCGGAGAAATTTTTTTTTTTTTTTTCATCCGAGAATTCTCGTGTTATGGAAAATCAGAATCGGAGAAAAAAAAAATTTTTTTTTTTTTATCCGAGAATTCTCGTTGTGTGGAAAACCAGAATCGGAGAAATTTTTTTTTTTTTTTTTTTTATCCGAGAATTCTCGTTTTGTGGAAAACCAGAATCGGAGAAAAAAAATTTTTTTTTTTTATCCGAGAATTCTCGTTTTGTGGAAAACGAAAATCGGATAAAAAAAAATTTTTTTTTTTTTATCCGAAAATCATGTTTTGTGGAAAACCAGAATCGGAGAAATTTTTTTTTTTTTTTTTTATCCGAGAATTCTCGTTTTGTGGAAAACTGGAATCGGAGAAATTTTTTTTTTTTTTTATCCGAGAATTCTCGTTTTGTGGAAAACGAGAATCGGAGAAATTTTTTTTTTTTTTTTTTTATTCGAGAATTCTCGTTTTGTGGAAAACGAGAAACGGAGAAATTTTTGTTTTGTTTTTTTTTTTTTTATCCGAGAATTCTCGTTTTGTGGAAAACCAGAATCGGAGAATTTTTTTTTTTTTTTTTTTTTATCCGAGAATTCTCGTTGTGTGGAAAACCAGAATCGGAGAGATTTTTTTTTTTTTTCTATCCGAGAATTCTCAGGTTTGTGGAAAACCAGAATCGGAGAAATTTTTTTTTTTTTTTTTTATCCGAGAATTCTCGTGTTATGGAAAACAGGAATCAGAGAAAAAAAATTTTTTTTTTTTTTTATCCGAGAATTCTCGTTGTGTGGAAAACCAGAATCGGAGAAATTTTTTTTTTTTTTTTTTTTTATCCGAGAATTCTCGTTTTGTGGAAAACCAGAATCGGAGAAATTTTTTTTTTTTTTTTTTTATCCGAGAATTCTCGTTTTGTGGAAAACGAGAATCGGAGAAATTTTTTTTTTTTTTTATCCGAGAATTCTCGTTTTGTGGAAAACGAGAAACGGAGAAATTTTTTTTTTTATTTTTTTTTTATCCGAGAATTCTCGTTTTGTGGAAAACCAGAATCGGAGAAATTTTTTTTTTTTTTTTTTTATCCGAGAATTCTCGTTGTGTGGAAAACCAGAATCGGAGAGATTTTTTTTTTTTTTTTCTATCCGAGAATTCTCGTTTTGTGGAAAACGAGGATCGGATAAAAAAAATCTTTTTTTTTTTATCCAAAAATCGTGTTTTGTGGAAAACCAGAATCGGAGAAATTTTTTTTTTTTTTTTTATCCGAGAATTCTCGTTTTGTGGAAAACCAGAATCGGAGATTTTTTTTTTTTTTTTTTTTTTTTATCCGAGAATTCTCGTTTTGCGGAAAACGAGAATCGGAGAAATTTTTTTTTTTTTTTTTTTTATCCGAGAATTCTCGTTTTGTGGAAAACGAGAAACGGAGAAATTTTTTTTTGTTTTTTTTTTTTTTATCCGAGAATTCTCGTTTTGTGGAAAACGAGAAACGGAGAAATTTTTTTTTGTTTTTTTTTTTTTTATCCGAGAATTCTCGTTTTGTGGAAAACCAGAATCGGAGAAATTTTTTTTTTTTTTTTTTTATCCGAGAATTCTCGTTGTGTGGAAAACCAGAATCGGAGAGATTTTTTTTTTTTTTTTTTTATCCGAGAATTCTCAGGTTTGTGGAAAACCAGAATCGGAGAAATTTTTTTTTTTTTTTTTCATCCGAGAATTCTCGTGTTATGGAAAATCAGAATCGGAGAAAAAAAAAATTTTTTTTTTTTTTATCCGAGAATTCTCGTTGTGTGGAAAACCAGAATCGGAGAAATTTTTTTTTTTTTTTTTTATCCGAGAATTCTCGTTTTGTGGAAAACCAGAATCGGAGAAAAATTTTTTTTTTTTTTTATCCGAGAATTCTCGTTTTGTGGAAAACGAAAATCGGATAAAAAAAATTTTTTTTTTTTTTATCCGAAAATCATGTTTTGTGGAAAACCAGAATCGGAGAAATTTTTTTTTTTTTTTATCCGAGAATTCTCGTTTTGTGGAAAACTGGAATCGGAGAAATTTTTTTTTTTTTTTATCCGAGAATTCTCGTTTTGTGGAAAACGAGAATCGGAGAAATTTTTTTTTTTTTTTTTTATTCGAGAATTCTCGTTTTGTGGAAAACGAGAAACGGAGAAATTTTTGTTTTGTTTTTTTTTTTTTTATCCGAGAATTCTCGTTTTGTGGAAAACCAGAATCGGAGAATTTTTTTTTTTTTTTTTTTTTATCCGAGAATTCTCGTTGTGTGGAAAACCAGAATCGGAGAGATTTTTTTTTTTTCTATCCGAGAATTCTCAGGTTTGTGGAAAACCAGAATCGGAGAAATTTTTTTTTTTTTTTTTTTATCCGAGAATTCTCGTGTTATGGAAAACCAGAATCAGAGAAAAAAAATTTTTTTTTTTTTTATCCGAGAATTCTCGTTGTGTGGAAAACCAGAATCGGAGAAATTTTTTTTTTTTTTTTATCCGAGAATTCTCGTTTTGTGGAAAACCAGAATCGGAGAAATTTTTTTTTTTTTTTTTTATCCGAGAATTCTCGTTTTGTGGAAAACGAGAATCGGAGAAATTTTTTTTTTTTTTTTATCCGAGAATTCTCGTTTTGTGGAAAACGAGAAACGGAGAAATTTTTTTTTTTTTTTTTTTTTTATCCGAGAATTCTCGTTTTGTGGAAAACCAGAATCGGAGAAATTTTTTTTTTTTTTTTTTTATCCGAGAATTCTCGTTGTGTGGAAAACCAGAATCGGAGAGATTTTTTTTTTTTTTTCTATCCGAGAATTCTCGTTTTGTGGAAAACGAGGATCGGATAAAAAAAATCTTTTTTTTTTTATCCAAAAATCGCGTTTTGTGGAAAACCAGAATCGGAGAAATTTTTTTTTTTTTTTTTATCCGAGAATTCTCGTTTTGTGGAAAACTCGAATCAGAGAAATTTTTTTTTTTTTTTATCCGAGAATTCTCGTTTTGTGGAAAACGAGAATCGGAGATATTTTTTTTTTTTTTTTATCCGAGAATTCTCGTTTTGTGGAAAACGAGAAACGGAGAAATTTTTTTTTGTTTTTTTTTTTTTTATCCGAGAATTCTCGTTTTTTGGAAAACCAGAATCGGAGAAATTTTTTCTTTTTTTTTTTTATCCGAGAATTCTCGTTGTGTGGAAAACCAGAATCGGAGAGATTTTTTTTTTTTTTTTTTCTATCCGAGAATTCTCAGGTTTGTGGAAAACCTGAATCGGAGAAATTTTTTTTTTTTTTTTTATCCGAGAACTCTCGTGTTATGGAAAACCAGAATCGGAGAAAAAAAAATTTTTTTTTTTTATCCGAGAATTCTCGTTGCTTGGAAAACCAGAATCGGAGAAATTTTTTTTTTTTTTTTTTATCCGAGAATTTTCGTTTTGTGGAAAACCAGAATCGGAGAAATTTTTTTTTTTTTTTTTATCCGAGAATTCTGGTTTTGTGGAAAACGAGAATCGGATAAAAAAAAATTTTTTTTTTATCCGAAAATCGCGTTTTGTGGAAAACCAGAATCGGGGAAATTTTTTTTTTTTTTTTTTTATCCGAGAATTCTCGTTTTGTGGAAAACTGGAATCGGAGAAATTTTTTTTTTTTTTTATCCGAGAATTCTCGTTTTGTGGAAAACGAGAATCGGAGAAAAAAATTTTTTTTTTTTTTATCGCAGAATCCTCGTTTTGTGGAAAACCAGAATCGCAGAAAAAAATTTTTTTTTTTTTTTTATCCGAGAATTCTCGTTGTGTGGAAAACCAGAATCGGAGAAATTTTTTTTTTTTTTTTTTTATCCGAGAATTCTCGTTTTGTGGAAAACCAGAATCGGAGAAATTTTTTTTTTTTTTTTTTATCCGAGGATTCTCGTTTTGTGGAAAACGAGAATCGGATAAATTTTTTTTTTTTTTTATCCGAAAATTTCGTTTTGGTGAAAACCAGAATCGGAGAAATTTTTTTTTTTTTTTTATCCGGGAATTCTCGTTTTGTGGAAAACCAGAATCGGAGATTTTTTTTTTTTTTTTTTTTTTTATCCGAGAATTCTCGTTTTGCGGAAAACGAGAATCGGAGAAATTTTTTTTTTTTTTTTTTTTTTATCCGAGAATTCTCGTTTTGTGGAAAACGAGAAACGGAGAAATTTTTTTTTGTTTTTTTTTTTTTATCCGAGAATTCTCGTTTTGTGGAAAACCAGAATCGGAGAAATTTTTTTTTTTTTTTTTTATCCGAGAATTCTCGTTGTGTGGAAAACCAGAATCGGAGAGATTTTTTTTTTTTTTTTTTTATCCGAGAATTCTCAGGTTTGTGGAAAACCAGAATCGGAGAAATTTTTTTTTTTTTTTTTCATCCGAGAATCCTCGTGTTATGGAAAATCAGAATCGGAGAAAAAAAAATTTTTTTTTTTTTTTATCCGAGAATTCTCGTTGTGTGGAAAACCAGAATTGGAGAAATTTTTTTTTTTTTTTTTTATCCGAGAATTCTCGTTTTGTGGAAAACCAGAATCGGAGAAAATTTTTTTTTTTTTTTTTATCCGAGAATTCTCGTTTTGTGGAAAGCGAAAATCGGATGAAAAAAAATTTTTTTTTTTTTATCCGAAAATCGCGTTTTGTGGAAAACCAGAATCGGAGAAATTTTTTTTTTTTTTTTTATCCGAGAATTCTCGTTTTGTGGAAAACTGGAATCGGAGAAATTTCTTTTTTTTTATCCGAGAATTCTCGTTTTGTGGAAAACGAGAATCGGAGAATTTTTTTTTTTTTTTTTTTTATTCGAGAATTCTCGTTTTGTGGAAAACGAGAAACGGAGAAATTTTTGTTTTGTTTTTTTTTTTTTTATCCGAGAATTCTCGTTTTGTGGAAAACCAGAATCGGAGAATTTTTTTTTTTTTTTTTTTTTTATCCGAGAATTCTCGTTGTGTAGAAAACCAGAATCGGAGAGATTTTTTTTTTTTTTCTATCCGAGAATTCTCAGGTTTGTGGAAAACCAGAATCGGAGAAATTTTTTTTTTTTTTTTTTTTTATCCGAGAATTCTCGTGTTATGGAAAACCAGAATCGGAGAAAAAAAATTTTTTTTTTTTTTTATCCGAGAATTCTCGTTGTGTGGAAAACCAGAATCGGAGAAATTTTTTTTTTTTTTTTTTATCCGAGAATTCTCGTTTTGTGGAAAACCAGAATCGGAGAAATTTTTTTTTTTTTTTTTTTATCCGAGAATTTTCGTTTTGTGGAAAACGAGAATCGGAGAAATTTTTTTTTTTTTATCCGAGAATTCTCGTTTTGTGGAAAACGAGAAACGGAGAAATTTTTTTTTTTTTTTTTTTATCCGAGAATTCTCGTTTTGTGGAAAACCAGAATCGGAGAAATTTTTTTTTTTTTTTTATCCGAGAATTCTCGTTGTGTGGAAAACCAGAATCGGAGAGATTTTTTTTTTTTTTTTTCTATCCGAGAATTCTCGTTTTGTGGAAAACGAGGATCGGATAAAAAAAATCTTTTTTTTTTTATCCAAAAATCGCGTTTTGTGGAAAACCGGAATCGGAGAAATTTTTTTTTTTTTTTTTATCCGAGAATTCTCGTTTTGTGGAAAACTCGAATCAGAGAAATTTTTTTTTTTTTTTATCCGAGAATTCTCGTTTTGTGGAAAACGAGAATCGGAGATATTTTTTTTTTTTTTTTATCCGAGAATTCTCGTTTTGTGGAAAACGAGAATCGGAGAAATTTTTTTTTTTTTTTTTTTTATCCGAGAATTCTCGTTGTGTGGAAAACCAGAATCGGAGAGATTTTTTTTTTTTTTTTTCTATCCGAGAATTCTCAGGTTTGTGGAAAACCAGAATCGGAGAAATTTTTTTTTTTTTTTTTTATCCGAGAATTCTCGTGTTATGGAAAACCAGAATCGGAGAAAAAAAAAATTTTTTTTTTTATCCGAGAATTCTCGTTGTTTGGAAAACCAGAATCGGAGAAATTTTTTTTTTTTTTTTTATCCGAGAATTTTCGTTTTGTGGAAAACCAGAATCGGAGAAATTTTTTTTTTTTTTTTTTATCCGAGAATTCTCGTTTTGTGGAAAAGTGGAATCGGAGAATTTTTTTTTTTTTTTTTATCCGAGAATTCTCGTTTTGTGGAAAACCAGAATCGGAGAAAAAAAAATTTTTTTTTTTTATCCGAGAATTCTCGTTTTGTGGAAAACGAGAATCGGAGAAAAAAAATTTTTTTTTTTTATCGGAGAATCCTCGTTTTATGGAAAACCAGAATCGCAGAAAAAAAATTTTTTTTTTTTTTTTATCCGAGAATTCTCGTTGTGTGGAAAACCAGAATCGGAGAAATTTTTTTTTTTTTTTTTTATCCGAGAATTCTCGTTTTGTGGAAAACCAGAATCGGAGAAATTTTTTTTTTTTTTTTTTTATCCGAGGATTCTCGTTTTGTGGAAAACGAGAATCGGATAAATTTTTTTTTTTTTTTTATCCGAAAATTTCGTTTTGGTGAAAACCAGAATCGGAGAAATTTTTTTTTTTTTTTTTATCCGAGAATTCTCGTTTTGTGGAAAACCAGAATCGGAGATTTTTTTTTTTTATTTTTTTTTTTATCCGAGAATTCTCGTTTTGTGGAAAACGAGAATCGGAGAAATCTTTTTTTTTTTTTTTTTTTTATCCGAGAATTCTCGTTTTGTGGAAAACGAGAAACGGAGAAATTTTTTTTTGTTTTTTTTTTTTATCCGAGAATTCTCGTTTTGTGGAAAACCAGAATCGGAGAAATTTTTTTTTTTTTTTTTTATCCGAGAATTCTCGTTGTGTGGAAAACCAGAACCGGAGAGATTTTTTTTTTTTTTTTTATCCGAGAATTCTCAGGTTTGTGGAAAACCAGAATCGGAGAAATTTTTTTTTTTTTTTTTCATCCGAGGATTCTCGTGTTATGGAAAATCAGAATCGGAGAAAAAAAATTTTTTTTTTTTTTTATCCGAGAATTCTCGTTGTGTGGAAAACCAGAATCGGAGAAAAAAAAGTTTTTTTTTTTTATCCGAGAATTCTCGTTTTGTGGAAAACGAGAATCGGATAAAAAAATTTTTTTTTTTTTTATCCGAAAACAGCGTTTTGTGGAAAACCAGAATCGGAGAAATTTTTTTTTTTTTTTTTTATCCGAGAATTCTCGTTTTGTGGAAAACTGGAATCGGAGAAATTTTTTTTTTTTTATCCGAGAATTCTCGTTTTGTGGAAAACGAGAATCGGAGAAATTTTTTTTTTTTTTTTTATTCGAGAATTCTCGTTTTGTGGAAAACGAGAAACGGAGAAATTTTTGTGTTGTTTTTTTTTTTTTATCCGAGAATTCTCGTTTTGTGGAAAACCAGAATCGGAGAAATTTTTTTTTTTTTTTTTTTTTTATCCGAGAATTCTCGTTGTGTGGAAAACCAGAATCGGAGAGATTTTTTTTTTTTTTTTTCTATCCGAGAATTCTCAGGTTTGTGGAAAACCAGAATCGGAGAAATTTTTTTTTTTTTTTTTTATCCGAGAATTCTCGTGTTATGGAAAACCAGAATCGGAGAAAAAAAAAATTTTTTTTTTTTATCCGAGAATTCTCGTTGTTTGGAAAACCAGAATCGGAGAAATTTTTTTTTTTTTTTTTATCCGAGAATTTTCGTTTTGTGGAAAACCAGAATCGGAGAAATTTTTTTTTTTTTTTTTTATCCGAGAATTCTCGTTTTGTGGAAAAGTGGAATCGGAGAAATTTTTTTTTTTTTTTTATCCGAGAATTCTCGTTTTGTGGAAAACCAGAATCGGAGAAAAAAAAATTTTTTTTTTTTATCCGAGAATTCTCGTTTTGTGGAAAACGAGAATCGGAGAAAAAAAATTTTTTTTTTTTTATCGGAGAATCCTCGTTTTATGGAAAACCAGAATCGCAGAAAAAAATTTTTTTTTTTTTTTTTATCCGAGAATTCTCGTTGTGTGGAAAACCAGAATCGGAGAAATTTTTTTTTTTTTTTTTTATCCGAGAATTCTCGTTTTGTGGAAAACCAGAATCGGAGAAATTTTTTTTTTTTTTTTTTTATCCGAGGATTCTCGTTTTGTGGAAAACGAGAATCGGATAAATTTTTTTTTTTTTTTTATCCGAAAATTTCGTTTTGGTGAAAACCAGAATCGGAGAAATTTTTTTTTTTTTTTTTATCCGAGAATTCTCGTTTTGTGGAAAACCAGAATCGGAGATTTTTTTTTTTTATTTTTTTTTTTATCCGAGAATTCTCGTTTTGTGGAAAACGAGAATCGGAGAAATCTTTTTTTTTTTTTTTTTTATCCGAGAATTCTCGTTTTGTGGAAAACGAGAAACGGAGAAATTTTTTTTTGTTTTTTTTTTTTTTATCCGAGAATTCTCGTTTTGTGGAAAACCAGAATCGGAGAAATTTTTTTTTTTTTTTTTTATCCGAGAATTCTCGTTGTGTGGAAAACCAGAACCGGAGAGATTTTTTTTTTTTTTTTTATCCGAGAATTCTCAGGTTTGTGGAAAACCAGAATCGGAGAAATTTTTTTTTTTTTTTTCATCCGAGGATTCTCGTGTTATGGAAAATCAGAATCGGAGAAAAAAAATTTTTTTTTTTTTTTTATCCGAGAATTCTCGTTGTGTGGAAAACCAGAATCGGAGAAAAAAAAATTTTTTTTTTTTATCCGAGAATTCTCGTTTTGTGGAAAACGAGAATCGGATAAAAAAAATTTTTTTTTTTTATCCGAAAACAGCGTTTTGTGGAAAACCAGAATCGGAGAAATTTTTTTTTTTTTTTATCCGAGAATTCTCGTTTTGTGGAAAACTGGAATCGGAGAAATTTTTTTTTTTTTATCCGAGAATTCTCGTTTTGTGGAAAACGAGAATCGGAGAAATTTTTTTTTTTTTTTTTATTCGAGAATTCTCGTTTTGTGGAAAACGAGAAACGGAGAAATTTTTGTGTTGTTTTTTTTTTTTTATCCGAGAATTCTCGTTTTGTGGAAAACCAGAATCGGAGAATTTTTTTTTTTTTTTTTTTTTTATCCGAGAATTCTCGTTGTGTGGAAAACCAGAATCGGAGAGATTTTTTTTTTTTTTCTATCCGAGAATTCTCAGGTTTGTGGAAAACCAGAATCGGAGAAATTTTTTTTTTTTTTTTTATCCGAGAATTCTCGTGTTATGGAAAACCTGAATCGGAGAAAAAAAAAATTTTTTTTTTTTATCCGAGAATTCTCGTTGTTTGGAAAACCAGAATCGGAGAAATTTTTTTTTTTTTTTTATCCGAGAATTTTCGTTTTGTGGAAAACCAGAATCGGAGAAATTTTTTTTTTTTTTTTTTATCCGAGAATTCTCGTTTTGTGGAAAAGTGGAATCGGAGAAATTTTTTTTTTTTTTTTTATCCGAGAATTCTCGTTTTGTGGAAAACCAGAATCGGAGAAAAAAAAATTTTTTTTTCTTATCCGAGAATTCTCGTTTTGTGGAAAACGAGAATCGGAGAAAAAAAATTTTTTTTTTTTTATCGGAGAATCCTCGTTTTATGGAAAACCAGAATCGCAGAAAAAAAATTTTTTTTTTTTTTATCCGAGAATTCTCGTTGTGTGGAAAACCAGAATCGGAGAAATTTTTTTTTTTTTTTTTTATCCGAGAATTCTCGTTTTGTGGAAAACCAGAATCGGAGAAATTTTTTTTTTTTTTTTTTTATCCGAGGATTCTCGTTTTGTGGAAAACGAGAATCGGATAAAGTTTTTTTTTTTTTTTATCCGAAAATTTCGTTTTGGTGAAAACCAGAATCGGAGAAATTTTTTTTTTTTTTTTTATCCGAGAATTCTCGTTTTGTGGAAAACCAGAATCGGAGATTTTTTTTTTTTATTTTTTTTTTTATCCGAGAATTCTCGTTTTGTGGAAAACGAGAATCGGAGAAATCTTTTTTTTTTTTTTTTTTTATCCGAGAATTCTCGTTTTGTGGAAAACGAGAAACGGAGAAATTTTTTTTTGTTTTTTTTTTTTTTATCCGAGAATTCTCGTTTTGTGGAAAACCAGAATCGGAGAAATTTTTTTTTTTTTTTTTATCCGAGAATTCTCGTTGTGTGGAAAACCAGAACCGGAGAGATTTTTTTTTTTTTTTTTATCCGAGAATTCTCAGGTTTGTGGAAAACCAGAATCGGAGAAATTTTTTTTTTTTTTTTTCATCCGAGGATTCTCGTGTTATGGAAAATCAGAATCGGAGAAAAAAAATTTTTTTTTTTTTTTATCCGAGAATTCTCGTTGTGTGGAAAACCAGAATCGGAGAAAAAAAAATTTTTTTTTTTTATCCGAGAATTCTCGTTTTGTGGAAAACGAGAATCGGATAAAAAAAAAATTTTTTTTTTTTATCCGAAAACAGCGTTTTGTGGAAAACCAGAATCGGAGAAATTTTTTTTTTTTTTTTTTATCCGAGAATTCTCGTTTTGTGGAAAACTGGAATCGGAGAAATTTTTTTTTTTTTATCCGAGAATTCTCGTTTTGTGGAAAACGAGAATCGGAGAAATTTTTTTTTTTTTTTTTTATTCGAGAATTCTCGTTTTGTGGAAAACGAGAAACGGAGAAATTTTTGTGTTGTTTTTTTTTTTTTATCCGAGAATTCTCGTTTTGTGGAAAACCAGAATCGGAGAATTTTTTTTTTTTTTTTTTTTTATCCGAGAATTCTCGTTGTGTGGAAAACCAGAATCGGAGAGATTTTTTTTTTTTTTTCTATCCGAGAATTCTCAGGTTTGTGGAAAACCAGAATCGGAGAAATTTTTTTTTTTTTTTTTTTTATCCGAGAATTCTCGTGTTATGGAAAACCAGAATCGGAGAAAAAAAATTTTTTTTTTTTTTTATCCGAGAATTCTCGTTGTGTGGAAAACCAGAATCGGAGAAATTTTTTTTTTTTTTTTTTTATCCGAGAATTCTCGTTTTGTGGAAAACCAGAATCGGAAAAAAAATTTTTTTTTTTTTTTTTTATCCGAGAATTCTCGTTTTGTGGAAAACGAGAATCGGAGAAATTTTTTTTTTTTTTTTTTTTATCCGAGAATTCTCGTTTTGTGGAAAACCAGAATCGGAGAAATTAGTTTTTTTTTTTTTATCCGAGAATTCTCGTTGTGTGGAAAACCAGAATCGGAGAGATTTTTTTTTTTTTTTCTATCCGAGAATTCTCAGGTTTGTGGAAAACCAGAATCGGAGAAATTTTTTTTTTTTTTTTTTATCCGAGAATTCTCGTGTTATGGAAAACCAGAATCGGAGAAAAAAAAATTTTTTTTTTATATCCGAGAATTCTGGTTGTGTGGAAAACAAGAATCGGAGAAATTTTTTTTTTTTTTTTTTTATCCGAGAATTCTCGTTTTGTGGAAAACCGGAATCGGATAAAATTTTTTTTTTTTTATCCGAAAATCGCGTTTTGTGGAAAACCAGAATCGGAGAAATTTTTTTTTTTTTTTTTATCCGAGAATTCTCGTTTTGTGGAAAACTGGAATCGGCGAAATTTTTTTTTTTTTTTTTATCCGAGAATTCTCGTTTTGTGGAAAACGAGAATCGGAGAAATTTTTTTTTTTTTTTTATCCGAGAATTCTCGTTTTGTGGAAAACGAGAAACGGAGAAATTTTTTTTTGTTTTTTTTTTTTTTATCCGAGAATTCTCGTTTTGTGGAAAACCAGAATCGGAGAATTTTTTTTTTTTTTTTTTTATCCGAGAATTCTCTTCGTGTGGAAAACCAGAATCGGAGAGATTTTTTTTTTTTTTTCTATCCGAGAATTCTCAGGTTTGTGGAAAACCAGAATCGGAGAAATTTTTTTTTTTTTTTTTTATCCGAGAATTCTCGTGTTATGGAAAACCAGAATCGGAGAAAAAAAAGTTTTTTGTTTTTTTTATCCGAGAATTCTCGTTGTGTGGAAAACCAGAATCGGAGAAATTTTTTTTTTTTTTTTTTATCCGAGAATTCTCGTTTTTTGGAAAACCAGAATCGGAGAAATTTTTTTTTTTTTTTTTTTTTATCCGAGAATTCTCGTTTTGTGGAAAACGAGAATCGGATAAAAAATTTTTTTTTTTCTTTTATCCGAAAATCGCGTTTTGTGGAAAACCAGAATCGGAGAAATTTTTTTTTTTTTTTTTTTATCCGAGAATTCTTGTTTTGTGGAAAACCAGAATCGGAGAGATTTTTTTTTTTTTTTCTATCCGAGAATTCTCAGGTTTGTGGAAAACCAGAATCGGAGAAATTTTTTTTTTTTTTTTTATCCGAGAATTCTCGTGTTATGGAAAACCAGAATCGGAGAAAAAAAAAATTTTTTTTTTTATCCGAGAATTCTCGTTGTGTGGAAAACCAGAATCGGAGAAATTTTTTTTTTTTTTTTTTATCCGAGAATTCTCGTTTTGTGGAAAACCAGAATCGGAAAAATTTTTTTTTTTTTTTTTTTTATCCGAGAATTCTCGTTTTGTGGAAAACGAGAATCGGAGAAATTTTTTTTTTTTTTTTTTTTTATCCGAGAATTCTCGTTTTGTGGAAAACCAGAATCGGAGAAATTAGTTTTTTTTTTTTTATCCGAGAATTCCCGTTGTGTGGAAAACCAGAATCGGAGAGATTTTTTTTTTTTTTCTATCCGAGAATTCTCAGGTTTGTGGAAAACCAGAATCGGAGAAATTTTTTTTTTTTTTTTTTTTATCCGAGAATTCTCGTGTTATGGAAAACCAGAATCGGAGAAAAAAAAATTTTTTTTTTATATCCGAGAATTCTCGTTGTGTGGAAAACAAGAATCGGAGAAATTTTTTTTTTTTTTTTTATCCGAGAATTCTCGTTTTGTGGAAAACCGGAATCGGATAAAAATTTTTTTTTTTTTATCCGAAAATCGCGTTTTGTGGAAAACCAGAATCGGAGAAATTTTTTTTTTTTTTTTATCCGAGAATTCTCGTTTTGTGGAAAACTGGAATCGGAGAAATTTTTTTTTTTTTTTATCCGAGAATTCTCGTTTTGTGGAAAACGAGAATCGGAGAAATTTTTTTTTTTTTTTTTATCCGAGAATTCTCGTTTTGTGGAAAACGAGAAACGGAGAAATTTTTTTTTGTTTTTTTTTTTTTTTATCCGAGAATTCTCGTTTTGTGGAAAACCAGAATCGGAGAATTTTTTTTTTTTTTTTTTTTTATCCGAGAATTCTCTTCGTGTGGAAAACCAGAATCGGAGAGATTTTTTTTTTTTTTTCTATCCGAGAATTCTCAGGTTTGTGGAAAACCAGAATCGGAGAAATTTTTTTTTTTTTTTTTATCCGAGAATTCTCGTGTTATGGAAAACCAGAATCGGAGAAAAAAAATTTTTTTGTTTTTTTTATCCGAGAATTCTCGTTGTGTGGAAAACCAGAATCGGAGAAATTTTTTTTTTTTTTTTTTTATCCGAGAATTCTCGTTTTTTGGAAAACCAGAATCGGAGAAATTTTTTTTTTTTTTTTTTATCCGAGAATTCTCGTTTTGTGGAAAACGAGAATCGGATAAAAAAAATTTTTTTTTCTTTTATCCGAAAATCGCGTTTTGTGGAAAACCAGAATCGGAGAAATTTTTTTTTTTTTTATCCGAGAATTCTCGTTTTGTGGAAAACGAGAATCGGAGAAAATTTTTTTTTTTTTTTTTTATCCGAGAATTCTTGTTTTGTGGAAAACCAGAATCGGAGAAAAATTTTTTTTTTTTTTTTTATCCGAGAATTCTCGTTTTGTGGAAAACGAGAATCGGAGAAAATTTTTTTTTTTTTTATCGGAGAATTCTCGTTTTGTGGAAAACCAGAATCGGAGAAAAAAAAATTTTTTTTTTTTATCCGAGAATTCTCGTTGTGTGGAAAACCAGAATCGGAGAAATTTTTTTTTTTTTTTTTTTTATCCGAGAATTCTCGTTTTGCGGAAAACCAGAATCGGATAAATTTTTTTTTTTTTTTATCCGAAAATCTCGTTTTGTGGAAAACCAGAATCGGAGAAATTTTTTTTTTTTTTTTTATCCGAGAATTCTCGTTTTGTGGAAAACTGGAATCGGAGAAATTTTTTTTTTTTTTTAATCCGAGAATTCTCGTTTTGTGGAAAACGAGAATCGGGGAAATTTTTTTTTTTTTTTTTATCCGATAATTCTCGTTTTTCGGAAAACGAGAATCGGAGAAATTTTTTTTTTTTTTTTTTTTAATCCGAGAATTCTCGTTTTGTGGAAAACGAGAATCGGAGAAATTTTTTTTTTTTTTTTTATCCGAGAATTCTCGTTTTGTGGAAAACGAGAAACGGAGAAATTTTTTTTTGTTTTTTTTTTTTTATCCGAGAATTCTCGTTTTGTGGAAAACCAGAATCGGAGAAATTTTTTTTTTTTTTTTTTATCCGAGAATTCTCGTTGTGTGGAAAACCAGAATCGGAGAGATGTTTTTTTTTTTTTTTTATCCGAGAATTCTCAGGTTTGTGGAAAACGAGAATCGGAGAAATTTTTTTTTTTTCTTTTTTTTACCCGAGAATTCTCGTGTTATGGAAAACCAGAATCGGAGAAAAAAAATTTTTTTTTTTTATCCGAGAATTCTCGTTGTGTGGAAAACCAGAATCGGAGAAATTTTTTTTTTTTTTTTATCCGAGAATTCTCGTTTTGTGGAGAAACAGAATCGGAGAAATTTTTTTTTTTTTTTTTTATCCGAGAATTCTCGTTTTATGGAAAACGAGAATCGGATAAATTTTTTTTTTTTTTTTTATCCGAAAATCCCGTTTTGTGGAAAACCAGAATCCGCGAAATTTTTTTTTTTTTTTATCCGAGAATTCTCGTTTTGTGGAAAACTGGAATCGGAGAAATTTTTTTTTTTTTTATCCGAGAATTCTCGTTTTGTCGAAAACGAGAATCGGAGAAATTTTTTTTTTTTTTTATCCGAGAATTCTCGTTTTGTGGAAAACCAGAATCGGAGAAATTTTTTTTTTTTTTTTTTATCCGGGAATTCTCGTTTTGTCGAAAACGAGAATCGGAGAAATTTTTTTTTTTTTTTTTTATCCGAGAATTCTCGTTTTGTGGAAAACGAGAAACGGAGAAATTTTTTTTTGTTTTTTTTTTTTATCTGAGAATTCACGTTTTGTGGAAAACCAGAATCGGAGAAATTTTTTTTTTTTTTTATCCGAGAATTCTCGTTGTGTGGAAAACCAGAATCGGAGAGATTTTTTTTTTTTTTATCCGAGAATTCTCAGGTTTTTGGAAAACCAGAATCGGAGAAATTTTTTTTTTTTTTTTTTTTACCCGAGAAGTCTTGTTTTGTGGAAAACCAGAATCGGAGAAAAAATTTTATTTTTTTTTTATCCGAGAATTCTCGTTTTGTGGAAAACGAGAATCGGAGAAAATTTTTTTTTTTTTTTATCGGAGAATTCTCGTTTTGTGGAAAACCAGAATCGGAGAAAAAAAATTTTTTTTTTTTTATCCGAGAATTCTCGTTGTGTGGAAAACCAGAATCGGAGAAATTTTTTTTTTTTTTTTTTTTTATCCGAGAATTCTCGTTTTGTGGAAAACCAGAATCGGAGAAATTTTTTTTTTTTTTTTTTATCCGAGAATTCTCGTTTTGCGGAAAACCAGAATCGGATAAATTTTTTTTTTTTTTTTTATCCGAGAATTCTCGTTTTGTGGAAAACTGGAATCGGAGAAATTTTTTTTTTTTTTTTATCCGAGAATTCTCGTTTTGTGGAAAACGAGAATCGGAGAAATTTTTTTTTTTTTTTATCCGATAATTCTCGTTTTTCGGAAAACGAGAATCGGAGAAATTTTTTTTTTTTTTTTTTTTAATCCGAGAATTCTCGTTTTGTGGAAAACGAGAATCGGAGAAATTTTTTTTTTTTTTTGTCCGAGAATTCTCGTTGTGTGGAAAACCAGAATCGGAGAGATTTTTTTTTTTTTTATCCGAGAATTCTCAGGTTTGTGGAAAACGAGAATCGGACAAATTTTTTTTTTTTTTTTTTTTTACCCGAGAATTCTCGTGTTATGGAAAACCAGAATCGGAGAAAAAAAAATTTTTTTTTTATCCGAGAATTCTCGTTGTGTGGAAAACCAGAATCGGAGAAATTTTTTTTTTTTTTTTTTTATCCGAGAATTCTCGTTTTGTGGAAAAACAGAATCGGAGAATTTTTTTTTTTTTTTATCCGAGAATTCTCGTTTTATGGAAAACGAGAATCGGATAAATTTTTTTTTTTTTTTTATCCGAAAATCCCGTTTTGTGGAAAACCAGAATCCGTGAAATTTTTTTTTTTTTTTTTATCCGAGAATTCTCGTTTTGTGGAAAACTGGAATCGGAGAAATTTTTTTTTTTTTTATCCGAGAATTCTCGTTTTGTGGAAAACGAGAATCGGAGAAATTTTTTTTTTTTTTTATCCGAGAATTCTCGTTTTGTGGAAAACCAGAATCGGAGAAATTTTTTTTTTTTTTTTATCCGGGAATTCTCGTTTTGTCGAAAACGAGAATCGGAGAAATTTTTTTTTTTTTTTTTTATCCGAGAATTCTCGTTTTGTGGAAAACGAGAAACGGAGAAATTTTTTTTTGTTTTTTTTTTTTTTTATCCGAGAATTCACGTTTTGTGGAAAACCAGAATCGGAGAAATTTTTTTTTTTTTTTATCCGAGAATTCTCGTTGTGTGGAAAACCAGAATCGGAGAGATTTTTTTTTGTTTTTTATCCGAGAATTCTCAGGTTTGTGGAAAACCAGAATCGGAGAAATTTTTTTTTTTTTTTTTTTTACCCGAGAATTCTCGTGTTATGGAAAACCAGAATCGGAGAAAAAAAAATTTTTTTTTTATCCGAGAATTCTCGTTGTGTGGAAAACCAGAATCGGAGAAATTTTTTTTTTTTTTTTATCCGAGAATTCTCGTTTTGTGGAAAACCAGAATCGGAGAAATTTTTTTTTTTTTTTTTATCCGAGAATTCTCGTTTTATGGAAAACGAGAATCGGATAAATTTTTTTTTTTTTATCCGAAAATCCCGTTTTGTGGAAAACCAGAATCGGAGAAATTTTTTTTTTTTTTTATCCGAGAATTCTCGTTTTGTGGAAAACTGGAATCGGAGAAATTTTTTTTTTTTTTTTATCCGAGAATTCTCGTTTTGTGGAAAACGAGAATCGGAGAAATTTTTTGTTTTTTTTTATCCGAAAATTCTCGTTTTGTGGAAAACCAGAATCGGAGAAATTTTTTTTTTTTTTTTTATCCGGGAATTCTCGTTTTGTGGAAAACGAGAATCGGAGAAATTTTTTTTTTTTTTTTTTTTATCCGAGAATTCTCGTTTTGTGGAAAACGAGAATCGGAGAAATTTTTTTTTTTTTTTTATCCGAGAATTCTCGTTTTGTGGAAAACGAGAAACGGAGAAATTTTTTTTTTTTTTTTTTTTTTATCCGAGAATTCTCGTTTTGTGGAAAACCAGAATCGGAGAAATTTTTTTTTTTTTTTTTATCCGAGAATTCTCGTTGTGTGGAAAATCCAGAATCGGAGAAATTTTTTTTTTTTTTTATCCGAGAATTCTCGTTTTGTCGAAAACTGGAATCGGAGAATTTTTTTTTTTTTGTTTATCCGAGAATTCTCGTTTTGTGGAAAACGAGAATCGGAGAAATTTTTTTTTTTTTTTTTTATCCGAGAATTCTCGTTTTGTGGAAAACCAGAATCGGAGAAAAAAAATTTTTTTTTTTTTTTTATCCGAGAATTCTCGTTTTGTGGAAAACGAGAATCGGAGAAAATTTTTTTTTTTTTTTTATCGGAGAATTCTCGTTTTGTGGAAAACCAGAATCGGAGAAAAAAATTTTTTTTTTTTTATCCGAGAATTCTCGTTGTGTGGAAAACCAGAATCGGAGAAATTTTTTTTTTTTTTTTTTATCCGAGAATTCTCGTTTTGTTGAAAACTGCAATCGGAGAAATTTTTTTTTTTTTATCCGAGAATTCTCGTTGTGTGGAAAACCAGAATCGGAGAAATTTTTTTTTTTTTTTTATCCGAGAATTCCCGTTTTTTGGAAAACCAGAATCGGAGAAATTTTTTGTTTTTTTTTTTTTATCCGAGAATTCTCGTTTTGTGGAAAACGAGAATCGGATAAATTTTTTTTTTTTTATCCGAAAATCTCGTTTTGTGGAAAACCAGAATCGGAGAAATTTTTTTTTTTTTTTTTTTTATCCGAGAATTCTCGTTTTGTTGAAAACGAGAATCGGAGAAATTTTTTTTTTTTTTTCTTATCCGAGAATTCTCGTTTTGTGGAAAACCAGAATCGGGGAAATTTTTTTTTTTTTTTTTTTCATCCGAGAATTCTCGTTTTTCGGAAAACGAGAATCGGAGAAATATAAATTTTTCTTTTTTTTTTTATCCGAGAATTCTCGTTTTGTGGAAAACCAGAATCGGAGAAATTTTTTTTTTTTTTTTCTTATCCGAGAATTCTCGTTGTGTGGAAAACCAGAATCGGAGAAATTTTTTTTTGTTTTTTTTTTTTTTATCCGAGAATTCTCGTTTTGTGGAAAACCAGAATCGGAGAATTTTTTTTTTTTTTTTTTTTTATCCGAGAATTCTCGTTGTGTGGAAAACCAGAATCGGAGAGATTTTTTTTTTTTTTTTTTCTATCCGAGAATTCTCAGGTTTGTGGAAAACCAGAATCGGAGAAATTTTTTTTTTTTTTTTATCCGAGAATTCTCGTGTTATGGAAAACCAGAATCGGAGCAAAAAAAAATTTTTTTTTTTATCCGAGAATTCTCGTTGTGTGGAAAACCAGAATCGGAGAAATTTTTTTTTTTTTTTTAATCCGAGAATTCTCGTTTTGTGGAAAACCAGAATCGGAGAAATTTTTTTTTTTTTTTTTTTATCGGAGAATTCTCGTTTTGTGGAAAACTGGAATCGGAGAAATTTTTTTTTTTTTGTTTATCCGAGAATTCTCGTTTTGTGGAAAACGAGAATCGGAGAAATTTTTTTTTTTTTTTTATCCGAGAATTCTCGTTTTGTGGAAAACCAGAATCGGAGAAAAATTTTTTTTTTTTTTTTTTTATCCGAGAATTCTCGTTTTGTGGAAAACGAGAATCGGAGAAAAAGTTTTTTTTTTTTTTATCGGAGAATTCTCGTTTTGTGGAAAACCAGAATCGGAGAAAAAAAATTTTTTCTTTTTTATCCGAGAATTCTCGTTGTGTGGAAAACCAGAATCGGAGAAATTTTTTTTTTTTTTTTTTTTATCCGAGAATTCTCGTTTTTTGGAAAACCAGAATCGGAGAAATTTTTTTTTTTTTTTTATCCGAGAATTCTCGTTTTGTGGAAAAGGAGAATCGGATAAAAAAATTTTTTTTTTTTATCCGAAAATCTCGTTTTGTGGAAAACCAGAATCGGAGAAATTTTTTTTTTTTTTTTTTTTTACCCGAGAATTCTCGTTTTGTTGAAAACTGGAATCGGAGAAATTTTTTTTTTTTTTTATCCGAGAATTCTCGTTTTGTGGAAAACGAGAATCGGAGAAATTTTTTTTTTTTTTTTCTTATCCGAGAATTCTCGTTTTGTGGAAAACCAGAATCGGAGAAATTTTTTTTTTTTTTTTTTTTTTATCCGAGAATTCTCGTTTTGTGGAAAACAGGAATCGGAGAAATTTTTTTTTTTTTTTTTTATCCGAGAATTCTCGTTGTGTGGAAAACCAGAATCGGAGAGATTTTTTTTTTTTTTTTTTTATCCGAGAATCCTCAGGTTTGTGGAAAACCAGAATCGGAGAAATTTTTTTTTTTTTTTTTTTTACCCGAGAATTCTCGTGTTATGGAAAACCAGAATCGGAGAAAAAAAAATTTTTTTTTTATCCGAGAATTCTCGTTGTGTGGAAAACCAGAATCGGAGAAATTTTTTTTTCTTTTTTTTTATCCGAGAATTCTCGTTGTGTGGAAAACCAGAATCGGAGAAATTTTTTTTTTTTTTTTTTTATCGGAGAATTCTCGTTTTGTGGAAAACTGGAATCGGAGAAATTTTTTTTTTTTTGTTTATCCGAGAATTCTCGTTTTGTGGAAAACGAGAATCGGAGAAATTTTTTTTTTTTTTTTTATCCGAGAATTCTCGTTTTGTGGAAAACCAGAATCGGAGAAAATTTTTTTTTTTTTTTTTTTATCCGAGAATTCTCGTTTTGTGGAAAACGAGAATCGGAGAAAAAAAATTTTTTTTTTTTTATCGGAGAATTCTCGTTTTGTGGAAAACCAGAATCGGAGAAAAAAATTTTTTTCTTTTTTATCGCAGAATTCTCGTTGTGTGGAAAACCAGAATCGGAGAAATTTTTTTTTTTTTTCTTTTATCCGAGAATTCTCGTTTTTTGGAAAACCAGAATCGGAGAAATTTTTTTTTTTTTTTTTATCCGATAATTCTCGTTTTGTGGAAAAGGAGAATCGGATAAAATTTTTTTTTTTTTATCCGAAAATCTCGTTTTGTGGAAAACCAGAATCGGAGAAATTTTTTTTTTTTTTTATCCGAGAATTCTCGTTTTGTGGAAAACGAGAATCGGAGAAATTTTTTTTTTTTTTCTTATCCGAGAATTCTCGTTTTGTGGAAAACCAGAATCGGAAAAAAAATTTTTTTTTTTTTTTTTCATCCGGGAATTCTCGTTTTTCGGAAAACGAGAATCGGAGAAATTTTTTTTTTTTTTTTTTTTAATCCGAGAATTCTCGTTTTTTCGAAAACGAGAATCGGAGAAATTTTTTTTTTTTTTTTTATCCGAGAATTCTTGTTTTGTGGAAAACGAGAAACGGAGAAATTTTTTTTTGTTTTTTTTTTTTTATCCGAGAATTCTCGTTTTGTGGAAAACAGGAATCGGAGAAATTTTTTTTTTTTTTTTTTATCCGAGAATTCTCGTTGTGTGGAAAACCAGAATCGGAGAGATTTTTTTTTTTTTTTTTTTATCCGAGAATCCTCAGGTTTGTGGAAAACCAGAATCGGAGAAATTTTTTTTTTCTTTTATCCGAGAATTCTCGTTTTGTGGAAAACCAGAATCGGAGAAATTTTTTTTTTTTTTTTTTTTATCCGAGAATTCTCGTTTTATGGAAAACGAGAATCGGATAAATTTTTATTTTTTTTTTTGGCCGAAAATTTCGTTTTGTGGAAAACCAGAATCGGAGAAATTTTTTTTTTTTTTTTTATCCGAGAATTCTCGTTTTGTGGATAACTGGAATCGGAGAAATTTTTTTTTTTTTATCCGAGAATTCTCGTTCTGTGGAAAACGAGAATTGGAGAAATTTTTTTTTTTTTTTTTATCCGAGAATTCTCGTTTTGTGGAAAACCAGAATCGGAGAAATTTTTTTTTTTTTTTCTCCGAGAATTCTCGTTTTGTGGAAAACGAGAATCAGAGAAATTTTTTTTTTTTTTTTTTATCCGAGAATTCTCGTTTTTTGGAAAACGAGAATCGGAGAAATTTTTTTTTTTTCTTTTATCCGAGAATTCTCGTTTTGTGGAAAACGAGAAACGGAGAAATTTTTTTTTGTTTTTTTTTTTTTATCCGAGAATTCTCGTTTTGTGGAAAACCGGAATCGGAGAAATTTTTTTTTTTTTTTTTATCCGAGAATTCTCGTTGTGTGGAAAACCAGAATCGGAGAATTTTTTTTTTTTTCTTTTATCCGAGAATTCTCGTTGTGTGGAAAACCAGAATCGGAGAGATTTTTTTCTTTTTTTTTCTATCCGAGAATTCTCAGGTTTGTGGAAAACCAGAATCGGAGAAATTTTTTTTTTTTTGTTATCCGAGAATTCTCGTGTTATGGAAAACCAGAATCGGAGAAAAAAAAATTTCTTTTTTTTTATCCGAGAATTCTCGTTGTGTGGAAAACCAGAATCGGAGAAAATTTTTTTTTTTTTTATCCGAGAATTCTCGTTTTGTGGAAAACCAGAATCGGAGAAATTTTTTTTTTTTTTTTTTTATCCGAGAATTCTCGTTTTGTGGAAAACTGGAATCGGAGAAATTTTTTTTTTTTGTTTATCCGAGAATTCTCGTTTTGTGGAAAACGAGAATCGGAGAAATTTTTTTTTTTTTTTTTTTATCCGAGAATTCTCCCTTTGTGGAAAACCAGAATCGGAGAAAATTTTTTTTTTTTTTGTTTATCCGAGAATTCTCGTTTTGTGGAAAACGAGAATCGGAGAAAATTTTTTTTTTTTTTTATCGGAGAATTCTCGTTTTGTGGAAAACCAGAATCGGAGAAAAAAAAATTTTTTTTTTTTATCCGAGAATTCTCGTTGTGTGGAAAACCAGAATCGGAGAAATTTTTTTTTTTTTTTTTATCCGAGAATTCTCGTTTTTTGGAAAACCAGAATCGGAGAAATTTTTTTTTTTTTTTTATCCGAGAATTCTCGTTTTGTGGAAAACGAGAATCGGATAAATTTTTTTATTTTTTTTATCCGAAAATCTCGTTTTGTGGAAAACCAGAATCGGAGAAATTTTTTTTTTTTTTTTTTTTTACCCGAGAATTCTCGTTTTGTTGAAAACTGGAATCGGAGAAATTTTTTTTTTTTTTATCCGAGAATTCTCGTTTTGTGGAAAACGAGAATCGGAGAAATTTTTTTTTTTTTTCTTATCCGAGAATTCTCGTTTTGTGGAAAACCAGAATCGGAGAAAATTTTTTTTTTTTTTTTTCATCCGAGAATTCTCGTTTTTCGGAAAACGAGAATCGGAGAAATTTTTTTTTTTTTTTTTTTCTAATCCGAGAATTCTCGTTTTGTGGAAAACGAGAATCGGAGAAATTTTTTTTTTTTTTTTTTATCCGAGAATTCTTGTTTTGTGGAAAACGAGAAACGGAGAAATTTTTTTTTGTTTTTTTTTTTTATCTGAGAATTCTCGTTTTGTGGAAAACAGGAATCGGAGAAATTTTTTTTTTTTTTTTTATCCGAGAATTCTCGTTGTGTGGAAAACCAGAATCGGAGAGATTTTTTTTTTTTTTTTTATCCGAGAATTCTCAGGTTTGTGGAAAACCAGAATCGGAGAAATTTTTTTTTTTTTCTTTTATCCGAGAATTCTCGTTTTATCGAAAACGAGAATCGGATAAATTTTTATTTTTTTTTTATCCGAAAATTTCGTTTTGTGGAAAACCAGAATCGGAGAAATTTTTTTTTTTTTTTTTTTATCCGAGAATTCTCGTTTTGTGGATAACTGGAATCGGAGAAATTTTTTTTTTTTTTATCCGAGAATTCTCGTTTTGTGGAAGACGAGAATCGGAGAAATTTTTTTTTTTTTTTTTATCCGAGAATTCTCGTTTTGTGGAAAACCAGAATCGGAGAAATTTTTTTTTTTTTTTATCCGAGAATTCTCGTTTTGTGGAAAACGAGAATCGGAGAAATTTTTTTTTTTTTTTTTTTATCCGAGAATTCTCGTTTTGTGGAAAACGAGAATCGGAGAAAATTTTTTTTTTTTTTTATCCGAGAATTCTCGTTTTGTGGAAAACGAGAAACGGAGAAATTTTTTTTTGTTTTTTTTTTTTATCCGAGAATTCTCGTTTTGTGGAAAACCAGAATCGGAGAAATTCTTTTTTTTTTTTTTATCCCAGAATTCTCGTTGTGCGGAAAACCAGAATCGGAGAGATTTTTTTTTTTTTTTTCTATCCGAGAATTCTCAGGTTTGTGGAAAACCAGAATCGGAGATTTTTTTTTTTTTTTTTTTTTTATCCGAGAATTCTCGTGTTATGGAAAACCAGAATCGGAGAAAAAAAATTTTTTTTTTTTTTTATCCGAGAATACTCGTTGTGTGGAAAACCAGATTCGGAGAATTTTTTTTTTTTTTTTTTTTTATCCGAGAATTCTCGTTTTGTGGAAAACGAGAATCGCTGAAATTTTTTTTTTCTTTTTCTTATCCGAGAATTCTCGTTTTGTGGAAAACCAGAATCGGAGAAATTTTTTTTTTTTTTTTCATCCGAGAATTCTCGTTTTTCGGAAAACGAGAATCGGAGAAAATTTTTTTTTTTTTTTTTTAATCCGAGAATTCTCGTTTTGTCGAAAACGAGAATCGGAGAAATTTTTTTTTTTTTTTTTTATCCGAGAATTCTTGTTTTGTGGAAAACGAGAAACGGAGAAATTTTTTTTTGTTTTTTTTTTTTTTATCCGAGAATTCTCGTTGTGTGGAAAACCAGAATCGGAGAGATTTTTTTTTTTTTTTTTTATCCGAGAATCCTCAGGTTTGTGGAAAACCAGAATCGGAGAAATTTTTTTTTTTTTTTCTTTTACCCGAGAATTCTCGTGTTATGGAAAACCAGAATCGGAGAAAAAAAAATTTTTTTTATATCCGAGAATTCTCGTTGTGTGGAAAACCAGAATCGGAGAAATTTTTTTTTTTTTTTTATCCGAGAATTCTCGTTTTGTGGAAAACCAGAATCGGAGAAATTTTTTTTTTTTTTTTATCCGAGAATTCTCGTTTTATGGAAAACGAGAATCGGATAAATTTTTATTTTTTTTTTTGGCCGAAAATTTCGTTTTGTGGAAAACCAGAATCGGAGAAATTTTTTTTTTTTTTTTTTATCCGAGAATTCTCGTTTTGTGGATAACTGGAATCGGAGAAATTTTTTTTTTTTATCCGAGAATTCTCGTTCTGTGGAAAACGAGAATCGGAGAAATTTTTTTTTTTTTTTTTTATCCGAGAATTCTCGTTTTTTGGAAAACGAGAATCGGAGAAATTTTTTTTTTTTTTTTTTATCCGAGAATTCTCGTTTTGTGGAAAACGAGGAACGGAGAAATTTTTTTTTGTTTTTTTTTTTTTATCCGAGAATTCTCGTTTTGTGGAAAACCGGAATCGGAGAAATTTTTTTTTTTTTTTTTTATCCGAGAATTCTCGTTGTGTGGAAAACCAGAATCGGAGAATTTTTTTTTTTTTTTTTTTTTTATCCGAGAATTCTCGTTGTGTGGAAAACCAGAATCGGAGAGATTTTTTTTTTTTTTTCTATCCGAGAATTCTCAGGTTTGTGGAAAACCAGAATCGGAGAAATTTTTTTTTTTTTTTATCCGAGAATTCTCGTGTTATGGAAAACCAGAATCGGAGAAAAAAAAATTTCTTTTTTTTTATCCGAGAATTCTCGTTGTGTGGAAAACCAGAATCGGAGAAATTTTTTTTTTTTTTTTTTATCCGAGAATTCTCGTTTTGTGGAAAACCAGAATCGGAGAAATTTTTTTTTTTTTTTTTTTTATCCGAGAATTCTCGTTTTGTGGAAAACTGGAATCGGAGAAATTTTTTTTTTTTGTTTATCCGAGAATTCTCGTTTTGTGGAAAACGAGAATCGGAGAAATTTTTTTTTTTTTTTTTTTATCCGAGAATTCTCGTTTTGTGGAAAACCAGAATCGGAGAAAAAAAATTTTTTTTTTTTTATCCGAGAATTCTCGTTTTGTGGAAAACGAGAATCGGAGAAAAAAAATTTTTTTTTTATCGGAGAATTCTCGTTTTGTGGAAAACCAGAATCGGAGAAAAAAAAATTTTTTTTTTTTATCCGAGAATTCTCGTTGTGTGGAAAACCAGAATCGGAGAAATTTTTTTTTTTTTTTTTTTATCCGAGAATTCTCGTTTTTTGGAAAACCAAAATCGGAGAAATTTTCTTTTTTTTTTTTATCCGAGAATTCTCGTTTTGTGGAAAACGAGAATCGGATAAATTTTTTTTTTTTTTTTATCCGAAAATCTCGTTTTGTGGAAAACCAGAATCGGAGAAATTTTTTTTTTTTTTTTTTTTTTTACCCGAGAATTCTCGTTTTGTTGAAAACTGGAATCGGAGAAATTTTTTTTTTTTTTTCTTATCCGAGAATTCTCGTTTTGTGGAAAACGAGAATCGGAGAAATTTTTTTTTTTTTTTCATCCGAGAATTCTCGTTTTTCGGAAAACGAGAATCGGAGAAATTTTTTTTTTTTTTTTTTTTAATCCGAGAATTCTCGTTTTGTGGAAAACGAGAATCGGAGAAATTTTTTTTTTTTTTTTTTATCCGAGAATTCTTTTTTTGTGGAAAACGAGAAACGGAGAAATTTTTTTTTGTTTTTTTTTTTTATCTGAGAATTCTCGTTTTGTGGAAAACAGGAATCGGAGAAATTTTTTTTTTTTTTTTTATCCGAGAATTCTCGTTGTGTGGAAAACCAGAATCGGAGAGATTTTTTTTTTTTTTTTTATCCGAGAATTCTCAGGTTTGTGGAAAACCAGAATCGGAGAAATTTTTTTTTTTTTTTTTTTTTACCCGAGAATTCTCGTGTTATGGAAAACTGGAATCGGAGAAAAAAAAATTTTTTTTTTATCCGAGAATTCTCGTTGTGTGGAAAACCAGAATCGGAGAAATATTTTTTTTTTTTTTTTATCCGAGAATTCTCGTTTTGTGGAAAACCAGAATCGGAGAAATTTTTTTTTTTTTTTTTATCCGAGAATTCTCGTTTTATGGAAAACGAGAATCGGATAAATTTTTATTTTTTTTTTTATCCGAAAATTTCGTTTTGTGGAAAACCACAATCGGAGAAATTTTTTTTTTTTTTTTTTATCCGAGAATTCTCGTTTTGTGGATAACTGGAATCGGAGAAATTTTTTTTTTTTTTTATCCGAGAATTCTCGTTTTGTGGAAAACGAGAATCGGAGAAATTTTTTTTTTTTTTTTATCCGAGAATTCTCGTTTTGTGGAAAACCAGAATCAGAGAAATTTTTTTTTTTTTTTTATCCGAGAATTCTCGTTTTGTGGAAAGCGAGAATCGGAGAAATTTTTTTTTTTTTTTTTTATCCGAGAATTCTCGTTTTGTGGAAAACGAGAATCGGAGAAATTTTTTTTTTTTTTTTATCCGAGAATTCTCGTTTTGTGGAAAACGAGAAACGGAGAAATTTTTTTTTGTTTTTTTTTTTTATCCGAGAATTCTCGTTTTGTGGAAAACCAGAATCGGACAAATTTTTTTTTTTTTTTTTATCCGAGAATTCTCGTTGTGCGGAAAACCAGAATCGGAGAGATTTTTTTTTTTTTTTTCTATCCGAGAATTCTCAGGTTTGTGGAAAACCAGAATCGGAGATTTTTTTTTTTTTTTTTTTTTTATCCGAGAATTCTCGTGTTATGGAAAACCAGAATCGGAGAAAAAAAAATTTTTTTCTTTTTTATCCGAGAATTCTCGTTGTGTGGAAAACCAGATTCGGAGAATTTTTTTTTTTTTTTTTTTATCCGAGAATTCTCGTTTTGTGGAAAACCAGAATCGGAGAAATTTTTTTTTTTTTTTTTTTTTATCCGAGAATTCTCGTTTTGTGGAAAACTGGAATCGGAGAAATTTTTTTTTTTTTTTTATCCGAGAATTCTCGTTTTGTGGAAAACGAGAATCGGAGAAATTTTTTTTTTTTTTTTTTTTATCCGAGAATTCTCGTTTTGTGGAAAACCAGAATCGGAGAAAAAAAATTTTTTTTTTATATCCGAGAATTCTCGTTTTGTGGAAAACGAGAATCGGAGAAAAAAAAATTTTTTTTTTATCGGAGAATTCTCGTTTAGTGGAAAACCAGAATCGGAGAGATTTTTTTTTTTTTTTTTATCCGAGAATTCTCAGGTTTGTGGAAAACCAGAATCGGAGAAATTTTTTTTTTTTTTTTTTTTTACGCGAGAATTCTCGTGTTATGGAAAACCAGAATCGGAGAAAAAAAAAATTTTTTTTTTTATCCGAGAATTCTCGTTGTGTGGAAAACCAGAATCGGAGAAATTTTTTTTTTTTTTTTTTTATCCGAGAATTCTCGTTTTGTGGAAAACCAGAATCGGAGAAATTTTTTTTTTTTTTTTTTTATCCGAGAATTCTCGTTTTATGGAAAACGAGAATCGGATAAATTTTTATTTTTTTTTTTATCCGAAAATTTCGTTTTGTGGAAAACCAGAATCGGAGAAATTTTTTTTTTTTTCTTTTTATCCGAGAATTCTCGTTTTGTGGATAACTGGAATCGGAGAAATTTTTTTTTTTTTTTTTTTTTACCCGAGAATTCTCGTGTTATGGAAAACCAGAATCGGAGAAAAAAAAAATTTTTTTTTTTATCCGAGAATTCTCGTTGTGTGGAAAACCAGAATCGGAGAAATTTTTTTTTTTTTTTTTTTATCCGAGAATTCTCGTTTTGTGGAAAACCAGAATCGGAGAAATTTTTTTTTTTTTTTTTTATCCGAGAATTCTCGTTTTATGGAAAACGAGAATCGGATAAATTTTTATTTTTTTTTTTATCCGAAAATTTCGTTTTGTGGAAAACGAGAATCGGAGAAATTTTTTTTTATTTTTTATCCGAGAATTCTCGTTTTGTGGAAAACCAGAATCGGAGAAATTTTTTTTTTTTTTTTTATCCGAGAATTCTCGTTTTGTGGAAAACGAGAATCGGAGAAATTTTTTTGTTTTTTTTTTATCCGAGAATTCTCGTTTTGTGGAAAACGAGAATCGGAGAAATTTTTTTTTTTTTTTTTTATCCGAGAATTCTCGTTTTGTGGAAAACGAGAAACGGAGAAATTTTTTTTTGTTTTTTTTTTTTATCCGAGAATTCTCGTTTTGTGGAAAACCAGAATCGGAGAAATTTTTTTTTTTTTTTATCCGAGAATTCTCGTTGTGTGGAAAACCAGAATCGGAGAGATTTTTTTTTTTTTTTTCTATCCGAGAATTCTCAGGTTTGTGGAAAACCAGAATCGGAGATTTTTTTTTTTTTTTTTTTTTTTACCCGAGAATTCTCGTGTTATGGAAAACCAGAATCGGAGGAAAAAAATTTTTTTTTTTTTTTATCCGAGAATTCTCGTTGTGTGGAAAACCAGAATCGGAGAATTTTTTTTTTTTTTTTTTTTATCCGAGAATTCTCGTTTTGTGGAAAACCAGAATCGGAGAAATTTTTTTTTTTTTTTTTTTTTTATCCGAGAATTCTCGTTTTGTGGAAAACGAGAATCGGATAAAAAAAAAGTTTTTTTTTTTTTATCCGAAAATCGCGTTTTGTGGAAAACCAGAATCGGAGAAATTTTTTTTTTTTTTTTCTTATCCGAGAATTCTCGTTTTGTGGAAAACTGGAATCGGAGAACTTTTTTTTTTTTTTATCCGAGAATTCTCGTTTTGTGGAAAACGAGAATCGGAGAAATTTTTTTTTTTTTTTTTTATCCGAGAATCCTCGTTGTGTGGAAAACCAGAATCGGAGAAAAATTTTTTTTTTTTTATCCGAGAATTCTCGTTTTGTGGAAAACGAGAATCGGAGAAAAAAAAGTTTTTTCTTATCGGAGAATTCTCGTTTAGTGGAAAACCAGAATCGGAGAAAAAAAAATTATTTTTTTTTATCCGAGAATTCTCGTTGTGTGGAAAACCAGAATCGGAGAAATTTTTTTTTTTTTTTTTTTTATCCGAGAATTCTCGTTTTGTGGAAAACCAGAATCGGAGAGATTTTTTTTTTTTTTTTTTTTATCCGAGAATTCTCGTTTTGTGGAAAACGAGAATCGGATAAATTTTTTTTTTTTTTTTTTATCCGAAAATCTCGTTTTGTGGAAAACCAGAATCGGAGAAATTTTTTTTTTTTTTTTTATCCGAGAATTCTCGTTTTGTCGAAAACCAGAATCGGAGAAATTTCTTTTTTTTTTTTTTTATCCGAGAATTCTCGTTTTGTGGAAAACCAGAATCGGAGAAAAATTTTTTTTTTTTTATCCGAGAATTCTCCTTTTGTGGAAAACGAGAATCGGAGAAAAAAAAATTTTTTTTTTATCGGAGAATTCTCGTTTTGTGGAAAACCAGAACCCGAGAAATTTTTTTTTTTTTTTTATCCGAGATTTCTCGTTTTGTGGAAAACTGGAATCGGAGAAATTTTTTTTTTTTTTTTTTATCCGAGAATTCTCGTTTTGTGGAAAACGAGAATCGGAGAAATTTTTTTTTTTTTTTATCCGAGAATTCTCGTTTTGTGGAAAACCAGAATCGGATAAATTTTTATTTTTTTTTTTATCCGAAAATTTCGTTTTGTGGAAAACCAGAATCGGAGAAATTTTTTTTTTTTTTTTTTTATCCGAGAATTCTCGTTTTGTGGATAACTGGAATCGGAGAAATTTTTTTTTTTTTTATCCGAGAATTCTCGTTTTGTGGAAAACGAGAATCGGAGAAATTTTTTTTTTTTTTTTATCCGAGAATTCTCGTTTTGTGGAAAACCAGAATCAGAGAAATTTTTTTTTTTTTTTTATCCGAGAATTCTCGTTTTGTGGAAAGCGAGAATCGGAGAAATTTTTTTTTTTTTTTTTATCCGAGAATTCTCGTTTTGTGGAAAACGAGAATCGGAGAAATTTTTTTTTTTTTTTTTATCCGAGAATTCTCGTTTTGTGGAAAACGAGAAACGGAGAAATTTTTTTTTGTTTTTTTTTTTTATCCGAGAATTCTCGTTTTGTGGAAAACCAGAATCGGACAAATTTTTTTTTTTTTTTTTATCCGAGAATTCTCGTTGTGCGGAAAACCAGAATCGGAGAGATTTTTTTTTTTTTTTTTCTATCCGAGAATTCTCAGGTTTGTGGAAAACCAGAATCGGAGATTTTTTTTTTTTTTTTTTTTTTATCCGAGAATTCTCGTGTTATGGAAAACCAGAATCGGAGAAAAAAAAATTTTTTTCTTTTTTATCCGAGAATTCTCGTTGTGTGGAAAACCAGATTCGGAGAATTTTTTTTTTTTTTTTTTTATCCGAGAATTCTCGTTTTGTGGAAAACCAGAATCGGAGAAATTTTTTTTTTTTTTTTTTTTATCCGAGAATTCTCGTTTTGTGGAAAACTGGAATCGGAGAAATTTTTTTTTTTTTTTTATCCGAGAATTCTCGTTTTGTGGAAAACGAGAATCGGAGAAATTTTTTTTTTTTTTTTTTTATCCGAGAATTCTCGTTTTGTGGAAAACCAGAATCGGAGAAAAAAAATTTTTTTTTTATATCCGAGAATTCTCGTTTTGTGGAAAACGAGAATCGGAGAAAAAAAAATTTTTTTTTTATCGGAGAATTCTCGTTTAGTGGAAAACCAGAATCGGAGAGATTTTTTTTTTTTTTTTTATCCGAGAATTCTCAGGTTTGTGGAAAACCAGAATCGGAGAAATTTTTTTTTTTTTTTTTACCCGAGAATTCTCGTGTTATGGAAAACCAGAATCGGAGAAAAAAAATTTTTTTTTTCTTTTTTTATCCGAGAATTCTCGTTGTGTGGAAAACCAGAATCGGAGAGATTTTTTTTTTTTTTTTTTATCCGAGAATTCTCAGGTTTGTGGAAAACCAGAATCGGAGAAATTTTTTTTTTTTTTTTTTTTTACGCGAGAATTCTCGTGTTATGGAAAACCAGAATCGGAGAAAAAAAAAATTTTTTTTTATCCGAGAATTCTCGTTGTGTGGAAAACCAGAATCGGAGAAATTTTTTTTTTTTTTTTTTTTATCCGAGAATTCTCGTTTTGTGGAAAACCAGAATCGGAGAAATTTTTTTTTTTTTTTTTTATCCGAGAATTCTCGTTTTATGGAAAACGAGAATCGGATAAATTTTTATTTTTTTTTTTATCCGAAAATTTCGTTTTGTGGAAAACCAGAATCGGAGAAATTTTTTTTTTTTTCTTTTTATCCGAGAATTCTCGTTTTGTGGATAACTGGAATCGGAGAAATTTTTTTTTTTTTTTTTTTACCCGAGAATTCTCGTGTTATGGAAAACCAGAATCGGAGAAAAAAAAAATTTTTTTTTTTATCCGAGAATTCTCGTTGTGTGGAAAACCAGAATCGGAGAAATTTTTTTTTTTTTTTTTTATCCGAGAATTCTCGTTTTGTGGAAAACCAGAATCGGAGAAATTTTTTTTTTTTATCCGAGAATTCTCGTTTTGTGGAAAACGAGAATCGGAGAAATTTTTTTGTTTTTTTTTTATCCGAGAATTCTCGTTTTGTGGAAAACGAGAATCGGAGAAATTTTTTTTTTTTTTTTTTATCCGAGAATTCTCGTTTTGTGGAAAACGAGAAACGGAGAAATTTTTTTTTGTTTTTTTTTTTTTATCCGAGAATTCTCGTTTTGTGGAAAACCAGAATCGGAGAAATTTTTTTTTTTTTTTTATCCGAGAATTCTCGTTTTGTGGAAAACCAGAATCGGAGAAATTTTTTTTTTTTATCCGAGAATTCTCGTTTTGTGGAAAACGAGAATCGGAGAAATTTTTTTGTTTTTTTTTTATCCGAGAATTCTCGTTTTGTGGAAAACGAGAATCGGAGAAATTTTTTTTTTTTTTTTTTATCCGAGAATTCTCGTTTTGTGGAAAACGAGAAACGGAGAAATTTTTTTTTGTTTTTTTTTTTTTATCCGAGAATTCTCGTTTTGTGGAAAACCAGAATCGGAGAAATTTTTTTTTTTTTTTTATCCGAGAATTCTCGTTGTGTGGAAAACCAGAATCGGAGAGATTTTTTTTTTTTTTTTTCTATCCGAGAATTCTCAGGTTTGTGGAAAACCAGAATCGGAGATTTTTTTTTTTTTTTTTTTTTTTACCCGAGAATTCTCGTGTTATGGAAAACCAGAATCGGAGGAAAAAAATTTTTTTTTTTTTTATCCGAGAATTCTCGTTGTGTGGAAAACCAGAATCGGAGAATTTTTTTTTTTTTTTTTTTTATCCGAGAATTCTCGTTTTGTGGAAAACCAGAATCGGAGAAATTTTTTTTTTTTTTTTTTTTTATCCGAGAATTCTCGTTTTGTGGAAAACGAGAATCGGATAAAAAAAAAGTTTTTTTTTTTTTATCCGAAAATCGCGTTTTGTGGAAAACCAGAATCGGAGAAATTTTTTTTTTTTTTTCTTATCCGAGAATTCTCGTTTTGTGGAAAACTGGAATCGGAGAACTTTTTTTTTTTTTATCCGAGAATTCTCGTTTTGTGGAAAACGAGAATCGGAGAAATTTTTTTTTTTTTTTTTTATCCGAGAATCCTCGTTGTGTGGAAAACCAGAGTCGGAGAAAATTTTTTTTTTTTTTATCCGAGAATTCTCGTTTTGTGGAAAACGAAAATCGGAGAAAAAAAAATTTTTTTCTTATCGGAGAATTCTCGTTTAGTGGAAAACCAGAATCGGAGAAAAAAAAATTATTTTTTTTTATCCGAGAATTCTCGTTGTGTGGAAAACCAGAATCGGAGAAATTTTTTTTTTTTTTTTTTATCCGAGAATTCTCGTTTTGTGGAAAACCAGAATCGGAGAGATTTTTTTTTTTTTTTTTTTTATCCGAGAATTCTCGTTTTGTGGAAAACGAGAATCGGATAAATTTTTTTTTTTTTTTTTTATCCGAAAATCTCGTTTTGTGGAAAACCAGAATCGGAGAAATTTTTTTTTTTTTTTTTATCCGAGAATTCTCGTTTTGTCGAAAACCAGAATCGGAGAAATTTCTTTTTTTTTTTTTTATCCGAGAATTCTCGTTTTGTGGAAAACCAGAATCGGAGAAAAAAAATTTTTTTTTTATCCGAGAATTCTCCTTTTGTGGAAAACGAGAATCGGAGAAAAAAAAATTTTTTTTTTATCGGAGAATTCTCGTTTTGTGGAAAACCAGAACCCGAGAAATTTTTTTTTTTTTTTTTTATCCGAGATTTCTCGTTTTGTGGAAAACTGGAATCGGAGAAATTTTTTTTTTTTTTTTTTATCCGAGAATTCTCGTTTTGTGGAAAACGAGAATCGGAGAAATTTTTTTTTTTTTTTTATCCGAGAATTCTCGTTTTGTGGAAAACCAGAATCGGAGAAATTTTTCTTTTTTTTTTTTTATCCGAGAATTCTCGTTTTGTGGAAAACGAGAAACGGAGAAATTTTTTTTTGTTTTTTTTTTTTATCCGAGAATTCTCGTTTTGTGGAAAACCAGAATCGGAGAAATTTTTTTTTTTTTTTTATCCGAGAATTCTCGTTGTGTGGAAAACCAGAATCGGAGAGATTTTTTTTTTTTTTTTTCTATCCGAGAATTCTCAGGTTTGTGGAAAACCAGAATCGGAGATTTTTTTTTTTTTTTTTTTTTTTATCCGAGAATTCTCGTGTTATGGAAAACCAGAATCGGAGAAAAAAAATTTTTTTTTTTTTTTATCCGAGAATTCTCGTTGTGTGGAAAACCAGAATCGGAGAATTTTTTTTTTTTTTTTTTTTATCCGAGAATTCTCGTTTTGTGGAAAACCAGAATCGGAGAAATTTTTTTTTTTTTTTTTTTATCCGAGAATTCTCGTTTTGTGGAAAACGAGAATCGGATACAAAAATTTTTTTTTTTTTTATCCGAAAATCGCGTTTTGTGGAAAACCAGAATCGGAGAAAATTTTTTTTTTTTCTTATCCGAGAATTCTCGTTTTGTGGAAAACTGGAATCGGAGAAATTTTTTTTTTTTTTTTATCCGAGAATTCTCGTTTTGTGGAAAACGAGAATCGGAGAAATTTTTTTTTTTTTTTTTTATCCGAGAATTCTCGTTTTGTGGAAAACCAGAATCGGAGAAAAAAATTTTTTTTTTTTTTTTATCCGAGAATTCTCGTTTTGTGGAAAACGAGAATCGGAGAAAAAAAAAATTTTTTTTTATCGGAGAATTCTCGTTTAGTGGAAAACCAGAATCGGAGAAAAAAAAATTATTTTTTTTTATCCGAGAATTCTCGTTGTGTGGAAAACCAGAAACGGAGAAATTTTTTTTTTTTTTTTTTTTTTATCCGAGAATTCTCGTTTTGTGGAAAACCAGAATCGGAGAAATTTTTTTTTTTTTTTTTTTTATCCGAGAATTCTCGTTTTGTGGAAAACGAGAATCGGATAAATTTTTTTTTTTTTTTTTATCCGAAAATCTCGTTTTGTGGAAAACCAGAATCGGAGAATTTTTTTTTTTTTTTTTTTATCCGAGAATTCTCGTTTTGTGCAAAACTGGAATCGGAGAAATTTTTTTTTTCTTTTTATCCGAGAATTCTCGTTTTGTGGAAAACGAGAATCGGAGAAATTTTTTTTTTTTTTTTTTATCCGAGAATTCTCGTTTTGTGGAAAACGAGAATCGGATAAATTTTTTTTTTTTTTTTATCCGAGAATTCTCGTTTTGTGGAAAACCAGAATCGGAGAAATTTTTTTTTTTTTTTTTTTATCCGAGAATTCTCGTTTTGTGGAAAACGAGAATCGGATAAATTTTTTTTTTTTTTTTTATCCGAGAATTCTCGTTTTGTGGAAAACCAGAATCGGAGAAATTTTTTTTTTTTTTTTATCCGAGAATTCTCGTTGTGTGGAAAACCAGAATCGGAGAGATTTTTTTTTTTTTTTTTCTATCCGAGAATTCTCAGGTTTGTGGAAAACCAGAATCGGAGATTTTTTTTTTTTTTTTTTTTTTACCCGAGAATTCTCGTGTTATGGAAAACCAGAATCGGAGGAAAAAAATTTTTTTTTTTTTTATCCGAGAATTCTCGTTGTGTGGAAAACCAGAATCGGAGAATTTTTTTTTTTTTTTTTTTTATCCGAGAATTCTCGTTTTGTGGAAAACCAGAATCGGAGAAATTTTTTTTTTTTTTTTTTTTTATCCGAGAATTCTCGTTTTGTGGAAAACGAGAATCGGATAAAAAAAAAGTTTTTTTTTTTTTATCCGAAAATCGCGTTTTGTGGAAAACCAGAATCGGAGAAATTTTTTTTTTTTTTTCTTATCCGAGAATTCTCGTTTTGTGGAAAACTGGAATCGGAGAACTTTTTTTTTTTTTATCCGAGAATTCTCGTTTTGTGGAAAACGAGAATCGGAGAAATTTTTTTTTTTTTTTTTTTATCCGAGAATCCTCGTTGTGTGGAAAACCAGAGTCGGAGAAAATTTTTTTTTTTTTTTATCCGAGAATTCTCGTTTTGTGGAAAACGAAAATCGGAGAAAAAAAAATTTTTTTCTTATCGGAGAATTCTCGTTTAGTGGAAAACCAGAATCGGAGAAAAAAAAATTATTTTTTTTTATCCGAGAATTCTCGTTGTGTGGAAAACCAGAATCGGAGAAATTTTTTTTTTTTTTTTTTTATCCGAGAATTCTCGTTTTGTGGAAAACCAGAATCGGAGAGATTTTTTTTTTTTTTTTTTTATCCGAGAATTCTCGTTTTGTGGAAAACGAGAATCGGATAAATTTTTTTTTTTTTTTTTTATCCGAAAATCTCGTTTTGTGGAAAACCAGAATCGGAGAAATTTTTTTTTTTTTTTTTATCCGAGAATTCTCGTTTTGTCGAAAACCAGAATCGGAGAAATTTCTTTTTTTTTTTTTTTATCCGAGAATTCTCGTTTTGTGGAAAACCAGAATCGGAGAAAAAATTTTTTTTTTTTATCCGAGAATTCTCCTTTTGTGGAAAACGAGAATCGGAGAAAAAAAAATTTTTTTTTTATCGGAGAATTCTCGTTTTGTGGAAAACCAGAACCCGAGAAATTTTTTTTTTTTTTTTTTATCCGAGATTTCTCGTTTTGTGGAAAACTGGAATCGGAGAAATTTTTTTTTTTTTTTTTTATCCGAGAATTCTCGTTTTGTGGAAAACGAGAATCGGAGAAATTTTTTTTTTTTTTTTATCCGAGAATTCTCGTTTTGTGGAAAACCAGAATCGGAGAAATTTTTCTTTTTTTTTTTTTATCCGAGAATTCTCGTTTTGTGGAAAACGAGAAACGGAGAAATTTTTTTTTGTTTTTTTTTTTTATCCGAGAATTCTCGTTTTGTGGAAAACCAGAATCGGAGAAATTTTTTTTTTTTTTTTATCCGAGAATTCTCGTTGTGTGGAAAACCAGAATCGGAGAGATTTTTTTTTTTTTTTTTCTATCCGAGAATTCTCAGGTTTGTGGAAAACCAGAATCGGAGATTTTTTTTTTTTTTTTTTTTTTTATCCGAGAATTCTCGTGTTATGGAAAACCAGAATCGGAGAAAAAAAATTTTTTTTTTTTTTTATCCGAGAATTCTCGTTGTGTGGAAAACCAGAATCGGAGAATTTTTTTTTTTTTTTTTTTATCCGAGAATTCTCGTTTTGTGGAAAACCAGAATCGGAGAAATTTTTTTTTTTTTTTTTTTATCCGAGAATTCTCGTTTTGTGGAAAACGAGAATCGGATACAAAAATTTTTTTTTTTTTATCCGAAAATCGCGTTTTGTGGAAAACCAGAATCGGAGAAATTTTTTTTTTTTTCTTATCCGAGAATTCTCGTTTTGTGGAAAACTGGAATCGGAGAAATTTTTTTTTTTTTTTTATCCGAGAATTCTCGTTTTGTGGAAAACGAGAATCGGAGAAATTTTTTTTTTTTTTTTTTATCCGAGAATTCTCGTTTTGTGGAAAACCAGAATCGGAGAAAAAATTTTTTTTTTTTTTTTTATCCGAGAATTCTCGTTTTGTGGAAAACGAGAATCGGAGAAAAAAAAAATTTTTTTTTATCGGAGAATTCTCGTTTAGTGGAAAACCAGAATCGGAGAAAAAAAAATTATTTTTTTTTATCCGAGAATTCTCGTTGTGTGGAAAACCAGAAACGGAGAAATTTTTTTTTTTTTTTTTTTTTTTATCCGAGAATTCTCGTTTTGTGGAAAACCAGAATCGGAGAAATTTTTTTTTTTTTTTTTTTATCCGAGAATTCTCGTTTTGTGGAAAACGAGAATCGGATAAATTTTTTTTTTTTTTTTATCCGAAAATCTCGTTTTGTGGAAAACCAGAATCGGAGAATTTTTTTTTTTTTTTTTTTATCCGAGAATTCTCGTTTTGTGCAAAACTGGAATCGGAGAAATTTTTTTTTTCTTTTTATCCGAGAATTCTCGTTTTGTGGAAAACGAGAATCGGAGAAATTTTTTTTTTTTTTTTTTATCCGAGAATTCTCGTTTTGTGGAAAACCAGAATCGGAGAATTTTTTTTTTTTTTTTTATCCGAGAATTCTCGTTTTTCGGAAAACGAGAATCGGAGAAATTTTTTTTTTTTTTTTTTTTTCAGAGAATTCTCGTTTTCTGGAAAACGAGAATCGGAGAAATTTTTTTTTTTTTTTATCCGAGAATTCTCGTTTTGTCGAAAACCAGAATCGGAGAAATTTCTTTTTTTTTTTTTTTATCCGAGAATTCTCGTTTTGTGGAAAACCAGAACCCGAGAAATTTTTTTTTTTTTTTTATCCGAGAATTCTCGTTTTATGGAAAACGAGAATCGGATAAATTTTGTTTTTTTTTTTTATCCGAAAATCTCGTTTTGTGGAAAACCAGAATCGGAGAAATTTTTTTTTTTTTTTTTTATCCGAGATTTCTCGTTTTGTGGAAAACTGGAATCGGAGAAATTTTTTTTTTTTTTTTTTATCCGAGAATTCTCGTTTTGTGGAAAACGAGAATCGGAGAAATTTTTTTTTTTTTTTTCTATCCGAGAATTCTCGTTTTGTGGAAAACCAGAATCGGAGAAATTTTTTTTTTTTTTTTTTTATCCGAGAATTCTCGTTTTGTGGAAAACGAGAAACGGAGAAATTTTTTTTTGTTTTTTTTTTTTATCCGAGAATTCTCGTTTTGTGGAAAACCAGAATCGGAGAAATTTTTTTTTTTTTTTTATCCGAGAATTCTCGTTGTGTGGAAAACCAGAATCGGAGAGATTTTTTTTTTTTTTTTCTATCCGAGAATTCTCAGGTTTGTGGAAAACCAGAATCGGAGATTTTTTTTTTTTTTTTTTTTTATCCGAGAATTCTCGTGTTATGGAAAACCAGAATCGGAGAAAAAAAATTTTTTTTTTTTTTTATCCGAGAATTCTCGTTGTGTGGAAAACCAGAGTCGGAGAATTTTTTTTTTTTTTTTTTTTATCCGAGAATTCTCGTTTTGTGGAAAACCAGAATCGGAGAAATTTTTTTTTTTTTTTTTTTTTATCCGAGAATTCTCGTTTTGTGGAAAACGAGAATCGGATAAAAAAAAAATTTTTTTTTTTTATCCGAAAATCGCGTTTTGTGGAAAACCAGAATCGGAGAAATTTTTTTTTTTTTTCTTATCCGAGAATTCTCGTTTTGTGGAAAACTGGAATCGGAGAAATTTTTTTTTTTTTTTATCCGAGAATTCTCGTTTTGTGGAAAACGAGAATCGGAGAAATTTTTTTTTTTTTTTTTTTTATCCGAGAATTCTCGTTTTGCGGAAAACCAGAATCGGAGAAAATTTTTTTTTTTTTTTTTTATCCGAGAATTCTCGTTTTGTCGAAAACGACAATCGGAGAAAAAAAAAATTTTTTTTTATCGGAGAATTCTCGTTTAGTGGAAAACCACAATCGGAGAAAAAAAAATTTTTTTTTTTTATCCGAGAATTCTCGTTGTGTGGGGAACCAGAAACGGAGAAATTTTTTTTTTTTTTTTTATCCGAGAATTCTCGTTTTGTGGAAAACCAGAATCGGAGAAATTTTTTTTTTTTTTTTTTTTTATCCGAGAATTCTCGTTTTGTGGAAAACGAGAATCGGATAAATTTTTTTTTATTTTTTTTATCCGAAAATCTCGTTTTGTGGAAAACCAGAATCGGAGAATTTTTTTTTTTTTTTTATCCGAGAATTCTCGTTTTGTGCAAAACTGGAATCGGAGAAATGTTATTTTTCTTTTTATCCGAGAATTCTCGTTTTGTGGAAAACGAGAATCGGAGAAATTTTTTTTTTTTTTTTTTTATCCGAGAATTCTCGTTTTGTGGAAAACGAGAATCGGAGAAATTTTTTTTTTTTTTTTTATCCGAGAATTCTCGTTTTTCGGAAAACGAGAATCGGAGAAATTTTTTTTTTTTTTTTTTTTCCGAGAATTCTCGTTTTCTGGAAAACGAGAATCGGAGAAATTTCTTTTTTTTTTTTTTTATCCGAGAATTCTCGTTTTGTGGAAAACCAGAATCGGAGAAAATTTTTTTTTTTTATCCGAGAATTCTCCTTTTGTGGAAAACGAGAATCAGAGAAAAAAAAAATTTTTTTTATCGGAGAATTCTCGTTTTGTGGAAAACCAGAACCCGAGAAATTTTTTTTTTTTTTTTTTTTATGCGAGAATTCTCGTTTTATGGAAAACGAGAATCGGAGAAATTTTTTTTTTTTTTTTATCCGAAAATCTCGTTTTGTGGAAAACCAGAATCGGAGAAATTTTTTTTTTTTTTTTTTATCCGAGAATTCTCGTTTTGTGGAAAACGAGAATCGGAGAAATTTTTTTTTTTTTTTTTTTATCCGAGAATTCTCGTTTTGTGGAAAACCAGAATCGGAGAAATTTTTTTTTTTTTCTTTTTATAAAAAAATTCTCGTTGTGTGGAAAACCAGAATCGGAGAGATTTTTTTTTTTTTTTCTATCCGAGAATTCTCAGGTTTGTGGAAAACCAGAATCGGAGAAATTTTTTTTTTTTTTTTTATCCGAGAATTCTCGTGTTATGGAAAACCAGAATCGGAGAAAAAAATTTTTTTTTTTTTTTATCCGAGAATTCTCGTTGTGTGGAAAACCAGAATCTGAGAATTTTTTTTTTTTTTTATCCGAGAATTCTCGTTCTGTGGAAAACCAGAATCGGAGAAATTTTTTTTTTCTTTTTTTATCCGAGAATTCTCGTTTTGTGGAAAACGAGAATCGGATAAAAAAAAATTTTTTTTATCCGAAAATCGCGTTTTGTGGAAAACCAGAATCGGCGAAATTTCTTTTTTTTTTTTTTTTTATCCGAGAATTCTCGTTTTGTGGAAAACTGGAATCGGAGAATTTTTTTTTTTTTTTTATCCGAGAATTCTCGTTTTGTGGAAAACGAGAATCGGAGAAATTTTTTTTTTTTTTTTTTTTATCCGAGAATTCTCGTTTTGTGGAAAACCAGAATCGGAGTTTATTTTTCTGTTTTTTTTTTTTTATCCGAGAATTCTCGTTTTGTGGAAAACTTGAATCGGAGAAAATTTTTTTTTTTTTTTATCTGAGAATTCTCGTTTTGTGGAAAACCAGAAACGGAGAAAAAAAAATTTTTTTTTTTTATCCGAGAATTCTCGTTGTGTGGAAAACCAGAATCGGAGAAATTTTTTTTTTTTTTTTATCCGAGAATTCATGTTTTGTGGAAAACCAGAATCGGAGAAAAAAAATTTTTTTTTTTTTTTATCCGAGAATTCTCGTTTTGTGGAAAACTGGAATCGGAGAAATTTTTTTTTTTTTTTTATCCGAGAATTCTCGTTTTGTGGAAAACCGGAATCGGAGAAATTTTTTTTTTTTTATCCGAAAATCTCGTTTTGTGGAAAACCAGAATCGGAGAAATTTTTTTTTTTTTTTTTATCCGAGAATTCTCGTTTTGTGGAAAACTGGAATCGGAGAAATTTTTTTTTTTTTTTTATCCGAGAATTCTCGTTTTGTGGAAAACGAGAATCGGAGAATTTTTTTTTTTTTTTTTATGCGAGAATTCTCGTTTTGTGGAAAACCAGAATCGGAGAAATTTTTTTTTTTTTTTTTTATCCGAGAATTCTCGTTTTGTGGAAAACCAGAATCGGAGAAATTTTTTTTTTTTTTTTTTATCCGACAATTCTCGTTTTGTGGAAAACGAAAATCGGATAAATTTTTTTTTTTTTTTTTCATCTAAAAAATCTCGTTTTGTGGAAAATCAGAATCGGAGAAATTTTTTTTTTTTTTTTATCCGAGAATTCTCGTTTTGTGGAAAACTGGAATCGGAGAAATTTTTTTTTTTTTTTATCCGAGAATTCTCTTTTTGTGGAAAACGAGAATCGGAGAAATTTTTTTTTTTTTTTATCCGAGAATTCTCGTTTTGTGGAAAACAAGAATCGGAGAAATTTTTTTTTTTTTTTTTTTTATCCGAGAATTCTCGTTTTTCGGAAAACGAGAATCGGAGAAATTTTTTTTTTTTTTTTTATCCGAGAATTCTCGTTTTGTGGAAAACGAGAAACGGAGAAATTTTTTTTTGTTTTTTTTTTTTTTTATCCGAGAATTCTCGTTTTGTGGAGAACCAGAATGGGAGAAATTTTTTTTTTTTTTTATCCGAGAATTCTCGTTGTGTGGAAAACCAGAATCGGAGAGATTTTTTTTTTTTTTTTATCCGAGAATTCTCAGGTTTGTGGAAAACCAGAATCGGAGAAATTTTTTTTTTTTTTTTATCCGAGAATTCTCGTGTTATGGAAAACCAGAATCGGAGAAAAAAAATTTTTTTTTTTTCATCCGAGAATTCTCGTTGTGTGGAAAACCAGAATCGGAGGAATTTTTTTTTTTTTTTTTTTATCCGAGAATTCTCGTTTTGTGGAAAACCAGAATCGGAGAAATTTTTTTTTTTTTTTTTTATCCGAGAATTCTCGTTGTGTGGAAAACCAGAATCGGAGAGATTTTTTTTTTTTTTCTATCCGAGAATTCTCAGGTTTGTGGAAAACCAGAATCGGAGAAAATTTTTTTTTTTTTTTTATCCGAGAATTCTCGTGTTATGGAAAACCAGAATCGGAGAAAAAAAAAATTTTTTTTTTTGTCCGAGAATTCTCGTTGTGTGGAAAACAAGAATCGGAGAATTTTTTTTTTTTTTTTTTTTATCCGAGAATTCTCGTTTTGTGGAAAACCAGAATCGGAGAAATTTTTTTTTTTTTTTATCCGAGAATTCTCGTTTTGTGGAAAACGAGAATCGGATAAAAAAAATTTTTTTTTTTATCCGAAAATCGCGTTTTGTGGAAAACCAGAATTGGCGAAATTTCTTTTTTTTTTTTTCTTTATCCGAGAATTCTCGTTTTGTGGAAAACTGGAATCGGAGAAATTTTTTTTTTTTTTTATCCGAGAATTCTCGTTTTGTGGAAAACGAGAATCGGAGAAATTTTTTTTTTTTTTTTTATCCGAGAATTCTCGTTTTGTGGAAAACCAGAATCGGAGTTTATTTTTCTTTTTTTTTTTTTTATCCGAGAATTCTCGTTTTGTGGAAAACGAGAATCGGAGAAAAAAATTTTTTTTTTTTTATCGGAGAATTCTCGTTTTGTGGAAAACCAGAATCGGAGAAAAAAAAATTTTTTTTTTTATCCGAGAATTCTCGCTGTGTGGAAAACCAGAATGGGGGAAATTTTTTTTTTTTTTTTTATCCGAGAATTCTCGTTTTGTGGAAAACCAGAATCGGAGAATTTTTTTTTTTTTTTCTTTTATCCGAAAATCTCGTTTTGTGGAAAACCAGAATTGGAGAAATTTTTTTTTTTTTTTTTATCCGAGAACTCTCGTTTTGTGGAAAACTGGAATTGGAGAAATTTTTTTTTTTTTTTATCCGAGAATTCTCGTTTTGTGGAAAACGAGAATCGGAGAATTTTTTTTTTTTTTTTTTTATCCGAGAATTCTCGTTTTGTGGAAAACCAGAATCGGAGAAATTTTTTTTTTTTTTTTTATCCGAGAATTCTCGTTTTTCGGAAAACGAGAATCGGAGAAATTTTTTTTTTTTTTTTATCCGAGAATTCTCGTTTTGTGGAAAACGAGAAACGGAGAAATTTTTTTTCGTTTTTTTTTTTTTTATCCGAGAATTCCCGTTTTGTCGAAAACCAGAATCGGAGAAATTTTTTTTTTTTTTTCTATCCGAGAATTCTCGTTTTGTGGAAAACCAGATTCGGAGAAAATTTTTTTTTTTTATCCGAGAATTCTCCTTTTGTGGAAAACGAGAATCGGAGAAAAAAAATTTTTTTTTTTTATCGGAGAATTCTCGTTTTGTGAAAAACCAGAATTGGAGAAATTTTTTTTTTTTTTTTTATCCGAGAATTCTCGTTGTGTGGAAAAACAGAATCGGAGAAATTTTTTTTTTTTTTTTTTTATCCGAGAATCCCCGTTTTGTGGAAAACTGGAATCGGAGAAATTTTTTTTTTTTTTTTTTTATCCGACAATTCTCGTTTTGTGGAAAACGAGAATCGGATAAAAAATTTTTTTTTTTTATCCGAAAATCTCGTTTTGTGGAAAACCAGAATCGGAGAAATTTTTTTTATTTTTTTTTTATCCGAGAATTCTCGTTTTGTGGAAAACTGGAATCGGAGAAATTTTTTTTTTTTTTATCCGAGAATTCTCGTTTTGTGGAAAACGAGAATCGGAGAAAAAAAAATTTTTTTTTTTATCCGAGAATTCTCGTTTTGTGGAAAACCACAATCGGAGAAATTTTTTTTTTTTTTTTTTATCCGAGAATTCTCGTTTTGTGGAAAACGAGAATCGGAGAAATTTTTTTTTTTTTTTTTTATCCGAGAATTCTCGTTTTGTGGAAAACGAGAATCGGATAAATTTTTTTTTTCTTTTATCCGAAAATCTCGTTTTGTGGAAAACCAGAATTGGAGAAATTTTTTTTTTTTTTTTATCCGAGAATTCTCGTTTTGTGGAAAACTGGAATTGGAGAAATTTTTTTTTTTTTTATCCGAGAATTCTCGTTTTGTGGAAAACGAGAATCGGAGAATTTTTTTTTTTTTTTTTATCCGAGAATTCTCGTTTTGTGGAAAACCAGAATCGGAGAAATTTTTTTTTTTTTTTTTATCCGAGAATTCTCGTTTTTCGGAAAACGAGAATCGGAGAAATTTTTTTTTTTTTTTTATCCGAGAATTCTCGTTTTGTGGAAAACGAGAAACGGAGAAACTTTTTTTCGTTTTTTTTTTTTTTTTCCGAGAATTCCCGTTTTGTCGAAAACCAGAATCGGAGAAATTTTTTTTTTTTTTTCTATCCGAGAATTCTCGTTTTGTGGAAAACCAGATTCGGAGAAAAAAATTTTTTTTTTATCCGAGAATTCTCCTTTTGTGGAAAACGAGAATCGGAGAAAAAAAATTTTTTTTTTTTATCGGAGAATTCTCGTTTTGTGGAAAACCAGAATCGGAGAAATTTTTTTTTTTTTTTTTATCCGAGAATTCTCGTTGTGTGGAAAAAAAGAATAGGACCAATTTTTTTTTTTTTTTTTTTTATCCGAGAATTCTCGTTTTGTGGAAAACGAGAATCGGATAAATTTTTTTTTTCTTTTATCCGAAAATCTCGTTTTGTGGAAAACCAGAATTGGAGAAATTTTTTTTTTTTTTTTTATCCGAGAATTCTCGTTTTGTGGAAAACTGGAATTGGAGAAATTTTTTTTTTTTTTTATCCGAGAATTCTCGTTTTGTGGAAAACGAGAATCGGAGAATTTTTTTTTTTTTTTTTTAATCCGAGAATTCTCGTTTTGTGGAAAACCAGAATCGGAGAAATTTTTTTTTTTTTTTTATCCGAGAATTCTCGTTTTTCGGAAAACGAGAATCGGAGAAATTTTTTTTTTTTTTTTATCCGAGAATTCTCGTTTTGTGGAAAACGAGAAACGGAGAAATTTTTTTTCGTTTTTTTTTTTTTTTATCCGAGAATTCCCGTTTTGTCGAAAACCAGAATCGGAGAAATTTTTTTTTTTTTTTTCTATCCGAGAATTCTCGTTTTGTGGAAAACCAGATTCGGAGAAAAAAATTTTTTTTTATCCGAGAATTCTCCTTTTGTGGAAAACGAGAATCGGAGAAAAAAAAATTTTTTTTTTTATCGGAGAATTCTCGTTTTGTGGAAAACCAGAATTGGAGAATTTTTTTTTTTTTTTTTTATCCGAGAATTCTCGTTGTGTGGAAAAACAGAATCGGAGAAATTTTTTTTTTTTTTTTTTTATCCGAGAATTCTCGTTTTGTGGAAAACTGGAATCGGAGAAATTTTTTTTTTTTTTTTTTTATCCGACAATTCTCGTTTTGTGGAAAACGAGAATCGGATAAATTTTTTTTTTTTTTTTTATCCGAAAATCTCGTTTTGTGGAAAACCAGAATCGGAGAAATTTTTTTTTTTTTTTATCCGAGAATTCTCGTTTTGTGGAAAACGAGAATCGGAGAAAAAAATTTTTTTTTTTTTATCCGAGAATTCTCGTTTTGTGGAAAACCACAATCGGAGAAATTTTTTTTTTTTTTTTTATCCGAGAATTCTCGTTTTGTGGAAAACGAGAATCGGAGAAATTTTTTTTTTTTTTTTTTTATCCGAGAATTCTCGTTTTGTGGAAAACGAGAATCGGATAAATTTTTTTTTCTTTTATCCGAAAATCTCGTTTTGTGGAAAACCAGAATTGGAGAAATTTTTTTTTTTTTTTTTTATCCGAGAATTCTCGTTTTGTGGAAAACTGGAATTGGAGAAATTTTTTTTTTTTTTATCCGAGAATTCTCGTTTTGTGGAAAACGAGAATCGGAGAATTTTTTTTTTTTTTTTCTATCCGAGAATTCTCGTTTTGTGGAAAACCAGAATCGGAGAAATTTTTTTTTTTTTTTTTATCCGAGAATTCTCGTTTTTCGGAAAACGAGAATCGGAGAAATTTTTTTTTTTTTTTATCCGAGAATTCTCGTTTTGTGGAAAACGAGAAACGGAGAAATTTTTTTTCGTTTTTTTTTTTTTTTTATCCGAGAATTCCCGTTTTGTCGAAAACCAGAATCGGAGAAATTTTTTTTTTTTTTTCTATCCGAGAATTCTCGTTTTGTGGAAAACCAGATTCGGAGAAAAAAAATTTTTTTTTTATCCGAGAATTCTCCTTTTGTGGAAAACGAGAATCGGAGAAAAAAAAATTTTTTTTTTTATCGGAGAATTCTCGTTTTGTGGAAAACCAGAATCGGAGAAATTTTTTTTTTTTTTTTTATCCGAGAATTCTCGTTGTGTGGAAAAACAGAATCGGAGAAATTTTTTTTTTTTTTTTTTATCCGAGAATTCTCGTTTTGTGGAAAACTGGAATCGGAGAAATTTTTTTTTTTTTTTTTTATCCGAAAATTCTCGTTTTGTGGAAAACGAGAATCGGATAAATTTTTTTTTTTTTTTTTATCCGAAAATCTCGTTTTGTGGAAAACCAGAATCGGAGAAATTTTTTTTTTTTTTTTTTATCCGAGAATTCTCGTTTTGTGGAAAACTGGAATCGGAGAAATTTTTTTTTTTTTTTATCCGAGAATTCTCGTTTTGTGGAAAACGAGAATCGGAGAAAAAAAATTTTTTTTTTTTATCCGAGAATTCTCGTTTTGTGGAAAACCACAATCGGAGAAATTTTTTTTTTTTTTTTTTATCCGAGAATTCTCGTTTTGTGGAAAACGAGAAACGGAGAAATTTTTTTTTGTTTTTTTTTTTTTTATCCGAGAATTCTCGTTTTGTGGAAAACCAGAATCGGAGAAATTTTTCTTTTTTTTTTATCCGAGAATTCTCGTTGTGTGGAAAACCAGAATCGGAGAGAATTTTTTTTTTTTTTTATCCGAGAGTTCTCAGGTTTGTGGAAAACCAGAATCGGAGAAATTTTTTTTTTTTTTTTTTATCCGAGAATTCTCGTGTTATGGAAAACCAGAATCGGAGATAAAAAAAATTTTTTTTTTCATCCGAGAATTCTCGTTGTGTGGAAAACCAGAATTCGAGAAAAAAAATTTTTTTTTTTTTTTATCCGAGAATTCTCGTTTTGTGGAAAACCAGAATCGGAGAAATTTTTTTTTTTTTTTTTCCGAGAATTCTCGTTTTTTGGAAAACGAGAATCGGATAAATTTTTTTTTTTTATCCGAAAATCTCGTTTTGTGGAAAACCAGAATCGGAGAAATTTTTTTTTTTTTTTTTTATCCGAGAATTCTCGTTTTGTGGAAAACTGGAATCGGAGAAATTTTTTTTTTTTATCCGAGTATTTTCGTTTTGTGGAAAATTAGAATCGGAGAAATTTTTTTTTTTTTTTTATCCGAGAATTCTCGTTTTGTGGAAAACCAGAATCGGAGAAATTTTTTTTTTTTTTATCCGAGAATTCTCGTTTTGTGGAAAACGAGAATCCGAGAAATTTTTTTTTTTTTTTTTTTATCCGAGAATTCTCGTTTTGTGGAAAACGAGAATCGGAGAAATTTTTTTTTTTTTTTTATCCGAGAATTCTCGTTTTGTGGAAAACGAGAAACGGAGAAATTTTTTTTTGTTTTTTTTTTTTTTATCCGAGAATTCTCGTTGTGTGGAAAACCAGAATCGGAGAGATTTTTTTTTTTTTTTTTATCCGAGAATTCTCGTGTTATGGAAAACCAGAATCGGAAAAAAAAATTTTTTTTTTTTATCCGAGAATTCTCGTTTTGTGGAAAACGAGAATCGGAGAAAAAAAAATTTTTTTAACTTTTTATCGGAGAATTCTCGTTTTGTGGAAAACCAGAATCGGAGAAATTTTTTTTTTTTTTTTTTATCCGAGAATTTTCGATGTCCGGGAAACCAGAATCGGAGAAATTTTTTTTTTTTTTTTTTTATTCCGATAATTCTCGTTTTGTGGAAAACGAGAATCGGAGAAATTTTTTTCTTTTTTTTTTTTTTTATCCGAGAATTCTCGTTTTGTGGAAAACGAGAATCGGAGAAATTTTTTTTTTTTTTTTATCCGAGAATTCTCGTTTTGTGGAAAACGAGAATCGGAGAAATTTTTTTTTTTTTTTTATCCGAGAATTCTCGTTTTGTGGAAAACGAGAATCGGAGAAATTTTTTTTTTTTTTTTTTTCCGAGAATTCTCGTTTTGTGGAAAACTGGAATCGGAGAAATTTTTTTTTTTTGTTTATCCGAGAATTCTCGTTTTGTGGAAAACGAGAATCGGAGAAATTTTTTTTTTTTTTTTTTTTATCCGAGAATTCTCGTTTTGTGGAAAACCAGAATCGGAGAAATTTTTTTTTTTTTTTTTTTTATCCGAGAATTCTCGTTTTGTGGAAAACTGGAATTGGAGAAATTTTTTTTTTCTTTTATCCGAGAATTCTCGTTTTGTGGAAAACGAGAATCGGAGAATTTTTTTTTTTTTTTTTTTTATCCGAGAATTCTCGTTTTGTGGAAAACCAGAATCGGAGAAATTTTTTTTTTTTTTTTTATCCGAGAATTCTCGTTTTTCGGAAAACGAGAATCGGAGAAATTTTTTTTTTTTTTTTATCCGAGAATTCTCGTTTTGTGGAAAACGAGAAACGGAGAAATTTTTTTTCGTTTTTTTTTTTTTTATCCGAGAATTCCCGTTTTGTCGAAAACCAGAATCGGAGAAATTTTTTTTTTTTTTTTCTATCCGAGAATTCTCGTTTTGTGGAAAACCAGATTCGGAGAAAATTTTTTTTTTTTATCCGAGAATTCTCCTTTTGTGGAAAACGAGAATCGGAGAAAAAAAAAATTTTTTTTTTTATCGGAGAATTCTCGTTTTGTGGAAAACCAGAATCGGAGAAATTTTTTTTTTTTTTTTTTATCCGAGAATTCTCGTTGTGTGGAAAAACAGAATCGGAGAAATTTTTTTTTTTTTTTTTTTTTATCCGAGAATTCTCGTTTTGTGGAAAACTGGAATCGGAGAAATTTTTTTTTTTTTTTTTTTATCCGACAATTCTCGTTTTGTGGAAAACGAGAATCGGATAAATTTTTTTTTTTTTTTTATCCGAAAATCTCGTTTTGTGGAAAACCAGAATCGGAGAAATTTTTTTTTTTTTTTTTATCCGAGAATTCTCGTGTTATGGAAAACCAGAATCGGAAAAAATTTTTTTTTTTTTTTTATCCGAGAATTCTCGTTTTGCCGAAAACGAGAATCGGAGAAAAAAAATTTTTTTGGACTTTTTATCGGAGAATTCTCGTTTTGTGGAAAACCAGAATCGGAGAAATTTTTTTTTTATTTTTTATCCGAGAATTTTCGATGTCCGGGAAACCAGAATCGGAGAAATTTTTTTTTTTTTTTTTTTTATTCCGATAATTCTCGTTTTGTGGAAAACGAGAATCGGAGAAATTTTTTTCTTTTTTTTTTTTTTTATCCGAGAATTCTCGTTTTGTGGAAAACGAGAATCGGAGAAATTTTTTTTTTTTTTTTATCCGAGAATTCTCGTTTTGTGGAAAACGAGAATCGGAGAAATTTTTTTTTTTTTTTTTATCCGAGAATTCTCGTTTTGTGGAAAACGAGAATCGGAGAAATTTTTTTTTTTTTTTTTTTCCGAGAATTCTCGTTTTGTGGAAAACTGGAATCGGAGAAATTTTTTTTTTTGTTTATCCGAGAATTCTCGTTTTGTGGAAAACGAGAATCGGAGAAATTTTTTTTTTTTTTTTTTTTATCCGAGAATTCTCGTTTTGTGGAAAACCAGAATCGGAGAAATTTTTTTTTTTTTTTTTTTATCCGAGAATTCTCGTTTTGTGGAAAACTGGAATTGGAGAAATTTTTTTTTTCTTTTATCCGAGAATTCTCGTTTTGTGGAAAACCAGAATCGGAGAAATTTTTTTTTTTTTTTTTATCCGAGAATTCTCGTTTTTCGGAAAACGAGAATCGGAGAAATTTTTTTTTTTTTTTTATCCGAGAATTCTCGTTTTGTGGAAAACGAGAAACGGAGAAATTTTTTTTCGTTTTTTTTTTTTTTATCCGAGAATTCCCGTTTTGTCGAAAACCAGAATCGGAGGAATTTTTTTTTTTTTTTCTATCCGAGAATTCTCGTTTTGTGGAAAACCAGATTCGGAGAAAATTTTTTTTTTTTTATCCGAGAATTCTCCTTTTGTGGAAAACGAGAATCGGAGAAAAAAAATTTTTTTTTTTTTATCGGAGAATTCTCGTTTTGTGGAAAACCAGAATCGGAGAAATTTTTTTTTTTTTTTTTTTATCCGAGAATTCTCGTTGTGTGGAAAAACAGAATCGGAGAAATTTTTTTTTTTTTTTTTTTCTATCCGAGAATTCTCGTTTTGTGGAAAACTGGAATCGGAGAAATTTTTTTTTTTTTTTTTTTATCCGACAATTCTCGTTTTGTGGAAAACGAGAATCGGATAAATTTTTTTTTTTTTTTTATCCGAAAATCTCGTTTTGTCGAAAACCAGAATCGGAGAAATTTTTTTTTTTTTTTTTTTATCCGAGAATTCTCGTTTTGTGGAAAACTCGAATCGGAGAAATTTTTTTTTTTTTTATCCGAGAATTCTCGTTTTGTGGAAAACGAGAATCGGAGAAAAAAAATTTTTTTTTTTTATCCGAGAATTCTCGTTTTGTGGAAAACCACAATCGGAGAAATTTTTTTTTTTTTTTTTTATCCGAGAATTCTCGTTTTGTGGAAAACGAGAATCGGAGAAATTTTTTTTTTTTTTTTTATCCGAGAATTCTCGTTTTGTGGAAAACGAGGGACGGAGAAATTTTTTTTGTTTTTTTTTTTTTTATCCGAGAATTCTCGTTTTGTGGAAAACCAGAATCGGAGAAATTTTTCTTTTTTTTTTATCCGAGAATTCTCGTTGTGTGGAAAACCAGAATCGGAGAGAATTTTTTTTTTTTTTTTTTATCCGAGAGTTCTCAGGTTTGTGGAAAACCAGAATCGGAGAAATTTTTTTTTTTTTTTTATCCGAGAATTCTCGTGTTATGGAAAACCAGAATCGGAGATAAAAAAAATTTTTTTTTTCATCCGAGAATTCTCGTTGTGTGGAAAACCAGAATCGGAGAAAAAAAATTTTTTTTTTTTTTTATCCGAGAATTCTCGTTTTGTGGAAAACCAGAATCGGAGAAATTTTTTTTTTTTTTTTTATCCGAGAATTCCCGTTTTATGGAAAACGAGAATCGGATAAATTTTTTTTTTTTATCCGAAAATCTCGTTTTGTGGAAAACCAGAATCGGAGAAATTTTTTTTTTTTTTTTTTATCCGAGAATTCTCGTTTTGTGGAAAACTGGAATCGGAGAAATTTTTTTTTTTTTATCCGAGAATTCTCGTTTTGTGGAAAATTAGAATCGGAGAAATTTTTTTTTTTTTTATCCGAGAATTCTCGTTTTGTGGAAAACCAGAATCGGAGAAATTTTTTTTTTTTTTTATCCGAGAATTCTCGTTTTGTGGAAAACGAGAATCCGAGAAATTTTTTTTTTTTTTTTTTTATCCGAGAATTCTCGTTTTGTGGAAAACGAGAATCGGAGAAATTTTTTTTTTTTTTTTTATCCGAGAATTCTCGTTTTGTGGAAAACGAGAAACGGAGAAATTTTTTTTGTTTTTTTTTTTTTTTATCCGAGAATTCTCGTTGTGTGGAAAACCAGAATCGGAGAGATTTTTTTTTTTTTTTTTTATCCGAGAATTCTCGTGTTATGGAAAACCAGAATCGGAAAAAAATTTTTTTTTTTTTTATCCGAGAATTCTCGTTTTGTGGAAAACGAGAATCGGAGAAAAAAAAAATTTTTTAACTTTTTATCGGAGAATTCTCGTTTTGTGGAAAACCAGAATCGGAGAAATTTTTTTTTTTTTTTTTTATCCGAGAATTTTCGATGTCCGGGAAACCAGAATCGGAGAAATTTTTTTTTTTTTTTTTTTTATTCCGATAATTCTCGTTTTGTGGAAAACGAGAATCGGAGAAATTTTTTTCTTTTTTTTTTTTTTTATCCGAGAATTCTCGTTTTGTGGAAAACGAGACTCGGAGAAATTTTTTTTTTTTTTTATCCGAGAATTCCTGTTTTGTGGAAAACGAGAATCGGAAAAAATTTTTTTTTTTTTTTTTCTTCCGAGAATTCTTGTCTTGTGGAAAACTCGAATCGGAGAAATTTTTTTTTTTTGTTTATCCGAGAATTCTCGTTTTGTGGAAAACGAGAATCGGAGAAATTTTTTTTTTTTTTTTTTATCCGAGAATTCTCGTTTTGTGGAAAACCAGAATCGGAGAAAATTTTTTTTTTTTTTTTTTATCCGAGAATTCTCGTTTTGTGGAAAACGAGAATCGGAGAAAAAAAAATTTTTTTTTTATCGGAGAATTCTCGTTTTGTGGAAAACCAGAATCGGAGAAAAAAAAATTTTTTTTTTATCCGAGAATTCTCGTTGTGTGGAAAACCAGAATCGGAGAAATTTTTTTTTTTTTTTTTTATCCGAGAATTCTCGTTTTTTTGAAAACCAGAATCGGAGAAATTTTCTTTTTTTTTTTTATCCGAGAATTCTCGTTTTGTGGAAAACGAGAATCGGATAAATTTTTTTTTTTTTTTTATCCGAAAATCTCGTTTTGTGGAAAACCAGAATCGGAGAAATTTTTATTTATTTTTTTTTTTTTTTACCCGAGAATTCTCGTTTTGTTGAAAACTGGAATCGGAGAAATTTTTTTTTTTTATCCGAGAATTCTCGTTTTGTGGAAAACGAGAATCGGAGAAATTTTTTTTTTTTTTTCTTATCCGAGAATTCTCGTTTTGTGGAAAACCAGAATCGGAGAAAATTTTTTTTTTTTTTTTTTTCATCCGAGAATTCTCGTTTTTCGGAAAACGAGAATCGGAGAAATTTTTTTTTTTTTTTTTTTTAATCCGAGAATTCTCGTTTTGTGGAAAACGAGAATCGGAGAAATTTTTTTTTTTTTTTTTTATCCGAGAATTCTTGTTTTGTGGAAAACGAGAAACGGAGAAATTTTTTTTTGTTTTTTTTTTTTATCTGAGAATTCTCGTTTTGTGGAAAACAGGAATCGGAGAAATTTTTTTTTTTTTTTTATCCGAGAATTCTCGTTGTGTGGAAAACCAGAATCGGAGAGATTTTTTTTTTTTTTTATCCGAGAATTCTCAGGTTTGTGGAAAACCAGAATCGGAGAAATTTTTTTTTTTTTTTTTTTTACCCGAGAATTCTCGTGTTATGGAAAACCAGAATCGGAGAAAAAAAAATTTTTTTTTTTATCCGAGAATTCTCGTTGTGTGGAAAACCAGAATCGGAGAAATATTTTTTTTTTTTTTTTTATCCGAGAATTCTCGTTTTGTGGAAAACCAGAATCGGAGAAATTTTTTTTTTTTTTTTTATCCGAGAATTCTCGTTTTATGGAAAACGAGAATCGGATAAATTTTTATTTTTTTTTTTATCCGAAAATTTCGTTTTGTGGAAAACCAGAATCGGAGAAATTTTTTTTTTTTTCTTTTTTATCCAAGAATTCTCGTTTTGTGGATAACTGGAATCGGAGAAATTTTTTTTTTTTTTTATCCGAGAATTCTCGTTTTGTGGAAAACGAGAATCGGAGAAATTTTTTTTTTTTTTTATCCGAGAATTCTCGTTTTGTGGAAAACCAGAATCGGAGAAATTTTTTTTTTTTTTTTATCCGAGAATTCTCGTTTTGTGGAAAACGAGAATCGGAGAAATTTTTTTTTTTTTTTTATCCGAGAATTCTCGTTTTGTGGAAAACGAGAAACGGAGAAATTTTTTTTTGTTTTTTTTTTTATCCGAGAATTCTCGTTTTGTGGAAAACCAGAATCGGACAAATTTTTTTTTTTTTTTTTTATCCGAGAATTCTCGTTGTGCGGAAAACCAGAATCGGAGAGATTTTTTTTTTTTTTTTTCTATCCGAGAATTCTCAGGTTTGTGGAAAACCAGAATCGGAGATTTTTTTTTTTTTTTTTTTTTTTATCCGAGAATTCTCGTGTTATGGAAAACCAGAATCGGAGAAAATTTTTTTTTTTTTTTTTCCGAGAATTCTCGTTTTGTGGAAAACTGGAATCGGAGAAATTTTTTTTTTTTGTTTATCCGAGAATTCTCGTTTTGTGGAAAACGAGAATCGGAGAAATTTTTTTTTTTTTTTTTTTATCCGAGAATTCTCGTTTTGTGGAAAACCAGAATCGGAGAAAATTTTTTTTTTTTTTTTTTTTATCCGAGAATTCTCGTTTTGTGGAAAACGAGAATCGGAGAAAAAAAATTTTTTTTTTTATCGGAGAATTCTCGTTTTGTGGAAAACCAGAATCGGAGAAAAAAAAATTTTTTTTTTTTTATCCGAGAATTCTCGTTGTGTGGAAAACCAGAATCGGAGAAATTTTTTTTTTTTTTTTTTTATCCGAGAATTCTCGTTTTTTGGAAAACCAGAATCGGAGAAATTTTCTTTTTTTTTTTTATCCGAGAATTCTCGTTTTGTGGAAAACGAGAATCGGATAAATTTTTTTTTTTTTTTTATCCGAAAATCTCGTTTTGTGGAAAACCAGAATCGGAGAAATTTTTTTTTTTTTTTTTTTTTACCCGAGAATTCTCGTTTTGTTGAAAACTGGAATCGGAGAAATTTTTTTTTTTTATCCGAGAATTCTCGTTTTGTGGAAAACGAGAATCGGAGAAATTTTTTTTTTTTTTCTTATCCGAGAATTCTCGTTTTGTGGAAAACCAGAATCGGAGAAAATTTTTTTTTTTTTTTTTCATCCGAGAATTATCGTTTTTCGGAAAACGAGAATCGGAGAAATTTTTTTTTTTTTTTTTTAATCCGAGAATTCTAGTTTTGTGGAAAACGAGAATCGGAGAAATTTTTTTTTTTTTTTTTATCCGAGAATTCTTGTTTTGTGGAAAACGAGAAACGGAGAAATTTTTTTTTGTTTTTTTTTTTTTATCTGAGAATTCTCGTTTTGTGGAAAACAGGAATCGGAGAAATTTTTTTTTTTTTATCCGAGAATTCTCGTTGTGTGGAAAACCAGAATCGGAGAGATTTTTTTTTTTTTTTTTATCCGAGAATTCTCGGGTTTGTGGAAAACCAGAATCGGAGAAATTTTTTTTTTTTTTTTTTTTACCCGAGAATTCTCGTGTTATGGAAAACCAGAATCGGAGAAAAAAAAATTTTTTTTTTTTATCCGAGAATTCTCGTTGTGTGGAAAACCAGAATCGGAGAAATTTTTTTTTTTTTTTTTTTTATCCGAGAATTCTCGTTTTGTGGAAAACCAGAATCGGAGAAATTTTTTTTTTTTTTTTTTTATCCGAGAATTCTCGTTTTATGGAAAACGAGAATCGGATAAATTTTTATTTTTTTTTTATCCGAAAATTTCGTTTTGTGGAAAACCAGAATCGGAGAAATTTTTTTTTTTTTTTTTTTTTATCCGAGAATTCTCGTTTTGTGGATAACTGGAATCGGAGAAATTTTTTTTTTTTTTATCCGAGAATTCTCGTTTTGTGGAAAACGAGAATCGGAGAAATTTTTTTTTTTTTTTTATCCGAGAATTCTCGTTTTGTGGAAAACCAGAATCGGAGAAATTTTTTTTTTTTTTTTATCCGAGAATTCTCGTTTTGTGGAAAGCGAGAATCGGAGAAATTTTTTTTTTTTTTTTTTTTATCCGAGAATTCTCGTTTTGTGGAAAACGAGAATCGGAGAAATTTTTTTTTTTTTTTTATCCGAGAATTCTCGTTTTGTGGAAAACGAGAAACGGAGAAATTTTTTTTTGTTTTTTTTTTTTATCCGAGAATTCTCGTTTTGTGGAAAACCAGAATCGGACAAATTTTTTTTTTTTTTTATCCGAGAATTCTCGTTGTGCGGAAAACCAGAATCGGAGAGATTTTTTTTTTTTTTTTCTATCCGAGAATTCTGAGGTTTGTCGAAAACCAGAATCGGAGATTTTTTTTTTTTTTTTTTTTTTATCCGAGAATTCTCGTGTTATGGAAAACCAGAATCGGAGAAAAAAAATTATTTTTTTTTCTATCCGAGAATTCTCGTTGTGTGGAAAACCAGATTCGGAGAATTTTTTTTTTTTTTTTTTTTTATCCGAGAATTCTCGTTTTGTGGAAAACCAGAATCGGAGAAATTTTTTTTTTTCTTTTTTTTTATCCGAGAATTCTCGTTTTGTGGAAAACTGGAATCGGAGAAATTTTTTTCTTTTTTTATCCGAGAATTCTCGTTTTGTGGAAAACGAGAATCGGAGAAATTTTTTTTTTTTTTTTTTATCCGGGAATTCTCGTTTTGCGGAAAACCAGAATCGGAGAAAATTTTTTTTTTTTTTTATCCGAGAATTCTCGTTTTGTGGAAAACGAGAATCGGAGAAAAAAAATTTTTTTTTTTATCGGAGAATTCTCGTTTAGTGGAAAACCAGAATCGGAGAGATTTTTTTTTTTTTTTTATCCGAGAATTCTCAGGTTTGTGGAAAACCAGAATCGGAGAATTTTTTTTTTTTTTTTTTTTACCCGAGAATTCTCGTGTTATGGAAAACCAGAATCGGAGAAAAAAAAATTTTTTTTTTTTTTTTTATCCGAGAATTCTCGTTGTGTGGAAAACCAGAATCGGAGAGATTTTTTTTTTTTTTTTTATCCGAGAATTCTCAGGTTTGTGGAAAACCAGAATCGGAGAAATTTTTTTTTTTTTTTTTTTTACCCGAGAATTCTCGTGTTATGGAAAACCAGAATCGGAGAAAAAAAAAATTTTTTTTTTATCCGAGAATTCTCGTTGTGTGGAAAACCGGAATCGGAGAAATTTTTTTTTTTTTTTTTTTATCCGAGAATTCTCGTTTTGTGGAAAACCAGAATCGGAGAAATTTTTTTTTTTTTTTTTTAATCCGAGAATTCTCGTTTTATGGAAAACGAGAATCGGATAAATTTTTATTTTTTTTTTTATCCGAAAATTTCGTTTTGTGGAAAACCAGAATCGGAGAAATTTTTTTTTTTTTTTTTTATCCGAGAATTCTCGTTTTGTGGATAACTGGAATCGGAGAAATTTTTTTTTTTTTATCCGAGAATTCTCGTTTTGTGGAAAACGAGAATCGGAGAAATTTTTTTTTATTTTTTATCCGAGAATTCTCGTTTTGTGGAAAACCAGAATCGGAGAAATTTTTTTTTTTTTTTTTTTATCCGAGAATTCTCGTTTTGTGGAAAACGAGAATCGGAGAAATTTTCTTTTTTTTTTTTTATCCGAGAATTCTCGTTTTGTGGAAAACGAGAATCGGAGAAATTTTTTTTTTTTTTTTTTATCCGAGAATTCTCGTTTTGTGGAAAACGAGAAACGGAGAAATTTTTTTTTGTTTTTTTTTTTTTTATCCGAGAATTCTCGTTTTGTGGAAAACCAGAATCGGAGAAATTTTTTTTTTTTTTTATCCGAGAATTCTCGTTGTGTGGAAAACCAGAATCGGAGAGATTTTTTTTTTTTTTTTTCTATCCGAGAATTCTCAGGTTTGTGGAAAACCAGAATCGGAGATTTTTTTTTTTTTTTTTTTTTTTATCCGAGAATTCTCGTGTTATGGAAAACCAGAATCGGAGAAAAAAAATTTTTTTTTTTTTTTTTTTTTTATCCGAGAATTCTTGTTTTGTGGATAACTGGAATCGGAGAAATTTTTTTTTTTTTTTATCCGAGAATTCTCGTTTTGTGGAAAACGAGAATCGGAGAAATTTTTTTTTTTTTTTATCCGAGAATTCTCGTTTTGTGGAAAACCAGAATCGGAGAAATTTTTTTTTTTTTTTATCCGAGAATTCTCGTTTTGTGGAAAGCGAGAATCGGAGAAATTTTTTTTTTTTTTTTTTATCCGAGAATTCTCGTTTTGTGGAAAACGAGAATCAGAGAAATTTTTTTTTTTTTTTTTATCCGAGAATTCTCGTTGTGCGGAAAACCAGAATCGGAGAGATTTTTTTTTTTTTTTTTCTATCCGAGAATTCTCAGGTTTGTGGAAAACCAGAATCGGAGATTTTTTTTTTTTTTTTTTTTTATCCGAGAATTCTCGTGTTATGGAAAACCAGAATCGGAGAAATTTTTTTTTTTTTTTTTTTCCGAGAATTCTCGTTTTGTGGAAAACTGGAATCGGAGAAATTTTTTTTTTTTGTTTATCCGAGAATTCTCGTTTTGTGGAAAACGAGAATCGGAGAAATTTTTTTTTTTTTTTTTTTATCCGAGAATTCTCGTTTTGTGGAAAACCAGAATCGGAGAAATTTTTTTTTTTTTTTATCCGAGAATTCTCGTTGTGTGGAAAACCAGAATCGGAGAGATTTTTTTTTTTTTTTTTCTATCCGAGAATTCTCAGGTTTGTGGAAAACCAGAATCGGAGATTTTTTTTTTTTTTTTTTTTTTATCCGAGAATTCTCGTGTTATGGAAAACCAGAATCGGAGAAAAAAAATTTTTTTTTTTTTTTTTTTTTATCCGAGAATTCTTGTTTTGTGGATAACTGGAATCGGAGAAATTTTTTTTTTTTTTTATCCGAGAATTCTCGTTTTGTGGAAAACGAGAATCGGAGAAATTTTTTTTTTTTTTTATCCGAGAATTCTCGTTTTGTGGAAAACCAGAATCGGAGAAATTTTTTTTTTTTTTTATCCGAGAATTCTCGTTTTGTGGAAAGCGAGAATCGGAGAAATTTTTTTTTTTTTTTTTTATCCGAGAATTCTCGTTTTGTGGAAAACGAGAATCAGAGAAATTTTTTTTTTTTTTTTTATCCGAGAATTCTCGTTGTGCGGAAAACCAGAATCGGAGAGATTTTTTTTTTTTTTTTTCTATCCGAGAATTCTCAGGTTTGTGGAAAACCAGAATCGGAGATTTTTTTTTTTTTTTTTTTTTTATCCGAGAATTCTCGTGTTATGGAAAACCAGAATCGGAGAAATTTTTTTTTTTTTTTTTTTTCCGAGAATTCTCGTTTTGTGGAAAACTGGAATCGGAGAAATTTTTTTTTTTTGTTTATCCGAGAATTCTCGTTTTGTGGAAAACGAGAATCGGAGAAATTTTTTTTTTTTTTTTTTTATCCGAGAATTCTCGTTTTGTGGAAAACCAGAATCGGAGAAAATTTTTTTTTTTTTTTTTATCCGAGAATTCTCGTTTTGTGGAAAACGAGAATCGGAGAAAAAAAATTTTTTTTTTATCGGAGAATTCTCGTTTTGTGGAAAACCAGAATCGGAGAAAAAAAATTTTTTTTTTTTTTATCCGAGAATTCTCGTTGTGTGGAAAACCAGAATCGGAGAAATTTTTTTTTTTTTTTTTTTATCCGAGAATTCTCGTTTTTTGGAAAACCAGAATCGGAGAAATTTTCTTTTTTTTTTTTATCCGAGAATTCTCGTTTTGTGGAAAACGAGAATCGGATAAATTTTTTTTTTTTTTTTATCCGAAAATCTCGTTTTGTGGAAAACCAGAATCGGAGAAATTTTTTTTTTTTTTTTTTTTTTACCAGAGAATTCTCGTTTTGTTGAAAACTGGAATCGGAGAAATTTTTTTTTTTTATCCGAGAATTCTCGTTTTGTGGAAAACGAGAATCGGAGAAATTTTTTTTTTTTTTCTTATCCGAGAATTCTCGTTTTGTGGAAAACCAGAATCGGAGAAAAAAATTTTTTTTTTTTTTTTTCATCCGAGAATTCTCGTTTTTCGGAAAACGAGAATCGGAGAAATTTTTTTTTTTTTTTTTTTAATCCGAGAATTCTAGTTTTGTGGAAAACGAGAATCGGAGAAATTTTTTTTTTTTTTTTTATCCGAGAATTCTTGTTTTGTGGAAAACGAGAAACGGAGAAATTTTTTTTTGTTTTTTTTTTTTTATCTGAGAATTCTCGTTTTGTGGAAAACAGGAATCGGAGAAATTTTTTTTTTTTTTTATCCGAGAATTCTCGTTGTGTGGAAAACCAGAATCGGAGAGATTTTTTTTTTTTTTTTTATCCGAGAATTCTCAGGTTTGTGGAAAACTCGAATCGGAGAAATTTTTTTTTTTTTTTTTTTACCCGAGAATTCTCGTGTTATGGAAAACCAGAATCGGAGAAAAAAAAATTTTTTTTTTTATCCGAGAATTCTCGTTGTGTGGAAAACCAGAATCGGAGAAATATTTTTTTTTTTTTTTTTATCCGAGAATTCTCGTTTTGTGGAAAACCAGAATCGGAGAAATTTTTTTTTTTTTTTTTATCCGAGAATTCTCGTTTTATGGAAAACGAGAATCGGATAAATTTTTATTTTTTTTTTTATCCGAAAATTTCGTTTTGTGGAAAACCAGAATCGGAGAAATTTTTTTTTTTTTTTTTTTTTATCCGAGAATTCTCGTTTTGTGGATAACTGGAATCGGAGAAATTTTTTTTTTTTTTATCCGAGAATTCTCGTTTTGTGGAAAACGAGAATCGGAGAAATTTCTTTTTTTTTTTTATCCGAGAATTCTCGTTTTGTGGAAAACCAGAATCGGAGAAATTTTTTTTTTTTTTTATCCGAGAATTCTCGTTTTGTGGAAAGCGAGAATCGGAGAAATTTTTTTTTTTTTTTTATCCGAGAATTCTCGTTTTGTGGAAAACGAGAAACGGAGAAATTTTTTTTTGTTTTTTTTTTTTATCCGAGAATTCTCGTTTTGTGGAAAACCAGAATCGGACAAATTTTTTTTTTTTTTTTATCCGAGAATTCTCGTTGTGCGGAAAACCAGAATCGGAGAGATTTTTTTTTTTTTTTCTATCCGAGAATTCTCAGGTTTGTGGAAAACCAGAATCGGAGATTTTTTTTTTTTTTTTTTTTTTATCCGAGAATTCTCGTGTTATGGAAAACCAGAATCGGAGAAAAAAAATTATTTTTTTTTTTATCCGAGAATTCTCGTTGTGTGGAAAACCAGATTCGGAGAATTTTTTTTTTTTTTTTTTTTTTTATCCGAGAATTCTCGTTTTGTGGAAAACCAGAATCGGAGAAATTTTTTTTTTCTTTTTTTTTATCCGAGAATTCTCGTTTTGTGGAAAACTGGAATCGGAGAAATTTTTTTTTTTTTTTTATCCGAGAATTCTCGTTTTGTGGAAAACGAGAATCGGAGAAATTTTTTTTTTTTTTTTTTATCCGAGAATTCTCGTTTTGTGGAAAACCAGAATCGGAGAAATTTTTTTTTTTTTTTTTATCCGAGAATTCTCGTTTTGTGGAAAACGAGAATCGGAGAAAAAAAAATTTTTTTTTTATCGGAGAATTCTCGTTTAGTGGAAAACCAGAATCGGAGAGATTTTTTTTTTTTTTTATCCGAGAATTCTCAGGTTTGTGGAAAACCAGAATCGGAGAAATTTTTTTTTTTTTTTTTTTTACCCGAGAATTCTCGTGTTATGGAAAACCAGAATCGGAGAAAAAAAAAATTTTTTTTTTTATCCGAGAATTCTCGTTGTGTGGAAAACCGGAATCGGAGAAATTTTTTTTTTTTTTTTTTTATCCGAGAATTCTCGTTTTGTGGAAAACCAGAATCGGAGAAATTTTTTTTTTTTTTTTTTATCCGAGAATTCTCGTTTTATGGAAAACGAGAATCGGATAAATTTTTATTTTTTTTTTTATCCGAAAATTTCGTTTTGTGGAAAACCAGAATCGGAGAAATTTTTTTTTTTTTTTTTATCCGAGAATTCTCGTTTTGTGGATAACTGGAATCGGAGAAATTTCTTTTTTTTTTATCCGAGAATTCTCGTTTTGTGGAAAACGAGAATCGGAGAAATTTTTTTTTATTTTTTATCCGAGAATTCTCGTTTTGTGGAAAACCAGAATCGGAGAAATTTTCTTTTTTTTTTTATCCGAGAATTCTCGTTTTGTGGAAAACGAGAATCGGAGAAATTTTTTTTTTTTTTTTTTATCCGAGAATTCTCGTTTTGTGGAAAACGAGAATCGGAGAAATTTTTTTTTTTTTTTTTTATCCGAGAATTCTCGTTTTGTGGAAAACGAGAAACGGAGAAATTTTTTTTTGTTTTTTTTTTTTTATCCGAGAATTCTCGTTTTGTGGAAAACCAGAATCGGAGAAATTTTTTTTTTTTTTTTATCCGAGAATTCTCGTTGTGTGGAAAACCAGAATCGGAGAGATTTTTTTTTTTTTTTTTCTATCCGAGAATTCTCAGGTTTGTGGAAAACCAGAATCGGAGATTTTTTTTTTTTTTTTTTTTTTATCCGAGAATTCTCGTGTTATGGAAAACCAGGATCGGAGAAAAAAAATTTTTTTTTTTTTTTATCCGAGAATTCTCGTTGTGTGGAAAACCAGAATCGGAGAATTTTTTTTTTTTTTTTTTTTTTATCCGAGAATTCTCGTTTTGTGGAAAACGAGAATCGGATAAAAAAAAAGTTTTTTTTTTTTTATCCGAAAATCGCGTTTTGTGGAAAACCAGAATCGGAGAAATTTTTTTTTTTTTTCTTATCCGAGAATTCTCGTTTTGTGGAAAACTGGAATCGGAGAAATTTTTTTTTTTTTTTTATCCGAGAATTCTCGTTTTGTGGAAAACGAGAATCGGAGAAATTTTTTTTTTTTTTTTTTTTATCCGAGAATTCTCGTTGTGTGGAAAACCAGAATCGGAGAAAATTTTTTTTTTTTTTTATCGGAGAATTCTCGTTTTGTGGAAAACGAGAATCGGAGAAAAAAAAAATTTTTTTTTATCAGAGAATTCTCGTTTAGTGGAAAACCAGAATCGGAGAAAAAAAAATTATTTTTTTTTATCCGAGAATTCTCGTTGTGTGGAAAACCAGAATCGGAGAAATTTTTTTTTTTTTTTTTTTTTATCCGAGAATTCTCGTTTTGTGGAAAACCAGAATCGGAGAGATTTTTTTTTTTTTTTCTTATCCGAGAATTCTCGTTTTGTGGAAAACTGGAATCGGAGAAATTTTTTTTTTTTTTTTATCCGAGAATTCTCGTTTTGTGGAAAACGAGAATCGGAGAAATTTTTTTTTTTTTTTTTTTTATCCGAGAATTCTCGTTGTGTGGAAAACCAGAATCGGAGAAAATTTTTTTTTTTTTTTTATCCGAGAATTCTCGTTTTGTGGAAAACGAGAATCGGAGAAAAAAAATTTTTTTTTTATCGGAGAATTCTCGTTTAGTGGAAAACCAGAATCGGAGAAAAAAAAAATATTTTTTTTTATCCGAGAATTCTCGTTGTGTGGAAAACCAGAATCGGAGAAATTTTTTTTTTTTTTTTTTTTATCCGAGAATTCTCGTTTTGTGGAAAACCAGAATCGGAGAGATTTTTTTTTTTTTTTTTTTATCCGAGAATTCTCGTTTTGTGGAAAACGAGAATCGGATAAATTTTTTTTTTTTTTTTTTATCCGAAAATCTCGTTTTGTGGAAAACCAGAATCGGAGAAATTTTTTTTTTTTTTTTTTTATCCGAGAATTCTCGTTTTGTGGAAAACTGGAATCGGAGAAATTTTTTTTTTCGTTTTATCCGAGAATTCTCGTTTTGTGGAAAACGAGAATCGGGGAAATTTTTTTTTTTTTTATCCGAGAATTCTCGTTTTGTGGAAAACCAGAATCGGAGAAATTTTTTTTTTTTTTTTATCCGAGAATTCTCGTTTTTCGGAAAACGAGAATCGGAGAAATTTTTTTTTTTTTTTTTTTTTTCCGAGAATTCTCGTTTTCTGGAAAACGAGAATCGGAGAAATTTTTTTTTTTTTTTTATCCGAGAATTCTCGCTTTGTGGAAAACGAGAAACGGAGAAATTTTTTTTTGTTTTTTTTTTTTTTTTATCCGAGAATTCTCGTTTTGTCGAAAACCAGAATCGGAGAAATTTCTTTTTTTTTTTTTTATCCGAGAATTCTCGTTTTGTGGAAAACCAGAATCGGAGAAAATTTTTTTTTTTTTTTATCCGAGAATTCTCCTTTTGTGGAAAACGAGAATCGGAGAAAAAAAAATTTTTTTTTTATCGGAGAATTCTCGTTTTGTGGAAAACCAGAACCCGAGAAATTTTTTTTTTTTTTTTATCCGAGATTTCTCGTTTTGTGGAAAACTGGAATCGGAGAAATTTTTTTTTTTTTTTTTATCCGAGAATTCTCGTTTTGTGGAAAACGAGAAACGGAGAAATTTTTTTTTGTTTTTTTTTTTTTATCCGAGAATTCTCGTTTTGTGGAAAACCAGAATCGGAGAAATTTTTTTTTTTTTTTTTATCCGAGAATTCTCGTTGTGTGGAAAACCAGAATCGGAGAGATTTTTTTTTTTTTTTCTATCCGAGAATTCTCAGGTTTGTGGAAAACCAGAATCGGAGATTTTTTTTTTGTTTTTTTTTTTTTATCCGAGAATTCTCGTGTTATGGAAAACCAGAATCGGAGAAAAAAAAATTTTTTTTTTTTTATCCGAGAATTCTCGTTGTGTGGAAAACCAGAATCGGAGAAATTTTTTTTTTTTTTTTATCCGAGAATTCTCGTTTTGTGGAAAACCAGAATCGGAGAAATTTTTTTTTTTTTTTTTTTTTATCCGAGAATTCTCGTTTTGTGGAAAACGAGAATCGGATAAAAAAAAATTTTTTTTTTTTATCCGAAAATCGCGTTTTGTGGAAAACCAGAATCGGAGAAATTTTTTTTTTTTTTCTTATCCGAGAATTCTCGTTTTGTGGAAAACTGGAATCGGAGAAATTTTTTTTTTTTTTTTATCCGAGAATTCTCGTTTTGTGGAAAACGAGAATCGGAGAAATTTTTTTTTTTTTTTTTTTTATCCGAGAATTCTCGTTTTGTGGAAAACCAGAATCGGAGAAAAAATTTTTTTTTTTTTTTTTATCCGAGAATTCTCGTTTTGTGGAAAACGAGAATCGGAGAAAAAAAAATTTTTTTTTTATCGGAGAATTCTCGTTTAGTGGAAAACCAGAATCGGAGAAAAAAAATTATTTTTTTTTATCCGAGAATTCTCGTTGTGTGGAAAACCAGAAACGGAGAAATTTTTTTTTTTTTATTTTTTATCCGAGAATTCTCGTTTTGTGGAAAACCAGAATCGGAGAAATTTTTTTTTTTTTTTTTTTTTATCCGAGAATTCTCGTTTTGTGGAAAACGAGAATCGGATAAATTTTTTTTTTTTTTTTTTATCCGAAAATCTCGTTTTGTGGAAAACCAGAATCGGAGAATTTTTTTTTTTTTTTTATCCGAGAATTCTCGTTTTGTGCAAAACTGGAATCGGAGAAATTTTTTTTTTCTTTTTATCCGAGAATTCTCGTTTTGTGGAAAACGAGAATCGGAGAAATTTTTTTTTTTTTTTTTTATCCGAGAATTCTCGTTTTGTGGAAAACCAGAATCGGAGAAATTTTTTTTTTTTTTTTTTATCCGAGAATTCTCGTTTTTCGGAAAACGAGAATCGGAGAAATTTTTTTTTTTTTTTTTTTCAGAGAATTCTCGTTTTCTGGAAAACGAGAATCGGAGAAATTTTTTTTTTTTTTTTATCCGAGAATTCTCGTTTTGTCGAAAACCAGAATCGGAGAAATTTCTTTTTTTTTTTTTTTATCCGAGAATTCTCGTTTTGTGGAAAACCAGAATCGGAGAAAATTTTTTTTTTTTTTATCCGAGAATTCTCCTTTTGTGGAAAACGAGAATCGGAGAAAAAAAAATTTTTTTTTTATCGGAGAATTCTCGTTTTGTGGAAAACCAGAACCCGAGAAATTTTTTTTTTTTTTTTTTTATCCGAGAATTCTCGTTTTATGGAAAACGAGAATCGGCTAAATTTTTTTTTTTTTTTTATCCGAAAATCTCGTTTTGTGGAAAACCAGAATCGGAGAAATTTTTTTTTTTTTTTTATCCGAGATTTCTCGTTTTGTGGAAAACTGGAATCGGAGAAATTTTTTTTTTTTTTTTTTATCCGAGAATTCTCGTTTTGTGGAAAACGAGAATCGGAGAAATTTTTTTTTTTTTTTTTTATCCGAGAATTCTCGTTTTGTGGAAAACCAGAATCGGAGAAATTTTTTTTTTTTTTTTTATCCGAGAATTCTCGTTTTGTGGAAAACGAGAAACGGAGAAATTTTTTTTTGTTTTTTTTTTTTTATCCGAGAATTCTCGTTTTGTGGAAAACCAGAATCGGAGAAATTTTTTTTTATTTTTATCCGAGAATTCTCGTTGTGTGGAAAACCAGAATCGGAGAGATTTTTTTTTTTTTTTTATTCTATCCGAGAATTCTCAGGTTTGTGGAAAACCAGAATCGGAGATTTTTTTTTTTTTTTTTTTTTTTATCCGAGAATTCTCGTGTTATGGAAAACCAGAATCGGAGAAAAAAAATTTTTTTTTTTTTATCCGAGAATTCTCGTTGTGTGGAAAACCAGAGTCGGAGAATTTTTTTTTTTTTTTTTTTATCCGAGAATTCTCGTTTTGTGGAAAACCAGAATCGGAGAAATTTTTTTTTTTTTTTTTTTTATCCGAGAATTCTCGTTTTGTGGAAAACGAGAATCGGATAAAAAAAAATTTTTTTTTTTTTTATCCGAAAATCGCGTTTTGTGGAAAACCAGAATCGGAGAAAAAAATTTTTTTTTTTTCTTATCCGAGAATTCTCGTTTTGTGGAAAACTGGAATCGGAGAAATTTTTTTTTTTTTTTATCCGAGAATTCTCGTTTTGTGGAAAACGAGAATCGGAGAATTTTTTTTTTTTTTTTTTTTTATCCGAGAATTCTCGTTTTGTGGAAAACCAGAATCGGAGAAAAATGTTTTTTTTTTTTTTATCCGAGAATTCTCGTTTTGTGGAAAACGAGAATCGGAGAAAAAAAAATTTTTTTTTATCGGAGAATTCTCGTTTAGTGGAAAACCAGAATCGGAGAAAAAAAAATTATTTTTTTTTATCCGAGAATTCTCGTTGTGTGGAAAACCAGAAACGGAGAAATTTTTTTTTTTTTTTTTTATCCGAGAATTCTCGTTTTGTGGAAAACCAGAATCGGAGAAATTTTTTTTTTTTTTTTTTTTTTATCCGAGAATTCTCGTTTTGTGGAAAACGAGAATCGGATAAATTTTTTTTTATTTTTTTTTATCCTAAAATCTCGTTTTGTGGAAAACCAGAATCGGAGAATTTTTTTTTTTTTTTTTTTATCCGAGAATTCTCGTTTTGTGCAAAACTGGAATCGGAGAAATTTTTTTTTTCTTTTTATCCGAGAATTCTCGTTTTGTGGAAAACGAGAATCGGAGAAATTTTTTTTTTTTTTTTTTATCCGAGAATTCTCGTTTTGTGGCCAACCAGAATCGGAGAAATTTTTTTTTTTTTTTTTTATCCGAGAATTCTCGTTTTTCGGAAAACGAGAATCGGAGAAATTTTTTTTTTTTTTTATCCGAGAATTCTCGTTTTGTGGAAAACGAGAAACGGAGAAATTTTTTTTTGTTTTTTTTTTTTTATATCCGAGAATTCTCGTTTTGTCGAAAACCAGAATCGGAGAAATTTCTTTTTTTTTTTTTTTATCCGAGAATTCTCGTTTTGTGGAAAACCAGAATCGGAGAAAATTTTTTTTTTTTTTATCCGAGAATTCTCCTTTTGTGGAAAACGAGAATCAGAGAAAAAAAAATTTTTTTTTTATCGGAGAATTCTCGTTTTGTGGAAAACCAGAACCCGAGAAATTTTTTTTTTTTTTTTTTTATCCGAGAATTCTCGTTTTATGGAAAACGAGAATCGGAGAAATTTTTTTTTTTTTTATCCGAAAATCTCGTTTTGTGGAAAACCAGAATCGGAGAAATTTTTTTTTTTTTTTTTTTATCCGAGAATTCTCGTTTTGTGGAAAACGAGAATCGGAGAAATTTTTTTTTTTTTTTTTTATCCGAGAATTCTCGTTTTGTGGAAAACCAGAATCGGAGAAATTTTTTGTTTTTTTTTTTTCTATAAAAAAATTCTCGTTGTGTGGAAAACCAGAATCGGAGAGATTTTTTTTTTTTTTCTATCCGAGAATTCTCAGGTTTGTGGAAAACCAGAATTGGAGAAATTTTTTTTTTTTTTTTTTTATCCGAGAATTCTCGTGTTATGGAAAACCAGAATCGGAGAAAAAAAATTTTCTTTTTTTTTTATCCGAGAATTCTCGTTGTGTGGAAAACCAGAATCTGAGAATTTTTTTTTTTTTTTTATCCGAGAATTCTCGTTCTGTGGAAAACCAGAATCGGAGAAATTTTTTTTTTTCTTTTTTTATCCGAGAATTCTCGTTTTGTGGAAAACGAGAATCGGATAAAAAAAAATTTTTTTTCTCCGAAAATCGCGTTTTGTGGAAAACCAGAATCGGCGAAATTTCTTTTTTTTTTTTTTTTTTATCCGAGAATTCTCGTTTTGTGGAAAACTGGAATCGGAGAATTTTTTTTTTTTTTTATCCGAGAATTCTCGTTTTGTGGAAAACGAGAATCGGAGAAATTTTTTTTTTTTTTTTTTTATCCGAGAATTCTCGTTTTGTGGAAAACCAGAATTGGAGTTTATTTTTCTGTTTTTTTTTTTTTATCCGAGAATTCTCGTTTTGTGGAAAACCTGATTCGGAGAAAATTTTTTTTTTTTTTTATCTGAGAATTCTCGTTTTGTGGAAAACCAGAAACGGAGAAAAAAATTTTTTTTTTTTTTATCCGAGAATTCTCGTTGTGTGGAAAACCAGAATCGGAGAAATTTTTTTTTTTTTTTTTTATCCGAGAATTCATGTTTTGTGGAAAACCAGAATCGGAGAAAAAAAATTTTTTTTTTTTTTTATCCGAGAATTCTCGTTTTGTGGAAAACTGTGATCGGAGAAATTTCTTTTTTTTTTTTATCCGAGAATTCTCGTTTTGTGGAAAACCAGAATCGGAGAAATTTTTTTTTTTTTTTTATCCGAAAATCTCGTTTTGTGGAAAACCAGAATCGGAGAAATTTTTTTTTTTTTTTTTATCCGAGAATTCTCGTTTTGTGGAAAACTCGAATCGGAGAAATTTTTTTTTTTTTTTTATCCGAGAATTCTCGTTTTGTGGAAAACGAGAATCGGAGAATTTTTTTTTTTTTTTTTATGCGAGAATTCTCGTTTTGTGGAAAACCAGAATCGGAGAAATTTTTTTTTTTCTTTTTATCCGAGAATTCTCGTTTTTCGGAAAACGAGAATCGGAGAAATTTTTTTTTTTTTTTATCCGAGAATTCTCGTTTTGTGGAAAACGAGAAACGGAGAAATTTTTTTTTGTTTTTTTTTTTTTATCCGAGAATTCTCGTTTTGTCGAAAACAAGAATCGGAGAAATTTTTTTTTTTTTCTATCCGAGAATTCTCGTTTTGTGGAAAACCAGAATCGGAGAAAATTTTTTTTTTTTATCCGAGAATTCCCCTTTTGTGGAAAACGAGAATCGGAGAAAAAAAAATTATTTTTTTTATCCGAGAATTCTCGTTGTGTGGAAAACCAGAATCGGAGAAATTTTTTTTTTTTTTTTTTTATCCGAGAATTCTCGTTTTGTGGAAAACCAGAATCGGAGAAATTTTTTTTTTCTTTTTTTATCCGACAATTCTCGTTTTGTGGAAAACGAGAATCGGATAAATTTTTTTTTTTTTTTTTATCTAAAAAATCTCGTTTTGTGGAAAATCAGAATCGGAGAAATTTTTTTTTTTTTTTTTATCCGAGAATTCTCGTTTTGTGGAAAACTGGAATCGGAGAAATTTTTTTTTTTTTTTATCCGAGAATTCTCTTTTTGTGGAAAACGAGAATCGGAGAAAAAAATTTTTTTTTTTATCCGAGAATTCTCGTTTTGTGGAAAACAAGAATCGGAGAAATTTTTTTTTTTTTTTTTTTTATCCGAGAATTCTCGTTTTTCGGAAAACGAGAATCGGAGAAATTTTTTTTTTTTTTTTATCCGAGAATTCTCGTTTTGTGGAAAACGAGAAACGGAGAAAATTTTTTTTGTTTTTTTTTTTTTTTATCCGAGAATTCTCGTTTTGTGGAAAACCAGAATCGGAGAAATTTTTTTTTTTTTTTTTTTTATCCGAGAATTCATGTTTTGTGGAAAACCAGAATCGGAGAAAAAAAACTTTTTTTTTTTTTATCCGAGAATTCTCGTTTTGTGGAAAACTGTGATCGGAGAAATTTCTTTTTTTTTTTTATCCGAGAATTCTCGTTTTGTGGAAAACCAGAATCGGAGAAATTTTTTTTTTTTTTATCCGAAAATCTCGTTTTGTGGAAAACCAGAATCGGAGAAATTTTTTTTTTTTTTTTTATCCGAGAATTCTCGTTTTGTGGAAAACTGGAATCGGAGAAATTTTTTTTTTTTTTTTATCCGAGAATTCTCGTTTTGTGGAAAACGAGAATCGGAGAATTTTTTTTTTTTTTTTTTATGCGAGAATTCTCGTTTTGTGGAAAACCAGAATCGGAGAAATTTTTTTTTTTTCTTTTTATCCGAGAATTCTCGTTTTTCGGAAAACGAGAATCGGAGAATTTTTTTTTTTTTTTTTATCCGAGAATTCTCGTTTTGTGGAAAACGAGAAACGGAGAAATTTTTTTTTGTTTTTTTTTTTTTTATCCGAGAATTCTCGTTTTGTCGAAAACAAGAATCGGAGAAATTTTTTTTTTTTTTTCTATCCGAGAATTCTCGTTTTGTGGAAAACCAGAATCGGAGAAAATTTTTTTTTTTTTATCCGAGAATTATCCTTTTGTGGAAAACGAGAATCGGACAAAAAAAAATTTTTTTTTTTATCCGAGAATTCTCGTTGTGTGGAAAAACAGAATCGGAGAAATTTTTTTTTTTTTTTTTTTTATCCGAGAATTCTCCCTTTGTGGAAAACCAGAATCGGAGAAATTTTTTTTTTTTTTTTTATCCGACAATTCTCGTTTTGTGGAAAACGAGAATCGGATAAATTTTTTTTTTTTTTTTTATCTAAAAAATCTCGTTTTGTGGAAAATCAGAATCGGAGAAATTTTTTTTTTTTTTTTTATCCGAGAATTCTCGTTTTGTGGAAAACTGGAATCGGAGAAATTTTTTTTTTTTTTTATCCGAGAATTCTCTTTTTGTGGAAAACGAGAATCGGAGAAAAAAATTATTTTTTTTATCCGAGAATTCTCGTTTTGTGGAAAACAAGAATCGGAGAAATTTTTTTTTTTTTTTTTTTTATCCGAGAATTCTCGTTTTTCGGAAAACGAGAATCAGAGAAATTTTTTTTTTTTTTATCCGAGAATTCTCGTTTTGTGGAAAACGAGAAACGGAGAAATTTTTTTTTGTTTTTTTTTTTTTTTATCCGAGAATTCTCGTTTTGTGGAAAACCAGAATGGGAGAAATTTTTTTTTTTTTTTTATCCGAGAATTCTCGTTGTGTGGAAAACCAGAATCGGAGAGATTTTTTTTTTTTTTCTCCGAGAATTCTCAGGTTTGTGGAAAACCAGAATCGGAGAAATTTTTTTTTTTTTTTTTTATCCGAGAATTCTCGTGTTATGGAAAACCAGAATCGGAGAAAAAAAAATTTTTTTTTTTCATCCGAGAATTCTCGTTGTGTGGAAAACCAGAATGGGAGAAATTTTTTTTTTTTTTTTTTATCCGAGAATTCTCGTTTTGTGGAAAACCAGAATCGGAGAAATTTTTTTTTTTTTTTTTATCCGAGAATTCTCGTTGTGTGGAAAACCAGAATCGGAGAGATTTTTTTTTTTTTTCTATCCGAGAATTCTCAGGTTTGTGGAAAACCAGAATCGGAGAAAATTTTTTTTTTTTTTTATCCGAGAATTCTCGTGTTATGGAAAACAAGAATCGGAGAAAAAATTTTTTTTTTTTTTTTGTCCGAGAATTCCCGTTGTGTGGAAAACCAGAATCGGAGTATTTTTTCTTTTTTTTTTTTTATCCGAGAATTCTCGTTTTGTGGAAAACCAGAATCGGAGAAATTTTTTTTTTTTTTTTATCCGAGAATTCTCTTTTTGGGGAAAACGAGACTCGGATAAAAAAAATTTTTTTTTTTATCCGAAAATCGCGTTTTGTGGAAAACCAGAATCGGCGAAATTTCTTTTTTTTTTTTTTTTATCCGAGAATTCTCGTTTTGTGGAAAACTGGAATCGGAGAAATTTTTTTTTTTTTTATCCGAGAATTCTCGTTTTGTGGAAAACGAGAATCGGAGAAATTTTTTTTTTTTTATCCGAGAATTCTCGTTTTGTGGAAAACCAGAATCGGAGTTTATTTTTCTTTTTTTTTTTTTTATCCGAGAAATCTCGTTTTGTGGAAAACGAGAATCGGAGAAAGTTTTTTTTTTTTTTTTATCGGAGAATTCTCGTTTTGTGGAAAACCAGAATCGGAGAAAAAAAAAATTTTTTTTTTATCCGAGAATTCTCGTTGTGTGGAAAACCAGAATCGGAGAAATTTTTTTTTTTTTTTTTTATCCGAGAATTCTCGTTTTGTGGAAAACCAGAATCGGAGAAATTTTTTTTTTTTTTTTTTTATCCGAGAATTCTCGTTTTGTGGAAAACGAGAATCGGACAAATTTTTTTTTTCTTTTATCCGAAAATCTCGTTTTGTGGAAAACCAGAATTGGAGAAATTTTTTTTTTTTTTTATCCGAGAATTCTCGTTTTGTGGAAAACTGGAATTGGAGAAATTTTTTTTTTTTTTTATCCGAGAATTCTCGTTTTGTGGAAAACGAGAATCGGAGAATTTTTTTTTTTTTTTTCTTATCCGAGAATTCTCGTTTTGTGGAAAACCAGAATCGGAGAAATTTTTTTTTTTTTTTTTTATCCGAGAATTCTCGTTTTTCGGAAAACGAGAATCGGAGAAATTTTTTTTTTTTTTATCCGAGAATTCTCGTTTTGTGGAAAACGAGAAACGGAGAAATTTTTTTTCGTTTTTTTTTTTTTTATCCGAGAATTCCCGTTTTGTCGAAAACCAGAATCGGAGAAATTTTTTTTTTTTTTTCTATCCGAGAATTCTCGTTTTGTGGAAAACCAGATTCGGAGAAAAAAAATTTTTTTTTTATCCGAGAATTCTCCTTTTGTGGAAAACGAGAATCGGAGAAAAAAATTTTTTTTTTTTTTATCGGAGAATTCTCGTTTTGTGGAAAACCAGAATCGGAGAAATTTTTTTTTTTTTTTTTTATCCGAGAATTCTCGTTGTGTGGAAAAACAGAATCGGAGAAATTTTTTTTTTTTTTTTTTATCCGAGAATTCTCGTTTTGTGGAAAACTGGAATCGGAGAAATTTTTTTTTTTTTTTTTTATCCGACAATTCTCGTTTTGTGGAAAACGAGAATTGGATAAATCTTTTTTTTTTTTTTTATCCGAAAATCTCGTTTTGTGGAAAACCAGAATCGGAGAAATTTTTTTTTTTTTTTTTTATCCGAGAATTCTCGTTTTGTGGAAAACTGGAATCGGAGAAATTTTTTTTTTTTTTATCCGAGAATTCTCGTTTTGTGGAAAACGAGAATCGGAGAAAAAATTTTTTTTTTTTTATCCGAGAATTCTCGTTTTGTGGAAAACAACAATCGGAGAAATTTTTTTTTTTTTTTTATCCGAGATTTCTCGTTTTGTGGAAAACGAGAATCGGAGAAATTTTTTTTTTTTTTTTTATCCGAGAATTCTCGTTTTGTGGAAAACGAGAAACGGAGAAATTTTTTTTTGTTTTTTTTTTTTTTATCCGAGAATTCTCGTTTTGTGGAAAACCAGAATCGGAGAAATTTTTCTTTTTTTGTTATCCGAGAATTCTCGTTGTGTGGAAAACCAGAATCGGAGAGAATTTTTTTTTTTTTTTTATCCGAGAGTTCTCAGGTTTGTGGAAAACCAGAATCGGAGAAATTTTTTTTTTTTTTTTTTTATCCGAGAATTCTCGTGTTATGGAAAACCAGAATCGGAGATAAAAAAAATTTTTTTTTTCATCCGAGAATTCTCGTTGTGTGGAAAACCAGAATCGGAGAAAAAAATTTTTTTTTTTTTTTATCCGAGAATTCTCGTTTTGTGGAAAACCAGAATCGCAGAAAATTTTTTTTTTTTTTTTATCCGAGAATTCTCGTTTTATGGAAAACGAGAATCGGATAAATTTTTTTTTTTTATCCGAAAATCTCGTTTTGTGGAAAACCAGAATCGGAGAAATTTTTTTTTTTTTTTTTTATCCGAGAATTCTCGTTTTGTGGAAAACTGGAATCGGAGAAATTTTTTTTTTTTTATCCGAGAATTCTCGTTTTGTGGAAAATTAGAATCGGAGAAATTTTTTTTTTTTTTTTTATCCGAGAATTCTCGTTTTGTGGAAAACGAGAATCGGAGAAATTTTTTTTTTTTTTATCCGGGAATTCTCGTTTTGTGGAAAACGAGAATCCGAGAAATTTTTTTCTTTTTTTTTTATCCGAGAATTCTCGTTTTGTGGAAAACGAGAATCGGAGAAATTTTTTTTTTTTTTTTTATCCGAGAATTCTCGTTTTGTGGAAAACGAGAAACGGAGAAATTTTTTTTTGTTTTTTTTTTTTTTTATCCGAGAATTCTCGTTGTGTGGAAAACCAGAATCGGAGAGATTTTTTTTTTTTTTTTTATCCGAGAATTCTCGTGTTATGGAAAACCAGAATCGGAAAAAAAAATTTTTTTTTTTTATCCGAGAATTCTTGTTTTGTGGAAAACGAGAATCGGAGAAAAAAAATTTTTTTTAACTTTTTATCGGAGAATTCTCGTTTTGTGGAAAACCAGAATCGGAGAAATTTTTTTTTTTTTTTTATCCGAGAATTTTCGATGTCCGGGAAACCAGAATCGGAGAAATTTTTTTTTTTTTTTTTTTATTCCGATAATTCTCGTTTTGTGGAAAACGAGAATCGGAGGAATTTTTTTCTTTTTTTTTTTTTTTTATCCGAGAATTCTCGTTTTGTGGAAAACGAGAATCGGAGAAATTTTTTTTTTTTTTTATCCGAGAATTCTCGTTTTGTGCAAAACGAGAATCGGAGAAATTTTTTTTTTTTTTTTAATCCGAGAATTCTCGTTTTGTGGAAAACGAGCATCGGAGAAAATTTTTTTTTTTTTTATCGGAGAATTCTCGTTTCGTGGAAAACCAGAATCGGAGAAAAAAAATTTTTTTTTTTATCCGAGAATTCTCGTTGTGTGGAAAACCAGAATCGGAGAAATTTTTTTTTTTTTTTTTTATCCGAGAATTCTCGTTTTGTGGAAAAACAGAATCGGAAAAAAAAATTTTTTTTTTTTTCTCATCCGAGGATTTTCGATGTCCGGGAAACCAGAATCGGAGAAATTTTTTTTTTTTTTTTTTATTATTCCGATAATTCTCGTTTTGTGGAAAACGAGAATCGGAGAAATTTTTTTCTTTTTTTTTTTTTTTTATCCGAGAATTCTCGTTTTGTGGAAAACGAGAATCGGAGAAATTTTTTTTTTTTTTTTTTATCCGAGAATTCTCGTTTTGTGGAAAACGAGCATCGGAGAAAAATTTTTTTTTTTTTATCGGAGAATTCTTTTTTTGTGGAAAACCAGAATCGGATAAAAATTTCTTTTTTTTATCGGAGAATTCTCGTTGTGTGGAAAACCAGAATCGGAGAAATTTTTTTTTTTTTTTTTTATCCGAGAATTCTCGTTTTGTGGAAAACCAGAATTGGGGAAATTTTTTTTTTTTTTTTTATCCGAGAATTCTCGTTTTGTGCAAAACGAGAATCGGAGAAATTTTTTTTTTTTTTTTTTATTCGAGAATTCTCGTTTTAAGGAAAACGAGAATCGGATAAATTTTTTTTTTTTTATCCGAGAATTCTCGTTTTGTGGAAAACTGGAATCGGAGAAATTTTTTTTTTTTTTTATCCGACAATTCTCGTTTTGTGGAAAACGAGAATCGGAGAAATTTTTTTTTTTTTTTTTTATCCGAGAATTCTTGTTTTGTGGAAAACCAGAATCGGAGAAATTTTTTTTTTTTTTTTTTTTATCCGAGAATTCTCGTTTTGTGGAAAACGAGAATCGGAGAAATTTTTTTTTTTTTTTTATCCGAGAATTCTCGTTTTGTGGAAAACGAGAATCGGAGAATTTTTTTTTTTTTTTTTATCCGAGAATTCCCGTTTTGTGGAAAACGAGAAACGGAGAAATTTTTTTTTGTTTTTTTTTTTTTTATCCGAGAATTCTCGTTGTGTGGACAACCAGAATCGGAGAGATTTTTTTTTTTTTTTTTATCCGAGAATTCTCAGGTTTGTGGAAAACCAGAATCGGAGAAATTTCTTTTTTTTTTTTTTTTTATCCGAGAATTCTCGTGTTATGGAAAACCAGAATCGGAGAAATTTTTTTTTATTTTTTTTATCCGAGAATTCTCGTTTTGTGGAAAACGAGAATCGGAGAAAAAAAATTTTTTTTAACTTTTTATCGGAGAATTCTCGTTTTTTGGAAAACCAGAATCGGAGAAATTTTTTTTTTTTGTTTTTTTATCGGAGAATTTTCGATGTCCGGGAAACCAAAATCGGAGAAATTTTTTTTTTTTTTTATTCCGATAATTCTCGTTTTGTGGAAAACGAGAATTTGAGAAATTTTTTTCTTTTTTTTTTTTTTATCCGTGAATTCTCGTTTTGTGGAAAACGAGAATCGGAGAAATTTTTTTTTTTTTTTTTTTATCCGAGAATTCTCGTTTTGTGGAAAACCAGAATCGGGGAAATTTTTTTTTTTTTTTTATCCGAGAATTCTCGTTTTGTGCAAAACGAGAATCGGAGAAATTTTTTTTTTTTTTTATCCGAGAATTCTCGTTTTGTGGAAAACGAGAATCGGAGAAATTTTTTTTTTTTTTTTATCCGAGAATTCTCGTTTTGGGGAAAACGAGCATCGGAGAAAAAAAATTTTTTTTTTATCGGAGAATTCTCGTTTTGTGGAAAACCAGAATCGGAGAAAAAAAAATTTTTTTTTTTTATCCGAGAATTCTCGTTGTGTGGAAAACCAGAATCGGAGAAATTTTTTTTTTTTTCTTTTTATCCGAGAATTCTCGTTTTCTGGAAAACCAGAATCGGAGAAATTTTTTTTTTTTTTTTTTTTATCCGAGAATTCTCGTTTTGTGGAAAACCAGAATCGGAGAAATTTTTTTTTTTTTTTATCCGAGAATTCTCGTTTTGTGCAAAACGAGAATCGGAGAAATTTTTTTTTTTTTTTTTTATCCGAGAATTCTCGTTTTATGGAAAACGAGAATCGGAGAAATTTTTTTTTTTTTTTATCCGAGAATTCTCGTTTTATGGAAAACGAGAATCGGATAAATTTTTTTTTTTTTTATCCGAAAATCCCGTTTTGTGGAAAACCAGAATCGCTGAAATTTTTTTTTTTTTTTATCCGAGAATTCTCGTTTTGTGGAAAACTGGAACGGGAGAAATTTTTTTTTTTTTTATCCGAGAATTCTCGTTTTGTGGAAAACGAGAATCGGAGAAATTTTTTTTTTTTTTATCCGAGAATTCTCGTTTTGTGGAAAACCAGAATCGGAGGAATTTTTTTTTTTTTTTTTTTTTATTCCAGAATTCTCGATGTCCGGGAAACCAGAATCAGAGAAATTTTTTTTTTTTTTTTATCCGAGAATTCTCAGGATTGTGGAAAACGAGAATCGGAGAAATGTTTTTTTTTTTTTTTTTAATCCGAGAAGTCTTGTTTTGTGGAAAACGAGAATCGGAGAAATTTTTTTTTTTTTTTATCCGAGAAATCTCGTTTTGTGGAAAACGAGAATCGGAGAAATTTTTTTTTTTTTTTCTTTTTTATCCGAGAATTCTCGTTTTGTGGAAAACCAGAATCGGGGAAAAAAATTTTTTTTTTTTCCGATAATTCTCGTTTTGTGGAAAACGAGAATCGGAGAAATTTTTTTCTTTTTTTTTTTTTTATCCGAGAATTCTCGTTTTGTGGAAAACGAGAATCGGAGAAATTTTTTTTTTTTTTTTCATCCGAGAATTCTCGTTTTGTGGAAAACCAGAATCGGGGAAATTTTTTTTTTTTTTATCCGAGAATTCTCGTTTTGTGCAAAACGAGAATCGGAGAAATTTTTTTTTTTTTTTTATCCGGGAATTCTCGTTTTGTGGAAAACGAGCATCGGAGAAAAAAAATTTTTTTTTTTATCGGAGAATTCTCGTTTTGTGGAAAACCAGAATCGGAGAAAAAAAAATTTTTTTTTTTATCCGAGAATTCTCGTTGTGTGGAAAACCAGAATCGGAGAAATTTTTTTTTTTTTTTTTATCCGAGAATTCTCGTTTTGTGGAAAACCAGAATCGGAGAAATTTTTTTTTTTTTTTATCCGAGAATTCTCGTTTTGTGCAAAACGAGAATCGGAGAAATTTTTTTTTTTTTTTTTTTTATCCGAGAATTCTCGTTTTATGGAAAACGAGAATCGGAGGAATTTTTTTTTTTTTTTTTATCCGAGAATTCTCGTTTTATGGAAAACGAGAATCGGATAAATTTTTTTTTTTTTTTTTTATCCGAAAATCCCGTTTTGTGGAAAACCAGAATCGGTGAAATTTTTTTTTTTTTTATCCGAGGATTCTCGTTTTGTGGAAAACTGGAACGGGAGAAATTTTTTTTTTTTTTTATCCGAGAATTCTCGTTTTGTGGAAAACGAGAATCGGAGAAATTTTTTTTTTTTTTTATCCGAGAATTCTCGTTTTGTGGAAAACCAGAATCGGAGGAATTTTTTTTTTTTTTTTTTTTTATTCGAGAATTCTCGATGTCCGGGAAACCAGAATCGGAGAAATTTTTTTTTTTTTTTATCCGAGAATTCTCAGGATTGTGGAAAACGAGAATCGGAGAAATGTTTTTTTTTTTTTTTTTTATCCGAGAAGTCTCGTTTTGTGGAAAACGAGAATCGGAGAAATTTTTTTTTTTTTTTTATCCGAGAATTCTCGTTTTGTGGAAAACGAGAATCGGCGAAATTTTTTTTTTTTTTTTTTTTATCCGAGAATTCTCGTTTTTCGGAAAACCAGAATCGGGGAAAATCTTTTTTTTTTTTATTCCGAGAATTCTCGTTTTGTGGAAAACGAGAATCGGAGAAATTTTTTTTTTTTTTTTTTATCCGAGAATTCTCGTTTTGTGGAAAACGAGAATCGGAGAAAAAAAAAATTTTTTTTAATCGGAGAATTCTCGTTTTGTGGAAAACCAGAATCGGAGAAAAAAAATTTTTTTTTCTTTTTATCCGAGAATTCTCGTTGTGTGGAAAACCAGAATCGGAGAAATTTTTTTTTTTTTTTTTTTTATCCGAGAATTCTCGTTTTGTGGAAAACCAGAATCGGAGAAATTTTTTTTTTTTTTTTTTCATCCGAGAATTCTCGTTTTGTGGAAAACGAGAATCGGATAAAAAAAAATTTTTTTTTTATCCGAAAATCTCGTTTTGTGGAAAACCAGAATCGGAGAAATTTTTTTTTTTTTTTATCCGAGAATTGTCGTTTTGTGGAAAACTGGAATCGGAGAAATTTTTATTTTTTTTTATCCGAGAATTCTCGTTTTGTGGAAAATGAGAATCGGAGAATTTTTTTTTTTTTGTTTTATCCGAGAATTCTCGTTTTGTGGAAAACCAGAATCGGAGAAATTTTTTTTTTTTTTTATCCGAGAATTGTCGTTTTGTGGAAAACGAGAATCGGAGAAAATTTTTATTTTATTTTTTTTTTTTATCCGAGAATTCTCGTTTTGTGGAAAACCAGAATCGGAGAAATTTTTTTTTTTTTTTTTATCCGAGAATTCTCGTCTTGTGGAAAACGAGAATCGGATAAAAATTTTTTTTTTTTTATCCGAAAATCTCGTTTTGTGGGAAACCAGAATCGGAGAAATTTTTTTTTTTTTTTTTATCCCAGAATTCTCGTTTTGTGGAAAACTGGAATCGGAGAAATTTTTTTTTTTTTTTATCCGAGAATTCTCGTTTTGTGGAAAACCAGAATCGGAGAAATTTTTTTTTTTTTTATCCGAGAATTCTCGTTTTGTGCAAAACGAGAATCGGAGAAATTTTTTTTTTTTTTTTTTTATCCGAGAATTCTCGTTTTATGGAAAACGAGAATCGGAGGAATTTTTTTTTTTTTTTTTATCCGAGAATTCTCGTTTTATGGAAAACGAGAATCGGATAAATTTTTTTTTTTTTTTTATCCGAAAATCCCGTTTTGTGGAAAACCAGAATCGGTGAAATTTTTTTTTTTTTTATCCGAGGATTCTCGTTTTGTGGAAAACTGGAACGGGAGAAATTTTTTTTTTTTTTTATCCGAGAATTCTCGTTTTGTGGAAAACGAGAATCGGAGAAATTTTTTTTTTTTTTTTATCCGAGAATTCTCGTTTTGTGGAAAACCAGAATCGGAGGAATTTTTTTTTTTTTTTTTTTTTATTCGAGAATTCTCGATGTCCGGGAAACCAGAATCGGAGAAATTTTTTTTTTTTTTTATCCGAGAATTCTCAGGATTGTGGAAAACGAGAATCGGAGAAATGTTTTTTTTTTTTTTTTTTATCCGAGAAGTCTCGTTTTGTGGAAAACGAGAATCGGAGAAATTTTTTTTTTTTTTTATCCGAGAATTCTCGTTTTCTGGAAAACCAGAATCGGGGAAAATCTTTTTTTTTTTTTATTCCGAGAATTCTCGTTTTGTGGAAAACGAGAATCGGAGAAATTTTTTTTTTTTTTTTTTATCCGAGAATTCTCGTTTTGTGGAAAACGAGAATCGGAGAAAAAAAATTTTTTTTTTAATCGGAGAATTCTCGTTTTGTGGAAAACCAGAATCGGAGAAAAAAAATTTTTTTTTCTTTTTATCCGAGAATTCTCGTTGTGTGGAAAACCAGAATCGGAGAAATTTTTTTTTTTTTTTTTTTTATCCGAGAATTCTCGTTTTGTGGAAAACCAGAATCGGAGAAATTTTTTTTTCTTTTTTTTCATCCGAGAATTCTCGTTTTCTGGAAAACGAGAATCGGATAAAAAATTTTTTTTTTTTTATCCGAAAATCTCGTTTTGTGGAAAACCAGAATCAGAGAAATTTTTTTTTTTTTTTATCCGAGAATTGTCGTTTTGTGGAAAACTCGAATCGGAGAAATTTTTTTTTTTTTTATCCGAGAATTCTCGTTTTGTGGAAAATGAGAATCGGAGAATTTTTTTTTTTTTTGTTTTATCCGAGAATTCTCGTTTTGTGGAAAACCAGAATCGGAGAAATTTTTTTTTTTTTTTATCCGAGAATTGTCGTTTTGTGGAAAACGAGAATCGGAGAAAATTTTTATTTTATTTTTTTTTTTTATCCGAGAATTCTCGTTTTGTGGAAAACCAGAATCGGAGAAATTTTTTTTTTTTTTATCCGAGAATTCTCGTTTTGTGCAAAACGAGAATCGGAGAAATTTTTTTTTTTTTTTTTTTTTATCCGAGAATTCTCGTTTTATGGAAAACGAGAATCGGAGGAATTTTTTTTTTTTTTTTTTATCCGAGAATTCTCGTTTTATGGAAAACGAGAATCGGATAAATTTTTTTTTTTTTTTTTATCCGAAAATCCCGTTTTGTGGAAAACCAGAATCGGTGAAATTTTTTTTTTTTTTATCCGAGGATTCTCGTTTTGTGGAAAACTGGAACGGGAGAAATTTTTTTTTTTTTTTATCCGAGAATTCTCGTTTTGTGGAAAACGAGAATCGGAGAAATTTTTTTTTTTTTTTTATCCGAGAATTCTCGTTTTGTGGAAAACCAGAATCGGAGGAATTTTTTTTTTTTTTTTTTTTTATTCGAGAATTCTCGATGTCCGGGAAACCAGAATCGGAGAAATTTTTTTTTTTTTTTTATCCGAGAATTCTCAGGATTGTGGAAAACGAGAATCGGAGAAATGTTTTTTTTTTTTTTTTTTATCCGAGAAGTCTCGTTTTGTGGAAAACGAGAATCGGAGAAATTTTTTTTTTTTTTTTATCCGAGAATTCTCGTTTTCTGGAAAACCAGAATCGGGGAAAATCTTTTTTTTTTTTTATTCCGAGAATTCTCGTTTTGTGGAAAACGAGAATCGGAGAAATTTTTTTTTTTTTTTTTTATCCGAGAATTCTCGTTTTGTGGAAAACGAGAATCGGAGAAAAAAAATTTTTTTTTTAATCGGAGAATTCTCGTTTTGTGGAAAACCAGAATCGGAGAAAAAAAATTTTTTTTTCTTTTTATCCGAGAATTCTCGTTGTGTGGAAAACCAGAATCGGAGAAATTTTTTTTTTTTTTTTTTTATCCGAGAATTCTCGTTTTGTGGAAAACCAGAATCGGAGAAATTTTTTTTTCTTTTTTTTCATCCGAGAATTCTCGTTTTCTGGAAAACGAGAATCGGATAAAAAATTTTTTTTTTTTTATCCGAAAATCTCGTTTTGTGGAAAACCAGAATCAGAGAAATTTTTTTTTTTTTTATCCGAGAATTGTCGTTTTGTGGAAAACTCGAATCGGAGAAATTTTTTTTTTTTTTATCCGAGAATTCTCGTTTTGTGGAAAATGAGAATCGGAGAATTTTTTTTTTTTTTGTTTTATCCGAGAATTCTCGTTTTGTGGAAAACCAGAATCGGAGAAATTTTTTTTTTTTTTTATCCGAGAATTGTCGTTTTGTGGAAAACGAGAATCGGAGAAAATTTTTATTTTATTTTTTTTTTTTATCCGAGAATTCTCGTTTTGTGGAAAACCAGAATCGGAGAAATTTTTTTTTTTTTTTATCCGAGAATTCTCGTCTTGTGGAAAACGAGAATCGGATAAAAATTTTTTTTTTTTTATCCGAAAATCTCGGTTTGTGGGAAACCAGAATCGGAGAAATTTTTTTTTTTTTTTTTATCCCAGAATTCTCGTTTTGTGGAAAACTGGAATCGGAGAAATTTTTTTTTTTTTTTATCCGAGAATTCTCGTTTTGTGGAAAACGAGAATCGGAGAAAATTTTTTTTTTCTTTTTATCCGAGAATTCTCGTTTTGTGGAAAACCGGAATCGGAGAAATTTTTTTTTTTTTTTTTTTTTTCCGAGAATTCTCGTTTTGTGGAAAACTGGAATCGGAGAAATTTTTTTTTTTTTTTTATCCGAGAATTCTCGTTTTGTGGAAAACGAGAATCGGAGAAATTTCTTTTTTTTTTTTATCCGAGAATTCGCGTTTTGTGGAAAACCAGAATCGGAGAAAAAAAATCTTTTTTTTTTTTATCCGAGAATTCTCGTTGTGTGGAAAACCAGAATCGGAGAAATTTTTTTTTTTTTTTTTTTTATCCGAGAATTCTCGTTTTGTGGAAAACCAGAATCGGAGAAATTTTTTTTTTTTTTTTTATCCGAGAATTCTCGTTTTGTGGAAAACGAGAATCGGATAAAAAAAAAATTTTGTTAGCCGAAAATCGCGCTTTGTGGAAAACCAGAATCGGAGAAATTTTTTTTTTTTTTTTTATCCGAGAATTCTCGTTTCGTGGAAAACTGGAATCGGAGAAAATTTTTTTTTTTTTTTATCCGAGAATTCTCGTTTTGTGGAAAACGAGAATCGGAGAAATTTTTTTTTTTTTTTATCCGAGAATTCTCGTTTTGTGGAAAACCAGAATCGGAGAAAAAAAAAATTTTTTTTTTTTTATCCGAGAATTCTCGTTTTGTGGAAAACGAGAATCGGAGAAAATTTTTTTTTTTTTTTATCCGAGAATTCTCGTTTTGTGGAACACCAGAATCGGAGAAAAAAAATTTTTTTTTTTTTTATCCGAGAATTCTCGTTTTGTGGAAAACGAGAATCGGAGAGAATCTTTTTTTTTTTTTTTTTTATCCGAGAATTCTCGTTTTGTGGAAAACGAGAATCGGATAAAAAAGAATTTTTTTTATCCGAAAATCGCGCTTTGTGGAAAACCAGAATCGGAGAAATTTTTTTTTTTTTTTTATCCGAGAATTCTCGTTTCGTGGAAAACTGGAATCGGAGAAATTTTTTTTTTTTTTTTATCCGAGAATTCTCGTTTTGTGGAAAACGAGAATCGGAGAAATTTCTTTTTTTTTTTTATCCGAGAATTCGCGTTTTGTGGAAAACCAGAATCGGAGAAAAAAAATCTTTTTTTTTTTTATCCGAGAATTCTCGTTGTGTGGAAAACCAGAATCGGAGAAATTTTTTTTTTTTTTTTTTTATCCGAGAATTCTCGTTTTGTGGAAAACCAGAATCGGAGAAATTTTTTTTTTTTTTTTTATCCGAGAATTCTCGTTTTGTGGAAAACGAGAATCGGATAAAAAAAAATTTTTTTTAGCCGAAAATCGCGCTTTGTGGAAAACCAGAATCGGAGAAATTTTTTTTTTTTTTTTATCCGAGAATTCTCGTTTCGTGGAAAACTGGAATCGGAGAAAATTTTTTTTTTTTTTTATCCGAGAATTCTCGTTTTGTGGAAAACGAGAATCGGAGAAATTTTTTTTTTTTTTATCCGAGAATTCTCGTTTTGTGGAAAACCAGAATCGGAGAAAAAAAAAATTTTTTTTTTTTTATCCGAGAATTCTCGTTTTGTGGAAAACGAGAATCGGAGAAAATTTTTTTTTTTTTTTTATCCGAGAATTCTCGTTTTGTGGAACACCAGAATCGGAGAAAAAAAATTTTTTTTTTTTTTTATCCGAGAATTCTCGTTTTGTGGAAAACGAGAATCGGAGAGAATCTTTTTTTTTTTTTTTTTTTATCCGAGAATTCTCGTTTTGTGGAAAACGAGAATCGGATAAAAAAGAATTTTTTTTATCCGAAAATCGCGCTTTGTGGAAAACCAGAATCGGAGAAATGTTTTTTTTTTTTTTTTTTATCCGAGAAGTCTCGTTTTGTGGAAAACGAGAATCGGAGAAATTTTTTTTTTTTTTTATCCGAGAATTCTCGTTTTCTGGAAAACCAGAATCGGGGAAAATCTTTTTTTTTTTTTATTCCGAGAATTCTCGTTTTGTGGAAAACGAGAATCGGAGAAATTTTTTTTTTTTTTTTTATCCGAGAATTCTCGTTTTGTGGAAAACGAGAATCGGAGAAAAAAAATTTTTTTTTTAATCGGAGAATTCTCGTTTTGTGGAAAACCAGAATCGGAGAAAAAAAATTTTTTTTTCTTTTTATCCGAGAATTCTCGTTGTGTGGAAAACCAGAATCGGAGAATTTTTTTTTTTTTTTTTTTTTATCCGAGAATTCTCGTTTTGTGGAAAACCAGAATCGGAGAAATTTTTTTTTCTTTTTTTTCATCCGAGAATTCTCGTTTTCTGGAAAACGAGAATCGGATAAAAAAAATTTTTTTTTTTATCCGAAAATCTCGTTTTGTGGAAAACCAGAATCAGAGAAATTTTTTTTTTTTTTTATCCGAGAATTGTCGTTTTGTGGAAAACTCGAATCGGAGAAATTTTTTTTTTTTTTTATCCGAGAATTCTCGTTTTGTGGAAAATGAGAATCGGAGAATTTTTTTTTTTTTTGTTTTATCCGAGAATTCTCGTTTTGTGGAAAACCAGAATCGGAGAAATTTTTTTTTTTTTTTATCCGAGAATTGTCGTTTTGTGGAAAACGAGAATCGGAGAAAATTTTTATTTTATTTTTTTTTTTTATCCGAGAATTCTCGTTTTGTGGAAAACCAGAATCGGAGAAATTTTTTTTTTTTTTTTATCCGAGAATTCTCGTCTTGTGGAAAACGAGAATCGGATAAAAATTTTTTTTTTTTATCCGAAAATCTCGGTTTGTGGGAAACCAGAATCGGAGAAATTTTTTTTTTTTTTTTATCCCAGAATTCTCGTTTTGTGGAAAACTGGAATCGGAGAAATTTTTTTTTTTTTTATCCGAGAATTCTCGTTTTGTGGAAAACGAGAATCGGAGAAAATTTTTTTTTTTTTTTTATCCGAGAATTCTCGTTTTGTGGAAAACCGGAATCGGAGAAATTTTTTTTTTTTTTTTTTTTTTCCGAGAATTCTCGTTTTGTGGAAAACTGGAATCGGAGAAATTTTTTTTTTTTTTTTATCCGAGAATTCTCGTTTTGTGGAAAACGAGAATCGGAGAAATTTCTTTTTTTTTTTTATCCGAGAATTCGCGTTTTGTGGAAAACCAGAATCGGAGAAAAAAAATCTTTTTTTTTTTTATCCGAGAATTCTCGTTGTGTGGAAAACCAGAATCGGAGAAATTTTTTTTTTTTTTTTTTTTATCCGAGAATTCTCGTTTTGTGGAAAACCAGAATCGGAGAAATTTTTTTTTTTTTTTTTATCCGAGAATTCTCGTTTTGTGGAAAACGAGAATCGGATAAAAAAAAATTTTTTTTAGCCGAAAATCGCGCTTTGTGGAAAACCAGAATCGGAGAAATTTTTTTTTTTTTTTTTATCCGAGAATTCTCGTTTCGTGGAAAACTGGAATCGGAGAAAATTTTTTTTTTTTTTTATCCGAGAATTCTCGTTTTGTGGAAAACGAGAATCGGAGAAATTTTTTTTTTTTTTATCCGAGAATTCTCGTTTTGTGGAAAACCAGAATCGGAGAAAAAAAAAAATTTTTTTTTTTATCCGAGAATTCTCGTTTTGTGGAAAACGAGAATCGGAGAAAATTTTTTTTTTTTTTTATCCGAGAATTCTCGTTTTGTGGAACACCAGAATCGGAGAAAAAAAATTTTTTTTTTTTTTATCCGAGAATTCTCGTTTTGTGGAAAACGAGAATCGGAGAGAATCTTTTTTTTTTTTTTTTTTTATCCGAGAATTCTCGTTTTGTGGAAAACGAGAATCGGATAAAAAAGAATTTTTTTTATCCGAAAATCGCGCTTTGTGGAAAACCAGAATCGGAGAAATTTTTTTTTTTTTTTTATCCGAGAATTCTCGTTTCGTGGAAAACTGGAATCGGAGAAATTTTTTTTTTTTTTTTATCCGAGAATTCTCGTTTTGTGGAAAACGAGAATCGGAGAAATTTCTTTTTTTTTTTTATCCGAGAATTCGCGTTTTGTGGAAAACCAGAATCGGAGAAAAAAAATCTTTTTTTTTTTTATCCGAGAATTCTCGTTGTGTGGAAAACCAGAATCGGAGAAATTTTTTTTTTTTTTTTTTTTATCCGAGAATTCTCGTTTTGTGGAAAACCAGAATCGGAGAAATTTTTTTTTTTTTTTTATCCGAGAATTCTCGTTTTGTGGAAAACGAGAATCGGATAAAAAAAAATTTTTTTTAGCCGAAAATCGCGCTTTGTGGAAAACCAGAATCGGAGAAATTTTTTTTTTTTTTTTTATCCGAGAATTCTCGTTTCGTGGAAAACTGGAATCGGAGAAAATTTTTTTTTTTTTTATCCGAGAATTCTCGTTTTGTGGAAAACGAGAATCGGAGAAATTTTTTTTTTTTTTTATCCGAGAATTCTCGTTTTGTGGAAAACCAGAATCGGAGAAAAAAAAAATTTTTTTTTTTTTATCCGAGAATTCTCGTTTTGTGGAAAACGAGAATCGGAGAAAATTTTTTTTTTTTTTTTATCCGAGAATTCTCGTTTTGTGGAACACCAGAATCGGAGAAAAAAAATTTTTTTTTTTTTTTATCCGAGAATTCTCGTTTTGTGGAAAACGAGAATCGGAGAGAATCTTTTTTTTTTTTTTTTCTTATCCGAGAATTCTCGTTTTGTGGAAAACGAGAATCGGATAAAAAAGAATTTTTTTTATCCGAAAATCGCGCTTTGTGGAAAACCAGAATCGGAGAAATTTTTTTTTTTTTTTATCCGAGAATTCTCGTTTCGTGGAAAACTGGAATCGGAGAAATTTTTTTTTTTTTTTTATCCGAGAATTCTCGTTTTGTGGAAAACGAGAATCGGAGAAATTTTTTTTTTTTTTATCCGAGAATTCTCGTTTTGTGGAAAACCAGAATCGGAGAAAAAAAAATTTTTTTTTTTTATCCGAGAATTCTCGTTGTGTGGAAAACCAGACTCGGAGAAATTTTTTTTTTTTTTTTTTATCCGAAAATTCTCGTTTTGTGGAATACCAGAATCGGAGAAATTTTTTTTTTTTTTTTTTATCCGAGAATTCTCGTTTTTTGGAAAACGAGAATCGGATAAATTTTTTTTTTTTTTTTATCCGAAAATCTCGTTTTGTGGAAAACCAGAATCGGAGAAATTTTTTTTTTTTTTTTATCCCAGAATTCTCGTTTTGTGGAAAACTGGAATCGGAGAAATTTTTTTTTTTTTTTTATCCGAGAATTCTCGTTTTGTGGAAAACGAGAATCGGAGAAATTTTTTTTTTTTTTTTTTATCCGAGAATTCTCGTTTTGTGGAAAACCAGAATCGGAGAAATTTTTTTTTTTTTTTTTTTTTATCCGAGAATTCTCGTTTTGTGGAAAACCAGAATCGGAGAAATTTTTTTTTTTTTTTTTTATCCGAGAATTCTCGTTGTGTGGAAAACCAGAATCGGAGAGATTTTTTTTTTTTTTTATCCGAGAATTGTCAGGTTTGTGGAAAACCAGAACCGGAGAAAGTTTTTTTTTTTTTTTTTATCCGAGAATTCTCGTGTTATGGAAAACCAGAATCGGAGAAAAAAAATTTTTTTTTTTTTTATCCGAGAATTCTCGTTGTGTGGAAAACCAGAATCGGAGAAATTTTTTTTTTTTTTTTTATCCGAGAATTCTCGTTTTGTGGAAAACCAGAATCGGAGAAATTTTTTTTTTTTTTTTTTTTTATCCGAGAATTCTGGTTTTATGGAAAACGAGAATCGGATAAATTTTTTTTTTTTTTTTCTATCCGAAAATCTCGTTTTGTGGAAAACCTGAATCGGAGAAATTTTTTTTTTTTTTTTTTATCCGAGAATTCTCGTTTTGTGGAAAACTGGAATCGGAGAAATTTTTTTTTTTTTTTTTTTTTATCCGAGAATTCTCGTTTTGTGGAAAACGAGAATCGGAGAAATTTTTTTTTTTTTTTTTTTATCCGAGAATTCTCGTTTTGTGGAAAACGAGAATCGCAGAAATTTTTTTTTTCTTTTTATCCGAGAATTCTCGTTTTGTGGAAAACGAGAAACGGAGAAATTTTTTTTTGTTTTTTTTATCCGAGAGTTCTCAGGTTTGTGGAAAACCAGAATCGGAGAGATTTTTTTTTTTTTTTATCCGAGAATTCTCAGGTTTGTGGAAAACCAGAGTCGGAGAACTTTTTCTTTTTTTTTTTTTCTATTGTCGGAGAATTCTCTTTTTTTGTGGAAAACGAGAATCGGAGAAATTTTTTTTTTTTTTATCCCAGAAATCTCGTTTAATGCAAAACGAGAATCGGAGAAATTTTTTTTTTTTTTTTATCCGAGAATTCTCGTTTTGTGGAAAACGAGAATCGGAGAAATTTTTTTTTGTTTTTTATCCGAGAATTCTCGTTTTGTGGAAAACGAGAATCGGAGAGAAAATTTTTTTTTTTTTTTATCCGAAAATCTCGTTTTGTGGAAAACCAGAATCGGAGAAATTTTTTTGTTCTTTTTTTTTTATCCGAGAATTCTCGTTTTGTGGAAAACTGGAATCGGAGAAATTTTTTTTTTTTTTTTTATCCGAGAATTCTCGTTTTGTGGAAAACGAGAATCGGAGAAATTTCTTTTTTTTTTTTATCCGAGAATTCTCGTTTTGTGGAAAACCAGAATCGGAGAAAAAAATTTTTTTTTTTTTTTTATCCGAGAATTCTCGTTGTGTGGAAAACCAGAATCGGAGAAATTTTTTTTTTTTTTTTTTTTATCCGAGAATTCTCGTTTTGTCGAAAACCAGAGTCGGAGAAATTTTTTTTTTTTTTTTATCCGAGAATTCTCGTTTTGTGGAAAACGAGAATCGGATAAAAAAAAATTTTTTTTATCCGAAAATCGCGCTTTGTGGAAAACCAGATTCGGAGAAATTTTTTTTTTTTTTTATCCGAGAATTCTCGTTTTGTGGAAAACTGGAATCGGAGAAATTTTTTTTTTTTTTTATCCGAGAATTCTCGTTTTGTGGAAAACGAGAATCGGAGAAATTTTTTTTTTTTTTTATCCGAGAATTCTCGTTTTGTGGAAAACCAGAATCGGAGAAAAAAAAATTTTTTTTTTTTTTTTATCCGAGAATTCTCGTTTTGTGGAAAACGAGAATCGGAGAAAATTTTTTTTTTTTTTTTATCGGAGAATTCTCGTTTTGTGGAAAACCAGAATCGGAGAAAAAAAAAATTTTTTTTTTATCCGAGAATTCTCGTTGTGTGGAAAACCAGAATCGGAAAAAATTTTTTTTTTTTTTTTTTTATCCGAGAATTCTCGTTTTGTGGAAAACCAGAATCGGAGAAATTTTTTTTTTTTTTTTTTTAATCCGAGAATTCTCGTTTTGTGGAAAACCAGAATCGGAGAAATTTTTTTTTTTTTTTTTTATCCCAGAATTCTCGTTTTGTGGAAAACTGGAATCGGAGAAATTTTTTTTTTTTTTTATCCGAGAATTCTCGTTTTGTGGAAAACGAGAATCGGAGAAATTTTTTTTTTTTTTTTTTTATCCGAGAATTCTCGTTTTGTGGAAAACCAGAATCGGAGAAATTTTTTTTTTTTTTTTTTTTTTATCCGAGAATTCTCGTTTTGTGGAAAACCAGAATCGGAGAAATTTTTTTTTTTTTTTTTATCCGAGAATTCTCGTTGTGTGGAAAACCAGAATCGGAGAGATTTTTTTTTTTTTTTTATCCGAGAATTGTCAGGTTTGTGGAAAACCAGAACCGGAGAAATTTTTTTTTTTTTTTTTATCCGAGAATTCTCGTTTTATGGAAAACGAGAATCGGATAAAAAAAAATTTTTTTTTCTATCCGAAAATCTCGTTTTGTGGAAAACCTGAATAGGAGAAATTTTTTTTTTTTTTTTTTTATCCGAGAATTCTCGTTTTGTGGAAAACTGGAATCGGAGAAATTTTTTTTTTTTTTTTATCCGAGAATTCTCGTTTTGTGGAAAACGAGAAACGGAGAAAAAAAAATTTTTTTTTTTTTATCGGAGAATTCTCGTTTTGTGGAAAACCAGAATCGGAGAAAAAAAATTTTTTTTTTTTTTTATCCGAGAATTCTCGTTGTGTGGAAAACCAGAATCGGAGAAATTTTTTTTTTTTTTTTTTTTTATCCGAGAATTCTCGTTTTGTGGAAAACCAGAATCGGAGAAATTTTTTTTTTTTTTTTTATCCGAGAATTCTCGTTTTGTGGAAAACGAGAATCGGATAAAAAAAAATTTTTTTTTATCCGAAAATCGCGCTTTGTGGAAAACCAGATTCGGAGAAATTTTTTTTTTTTTTTTATCCGAGAATTCTCGTTTTGTGGAAAACTGGAATCGGAGAAATTTTTTTTTTTTTTTATCCGAGAATTCTCGTTTTGTGGAAAACGAGAATCGGAGAAATTTTTTTTTTTTTTATCCGAGAATTCTCGTTTTGTGGAAAACCAGAATCGGAGAAAAAAAAAATTTTTTTTTTTTTTATCCGAGAATTCTCGTTTTGTGGAAAACGAGAATCGGAGAAAAATTTTTTTTTTTTTTTATCGGAGAATTCTCGTTTTGTGGAAAACCAGAATCGGAGAAAAAAAAATTTTTTTTTTTTATCCGAGAATTCTCGTTGTGTGGAAAATCAGAATCGGAGAAATTTTTTTTTTTTTTTTTTTTTATCCGAGAATTCTCGTTTTGTGGAAAACCAGAATCGGAGAAATTTTTTTTTTTTTTTTTTTTTATCCGAGAATTCTCGTTTTGTGGAAAACCAGAATCGGAGAAATTTTTTTTTTTTTTTTTTTATCCCAGAATTCTCGTTTTGTGGAAAACTGGAATCGGAGAAATTTTTTTTTTTTTTTTTATCCGAGAATTCTCGTTTTGTGGAAAACGAGAATCGGAGAAATTTTTTTTTTTTTTTTTTATCCGAGAATTCTCGTTTTGTGGAAAACCAGAATCGGAGAAATTTTTTTTTTTTTTTTTTTATCCGAGAATTCTCGTTTTGTGGAAAAACCAGAATCGGAGAAATTTTTTTTTTTTTTTTTATCCGAGAATTCTCGTTGTGTGGAAAACCAGAATCGGAGAGATTTTTTTTTTTTTTTTTTATCCGAGAATTGTCAGGTTTGTGGAAAACCAGAACCGGAGAAATTTTTTTTTTTTTTTTTATCCGAGAATTCTCGTTTTATGGAAAACGAGAATCGGATAAAAAAAATTTTTTTTTTTCTATCCGAAAATCTCGTTTTGTGGAAAACCTGAATCGGAGAAATTTTTTTTTTTTTTTTTTTATCCGAGAATTCTCGTTTTGTGGAAAGCTGGAATCGGAGAAATTTTTTTTTTTTTTTTATCCGAGAAATCTCGTTTTGTGGAAAACGAGAATCGGAGAAAAAAAAATTTTTTTTTTTTATCCGAGAATTCTCGTTTTGTGGAAAACCAGAATCGGAGAAATTTTTTTTTTTTTTTTTTTTATCCGAGAATTTTCGATGTCCGGGAAACCAGAATCGGGGAAATTTTTTTTTTTTTTTATTCCGATAATTCTCGTTTTGTGGAAAACGAGAATCGGAGAAATTTTTTTCTTTTTTTTTTTTTTATCCGAGAATTCTCGTTTTGTGGAAAACGAGAATCGGAGAAATTTTTTTTTTTTTTTTATCCGAGAATTCTCGTTTTGTGGAAAACCAGAATCGGGGAAATTTTTTTTTTTTTATCCGAGAATTCTCGTTTTGTGCAAAACGAGAATCGGAGAAATTTTTTTTTTTTTTTATCCGAGAATTCTCGTTTTGTGGAAAACGAGCATCGGAGAAAAAAAATTTTTTTTTTTATCGGAGAATTCTCGTTTTGTGGAAAACCAGAATCGGAGAAAAAAAAATTTTTTTTTTTATCCGAGAATTCTCGTTGTGTGGAAAACCAGAATCGGAGAAATTTTTTTTTTTTTTTTTTTATCCGAGAATTCTCGTTTTCTGGAAAACCAGAATCGGAGAAATTTTTTTTCTTTTTTTTATTCGAGAATTCTCGTTTTGTGGAAAACCAGAATCGGAGAAATTTTTCTTTTTTTTTTTATCCGAGAATTCTCGTTTTGTGGAAAACGAGAATCGGAGAAATTTTTTTTTTTTTTTTTTTTTTATCCGAGAATTCTCGTTTTGTGGAAAACCAGAATCGGGGAAAATTTTTTTTTTTTTTCATTCCGATAATTCTCGTTTTGTGGAAAACGAGAATCGGAGAAATTTTTTTCTTTTTTTTTTTTTTATCCGAGAATTCTCGTTTTGTGGAAAACGAGAATCGGAGAAATTTTTTTTTTTTTTTTTATCCGAGAATTCTCGTTTTGTGGAAAACCAGAACCGGGGAAATTTTTTTTTTTTATCCGAGAATTCTCGTTTTGTGCAAAACGAGAATCGGAGAAATTTTTTTTTTTTTTTTATCCGAGAATTCTCGTTTTGTGGAAAACGAGCATCGGAGAAAAAAAAATTTTTTTTTTTATCGGAGAATTCTCGTTTTGTGGAAAACCAGAATCGGAGAAAAAAAATTTTTTTTTTTTATCCGAGAATTCTCGTTGTGTGGAAAACCAGAATCGGAGAAATTTTTTTTTTTTTTTTTTTAATCCGAGAATTCTCGTTTTCTGGAAAACCAGAATCGGAGAAATTTTTTTTTTTTTTTTTTGTCCGAGAATTCTCGTTTTGTGGAAAACCAGAATCGGAGAAATTTTTTTTTTTTTTTTATTCGAGAATTCTCGTTTTGTGCAAAACGAGAATCGGAGAAATTGTTTTTTTTTTGTTTTTTTTTATCCGAGAGTTCTCGTTTTATGGAAAACGAGAATCGGAGAAATTTTTTTTTTTTTTTTATCCGAGAATTCTCGTTTTATGGAAAACGAGAATCGGATAAATTTTTTTTTTTTTTTTTTATCCGAAAATCCCGTTTTGTGGAATACTTGAATCGGTGAAATTTTTTTTTTTTTTTATCCGAGAATTCTCGTTTCGTGGAAAACTGGAACGGGAGAAATTTTTTTTTTTTTATCCCAGAATTCTCGTTTTGTGGAAAACGAGAATCGGAGAAATTTTTTTTTTTTTTTTTATCCGAGAATTCTCGTTTTGTGGAAAACCAGAATCGGAGGAATTTTTTTTTTTTTTTTTTTTTTATTCGAGAATTCTCGATGTCCGGGAAACCAGAATCGGAGAAATTTTTTTTTTTTTTTATCCGATAATTCTCAGGATTGTGGAAAACGAGAATCGGAGAAATGTTTTTTTTTTTTTTATCCGAGAATTCTCGTTTTGTGGAAAACGAGAATCGGAGAAATTTTTTTTTTTTTTTTTTTATCCGAGAATTCTCGTTTTGTGGAAAACCAGAATCGGGGAAAATCTTTTTTTTTTTTATTCCGAGAATTCTCGTTTTGTGGAAAACGAGAATCGGAGAAATTTTTTTTTTTTTTTTTATCCGAGAATTCTCGTTTTGTGGAAAACGAGAATCGGAGAAAATTTTTTTTTTTTATCGGAGAATTCTCGTTTTGTGGAAAACCAGAATCGGAGAAATTTTTTTTTTTTTTTTTTATCCGAGAATTCTCGTTTTGTGGAAAACCAGAATCGGAGAAATTTTTTTTTTTTTTTTTCATCCGAGAATTCTCGTTTTATGGAAAACGAGAATCGGAGAAATTTTTTTTTTTTTTTTATCCGAGAATTCTCGTTTTATGGAAAACGAGAATCGGATAAATTTTTTTTTTTTTTTTTATCCGAAAATCCCGTTTTGTGGAATACCAGAATCGGTGAAATTTTTTTTTTTTTTTTATCCGAGAATTCTCGTTTTGTGGAAAACGAGAATCGGAGAAATTTTTTTTCTTTTTTTATCCGAGAATTCTCGTTTTGTGGAAAACCAGAATCGGAGGAATTTTTTTTTTTTTTTTTTTTTATTCGAGAATTCTCGATGTCCGGGAAACCAGAATCGGAGAAATTTTTTTTTTTTTTTATCCGAGAATTCTCAGGATTGTGGAAAACGAGAATCGGAGAAATGTTTTTTTTTTTTTTTTTTTATCCGAGAAGTCTCGTTTTGTGGAAAACGAGAATCGGAGAATTTTTTTTTTTTTTTTTTTATCCGAGAATTCTCGTTTTGTGGAAAACCAGAATCGGGGAAAATCTTTTTTTTTTTTTATTCCGAGAATTCTCGTTTTGTGGAAAACGAGAATCGGAGAAATTTTTTTTTTTTTTTTTTTTATCCGAGAATTCTCGTTTTGTGGAAAACGAGAATCGGAGAAATTTTTTTTTTTTTTTATCGGAGAATTCTCGTTTTGTGGAAAACCAGAATCGGAGAAATTTTTTTTTTTTTTTTTTATCCGAGAATTCTCGTTTTGTGGAAAACCAGAATCGGAGAAATTTTTTTTTTTTTTTTTCATCCGAGAATTCTCGTTTTGTGGAAAACGAGAATCGGATAAATTTTTTTTTTTTTTTTATCCGAAAATCTCGTTTTGTGGAAAACCAGAATCGGAGAAATTTTTTTTTTTTTTTATCCGAGAATTGTCGTTTTGTGGAAAACTGGAATCGGAGAAATGTTTTTTTTTTTTTATCCGAGAATTCTCGTTTTGTGGAAAATGAGAATCGGAGAATTTTTTTTTTTTTTGTTTTATCCGAGAATTCTCGTTTTGTGGAAAACCAGAATCGGAGAAATTTTTTTTTTTTTTTTATCCGAGAATTGTCGTTTTGTGGAAAACGAGAATCGGAGAAATTTTTTTTTTTTTATCCGAGAATTCTCGTTTTGTGGAAAACGAGAATCGGAGAAAATCTTTTTTTTTTTATCGGAGAATTCTCGTTTTGTGGAAAACCAGAATCGGAGAAATTTTTTTTTTTTTTTTTTTATCCGAGAATTCTCGTTTTGTGGAAAACCAGAATCGGAGAAATTTTTTTTTTTTTTTTTTCATCCGAGAATTCTCGTTTTGTGGAAAACGAGAATCGGATAAATTTTTTTTTTTTTTTTTTTTTATCCGAGAATTCTCGTTTTATGGAAAACGAGAATCGGAGAAATTTTTTTTTTTTTTTTCTCCGAGAATTCTCGTTTTATGGAAAACGAGAATCGGATAAATTTTTTTTTTTTTTTTTTATCGAAAATCCCGTTTTGTGGAATACCAGAATCGGTGAAATTTTTTTTTTTTTTTTATCCGAGAATTCTCGTTTTGTGGAAAACGAGAATCGGAGAAATTTTTTTTTTTTTTTATCCGAGAATTCTCGTTTTGTGGAAAACCAGAATCGGAGGAATTTTTTTTTTTTTCTTTTTTTATTCGAGAATTCTCGATGTCCGGGAAACCAGAATCGGAGAAATTTTTTTTTTTTTTTATCCGAGAATTCTCAGGATTGTGGAAAACGAGAATCGGAGAAATGTTTTTTTTCTTTTTTTTTATCCGAGAAGTCTCGTTTTGTGGAAAACGAGAATCGGAGAATTTTTTTTTTTTTTTTTATCCGAGAATTCTCGTTTTGTGGAAAACGAGAATCGGAGAAATTTTTTTTTTTTTTTTTTTATCCGAGAATTCTCGTTTTGTGGAAAACCAGAATCGGGGAAAATCTTTTTTTTTTTTATTCCGAGAATTCTCGTTTTGTGGAAAACGAGAATCGGAGAAATTTTTTTTTTTTTTTTTTTTATCCGAGAATTCTCGTTTTGTGGAAAACGAGAATCGGAGAAAATTTTTTTTTTTTTTATCGGAGAATTCTCGTTTTGTGGAAAACCAGAATCGGAGAAATTTTTTTTTTTTTTTTTTTATCCGAGAATTCTCGTTTTGTGGAAAACCAGAATCGGAGAAATTTTTTTTTTTTTTTTTCATCCGAGAATTCTCGTTTTGTGGAAAACGAGAATCGGATAAATATTTTTTTTTTTTTTTTCCCGAAAATCTCGTTTTGTGGAAAACCAGAATCGGAGAAATTTTTTTTTTTTTTTATCCGAGAATTGTCGTTTTGTGGAAAACTGGAATCGGAGAAATTTTTTTTTTTTTTTATCCGAGAATTCTCGTTTTGTGGAAAATGAGAATCGGAGAATTTTTTTTTTTTTGTTTTATCCGAGAATTCTCGTTTTGTGGAAAACCAGAATCGGAGAAATTTTTTTTTTTTTTTTATCCGAGAATTGTCGTTTTGTGGAAAACGAGAATCGGAGAAAATTTTTTTTTTTTTTTATCCGAGAATTCTCGTTGTGTGGAAAACCAGAATCGGAGAAATTTTTTTTTTTTTTTTTTTATCCGAGAATTCTCGTTTTGTGGAAAACCAGAATCGGAGAAATTTTTTTTTTTTTTCATCCGAGAATTCTCGTTTTGTGGAAAACGAGAATCGGATAAATTTTTTTTTTTTTGTATCCGAAAATCTCGTTTTGTGGGAAACCAGAATCGGAGAAATTTTTTTTTTTTTTTATCCCAGAATTCTCGTTTTGTGGAAAACTGGAATCGGAGAAATTTTTTTTTTTTTTTATCCGAGAATTCTCGTTTTGTGGAAAACGAGAATCGGAGAAATTTTTTTTTTTTTTTTTTATCCGAGAATTCTCGTTTTGTGGAAAACCGGAATCGGAGAAATTTTTTTTTTTTTTTTTTTTTATTCGAGAATTCTCGTTTTGTGGAAAACCAGAATCGGAGAATTTTTTTTTTTTTTTTTTTATCCGAGAATTCTCGTTGTGTGGAAAACCAGAATCGGAGAGATTTTTTTTTTTTTTTTTATCCGAGAATTTTTCAGGTTTGTGGAAAACCAGAACCGGAGAAAGTTTTTTTTTTTTTTTTTTTATCCGAGAATTCTCGTGTTATGGAAAACCAGAATCGGAGAAAAAAAAATTTTTTTTCTTTTATCCGAGGATTCTCGTTGTGTGGAAAACCAGAATCGGAGAAATTTTTTTTTTTTTTTTTTATCCGAGAATTCTCGTTTTGTGGAAAACCAGAATCGGAGAAATTTTTTTTTTTTTTTCTTTTTATCCGAGAATTCTCGTCTTATGGAAAACGAGAATCGGATAAATTTTTTTTTTTTTTTCTATCCGAAAATCTCGTTTTGTGGAAAACCTGAATCGGAGAAATTTTTTTTTTTTTTTTATCCGACAATTCTCGTTTTGTGGAAAACTGGAATCGGAGAAATTTTTTTTCTTTTTTTATCCGAGAATTCTCGTTTTGTGGAAAACGAGAATCGGAGAAAAAAAAAATTTTCTAACTTTTTATCGGAGAATTCTCGTTTTGTGGAAAACCAGAATCGGAGAAATTTTTTTTTTTTTTTTTTTATCCGAGAATTTTCGATGTCCGGGAAACCAGAATCGGAGAAATTTTTTTTCTTTTTTTTTTATTCCGATAATTCTCGTTTTGTGGAAAACGAGAATCGGAGAAATTTTTTTTTTTTTTTTTTTTTATCCGAGAATTCTCGTTTTATGGAAAACGAGAATCGGAGAATTTTTTTTTTTTTTTTTTATCCGAGAATTCTCGTTTTGTGGAAAACGAGAAACGGAGAAATTTTTTTTTTTTTTTTTATCCGAGAATTCTCGTTTTGTGGAAAACCAGAATCGGAGAAATTTTTTTTTTTTTTTTTTTTTTATCCGAGAATTCTCGTTTTGTGGAAAACGAGAATCGGAGAAATTTTTTTTTTTTTTTTTTATCCGAGAATTCTCGTTTTGTGGAAAACGAGAATCGCAGAAATTTTTTTTTTCTTTTTATCCGAGAATTCTCGTTTTGTGGAAAACGAGAAACGGAGAAATTTTTTTTTGTTTTTTTTTTTTATCCGAGAATTCTCGTTGTGTGGAAAACCAGAATCGGAGAGATTTTTTTTTTTTTTTTATCCGAGAATTCTCAGGTTTGTGGAAAACCAGAGTCGGAGAAGTTTTTCTTTTTTTTTTTTTCTATTGTCGGAGAATTCTCGTTTTGTGGAAAACGAGAATCGGAGAAATTTTTTTTTTTTTTTTATCCGAGAAATCTCGTTTAATGCAAAACGAGAATCGGAGAAATTTTTTTTTTTTTTTTTATCCGAGAATTCTCGTTTTGTGGAAAACGAGAATCGGAGAAATTTTTTTTTTTTTTATCCGAGAATTCTCGTTTTGTGGAAAAGGAGAATCGGAGAAAAAAAAAATTTTTTTTTTTTATCCGAAAATCTCGTTTTGTGGAAAACCAGAATCGGAGAAATTTTTTTTTTCCTTTTTTTTTTATCCGAGAATTCTCGTTTTGTGGAAAACTGGAATCGGAGAAATTTTTTTTTTTTTTTACATCCGAGAATTCTCGTTTTGTGGAAAACGAGAATCGGAGAAATTTCTTTTTTTTTTTATCCGAGAATTCTCGTTTTGTGGAAAACCAGAATCGGAGAAAAAAAAATTTTTTTTTTTTATCCGAGAATTCTCGTTGTGTGGAAAACCAGAATCGGAGAAATTTTTTTTTTTTTTTTTATCCGAGAATTCTCGTTTTGTGGAAAACCAGAATCGGAGAAATTTTTTTTTTTTTTTCTATCCGAGAATTCTCGTCTTGTGGAAAACGAGAATCGGATAAATTTTTTTTTTTTTTATCCGAAAATCGCGCTTTGTGGAAAACCAGAATCGGAGAAATTTTTTTTTTTTTTATCCGAGAATTCTCGTTTTGTGGAAAACTGGAATTGGAGAAATTTTTTTTTTTTTTTTATCCGAGAATTCTCGTTTTGTGGAAAACGAGAATCGGAGAAATTTTTTTTTTTTTTTATCCGAGAATTCTCGTTTTGTGGAAAACCAGAATCGGAGAAAAAAAAATTTTTTTTTTTTTTATCCGAGAATTCTCGTTTTGTGGAAAACGAGAATCGGAGAAATTTTTTTTTTTTTTTTATCGGAGAATTCTCGTTTTGTGGAAAGCCAGAATCGGAGAAAAAAACAATTTTTTTTTTTTATCCGAGAATTCTCGTTGTGTGGAAAACCAGAATCGGAGAAATTTTTTTTTTTTTTTTTTATCCGAGAATTCTCGTTTTGTGGAAAACCAGAATCGGAGAAATTTTTTTTTTTTTTTTTTATCCGAGAATTCTCGTTTTGTGGAAAACGAGAATCGGATAAATTTTTTTTTTTTTTATCCGAAAATCTCGTTTTGTGGAAAACCAGAATCGGAGAAATTTTTTTTTTTTTTTTATCCCAGAATTCTCGTTTTGTGAAAAACTGGAATCGGAGAAAATTTTTTTTTTTTTTATCCGAGAATTCTCGTTTTGTGGAAAACGAGAATCGGAGAAATTTTTTTTTTTTTTTTTATCTGAGAATTCTCGTTTTGTGGAAAACCAGAATCGGAGAAATTTTTTTTTTTTTTTTTTTTTTATCCGAGAATTCTCGTTTTTTGGAAAACCAGAATCGGAGAAATTTTTTTTTTTTTTTTATCCGAGAATTCTCGTTGTGTGGAAAACCAGAATCGGAGAGATTTTTTTTTTTTTTTTTTTTATCCGAGAATTCTCGTTTTATGGAAAACGAGAATCGGATAAATTTTTTTTTTTTTTCTATCCGAAAATCTCGTTTTGTGGAAAACCTGAATCGGAGAAATTTTTATTTTTTTTTTTTTATCCGAGAATTCTCGTTTTCGTGGAAAACTGGAATCGGAGAAATTTTTTTTTTTTTTTATCCGAGAATTCTCGTTTTGTGGAAAACGAGAATCGGAGAAAAAAAAATTTTTCTAACTTTTTATCGGAGAATTCTCGTTTTGTGGAAAATCAGAATCGGAGAAATTTTTTTTTTTTTTTTTTATCCGAGAATTTTCGATGTCCGGGAAACCAGAATCGGAGAAATTTTTTTTTTTTTTTTTTATTCCGATAATTCTCGTTTTGTGGAAAACCAGAATCGGAGAAATTTTTTTTTTTTTTTTCATCCGAGAATTCTCGTTTTGTGGAAAACGAGAATCGGATAAATTTTTTTTTTTTTTTTTATCCGAAAATCTCGTTTTGTGGAAAACCAGAATCGGAGAAATTTTTTTTTTTTTTTATCCGAGAATTGTCGTTTTGTGGAAAACTGGAATCGGAGAAATTTTTTTTTTTTTTTATCCGAGAATTCTCGTTTTGTGGAAAATGAGAATCGGAGAATTTTTTTTTTTTTTGTTTTATCCGAGAATTCTCGTTTTGTGGAAAACCAGAATCGGAGAAATTTTTTTTTTTTTTTTATCCGAGAATTGTCGTTTTGTGGAAAACGAGAATCGGAGAAAATTTTTTTTTTTTTTTATCCGAGAATTCTCGTTGTGTGGAAAACCAGAATCGGAGAAATTTTTTTTCTTTTTTTTTTTTATCCGAGAATTCTCGTTTTGTGGAAAACGAGAATCGGATAAATTTTTTTTTTTTTTTTATCCGAAAATCTCGTTTTGTGGGAAACCAGAATCGGAGAAATTTTTTTTTTTTTTTATCCCAGAATTCTCGTTTTGTGGAAAACTGGAATCGGAGAAATTTTTTTTTTTTTTTATCCGAGAATTCTCGTTTTGTGGAAAACGAGAATCGGAGAAATTTTTTTTTTTTTTTTTATCCGAGAATTCTCGTTTTGTGGAAAACCGGAATCGGGGAAATTTTTTTTTTTTTTTTTTTTATCCGAGAATTCTCGTTTTGTGGAAAACCAGAATCGGAGAAATTTTTTTTTTTTTTTTTTATCCGAGAATTCTCGTTGTGTGGAAAACCAGAATCGGAGAGATTTTTTTTTTTTTTTTTTATCCGAGAATTTTTCAGGTTTGTGGAAAACCAGAACCGGAGAAAGTTTTTTTTTTTTTTTTTTATCCGAGAATTCTCGTGTTATGGAAAACCAGAATCGGAGAAAAAAAAATTTTTTTTCTTTTATCCGAGGATTCTCGTTGTGTGGAAAACCAGAATCGGAGAAATTTTTTTTTTTTTTTATCCGAGAATTCTCGTTTTGTGGAAAACCAGAATCGGAGAAATTTTTTTTTTTTTTTTTTTTTATCCGAGAATTCTCGTTTTATGGAAAACGAGAATCGGATAAATTTTTTTTTTTTTTCTATCCGAACATCTCGTTTTGTGGAAAACCTGAATCGGAGAAATTTTTTTTTTTTTTTATCCGACAATTCTCGTTTTGTGGAAAACTGGAATCGGAGAAATTTTTTTTTTTTTTTTATCCGAGAATTCTCGTTTTGTGGAAAACGAGAATCGGAGAAAAAAAAATTTTTCTAACTTTTTATCGGAGAATTCTCGTTTTGTGGAAAACGGGAATCGGAGAAATTTTTTTTTTTTTTTTTTATCCGAGAATTTTCGATTTCTGGGAAACCAGAATCGGAGAAATTTTTTTTTTTTTTTTATTCCGATAATTCTCGTTTTGTGGAAAACGAGAATCGGAGAAATTTTTTTTTTTTTTTTTTATCCGAGAATTCTCGTTTTGTGGAAAACGAGGATCGGAGAATTTTTTTTTTTTTTTTTTATCCGAGAATTCTCGTTTTGTGGAAAACGAGAAACGGAGAAATTTTTTTTTTTTTTTTTTTTATCCGAGAATTCTCGTTTTGTGGAAAACCAGAATCGGAGAAATTTTTTTTTTTTTTTTTTTTTATCCGAGAATTCTCGTTTTGTGGAAAACGAGAATCGGACAAATTTTTTTTTTTTTTTTTTTTATCCGAGAATTCTCGTTTTGTGGAAAACGAGAATCGGAGAGATTTTTTTTTTTTTTTTATCCGAGAATTCTCAGGTTTGTGGAAAACCAGAGTCGGAGAACTTTTTCTTTTTTTTTTTTTTCTATTGTCGGAGAATTCTCGTTTTGTGGAAAACGAGAATCGGAGAAATTTTTTTTTTTTTTTTTATCCGAGAAATCTCGTTTTGTGGAAAACGAGAAACGGAGAAATTTTTTTTTGTTTTTTTTTTTTTTATCCGAGAATTCTCGTTGTGTGGAAAACCAGAATCGGAGAGATTTTTTTTTTTTTTTATCCGAGAATTCTCAGGTTTGTGGAAAACCAGAGTCGGAGAACTTTTTCTTTTTTTTTTTTTTCTATTGTCGGAGAATTCTCGTTTTGTGGAAAACGAGAATCGGAGAAATTTTTTTTTTTTTTTATCCGAGAAATCTCGTTTAATGCAAAACGAGAATCGGAGAAATTTTTTTTTTTTTTTCATCCGAGAAATCTCGTTTAATGCAAAACGAGAATCGGAGAAATTTTTTTTTTTTTTTTCATCCGAGAATTCTCGTTTTGTGGAAAACGAGAATCGGAGAAATTTTTTTTTTTTATCCGAGATTTCTCGTTTTGTGGAAAACGAGAATCGGAGAAAAAAAAAATTTTTTTTTTTATCCGAAAATCTCGTTTTGTGGAAAACCAGAATCGGAGAAATTTTTTTTTTCTTTTTTTTTTATCCGAGAATTCTCGTTTTGTGGAAAACTGGAATCGGAGAAATTTTTTTTTTTTTTTTTTATCCGAGAATTCTCGTTTTGTGGAAAACGAGAATCGGAGAAATTTTTTTTTTTTTTTATCCGAGAATTCTCGTTTTGTGGAAAACGAGAATCGGAGAAAAAAAAAATTTTTTTTTTTTATCCGAAAATCTCGTTTTGTGGAAAACCAGAATCGGAGAAATTTTTTTTTTCCTCTTTTTTTTATCCGAGAATTCTCGTTTTGTGGAAAACTGGAATCGGAGAAATTTTTTTTTTTTTTTTTATCCGAGAATTCTCGTTTTGTGGAAAACGAGAATCGGAGAAATTTCTTCTTTTTTTTTATCCGAGAATTCTCGTTTTGTGGAAAACCAGAATCGGAGAAAAAAAAATTTTTTTTTTTTATCCGAGAATTCTCGTTGTGTGGAAAACCAGAATCGGAGAAATTTTTTTTTTTTTTTTTTTATCCGAGAATTCTCGTTTTGTGGAAAACCAGAATCGGAGAAATTTTTTTTTTTTTTTCTATCCGAGAATTCTCGTCTTGTGGAAAACGAGAATCGGATAAAAAAAAATTTTTTTTATCCGAAAATCGCGCTTTGTGGAAAACCAGAATCGGAGAAATTTTTTTTTTTTTTATCCGAGAATTCTCGTTTTGTGGAAAACTGGAATCGGAGAAATTTTTTTTTTTTTTTTATCCGAGAATTCTCGTTTTGTGGAAAACGAGAATCGGAGAAATTTTTTTTTTTTTTTATCCGAGAATTCTCGTTTTGTGGAAAACCAGAATCGGAGAAAAAAAAATTTTTTTTTTTTTTTATCCGAGAATTCTCGTTTTGTGGAAAACGAGAATCGGAGAAAATTTTTTTTTTTTTTATCGGAGAATTCTCGTTTTGTGGAAAGCCAGAATCGGAGAAAAAAAAAATTTTTTTTTTTTATCCGAGAATTCTCGTTGTGTGGAAAACCAGAATCGGAGAAATTTTTTTTTTTTTTTTTATCCGAGAATTCTCGTTTTGTGGAAAACGAGAATCGGATAAATTTTTTTTTTTTTTATCCGAAAATCTCGTTTTGTGGAAAACCAGAATCGGAGAAATTTTTTTTTTTTTTTATCCCAGAATTCTCGTTTTGTGAAAAACTGGAATCGGAGAAATTTTTTTTTTTTTTTATCCGAGAATTCTCGTTTTGTGGAAAACGAGAATCGGAGAAATTTTTTTTTTTTTTTTTTATCTGAGAATTCTCGTTTTGTGGAAAACCAGAATCGGAGAAATTTTTTTTTTTTTTTTTTTTTTATCCGAGAATTCTCGTTTTTTGGAAAACCAGAATCGGAGAAATTTTTTTTTTTTTTTTATCCGAGAATTCTCGTTGTGTGGAAAACCAGAATCGGAGAGATTTTTTTTTTTTTTTTTTTTTATCCGAGAATTCTCGTTTTATGGAAAACGAGAATCGGATAAATTTTTTTTTTTTTTCTATCCGAAAATCTCGTTTTGTGGAAAACCTGAATCGGAGAAATTTTTATTTTTTTTTTTTTATCCGAGAATTCTCGTTTTCGTGGAAAACTGGAATCGGAGAAATTTTTTTTTTTTTTATCCGAGAATTCTCGTTTTGTGGAAAACGAGAATCGGAGAAAAAAAAATTTTTCTAACTTTTTATCGGAGAATTCTCGTTTTGTGGAAAATCAGAATCGGAGAAATTTTTTTTTTTTTTTTTATCCGAGAATTTTCGATGTCCGGGAAACCAGAATCGGAGAAATTTTTTTTTTTTTTTTTATTCCGATAATTCTCGTTTTGTGGAAAACCAGAATCGGAGAAATTTTTTTTTTTTTTTCATCCGAGAATTCTCGTTTTGTGGAAAACGAGAATCGGATAAATTTTTTTTTTTTTTTTTATCCGAAAATCTCGTTTTGTGGAAAACCAGAATCGGAGAAATTTTTTTTTTTTTTTATCCGAGAATTGTCGTTTTGTGGAAAACTGGAATCGGAGAAATTTTTTTTTTTTTTTATCCGAGAATTCTCGTTTTGTGGAAAATGAGAATCGGAGAATTTTTTTTTTTTTTGTTTTATCCGAGAATTCTCGTTTTGTGGAAAACCAGAATCGGAGAAATTTTTTTTTTTTTTTTATCCGAGAATTGTCGTTTTGTGGAAAACGAGAATCGGAGAAAAAATTTTTTTTTTTATCCGAGAATTCTCGTTGTGTGGAAAACCAGAATCGGAGAAATTTTTTTTTTTTTTTTTTTTTATCCGAGAATTCTCGTTTTGTGGAAAACGAGAATCGGATAAATTTTTTTTTTTTTTTTATCCGAAAATCTCGTTTTGTGGGAAACCAGAATCGGAGAAATTTTTTTTTTTTTTTATCCCAGAATTCTCGTTTTGTGGAAAACTGGAATCGGAGAAATTTTTTTTTTTTTTTATCCGAGAATTCTCGTTTTGTGGAAAACGAGAATCGGAGAAATTTTTTTTTTTTTTTTATCCGAGAATTCTCGTTTTGTGGAAAACCGGAATCGGGGAAATTTTTTTTTTTTTTTTTTTTATCCGAGAATTCTCGTTTTGTGGAAAACCAGAATCGGAGAAATTTTTTTTTTTTTTTTTATCCGAGAATTCTCGTTGTGTGGAAAACCAGAATCGGAGAGATTTTTTTTTTTTTTTTTATCCGAGAATTTTTCAGGTTTGTGGAAAACCAGAACCGGAGAAAGTTTTTTTTTTTTTTTTTATCCGAGAATTCTCGTGTTATGGAAAACCAGAATCGGAGAAAAAAAAATTTTTTTTCTTTTATCCGAGGATTCTCGTTGTGTGGAAAACCAGAATCGGAGAAATTTTTTTTTTTTTTTTATCCGAGAATTCTCGTTTTGTGGAAAACCAGAATCGGAGAAATTTTTTTTTTTTTTTTTTTTATCCGAGAATTCTCGTTTTATGGAAAACGAGAATCGGATAAATTTTTTTTTTTTTTCTATCCGAAAATCTCGTTTTGTGGAAAACCTGAATCGGAGAAATTTTTTTTTTTTTTTATCCGACAATTCTCGTTTTGTGGAAAACTGGAATCGGAGAAATTTTTTTTTTTTTTTATCCGAGAATTCTCGTTTTGTGGAAAACGAGAATCGGAGAAAAAAAAAATTTTCTAACTTTTTATCGGAGAATTCTCGTTTTGTGGAAAACCAGAATCGGAGAAATTTTTTTTTTTTTTTTTTTATCCGAGAATTTTCGATTTCCGGGAAACCAGAATCGGAGAAATTTTTTTTTTTTTTTTTATTCCGATAATTCTCGTTTTGTGGAAAACGAGAATCGGAGAAATTTTTTTTTTTTTTTTTATCCGAGAATTCTCGTTTTGTGGAAAACGAGGATCGGAGAATTTTTTTTTTTTTTTTTTTTATCCGAGAATTCTCGTTTTGTGGAAAACGAGAAACGGAGAAATTTTTTTTTTTTTTTTTTTTATCCGAGAATTCTCGTTTTGTGGAAAACCAGAATCGGAGAAAATTTTTTTTTTTTTTTTATCCGAGAATTCTCGTTTTGTGGAAAACGAGAATCGGAGAAATTTTTTTTTTTTTTTTTTTATCCGAGAATTCTCGTTTTGTGGAAAACGAGAATCGGAGAGATTTTTTTTTTTTTTTTATCCGAGAATTCTCAGGTTTGTGGAAAACCAGAGTCGGAGAACTTTTTCTTTTTTTTTTTTTTCTATTGTCGGAGAATTCTCGTTTTGTGGAAAACGAGAATCGGAGAAATTTTTTTTTTTTTTTTTATCCGAGAAATCTCGTTTTGTGGAAAACGAGAAACGGAGAAATTTTTTTTTGTTTTTTTTTTTTTATCCGAGAATTCTCGTTGTGTGGAAAACCAGAATCGGAGAGATTTTTTTTTTTTTTTATCCGAGAATTCTCAGGTTTGTGGAAAACCAGAGTCGGAGAACTTTTTCTTTTTTTTTTTTTTTCTATTGTCGGAGAATTCTCGTTTTGTTGAAAACGAGAATCGGAGAAATTTTTTTTTTTTTTTTATCCGAGAAATCTCGTTTAATGCAAAACGAGAATCGGAGAAATTTTTTTTTTTTTTTTTCATCCGAGAATTCTCGTTTTGTGGAAAACGAGAATCGGAGAAAAAAAAAATTTTTTTTTTTTATCCGAAAATCTCGTTTTGTGGAAAACCAGAATCGGAGAAATTTTTTTTTTCTTTTTTTTTTATCCGAGAATTCTCGTTTTGTGGAAAACTGGAATCGGAGAAATTTTTTTTTTTTTTTTTTATCCGAGAATTCTCGTTTTGTGGAAAACGAGAATCGGAGAAATTTCTTTTTTTTTTTTATCCGAGAATTCTCGTTTTGTGGAAAACCAGAATCGGAGAAAAAAAAATTTTTTTTTTTTATCCGAGAATTCTCGTTGTGTGGAAAACCAGAATCGGAGAAATTTTTTTTTTTTTTTTTTTTTATCCGAGAATTCTCGTTTTGTGGAAAACCAGAATCGGAGAAATTTTTTTTTTTTTTTATCCGAGAATTCTCGTCTTGTGGAAAACGAGAATCGGATAAAAAAAATTTTTTTTTATCCGAAAATCGCGCTTTGTGGAAAACCAGAATCGGAGAAATTTTTTTTTTTTTTTTATCCGAGAATTCTCGTTTTGTGGAAAACTGGAATCGGAGAAATTTTTTTTTTTTTTTATCCCAGAATTCTCGTTTTGTGGAAAACGAGAATCGGAGAAATTTTTTTTTTTTTTATCGGAGAATTCTCGTTTTGTGGAAAGCCAGAATCGGAGAAAAAAAAATTTTTTTTTTTTTTTATCCGAGAATTCTCGTTTTGTGGAAAACGAGAATCGGAGAAAAAATTTTTTTTTTTATCGGAGAATTCTCGTTTTGTGGAAAGCCGGAATCGGAGAAAAAAAAAATTTTTTTTTTTATCCGAGAATTCTCGTTGTGTGGAAAACCAGAATCGGAGAAATTTTTTTTTTTTTTTTTATCCGAGAATTCTCGTTTTGTGGAAAACCAGAATCGGAGAAATTTTTTTTTTTTTTTTATCCGAGAATTCTCGTTTTGTGGAAAACGAGAATCGGATAAATTTTTTTTTTTTTATCCGAAAATCTCGTTTTGTGGAAAACCAGAATCGGAGAAATTTTTTTTTTTTTTATCCGAGAATTCTCGTTTTGTGGAAAACGAGAATCGGAGAAATTTTTTTTTTTTTATCTGAAAATTCTCGTTTTGTGGAAAACCAGAATCCGAGAAATTTTTTTTTTTTTTTTTTTTATCCGAGAATTCTCGTTTTTTGGAAAACCAGAATCGGAGAAATTTTTTTTTTTTTTTATCCGAGAATTCTCGTTGTGTGGAAAACCAGAATCGGAGAGATTTTTTTTTTTTTTTTTTTTTTATCCGAGAATTCTCGTTTTATGGAAAACGAGAATCGGATAAATTTTTTTTTTTTTTCTATCCGAAAATCTCGTTTTGTGGAAAACCTGAATCGGAGAAATTTTTATTTTTTTTTTTTTATCCGAGAATTCTCGTTTTCGTTGAAAACTGGAATCGGAGAAATTTTTTTTTTTTTTTTATCCGAGAATTCTCGTTTTGTGGAAAACGAGAATCGGAGAAAAAAATTTTTTTCTAACTTTTTATCGGAGAATTCTCGTTTTGTGGAAAACCAGAATCGGAGAAATTTTTTTTTTTTTTTTTTTTATCCGAGAATTTTCGATGTCCGGGAAACCAGAATCGGAGAAATTTTTTTTTTTTTTTTTATTCCGATAATTCTCGTTTTGTGGAAAACGAGAATCGGAGAAGTTTTTTTCTTTTTTTTTTTTTTATCCGAGAATTCTCGTTTTGTCGAAAACGAGAATCGGAGAAATTTTTTTTTTTTTTTTTATCCGAGAATTCTCGTTTTGTGGAAAACGAGCATCGGAGAAAAAAAATTTTTTTTTTTTATCGGAGAATTCTCGTTTTGTGGAAAACCAGAATCGGAGAAAAAAAATTTTTTTTTTTTTATCCGAGAATTCTGGTTGTGTGGAAAACCAGAATCGGAGAAATTTTTTTTTTTTTTTTTATCCGAGAATTCTCGTTTTCTGGAAAACCAGAATCGGAGAAATTTTTTTTTTTTTTTTTTATCCGAGAATTCTCGTTTTGTGGAAAACCAGAATCGGAGAAATTTTTTTTTTTTTTTTATCCGAGAATTCTCGTTTTGTGCAAAACGAGAATCGGAGAAATTTTTTTTTTTTTTTTTTATCCGAGAATTCTCGTTTTATGGAAAACGAGAATCGGAGAAATTTTTTTTTTTTTTTTTTATCCGAGAATTCTCGTTTTATGGAAAACGAGAATCGGATAAATTTTTTTTTTTTTTTATCCGAAAATCCCGTTTTGTGGAAAACCAGAATCGGTGAAATTTTTTTTTTTTTTTATCCGAGAATTCTCGTTTTGTGGAAAACTGGAACGGGAGAAATTCTTTTTTTTTTTATCCGAGAATTCTCGTTTTGTGGAAAACGAGAATCGGAGAAATTTTTTTTTTTTTTTTTCCGAGAATTCTCGTTTTGTGGAAAACCAGAATCGGAGGAATTTTTTTTGTTTTTTTTTTTATTCGAGAATTCTCGATGTCCGGGAAACCAGAATCGGAGAAATTTTTTTTTTTTTTTTTATCCGAGAATTCTCAGGATTGTGGAAAACGAGAATCGGAGAAATGTTTTTTTTTTTTTTTTTATCCGAGAAGTCTCGTTTCGTGGAAAACGAGAATCGGAGAAATTTTTTTTTTTTTTTTTTATCCGAGAATTCTCGTTTTGTGGAAAACGAGAATCGGAGAAATTTTTTCTTTTTTTTTTTTTTTATCCGAGAATTCTCGTTTTGTGGAAAACCAGAATCGGGGAAAATTTTTTTTTTTTTTATTCCGAGAATTCTCGTTTTGTGGAAAACGAGAAACGGAGAAATTTTTTTTTTTTTTTTTTATCCGAGAATTCTCGTTCTGTGGAAAACGGGAATCGGAGAAAAAAAATTTTTTTTTATCGGAGAATTCTCGTTTTGTGGAAAACCAGAATCGGAGAAAAAAAAATTTTTTTTCTTTTTATCCGAGAACTCTCGTTGTGTGGAAAACCAGAATCGGAGAAATTTTTTTTTTTTTTTTCATCCGAGAATTCTCGTTTTGTGGAAAACGAGAATCGGATAAAAAAAATTTTTTTTTATCCGAAAATCTCGTTTTGTGGAAAACCAGAATCGGAGAAATTTTTTTTTTTTTTTATCCGAGAATTGTCGTTTTGTGGAAAACTGGAATCGGAGAAAGTTTTTTTTTTTTATCCGAGAATTCTCGTTTTGTGGAAAATGAGGATCGGAGAATTTTTTTTTTTTTTTTTATCCGAGAATTCTCGTTTTGTGGAAAACCAGAATCGGAGAAATTTTTTTTTTTTTTTATCCGAGAATTCTCGTTTTGTGGAAAACGAGAATCGGAGAAATTTTTTTTTTTTTTTTTTATCCGAGAATTCTCGTTTTGTGGAAAACGAGAATCGGAGAAATTTTTTTTTTTTTTTTTATCCGAGAATTCTCGTTTTGTGGAAAACGAGAAACGGAGAAATTTTTTTTTGTTTTTTTTTTTTTTATCCGAGAATTCTCGTTTTGTGGAAAACCAGAATCGGAGAAATTTTTTTTTTTTTTTATCCGAGAATTCTCGTTGTGTGGAAAACCAGAATCGGAGAGATTTTTGTTTTTTTTTTTTCTATCCGAGAATTCTCAGGTTTGTGGAAAACCAGAATCGGCGAAATTTTTTTTTTTTTTTATCCGAGGATTCTCGTGTTATGGAAAACCAGAATCGGAGAAAAAAAATTTTTTTTTTTTTATCCGAGAATTCTCGTTGTGTGGAAAACCAGAATCGGAGAAATTTTTTTTTTTTTTTTTTTATCCGAGAATTCTCGTTTTTATGGAAAACCGGAATCGGAGAAATTTTTTTTTTTTTTTTTATCCGAGAATTCTCGTTTTGTGGATAAAAAGAATCGGATAAAAAAAAATCTTTTTTTATCCGAAAATCGCGTTTTGTGGAAAACCAGAATCGGAGAAATTTTTTTTTTTTTTTTTCTTAACCGAGAATTCTCGTTTTGTGGAAAACTGGATCGAAGAAATTTTTATTTTTTTTATCCGAGAATTCTCGTTTTGTGGAAAACGAGAATCGGAGAAATTTTTTTTTTTTTTTTTTTATCCGAGAATTCTCGTTTTGTGGAAAACCAGAATCGGAGAAAAAAAATTTTTTTTCTTTTTTTTTATCCGAGAATTCTCGTTTTGTGGAAAACGAGAATCGGAGAAAATTTTTTTTTTTATCGGAGAATTCTCGTTTTGTGGAAAACCAGAATCGGAGAAAAAAAATTTATTTTTTTTATCCGAGAATTCTCGTTGTGTGGAACACGAGAAAGAGAGAAATTCTTTTTTTGTTTTTTTTTTTTATCCGAGAATTCTCGTTTCGTGGAAAACCAGAATCGGAGAAATTTTTTTTTTTTTTTTATCCGAGAATTCTCGTTGTGTGGAAAACCAGAATCGGAGAGATTTTTTTTTTTTTTTTTATCCGAGAATTCTCGTTTTGTGCAAATTGAGAATCGGAGAAATTTTTTTTTTTTTTTTTTTATCCGAGAATTCTCGTTTTATCGAAAACGAGAATCGGAGAAATTTTTTTTTTTTATCCGAGAATTCTCGTTTTATGGAAAACGAGAATCGGATAAATTTTTTTTTTTTTTTTTTATCCGAGAATTCTCGTTTTGTGCAAAACGAGAATCGGAGAAATTTTTTTTTTTTTTTTATCCGAGAATTCTCGTTTTATGGAAAACGAGAATCGGAGAAATTTTTTTTTTTTTTTATCCGAGAATTCTCGTTTTATGGAAAACGAGAATCGGATAAATTTTTTTTTTTTTTTTATCCGAAAATCTCGTTTTGTGGAAAACCAGAATCGGAGAAATTTTTTTTTTTTTTTTTATCCGAGAATTCTCGTTTTGTGGAAAACTGGAATGGGAGAAATTTTTTTTTTTTTTTATCCGAGAATTCTCGTTTTGTGGAAAACGAGAATCGGAGAAATTTTTTTTTTTTTTATCCGAGAATTCTCGTTTTGTGGAAAACCAGAATCGGAGGAATTTTTTTTTTTTTTTTTTTTTTATTCGAGAATTCTCGATGTCCGGGAAACCAGAATCGGAGAAATTTTTTTTTCTTTTTTTTTTATCCGAGAATTCTCAGGTTTGTGGAAAACGAGAATCGGAGAAATTTTTTTTTTTTTTTTTTATCCGAGAATTCTCGTTCTCCGGAAAACTCGAATCGGGGAAATTTTTTTTTTTTTGGTTATTCCGAGAATTCTCGTTTTGTGGAAAACGAGAATCGGAGAAATTTTTTTTTTTTTTTTTTATCCGAGAATTCTCGTTTTGTGGAAAACGAGAATCGGAGAAAAAAAATTTTTTTTTATCGGAGAATTCTCGTTTTGTGGAAAACCAGAATCGGAGAAAAAAATTTTTTTTTTTTTTTTATCCGAGAATTCTCGTTGTGTGGAAAACCAGAATCGGAGAAAATTTTTTTTTTTTTTATCCGAGAATTCTCTTTTTGTGGAAAACCAGAATCGGAGAAATTTTTTTTTTTTTTTTTTTTCATCCGAGAATTCTCGTTTTGTGGAAAACGAGAATCGGATAAATATTTTTTTTTTTTATCCGAAAATCTCGTTTTGTGGAAAACCAGAATCGGAGAAATTTTTTTTTTTTTTTATCCGAGAATTCTCGTTTTGTGGAAAACTGGAATCGGAGAAATTTTTTTTTTTTTATCCGAGAATTCTCGTTTTGTGGAAAACGAGAATCGGGAAAATTTTTTTTTTTTTTTTATCCGAGAATTCTCGTTGTGTGGAAAACCAGAATCGGAGAAATTTTTTTTTTTTTTTATCCGAGAATTCTCGTTTTGTGGAAAACGAGAATCGGACAAATTTTTTTTTTTTTTTTTTATCCGAGAATTCTCGTTTTGTGGAAAACGAGAATCGGAGAAATTTTTTTTTTTTTTTTATCCAAGAATTCTCGTTTTGTGGAAAACGAGAAACGGAGAAATTTTTTTCTGTTTTTTTTTTTTTTTATCCGAGAATTCTCGTTTTGTGGAAAACCAGAATCGGAGAAATTTTTTTTTTTTTTTTTATCCGAGAATTCTCGTTGTGTGCAAAACCAGAATCGGAGAGATTTTTTTTTTTTTTCTATCCGAGAATTCTCAGGTTTGTGGAAAACCAGAATCGGGGAAATTTTTTTTTTTTTTTTATCCGAGGATTCTCGTGTTATGGAAAACCAGAATCGGAGAAAAAAAAATTTTTTTTGGTTTATCCGAGAATTCTCGTTGTGTGGAAAACCGGAATCGGAGAAATTTTTTTTTTTTTTTTTTTTTATCCGAGAATTCTCGTTTTGTGGAAAACCAGAATCGGAGGAATTTTTTTTTTTTTTTTTTTTTTATTCGAGAATTCTCGATGTCCGGGAAACCAGAATCGGAGAAATTTTTTTTTCTTTTTTTTTTATCCGAGAATTCTCAGGTTTGTGGAAAACGAGAATCGGAGAAATTTTTTTTTTTTTTTTTTATCCGAGAATTCTCGTTCTCCGGAAAACTCGAATCGGGGAAATTTTTTTTTTTTTGGTTATTCCGAGAATTCTCGTTTTGTGGAAAACGAGAATCGGAGAAATTTTTTTTTTTTTTTTTATCCGAGAATTCTCGTTTTGTGGAAAACGAGAATCGGAGAAAAAAAATTTTTTTTTATCGGAGAATTCTCGTTTTGTGGAAAACCAGAATCGGAGAAAAAAATTTTTTTTTTTTTTTTATCCGAGAATTCTCGTTGTGTGGAAAACCAGAATCGGAGAAAATTTTTTTTTTTTTTATCCGAGAATTCTCTTTTTGTGGAAAACCAGAATCGGAGAAATTTTTTTTTTTTTTTTTTTTCATCCGAGAATTCTCGTTTTGTGGAAAACGAGAATCGGATAAATATTTTTTTTTTTTATCCGAAAATCTCGTTTTGTGGAAAACCAGAATCGGAGAAATTTTTTTTTTTTTTTATCCGAGAATTCTCGTTTTGTGGAAAACTGGAATCGGAGAAATTTTTTTTTTTTTATCCGAGAATTCTCGTTTTGTGGAAAACGAGAATCGGGAAAATTTTTTTTTTTTTTTTATCCGAGAATTCTCGTTGTGTGGAAAACCAGAATCGGAGAAATTTTTTTTTTTTTTTATCCGAGAATTCTCGTTTTGTGGAAAACGAGAATCGGACAAATTTTTTTTTTTTTTTTTTATCCGAGAATTCTCGTTTTGTGGAAAACGAGAATCGGAGAAATTTTTTTTTTTTTTTTATCCAAGAATTCTCGTTTTGTGGAAAACGAGAAACGGAGAAATTTTTTTCTGTTTTTTTTTTTTTTTATCCGAGAATTCTCGTTTTGTGGAAAACCAGAATCGGAGAAATTTTTTTTTTTTTTTTTATCCGAGAATTCTCGTTGTGTGCAAAACCAGAATCGGAGAGATTTTTTTTTTTTTTCTATCCGAGAATTCTCAGGTTTGTGGAAAACCAGAATCGGGGAAATTTTTTTTTTTTTTTTATCCGAGGATTCTCGTGTTATGGAAAACCAGAATCGGAGAAAAAAAAATTTTTTTTGGTTTATCCGAGAATTCTCGTTGTGTGGAAAACCGGAATCGGAGAAATTTTTTTTTTTTTTTTTTTTTATCCGAGAATTCTCGTTTTGTGGAAAACCAGAATCGGAGGAATTTTTTTTTTTTTTTTTTTTTTATTCGAGAATTCTCGATGTCCGGGAAACCAGAATCGGAGAAATTTTTTTTTCTTTTTTTTTTATCCGAGAATTCTCAGGTTTGTGGAAAACGAGAATCGGAGAAATTTTTTTTTTTTTTTTTTATCCGAGAATTCTCGTTCTCCGGAAAACTCGAATCGGGGAAATTTTTTTTTTTTTGGTTATTCCGAGAATTCTCGTTTTGTGGAAAACGAGAATCGGAGAAATTTTTTTTTTTTTTTTTATCCGAGAATTCTCGTTTTGTGGAAAACGAGAATCGGAGAAAAAAAATTTTTTTTTATCGGAGAATTCTCGTTTTGTGGAAAACCAGAATCGGAGAAAAAAATTTTTTTTTTTTTTTTATCCGAGAATTCTCGTTGTGTGGAAAACCAGAATCGGAGAAAATTTTTTTTTTTTTTATCCGAGAATTCTCTTTTTGTGGAAAACCAGAATCGGAGAAATTTTTTTTTTTTTTTTTTTTCATCCGAGAATTCTCGTTTTGTGGAAAACGAGAATCGGATAAATATTTTTTTTTTTTATCCGAAAATCTCGTTTTGTGGAAAACCAGAATCGGAGAAATTTTTTTTTTTTTTTATCCGAGAATTCTCGTTTTGTGGAAAACTGGAATCGGAGAAATTTTTTTTTTTTTATCCGAGAATTCTCGTTTTGTGGAAAACGAGAATCGGGAAAATTTTTTTTTTTTTTTTATCCGAGAATTCTCGTTGTGTGGAAAACCAGAATCGGAGAAATTTTTTTTTTTTTTTATCCGAGAATTCTCGTTTTGTGGAAAACGAGAATCGGACAAATTTTTTTTTTTTTTTTTTATCCGAGAATTCTCGTTTTGTGGAAAACGAGAATCGGAGAAATTTTTTTTTTTTTTTTATCCAAGAATTCTCGTTTTGTGGAAAACGAGAAACGGAGAAATTTTTTTCTGTTTTTTTTTTTTTTTATCCGAGAATTCTCGTTTTGTGGAAAACCAGAATCGGAGAAATTTTTTTTTTTTTTTTTATCCGAGAATTCTCGTTGTGTGCAAAACCAGAATCGGAGAGATTTTTTTTTTTTTTCTATCCGAGAATTCTCAGGTTTGTGGAAAACCAGAATCGGGGAAATTTTTTTTTTTTTTTTATCCGAGGATTCTCGTGTTATGGAAAACCAGAATCGGAGAAAAAAAAATTTTTTTTGGTTTATCCGAGAATTCTCGTTGTGTGGAAAACCGGAATCGGAGAAATTTTTTTTTTTTTTTTTTTTTATCCGAGAATTCTCGTTTTGTGGAAAACGAGAATCGGATAAAAAAAATTTTTTTTTTTATCCGAAAATCGCGTTTTGTGGAAAACCAGAATCGGAGAAATTTTTTTTTTTTTTTTTTTAACCGAGAATTCTCGTTTTGTGGAAAACTGGAATCGGAGAAATCTTTTTTTTTTTAATCCGAGAATTCTCGTTTTGTGGAAAACGAGAATCGGAGAAATTTTTTTTTTTTTGTTTTTTATCCGAGAATTCTCGTTTTGTGGAAAACCAGAATCGGAGAAAAAAAATTTTTTTTTTTTTTATCCGAGAATTCTCGTTTTGTGGAAAACGAGAATCGGAGAAAATTTTTTTTTTTTTTTTATCGGAGAATTCTCGTTTTGTCGAAAACCAGAATCGGAGAAAAAAAATTTTTTTTTTTTTTATCCGAGAATTCTCGTTGTGTGGAAAACGAGAAACGGAGAAAATTTTTTTTGTTTTTTTTTTTTTTTATCCGAGAATTCTCGTTTTGTGGAAAACCAGAATCGGAGAAATTTTTTTTTTTTTTCTATCCGAGAATTCTCAGGTTTGTGGAAAACCAGAATCGGGGAAATTTTTTTTTTTTTTTTTTATCCGAGAATTCTCGTGTTATGGAAAACCAGAATCGGAGAAAAAAAATTTTTTTTTTTTTATTCGAGAATTCTCGTTGTGTGGAAAACCAGAATCGGAGAAATTTTGTTTTTTTTTTTTTTATCCGAGAATTCTCGTTTTGTGGAAAACGGGAACCGGAGAAATTTTTTTTTTTTTTTTTTTCATCCGAGAATTCTCGTTTTGTGGAAAACGAGAATCGGATAAAAAAAATTTTTTTTTTTTTATCCAAAAATCGCGTTTTGTGGAAAACCAGAATCGGAGAAATTTTTTTTTTTTTTTTTAACCGAGAATTCTCGTTTTGTGGAAAACTGGAATCGGAGAAATTTTTTTTTTTTTTATCCGAGAATTCTCGTTTTGTGGAAAACGAGAATCGGGAAAATTTTTTTTTTTTTTTTTATCCGAGAATTCTCGTTTTGTGGAAAACCAGAATCGGAGAAATTTTTTTTTTTTTTTTATCCGAGAATTCTCGTTTTGTGGAAAACGAGAATCGGACAAATTTTTTTTTTTTTTTTTATCCGAGAATTCTCGTTTTGTGGAAAACGAGAATCGGAGAAATTTTTTTTTTTTTTTTATCCAAGAATTCTCGTTTTGTGGAAAACGAGAAACGGAGAAATTTTTTTTTGTTTTTTTTTTTTTTTATCCGAGAATTCTCGTTTTGTGGAAAACCAGAATCGGAGAAATTTTTTTTTTTTTTTATCCGAGAATTCTCGTTGTGTGCAAAACCAGAATCGGAGAGATTTTTTTTTTTTTTCTATCCGAGAATTCTCAGGTTTGTGGAAAACCAGAATCGGGGAAATTTTTTTTTTTTTTTTTATCCGAGGATTCTCGTGTTATGGAAAACCAGAATCGGAGAAAAAAAAATTTTTTTTGGTTTATCCGAGAATTCTCGTTGTGTGGAAAACCGGAATCGGAGAAATTTTTTTTTTTTTTTTTTTTTATCCGAGAATTCTCGTTTTGTGGAAAACGAGAATCGGATAAAAAAAATTTTTTTTTTTTATCCGAAAATCGCGTTTTGTGGAAAACCAGAATCGGATAAATTTTTTTTTTTTTTTTTTAACCGAGAATTCTCGTTTTGTGGAAAACTGGAATCGGAGAAATTTTTTTTTTTTAATCCGAGAATTCTCGTTTTGTGGAAAACGAGAATCGGAGAAATTTTTTTTTTTTTGTTTTTTATCCGAGAATTCTCGTTTTGTGGAAAACCAGAATCGGAGAAAAAAAATTTTTTTTTTTTTTTATCCGAGAATTCTCGTTTTGTGGAAAACGAGAATCGGAGAAAATTTTTTTTTTTTTTTTATCGGAGAATTCTCGTTTTGTCGAAAACCAGAATCGGAGAAAAAAAAATTTTTTTTTTTTTATCCGAGAATTCTCGTTGTGTGGAAAACGAGAAACGGAGAAATTTTTTTTTGTTTTTTTTTTTTTTTATCCGAGAATTCTCGTTTTGTGGAAAACCAGAATCGGAGAAATTTTTTTTTTTTTTTCTATCCGAGAATTCTCAGGTTTGTGGAAAACCAGAATCGGGGAAATTTTTTTTTTTTTTTTTTATCCGAGAATTCTTGTGTTATGGAAAACCAGAATCGGAGAAAAAAAATTTTTTTTTTTTTATCCGAGAATTCTCGTTGTGTGGAAAACCAGAATCGGAGAAATTTTGTTTTTTTTTTTTTTTATCCGAGAATTCTCGTTTTGTGGAAAACGGGAACCGGAGAAATTTTTTTTTTTTTTTTTTCATCCGAGAATTCTCGTTTTGTGGAAAACGAGAATCGGATAAAAAAATTTTTTTTTTTTTTATCCAAAAATCGCGTTTTGTGGAAAACCAGAATCGGAGAAATTTTTTTTTTTTTTTTTTTAACCGAGAATTCTCGTTTTGTGGAAAACTGGAATCGGAGAAATTTTTTTTTTTTTTTATCCGAGAATTCTCGTTTTGTGGAAAACGAGAATCGGAGAAATTTTTTTTTTTTTTTTTTATCCGAGAATTCTCGTTTTGTGGAAAACCAGAATCGGAGAAAAATTTTTTTTTTTTTTATCCGAGAATTCTCGTTTTGTGGAAAACGAGAATCGGAGAAAAAAAAATTTTTTTTTTATCGGAGAATTCTCGTTTTGTGGAAAACCAGAATCGGAGAAAAAATTTTTTCTTTTTTTTTATCCGAGAATTCTCGTTGTGTGGAAAACGAGAAACGGAGAAATTTTTTTTTGTTTTTTTTTTTTATCCGAGAATTCTCGTTTTGTGGAAAACCAGAATCGGAAAATTTTTTTTTTTTTTTTTTATCCGAGAATTCTCGTTGTGTGGAAAACCAGAATCGGAGAAATTATTTTTTTTTTTTTTCTATCCGAGAATTCTCGTTTTGTCGAAAACCGGAATCGGAGAAATTTTTTTTTTTTTTTTTTTATCCGAGAATTCTCAGGTTTGTGGAAAACCAGAATCGGGGAAAATTTTTTTTTTTTTCTTATCCGAGAATTCTCGTGTTATGGAAAACCAGAATCGGAGAAAAAAAATTTTTTTTTTTTTTATCCGAGAATTCTCGTTGTGTGGAAAACCAGAATCGGAGAAATTTTTTTTTTTTTTTCTATCCGAGAATTCTCGTTTTGTGGAAAACCGGAATCGGAGAAATTTTTTTTTTTTTTTTTTTATCCGAGAATTCTCGTGTTATGGAAAACCAGAATCGGAGAAAAAAAAAATTTTTTTTTTTATCCGAGAATTCTCGTTGTGTGGAAAACCAGAATCGGAGAAATTTTTTTTTTTTTTTTATCCGAGAATTCTCGTTTTGTGGAAAACCAGAATCGGAGAAATTTTTGTTTTTTTTTTTTTATCCGAGAATTCTCGTTTTATGGAAAACGAGAATCGGATAAATTTTTTTTTTTTTCTATCCGAAAATCTCGTTTTGTGGAAAACCTGAATCGGAGAAATTTTTTTTTTTTTTTTATCCGAGAATTCTCGTTTTGTGGAAAACTGGAATCGGAGAAATTTTTTTTTTTTTATCCGAGAATTCTCGTTTTGTGGAAATTGAGAATCGGAGAAAAAAAAATTTTTTTTTTTTTTTATCCAAGAATTCTCGTTTTGTGGAAAACGAGAAACGGAGAAATTTTTTTTTGTTTTTTTTTTTTTTTATCCGAGAATTCTCGTTTTGTGGAAAACCAGAATCGGAGAAATTTCTTTTTTTTTTTTTATCCGAGAATTCTCGTTGTGTGCAAAACCAGAATCGGAGAGATTTTTTTTTTTTTTTCTATCCGAGAATTCTCAGGTTTGTGGAAAACCAGAATCGGGGAAATTTTTTTTTTTTTTTTTATCCGAGGATTCTCGTGTTATGGAAAACCAGAATCGGAGAAAAAAAAATTTTTTTTGGTTTATCCGAGAATTCTCGTTGTGTGGAAAACCGGAATCGGAGAAATTTTTTTTTTTTTTTTATCCGAGAATTCTCGTTTTGTGGAAAACGAGAATCGGATAAAAAAAATTTTTTTTTTTTTATCCGAAAATCGCGTTTTGTGGAAAACCAGAATCGGATAAATTTTTTTTTTTTTCTTTAACCGAGAATTCTCGTTTTGTGGAAAACTGGAATCGGAGAAATTTTTTTTTTTTTTATCCGAGAATTCTCGTTTTGTGGAAAACGAGAATCGGAGAAATTTTTTTTTTTTTGTTTTTTATCCGAGAATTCTCGTTTTGTGGAAAACCAGAATCGGAGAAAAAAATTTTTTTTTTTTTTTTATCCGAGAATTCTCGTTTTGTGGAAAACGAGAATCGGAGAAAATTTTTTTTTTTTTTTTTATCGGAGAATTCTCGTTTTGTCGAAAACCAGAATCGGAGAAAAAAAATTTTTTTTTTTTTTATCCGAGAATTCTCGTTGTGTGGAAAACGAGAAACGGAGAAATTTTTTTTTGTTTTTTTTTTTTTTTATCCGAGAATTGTCGTTTTGTGGAAAACCAGAATCGGAGAAATTTTTTTTTTTTTTTCTATCCGAGAATTCTCAGGTTTGTGGAAAACCAGAATCGGGGAAATTTTTTTTTTTGTTTTTTATCCGAGAATTCTCGTGTTATGGAAAACCAGAATCGGAGAAAAAAAATTTTTTTTTTTTTATCCGAGAATTCTCGTTGTGTGGAAAACCAGAATCGGAGAAATTTTGTTTTTTTTTTTTTTATCCGAGAATTCTCGTTTTGTGGAAAACGGGAATCGGAGAAATTTTTTTTTTTTTTTTTTTTCATCCGAGAATTCTCGTTTTGTGGAAAACGAGAATCGGATAAAAAAACTTTTTTTTTTTTTATCCAAAAATCGCGTTTTGTGGAAAACCAGAATCGGAGAAATTTTTTTTTTTTTTTTTTTTAACCGAGAATTCTCGTTTTGTGGAAAACTGGAATCGGAGAAATTTTTTTTTTTTTTTATCCGAGAATTCTCGTTTTGTGGAAAACGAGAATCGGAGAAATTTTTTTTTTTTTTTTTTATCCGAGAATTCTCGTTTTGTGGAAAACCAGAATCGGAGAAAAAATTTTTTTTTTTTTATCCGAGAATTCTCGTTTTGTGGAAAACGAGAATCGGAGAAAAAAAATTTTTTTTTTTATCGGAGAATTCTCGTTTTGTGGAAAACCAGAATCGGAGAAAAAATTTTTTCTTTTTTTTTATCCGAGAATTCTCGTTGTGTGGAAAACGAGAAACGGAGAAATTTTTTTTTGTTTTTTTTTTTTATCCGAGAATTCTCGTTTTGTGGAAAACCAGAATCGGAAAATTTTTTTTTTTTTTTTTTTATCCGAGAATTCTCGTTGTGTGGAAAACCAGAATCGGAGAAATTATTTTTTTTTTTTTTCTATCCGAGAATTCTCGTTTTGTCGAAAACCGGAATCGGAGAAATTTTTTTTTTTTTTTTTTTATCCGAGAATTCTCAGGTTTGTGGAAAACCAGAATCGGGGAAATTTTTTTTTTTTTTCTTATCCGAGAATTCTCGTGTTATGGAAAACCAGAATCGGAGAAATTTTGTTTTTTTTTTTTTTTATCCGAGAATTCTCGTTTTGTGGAAAACGGGAATCGGAGAAATTTTTTTTTTTTTTTTTTTCATCCGAGAATTCTCGTTGTGTGGAAAACCAGAATCGGAGAAATTTTGTTTTTTTTTTTTTTTATCCGAGAATTCTCGTTTTGTGGAAAACGGGAATCGGAGAAATTTTTTTTTTTTTTTTTTTCATCCGAGAATTCTCGTTTTGTGGAAAACGAGAATCGGATAAAAAAACTTTTTTTTTTTTTATCCAAAAATCGCGTTTTGTGGAAAACCAGAATCGGAGAAATTTTTTTTTTTTTTTTTTTAACCGAGAATTCTCGTTTTGTGGAAAACTGGAATCGGAGAAATTTTTTTTTTTTTTTATCCGAGAATTCTCGTTTTGTGGAAAACGAGAATCGGAGAAATTTTTTTTTTTTTTTTTATCCGAGAATTCTCGTTTTGTGGAAAACCAGAATCGGAGAAAATTTTTTTTTTTTTTTATCCGAGAATTCTCGTTTTGTGGAAAACGAGAATCGGAGAAAAAAAAATTTTTTTTTTATCGGAGAATTCTCGTTTTGTGGAAAACCAGAATCGGAGAAAAAATTTTTTCTTTTTTTTTATCCGAGAATTCTCGTTGTGTGGAAAACGAGAAACGGAGAAATTTTTTTTTGTTTTTTTTTTTTATCCGAGAATTCTCGTTTTGTGGAAAACCAGAATCGGAAAATTTTTTTTTTTTTTTTTTTATCCGAGAATTCTCGTTGTGTGGAAAACCAGAATCGGAGAAATTATTTTTTTTTTTTTTCTATCCGAGAATTCTCGTTTTGTCGAAAACCGGAATCGGAGAAATTTTTTTTTTTTTTTTTTTATCCGAGAATTCTCAGGTTTGTGGAAAACCAGAATCGGGGAAATTTTTTTTTTTTTCTTATCCGAGAATTCTCGTGTTATGGAAAACCAGAATCGGAGAAAAAAATTTTTTTTTTTTTTTATCCGAGAATTCTCGTTGTGTGGAAAACCAGAATCGGAGAAATTTTTTTTTTTTTTTTCTATCCGAGAATTCTCGTTTTGTGGAAAACCGGAATCGGAGAAATTTTTTTTTTTTTTTTTTATCCGAGAATTCTCGTGTTATGGAAAACCAGAATCGGAGAAAAAAAAAATTTTTTTTTTTTATCCGAGAATTCTCGTTGTGTGGAAAACCAGAATCGGAGAAATTTTTTTTTTTTTTTTATCCGAGAATTCTCGTTTTGTGGAAAACCAGAATCGGAGAAATTTTTGTTTTTTTTTTTTATCCGAGAATTCTCGTTTTATGGAAAACGAGAATCGGATAAATTTTTTTTTTTTTTCTATCCGAAAATCTCGTTTTGTGGAAAACCTGAATCGGAGAAATTTTTTTTTTTTTTTTATCCGAGAATTCTCGTTTTGTGGAAAACTGGAATCGGAGAAATTTTTTTTTTTTTTATCCGAGAATTCTCGTCTTGTGGAAATTGAGAATCGGAGAAAAAAAAAATTTTGTAACTTTTTATCGGAGAATTCTCGATTTGTGGAAAACCAGAATCGGAGAAATTTTTTTTTTTTTTTTTTTTATCCGAGAATTTTCGATGTCCGGGAAACCAGAATCGGAGAATTTTTTTTTTTTTTTTTTTTATTCCGATAATTCTCGTTTTGTGGAAAACGAGAATCGGAGAAATTTTTTTCTTTTTTTTTTTTTTATCCGAGAATTCTCGTTTTGTGGAAAACGAGAATCGGAGAAATTTCTTTTTTTTTTTTTATCCGAGAATTCTCGTTTTGTGGAAAACCAGAATCGGGGAAATTTTTTTTTTTTTTATCCGAGAATTCTCGTTTTGTGCAAAACGAGAATCGGAGAAATTTTTTTTTTTTTTTATCCGAGAATTCTCGTTTTGTGGAAAACGAGCAACGGAGAAAAAAAATTTTTTTTTTTTATCGGAGAATTCTCGTTTTGTGGAAAACCAGAATCGGAGAAAAAAAATTTTTTTTTTTTTTATTCGAGAATTCTCGTTGTGTGGAAAACCAGAATCGGAGAAATTTTTTTTTTTTTTTTTTTATCCGAGAATTCTTGTTTTCTGGAAAACCAGAATCGGAGAATTTTTTTTTTTCTTTTTTTTATCCGAGAATTCTCGTTTTGTGGAAAACCAGAATCGGAGAAATTTTTTTTTTTTTTTTATCCGAGAATTCTCGTTTTGTGCAAAACGAGAATCGGAGAAATTTTTTTTTTTTTTTTTTTATCCGAGAATTCTCGTTTTATGGAAAACGAGAATCGGAGAAATTTTTTTTTTTTTTTTTATCCGAGAATTCTCGTTTTATGGAAAACGAGAATCGGATAAATTTTTTTTTTTTTTTTTTTTATCCGAGAATTCTTGTTTTCTGGAAAACCAGAATCGGAGAAATTTTTTTTTTTTTTTATCCGAGAATTCTCGTTTTGTGGAAAACTGGAATCGGAGAAATTTTTTTTTTTTTATCCGAGAATTCTCGTTTTGTGGAAAACGAGAATCGGGAAAATTTTTTTTTTTTTTTTTATCCGAGAATTCTCGTTTTGTGGAAAACCAGAATCGGAGAAATTTTTTTTTTTTTTTATCCGAGAATTCTCGTTTTGTGGAAAACGAGAATCGGACAAATTTTTTTTTTTTTTTTTTATCCGAGAATTCTCGTTTTGTGGAAAACGAGAATCGGAGAAATTTTTTTTTTTTTTTTATCCAAGAATTCTCGTTTTGTGGAAAACGAGAAACGGAGAAATTTTTTTTTGTTTTTTTTTTTTTTTATCCGAGAATTCTCGTTTTGTGGAAAACCAGAATCGGAGAAATTTTTTTTTTTTTTTTATCCGGGAATTCTCGTTGTGTGCAAAACCAGAATCGGAGAGATTTTTTTTTTTTTTTCTATCCGAGAATTCTCAGGTTTGTGGAAAACCAGAATCGGGGAAATTTTTTTTTTTTTTTATCCGAGGATTCTCGTGTTATAGAAAACCAGAATCGGAGAAAAAAAAATTTTTTTTGGTTTATCCGAGAATTCTCGTTGTGTGGAAAACCGGAATCGGAGAAATTTTTTTTTTTTTTTTTTTTTATCCGAGAATTCTCGTTTTGTGGAAAACGAGAATCGGATAAAAAAATTTTTTTTTTTTTATCCGAAAATCGCGTTTTGTGGAAAACCAGAATCGGATAAATTTTTTTTTTTTTTTTTAACCGAGAATTCTCGTTTTGTGGAAAACTGGAATCGGAGAAATTTTTTTTTTTTAATCCGAGAATTCTCGTTTTGTGGAAAACGAGAATCGGAGAAATTTTTTTTTTTTTGTTTTTTATCCGAGAATTCTCGTTTTGTGGAAAACCAGAATCGGAGAAAAAAAAATTTTTTTTTTTTTTATCCGAGAATTCTCGTTTTGTGGAAAACGAGAATCGGAGAAAATTTTTTTTTTTTTTTTTATCGGAGAATTCTCGTTTTGTCGAAAACCAGAATCGGAGAAAAAAAATTTTTTTTTTTTTTATCCGAGAATTCTCGTTGTGTGGAAAACGAGAAACGGAGAAATTTTTTTTTGTTTTTTTTTTTTTTTATCCGAGAATTCTCGTTTTGTGGAAAACCAGAATCGGAGAAATTTTTTTTTTTTTTTCTATCCGAGAATTCTCAGGTTTGTGGAAAACCAGAATCGGGGAAATTTTTTTTTTTTTTTTTTATCCGAGAATTCTCGTGTTATGGAAAACCAGAATCGGAGAAAAAAAATTTTTTTTTTTTTATCCGAGAATTCTCGTTGTGTGGAAAACCAGAATCGGAGAAATTTTGTTTTTTTTTTTTTTTATCCGAATATTCTCGTTTTGTGGAAAACGGGAACCGGAGAAATTTTTTTTTTTTTTTTTTCATCCGAGAATTCTCGTTTTGTGGAAAACGAGAATCGGATAAAAAAAATTTTTTTTTTTTTATCCAAAAATCGCGTTTTGTGGAAAACCAGAATCGGAGAAATTTTTTTTTTTTTTTTTAACCGAGAATTCTCGTTTTGTGGAATACTGGAATCGGAGAAATTTTTTTTTTTTTATCCGAGAATTCTCGTTTTGTGGAAAACGAGAATCGGGAAAATTTTTTTTTTTTTTTTATCCGAGAATTCTCGTTTTGTGGAAAACCAGAATCGGAGAAATTTTTTTTTTTTTTTTATCCGAGAATTCTCGTTTTGTGGAAAACGAGAATCGGACAAATTTTTTTTTTTTTTTTTATCCGAGAATTCTCGTTTTGTGGAAAACGAGAATCGGAGAATTTTTTTTTTTTTTTTTATCCAAGAATTCTCGTTTTGTGGAAAACGAGAAACGGAGAAATTTTTTTTTGTTTTTTTTTTTTTTTATCCGAGAATTCTCGTTTTGTGGAAAACCAGAATCGGAGAAATTTCTTTTTTTTTTTTTATCCGAGAATTCTCGTTGTGTGCAAAACCAGAATCGGAGAGATTTTTTTTTTTTTTTCTATCCGAGAATTCTCAGGTTTGTGGAAAACCAGAATCGGGGAAATTTTTTTTTTTTTTTTTATCCGAGGATTCTCGTGTTATGGAAAACCAGAATCGGAGAAAAAAAAATTTTTTTTGGTTTATCCGAGAATTCTCGTTGTGTGGAAAACCGGTATCGGAGAAATTTTTTTTTTTTTTTTTATCCGAGAATTCTCGTTTTGTGGAAAACGAGAATCGGATAAAAAAAATTTTTTTTTTTTATCCGAAAATCGCGTTTTGTGGAAAACCAGAATCCGATAAATTTTTTTTTTTTTTTTTTAACCGAGAATTCTCGTTTTGTGGAAAACTGGAATCGGAGAAATTTTTTTTTTTTTTATCCGAGAATTCTCGTTTTGTGGAAAACGAGAATCGGAGAAATTTTTTTTTTTTTGTTTTTTATCCGAGAATTCTCGTTTTGTGGAAAACCAGAATCGGAGAAAAAAAATTTTTTTTTTTTTTTATCCGAGAATTCTCGTTTTGTGGAAAACGAGAATCGGAGAAAATTTTTTTTTTTTTTTTTATCGGAGAATTCTCGTTTTGTCGAAAACCAGAATCGGAGAAAAAAAATTTTTTTTTTTTTTATCCGAGAATTCTCGTTGTGTGGAAAACGAGAAACGGAGAAATTTTTTTTTGTTTTTTTTTTTTTTTATCCGAGAATTGTCGTTTTGTGGAAAACCAGAATCGGAGAAATTTTTTTTTTTTTTTCTATCCGAGAATTCTCAGGTTTGTGGAAAACCAGAATCGGGGAAATTTTTTTTTTTTTTTTTTTATCCGAGAATTCTCGTGTTATGGAAAACCAGAATCGGAGAAAAAAAAATTTTTTTTTTTTATCCGAGAATTCTCGTTGTGTGGAAAACCAGAATCGGAGAAATTTTGTTTTTTTTTTTTTTTATCCGAGAATTCTCGTTTTGTGGAAAACGGGAATCGGAGAAATTTTTTTTTTTTTTTTTTTCATCCGAGAATTCTCGTTTTGTGGAAAACGAGAATCGGATAAAAAAAAATTTTTTTTTTTTATCCAAAAATCGCGTTTTGTGGAAAACCAGAATCGGAGAAATTTTTTTTTTTTTTTTTTTAACCGAGAATTCTCGTTTTGTGGAAAACTGGAATCGGAGAAATTTTTTTTTTTTTTTATCCGAGAATTCTCGTTTTGTGGAAAACGAGAATCGGAGAAATTTTTTTTTTTTTTTTTTATCCGAGAATTCTCGTTTTGTGGAAAACCAGAATCGGAGAAAATTTTTTTTTTTTTATCCGAGAATTCTCGTTTTTTGAAAACACGAGAATCGGAGAAAAAAAAAATTTTTTTTTATCGGAGAATTCTCGTTTTGTGGAAAACCAGAATCGGAGAAAAAATTTTTTCTTTTTTTTTATCCGAGAATTCTCGTTGTGTGGAAAACGAGAAACGGAGAAATTTTTTTTTGTTTTTTTTTTTTATCCGAGAATTCTCGTTTTGTGGAAAAACAGAATCGGAGAATTTTTTTTTTTTTTTTTTATCCGAGAATTCTCGTTGTGTGGAAAACCAGAATCGGAGAAATTATTTTTTTTTTTTTTCTATCCGAGAATTCTCGTTTTGTCGAAAACCGGAATCGGAGAAATTTTTTTTTTTTTTTTTTTATCCGAGAATTCTCAGGTTTGTGGAAAACCAGAATCGGGGAAATTTTTTTTTTTTTTCTTATCCGAGAATTCTCGTGTTATGGAAAACCAGAATCGGAGAAAAAAAAATTTTTTTTTTTTTATCCGAGAATTCTCGTTGTGTGGAAAACCAGAATCGGAGAAATTTTTTTTTTTTTTTTCTATCCGAGAATTCTCGTTTTGTGGAAAACCGGAATCGGAGAAATTTTTTTTTTTTTTTTTATCCGAGAATTCTCGTGTTATGGAAAACCAGAATCGGAGAAAAAAAAAATTTTTTTTTTTTATCCGAGAATTCTCGTTGTGTGGAAAACCAGAATCGGAGAAATTTTTTTTTTTTTTTTATCCGAGAATTCTCGTTTTGTGGAAAACCAGAATCGGAGAAATTTTTGTTTTTTTTTTTTTTTATCCGAGAATTCTCGTTTTATGGAAAACGAGAATCGGATAAATTTTTTTTTTTTTTTCTATCCGAAAATCTCGTTTTGTGGAAAACCTGAATCGGAGAAATTTTTTTTTTTTTTTTATCCGAGAATTCTCGTTTTGTGGAAAACTGGAATCGGAGAAATTTTTTTTTTTTTTATCCGAGAATTCTCGTTTTGTGGAAATTGAGAATCGGAGAAAAAAAATTTTTTGTAACTTTTTATCGGAGAATTCTCGATTTGTGGAAAACCAGAATCGGAGAAATTTTTTTTTTTTTTTTTTTATCCGAGAATTTTCGATGTCCGGGAAACCAGAATCGGAGAAATTTTTTTTTTTTTTTTTATTCCGATAATTCTCGTTTTGTGGAAAACGAGAATCGGAGAAATTTTTTTCTTTTTTTTTTTTTTATCCGAGAATTCTCGTTTTGTGGAAAACGAGAATCGGAGAAATTTCTTTTTTTTTTTTTATCCGAGAATTCTCGTTTTGTGGAAAACCAGAATCGGGGAAATTTTTTTTTTTTTATCCGAGAATTCTCGTTTTGTGCAAAACGAGAATCGGAGAAATTTTTTTTTTTTTTTTATCCGAGAATTCTCGTTTTGTGGAAAACGAGCAACGGAGAAAAAAAATTTTTTTTTTTATCGGAGAATTCTCGTTTTGTGGAAAACCAGAATCGGAGAAAAAAAATTTTTTTTTTTTTTATCCGAGAATTCTCGTTGTGTGGAAAACCAGAATCGGAGAAATTTTTTTTTTTTTTTTTTTATCCGAGAATTCTCGTTTTCTGGAAAACCAGAATCGGAGAAATTTTTTTTTTTTTTTTTATCCGAGAATTCTCGTTTTGTGGAAAACCAGAATCGGAGAAATTTTTCTTTTTTTTTTTATCCGAGAATTCTCGTTTTGTGCAAAACGAGAATCGGAGAAATTTTTTTTTTTTTTTTTTTATCCGAGAATTCTCGTTTCATGGAAAACGAGAATCGGAGAAATTTTTTTTTTTTTTTTTTATCCGAGAATTCTCGTTTTATGGAAAACGAGAATCGGATAAATTTTTTTTTTTTTTTTTATCCGAGAATTCTTGTTTTCTGGAAAACCAGAATCGGAGAAATTTTTTTTTTTTTTTTTTTATCCGAGAATTCTCGTTTTGTGGAAAACCAGAATCGGAGAAATTTTTTTTTTTTTTTTATCCGAGAATTCTCGTTTTGTGCAAGACGAGAATCGGAGAAATTTTTTTTTTTTTTTTTTTTTTATCCGAGAATTCTCGTTTTATGGAAAACGAGAATCGGAGAAATTTTTTTTTTTTTTTATCCGAGAATTCTCGTTTTATGGAAAACGAGAATCGGATAAATTTTTTTTTTTTTTTTATCCGAAAATCCCGTTTTGTGGAAAACCAGAATCGCCGAAATTTTTTTTTTTTTTTATCCGAGAATTCTCGTTTTGTGGAAAACTGGAACGGGAGAAATTTTTTTTTTTTTATCCGAGAATTCTCGTTTTGTGGAAAACGAGAATCGGAGAAATTTTTTTTTTTTTTTTATCCGAGAATTCTCGTTTTGTGGAAAACCAGAATCGGAGGAATTTTTTTTTTTTTTTTTTTATTCGAGAATTCTCGATGTCCGGGAAACCAGAATCGGAGAAATTTTTTTTTTTTTTTTTATCCGAGAATTCTCAGGATTGTGGAAAACGAGAATCGGAGAAATGTTTTTTTTTTTTTTTTTTATCCGAGAAGTCTCGTTTTGTGGAAAACGAGAATCGGAGAAATTTGTTTTTTTTTTTTTTATCCGAGAATTCTCGTTTTGTGGAAAACGAGAATCGGAGAAATTTTTTTTTTTTTTTTTTTTTTTTATCCGAGAATTCTCGTTTTGTGGAAAACCAGAATCGGGGAAAATTTTTTTTTTTTTATTCCGAGAATTCTCGTTTTGTGGAAAACGAGAATCGGAGAAATTTTTTTTTTCTTTTTTTTTATCCGAGAATTCTCGTTTTGTGGAAAACGAGAATCGGAGAAAAAAAAATTTTTTTTTATCGGAGAATTCTCGTTTTGTGGAAAACCAGAATCGGAGAAAAAAAATTTTTTTTTCTTTTTATCCGAGAATTCTCGTTGTGTGGAAAACCAGAATCGGAGAAATTTTTTTTTTTTTTTTTATCCGAGAATTCTCGTTTTGTGGAAAACCAGAATCGGAGAAATTTTGTTTTTTTTTTTTTCATCCGAGAATTCTCGTTTTGTGGAAAACGAGAATCGGATAAATTTTTTTTTTTTTTTTTATCCGAAAATCTCGTTTTGTGGAAAACCAGAATCGGAGAAATTTTTTTTTTTTTTTTATCCGAGAATTCTCGTTTTGTGGAAAACTGGAATCGGAGAAATTTTTTTTTTTTTTTATCCGAGAATTCTCGTTTTCTGGAAAACCAGAATCGGAGAAATTTTTTTTTTTTTTTTTTATCCGAGAATTCTCGTTTTGTGGAAAACCAGAACCGGAGAAATTTTTTTTTTTTTTTTATCCGAGAATTCTCGTTTTGTGCAAGACGAGAATCGGAGAAATTTTTTTTTTTTTTTTTTTTTTTATCCGAGAATTCCCGTTTTATGGAAAACGAGAATCGGAGAAATTTTTTTTTTTTTTTATCCGAGAATTCTCGTTTTATGGAAAACGAGAATCGGATAAATTTTTTTTTTTTTTTTATCCGAAAATCCCGTTTTGTGGAAAACCAGAATCGCCGAAATTTTTTTTTTTTTTTATCCGAGAATTCTCGTTTTGTGGAAAACTGGAACGGGAGAAATTTTTTTTTTTTATCCGAGAATTCTCGTTTTGTGGAAAACGAGAATCGGAGAAATTTTTTTTTTTTTTTTATCCGAGAATTCTCGTTTTGTGGAAAACCAGAATCGGAGGAATTTGTTTTTTTTTTTTTTTTTATTCGAGAATTCTCGATGTCCGGGAAACCAGAATCGGAGAAATTTTTTTTTTTTTTTTTATCCGAGAATTCTCAGGATTGTGGAAAACGAGAATCGGAGAAATGTTTTTTTTTTTTTTTTTATCCGAGAAGTCTCGTTTTGTGGAAAACGAGAATCGGAGAAATTTGTTTTTTTTTTTTTTTATCCGAGAATTCTCGTTTTGTGGAAAACGAGAATCGGAGAAATTTTTTTGTTTTTTTTTTTTTTTTATCCGAGAATTCTCGTTTTGTGGAAAACCAGAATCGGGGAAAATTTTTTTTTTTTTCATTCCGAGAATTCTCGTTTTGTGGAAAACGAGAATCGGAGAAATTTTTTTTTTCTTTTTTTTTATCCGAGAATTCTCGTTTTGTGGAAAACGAGAATCGGAGAAAAAAAAATTTTTTTTTATCGGAGAATTCTCGTTTTGTGGAAAACCAGAATCGGAGAAAAAAATTTTTTTTTTCTTTTTATCCGAGAATTCTCGTTGTGTGGAAAACCAGAATCGGAGAAATTTTTTTTTTTTTTTTTTATCCGAGAATTCTCGTTTTGTGGAAAACCAGAATCGGAGAAATTTTGTTTTTTTTTTTTTCATCCGAGAATTCTCGTTTTGTGGAAAACGAGAATCGGATAAATTTTTTTTTTTTTTTATCCGAAAATCTCGTTTTGTGGAAAACCAGAATCGGAGAAATTTTTTTTTTTTTTTATCCGAGAATTCTCGTTTTGTGGAAAACTGGAATCGGAGAAATTTTTTTTTTTTTTTATCCGAGAATTCTCGTTTTGTGGAAAATGAGAATCGGAGAATTTTTTTTTTTTTTTTATCCGAGAATTCTCTTTTTGTGGAAAACCAGAATCGGAGAAATTTTTTTTTTTTTTTTTCCGAGAATTCTCGTTTTGTGGAAAACGAGAATCGGAGAAATTTTTTTTTTTTTTTTTATCCGAGAATTCTCGTTTTGTGGAAAACGAGAATCGGAGAAATTTTTTTTTTTTTTTTATCCGAGAATTCTCGTTTTGTGGAAAACGAGAAACGGAGAAATTTTTTTTTGTTTTTTTTTTTATCCGAGAATTCTCGTTTTGTGGAAAACCAGAATCGGAGAAATTTTTTTTTTTTTTTTATCCGAGAATTCTCGTTGTGTGGAAAACCACAATCGGAGAGATTTTTGTTTTTTTTTTTTCTATCCGAGAATTCTCAGGTTTGTGGAAAACCAGAATCGGCGAAATTTTTTTTTTTTTTTTTTATCCGAGGATTCTCGTGTTATGGAAAACCAGAATCGGAGAAAAAAAAAATTTTTTTTTTATCCGAGAATTCTCGTTGTGTGGAAAACCAGAATCGGAGAAATTTTTTTTTTTTTTTTTATTTGAGAATTCTCGTTTTTATGGAAAACCGGAATCGGAGAAATTTTTTTTTTTTTTTATCCGAGAATTCTCGTTTTGTGGAAAACGAGAATCGGTTAAAAAAAAATTTTTTTTTTATCCGAAAATCGCGTTTTGTGGAAAACCAGAATCGGAGAAATTTTTTTTTTTTTTTTTTAACCGAGAATTCTCGTTTTGTGGAAAACTGGATCGAAGAAATTTTTTTTTTTTTTTATCCGAGAATTCTCGTTTTGTGGAAAACCAGAATCGGAGAAAATTTTTTTTTCTTTTTTTTTATCCGAGAATTCTCGTTTTGTGGAAAACGAGAATCGGAGAAAAAAAAATTTTTTTTTTATCCGAGAATTCTCGTTGTGTGGAACACGAGAAAGAGAGAAATTTTTTTTTGTTTTTTTTTTTTATCCGAGAATTCTCGTTTCGTGGAAAACCAGAATCGGAGAAATTTTTTTTTTTTTTTTATCCGAGAATTCTCGTTGTGTGGAAAACCAGAATCGGAGAGATTTTTTTTTTTTTTTATCCCAGATATCTCGTTTTGTGCAAATTGAGAATCGGAGAAAAATTTTTTTTTTTTTTTTTTATCCGAGAATTCTCGTTTTATGGAAAACGAGAATCGGAGAAATTTTTTTCTTTTTTTTTTATCCCAGAATTCTCGTTTTATGGAAAACAAGAATCGATGAATTTTTTTTTTTTTATCCGAGAATTCTCGTTTTGTGCAAAACGAGAATCGGAGAAATTTTTTTTTTTTTTTTTTTTATCCGAGAATTCTCGTTTTATGGAAAACGAGAATCGGAGAAATTTTTTTTTTTTTTTTTATCCGAGAATTCTGGTTTTATGGAAAACGAGAATCGGATAAATTTTTTTTTTTTTTATCCGAAAATCTCGTTTTGTGGAAAACCAGAATCGGAGAAATTTTTTTTTTTTTTTATCCGAGAATTCTCGTTTTGTGGAAAACTGGAATGGGAGAAATTTTTTTTTTTTTTTATCCGAGAATTCTCGTTTTGTGGAAAACGAGAATCGGAGAAATTTATTTTTTTTTTTTTTATCCGAGAATTCTCCTTTTGTGGAAAACCAGAATCGGAGGAATTTTTTTTTTTTTTTTTTATTCGAGAATTCTCGATGTCCGGGAAACCAGAATCGGAGAAATTTTTTTTTCTTTTTTTTTTATCCGAGAATTCTCAGGTTTGTGGAAAACGGGAATCGGAGAAATTTTTTTTTTTTTTTTTTTTATCCGAGAATTCTCGTTTTGTGGAAAACCAGAATCGGGGAAATTTTTTTTTTTTTTTTTATTCCGAGAATTCTCGTTTTGTGGAAAACGAGAATCGGAGAAATTTTTTTTTTTTTTTTTAATCCGAGAATTCTCGTTTTGTGGAAAACGAGAATCGGAGAAAAAAAATTTTTTTTTTATCGGAGAATTCTCGTTTTGTGGAAAACCAGAATCGGAGAAAAAAAAATTTTTTTTTTTTATCCGAGAATTCTCGTTGTGTGGAAAACCAGAATCGGAGAAAAAAAAAATTTTTTTTTTATCCGAGAATTCTCTTTTTGTGGAAAACCAGAATCGGGGAAATTTTTTTTTTTTTTTTTTCATCCGAGAATTCTCGTTTTGTGGAAAACGAGAATCGGATAAATTTTTTTTTTTCTTTTTATCCGAAAATCTCGTTTTGTGGAAAACCAGAATCGGAGAAATTTTTTTTTTTTTTTTATCCGAGAATTCTCGTTTTGTGGAAAACTGGAATCGGAGAAATTTTTTTTTTTTTTTTATCCGAGAATTCTCGTTTTGTGGAAAACGAGAATCGGAGAAATTTTTTTTTTTTTTTTTTTTATCCGAGAATTCTCGTTTTTCGGAAAACCAGAATCGGAGAAATTTTTTTTTTTTTTTATCCGAGAGTTCTCGTTTTGTGGAAAACGAGAATCGGAGAAATTTTTTTTTTTTTTTTATCCGAGAATTCTCGTTTTGTGGAAAACGAGAATCGGAGAAATTTATTTTTTTTTTTTTATCCGAGAATTCTCGTTTTGTGGAAAACGAGAAACGGAGAAATTTTTTTTTGTTTTTTTTTTTTTTTATCCGAGAATTCTCGTTTTGTGGAAAACCAGAATCGGAGAAATTTTTTTTTTTTTTTTTATCCGAGAATTCTCGTTGTGTGCAAAACCAGAATCGGAGAGATTTTTTTTTTTTTTTTTCTATCCGAGAATTCTCAGGTTTGTGGAAAACCAGAATCGGGGAAATTTTTTTTTTTTTTTTATCCGAGGATTCTCGTGTTATGGAAAACCAGAATCGGAGAAAAAAAAATTTTTTTTTTATCCGAGAATTCTCGTTGTGTGGAAAACCGGAATCGGAGAAATTTTTTTTTTTTTTTTCCGAGAATTCTCGTTTTGTGGAAAACGAGAATCGGATAAAAAAAATTTTTTTTTTTATCCGAAAATCGCGTTTTGTGGAAAACCAGAATCGGAGAAATTTTTTTTTTTTTTTTAACCGAGAATTCTCGTTTTGTGGAAAAGTGGAACCGGAGAAATTTTTTTTTTTTTTATCCGAGAATTCTCGTTTTGTGGAAAACGAGAATCGGAGAAATTTTTTTTTTTTTGTTTTTTATCCGAGAATTCTCGTTTTGTGGAAAACCAGAATCGGAGAAAATTTTTTTTTTTTTTTTCTATCCGAGAATTCTCGTTTTGTGGAAAACGAGAATCGGAGAAAATTTTTTTTTTTTTTTATCGGAGAATTCTCGTTTTGTGGAAAACCAGAATCGGAGAAGAAAAAAAATTTTTTTTTTATCCGAGAATTCTCGTTGTGTGGAAAACGAGAAACGGAGAAATTTTTTTTTGTTTTTTTTTTTTTTTATCCGAGAATTCTCAGGTTTGTGGAAAACCAGAATCGGGGAAATTTTTTTTTTTTTTTTTTTTATCCGAGAATTCTCGTTTTGTGGAAAACTGGAATCGGAGAAATTTTTTTTTTTTTTATCCGAGAATTCTCGTTTTGTGGAAAACGAGAATCGGAGAAATTTTTTTTTTTTTTTTTTTTATCCGAGAATTCTCGTTTTGTGGAAAACCAGAATCGGAGAAAAAAAATTTTTTTTTTTTTTATCCGAGAATTCTCGGTTTGTGGAAAACGAGAATCGGAGAAAAAAAAAATTTTTTTTTATCGGAGAATTCTCGTTTTGTGGAAAACCAGAGCCGGAGAAAAAAAAAATTTTTTTTTTATCCAAAAATCGCGTTTTGTGGAAAACCAGAATCGGAGAAAAAAAAATTTTTTTTTTATCCGAGAATTCTCGTTTTGTGGAAAACGAGAATCGGAGAAATTTTTTTTTTTTTTTTTTATCCGAGAATTCTCGTTTTGTGGAAAACCAGAATCGGAGAAAAAAATTTTTTTTTTTTTTTTATCCGAGAATTCTCGTTTTGTGGAAAACGAGAATCGGAGAAATTTTTTTTTTTTTTTTTATCGGAGAATTCTCGTTTTGTGGAAAACCAGAATCGGAGAAAAAATTTTTTCTTTTTTTTTATCCGAGAATTCTCGTTGTGTGGAAAACGAGAAACGGAGAAATTTTTTTTTGTTTTTTTTTTTTTATCCGAGAATTCTCGTTTTGTGGAAAACCAGAATCGGAGAATTTTTTTTTTTTTTTTTTTATCCGAGAATTCTCGTTGTGTGGAAAACCAGAATCGGAGAAATATTTTTTTTTTTTTTTCTATCCGAGAATTCTCGTTTTGTGGAAAACCGGAATCGGAGAAATTTTTTTTTTTTTTTTTTATCCGAGAATTCTCAGGTTTGCCGAAAACCAGAATCGGGGAAATTTTTTTTTTTTTTTTCTTATCCGAGAATTCTCGTGTTATGGAAAACCAGAATCGGAGAAAAAAAAATTTTTTTTTTTTATCCGAGAATTCTTGTTGTGTGGAAAACCAGAATCGGAGAAATTTTTTTTTTTTTTCTATCCGAGAATTCTCGTTTTGTGGAAAACCGGCATCGGAGAAATTTTTTTTTTTTTTTTTATCCGAAAATTCTGGTTTTGTGGAAAACGAGAATCGGATAAAAAAAAATTTTTTTTTTCATCCGAAAATCGCGTTTTGTGGAAAACCAGAATCGGAGAAATTTTTTTTTTTTTTTATCCGAGAATCCTCGTTTTGTGGAAAACCAGAATCGGAGAAAAAAATTTTTTTTTTTTTTATCCGAGAATTCTCGTTTTGTGGAAAACGAGAATCGGAGAAAAAAAATTTTTTTTTTTTTATCGTAGAATTCTCGTTTTGTGGAAAACCAGATTCGGAGAAAAAAAAATTTTTTTTTTTTATCCGAGAATTCTCGTTGTGTGGAAAACCAGAATCGGAGAAATTTTTTTTTTTTTTTTTATCCGAGAATTCTCGTTTTGTGGAAAACCAGAATCGGAGAAATTTTTTTTTTTTTTTTTTATCCGAGAATTCTCGTTTTGTGGAAAACGAGAATCGGATAAATTTTTTTTTTTTTTTTTATCCGAAAATCTCGTTTTGTGGAAAACCAGAATCGGAGAAAATTTTTTTTTTTTTTTATCCGAGAATTCTCGTTTTGTGGAAAACTGGAATCGGAGAAATTTTTTTTTTTTTTATCCGAGAATTCTCGTTTTGTGGAAAACGAGAATCGGAGAAATTTTTTTTTTTTTTTTATCCGAGAATTCTCGTTTTGTGGAAAACCAGAATCGGAGAATTTTTTTTTTTTTTTTTTATCCGAGAATTCTCAGGTTTGCCGAAAACCAGAATCGGGGAAATTTTTTTTTTTTTTTTCTTATCCGAGAATTCTCGTGTTATGGAAAACCAGAATCGGAGAAAAAAAAATTTTTTTTTTTTATCCGAGAATTCTTGTTGTGTGGAAAACCAGAATCGGAGAAATTTTTTTTTTTTTTCTATCCGAGAATTCTCGTTTTGTGGAAAACCGGCATCGGAGAAATTTTTTTTTTTTTTTTTATCCGAAAATTCTGGTTTTGTGGAAAACGAGAATCGGATAAAAAAAAAATTTTTTTTTCATCCGAAAATCGCGTTTTGTGGAAAACCAGAATCGGAGAAATTTTTTTTTTTTTTTATCCGAGAATCCTCGTTTTGTGGAAAACCAGAATCGGAGAAAAAAATTTTTTTTTTTTTTATCCGAGAATTCTCGTTTTGTGGAAAACGAGAATCGGAGAAAAAAAATTTTTTTTTTTTTATCGTAGAATTCTCGTTTTGTGGAAAACCAGATTCGGAGAAAAAAAAATTTTTTTTTTTTATCCGAGAATTCTCGTTGTGTGGAAAACCAGAATCGGAGAAATTTTTTTTTTTTTTTTATCCGAGAATTCTCGTTTTGTGGAAAACCAGAATCGGAGAAATTTTTTTTTTTTTTTTTATCCGAGAATTCTCGTTTTGTGGAAAACGAGAATCGGATAAATTTTTTTTTTTTTTTTTATCCGAAAATCTCGTTTTGTGGAAAACCAGAATCGGAGAAAATTTTTTTTTTTTTTTATCCGAGAATTCTCGTTTTGTGGAAAACTGGAATCGGAGAAATTTTTTTTTTTTTTATCCGAGAATTCTCGTTTTGTGGAAAACGAGAATCGGAGAAATTTTTTTTTTTTTTTTATCCGAGAATTCTCGTTTTGTGGAAAACCAGAATCGGAGAATTTTTTTTTTTTTTTATCCGAGAATTCTCGTTTTTCGGAAAACGAGAATCGGAGAAATTTTTTTTTTTTTTTTTTATCCGAGAATTCTCGTTTTGTGGAAAACCAGAATCGGAGAAATCTTTTTTTTTTTTTTTTTTATCCGAGAATTCTCGTTTTGTGGAAAACCAGAATCGGGGAAATTTTTTTTTGTTTTTTTATCCGAGAATTCTCGTTTTGTGGAAAACGAGAATCGGAGAAATTTTTTTTTTTGTTTTTTTTTTTATCCGAGAATTCTCGTTTTGTGGAAAACGAGAATCGGAGAAATTTTTTTTTTTTTTTTTATCGCAGAATTCTCGTTTTGTTGAAAAAGAGAATCGGAGAAATTTTTTTTTTTTATCCGAGAATTCTCGTTTTGTGGAAAACGAGAATCGGAGAAATTTTTTTTTTTTTTTTTATCCGAGAATTCTCGTTTTGTCAAAAACGAGAATCGGAGAAATTTTTGTTTTTTTTTTTTTTATCCGAGGATTCTCGTTTTGTGGAAAACGAGAATCGGAGAAATTTTTTTTTTTTTTTTTTATCGGAGAATTCTCGTTTTGTGGAAAACGAGAATCGGAGAAATTTTTTTTTTTTTTTTTTTTATCCGAGAATTCTCGTTTTGTGGAAAACGAGAATCGGAGAAATTTTTTTTTTTTTTTTTATCGGAGAATTCTCGTGTTGTGGAAAATCAGAATCCGAGAAATTTTTTTTTTTTTTTTTATCCGAGAATTCTCGTTTTGTGGAAAACCAGAATCGGAGAAATCTTTTTTTTTTTTTTTTTTATCCGAGAATTCTCATTTTGTGGAAAACCAGAATCGGGGAAATTTTCTTTTTTTTTTTTTTATCCGAGAATTCTCGTTTTGTGGAAAACGAGAATCGGAGAAATTTTTTTTTTTTTTTTTTTATCCGAGAATTCTCGTTTTGTGGAAAACGAGAATCGGAGAAATTTTTTTTTTTTTTTTATCCGAAATTCTCGTTTTGTGGAAAACGAGAATCGGAGAAAATTTTTTTTTTTTTTTTTTTACCGGAGAATTCTCGTTTTGTGGAAAACCAGAATCGGAGAAAAAAAAATTTTTTTTTTATCCGAGAATTCTCGTTTTGTGGAAAACTGGAATCGGAGAAATTTTTTTTTTTTTTTATCCGAGAATTCTCGTTTTGTGGAAAACGAGAATCGGAGAAATTTTTTTTTTTTTTTTTTATCCGAGAATTCTCGTTTTGTGGAAAACCAGAATCGGAGAAAAATAATTTTTTTTTTTTATCCGAGAATTCTCGTTTTGTGGAAAACGAGAATCGGAGAAAAAAAAATTTTTTTTTTTATCGGAGAATTCTCGTTTTGTGGAAAACCAGAATCGGAGAAAAAAAATTTTTTTTTTATCCGAGAATTCTCGTTGTGTGGAAAACCAGAATCGGAGAAATTTTTTTTTTTTTTTTTTTTTATCCGAGAATTCTCGTTTTGTGGAAAACCAGAATCGGAGAAAAAAAATTTTTTTTTTTTTATCCGAGAATTCTCGTTTTGTGGAAAACGAGAATGGGATAAATTTTTTTTTTTTTTTTTATCCGAAAATCTCGTTTTGTGGAAAACCAGAATCGGAGAAAATTTTTTTTTTTTTTTTTATCCGAGAATTCTCGTTTTGTGGAAAACTGGAATCGGAGAAATTTTTTTTTTTTATCGGAGAATTCTCGTTTTGTGGAAAACGAGAATCGGAGAAATTTTTTTTTTTTTTTTATCCGAGAATTCTCGTTTTGTGGAAAACCAGAATCGGAGAATTTTTTTTTTTTTTTTTTTATCCGAGAATTCTCGTTTTTCGGAAAACGAGAATCGGAGAAATTTTTTTTTTTTTTTTTTATCCGAGAATTCTCGTTTTGTGGAAAACCAGAATCGGAGAAATCTTTTTTTTTTTTTTTTTTTATCCGAGAATTCCCGTTTTGTGGAAAACGAGAATCGGAGAAATTTTTTTTTTTTGTTTTTTTTTTATCCGAGGATTCTCGTTTTGTGGAAAACGAGAATCGGAGAAATTTTTTTTTTTTTTTTATCGCAGAATTCTCGTTTTGTGGAAAACGAGAATCGGAGAAATTTTTTTTTTTTTTTTATCGGAGAATTCTCGTGTTCTGGAAAACCAGATTCGGAGAAATCTTTTTTTTTTTTTTTTTATCCGAGAATTCTCGTTTTGTGGAAAACCAGAATCGGGGAAATTTTTTTTTTTTTTATCCGAGAATTCTCTTTTTGTGGAAAACGAGAATCGGAGAAATTTTGTTTTTTTTTTTTATCGGAGAATCCTCTTTTTGTGGAAAAAGAGAATCGGAGAAATTTTTTTTTTTTTATCCGAGAATTCTCGCTTTGTGGAAAACCAGAATCGGGGAAATTTTTTTTTTTTTTTATCCGAGAATTCTCGTTTTGTGGAAAACGAGAATCGGAGAAATTTTTTTTTGTTTTTTTTTTATCCGAGAATTCTCGTTTTGTGGAAAACGAGAATCGGAGAAATTTTTTTTTTTTTTTTTTTATCGGAGAATTCTCGTTTTGTGGAAAAAGTGAATCGGAGAAATTTTTTTTTTTTTTTAATCCGAGAATTCTCGTTTTGTGGAAAACCAGAATCGGGGAAATTTTTTTTTTTTTTATCCGACAATTCCCGTTTTGTGGAAAACGAGAATCGGAGAAATTTTTTTTTTTTTTTTTTTTTCTCCGAGAATTCTCGTTTTGTGGAAAACGAGAATCGGAGAAATTTTTTTTTTTTTTTTTTATCCGAGAATTCTCGTTTTGTGGAAAACGAGAATCGGAGAATTTTTTTTTTTTTTGTTTTTTTTATCCGAGAATTCTCGTTTTGTGGAAAACCAGAATCGGAGAAATTTTTTTTTTTTTTTTTATCCGAGAATTCTCGTTTTGTGGAGGACGAGAATCGGAGAAATTTTTTTTTTTTTTTTTTTTATCCGAGAATTCTCGTTTTGTGGAAAACGAGAATCGGAGAGATTTTTTTTTTTTTTTTTTTATCGGAGAATTCTCGTTTTGTGGAAAGGAAGAATCGGAGAATTTTTTTTTTTTTTTTTATCGGAGAATTCTCGTTTTGTGGAAAACCAGAATCGGAGAAATTTTTTTTTTTTTTTTTTATCCGAGAATCTTCGTTGTGTGGAAAACGAGAATCGGAGAAAATTTTTTTTTTTTTTTTTATCGGAGAATTCTCGTTTTGTGGAAAACCAGAATCGGAGAAATTTTTTTTTTTTATCCGAGAATTCTCAGGTTTGTGGAAAACGAGAATCGGAGAAATTTTTTTTTTTTTTATCCGAGAAGTCTCAATTTGTGGAAAACCAGAATCGGAGAAATTTTTTTTTTTTTTTTTTTTTATCCGAGAATTCTCGTTTTGTGGTAAACCAGAATCGGGGAAATTTTTTTTTTGTTTTTTTTATCCGAGAATTCTCGTTTTGTGAAAAACCAGAATCGGAGAAATTTTTTTTTTTTTTTTTATCCGAGAATTCTCGTTTTGTGGAAAACGAGAATCGGAGAAATTTTTTTTTTTTTTTTTTTTTATCCGAGAATTCTCGTTTTGTGGAAAACGAGAATCGGAGAAATTTTTTTTTTTTTTTTTTATCCGAGAATTCTCGTTTTGTGGAAAACTAGAATCGGAGAAATTTTTTTTTTTTTTTTTTTTATCCGAGAATTCTCGTTTTGTGGAAAACCAGAATTGGAGAAATTTTTTTTTTTTTTTTTTATCCGAGAATTCTCGTTTTGTGGAAAACCAGAATCGGGGAAATTTTTTTTTTTTTTTTTTTATCCGAGAATTCTCGTTTTGTGGAAAACCAGAATCGGAGAAATTTTTTTTTTTTTTTTTATTTTATCCGAGAATTCTCGTTTTGTGGAAAACGAGAATCGCAGAAATTTTTTTTTTTTTACTTTTTTTTTATCCGAGAATTCTCGTTTTGTGGAAAACGAGAATCGGAGAAATTTTTTTTTTTTTTTTTTTATCCGAGAATTCTCGTTTTTCGGAAAACGAGAATCGGAGAAAAAAATTTTTTTTTATTTTTATCGGAGAATTCTCGTTTTGTGGAAAACGGGAATCGGAGAAATTTTTTTTTTTTTTTTTGATCCGAGAATTCTCAGGTTTGTGGAAAACGAGAATCGGAGAAATTTTTTTTTTTTTTTTTATCCGAGAAGTCTCGTTTTGTGGAAAACCAGAATCGGACAAATTTTTTTCTTTTTTTTTTTTATCCGAGAATTCTCGTTTTGTGGAAAACGAGAATCGGAGAAAATTTTGTTTTTTTTTTTTTATCGGAGAATTCTCGTTTTCTGGAAAACGAGAATCGGAGAAATTTTTTTTTTTTTTTTTATATCCGAGAATTCTCGTTTTGTGGAAAACCAGAATCGGAGAAATTTTTTTTTTTTTTTTTATATGAGAATTCTCGTTTTGTGGAAAACCAGAATTGGAGAATTTTTTTTTTTTTTTTTTTATCCGAGAATTCTCGTCTTGTGGAAAACCAAAATCGGTGAAATTTTTTTTTTTTTTTTTTATCCGAGAATTCTCGTTTTGTGGAAAACGAGAATCGGAGAAATTTTTTTTTTTTTTTTCTTTTTATCCGAGAATTCTCGTTTTGTGGAAAACGAGAATCGGAGAAATTTTTTTTTTTTTTTTTATCTGAGAATTCTCGTTTTGTGGAAAACCAGAATCGGAGAAATTTTTTTTTTTTTTTTTTTATCCGAGAATTCTCGTTTGATGGAAAACCAGAATCGGAGAATTTTTTTCTTTTTTTTTTTTTTTATCCGAGAATTCTCGTTTTGTGGAAAACGAGAATCGGAGAAATTTTTTTTTTTTTTTTTTTTTATCCCAGAATTCTCCTTTTGTCGAAAACGAGAATTGGAGAAATTTTTTCTTTTTATTTTTTTTTTTATCCGAGAATTCTCGTTTTGTGGAAAACCAGAATCGGAGAAATTTTTTTTTTTTTTATCCGAGAATTCTCGTTGTGTGGAAAACCAGAATCGGAGAAAAAAAAATTTTTTTTTTTTTATCGGAGAATTCTCGTTTTGTGGAAAACCAGAATCGGAGAAATTTTTTTTTTTTTTCTATCCGAGAATTCTCAGGTTTGTGGAAAACGAGAATCGGAGAAATTTTTTTTTTTTTTTTAACCGAGAAGTCTCGTTTTGTGGGAAACCAGAATCGGAGAAATTTTTTTTTTTTTTTTTATCCGAGAATTCTCGTTTTGTGGAAAACCAGAATCGGGGAAATTTTTTTTTTTGTTTTTTTTATCCGAGAATTCTCGTTTTGTGGAAAACCAGAATCGGAGAAATTTTTTTTTTTTTTTCATCCGAGAATTCTCGTTTTGTGGAAGACGAGAATCGGAGAAATTTTTTTTTTTTTTTTTTTATCCGAGAATTCTCGTTTTGTGGAAAACCAGAATCGGAGAAATTTTTTTTTTTTTTTTTATCCGAGAATTCTCGTTTTGTGGAAAACGAGAATCGGATAAAAAAAATTTTTTTTTTATCCGAAAATCTCGTTTTGTGGAAAACCAGAATCGGAGAAATTTTTTTTTTTTATCCGAGAATTGTCGTTTTGTGGAAAACTGGAATCGGAGAAAGTTTTTTTTTTTTTATCCGAGAATTCTCGTTTTGTGGAAAATGAGAATCGGAGAATTTTTTTTTTTTTTTTTATCCGAGAATTCTCGTTTTGTGGAAAACCAGAATCGGAGAAATTTTTTTTTTTTTTTTATCCGAGAATTCTCGTTTTGTGGAAAACGAGAATCGGAGAAATTTTTTTTTTTTTTTTTATCCGAGAATTCTCGTTTTGTGGAAAACGAGAATCGGAGAAATTTTTTTTTTTTTTTTTATCCGAGAATTCTCGTTTTGTGGAAAACGAGAAACGGAGAAATTTTTTTTTGTTTTTTTTTTTTTTATCCGAGAATTCTCGTTTTGTGGAAAACCAGAATCGGAGAAATTTTTTTTTTTTTTTTATCCGAGAATTCTCGTTGTGTGGAAAACCAGAATCGGAGAGATTTTTGTTTTTTTTTTTTCTATCCGAGAATTCTCAGGTTTGTGGAAAACCAGAATCGGCGAAATTTTTTTTTTTTTTTTATCCGAGGATTCTCGTGTTATGGAAAACCAGAATCGGAGAAAAAAAATTTTTTTTTTTTTATCCGAGAATTCTCGTTGTGTGGAAAACCAGAATCGGAGAAATTTTTTTTTTTTTTTTTATCCGAGAATTCTCGTTTTTATGGAAAACCGGAATCGGAGAAATTTTTTTTTTTTTTTTTATCCGAGAATTCTCGTTTTGTGGAAAAAGAGAATCGGATAAAAAAAAATTTTTTTTTATCCGAAAATCGCGTTTTGTGGAAAACCAGAATCGGAGAAATTTTTTTTTTTTTTTTTCTTAACCGAGAATTCTCGTTTTTCCGGAAAACTGGATCGAAGAAATTTTTGTTTTTTTTATCCGAGAATTCTCGTTTTGTGGAAAACGAGAATCGAAGAAATTTTTTTTTTTTTTTTTTATCCGAGAATTCTCGTTTTGTGGAAAACCAGAATCGGAGAAAAAAAAATTTTTTTCTTTTTTTTTATCCGAGAATTCTCGTTTTGTGGAAAACGAGAATCGGAGAAAAAAATTTTTTTTTTATCGGAGAATTCTCGTTTTGTGGAAAACCAGAATCGGAGAAAAAAAAATTTTTTTTTTTATCCGAGAATTCTCGTTGTGTGGAACACGAGAAAGAGAGAAATTTTTTTTTGTTTTTTTTTTTTATCCGAGAATTCTCGTTTCGTGGAAAACCAGAATCGGAGAAATTTTTTTTTTTTTTTTATCCGAGAATTCTCGTTGTGTGGAAAACCAGAATCGGAGAGATTTTTTTTTTTTTTTTATCCCAGAATTCTCGTTTTGTGCAAATTGAGAATCGGAGAAATTTTTTTTTTTTTTTTTTTTATCCGAGAATTCTCGTTTTATGGAAAACGAGAATCGGAGAAATCTTTTTTTTTTTTTATCCGAGAATTCTCGTTTTGTGCAAAACGAGAATCGGAGAAATTTTTTTTTTTTTTTATCCGAGAATTCTCGTTTTATGGAAAACGAGAATCGGAGAAATTTTTTTTTTTTTTTTATCCGAGAATTCTCGTTTTATGGAAAACGAGAATCGGATAAATTTTCTTTTTTTTTTTTATCCGAAAATCTCGTTTTGTGGAAAACCAGAATCGGAGAAATTTTTTTTTTTTTTTATCCGAGAATTCTCGTTTTGTGGAAAATCGGAATGGGAGAAATTTTTTTTTTTTTTTATCCGAGAATTCTCGTTTTGTGGAAAACGAGAATCGGAGAAATTTTTTTTTTTTTTTAACCGAGAATTCTCGTTTTGTGGAAAACCAGAATCGGAGGAATTTTTTTTTTTTTTTTTTTTTATTCGAGAATTCTCGATGTCCGGGAAACCAGAATCGGAGAAATTTTTTTTTCTTTTTTTTTTATCCGAGAATTCTCAGGTTTGTGGAAAACGAGAATCGGAGAAATTTTTTTTTTTTTTTTTTATCCGAGAATTCTCGTTCTGTGGAAAACTCGAATCGGGGAAATTTTTTTTTTTTTGGTTATTCCGAGAATTCTCGTTTTGTGGAAAACGAGAATCGGAGAAATTTTTTTTTTTTTTTTTTTTATCCGAGAATTCTCGTTTTGTGGAAAACGAGAATCGGAGAAAAAAAATTTTTTTTTATCGGAGAATTCTCGTTTTGTGGAAAACCAGAATCGGAGAAAAAAAAATTTTTTTTTTTTTTATCCGAGAATTCTCGTTGTGTGGAAAACCAGAATCGGAGAAAATTTTTTTTTTTTTTATCCGAGAATTCTCTTTTTGTGGAAAACCAGAATCGGAGAAATTTTTTTTTTTTTTTTTTTTTCATCCGAGAATTCTCGTTTTGTGGAAAACGAGAATCGGATAAATATTTTTTTTTTTTTATCCGAAAATCTCGTTTTGTGGAAAACCAGAATCGGAGAAATTTTTTTTTTTTTTTATCCGAGAATTCTCGTTTTGTGGAAAACTGGAATCGGAGAAATTTTTTTTTTTTTTATCCGAGAAATCTCGTATTGTGGAAAACGAGAATCGGGAAAATTTTTTTTTTTTTTTTTATCCGAGAATTCTCGTTTTGTGGAAAACCAGAATCGGAGAAATTTTTTTTTTTTTTTATCCGAGAATTCTCGTTTTGTGGAAAACGAGAATCGGACAAATTTTTTTTTTTTTTTTTTATCCGAGAATTCTCGTTTTGTGGAAAACGAGAATCGGAGAAATTTTTTTTTTTTTTTTATCCAAGAATCCTCGTTTTGTGGAAAACGAGAAACGGAGAAATTTTTTTTTGTTTTTTTTTTTTTTTATCCGAGAATTCTCGTTTTGTGGAAAACCAGAATCGGAGAAATTTTTTTTTTTTTTTTTATCCGAGAATTCTCGTTGTGTGCAAAACCAGAATCGGAGAGATTTTTTTTTTTTTTTTCTATCCGAGAATTCTCAGGTTTGTGGAAAACCAGAATCGGGGAAATTTTTTTTTTTTTTTTTATCCGAGGATTCTCGTGTTATGGAAAACCAGAATCGGAGAAAAAAAATTTTTTTTTGGTTTATCCGAGAATTCTCGTTGTGTGGAAAACCGGAATCGGAGAAATTTTTTTTTTTTTTTTTTTTATCCGAGAATTCTCGTTTTGTGGAAAACGAGAATCGGATAAAAAAAATTTTTTTTTTTTTATCCGAAAATCGCGTTTTGTGGAAAACCAGAATCGGATAAATTTTTTTTTTTTTTTTTAACCGAGAATTCTCGTTTTGTGGAAAACTGGAATCGGAGAAATTTTTTTTTTTTTATCCGAGAATTCTCGTTTTGTGGAAAACGAGAATCGGAGAAATTTTTTTTTTTTTGTTTTTTATCCGAGAATTCTCGTTTTGTGGAAAACCAGAATCGGAGAAAAAAAAATTTTTTTTTTTTATCCGAGAATTCTCGTTTTGTGGAAAACGAGAATCGGAGAAAAAATTTTTTTTTTTTTTTATCGGAGAATTCTCGTTTTGTCGAAAACCAGAATCGGAGAAAAAAAATTTTTTTTTTTTTTATCCGAGAATTCTCGTTGTGTGGAAAACGAGAAACGGAGAAATTTTTTTTTGTTTTTTTTTTTTTTTATCCGAGGATTCTCGTTTTGTGGAAAACCAGAATCGGAGAAATTTTTTTTTTTTTTCTATCCGAGAATTCTCAGGTTTGTGGAAAACCAGAATCGGGGAAATTTTTTTTTTTTTTTTTTTATCCGAGAATTCTCGTGTTATGGAAAACCAGAATCGGAGAAAAAAAAATTTTTTTTTTTTATCCGAGAATTCTCGTTGTGTGGAAAACCAGAATCGGAGAGATTTTGTTTTTTTTTTTTTTTATCCGAGAATTCTCGTTTTGTGGAAAACGGGAATCGGAGAAATTTTTTTTTTTTTTTTTTTCATCCGAGAATTCTCGTTTTGTGGAAAACGAGAATCGGATAAAAAAAATTTTTTTTTTTTATCCAAAAATCGCGTTTTGTGGAAAACCAGAATCGGAGAAATTTTTTTTTTTTTTTTTTTAACCGAGAATTCTCGTTTTGTGGAAAACTGGAATCGGAGAAATTTTTTTTTTTTTTTATCCGAGAATTCTCGTTTTGTGGAAAACGAGAATCGGAGAAATTTTTTTTTTTTTTTTTATCCGAGAATTCTCGTTTTGTGGAAAACCAGAATCGGAGAAAATTTTTTTTTTTTTTATCCGAGAATTCTCGTTTTGTGGAAAACGAGAATCGGAGAAAAAAAAATTTTTTTTTTATCGGAGAATTCTCGTTTTGTGGAAAACCAGAATCGGAGAAAAAATTTTTTCTTTTTTTTTATCCGAGAATTCTCGTTGTGTGGAAAACGAGAAACGGAGAAATTTTTTTTTGTTTTTTTTTTTTTATCCGAGAATTCTCGTTTTGTGGAAAACCAGAATCGGAGAATTTTTTTTTTTTTTTTTTTTATCCGAGAATTCTCGTTGTGTGGAAAACCAGAATCGGAGAAATTATTTTTTTTTTTTTTCTATCCGAGAATTCTCGTTTTGTCGAAAACCGGAATCGGAGAAATTTTTTTTTTTTTTTTTTATCCGAGAATTCTCAGGTTTGTGGAAAACCAGAATCGGGGAAATTTTTTTTTTTTTTCTTATCCGAGAATTCTCGTGTTATGGAAAACCAGAATCGGAGAAAAAAAATTTTTTTTTTTTTTATCCGAGAATTCTCGTTGTGTGGAAAACCAGAATCGGAGAAATTTTTTTTTTTTTTTCTATCCGAGAATTCTCGTTTTGTGGAAAACCGGAATCGGAGAAATTTTTTTTTTTTTTTTTATCCGAGAATTCTCGTGTTAAGGAAAACCAGAATCGGAGAAAAAAAAATTTTTTTTTTTTATCCGAGAATTCTCGTTGTGTGGAAAACCAGAATCGGAGAAATTTTTTTTTTTTTTTTTATCCGAGAATTCTCGTTTTGTGGAAAACCAGAATCGGAGAAATTTTTGTTTTTTTTTTTTTTTATCCGAGAATTCTCGTTTTATGGAAAACGAGAATCGGATAAATTTTTTTTTTTTTTCTATCCGAAAATCTCGTTTTGTGGAAAACCTGAATCGGAGAAATTTTTTTTTTTTTTTATCCGAGAATTCTCGTTTTGTGGAAAACTGGAATCGGAGAAATTTTTTTTTTTTTTATCCGAGAATTCTCGTTTTGTGGAAATTGAGAATCGGAGAAAAAAAAATTTTTGTAACTTTTTATCGGAGAATTCTCGTTTTGTGGAAAACCAGAATCGGAGAAATTTTTTTTTTTTTTTTTTTTATCCGAGAATTTTCGATGTCCGGGAAACCAGAATCGGAGAAATTTTTTTTTTTTTTTTTTTATTCCGATAATTCTCGTTTTGTGGAAAACGAGAATCGGACAAATTTTTTTCTTTTTTTTTTTTTTATCCGAGAATTCTCGTTTTGTGGAAAACGAGAATCGGAGAAATTTCTTTTTTTTTTTTTATCCGAGAATTCTCGTTTTGTGGAAAACCAGAATCGGGGAAATTTTTTTTTTTTTTATCCGAGAATTCTCGTTTTGTGCAAAACGAGAATCGGAGAAATTTTTTTTTTTTTTTTATCCGAGAATTCTCGTTTTGTGGAAAACGAGCAACGGAGAAAAAAAATTTTTTTTTTTTATCGGAGAATTCTCGTTTTGTGGAAAACCAGAATCGGAGAAAAAAAAATTTTTTTTTTTTTATCCGAGAATTCTCGTTGTGTGGAAAACCAGAATCGGAGAAATTTTTTTTTTTTTTTTTATCCGAGAATTCTTGTTTTCTGGAAAACCAGAATCGGAGAAATTTTTTTTTTTTTTTTTTATCCGAGAATTCTCGTTTTGTGGAAAACCAGAATCGGAGAAATTTTTTTTTTTTTTTTTATCCGAGAATTCTCGTTTTGTGCAAAACGAGAATCGGAGAAATTTTTTTTTTTTTTTTTTTTATCCGAGAATTCTCGTTTTATGGAAAACGAGAATCGGAGAAATTTTTTTTTTTTTTTTTATCCGAGAATTCTCGTTTTATGGAAAACGAGAATCGGATAAATTTTTTTTTTTTTTTTTATCCGAGAATTCTTGTTTTCTGGAAAACCAGAATCGGAGAAATTTTTTTTTTTTTTTTTTATCCGAGAATTCTCGTTTTGTGGAAAACCAGAATCGGAGAAATTTTTTTTTTTTTTTTTATCCGAGAATTCTCGTTTTGTGCAAGACGAGAATCGGAGAAATTTTTTTTTTTTTTTTTTTTTTTATCCGAGAATTCTCGTTTTATGGAAAACGAGAATCGGAGAAATTTTTTTTTTTTTTTATCCGAGAATTCTCGTTTTATGGAAAACGAGAATCGGATAAATTTTTTTTCTTTTTTTATCCGAAAATCCCGTTTTGTGGAAAACCAGAATCGCCGAAATTTTTTTTTTTTTTATCCGAGAATTCTCGTTTTGTGGAAAACTGGAACGGGAGAAATTTTTTTTTTTTATCCGAGAATTCTCGTTTTGTGGAAAACGAGAATCGGAGAAATTTTTTTTTTTTTTTTATCCGAGAATTCTCGTTTTGTGGAAAACCAGAATCGGAGGAATTTTTTTTTTTTTTTTTTTTATTCGAGAATTCTCGATGTCCGGGAAACCAGAATCGGAGAAATTTTTTTTTTTTTTTATCCGAGAATTCTCAGGATTGTGGAAAACGAGAATCGGAGAAATGTTTTTTTTTTTTTTTTTTATCCGAGAAGTCTCGTTTTGTGGAAAACGAGAATCGGAGAAATTTGTTTTTTTTTTTTTTTTATCCGAGAATTCTCGTTTTGTGGAAAACGAGAATCGGAGAAATTTTTTTTTTTTTTTTTTTTTTTTATCCGAGAATTCTCGTTTTGTGGAAAACCAGAATCGGGGAAAAATTTTTTTTTTTTTATTCCGAGAATTCTCTTTTTGTGGAAAACGAGAATCGGAGAAATTTTTTTTTCTTTTTTTTTATCCGAGAATTCTCGTTTTGTGGAAAACGAGAATCGGAGAAAAAAAATTTTTTTTTTATCGGAGAATTCTGGTTTTGTGGAAAACCAGAATCGGAGAAAAAAAATTTTTTTTTCTTTTTATCCGAGAATTCTCGTTGTGTGGAAAACCAGAATCGGAGAAATTTTTTTTTTTTTTTTTTTATCCGAGAATTCTCGTTTTGTGGAAAACCAGAATCGGAGAAATTTTGTTTTTTTTTTTTTCATCCGAGAATTCTCGTTTTGTGGAAAACGAGAATCGGATAAATTTTTTTTTTTTTTTTATCCGAAAATCTCGTTTTGTGGAAAACCAGAATCGGAGAAATTTTTTTTTTTTTTTTATCCGAGAATTCTCGTTTTGTGGAAAACTGGAATCGGAGAAATTTTTTTTTTTTTTTATCCGAGAATTCTCGTTTTGTGCAAAATGAGAATCGGAGAATTTTTTTTTTTTTTTTTTATCCGAGAATTCTCTTTTTGTGGAAAACCAGAATCGGAGAAATTTTTTTTTTTTTTTATCCGAGAATTCTCGTTTTGTGGAAAACGAGAATCGGAGAAATTTTTTTTTTTTTTTTTATCCGAGAATTCTCGTTTTGTGGAAAACGAGAATCGGAGAAATTTTTTTTTTTTTTTTATCCGAGAATTCTCGTTTTGTGGAAAACGAGAAACGGAGAAATTTTTTTTTGTTTTTTTTTTTTATCCGAGAATTCTCGTTTTGTGGAAAACCAGAATCGGAGAAATTTTTTTTTTTTTTTTATCCGAGAATTCTCGTTGTGTGGAAAACCAGAATCGGAGAGATTTTTGTTTTTTTTTTTTCTATCCGAGAATTCTCAGGTTTGTGGAAAACCAGAATCGGCGAAATTTTTTTTTTTTTTTTTATCCGAGGATTCTCGTGTTAAGGAAAACCAGAATCGGAGAAAAAAAAAATTTTTTTTTTATCCGAGAATTCTCGTTGTGTGGAAAACCAGAATCGGAGAAATTTTTTTTTTTTTTTTATTTGAGAATTCTCGTTTTTATGGAAAACCGGAATCGGAGAAATTTTTTTTTTTTTTTATCCGAGAATTCTCGTTTTGTGGAAAACGAGAATCGGATAAAAAAAAATTTTTTTTTTATCCGAAAATCGCGTTTTGTGGAAAACCAGAATCGGAGAAATTTTTTTTTTTTTTTTTTTAACCGAGAATTCTCGTTTTGTGGAAAACTGGATCGAAGAAATTTTTTTTTTTTTTTATCCGAGAATTCTCGTTTTGTGGAAAACGAGAATCGGAGAAATTTTTTTTTTTTTTTTTTATCCGAGAATTCTCGTTTTGTGGAAAACCAGAATCGGAGAAAATTTTTTTTTCTTTTTTTTTATCCGAGAATTCTCGTTTTGTGGAAAACGAGAATCGGAGAAAAAAAAATTTTTTTTTTTATCGGAGAATTCTCGTTTTGTGGAAAACCAGAATCGGAGAAAAAAAAATTTTTTTTTCATCCGAGAATTCTCGTTGTGTGCAAAACCAGAATCGGAGAGATTTTTTTTTTTTTTTCTATCCGAGAATTCTCAGGTTTGTGGAAAACCAGAATCGGGGAAATTTTTTTTTTTTTTTTTATCCGAGGATTCTCGTGTTATGGAAAACCAGAATCGGAGAAAAAAAAATTTTTTTTTTTATCCGAGAATTCTCGTTGTGTGGAAAACCGGAATCGGAGAAATTTTTTTTTTTTTTTTTTTTCCGAGAATTCTCGTTTTGTGGAAAAGTGGAACCGGAGAAATTTTTGTTTTTTTTATCCGAGAATTCTCGTTTTGTGGAAAACGAGAATCGGAGAAATTTTTTTTTTTTTGTTTTTTATCCGAGAATTCTCGTTTTGTGGAAAACCAGAATCGGAGAAAATTTTTTTTTTTTTTTCTATCCGAGAATTCTCGTTTTGTGGAAAACGAGAATCGGAGAAAAATTTTTTCTTTTTTTATCGGAGAATTCTCGTTTTGTGGAAAACCAGAATCGGAGAAGAAAAAAAATTTTTTTTTTATCCGAGAATTCTCGTTGTGTGGAAAACGAGAAACGGAGAAATTTTTTTTTGTTTTTTTTTTTTTATCCGAGAATTCTCAGGTTTGTGGAAAACCAGAATCGGGGAAATTTTTTTTTTTTTTTTTTTTTATCCGAGAATTCTCGTTTTGTGGAAAACTGGAATCGGAGAAATTTTTTTTTTTTTTATCCGAGAATTCTCGTTTTGTGGAAAACGAGAATCGGCGAAATTTTTTTTTTTTTTTTTTTTATCCGAGAATTCTCGTTTTGTGGAAAACCAGAATCGGAGAAAAAATTTTTTTTTTTTTTTTATCCGAGAATTCTCGTTTTGTGGAAAACGAGAATCGGAGAAAAAAAAATTTTTTTTTATCGGAGAATTCTCGTTTTGTGGAAAACCAGAGCCGGAGAAAAAAAAAATTTTTTTTTATCCAAAAATCGCGTTTTGTGGAAAACCAGAATCGGAGAAAAAAAAAATTTTTTTTTATCCGAGAATTCTCGTTTTGTGGAAAACGAGAATCGGAGAAATTTTTTTTTTTTTTTTTATCCGAGAATTCTCGTTTTGTGGAAAACCAGAATCGGAGAAAAAAAATTTTTTTTTTTTTTTATCCGAGAATTCTCGTTTTGTGGAAAACGAGAATCGGAGAAATTTTTTTTTTTTTTTTTTAATCGGAGAATTCTCGTTTTGTGGAAAACCAGAATCGGAGAAAAAATTTTTTCTTTTTTTTTATCCGAGAATTCTCGTTGTGTGGAAAACGAGAAACGGAGAAATTTTTTTTTGTTTTTTTTTTTTTATCCGAGAATTCTCGTTTTGTGGAAAACCAGAATCGGAGAATTTTTTTTTTTTTTTTTTTTATCCGAGAATTCTCGTTGTGTGGAAAACCAGAATCGGAGAAATATTTTTTTTTTTTTTTCTATCCGAGAATTCTCGTTTTGTGGAAAACTGGAATCGGAGAAATTTTTTTTTTTTTTTATCCGAGAATTCTCGTTTTGTGGAAAACGAGAATCGGAGAAATTTTTTTTTTTTTTTTATCCGAGAATTCTCGTTTTGTGGAAAACCAGAATCGGAGAATATTTTTTTTTTTTTTTTATCCGAGAATTCTCGTTTTTCGGAAAACGAGAATCGGAGAAATTTTTTTTTTTTTTTTTTATCCGCCAATTCTCGTTTTGTGGAAAACCAGAATCGGAGAAATCTTTTTTTTTTTTTTTTTTTTATCCGAGAATTCTCGTTTTGTGGAAAACCAGAATCGGGGAAATTTTTTTTTTTTTTTTTTATCCGAGAATTCTCGTTTTGTGGAAAACGAGAATCGGAGAAATTTTTTTTTTTGTTTTTTTTTTATCCGAGAATTCTCGTTTTGTGGAAAACGAGAATCGGAGAAATTTTTTTTTTTTTTTTTTATCGGAGAATTCTCGTTTTGTTGAAAAAGAGAATCGGAGAAATTTTTTTTTTTTTATCCGAGAATTCTCGTTTTGTGGAAAACGAGAATCGGAGAAATTTTTTTTTTTTTTTTTATCCGAGAATTCTCGTTTTGTGGAAAACGAGAATCGGAGAAATTTTTGTTTTTTTTTTTTTTATCCGAGGATTCTCGTTTTGTGGAAAACGAGAATCGGAGAAATTTTTTTTTTTTTTTTTATCGGAGAATTCTCGTTTTGTGGAAAACGAGAATCGGAGAAATTTTTTTTTTTTTTTTTCATCCGAGAATTCTCGTTTTGTGGAAAACGAGAATCGGAGAAATTTTTTTTTTTTTTTTTTATCGGAGAATTCTCGTGTTGTGGAAAATCAGAATCCGAGAAATTTTTTTTTTTTTTTTATCCGAAATTTATCGTTTTGTGGAAAACCAGAATCGGAGAAATCTTTTTTTTTTTTTTTTTTATCCGAGAATTCTCATTTTGTGGAAAACCAGAATCGGGGAAATTTTTTTTTTCTCTTTTTATCCGAGAATTCTCGGTTTGTGGAAAACGAGAATCGGAGAAATTTTTTTTTTTTTTTTTTTATCCGAGAATTCTCGTTTTGTGGAAAACGAGAATCGGAGAAATTTTTTTTTTTTTTATCCGAAATTCTCGTTTTGTGGAAAACGAGAATCGGAGAAATTTTTATTCTTTTTTTTTTTACCGGAGAATTCTCGTTTTGTGGAAAACCAGAATCGGAGAAAAAAAAATTTTTTTTTTATCCGAGAATTCTCGTTTTGTGGAAAACTGGAATCGGAGAAATTTTTTTTTTTTTTATCCGAGAATTCTCGTTTTGTGGAAAACGAGAATCGGAAAAATTTTTTTTTTTTTTTTTTTTATCCGAGAATTCTCGTTTTGTGGAAAACCAGAATCGGAGAAAAAAAAATATTTTTTTTTATCCGAGAATTCTCGTTTTGTGGAAAACGAGAATCGGAGAAAAAAAAATTTTTTTTTTTATCGGAGAATTCTCGTTTTGTGGAAAACCAGAATCGGAGAAAAAAAAATTTTTTTTTTATCCGAGAATTCTCGTTGTGTGGAAAACCAGAATCGGAGAAATTTTTTTTTTTTTTTTTTTTTATCCGAGAATTCTCGTTTTGTGGAAAACCAGAATCGGAGAAAAAAAAATTTTTTTTTTTTATCCGAGAATTCTCGTTTTGTGGAAAACGAGAATGGGATAAATTTTTTTTTTTTTTTTATCCGAAAATCTCGTTTTGTGGAAAACCAGAATCGGAGAAAAAATTTTTTTTTTTTTTATCCGAGAATTCTCGTTTTGTGGGAAACTGGAATCGGAGAAATTTTTTTTTTTTATCGGAGAATTCTCGTTTTGTGGAAAACGAGAATCGGAGAAATTTTTTTATTTTTTTTTATCCGAGAATTCTCGTTTTGTGGAAAACCAGAATCGGAGAATTTTTTTTTTTTTTTTTTTATCCGAGAATTCTCGTTTTTCGGAAAACGAGAATCGGAGAAATTTTTTTTTTTTTTTTTTATCCGAGAATTCTCGTTTTGTGGAAAACCAGAATCGGAGAAATCTTTTTTTTTTTTTTTTTTTTATCTGAGAATTCTCGTTTTGTGGAAAACCAGAATCGGGGAAATTTTTTTTTTTTTTTTTATCCGAGAATTCTCGTTTTGTGGAAAACGAGAATCGGAGAAATTTTTTTTTTGTTTTTTTTTTATCCGAGAATTCTCGTTTTGTGGAAAACGAGAATCGGAGAAATTTTTTTTTTTTTTTTTTTATCGGAGAATACTCGTTTTGTGGAAAAAGTGAATCGGAGAAATTTTTTTTTTTTATCCGAGAATTCTCGTTTTGTGGAAAACCAGAATCGGGGAAATTTTTTTTTTTTTTTTATCCGAGAATTCCCGTTTTGTGGAAAACGAGAATCGGAGAAATTTTTTTTTTTTTTTTTTTTTTTTATCCGAGGATTCTCGTTTTGTGGAAAACGAGAATCGGAGAAATTTTTATTTTTTTTTTTATCGGAGAATTCTCGTTTTGAGGAAAACGAGAATCGGAGAAATTTTTTTTTTTTTTTATCGGAGAATTCTCGTGTTCTGGAAAATCAGAATCGGAGAAATTTTTTTTTTTTTTTATCCGAGAATTCTCGTTTTGTGGAAAACCAGAATCGGAGAAATCTTTTTTTTTTTTTTTTTATCCGAGAATTCTCGTTTTGTGGAAAACCAGAATCGGAGAAATCTTTTTTTTTTTTTTTTATCCGAGAATTCTCGTTTTGTGGAAAACCAGAATCGGGGAAATTTTTTTTTTTTATCCGAGAATTCTCTTTTTGTGGAAAACGAGAATCGGAGAAATTTTGTTTTTTTTTTTTATCGGAGAATCCTCTTTTTGTGGAAAAAGAGAATCGGAGAAATTTTTTTTTTTTTTATCCGAGAATTCTCGCTTTGTGGAAAACCAGAATCGGGGAAATTTTTTTTTTTTTTTTATCCGAGAATTCTCGTTTTGTGGAAAACGAGAATCGGAGAAATTTTTTTTTGTTTTTTTTTTATCCGAGAATTCTCGTTTTGTGGAAAACGAGAATCGGAGAAATTTTTTTTTTTTTTTTTTTTATCGGAGAATTCTCGTTTTGTGGAAAAAGAGAATCGGAGAAATTTTTTTTTTTTTTAATCCGAGAATTCTCGTTTTGTGGAAAACCAGAATCGGGGAAATTTTTTTTTTTTTTTTATCCGAGAATTCCCGTTTTGTGGAAAACGAGAATCGGAGAAATTTTTTTTTTTTTTTTTTTTTTTATCCGAGAATTCTCTTTTTGTGGAAAACGAGAATCGGAGAAATTTTTTTTTTTTTTTCATCCGAGAATTCTCGTTTTGTGGAAAACGAGAATCGGAGAAATTTTTTTTTTTTTTTAATCGGAGAATTCTCGTGTTCTGGAAAATCAGAATCGGAGAAATTTTTTTTTTTTTTATCCGAGAATTCTCGTTTTGTGGAAAACGAGAATCGGAGAAATCTTTTATTTTTTTTTTTTATCCGAGAATTCTCGTTTTGTGGAAAACCAGAATCGGAGAAATCTTTTTTTTTTTTTTTTTATCCGAGAATTCTCGTTTTGTGGAAAACCAGAATCGGGGAAATTTTTTTTTTTTTATCCGAGAATTCTCGTTTTGTGGAAAACGAGAATCGGAGAAATTTTGTTTTTTTTTTTTATCGGAGAATCCTCTTTTTGTGGAAAAAGAGAATCGGAGAAATTTTTTTTTTTTTTTATCCGAGAATTCTCGTTTTGTGGAAAACCAGAATCGGACAAATCTTTTTTTTTTTTTTTTTTTATCCGAGAATTCTCGTTTTGTGGAAAACGAGAATCAGAGAAATTTTTTTTTTTTTTTAATCCGAGAATTCTCGTTTTGTGGAAAACCAGAATTGGAGAGATTTCTTTTTTTTTTTTTTTTATCCGAGAATTCTCAGGTTTGTGGAAAACAAGAACCGGAGAAAATTTTTTTTTTTTCCTTATCCGAGAATTCTCGTTTTGTGGAAAACCAGAATCGGGGAAATTTTTTTTTTTTTTTTATCCGAGAATTCTCGTTTTGTGGAAAACGAGCATCGGAGAAAAAAAATTTTTTTTTTTTATCGGACAATTCTCGTTTTGTGGAAAACCAGAATTGGAGAAAATTTTTTTTTTTTTATCCGAGAATTCTCGTTGTGTGGAAAACCAGAATCGGAGAAATTTTTTTTTTTTTTTTATCCGAGAATTCTCGTTTTGTGGAAAACCAGAATCGGAGAAATTTTTTTTTTTTTTTTTTATCCGAAAATTCCCGTTTTGTGGAAAACCAGAATCGGGGAAATTTTTTTTTTTTTTTTATCCGAGAATTCTCGTTTTGTGCAAAACGAGAATCGGAGAAATTTTTTTTTTTTTTTTTATCCGAGAATTCTCGTTTTGTGGAAAACGAGAATCGGAGAAATTTTTTTTTTTTTTTTATCCGAGAATTCTCGTTTTGTGGAAAACGAGAATCGGAGAAATTTTTTTTTTTTTTTATCCGAGAAAACTCGTTTAATGCAAAACGAGAATCGGAGAAATTTTTTTTTTTTTTTTATCCGAGAATTCTCGTTTTGTGGAAAACGAGAATCGGAGAATTTTTTTTTTTTTTTTTTATCCGAAAATCTCGTTTTGTGGAAAACCAGAATCAAAGAAATTTTTTTTTTTTTTTTATCCGAGAATTCTCGTTTTGTGGAAAACTGGAATCGGAGAAATTTTTTTTTTTTTTTTATCCGAGAATTCTCGTTTTGTGGAAAACGAGAATCGGAGAAATTTTGTTTTTTTTTTTTATCGGAGAATCCTCTTTTTGTGGAAAAAGAGAATCGGAGAAATTTTTTTTTTTTTTTATCCGAGAATTCTCGTTTTGTGGAAAACCAGAATCGGACAAATCTTTTTTTTTTTTTTTTTTATCCGAGAATTCTCGTTTTGTGGAAAACGAGAATCAGAGAAATTTTTTTTTTTTTTTAATCCGAGAATTCTCGTTTTGTGGAAAACCAGAATTGGAGAGATTTCTTTTTTTTTTTTTTTTATCCGAGAATTCTCAGGTTTGTGGAAAACAAGAACCGGAGAAAATTTTTTTTTTTTTCCTTATCCGAGAATTCTCGTTTTGTGGAAAACCAGAATCGGGGAAATTTTTTTTTTTTTTTTTATCCGAGAATTCTCGTTTTGTGCAAAACGAGAATCGGAGAAAATTTTTTTTTTTTTTTATCCGAGAATTCTCGTTTTGTGGAAAACGAGCATCGGAGAAAAAAAATTTTTTTTTTTATCGGAGAATTCTCGTTTTCTGGAAAACCAGAATTGGAGAAAAAAAAATTTTTTTTTATCCGAGAATTCTCGTTGTGTGGAAAACCAGAATCGGAGAAATTTTTTTTTTTTTTTTTTATCCGAGAATTCTCGTTTTGTGGAAAACCAGAATCGGAGAAATTTTTTTTTTTTTTTTTATCCGAAAATTCCCGTTTTGTGGAAAACCAGAATCGGGGAAATTTTTTTTTTTTTTTTATCCGAGAATTCTCGTTTTGTGCAAAACGAGAATCGGAGAAATTTTTTTTTTTTTTTTATCCGAGAATTCTCGTTTTGTGGAAAACGAGAATCGGAGAAATTTTTTTTTTTTTTTTATCCGAGAATTCTCGTTTTGTGGAAACCGAGAATCGGAGAAATTTTTTTTTATTTCTTTTTTTTATCCGAGAATTCTCATTTTGTGGAAAACCAGAATCGGGGAAATTTTTTTTTTTTTATCCGAGAATTCTCTTTTTGTGGAAAACGAGAATCGGAGAAATTTTGTTTTTTTTTTTTATCGGAGAATCCTCTTTTTGTGGAAAAAGAGAATCGGAGAAATTTTTTTTTTTTTTATCCGAGAATTCTCGCTTTGTGGAAAACCAGAATCGGGGAAATTTTTTTTTTTTTTTATCCGAGAATTCTCGTTTTGTGGAAAACGAGAATCGGAGAAATTTTTTTTTTGTTTTTTTTTTATCCGAGAATTCTCGTTTTGTGGAAAACGAGAATCGGAGAAATTTTTTTTTTTTTTTTTTATCGGAGAATTCTCGTTTTGTGGAAAAAGAGAATCGGAGAAATTTTTTTTTTTTTTAATCCGAGAATTCTCGTTTTGTGGAAAACCAGAATCGGGGAAATTTTTTTTTTTTTTTTATCCGAGAATTCCCGTTTTGTGGAAAACGAGAATCGGAGAAATTTTTTTTTTTTTTTTTTTTTATCCGAGAATTCTCTTTTTGTGGAAAACGAGAATCGGAGAAATTTTTTTTTTTTTTTTCATCCGAGAATTCTCGTTTTGTGGAAAACGAGAATCGGAGAAATTTTTTTTTTTTTTAATCGGAGAATTCTCGTGTTCTGGAAAATCAGAATCGGAGAAAATTTTTTTTTTTTTTATCCGAGAATTCTCGTTTTGTGGAAAACGAGAATCGGAGAAATCTTTTATTTTTTTTTTTTATCCGAGAATTCTCGTTTTGTGGAAAACCAGAATCGGAGAAATCTTTTTTTTTTTTTTTTTATCCGAGAATTCTCGTTTTGTGGAAAACCAGAATCGGGGAAATTTTTTTTTTTTATCCGAGAATTCTCGTTTTGTGGAAAACGAGAATCGGAGAAATTTTGTTTTTTTTTTTTATCGGGGAATCCTCTTTTTGTGGAAAAGGAGAATCGGAGAAATTTTTTTTTTTTTTTATCCGAGAATTCTCGTTTTGTGGAAAACCAGGATCGGACAAATCTTTTTTTTTTTTTTTTTTTATCCGAGAATTCTCGTTTTGTGGAAAACGAGAATCAGAGAAATTTTTTTTTTTTTTTAATCCGAGAATTCTCGTTTTGTGGAAAACCAGAATTGGAGAGATTTCTTTTTTTTTTTTTTTTATCCGAGAATTCTCAGGTTTGTGGAAAACAAGAACCGGAGAAAAAAAATTTTTTTTTCCTTATCCGAGAATTCTCGTTTTGTGGAAAACCAGAATCGGGGAAATTTTTTTTTTTTTTTTATCCGAGAATTCTCGTTTTGTGGAAAACGAGCATCGGAGAAAAAAAATTTTTTTTTTTTATCGGACAATTCTCGTTTTGTGGAAAACCAGAATTGGAGAAAATTTTTTTTTTTTATCCGAGAATTCTCGTTGTGTGGAAAACCAGAATCGGAGAAATTTTTTTTTTTTTTTTATCCGAGAATTCTCGTTTTGTGGAAAACCAGAATCGGAGAAATTTTTTTTTTTTTTTTTATCCGAAAATTCCCGTTTTGTGGAAAACCAGAATCGGGGAAATTTTTTTTTTTTTTTTATCCGAGAATTCTCGTTTTGTGCAAAACGAGAATCGGAGAAATTTTTTTTTTTTTTTTATCCGAGAATTCTCGTTTTGTGGAAAACGAGAATCGGAGAAATTTTTTTTTTTTTTTTATCCGAGAATTCTCGTTTTGTGGAAAACGAGAATCGGAGAAATTTTTTTTTTTTTTTATCCGAGAAAACTCGTTTAATGCAAAACGAGAATCGGAGAAATTTTTTTTTTTTTTTTATCCGAGAATTCTCGTTTTGTGGAAAACGAGAATCGGAGAATTTTTTTTTTTTTTTTTATCCGAAAATCTCGTTTTGTGGAAAACCAGAATCAAAGAAATTTTTTTTTTTTTTTTATCCGAGAATTCTCGTTTTGTGGAAAACTGGAATCGGAGAAAATTTTTTTTTTTTTTATCCGAGAATTCTCGTTTTGTGGAAAACGAGAATCGGAGAAATTTTGTTTTTTTTTTTTATCGGAGAATCCTCTTTTTGTGGAAAAAGAGAATCGGAGAAATTTTTTTTTTTTTTATCCGAGAATTCTCGTTTTGTGGAAAACCAGAATCGGACAAATCTTTTTTTTTTTTTTTTTATCCGAGAATTCTCGTTTTGTGGAAAACGAGAATCAGAGAAATTTTTTTTTTTTTTTAATCCGAGAATTCTCGTTTTGTGGAAAACCAGAATCGGAGAGATTTCTTTTTTTTTTTTTTTTATCCGAGAATTCTCAGGTTTGTGGAAAACAAGAACCGGAGAAAATTTTTTTTTTTTTCCTTATCCGAGAATTCTCGTTTTGTGGAAAACCAGAATCGGGGAAACTTTTTTTTTTTTTTATCCGAGAATTCTCGTTTTGTGCAAAACGAGAATCGGAGAAAATTTTTTTTTTTTTTTTATCCGAGAATTCTCGTTTTGTGGAAAACGAGCATCGGAGAAAAAAAAATTTTTTTTTTTATCGGAGAATTCTCGTTTTGTGGAAAACCAGAATTGGAGAAAAAAAAATTTTTTTTTATCCGAGAATTCTCGTTGTGTGGAAAACCAGAATCAGAGAAATTTTTTTTTTTTTTTTTTTATCCGAGAATTCTCGTTTTGTGGAAAACCAGAATCGGAGAAATTTTTTTTTTTTTTTTATCCGAAAATTCCCGTTTTGTGGAAAACCAGAATCGGGGAAATTTTTTTTTTTTTTTTATCCGAGAATTCTCGTTTTGTGCAAAACGAGAATCGGAGAAATTTTTTTTTTTTTTTTTATCCGAGAATTCTCGTTTTGTGGAAAACGAGAATCGGAGAAATTTTTTTTTTTTTTTTATCCGAGAATTCTCGTTTTGTGGAAAACGAGAATCGGAGAAATTTTTTTTTATTTCTTTTTTTTATCCGAGAATTCTCATTTTGTGGAAAACCAGAGTCGGAGAACTTTTTCTTTTTTTTTTTTTTTAATGTCGGAGAATTCTCGTTTTGTGGAAAACGAGAATCGGAGAAATTTTTTTTTTTTTTTATCCGAGAAAACTCGTTTAATGCAAAACGAGAATCGGAGAAATTTTTTTTTTTTTGTATCCGAGAATTCTCGTTTTGTGGAAAACCCGAATTGGAGAGATTTCTTTTTTTTTTTTTTTATCCGAGAATTCTCAGGTTTGTGGAAAACAAGAACCGGAGAAAAAAATTTTTTTTTTCCTTATCCGAGAATTCTCGTTTTGTGGAAAACCAGAATCGGGGAAATTTTTTTTTTTTTTTTATCCGAGAATTCTCGTTTTGTGCAAAACGAGAATCGGAGAAAATTTTTTTTTTTTTTATCCGAGAATTCTCGTTTTGTGGAAAACGAGCATCGGAGAAAAAAAATTTTTTTTTTTTATCGGAGAATTCTCGTTTTGTGGAAAACCAGAATTGGAGGAAAAAAAATTTTTTTTTTATCCGAGAATTCTCGTTGTGTGGAAAACCAGAATCGGAGAAATTTTTTTTTTTTTTTTTTATCCGAAAATTCCCGTTTTGTGGAAAACCAGAATCGGGGAAATTTTTTTTTTTTTTTATCCGAGAATTCTCGTTTTGTGCAAAACGAGAATCGGAGAAATTTTTTTTTTTTTTTTATCCGAGAATTCTCGTTTTGTGGAAAACGAGAATCGGAGAAATTTTTTTTTTTTTATTATCCGAGAATTCTCGTTTTGTGGAAAACGAGAATCGGAGAAATTTTTTTTTTTTTTTATCCGAGAAAACTCGTTTAATGCAAAACGAGAATCGGAGAAATTTTTTTTTTTTTTTTATCCGAGAATTCTCGTTTTGTGGAAAACGAGAATCGGAGAATTTTTTTTTTTTTTTTTTATCCGAAAATCTCGTTTTGTGGAAAACCAGAATCAAAGAAATTTTTTTTTTTTTTTTATCCGAGAATTCTCGTTTTGTGGAAAACTGGAATCGGAGAAATTTTTTTTTTTTTTTTATCCGAGAATTCTCGTTTTGTGGAAAACGAGAATCGGAGAAATTTTGTTTTTTTTTTTTATCGGAGAATCCTCTTTTTGTGGAAAAAGAGAATCGGAGAAATTTTTTTTTTTTTTTATCCGAGAATTCTCGTTTTGTGGAAAACCAGAATCGGACAAATCTTTTTTTTTTTTTTTTTTATCCGAGAATTCTCGTTTTGTGGAAAACGAGAATCAGAGAAATTTTTTTTTTTTTTTAATCCGAGAATTCTCGTTTTGTGGAAAACCAGAATTGGAGAGATTTCTTTTTTTTTTTTTTTTATCCGAGAATTCTCAGGTTTGTGGAAAACAAGAACCGGAGAAAAAAAATTTTTTTTTCCTTATCCGAGAATTCTCGTTTTGTGGAAAACCAGAATCGGGGAAATTTTTTTTTTTTTTTTTATCCGAGAATTCTCGTCTTGTGCAAAACGAGAATCGGAGAAAATTTTTTTTTTTTTTATCCGAGAATTCTCGTTTTGTGGAAAACGAGCATCGGAGAAAAAAAATTTTTTTTTTTTATCGGAGAATTCTCGTTTTGTGGAAAACCAGAATTGGAGAAAAAAAATTTTTTTTTTATCCGAGAATTCTCGTTGTGTGGAAAACCAGAATCGGAGAAATTTTTTTTTTTTTTTTTTATCCGAGAATTCTCGTTTTGTGGAAAACCAGAATCGGAGAAATTTTTTTTTTTTTTTTTATCCCAAAATTCCCGTTTTGTGGAAAACCAGAATCGGGGAAATTTTTTTTTTTTTTTATCCGAGAATTCTCGTTTTGTGCAAAACGAGAATCGGAGAAATTTTTTTTTTTTTTTATCCGAGAATTCTCGTTTTGTGGAAAACGAGAATCGGAGAAATTTTTTTTTTTTTTTTATCCGAGAATTCTCGTTTTGTGGAAAACGAGAATCGGAGAAATTTTTTTTTATTTCTTTTTTTTATCCGAGAATTCTCATTTTGTGGAAAACCAGAGTCGGAGAACTTTTTCTTTTTTTTTTTTTTTTAATGTCGGAGAATTCTCGTTTTGTGGAAAACGAGAATCGGAGAAATTTTTTTTTTTTTTTATCCGAGAAAACTCGTTTAATGCAAAACGAGAATCGGAGAAATTTTTTTTTTTTTTTTATCCGAGAATTCTCGTTTTGTGGAAAACCAGAATTGGAGAGATTTCTTTTTTTTTTTTTTTTATCCGAGAATTCTCAGGTTTGTGGAAAACAAGAACCGGAGAAAAATTTTTTTTTTTTCCTTATCCGAGAATTCTCGTTTTGTGGAAAACCAGAATCGGGGAAATTTTTTTTTTTTTTTATCCGAGAATTCTCGTTTTGTGCAAAACGAGAATCGGAGAAAATTTTTTTTTTTTTTTATCCGAGAATTCTCGTTTTGTGGAAAACGAGCATCGGAGAAAAAATAATTTTTTTTTTATCGGAGAATTCTCGTTTTGTGGAAAACCAGAATTGGAGAAAAAAAATTTTTTTTTATCCGAGAATTCTCGTTGTGTGGAAAACCAGAATCGGAGAAATTTTTTTTTTTTTTTTATCCGAAAATTCCCGTTTTGTGGAAAACCAGAATCGGGGAAATTTTTTTTTTTTTTTATCCGAGAATTCTCGTTTTGTGCAAAACGAGAATCGGAGAAATTTTTTTTTTTTTTATCCGAGAATTCTCGTTTTGTGGAAAACGAGAATCGGAGAAATTTTTTTTTTTTTTTTATCCGAGAATTCTCGTTTTGTGGAAAACGAGAATCGGAGAAATTTTTTTTTTTTTTATCCGAGAAAACTCGTTTAATGCAAAACGAGAATCGGAGAAATTTTTTTTTTTTTTTTATCCGAGAATTCTCGTTTTGTGGAAAACGAGAATCGGAGAATTTTTTTTTTTTTTTTTTTATCCGAAAATCTCGTTTTGTGGAAAACCAGAATCAAAGAAATTTTTTTTTTTTTTTTTATCCGAGAATTCTCGTTTTGTGGAAAACTGGAATCGGAGAAATTTTTTTTTTTTTTTTATCCGAGAATTCTCGTTTTGTGGAAAACGAGAATCGGAGAAATTTTGTTTTTTTTTTTTATCGGAGAATCCTCTTTTTGTGGAAAAAGAGAATCGGAGAAATTTTTTTTTTTTTTTATCCGAGAATTCTCGTTTTGTGGAAAACCAGAATCGGACAAATCTTTTTTTTTTTTTTTTTTTATCCGAGAATTCTCGTTTTGTGGAAAACGAGAATCAGAGAAATTTTTTTTTTTTTTTAATCCGAGAATTCTCGTTTTGTGGAAAACCAGAATTGGAGAGATTTCTTTTTTTTTTTTTTTTATCCGAGAATTCTCAGGTTTGTGGAAAACAAGAACCGGAGAAAAATTTTTTTTTTTTCCTTATCCGAGAATTCTCGTTTTGTGGAAAACCAGAATCGGGGAAATTTTTTTTTTTTTTTTATCCGAGAATTCTCGTTTTGTGCAAAACGAGAATCGGAGAAAATTTTTTTTTTTTTTTTATCCGAGAATTCTCGTTTTGTGGAAAACGAGCATCGGAGAAAAAAAATTTTTTTTTTTTATCGGAGAATTCTCGTTTTGTGGAAAACCAGAATTGGAGAAAAAAAAATTTTTTTTTATCCGAGAATTCTCGTTGTGTGGAAAACCAGAATCGGAGAAATTTTTTTTTTTTTTTTTTTATCCGAGAATTCTCGTTTTGTGGAAAACCAGAATCGGAGAAATTTTTTTTTTTTTTTTTATCCGAAAATTCCCGTTTTGTGGAAAATCAGAATCGGGAAAATTTTTTTTTTTTTTTTATCCGAGAATTCTCGTTTTGTGCAAAACGAGAATCGGAGAAATTTTTTTTTTTTTTTTTATCCGAGAATTCTCGTTTTGTGGAAAACGAGAATCGGAGAAATTTTTTTTTTTTTTTATCCGAGAATTCTCGTTTTGTGGAAAACGAGAATCGGAGAAATTTTTTTTTATTTCTTTTTTTTATCCGAGAATTCTCATTTTGTGGAAAACCAGAGTCGGAGAACTTTTTCTTTTTTTTTTTTTTTAATGTCGGAGAATTCTCGTTTTGTGGAAAACGAGAATCGGAGAAATTTTTTTTTTTTTTTATCCGAGAAAACTCGTCTAATGCAAAACGAGAATCGGAGAAATTTTTTTTTTTTTTTTATCCGAGAATTCTCGTTTTGTGGAAAACCAGAATTGGAGAGATTTCTTTTTTTTTTTTTTTTATCCGAGAATTCTCAGGTTTGTGGAAAACAAGAACCGGAGAAAAATTTTTTTTTTTTCCTTATCCGAGAATTCTCGTTTTGTGGAAAACCAGAATCGGGGAAATTTTTTTTTTTTTTTTATCCGAGAATTCTCGTTTTGTGCGAAACGAGAATCGGAGAAAATTTTTTTTTTTTTTTTATCCGAGAATTCTCGTTTTGTGGAAAACGAGCATCGGAGAAAAAAAATTTTTTTTTTTTATCGGAGAATTCTCGTTTTGTGGAAAACCAGAATTGGAGAAAAAAAATTTTTTTTTTATCCGAGAATTCTCGTTGTGTGGAAAACCAGAATCGGAGAAATTTTTTTTTTTTTTTTTTTATCCGAGAATTCTCGTTTTGTGGAAAACCAGAATCGGAGAAATTTTTTTTTTTTTTTTATCCGAAAATTCCCGTTTTGTGGAAAACCAGAATCGGGGAAATTTTTTTTTTTTTTTATCCGAGAATTCTCGTTTTGTGCAAAACGAGAATCGGAGAAATTTTTTTTTTTTTTTATCCGAGAATTCTCGTTTTGTGGAAAACGAGAATCGGAGAAATTTTTTTTTTTTTTTTATCCGAGAATTCTCGTTTTGTGGAAAACGAGAATCGGAGAAATTTTTTTTTATTTCTTTTTTTTATCCGAGAATTCTCATTTTGTGGAAAACCAGAGTCGGAGAACTTTTTCTTTTTTTTTTTTTTTTAATGTCGGAGAATTCTCGTTTTGTGGAAAACGAGAATCGGAGAAATTTTTTTTTTTTTTTATCCGAGAAAACTCGTTTAATGCAAAACGAGAATCGGAGAAATTTTTTTTTTTTTTTTATCCGAGAATTCTCGTTTTGTGGAAAACGAGAATCGGAGAATTTTTTTTTTTTTTTTATCCGAAAATCTCGTTTTGTGGAAAACCAGAATCAAAGAAATTTTTTTTTTTTTTTATCCGAGAATTCTCGTTTTGTGGAAAACTGGAATCGGAGAAATTTTTTTTTTTTTTTTATCCGAGAATTCTCGTTTTGTGGAAAACGAGAATCGGAGAAATTTTTTTTTTTTTTTATCCGAGAATTCTCGTTGTGTGGAAAACCAGAATCGGAGAAATTTTTTTTTTTTTTTTTTTATCCGAGAATTCTCGTTTTGTGGAAAACGAGAGTCGGAGAAAAAAAAAATTTTTTTTTTTTTTATCCGAGAATTCTCGTTTTGTGGAAAACCAGAATCGGAGAAATTTTTTTTTTTTTTTTTATCCGAGAATTCTCGTTTTGTGGAAAACGAGAATCGGATAAAAAAAAATTTTTTTTTTATCCGAAAATCGCGTTTTGTGGAAAACCAGAATCGGACAAATTTTTTTTTTTTTTTTTTTTATCCGAGAATTCTCGTTTTGTGGAAAACTGGAATCGGAGAAATTTTTTTTTTTTTTATCCGAGAATTCTCGTTTTGTGGAAAACGAGAATCGGAGAAATTTTTTTTTTTTTTTATCCGAGAATTCTCGTTTTGTGGAAAACCAGAATCGGAGAAAAAAAAAATTTTTTTTTTTATCCGAGAATTCTCGTTTTGTGGAAAACGAGAATCGGAGAAAAAGAATTTTTTTTTTATCGGATAATTCTCGTTTTGTGGAAAACCAGAATCGGAGAAAAAAAATTTTTTTTTTTTATCCGAGAATTCTCGTTGTGTGGAAAACCAGAATCGGAGAAATTTTTTTTTCTTTTTTTTTTTTTTATCCGAGAATTCTCGTTTTGTGGAAAACCAGAATCGGAGAAATTTTTTTTTTTTTTTTATCCGAGAATTCTCGTTTTGTGGAAAACTGGAATCGGAGAAATTTTTTTTTTTTATCCGAGAATTCTCGTTTTGTGGAAAACGAGAATCGGAGAAATTTTTTTTTTTTTTTTTATCCGAGAATTCTCGTTTTGTGGAAAACCAGAATCGGAGAAAAAAAAATTTTTTTTTTATCAGAGAATTCTCGTTTTGTGGAAAACGAGAATCGGAGAAAAAAAATTTTTTTTTACATCGGAGAATTCTCGTTTTGTGGAAAACCAGAATCGGAGAAAAAAAAATTTTTTTTTTTTATCCGAGAATTCTCGTTGTGTGGAAAACCAGAATCGGAGAAATTTTTTTTTCTTTTTTTTTTTTTTATCCGAGAATTCTCGTTTTGTGGAAAACCAGAATCGGAGAAATTTTTTTTTTTTTTTTATCCGAGAATTCTCGTTTTGTGGAAAACGAGAATCGGATAAAAAAAAATTTTTTTTTTTATCCGAAAATCGCGTTTTGTGGAAAACCAGAATCGGACAAATTTTTTTTTTTTTTTTTTTATCCGAGAATTCTCGTTTTGTGGAAAACTGGAATCGGAGAAATTTTTTTTTTTTTATCCGAGAATTCTCGTTTTGTGGAAAACGAGAATCGGAGAAATTTTTTTTTTTTTTTTTATCCGAGAATTCTCGTTTTGTGGAAAACCAGAATCGGAGAAAAAAAAATTTTTTTTTTTATCCGAGAATTCTCGTTTTGTGGAAAACGAGAATCGGAGAAAAAAAATTTTTTTTTTTATCGGAGAATTCTCGTTTGGTGGAAAACCAGAATCGGAGAAAAAAAATTTTTTTTTTTTTATCCGAGAATTCTCGTTGTGTGGAAAACCAGAATCGGAGAAATTTTTTTTTCTTTTTTTTTTTTTTATCCGAGAATTCTCGTTTTGTGGAAAACCAGAATCGGAGAAATTTTTTTTTTTTTTTTATCCGAGAATTCTCGTTTTGTGGAAAACTGGAATCGGAGAAATTTTTTTTTTTTTTATCCGAGAATTCTCGTTTTGTGGAAAACGAGAATCGGAGAAATTTTTTTTTTTTTTTTATCCGAGAATTCTCGTTTTGTGGAAAACCAGAATCGGAGAAAAAAAAATTTTTTTTTTATCCGAGAATTCTCGTTTTGTGGAAAACGAGAATCGGAGAAAAAAAATTTTTTTTTACATCGGAGAATTCTCGTTTTGTGGAAAACCAGAATCGGAGAAAAAAAAATTTTTTTTTTTATCCGAGAATTCTCGTTGTGTGGAAAACCAGAATCGGAGAAATTTTTTTTTCTTTTTTTTTTTTTTATCCGAGAATTCTCGTTTTGTGGAAAACCAGAATCGAAGAAATTTTTTTTTTTTTTTTATCCGAGAATTCTCGTTTTGTGGAAAACGAGAATCTGATAAATTTTTTTTTTTTTTTTTATCCGAAAATCTCGTTTTGTGGAAAACCAGAATCGGAGAAATTTTTTTTTTTTTTTTATCCGAGAATTCTCGTTTTGTGGAAAACTGGAATCGGAGAAATTTTTTTTTTTTTTTATCCGAGAATTCTCGTTTTGTGGAAAACGAGAATCGGAGAAATTTTTTTTTTTTTTTTTTTGTTATCCGAGAATTCTCGTTTTGTGGAAAACCAGAATCGGAGAAATTTTTTTTTTTTTTTTTTTTTTATCAGAGAATTCTCGTTTTGTGGAAAACCAGAATCGGAGAAATTTTTTTTTTTTTTTTTTATCCGAGAATTCTCGTTGTGTGGAAAACCAGAATCGGAGAAATTTTTTTTTTTTTTTATCCGAGAATTCTCAGGTTTGTGGAAAGATAGAATCGGAGAAATTTTTTTTTTTTTTGTTTTATCCGAGAATTCTCGTGTTATGGAAAACCAGAATCGGAGAAAAAAAAAATTTTTTTTTTTATCCGAGAATTCTCGTTGTGTGGAAAACCAGAATCGGAGAAATTTTTTTTTTTTTTTTTTATCCGAGAATTCTCGTTTTGTGGAAAATGAGAATCGGAGAAATTTTTTTTTTTTTTTTATCCGAGAATTCTCGTTTTGTGGAAAACGAGAAACGGAGAAATTTTTTTTTGTTTTTATCCGAGAATTCTCGTTTTGTGGGAAACGAGAATCGGAGAAATTTTTTTTTTTTTTATCCGAGAATTCTCGTTTTGTGGAAAACCAGAATCGGAGAAATTTTTTTTTTTTTTTTTTATCCGAGAATTCTCGTTTTGTGGAAAATGAGAATCGGAGAAATTTTTTTTTTTTTTTTTATCCGAGAATTCTCGTTTTGTGGAAAACGAGAAACGGAGAAATTTTTTTTTGTTTTTTTTTTTTTATCCGCGAATTCTCGTTGTGTGGAAAACCAGAATCGGAGAGATTTTTTTTTTTTTTTTATCCGAGAATTCTCAGGTTTGTGGAAAACCAGAATCGGAGAAATTTTTTTTTTTTTTTTTTTATCCGAGAATTCTCGTTTTGTGGAAAATTGGAATCGGAGAAATTTTTTTTTTTTTTATCCGAGAATTCTCGTTTTGTGGAAAACGAGAATCGGAGAAATTTTTTTTTTTTTTTTTATCCGAGAATTCTGGTTGTGTGGAAAACCAGAATCGGAGAAATTTTTTTTTTTTTTTTTTTATCCGAGAATTCTCGTTTTGTGGAAAACCAGAATCGGAGAAATTTTTTTTTTTTTTTATCCGAGATTTCTCGTTTTGTGGAAAACGAGAATCGGATAAAAAAAAATTTTTTTTTTTATCCGAAAATCGCGTTTTGTGGAAAACCTGAATCGGAGAAATTTTTTTTTTTTTTTTTTATCCGAGAATTCTCGTTTTGTGGAAAACTGGAATCGGAGAAGATTTTTTTTTTTTTTTTATCCGAGAATTCTCGTTTTGTGGAAAACGAGAATCGGAGAAATTTTTTTTTTTTTTATCCGAGAATTCTCGTTTTGTGGAAAACCAGAATCGGAGAAAAAAAATTTTTTTTTTATCCGAGAATTCTCGTTTTGTGGAAAACGAGAATCGGAGAAAAAAAATTTTTTTTTTTATCGGAGAATTCTCGTTTTGTGGAAAACCAGAATCGGAGAACAAAAAATTTTTTTTTTATCCGAGAATTCTCGTTGTGTGGAAAACCAGAATCGGAGAAATTTTTTTTTCTTTTTTTTTTTTTTATCCGAGAATTCTCGTTTTGTGGAAAACCAGAATCGGAGAAATTTTTTTTTTTTTTTTTATCCGAGAATTCTCGTTGTGTGGAAAACCAGAATCGGAGAAATTTTTTTTTTTTTTTTATCCGAGAATTCTCAGGTTTGTGGAAAAATAGAATCGGAGAAATTTTTTTTTTTTTTTTTTTTTATCCGAGAATTCTCGTGTAATGGAAAACCAGAATCGGAGAAAATTTTTTTTTTTTTTTATCCGAGAATTCTCGTTGTGTGGAAAACCAGAATCGGAGAAATTTTTTTTTTTTTTTATCCGAGAATTCTCGTTTTGTGGAAAACCAGAATCGGAGAAATTTTTTTTTTTTTTTATACGAGAATTCTCGTTTTATGGAAAACGAGAATCGGATAAATTTTTTTTTTTTTTTTATCCGAAAATCTCGTTTTGTGGAAAACCAGAATCGGAGAAATTTCTTTTTTTTTTTTTTTATCCGAGAATTCTCGTTTTGTGGAAAACTGGAATCGGAGAAATTTTTTTTTTTTTATCCGAGAATTCTTGTTTTGTGGGAAACGAGAATCGGAGAAATTTTTTTTTTTTTTATCCGAGAATTCTCGTTTTGTGGAAAACATGAATCGGAGAAATTTTTTTTTTTTTTTTTATCCGAGAATTCTCGTTTAGTGGAAAACGAGAATCGGAGAAATTTTTTTTTTTTTTTTTTTCCGAGAATTCTCGTTTTGTGGAAAATGAGAATCGGAGAAATTTTTTTTTTTTTTTTTATCCGAGAATTCTCGTTTTGTGGAAAACGAGAAACGGAGAAATTTTTTTTTGTTTTTTTTTTTTATCCGAGAATTCTCGTTGTGTGGAAAACCAGAATCGGAGAGATTTTTTTTTTTTTTTTATCCGAGAATTCTCAGGTTTGTGGAAAACCAGAATCGGAGAAATTTTTTTTTTTTTTTTTTTTATCCGAGAATTCTCGTTTTGTGGAAAACCAGAATCGGAGAAATTTTTTTTTTTTTTTTATCCGAGAATTCTCGTTTTATGGAAAACGAGAATCGGATAAATTTTTTTTTTTTTTTATCCAAAAATCTCGTTTTGTGGAAAACCAGAATCGGAGAAATTTCTTTTTTTTTTTTTTTATCCGAGAATTCTCGTTTTGTGGAAAACTGGAATCGGAGAAATTTTTTTTTTTTTATCCGAGAATTCTTGTTTTGTGGGAAACGAGAATCGGAGAAATTTTTTTTTTTTTTTATCCGAGAATTCTCGTTTTGTGGAAAACCCGAATCGGAGAAATTTTTTTTTTTTTTTTATCCGAGAATTCTCGTTTAGTGGAAAACGAGAATCGGAGAAATTTTTTTTTTTTTTTTTTCCGAGAATTCTCGTTTTGTGGAAAATGAGAATCGGAGAAATTTTTTTTTTTTTTTATCCGAGAATTCTCGTTTTGTGGAAAACGAGAAACGGAGAAATTTTTTTTTGTTTTTTTTTTTTTATCCGAGAATTCTCGTTGTGTGGAAAACCAGAATCGGAGAGATTTTTTTTTTTTTTTATCCGAGAATTCTCAGGTTTGTGGAAAACCAGAATCGGAGAAATTTTTTTTTTTTTTTTTATCCGAGAATTCTCGTTTTGTGGAAAACTGGAATCGGAGAAATTTTTTTTTTTTTTTTTTATCCGAGAATTCTCGTTTTGTGGAAAACCAGAATCGGAGAAATTGTTTTTTTTTTTTTTTATCCGAGAATTCTCGTTTTGTGGAAAACGAGAATCTGATAAATTTTTTTTTTTTTTTTATCCGAAAATCTCGTTTTGTGGAAAACCAGAATCGGAGAAATTTTTTTTTTTTTTTTATCCGAGAATTCTCGTTTTGTGGAAAACTGGAATCGGAGAAATTTTTTTTTTTTTTTATCCGAGAATTCTCGTTTTGTGGAAAACCAGAATCGGAGAAATTTTTTTTTTTTTTTTTTTTATCCGAGAATTCTCGTTTTGTGGAAAACCAGAATCGGAGAAATTTTTTTTTTTTTTTTTTATCCGAGAATTCTCGTTGTGTGGAAAACCAGAATCGGAGAAATTTTTTTTTTTTTCTTTATCCGAGAATTCTCAGGTTTGTGGAAAAATAGAATCGGAGAAATTTTTTTTTTTTTTTTATCCGAGAATTCTCGTGTTATGGAAAACCAGAATCGGAGAAAAAAAAATTTTTTTTTTTATCCGAGAATTCTCGTTGTGTGGAAAACCAGAATCGGAGAAATTTTTTTTTTTTTTTTTTATCCGAGAATTCTCGTTTTGTGGAAAACCAGAATCGGAGAAATTTTTTTTTTTTTTTACCCGAGAATTCTCGTTTTATGGAAAACGAGAATCGGATAAATTTTTTTTTTTTTATCCGAAAATCTCGTTTTGTGGAAAACCAGAATCGGAGAAATTTTATTTTTTTTTTTTATCCGAGAATTCTCGTTTTGTGGAAAACTGGAATCGGAGAAATTTTTTTTTTTTTATCCGAGAATTCTCGTTTTGTGGGAAACGAGAATCGGAGAAATTTTTTTTTTTTTTTTATCCGAGAATTCTCGTTTTGTGGAAAACCAGAATCGGAGAAATTTTTTTTTTTTATCCGAGAATTCTCGTTTTGTGGAAAATGAGAATCGGAGAAATTTTTTTTTTTTTTTTTATCCGAGAATTCTCGTTTTGTGGAAAACGAGAAACGGAGAAATTTTTTTTTGTTTTTTTTTTTTATCCGCGAATTCTCGTTGTGTGGAAAACCAGAATCGGAGAGATTTTTTTTTTTTTTTTATCCGAGAATTCTCAGGTTTGTGGAAAACCAGAATCGGAGAAATTTTTTTTTTTTTTTTTATCCGAGAATTCTCGTTTTGTGGAAAATGGGAATTGGAGAAATTTTTTTTTTTTATCCGAGAATTCTCGTTTTGTGGAAAACGAGAATCGGAGAAATTTTTTTTTTTTTTTTTATCCGAGAATTCTGGTTGTGTGGAAAACCAGAATCGGAGAAATTTTTTTTTTTTTTTTTTATCCGAGAATTCTCGTTTTGTGGAAAACCAGAATCGGAGAAATTTTTTTTTTTTTTTTTATCCGAGAATTCTCGTTGTGTGGAAAACCAGAATCGGAGAAATTTTTTTTTTTTTCTTTATCCGAGAATTCTCAGGTTTGTGGAAAAATAGAATCGGAGAAATTTTTTTTTTTTTTTTTATCCGAGAATTCTCGTGTTATGGAAAACCAGAATCGGAGAAAAAAAAATTTTTTTTTTTATCCGAGAATTCTCGTTGTGTGGAAAACCAGAATCGGAGAAATTTTTTTTTTTTTTTTTTATCCGAGAATTCTCGTTTTGTGGAAAACCAGAATCGGAGAAATTTTTTTTTTTTTTTACCCGAGAATTCTCGTTTTATGGAAAACGAGAATCGGATAAATTTTTTTTTTTTTATCCGAAAATCTCGTTTTGTGGAAAACCAGAATCGGAGAAATTTTATTTTTTTTTTTTATCCGAGAATTCTCGTTTTGTGGAAAACTGGAATCGGAGAAATTTTTTTTTTTTTATCCGAGAATTCTCGTTTTGTGGGAAACGAGAATCGGAGAAATTTTTTTTTTTTTTTTATCCGAGAATTCTCGTTTTGTGGAAAACCAGAATCGGAGAAATTTTTTTTTTTTATCCGAGAATTCTCGTTTTGTGGAAAATGAGAATCGGAGAAATTTTTTTTTTTTTTTTTATCCGAGAATTCTCGTTTTGTGGAAAACGAGAAACGGAGAAATTTTTTTTTGTTTTTTTTTTTTATCCGCGAATTCTCGTTGTGTGGAAAACCAGAATCGGAGAGATTTTTTTTTTTTTTTTATCCGAGAATTCTCAGGTTTGTGGAAAACCAGAATCGGAGAAATTTTTTTTTTTTTTTTTATCCGAGAATTCTCGTTTTGTGGAAAATGGGAATTGGAGAAATTTTTTTTTTTTATCCGAGAATTCTCGTTTTGTGGAAAACGAGAATCGGAGAAATTTTTTTTTTTTTTTTTATCCGAGAATTCTGGTTGTGTGGAAAACCAGAATCGGAGAAATTTTTTTTTTTTTTTTTTATCCGAGAATTCTCGTTTTGTGGAAAACCAGAATCGGAGAAATTTTTTTTTTTTTTTTATCCGAGAATTCTCGTTTTGTGGAAAACGAGAATCTGATAAATTTTTTTTTTTTTTTTATCCGAAAATCTCGTTTTGTGGAAAACCAGAATCGGAGAAATTTTGTTTTTTTTTTTTATCCGAGAATTCTCGTTTTGTGGAAAACTGGAATCGGAGAAATTTTTTTTTTTTCTTTATCCGAGAATTCTCGTTTTGTGGAAAACGAGAATCGGAGAAATTTTTTTTTTTTTTATCCGAGAATTCTCGTTTTGTGGAAAACCAGAATCGGAGAAAAAAAATTTTTTTCTTTATCCGAGAATTCTCGTTTTGTGGAAAACGAGAATCGGAGAAAAAAAAATTTTTTTTTTATCGGAGAATTCTCGTTTTGTGGAAAACCAGAATCGGAGAAAAAAAAAATTTTTTTTTATCCGAGAATTCTCGTTGTGTGGAAAACCAGAATCGGAGAAATTTTTTTTTCTTTTTTTTTTTTTTATCCGAGAATTCTCGTTTTGTGGAAAACCAGAATCGGAGAAATTTTTTTTTTTTTTTTTATCCGAGAATTCTCGTTGTGTGGAAAACCAGAATCGGAGAAATTTTTTTTTTTTTTTATCCGAGAATTCTCAGGTTTGTGGAAAAATAGAATCGGAGAAATTTTTTTTTTTTTTTTTATCCGAGAATTCTCGTGTTATGGAAAACCAGAATCGGAGAAAATTTTTTTTTTTTTTTTTATCCGAGAATTCTCGTTGTGTGGAAAACCAGAATCGGAGAAATTTTTTTTTTTTTTTATCCGAGAATTCTCGTTTTGTGGAAAACCAGAATCGGAGAAATTTTTTTTTTTTTTTATCCGAGAATTCTCGTTTTGTGGAAAACGAGAAACGGAGAAATTTTTTTTTGTTTTTTTTTTTATCCGCGAATTCTCGTTGTGTGGAAAACCAGAATCGGAGAGATTTTTTTTTTTTTTTTTATCCGAGAATTCTCAGGTTTGTGGAAAACCAGAATCGGAGAAATTTTTTTTTTTTTTTTTTTATCCGAGAATTCTCGTTTTGTGGAAAATTGGAATCGGAGAAATTTTTTTTTTTTTTTATCCGAGAATTCTCGTTTTGTGGAAAACGAGAATCGGAGAAATTTTTTTTTTTTTTTTATCCGAGAATTCTGGTTGTGTGGAAAACCAGAATCGGAGAAATTTTTTTTTTTTTTTTTTTATCCGAGAATTCTCGTTTTGTGGAAAACCAGAATCGGAGAAATTTTTTTTTTTTTTTTTATCCGAGAATTCTCGTTTTGTGGAAAATGGGAATCGGAGAAATTTTTTTTTTTTTATCCGAGAATTCTCGTTTTGTGGAAAACGAGAATCGGAGAAATTTTTTTTTTTTTTTTATCCGAGAATTCTGGTTGTGTGGAAAACCAGAATCGGAGAAATTTTTTTTTTTTTTTTTTATCCGAGAATTCTCGTTTTGTGGAAAACCAGAATCGGAGAAATTTTTTTTTTTTTTTTATCCGAGAATTCTCGTTTTGTGGAAAACGAGAATCTGATAAATTTTTTTTTTTTTTTTTATCCGAAAATCTCGTTTTGTGGAAAACCAGAATCGGAGAAATTTTTTTTTTTTTTTTATCCGAGAATTCTCGTTTTGTGGAAAACTGGAATCGGAGAAATTTTTTTTTTTTCTTTATCCGAGAATTCTCGTTTTGTGGAAAACGAGAATCGGAGAAATTTTTTTTTTTTTTATCCGAGAATTCTCGTTTTGTGGAAAACCAGAATCGGAGAAAAAAAATTTTTTTCTTTATCCGAGAATTCTCGTTTTGTGGAAAACGAGAATCGGAGAAAAAAAAATTTTTTTTTTATCGGAGAATTCTCGTTTTGTGGAAAACCAGAATCGGAGAAAAAAAAAATTTTTTTTTATCCGAGAATTCTCGTTGTGTGGAAAACCAGAATCGGAGAAATTTTTTTTTCTTTTTTTTTTTTTTATCCGAGAATTCTCGTTTTGTGGAAAACCAGAATCGGAGAAATTTTTTTTTTTTTTTTTTATCCGAGAATTCTCGTTGTGTGGAAAACCAGAATCGGAGAAATTTTTTTTTTTTTTTTTATCCGAGAATTCTCGTTTTGTGGAAAACCAGAATCGGAGAAATTTTTTTTTTTTTTTTATCCGAGAATTCTCGTTTTGTGGAAAACCAGAATCGGAGAAATTTTTTTTTTTTTTTATCCGAGAATTCTCGTTTTGTGGAAAACGAGAAACGGAGAAATTTTTTTTTGTTTTTTTTTTTTATCCGCGAATTCTCGTTGTGTGGAAAACCAGAATCGGAGAGATTTTTTTTTTTTTTTTTTTATCCGAGAATTCTCGTGTTATGGAAAACCAGAATCGGAGAAAATTTTTTTTTTTTTTTATCCGAGAATTCTCGTTGTGTGGAAAACCAGAATCGGAGAAATTTTTTTTTTTTTTTTTATCCGAGAATTCTCGTTTTGTGGAAAACCAGAATCGGAGAAATTTTTTTTTTTTTTTATCCGAGAATTCTCGTTTTGTGGAAAACGAGAAACGGAGAAATTTTTTTTTGTTTTTTTTTTTTATCCGCGAATTCTCGTTTTGTGGAAAATTGGAATCGGAGAAATTTTTTTTTTTTTTTATCCGAGAATTCTCGTTTTGTGGAAAACGAGAATCGGAGAAATTTTTTTTTTTTTTTTATCCGAGAATTCTCGTTTTGTGGAAAACCAGAATCGGAGAAATTTTTTTTTTTTTTTTTTTCCGAGAATTCTCGTTTTGTGGAAAACCAGAATCGGAGAAATTTTTTTTTTTTTTTATCCGAGAATTCTCGTTTTGTGGAAAACGAGAATCTGATAAATTTTTTTTTTTTTTTTATCCGAAAATCTCGTTTTGTGGAAAACCAGAATCGGAGAAAATTTTTTTTTTTTTTTATCCGAGAATTCTCGTTTTGTGGAAAACTGGAATCGGAGAAATGTTTTTTTTTTTTTATCCGAGAATTCTCGTTTTGTGGAAAACCAGAATCGGAGAAATTTTTTTTTTTTTTTTTTTATCCGAGAATTCTCGTTTTGTGGAAAACCAGAATCGGAGAAATTTTTTTTTTTTTTTTTTATCCGAGAATTCTCGTTGTGTGGAAAACCAGAATCGGAGAAATTTTTTTTTTTTTCTTTATCCGAGAATTCTCAGGTTTGTGGAAAAATAGAATCGGAGAAATTTTTTTTTTTTTTTTTTTTATCCGAGAATTCTCGTGTTATGGAAAACCAGAATCGGAGAAAAAAAATTTTTTTTTTTTTATCCGAGAATTCTCGTTGTGTGGAAAACCAGAATCGGAGAAATTTTTTTTTTTTTTTTTATCCGAGAATTCTCGTTTTGTGGAAAACCAGAATCGGAGAAATTTTTTTTTTTTTTTACCCGAGAATTCTCGTTTTATGGAAAACGAGAATCGGATAAATTTTTTTTTTTTATCCGAAAATCTCGTTTTGTGGAAAACCAGAATCGGAGAAATTTTATTTTTTTTTTTTATCCGAGAATTCTCGTTTTGTGGAAAACTGGAATCGGAGAAATTTTTTTTTTTTTATCCGAGAATTCTCGTTTTGTGGGAAACGAGAATCGGAGAAATTTTTTTTTTTTTTTTTATCCGAGAATTCTCGTTTTGTGGAAAACCAGAATCGGAGAAATTTTTTTTTTTTTTTATCCGAGAATTCTCGTTTTGTGGAAAATGAGAATCGGAGAAATTTTTTTTTTTTTTTTATCCGAGAATTCTCGTTTTGTGGAAAACGAGAAACGGAGAAATTTTTTTTTGTTTTTTTTTTTTATCCGCGAATTCTCGTTGTGTGGAAAACCAGAATCGGAGAGATTTTTTTTTTTTTTTTATCCGAGAATTCTCAGGTTTGTGGAAAACCAGAATCGGAGAAATTTTTTTTTTTTTTTTTATCCGAGAATTCTCGTTTTGTGGAAAATGGGAATCGGAGAAATTTTTTTTTTTTTATCCGAGAATTCTCGTTTTGTGGAAAACGAGAATCGGAGAAATTTTTTTTTTTTTTTTATCCGAGAATTCTGGTTGTGTGGAAAACCAGAATCGGAGAAATTTTTTTTTTTTTTTTTATCCGAGAATTCTCGTTTTGTGGAAAACCAGAATCGGAGAAATTTTTTTTTTTTTTTTTATCCGAGAATTCTCGTTTTGTGGAAAACGAGAATCTGATAAATTTTTTTTTTTTTTTTTTATCCGAAAATCTCGTTTTGTGGAAAACCAGAATCGGAGAAATTTTTTTTTTTTTTTATCCGAGAATTCTCGTTTTGTGGAAAACTGGAATCGGAGAAATTTTTTTTTTTCTTTATCCGAGAATTCTCGTTTTGTGGAAAACGAGAATCGGAGAAATTTTTTTTTTTTTATCCGAGAATTCTCGTTTTGTGGAAAACCAGAATCGGAGAAAAAAAATTTTTTTCTTTATCCGAGAATTCTCGTTTTGTGGAAAACGAGAATCGGAGAAAAAAAAATTTTTTTTTTATCGGAGAATTCTCGTTTTGTGGAAAACCAGAATCGGAGAAAAAAAAAATTTTTTTTTATCCGAGAATTCTCGTTGTGTGGAAAACCAGAATCGGAGAAATTTTTTTTTCTTTTTTTTTTTTTTATCCGAGAATTCTCGTTTTGTGGAAAACCAGAATCGGAGAAATTTTTTTTTTTTTTTTTTATCCGAGAATTCTCGTTGTGTGGAAAACCAGAATCGGAGAAATTTTTTTTTTTTTTTATCCGAGAATTCTCAGGTTTGTGGAAAAATAGAATCGGAGAAATTTTTTTTTTTTTTTTTTTATCCGAGAATTCTCGTGTTATGGAAAACCAGAATCGGAGAAAAAAATTTTTTTTTTTTTTATCCGAGAATTCTCGTTTTGTGGAAAACCAGAATCGGAGAAATTTTTTTTTTTTTTTATCCGAGAATTCTCGTTTTGTGGAAAACCAGAATCGGAGAAATTTTTTTTTTTTTTATCCGAGAATTCTCGTTTTGTGGAAAACGAGAAACGGAGAAATTTTTTTTTGTTTTTTTTTTTTATCCGCGAATTCTCGTTGTGTGGAAAACCAGAATCGGAGAGATTTTTTTTTTTTTTTTTATCCGAGAATTCTCAGGTTTGTGGAAAACCAGAATCGGAGAAATTTTTTTTTTTTTTTTTTTTATCCGAGAATTCTCGTTTTGTGGAAAATTGGAATCGGAGAAATTTTTTTTTTTTTTTATCCGAGAATTCTCGTTTTGTGGAAAACGAGAATCGGAGAAATTTTTTTTTTTTTTTTTATCCGAGAATTCTGGTTGTGTGGAAAACCAGAATCGGAGAAATTTTTTTTTTTTTTTTTTATCCGAGAATTCTCGTTTTGTGGAAAACCAGAATCGGAGAAATTTTTTTTTTTTTTTTATCCGAGAATTCTCGTTTTGTGGAAAATGGGAATCGGAGAAATTTTTTTTTTTTTATCCGAGAATTCTCGTTTTGTGGGAAACGAGAATCGGAGAAATTTTTTTTTTTTTTTTATCCGAGAATTCTGGTTGTGTGGAAAACCAGAATCGGAGAAATTTTTTTTTTTTTTTTTTATCCGAGAATTCTCGTTTTGTGGAAAACCAGAATCGGAGAAATTTTTTTTTTTTTTTTATCCGAGAATTCTCGTTTTGTGGAAAACGAGAATCTGATAAATTTTTTTTTTTTTTTTATCCGAAAATCTCGTTTTGTGGAAAACCAGAATCGGAGAAATTTTTTTTTTTTTTTTATCCGAGAATTCTCGTTTTGTGGAAAACTGGAATCGGAGAAATTTTTTTTTTTTCTTTATCCGAGAATTCTCGTTTTGTGGAAAACGAGAATCGGAGAAATTTTTTTTTTTTTTATCCGAGAATTCTCGTTTTGTGGAAAACCAGAATCGGAGAAAAAAAATTTTTTTCTTTATCCGAGAATTCTCGTTTTGTGGAAAACGAGAATCGGAGAAAAAAAAATTTTTTTTTTATCGGAGAATTCTCGTTTTGTGGAAAACCAGAATCGGAGAAAAAAAAAATTTTTTTTTATCCGAGAATTCTCGTTGTGTGGAAAACCAGAATCGGAGAAATTTTTTTTTCTTTTTTTTTTTTTATCCGAGAATTCTCGTTTTGTGGAAAACCAGAATCGGAGAAATTTTTTTTTTTTTTTTATCCGAGAATTCTCGTTGTGTGGAAAACCAGAATCGGAGAAATTTTTTTTTTTTTTTTATCCGAGAATTCTCAGGTTTGTGGAAAAATAGAATCGGAGAAATTTTTTTTTTTTTTTTTTATCCGAGAATTCTCGTGTTATGGAAAACCAGAATCGGAGAAAATTTTTTTTTTTTTTTATCCGAGAATTCTCGTTGTGTGGAAAACCAGAATCGGAGAAATTTTTTTTTTTTTTTTTATCCGAGAATTCTCGTTTTGTGGAAAACCAGAATCGGAGAAATTTTTTTTTTTTTTTATCCGAGAATTCTCGTTTTGTGGAAAACGAGAAACGGAGAAATTTTTTTTTGTTTTTTTTTTTTATCCGCGAATTCTCGTTGTGTGGAAAACCAGAATCGGAGAGATTTTTTTTTTTTTTTTTATCCGAGAATTCTCAGGTTTGTGGAAAACCAGAATCGGAGAAATTTTTATTTTTTTTTTTTATCCGAGAATTCTCGTTTTGTGGAAAATTGGAATCGGAGAAATTTTTTTTTTTTTTTATCCGAGAATTCTCGTTTTGTGGAAAACGAGAATCGGAGAAATTTTTTTTTTTTTTTTTATCCGAGAATTCTGGTTGTGTGGAAAACCAGAATCGGAGAAATTTTTTTTTTTTTTTTTTTATCCGAGAATTCTCGTTTTGTGGAAAACCAGAATCGGAGAAATTTTTTTTTTTTTTATCCGAGATTTCTCGTTTTGTGGAAAACGAGAATCGGATAAAAAAAAATTTTTTTTTTTATCCGAAAATCGCGTTTTGTGGAAAACCTGAATCAGAGAAATTTTTTTTTTTTTTTTTTTATCCGAGAATTCTCGTTTTGTGGAAAACTGGAATCGGAGAAATTTTTTTTTTTTTTTTATCCGAGAATTCTCGTTTTGTGGAAAACGAGAATCGGAGAAATTTTTTTTTTTTTATCCGAGAATTCTCGTTTTGTGGAAAACCAGAATCGGAGAAAAAAAATTTTTTTTTTATCCGAGAATTCTCGTTTTGTGGAAAACGAGAATCGGAGAAAAAAAAATTTTTTTTTTATCGGAGAATTCTCGTTTTGTGGAAAACCAGAATCGGAGAAAAAAAAAATTTTTTTTTATCCGAGAATTCTCGTTGTGTGGAAAACCAGAATCGGAGAAATTTTTTTTTCTTTTTTTTTTTTTTATCCGAGAATTCTCCTTTTGTGGAAAACCAGAATCGGATAAATTTTTTTTTTTTTTTTTTATCCGAGAATTCTCGTTGTGTGGAAAACCAGAATCGGAGAAATTTTTTTTTTTTTTTATCCGAGAATTCTCAGGTTTGTGGAAAAATAGAATCGGAGAAATTTTTTTTTTTTTTTTTTTTATCCGAGAATTCTCGTGTTATGGAAAACCAGAATCGGAGAAAATTTTTTTTTTTTTTATCCGAGAATTCTCGTTGTGTGGAAAACCAGAATCGGAGAAATTTTTTTTTTTTTTTTTATCCGAGAATTCTCGTTTTGTGGAAAACCAGAATCGGAGAAATTTTTTTTTTTTTTTATCCGAGAATTCTCGTTTTATGGAAAACGAGAATCGGATAAATTTTTTTTTTTTTTTTATCCGAAAATCTCGTTTTGCGGAAAACCAGAATCGGAGAAATTTCTTTTTTTTTTTTTTTATCCGAGAATTCTCGTTTTGTGGAAAACTGGAATCGGAGAAATTTTTTTTTTTTATCCGAGAATTCTTGTTTTGTGGGAAACGAGAATCGGAGAAATTTTTTTTTTTTTTTATCCGAGAATTCTCGTTTTGTGGAAAACCCGAATCGGAGAAATTTTTTTTTTTTTTTATCCGAGAATTCTCGTTTTGTGGAAAATGAGAATCGGAGAAATTTTTTTTTTTTTTTTATCCGAGAATTCTCGTTTTGTGGAAAACGAGAAACGGAGAAATTTTTTTTTGTTTTTTTTTTTTTTTATCCGAGAATTCTCGTTGTGTGGAAAACCAGAATCGGAGAGATTTTTTTTTTTTTTTTATCCGAGAATTCTCAGGTTTGTGGAAAACCAGAATCGGAGAAATTTTTTCTTTTTTTTTTTTATCCGAGAATTCTCGTTTTGTGGAAAACTGGAATCGGAGAAATTTTTTTTTTTTTTTTATCCGAGAATTCTCGTTTTGTGGAAAGCGAGAATCGGAGAAATTTTTTTTTTTTTTTTTATCCGAAAATTCTCGTTTTGTGGAAAACCAGAATCGGAGAAAAAAAAATTATTTTTTTTTATCCGAGAATTCTCGTTGTGTGGAAAACCAGAATCGGAGAAATTTTTTTTTTTTTTTTTTTATCCGAGAATTCTCGTTTTGTGGAAAACCAGAATCGGAGAAATTTTTTTTTTTTTTATCCGAGAATTCTCGTTTTGTGGAAAACGAGAATCGGATAAAAAAAAATTTTTTTTTTATCCGAAAATCGCGTTTTGTGGAAAACCTGAATCGGAGAAATTTTTTTTTTTTATCCGAGAATTCTCGTTTTGTGGAAAACTGGAATCGGAGAAATTTTTTTTTTTTTTTATCCGAGAATTCTCGTTTTGTGGAAAACGAGAATCGGAGAAATTTTTTTTTTTTTTTTATCCGAGAATTCTCGTTTTGTGGAAAACCAGAATCGGAGAAAAAAAAATTTTTTTTTATCCGAGAATTCTCGTTTTGTGGAAAACGAGAATCGGAGAAAAAAAATTTTTTTTTTATCGGAGAATTCTCGTTTTGTGGAAAACCAGAATCGGAGAAATTTTTTTTCTTTTTTTTTTTTTTATCCGAGAATTCTCGTTTTGTGGAAAACCAGAATCGGAGAAATTTTTTTTCTTTTTTTTTTTTTTATCCGAGAATTCTCGTTTTGTGGAAAACCAGAATCGGAGAAATTTTTTTTTTTTTTTTTATCCGAGAATTCTCGTTGTGTGGAAAACCAGAATCGGAGAAATTTTTTTTCTTTTTTTTTTTTTTATCCGAGAATTCTCGTTTTGTGGAAAACCAGAATCGGAGAAATTTTTTTTTTTTTTTTTTATCCGAGAATTCTCGTTTTGTGGAAAACGAGAATCGGATAAGTTTTTTTTTTTTTTTTTATCCGAAAATCTCGTTTTGTGGAAAACCAGAATCGGAGAAATTTTTTTTTTTTTTTTATCCGAGAATTCTCGTTTTGTGGAAAACTGGAATCGGAGAAATTTTTTTTTTTTTATCCGAGAATTCTCGTTTTGTGGAAAACCAGAATCGGAGAAATCTTTTTTTTTTTTTTTTATCCGAGAATTCTCGTTTTGTGGAAAACCAGAATCGGAGAAATTTTTTTTTTTTTTTATCCGAGAATTCTCGTTTTATGGAAAACGAGAATCGGATAAATTTTTTTTTTTTTTTTATCCGAAAATCTCGTTTTGCGGAAAGCCAGAATCGGAGAAATTTCTTTTTTTTTTTTTTTATCCGAGAATTCTCGTTTTGTGGAAAACTGGAATCGGAGAAATTTTTTTTTTTTATCCGAGAATTCTTGTTTTGTGGGAAACGAGAATCGGAGAAATTTTTTTTTTTTTTTATCCGAGAATTCTCGTTTTGTGGAAAACCCGAATCGGAGAAATTTTTTTTTTTTTTATCCGAGAATTCTCGTTTTGTGGAAAATGAGAATCGGAGAAATTTTTTTTTTTTTTTTATCCGAGAATTCTCGTTTTGTGGAAAACGAGAAACGGAGAAATTTTTTTTTGTTTTTTTTTTTTTTATCCGAGAATTCTCGTTGTGTGGAAAACCAGAATCGGAGAGATTTTTTTTTTTTTTTTATCCGAGAATTCTCAGGTTTGTGGAAAACCAGAATCGGAGAAATTTTTTTTTTTTTTTTTTATCCGAGAATTCTCGTTTTGTGGAAAACTGGAATCGGAGAAATTTTTTTTTTTTTTTTATCCGAGAATTCTCGTTTTGTGGAAAACGAGAATCGGAGAAATTTTTTTTTTTTTTTTATCCGAAAATTCTCGTTTTGTGGAAAACCAGAATCGGAGAAAAAAAAATTTTTTTTTTTTATCCGAGAATTCTCGTTGTGTGGAAAACCAGAATCGGAGAAATTTTTTTTTTTTTTTTTTTTATCCGAGAATTCTCGTTTTGTGGAAAACCAGAATCGGAGAAATTTTTTTTTTTTTTATCCGAGAATTCTCGTTTTGTGGAAAACGAGAATCGGATAAAAAAAATTTTTTTTTTATCCGAAAATCGCGTTTTGTGGAAAACCTGAATCGGAGAAATTTTTTTTTTTTATCCGAGAATTCTCGTTTTGTGGAAAACTGGAATCGGAGAAATTTTTTTTTTTTTTTATCCGAGAATTCTCGTTTTGTGGAAAACGAGAATCGGAGAAATTTTTTTTTTTTTTTATCCGAGAACTCTCGTTTTGTGGAAAACCAGAATCGGAGAAAAAAAAATTTTTTTTTATCCGAGAATTCTCGTTTTGTGGAAAACGAGAATCGGAGAAAAAAAATTTTTTTTTTATCGGAGAATTCTCGTTTTGTGGCAAACCAGAATCGGAGAAAAAAAAATTTTTCTTTTTATCCGAGAATTCTCGTTGTGTGGAAAACCAGAATCGGAGAAATTTTTTTTCTTTTTTTTTTTTTTATCCGAGAATTCTCGTTTTGTGGAAAACCAGAATCGGAGAAATTTTTTTTTTTTTTTTTATCCGAGAATTCTCGTTTTGTGGAAAACGAGAATCGGATAAGTTTTTTTTTTTTTTTTTATCCGAAAATCTCGTTTTGTGGAAAACCAGAATCGGAGAAATTTTTTTTTTTTTTTTATCCGAGAATTCTCGTTTTGTGGAAAACTGGAATCGGAGAAATTTTTTTTTTTTTATCCGAGAATTCTCGTTTTGTGGAAAACCAGAATCGGAGAAATCTTTTTTTTTTTTTTTTTATCCGAGAATTCTCGTTTTGTGGAAAACCAGAATCGGAGAAATTTTTTTTTTTTTTTATCCGAGAATTCTCAGGTTTGTGGAAAAATAGAATCTGAGAAATTTTTTTTTTTTTTTATCCGAGAATTCTCGTGTTATGGAAAACCAGAATCGGAGAAAAAAATTTTATTTTTTTTTTATCCGAGAATTCTCGTTGTGTGGAAAACCAGAATCGGAGAAATTTTTTTTTTTTCTTTTTTATCCGAGAATTCTCGTTTTATGGAAAACGAGAATCGGATAAATTTTTTTTTTTTATCCGAAAATCTCGTTTTGTGGAAAACTAGAATCGGAGAAATTTTATTTTTTTTTTTATCCGAGAATTCTCGTTTTGTGGAAAACTGGAATCGGAGAAATTTTTTTTTTTTTATCCGAGAATTCTCGTTTTGTGGAAAACGAGAATCGGAGAAATTTTTTGTTTTTTTTTATCCGAGAATTCTCGTTTTGTGGAAAACCAGAATCGGAGAAATTTTTTTTTTTTTTATCCGAGAATTCTCGTTTAGTGGAAAACGAGAATCGGAGAAATTTTTTTTTTTTTATCCGAGAATTCTCGTTTTGTGGAAAATGAGAATCGGAGAGATTTTTTTTTTTTTTTATCCGAGAATTCTCGTTTTGTGGAAAACGAGAAACGGAGAAATTTTTTTTTGTTTTTTTTTTTTATCCGAGAATTCTCGTTGTGTGGAAAACCAGAATCGGAGAGATTTTTTTTTTTTTTTATCCGGGAATTCTCAGGTTTGTGGAAAACCAGAATCGGAGAAATTTTTTTTTTTTTTTTTATCCGAGAATTCTCGTGTTATGAAAAACCAGAATCGGAGAAATTTTTTGTTTTTTTTATCCGAGAATTCTCGTTTTGTGGAAAACGAGAATCGGAGAAAAAAAAATTTTTTTAACTTTTTATCGGAGAATTCTCGTTTTGTGGAAAACCAGAATCGGAGAAATTTTTTTTTTTTTTTTTATTCCGAGAATTCTCGTTTTGTGGAAAACGAGAATCGGGGAAATTTTTTTTTTTTTTTTATCCGAGAATTCTCGTTTCGTGCAAAACGAGAATCGGAGAAATGTTTTTTTTTTTTTTTATCCGAGAATTCTCGTTTGGTGGAAAACGAGCATCGGAGAAAATTTTTTTTTTTTTTATCGGAGAATTCTCGTTTTGTGGAAAACCAGAATCGGAGAAAAAAAAATTTTTTTTCTTTATCCGAGAATTCTCGTTGTGTGGAAAACGAGAATCGGAGAAATTTTTTTTTTTTTTTTTTTTATCCGAGAATTCTCGTTTTGTGGAAAATCAGAATCGGAGAAATTTTTTTTTTTTTTATCCGAGAATTCTCGTTTTGTGCAAAACCAGAATCGGAGAAATTTTTTTTTTTTTTTTATCCGACAATTCTCGTTTTGTGGAAAACTGAAATCGGATAAATTTTTTTTTTTTTTTTATCCGAGAATTCTCGTTTTGTGGAAAACGAGAATCGGAGAAATTTTTTTTTTTTTTTCTTTATCCGAGAATTCTCGTTTTGTGGAAAACTGGAATCGGAGGAATTTTTTTTTTTTTTTTTTTTATTCGAGAATTCTCGATGTCCGGGAAACCAGAATCGGAGAAATTTTTTTTTTTTTTTTTTATCCGAGAATTCTCAGCTTTGTGGAAAACGAGAATCGGAGAAATTTTTTTTTTTTTTTTTATCCGAGAAGTCTCGTTTTGTGGAAAACGAGAATCGGAGAAATTTTTTTTTTTTTTTTTTATCCGAGAATTCTCGTTTTATGGAAAACGAGAATCGGATAAATTTTTTTTTTTTTTTATCCGAAAATCTCGTTTTGTGGAAAACCAGAATCGGAGATATTTTTCTTTTTTTTTTTTTATCCGAGAATTCTCGTTTTGTGGAAAACTGGAATCGGAGAAATTTTTTTTTTTTTTTCTTTATCCGAGAATTCTCGTTTTGTGGAAAACTGGAATCGGAGGAATTTTTTTTTTTTTTTTTATTCGAGAATTCTCGATGTCCGGGAAACCAGAATCGGAGAAATTTTTTTTTTTTTTTTATCCGAGAAGTCTCGTTTTGTGGAAAACGAGAATCGGAGAAATTTTTTTTTTTTTTTTATCCGAGAATTCTCGTTTTGTGGAAAACGAGAATCGGAGAAAAAAAAAATTTTTTTTTATCGGAGAATTCTCGTTTTGCGGAAAACCAGAATCGGAGAAAAAAAAAATTTTTTTTTTATCCGAGAATTCTCGTTGTGTGGAAAACCAGAATCGGAGAAATTTTTTTTTCTTTTTTTTTTTTTATCCGAGAATTCTCGTTTTGTGGAAAACCAGAATCGGAGAAATTTTTTTTTTTTTTTTTTATCCGAGAATTCTCGTTTTGTGGAAAACTGGAATCGGAGAAATTTTTTTTTTTTTTATCCGAGAATTCTCGTTTTGTGGAAAAGCAGAATCGGAGAAATTTTTTTTTTTTTTTTTTTATCCGAGAATTCTCGTTTTGTGGAAAACCAGAATCGGAGAAATTTTTTTTTTTTTCTTTTTATCCGAGAATTCTCGTTGTGTGGAAAACCAGAATCGGAGAAATTTTTTTTTTTTTTATCCGAGAATTCTCAGGTTTGTGGAAAAATAGAATCGGAGAAATTTTTTTTTTTTTTTATCCGAGAATTCTCGTGTTATGGAAAACCAGAATCGGAGAAAAAAATTTTATTTTTTTTTTTATCCGAGAATTCTCGTTGTGTGGAAAACCAGAATCGGAGAAATTTTTTTCCTTTTCTTTTTTATCCGAGAATTCTCGTTTTATGGAAAACGAGAATCGGATAAATTTTTTTTTTTTTATCGGAAAATCTCGTTTTGTGGAAAACTAGAATCGGAGAAATTTTATTTTTTTTTTTTATGCGAGGATTCTCGTTTTGTGGAAAACTGGAATCGGAGAAATTTTTTTTTTTTTATCCGAGAATTCTCGTTTTGTGGAAAACGAGAATCGGAGAAATTTTTTTTTTTTTTTTATCCGAGAATTCTCGTTTTGTGGAAAACCAGAATCGGAGAAATTTTTTTTTTTTTTTTTTATCCGAGAATTCTCGTTTAGTGGAAAACGAGAATCGGAGAAATTTTTTTTTTTTTTTATCCGAGAATTCTCGTTTTGTGGAAAATGAGAATCGGAGAAATTTTTTTTTGTTTTTTTTTTTTATCCGAGAATTCTCGTTGTGTGGAAAACCAGAATCGGAGAGATTTTTTTTTTTTTTTATCGGAGAATTCTCAGGTTTGTGGAAAACCAGAATCGGAGAAATTTTTTTTTTTTTTTATCCGAGAATTCTCGTGTTATGGAAAACCAGAATCGGAGAAATTTTTTTTTTTTTTAGCCGAGAATTCTCGTTTTGTGGAAAACGAGAATCGGAGAAAAAAAAATTTTTTTAACTTTTTATCGGAGAATTCTCGTTTTGTGGAAAACCAGAATCGGAGAAATTTTTTTTTTTTTTTGTATTCCGATAATTCTCGTTTTGTGGAAAACGAGAATCGGAGAATTTTTTTTCTTTTTTTTTTTTATCCGAGAATTCTCGTTTTGTGGAAAACTGGAATCGGAGAAATTTTTTTTTTTCTTTATCCGAGAATTCTCGTTTTGTGGAAAACTGGAATCGGAGGAATTTTTTTTTTTTTTTTTTATTCGAGAATTCTCGATGTCCGGGAAACCAGAATCGGAGAAATTTTTTTTTTTTTTTTATCCGAGAATTCTCAGGTTTGTGGAAAACGAGAATCGGAGAAATTTTTTTTTTTTTTTTTATCCGAGAAGTCTCGTTTTGTGGAAAACGAGAATCGGAGAAATTTTTTTTTTTTTTTTTTTATCCGAGAAGTCTCGTTTTGTGGAAAACGAGAATCGGAGAAAAAAAAATTTTTTTTTTATCGGAGAATTCTCGTTTTGTGGAAAACCAGAATCGGAGAAAAAAAATTTTTTTTTTTTATCCGAGAATTCTCGTTGTGTGGAAAACCAGAATCGGAGAAATTTTTTTTTTTTTTTTTTTATCCGAGAATTCTCGTTTTTTGGAAAACTGGAATCGGAGAAATTTTTTTTTTTTTATCCGAGAATTCTCGTTTTGTGGAAAACCAGAATCGGAGAAACTTTTTTTTTTTTTTTTTTATCCGAGAATTCTCGTTTTGTGGAAAACCAGAATCGGAGAAATTTTTTTTTTTCCTTTTATCCGAGAATTCTCGTTGTGTGGAAAACCAGAATCGGAGAAATTTTTTTTTTTTTTTTATCCGAGAATTCTCAGGTTTGTGGAAAAATAGAATCGGAGAAATTTTTTTTTTTTTTTTTATCCGAGAATTCTCGTGTTATGGAAAACCAGAATCGGAGAAAAAAATTTTATTTTTTTTTTTATCCGAGAATTCTCGTTGTGTGGAAAACCAGAATCGGAGAAATTTTTTTTTTTTCTTTTTTATCCGAGAATTCTCGTTTTATGGAAAACGAGAATCGGATAAAATTTTTTTTTTTTTTTATCCGAAAATCTCGTTTTGTGGAAAACTAGAATCGGAGAAATTTTATTTTTTTTTTTATCCGAGAATTCTCGTTTTGTGGAAAACTGGAATCGGAGAAATTTTTTTTTTTTTATCCGAGAATTCTCGTTTTGTGGAAAACGAGAATCGGAGAAATTTTTTTTTTTTTTATCCGAGAATTCTCGTTTTGTGGAAAACCAGAATCGGAGAAATTTTTTTTTTTTTTATCCGAGAATTCTCGTTTAGTGGAAAACGAGAATCGGAGAAATTTTTTTTTTTTTTATCCGAGAATTCTCGTTTTGTGGAAAATGAGAATCGGAGAAATTTTTTTTTTTTTTTATCCGAGAATTCTCGTTTTGTGGAAAACGAGAAACGGAGAAATTTTTTTTTGTTTTTTTTTTTTTATCCGAGAATTCTCGTTGTGTGGAAAACCAGAATCGGAGAGATTTTTTTTTTTTTTTTATCCGAGAATTCTCAGGTTTGTGGAAAACCAGAATCGGAGAAATTTTTTTTTTTTTTATCCGAGAATTCTCGTGTTATGGAAAACCAGAATCGGAGAAATTTTTTTTTTTTTTTATCCGAGAATTCTCGTTTTGTGGAAAACGAGAATCGGAGAAAAAAAATTTTTTTTAACTTTTTATCGGAGAATTCTCGTTTTGTGGAAAACCAGAATCGGAGAAATTTTTTTTTTTTTTTTTTATTCCGATAATTCCCGTTTTGTGGAAAACGAGAATCGGAGAATTTTTTTTCTTTTTTTTTTTTTTATCCGAGAATTCTCGTTTTGTGGAAAACGAGAATCGGAGAAATTTTTTTTTTTTTTTTATCCGAGAATTCTCGTTTTGTGGAAAACCAGAATCGGGGAAATTTTTTTTTTTTTTTATCCGAGAATTCTCGTTGTGTGCAAAACGAGAATCGGAGAAATGTTTTTTTTTTTTTTTATCCGAGAATTCTCGTTTGGTGGAAAACGAGCATCGGAGAAAATTTTTTTTTTTTTTTATCGGAGAATTCTCGTTTTGTGGAAAACCAGAATCGGAGAAAAAAAAATTTTTTTTTTTATCCGAGAATTCTCGTTGTGTGGAAAACCAGAATCGGAGAAATTTTTTTTTTTTTTTTATCCGAGAATTCTCGTTTTGTGGAAAACTGAAATCGGATAAATTTTTTTTTTTTTTTATCCGAGAATTCTCGTTTTGTGGAAAACGAGAATCGGAGAAATTTTTTTTTTTTTTCTTTATCCGAGAATTCTCGTTTTGTGGAAAACTGGAATCGGAGGAATTTTTTTTTTTTTTTTTTTATTCGAGAATTCTCGATGTCCGGGAAACCAGAATCGGAGAAATTTTTTTTTTTTTTTATCCGAGAATTCTCAGCTTTGTGGAAAACGAGAATCGGAGAAATTTTTTTTTTTTTTTATCCGAGAAGTCTCGTTTTGTGGAAAACGAGAATCGGAGAAATTTTTTTTTTTTTTTATCCGAGAATTCTCGTTTTATGGAAAACGAGAATCGGATAAATTTTTTTTTTTATCCGAAAATCTCGTTTTGTGGAAAACCAGAATCGGAGAAATTTTTTTTTTTTTTTTAATCCGAGAATTCTCGTTTTGTGGAAAACTGGAATCGGAGAAATTTTTTTTTTTTTTTATCCGAGAATTCTCGTTTTGTGGAAAACGAGAATCGGAGAAATTTTTTTTTTTTTCTTTATCCGAGAATTCTCGTTTTGTGGAAAACTGGAATCGGAGGATTTTTTTTTTTTTTTTTTTATTCGAGAATTCTCGATGTCCGGGAAACCAGAATCGGAGAAATTTTTTTTTTTTTTTTTATCCGAGAATTCTCAGGTTTGTGGAACACGAGAATCGGAGAAATTTTTTTTTTTTTTTATCCGAGAAGTCTCGTTTTGTGGAAAACGAGAATCGGAGAAATTTTTTTTTTTTTTTTATCCGAGAATTCTCGTTTTGTGGAAAACGAGAATCGGAGAAATTTTTTTTTTTTTTTTTTTATCCGAGAATTCTCGTTTTGTGGAAAACCAGAATCGGGGAAATTTTTTTTTTTTTTTTTTTTATTCCGAGAATTCTCGTTTTGTGGAAAACGAGGATCGGAGAAAAAAAATTTTTTTTTTTTATCGGAGAATTCTCGTTTTGTGGAAAACCAGAATCGGAGAAAAAAAAAATTTTTTTTTTTATCCGAGAATTCTCGTTGTGTGGAAAACCAGAATCGGAGAAATTTTTTTTTTTTTTTATCCGAGAATTCTCGTTTTGTGGAAAACCCGAATCGGAGAAATTTTTTTTTTTTTTTATCGGAGAATTCTCGTTTTGTGGAAAACGAGAATCGGAGAAATTTTTTTTTCTTTTTTATCCGAGAATTCTCGTTTTGTGGAAAACCAGAATCGGAGAAATTTTTTTTTTTTTTTTTATCCGAGAATTCTCGTTTTGTGGAAAACGAGAATCGGAGAAATTTTTTTTTTTTTTTTATCCGAGAATTCTCGTTTTGTGGAAAACGAGAATCGGAGAAATTTTTTTTTTTTTTTTATCCGAGAATTCTCGTTTTGTGGAAAACGAGAAACGGAGAAATTTTTTTTTGTTTTTTTTTTTTTTTATCCGAGAATTCTCGTTTTGTGGAAAACCAGAATCGGAGAAATTTTTTTTTTTTTTTTATCCGAGAATTCTCGTTGTGTGGAAAACCAGAATCGGAGAGATTTTTTTTTTTTTCTATCCGAGAATTCTCAGGTTTGTGGAAAACCAGAATCGGGGAAATTTTTTTTTTTTTTTTTATCCGAGAATCCTCGAGTTATGGAAAACCAGAATCGGAGAAAAAAAAATTTTTTTTTTTAGCCGAGAATTCTCGTTGTGTGGAAAACCAGAATCGGAGAAATTTTTTTTTTTTTTTATCCGAGAATTCTCGTTTTGTGGAAAACCGGAATCGGAGAATTTTTTTTTTTTTTTTTTTATCCGAGAAATCTCGTTTTGTGGAAAACGAGAATCGGATAAAAAAAAATTTTTTTTTATCCGAAAATCGCGTTTTGTGGAAAACCAGAGTCGGCGAAATTTTTATTTTTTTTTATCCGAAAATTCTCGTTTTGTGGAAAACTGGAATCCGAGAAATTTTTTTTTTTTATTATCCGAGAATTCTCGTTTTGTGGAAAACGAGAATCGGAGAAATTTTTTTTTTTTTTTTATCCGAGAATTCTCGTTTTGTGGAAAACCAGAATCGGAGAAAAAAAATTTTTTTTTTTTTATCCGAGAATTCTCGTTTTGTGGAAAACGAGAATCGGAGAAAAAAAATTTTTTTTTTATCGGAGAATTCTCGTTTTGTGGAAAACCAGAATCGGAGAAAATATTTTCTTTTCTTTTTTATCCGAGAATTCTCGTTGTGTGGAAAACCAGAATCGGAGAAATTTTTTTTTTTTTTTTATCCGAGAATTCTCGTTTTGTGGAAAACCAGAATCGGAGAAATTTTTTTTCTTTTTTTTTTTATCCGAGAATTCTCGTTTTGTGGAAAACGAGAATCGGATAAATTTTTTTTTTTTTTTTTTTTATCCGAAAATTTCGTTTTCCGGAAAACCAGAATCAGAGAAAAAAAATTTTTTTTTTATCCGAGAATTCTCGTTTTGTGGAAAACTGGAATCGGAGAAATTTTTTTTTTTATCCGAGAATTCTCGTTTTGTGGAAAACGAGGATCAGAGAAAAAAATTTTTTTTTATCTGAGAATTCTCGTTTTGTGGAAAACCAGAATCGGAGAAATTTTTTTTTTTTTTATCCGAGAATTCTCGTTTTTCGGAAAACGAGAATCGGAGAAATTTTTTTTTTTTTTTTTTATCCGAGAATTCTCGTTTTGTGGAAAACTGGAATCGGAGAAAATTTTTTTTTTTTTTTATCCGAGAAGTCTCGTTTTGTGGAAAACGAGAATCGGAGAAATTTTTTTTTTTTTTTTATCCGAGAATTCTCGTTTTGTGGAAAACCAGAATCGGAGAAAAAAAATTTTTTTTTTTTATCCGAGAATTCTCGTTTTGTGGAAAACGAGAATCGGAGAAAAAAAAAATTTTTTTTTATCGGAGAATTCTCGTTTTGTGGAAAACCAGAATCGGAGAAAATATTTTCTTTTCTTTTTTATCCGAGAATTCTCGTTGTGTGGAAAACCAGAATCGGAGAAATTTTTTTTTTTTTTTTTATCCGAGAATTCTCGTTTTGTGGAAAACCAGAATCGGAGAAATTTTTTTTTTTTTTTTTATCCGAGAATTCTCGTTTTGTGGAAAACGAGAGTCGGATAAATTTTTTTTTTTTTTTATCCGAAAATCTCGTTTTGTGGAAAACCAGAATCGGAGAAAAAAAATTTTTTTTTTATCCGAGAATTCTCGTTTTGTGGGAAACTGGAATCGGAGAAATTTTTTTTTTTTATCCGAGAATTCTCGTTTTGTGGAAAACGAGAATCGGAGAAATTTTTTTTTTTTTTATCCGAGAATTCTCGTTTTGTGGAAAACCAGAATCGGAGAAATTTTTTTTTTTTTTTATCCGAGAATTCTCGTTTTTCGGAAAACGAGAATCGGAGAAATTTTTTTTTTTTTTTTATCCGAGAATTCTCGTTTTGTGGAAAACTGGAATCGGAGAAATTTTTTTTTTTTATCCGAGAATTCTCGTTTTGTGGAAAACGAGAATCGGAGAAATTTTTTTTTTTTTTTGTTATCCGAGAATTCTCGTTTTGTGGAAAACCAGAATCGGAGGAATTTTTTTTTTTATTTTTTTTATTCGAGAATTCTCGATGTCCGGGAAACCAGAATCGGAGAAATTTTGTTTTTTTTTTTTAATCCGAGAATTCTCAGGTTTGTGGAAAACGAGAATCGGAGAAATTTTTTTTTCTTTTTTTTTATCCGAGAAGTCTCGTTTTGTGGAAAACGAGAATCGGAGAAATTTTTTTTTTTTTTTTATCCGAGAATTCTCGTTTTGTGGAAAACGAGAATCGGAGAAATTTTTTTTTTTTTTTTTTTTATCCGAGAATTCTCGTTTTGTGGAAAACCAGAATCGGGGAAATTTTTTTTTTTTTTTATTCCGAGAATTCTCGTTTTGTGGAAAACGAGAATCGGAGAAATTTTTTTTTTTTTTTTTTATCCGAGAATTCTCGTTTTGTGGAAAACGAGAATCGGAGAAAATTTTTTTTTTTTATCGGAGAATTCTCGTTTTGTGGAAAACCAGAATCGGAGAAAAAAAAAATTTTTTTTTTTATCCGAGAATTCTCGTTGTGTGGAAAACCAGAATCGGAGAAATTTTTTTTTTTTTTTTTATCCGAGAATTCTCGTTTTCCGGAAAACCAGAATCGGAGAAATTTTTTTTTTTTTTTTATCCGAGAATTCTCGTTTTGTGGAAAACGAGAATCGGATAAATTTTTTTTTTTTTTATCCGAAAATTCTCAGGTTTGTGGAAAACCAGAATCGGAGAAATGTTTTTTTTTTTTTTTATCCGAGAATTCTCGTTTTGTGGAAAACTGGAATGGGAGAAATTTTTTTTTTTTATCCGAGAAGTCTCGTTTTGTGGAAAACGAGAATCGGAGAAATTTTTTTTTCTTTTTTATCCGAGAATTCTCGTTTTGTGGAAAACCAGAATCGGAGAAATTTTTTTTTTTTTTTATCCGAGAATTCTCGTTTTATGGAAAACGAGAATCGGGGAAAATTTTTTTTTTTTTTTTTATCCGAGAATTCTCGTTTTGTGGAAAACTGGAATCGGAGAAATTTTTTTTTTTTTTTATCCGAGAATTCTCGTTTTGTGGAAAACGAGAATCGGAGAAATTTTTTTTTTTTTTTTTTATCCGAGAATTCTCGTTTTGTGGAAAACCAGAATCGGAGAAATTTTTTTATTTTTTTATCCGAGAATTCTCGTTGTGTGGAAAACCAGAATCGGAGTGATTTTTTTTTTTTTTTCTATCCGAGAATTCTCAGGTTTGTGGAAAACCAGAATCGGAGGAATTTTTTTTTTTTTTTATCCGAGAATTCTCGTGTTATGGAAAACCAGAATCGGAGAAAAAAAATTTGTTTTTTTTTTATCCGAGAATTCTGAAAGTGCTGCCCTGGGTCGTTGATGGTGCCGGAGGGCTCGGGGCCGGCAAGACCAGTGGGGCAGGCACGCGAGGAGTCTCCCTGGACGTTGTTATTGGGGGTAGAACCGGATACTCGAACACCAACGGAGGCGAGAGCAGCAACAACTGAAGCAAGGTCCATGCTGATTGTGGTCCGGCAGAAAATCCCAGTCTATGAAGAAAATTGACGCGGACTATTCTAAATACATCTGAGTGTCCAAAACTGTCTGAAAAGATTTAAATAAATCCGATTGTGTAAAAAAGTTTGGCCAATCTGGCCCGCGAGCGCGCGTCAGCGGCAAATGGCGATTCCAGCTAAATGATCGGAACGCGGCGGATTTACGGGGAATGCACCGCGGAATCAAATCCGGCATATCAGAAATATATAGGAAATATCCTGAGACTGAGCTGCGAGGCGGCGATTCCGCCGAAGCAAAGAAAATGACCAAAATGTAGTCAATCTGGGTTAGATCAGTGAAAATCTGGGCAGATGGGGGTTAGCCGCACTTACACTCCCCCTCCAAAAACACACTGGGGTGTGTCGCTACGTCAACGAAGAACGTAGTGCGGGTAAGTCCCAGAAAAAAATAGAAATGTAGCCTCGATGGGGCGAAATCTGCTTGATCTGACCTGATTTGGGCTGAATTGACACTGAATCAGGATGGATGAACCTGAAATGAGACAGAATGAGAAGTGATGAACAGTCCTCCGTGCAGTAAAACAGTAGGTTAAGGGCTAAAGAGCATGTAAACGTATCGAGAATCGATACCAAACCATGCACTGGTTGAGAATGAGGTAGATTATTGGTGGATTGAGTGGGGGAATCAAGAAATGGAGTGACATCTCAGCGCTCTGGCACAGTTTCGCTGTCGCGGGCACGCTACGGTGTCCTCGCCGAACTCTACATCGTGTTACTCCCGCTTTTCTCGTTCTGAAAAGTGCAGCATGTGCTTCAGATTTGGCGCATCTGGTGGATGATCACAAGATTCAGCAAGATTGGGAAATAATTTGGGCAGAGATGAAGGAGATGAAGCAATCACAGAGAGGGAAAACAAATACACATGTAGTCTACAGACCCTAAGTGAACAGAAGATCATAAGCGCCAACGAAGTTAGGCAAAGCCGTCGACAGATCTTCGAGGAATGAGAAGTGATGACAAGGAAATCAAGTTGGCTAGGTTGAATTTAGGTTGATTTCCTAAGATGGAGGTGAAATGAAGCGGAATGTCTGGAACTGAAACTACTAACACTTTCGTTTAGACTAGAGTTAATATATATTGTCGTTTATTCGGCTCAATTGTGCTTCCCGCCACGTTGGTTCGCGAGCATCTAACAGATTCTATGAAAATGTGGATCATGTGATGATGCATCATGATGGGACATGCTGGCCCTGGATCCTTGGCATGTAACGCGCCGAAGGTTCGCTGAAGGCGCTTTACTGACAGTATATAACTGAGAGACACCGAATAGTCCTTTATTTACAGTGGCGACGGTGTCAATCGACTTGGACAAGGCCCATCTTTCGATTGAGTCCCACAAGACACTTGGATTCACCATTTTCGACAGTTTCAGGTCGGATTGAGCTCACATTGGCGTGTGCCAAAAATACAACGAAGCTTACGGACTTCAGAGGTTGCTGTTAGAAGTCCCTAGAGCTCCTATCTGAAGGTTGTCTGAACAATTGACGTCTGGGTTTCGTGTTTTGGTTCCACTGTTGCACAGAATGAATGGACAAACCTGAGAAATTCAAGGTAAATTCAAGGAATCTGGATCCGAATCTGGACTTTGGCTTCAGCATCACAGCAAATGAAGGTAAGATCTGAGTTCCTGGCGTCGCATCTGGTGCAGCCAGTACTACAGGGGGTGCCTGTAGGGGTGAATGTCGCTGGCCAGCGTTTTGATTATGTACATTTGCTTCCATCTGCACGAGTAGCCAAATTCCAAAGATGCACAGACCAACAGAGACAAGATTACCCCGAATCTGCCTGAATTAAGCCTGAGTTTGGTTTTTTCTGAACACGGCAGCACACTCCGTGGCTGTCGACAGCGTATCTACGCCTTGTCTGCCGAACGGAGACCAAAGAAAAGTTGATTGACATCAGATTATCAAACATTTGCAGTTCTCCACATCATTTCGAAATCAGGAAGAATGAACAGTGGATTGAGCAGAATGTGGTTTTTTACGAAGCTGAATTCGGCCAAGCACGAATACATGTGACCACCAACCTGTCTGGTCGGGCCCTCGTACGGCTTGGGCGCTGCAAATCAGCGGCCGAGCTCGAAGCTTGGTCCTCATTTGGCTCCTGGGCTGGCCTGACCGCAGGAGGGGGGATCAACAGATCAGCCCTGGAATGTGACGAATGAGGGCCGTAAAAGGCTGGATCTCGATTCACCACAGGTCTTTTTCCGTCGCTCTCCACTTATCTGTCTGGTTTCGACAGACAGTCTGTCAGGAGTACTCCAATTTCGGGGTGCTTCTTGAGGAAGTCGATGAACCCCTTGGTGTACCCATGGACAAAAGAATGGGCTGGTTCCCAGTTGTTGTGAGTGGAATCAAAGCCCCTCCACTCACACAGAAATTCCCATTCGCCCTTGGCGTCACGTCTTGCTTCAACAATCCTCTTGAGTTCGTACTTCCACCCTTCGATGACCCGATCAGACAAATGTTTCGCAGTCCAAAAAAGGGGTTTAACTCGATCCTTAGGGGAGGGGATCTCTCTCTTGAGGCGATCGCCCGAAACGTCAATTTCTCTGCTGACATCCACACGAATCCTCCACCTGTTCTCACCAAGACGCGCTGTAACAGCGAATGGCCCCTCCCACAAGGGAAGAAGCTTGTCATCTCCGTCCAGGGTGGTTTCGGATTTTCGAACCCAAACTCGATCATCGACTTCAAAATTGTGGGGGTTTTTTCGACCTTGATTCTGAACCCAAAGCCAGTCAGCTTGATGCTTCTCGATTAATTTCGACACAGTTTTATCTGCTCGTTGGACGCCGTCCAAAAACAACGAAGCATCTTTACAGGGGCGAGGATTATTCAACGGCATGTTCCACCAACACTTCTTTCGTCCAAAGACGATTTCATTTGGAGGAAGGCCATGATACAAAGGCGTGTTGTGGTAACAGCGAAGCAATGCGAAGAGAACTTCGAGCCAGTGGAAATCCTTCTCACTCGCGAGCTCCTTACGAAGCATATTTATTATAGAGCGGCCGGCTCTTTCGCCACGCAGCGCTCGATGCTAGTGGATTTCACACCTGAGGTGGTGGATTCCAAGGCGAGCACATAATTCCCTCCACCATTCGGAGGTGTACTCTTTGCCTGAGTCCGTAACCACCTCGGATGGGACGTCCCAACCTCCCATCCAGGTCTGCGCGCACCATTTGGCGGCAGCCTTGCCAGTCATCGACTCGATGTTGCAAGGCAACACCTGCATGTAGCCGGAATGACGGCACTGAATAAGGAGCACACCATTGACTTTTTTATTAGTCCAATGGCACTCTTCGTCATCGAGTTCACCGAGATAGAAGAAATCACTGGTGACTCTGCTAAAGAGGCGCTCCGGAATAGGATGTGGCCTCAGATGGCCGTGCTTCTTCGCGCTGGGGGGCGTCGAGACAGCACATTGGGCACATCCGGCGGCTACTTTCATGCAATGAGTATATAGCCGTGAGCCAAACAACCTATGTTTAATCATCGACCACAGTCGACGGCCATGTGCGTGGGGGGACTCCCATTTATGCCACCAGTTTAACACTCGGGGGGCCAGGGCGTCTGGTACGCACAATTTACCCTCCATCCACAGCTTCCCTCCATCCAACGAGTACTCAGAAAAAATCCCATCCTTGTGAGCATCTTTGGATTTGAGATTTCCAAAGACCTCTTTAAACATGGGATCCTGCAGATAATCGGACGTCCAGTCACGGATGATAAGGGAATCTTTAGGCAGGGGTGGAGTTTTGGCCGGATCTCGACGCTTAATGCCCTGGATCAACCGAAATCGACTTACTCGTCGGGTATAGTCAAACCGTTTCACACTCCCTGAGGTGGGATCGGTGACTTTTTCCACGACTTTCAGTGTTTTGGTGCAGATCTCATGAGCATGCGCCGGATCTGAGATGGCCGTGATGTCATGGCACGGTAATGCGTGCTGTTTAACAGCGCACTGCATGCATGCACGTCAAATGAGCTTTTTTTCTTCCTGATCCCATTCGATTATTACATGGCGGTCCTGCTCCGTACCATGGATGTTGGTACTTTGCAGCCCCTCTGAAGCGGGGTAAGCCCATCGGCTCAGAGCATCCGCTACCGTGTTATGTTTTCCAGGCAAATACGACACATGGAGGTCAAACAGAGAGAGAAATTCGTGCCATCTGGCCCGTCGACCAGCTGGGCTCGCGACAGTATCAATGTGTTCAGTGGCCCAATACTCCAGAGATCGATGATCCGTCAGGACCTCGACTGGATTGGTGCCAACCCACGATTGGTACTTTTTTAAAGCACAGATTATGGCGTAGGTTTCTTGCTCACGCGGCGACCATTGCATTTGGCGTGGGGCTAGCTTCCGAGACCAAAATGCAAGAGGGTAATGATCGCCAGTGGCCTCATCAACCTGTTCAAGAACAGCTCCGATCGCGTACCTAGAAGCGTCGGTTCCAATGTAGAAGGGTCGGTCGAATTGGGGCACATGCAACGTGGCGACTTCGCAGAGGGCCGCCTTCAAGTGATGGAAGGCTTCCTCGCACTCGTCAGTCCACTTGACACGAACCTTTGAACCTGCCTTGCCCGCATCTCTCCCTACCTTCAATAATTCAGTGAGGGGGGCAGCAAATTTGGCATAATTCGGCACAAAAGTGTGGTAAAAATTGCAACAACCCAGGAATCCTCTCAACTCCGTGATCGTCTCAGGGCGCTTCCACTTCTGAATAGCGACGAGCTTCCCTGGACTGGGTCGTCGGGTGCCATTCTCAAGAAGAGAACCACAAAATTCGACTGATTTTAAAAATAATTTTCCCTTCTTTGGCCCACAAATCAGCTGATTGGCATCAAGAATGTCCAAAACTTGGTTCAGCTGCTTTTCATGTAGGGCCACCAGCTCGGCTTCGGTCAGTCCCTCCCCTTCCGTCGCGATGATTATGTCATCTATGTACACGCTCACGAAGGCACGAAGCTCAGGATGAGCTGAAAAAAGCACATCCTCCATCATTCTTTGAAAAAACGAAGGGGCGTTCTTCAGGCCCATGGGCATGACCGTCCACTGGACTGGGCCACATGGCGTGCACATACAGGTGAGAGGTCGGCTGTCCTTCCTCAACGGCATTTGGTGAAAGCCGTGACGGAGATCCAGCACAGAAAAGAAACGACCTCTTGCCCTCTTGGCGATTTCCTCCTCAATGAGGGGCAGGGGGTGTGAATCCGCCTTGGTTTCGGCGTTGAGATTGCGAAAATCAACAACCATTCGCCAACCATCAATAGTGTTCTGGTCTGCAGGCGGTGGCTTCGGGACTGTGAAGGGTGCACAGCACCATTCGCTGGTCATACAACCCTCAAGCCAACCAAATTCCCTGAGATTTCTCTCGATTATTTTTCTGAGGATCTCATGTTTGTGTCCATGGTTCTCATAAGGGCGCTGTTTCTTCGCCTTGTACCCTTCACGAAGCTCGATGAAGGCTTCACCGAACTGCCCACGGACAGGGGGGTCCTTGATCAACTTTCCTGAAAGGGTTGTGTCCTTCCGTTCCTCAAAAATCTTTTCTCTTGACTTGGAACACAATTCAGTGTCCACCTGATCGCCAGGAATTACTGTCGAAAAAACTTTGGCGACTTCTTCGGCTTTGGCAGGAAGAATCTTCTTACGGATGTCCCTAAACAGGTCCGTATCAACTGCCTCTTGAAGATAGGTGGGTCGTGTGTCGAAATCCCAGAGATTCTCTTCGTGATCCAGCTCCTCGAAAGGATCCATGAAAGCTTCCACAGGGGGTTTTTCATAAAAAACTCTGAATTTGCGGCGCGATTTAAAATTTTTCTTCGCCCGTGCACTGAAGATTCTTTTCGATGTCGATCGTATTGGGGAAGAGGGAGGCGAGGCGGATCCATTGGACGTTGGATCACCTTGGGTATCTGACGGACAAAAATCAGAAAAAATAGATTCATCATCAGTACCACGCTCAACCTCAGATTCAGACCCAACACAAGAATCAGTACCAGAATCAGCAGAATTAGAGTCAGAAAGCTTTCCATCCACCAGGAATGCAAGCGAACTCCAGGACCGCTGTGGCAGGGGACCTGTGTCGTCCCTGGCCTACAGCTTAATCTTCCTGGGAAGTTCGATGTAATCTACACAAATGTCTTGTAATTCCTGAAACCAAGGCTTGTCGTCCCACAAGGGCACAACTAAAATTGCCTGGGTTTTATCTTGCTTGATTTTGTGGATGACCTGCTGGATTAAGTGAAACGGAGGATTGATCCACAACTTCTTGTCCCATTTATGGGTCCAAGCGTCGCGAAAATGCTTGTCAAAGCGCTTGTTCTCGCGGTTAGCAAAGGCATCATACGTTGGCCAAAAGGAATGGTGTTCATGAAAATATTCACAAATTGCATCGCGCCATTTGTCGACAACTCTGTAGGATGAAGAGTGCCAGCGCGAAGGGCGTCGTGGCTGCGAGTCCCTACGAAGACATTCTAACTCTCGGGAGTAATCGGCACTCCCATTCACCTCTGCAATGGTTACATCTTCGCCAAATTTTGATGTAACTTTTTGCTTCAAAAATTCTTCTGCACTTTTAAACCCTGCGTGCAAAAAACGAAATTCAGGACGCTCCAAGGGACCTGACTCCAGCAAAAAACAACGCCGATGACCTACGGGCGCCACCCTGTTCTTGCGAAGCCAAGGATGGCCCAAGTAAAGGTCATACTTTATGTCGGCACGATAGAAGTAGTCATCCTTAAGGACAACTTCTTCCACATTACCTTCTTCCCAAAGGTCTTGAGCGACCAAATGAGTTGATATATAACAACCGTGTTGCCCACCTGCGAGAGAATGTCCAGAAACTCCCTCGAGGGTAACAGGATGAGGTGACTCAAACACGCAGTCGTCGGGTAAGAAAGAATTGGATTGGAGATTTACCTCTGATCCATTGTCACACAAACAAGTGGCGAGGTGGAAATTTCCCTTGCAATAAGAGACCCACAGCTTTGTGACAAACTGACGAGCCCTGTGCTTGGACTGTACACCAACCTCGTCCACTACAACAGAAGGATCCGCTGCCGGATCCAGGGGAGAGGAGACAAGCGACCCTACATCAAGTAATGGTCGATCTCGAATTTGGGGATCATGCGTGAAATCGCCTGGGGAGGGGTGATTTTTGTGGCTCCCCTAGGCGTTCTGACCTACAGTGTTTGCGTTAACGTTGTGAACACACCCTGATTCGTCGACCAACTCATCTTGGAACGGATCATCTGCTGGATTCAAGGCATTTTCAACGTAATCTCGATCCGCATCGGACACCTGATCTGCACCTGAAACCTGATCCACACGATGGTTGCCCTTTCCACGTCCACGGCCACGGCCGCTGGATGATGGACCTCCACCGTCGCCACGCCCTCTGCCCTTACCAGAGAAAGGGGTCCCAGAAGGATTTCCCTTACCTTTACCCTGGGATCCTGGAGCATTTCCTTTGTTTGTACCGGATTGAGGGGTTTGGCCTGGATTTCGATTTCCGCCTCCGGCGTTGCCATTGGGACTTTTCTGGCCGTTCGGCTGCCCACCGGAGCCGGATGGAGTCCGATTTCCTGTGCCTTGGGACCCGCCAGGGCCTCCAGTATTTTTGTTTCCACCGGAGGGGGTCGGATTCCCTTTTCCAGCCTTTCCACCATGCACCTGTCTGTCATTCCTGTCTGAATTCTGCGAATTACTGACATTTTCACCAATCACCTTGTGATCGTAAGCAGACCATCGGTGATTACCAGTAGAATGCGTCTTAGCTCGGTTCGTAGAACCTAAAAGAAGACAGATGCTACAGTGATCCTGAACATTCCGGGTGTCATTCACCTTTTTGTTGCCCTTTTGGGCCCCATTTTGGGTGTTTTGCTGGGTATTCTTGTTTCCCCCAAGACCCTCATGGAAATTTTGATTGGCGGCGTCAGCGAGCCGTTCAACCTCTTCCCACAGTTCCTGCGGGGTGAACGAAAACACCCAGTTCTTGGCCTTCAGGCGATGGCCATGGTAGCTTACTCCCCTGTTGAGGACTTGGACAAACAAGTCCCGATCCTGGTGTTCATTAAATTTGATTTTCCACGTGTTTTCAGTGAATTTCACCTTGGTAAACGACGTGGGGGAACACTTTTGAAGTGCTTCCCTGACGGAAAACCTGTTGGCCGAGGCATCGAAGCCTTCGACCTCCGCCCACCAGGTCTTGACCTTTTCTTCGGACTGTTTGTTCCGAAGGGTGGCGGCAGTTTCGGAGGGGATCTTGTCAAAAATCAGATTTTTCAGCTCGGCACTAGAAAATTTTTCGCCTGAATGTTCAGATTCTTCTACTAAATTCCAGAAGCGCTGTCTCTTGTCTTGCACTTCGTGCAAGATTAATCCTGAGAATGAAGGAAAATTCTTCAACATTTGGTGGTAATGGTCCTCTGGCAGCCGGGATCCACGTACCTCCAACTGTTCCCACACCTCATCAAAGGTAAGAGGGGAACTTGAATCCTCACGATCACTCCAGGTCCTGAGCCAAGTGTTGGCCGGCGCTCCCTCAAGGCAGTCCAAGAGGGCCATCAGAAACTGATCATTTTGGAGTTTTTGAGTCTTAACCCACAGTTTAAATTCCCGTTGGAACTGATGCCAACGTCTGGGGTTTCCATTATACTTCGGTTGCTTGGCAACCTGACGAAGTCGCAATGAAGTAGGATTAAGAAGCGAATCCAGCCCAACACCGGCCGTAATGGCAGACACCTTGGCGGCATCATTTGCCACACCAGCTCCGGCGAGGGTCTGGGCGAGCAACAGCTGGGCTAATGCATTGGAATCAGCAGCAGGAGGGGCAGTACGGGAGGCAGTTCGCTTGGCATTCTGAGCCTCAGTCCTAGCCTTCGCCGTCCTACTCTGAGATCGAGAGATTGTTACCCTTTCCTTTAGCTTGGTCCTGCTGATCCTTGCATCGGTGGTCTTGGAGTCCACCGAAGGAGCAATTGAAAAAATTTCTGTCGCCTCCTCCGACGGTTCTGTTGTTTGTTCCACCGATGATGCGCCCTCAGACCGCATGTGCGTCTTGAAAAGATCTTTAATTCCCAGCGTTTGAATGATGAGTTGCATTTGATCTTTGAGCAATTGGAGCTCAGTATCTCGCTGGGATCTGCAAGAGCAGTCGGCAGGACAGTACATACCGTGTCCTGAAGGACCTGAGCAGGCTGTCGGACCGCTAATCTCAGTGGTCCGCAGCCAGGAGTCCACTTGGGGAGCTCCTTCAGCCCTGATTTCCAGACTTGCCTGCCTGGCTGCCTCTAAAATTCCTTCCTCAACCGCGGCGGCTAGATCGTCGCGGATGGAAACAGGGGGATGAGGGGCGGAGGGCCCGGCAACAGGTGCCTTGGTCTTCTCCTTCGGGAAGGGGCTTGCCTCCCAGATCTGCAAAAAAATGGCAAAAGAGTCATCTTCTTGAGAACGCCACCACATCCTGGTATTAATTTCTTCTTGAAGAAGGAAAAAATTTTCGAATAAAAAATCAGAGGCGATTCTTTCTTGTCCAATCAGCTTAGACGTGGCTAATAGACAAAGGGCCTCAAGCGCCTCAAGGTTACGGGTCACTTCTGAAGACAAATGGTTGTCCCATTGTGCCCAAGAGGCAGGTCGATTATAGGTAGGTACCTCACCTGGACCACCCATCTCAATGTCGTCAATGTCAGCTTCGATGGTCTCGAATGTTGGACATTGGTGAGGAATGTGGGTACCTGCCAGCTCCGTAAGGTCTACCGGAGCGTTGCCATCGTCGTAGGCTGGGAGATTCCAGCTGCTTGATGGCCAATTTCCACTGGGATTAGGAAAATTTGGGTCCCCACAGCTGCTGATTTGCACCCTTCTTGGGCAGCTTGGGCTTGCGCAAGGCATTCCTCTCAAGGCCTCGTTCGCACAGCACCACGGCAGCGTAATCGTTACTTCTTGAGAAGTGGCGGAGTCTACGGGGCCGTACTGGGGAGCTAACTGTGGTTGGGACACCAAAGGAACAACATTCAGGTAGCCTCTGCTACCATGAAAGTGCTGCCCTGGGTCGTTGATGGTGCCGCAGGGCGGTGGCCGGCAAGACCAGTGGGGCAGGCACGCGAGGAGTCTCCCTGGACGTTGTTATTGGGGGTAGAACCGGATACTCGAACACCAACGGAGGCGAGAGCAGCAACAACTGAAGCAAGGTCCATGCTGATTGTGGTACGGCAGAAAATCCCAGTCTATGAAGAAAATTGACGCGGATTATTCTAAATACATCTGAGTGTCCACAACTGTCTGAAAAGATTTAAATAAATCCGATTGTGTAAAAAAATTTGGCCGATCTGGCCCGCGAGCGCGCGTCAGCGGCAAATGGCGATTCCAGCTAAATGATCGGAACGCGGCGGATTTACGGGGAATGGACCGCGGAATCAAATCCGGCATATCAGAAATATATAGGAAATATCCTGAGACTGAGCTGCGAGGCGGCGATTCCGCCGAAGCAAAGAAAATGACCAAAATGTAGTCAATCTGGGTTAGATCAGTGAAAATCTGGGCAGATGGGGGTTAGCCGCACTTACAAATTCTCGTTGTGTGGAAAACCAGAATCAGAGATATATATTTTTTTTTTATCCGAGAATTCTCGTTTTGTGGAAAACAAGAATCGGAGAAAAATTTTTTTTTTAATCGGAGAATTCTCGTTTTGTGGAAAACCAGAATCGGAGAAAAAAAATTTTTTTTTTTTATCCGAGAATTCTCGTTGTGTGGAAAACCAGAATCGGAGAAATTTTTTTTTTTTTTTTATCCGAGAATTCTCGTTTTGGCGAAAACCAGAATCGGAGAAATTTTTTTTTTTTTTTTTATCCGAGGATTCTCGTTTTGTGGAAAACGAGAATCGGAGAAAAAAATTTTTTTTTAACTTTTTATCGGAGAATTCTCGTTTTGTGGAAAACCAGAATCGGAGAAATTTTTTTTTTTTTTTTTTATCCGAGAATTTTCGATGTCCGGGAAACCAAAATCGGAGAAATTTCTTTCTTTTTTTTTTATTCCGATAATTCTCGTTTTGTGGAAAACGAGAATCGGAGAAATTTTTTTCTTTTTTTTATTTTTTATCCGAGAATTCTCGTTTTGTGGAAAACGAGAATCGGAGAAATTTTTTTTTTTTTTTTATCCGAGAATTCTCGTTTTGTGCAAAACGAGAATCGGAGAAATTTTTTTTTTTTTTTTTATCCGAGAATTCTCGTATTGTGGAAAACGAGCATGGGAGAAAAAAGATTTTTTTTTTATCGGAGAATTCTCGTTTTGTGGAAAACCAGAATTGGAGAAAAATTTTTTTTTTTTTCTTATCCGAGAATTCTCGTTGTGTGGAAAACCAGAATCGGAGAAATTTTTTTTTTTTTTTTTTTATCCGAGAATTCTCGTTTTGTGGAAAACCAGAATCGGGGAAATTTTTTTTTTTTTTTTTATCCGAGAATTCTCGTTTTGTGCAAAACGAGAATCGGAGAAATTTTTTTTTTTTTTTTTTATCCGAGAATTCTCGTTTTGTGGAAAACGAGAATCGGAGAAATTTTTTTTTTTTTTTTTATCCGAGAATTCTCGTTTTGTGGAAAACAAAAATTCGAGAAATTTTTTTTTATTTTTTTTTTTTTATTTGAGAATTCTCGTTTTGTGGAAAACCAGAGTCGGAGAACTTTTTCTTTTTTTTTTTTTTTATTGTCGGAGAATTCTCGTTTTGTGGAAAACGAGAATCGGAGAAATTTTTTTTTTTTTTTTTTATCCGAGAAATCTCGTTTAATGCAAAACGAGAATCGGAGAAATTTTTTTTTTTTTTTTTTTATCCGAGAATTCTCGTTTTGAGGAAAACGAGAATCGGAGAAATTTTTTTTTTTTTTTTTTTTATCCGAGAATTCTCGTTTTGTGGAAAACGAGAATCGGAGAAATTTTTTTTTTTTTTCTTATCCGAAAATCTCGTTTTGTGGAAAACCAGAATCGGAGAAATTTTTTTTTTTTTTTATCCGAGAATTCTCGTTTTGTGGAAAACTGGAATCGGAGAAATTTTTTTTTTTTTTTTTATCCGAGAATTCTGGTTTTGTGGAAAACGAGAATCGGAGAAATTTTTTTTTTTTTTTTTCTATCCGAGAATTCTCGTTTTGTGGAAAACCGGAATCGGAGAAAAAAAAAATTTTTTTTTTATCCGAGAATTCTCGTTGTGTGGAAAACCAGAATCGGGAAAATGTTTTTTTTTTTTTTTATCCGAGAATTCTCGTTTTGTGGAAAACCAGAATCGGAGAAATTTTTTTTTTTTTTTATCCGAGAATTCTCGTTTTGTGGAAAACGAGAATCGGATAAAAAAAATTTTTTTTTTTATCCGAAAATCGCGTTTTGTGGAAAACCAGAATCGGAGAAATTTTTTTTTTTTTTTTTTATCCGAGAATTCTCGTTTTGTGGAAAACTGGAATCGGAGAAATTTTTTTTTTTTTTTATCCGAGAATTCTCGTTTTGTGGAAAACGAGAATCGGAGAAAATTTTTTTTTTTTTCTTATCCGAGAATTCTCGTTTTGTGGAAAACCAGAATCGGAGAAAAAATTTTTTTTTTTTTTATCCGAGAATTCTCGTTTTGTGGAAAACGAGAATCGGAGAAAATTTTTTTTTTTTAATCGGAGAATTCTCGTTTTGTGGAAAACCAGAATCGGAGAAATTTTTTTTTTTTTTTTTTATCCGAGAATTCTCGTTTTGTGGAAAACCAGAATCGGAGAAATTTTTTTTTTTTTTTTTTTTTTATCCGAGAATTCTCGTTTTGTGGAAAACGAGAATCGGATAAATTTTTTTTTTTTTTTTTATCCGAGAATTCTCAGGTTTTTGGAAAACCAGAATCGGAGAAAAAAAATTTTTTTTTTTTATCCGAGAATTCTCGTTGTGTGGAAAACCAGAATCGGAGAAATTTTTTTTTTTTTTTTTTTTATCCGAGAATTCTGGTTTTCTGGAAAACCAGAATCGGAGAAATTTTTTTTTTTTTTTTTTTTTATCCGAGAATTCTCGTTTTGTGGAAAACGAGAATCGGATAAATTTTTTTTTTCTTTTTTATCCGAAAATCTCGTTTTGTGGAAAACCAGAATCGGAGAAATTTTTTTTTTTTTTTTTATCCGAGAATTCTCGTTTTGTGGAAAACCAGAATCGGAGAAATTTTTTTTTTTTTTATCCGAGAATTCTCGTTTTGTGGAAAACGAGAATCGGAGAAATTTTTTTTTTTTTTTTTTTTTATCCGAGAATTCTCGTTGTGTGGAAAACCAGAATCGGAGAGATTTTTTTTTTTTTTTTTTATCCGAGAATTCTCAGGTTTGTGGAAAACCAGAATCGGAGAAATTTTTTTTTTTTTTTTTTATCCGAGAATTCTCGTGTTATGGAAAACCAGAATCGGAGAAAAAAAGTTTTTTTTTTTATTCCGAGAATTCTCGTTGTGTGGAAAACCAGAATCGGAGAAATTTTTTTTTTTTTTTTTTTTTATCCGAGAATTCTCGTTTTGTGGAAAACCAGAATCGGAGAAATTTTTTTTTTTTTTTTTTTATCCGAGAATTCTCGTTTTATGGAAAACGAGAATCGGATAAATTTTTTTTTTTTTTTATCCGAAAATCTCGTTTTGTGGAAAACCAGAATCGGAGAATTTTTTTTTTTTTTTTTATCCGAGAATTCTCGTTTTGTGGAAAACTCGAATCGGAGAAATTTTTTTTTTTTTTATCCGAGAATTCTCGTTTTGTGGAAAACGAGAATCGGAGAAATTTTTTTTTTTTTTTTATCCGAGAATTCTCGTTTTGTGGAAAACCAGAATCGGAGAAATTTTTTTTTTTTTTTTTTATCCGAGAATTCTCGTTTTGTGGAAAACGAGAATCGGAGAAATTTTTTTTTTTTTTTTATCCGAGAATTCTCGTTTTGTGGAAAACGAGAATCGGAGAAATTTTTTTTTTTTTTTTATCCGAGAATTCTCGTTTTGTGGAAAACGAGAAACGGAGAAATTTTTTTTTGTTTTTTTTTTTTTATCCGAGAATTCTCGTTGTGTGGAGAACCAGAATCGGAGAGATTTTTTTTTTTTTTTTATCCGAGAATTCTGAGGTTTGTGGAAAACCAGAATCGGAGAAATTTTTTTTTTTTTTTTGTTATACGAGAATTCTCGTTGTGTGGAGAACCAGAATCGGAGAGATTTTTTTTTTTTTTTTTATCCGAGAATTCTGAGGTTTGTGGAAAACCAGAATCGGAGAAATTTTTTTTTTTTTTTTATCCGAGATTTCTCGTTTTGTGGAAAACGAGAATCGGAGAAAAAAAATTTTTTTTAACTTTTTATCGGAGAATTCTCGTTTTGTGGAAAACCAGAATCGGAGAAATTTTTTTTTTTTTTTTTTTATCCGAGAATTTTCGATGTCCGGGAAACCAGAATCGGAGAAATTTTTTTTTTTTTTTTTTTATTCCGATAATTCTCGTTTTGTGGAAAACGAGAATCGGAGAAATTTTTTTCTTTTTTTTTTTTTTTTATCCGAGAATTCTCGTTTTGTGGAAAACGAGAATCGGAGAAATTTTTTTTTTTTTTTTACCTGAGAATTCTCGTTTTGTGGAAAACCAGAATCGGGGAAATTTTTTTTTTTTTTTTATCCGAGAATTCTCGTTTTGTGGAAAACGAGCATCGGAGAAAAAAAATTTTTTTTTTTTATCGGAGAATTCTCGTTTTGTGGAAAAGCAGAATCGGAGAAATTTTTTTTTTTTTTTTTTTTATCCGAATATTCTCGTTTTGTGGAAAACCAGAATCAGAGAAATTTTTTTTTTTTTTTTTTATCCGAGAATTCCTGTTTTGTGCAAAACGAGAATTGGGGAAATTTTTTTTTTTTTTTTTATCCGAGAATTCTCGTTTTATGGAAAACGAGAATCGGAGAAATTTTTTTTTTTTTTTTTCATCCGAGAATTCTCGTTTTATGGAAAACGAGAATCGGATAAATTTTTTTTTTTTTTTTTATCCGAAAATCTCGTTTTGTGGAAAACCAGAATCGGAGAAAATTTTTTTTTTTTTTTTATCCGAGAATTCTCGTTTTGTGGAAAACGAGAATCGGAGAAATTTTTTTTTTTTCTTTATCCGAGAATTCTCGTTTTGTGGAAAACCAGAATCGGAGGAATTTTTTTTTTTTTTTTTTTTTATTCGAGAATTCTCGATGTCCGGGAAACCAGAATCGGAGAAATTTTTTTTTTTTTTTTTTTATCCGAGAATTCTCAGGTTTGTGGAAAACGAGAATCGGAGAAATTTTTTTTTTTTTTTTTTTATCCGAGAAGTCTCGTTTTGTGGAAAACGAGAATCTGAGAAATTTTTTTTTTTTTTTTTATCCGAGAATTCTCGTTTTCTGGAAAACGAGAATCGGAGAAATTTTTTTTTTTTTTTTTTTTATCCGAGAATTCTCGTTTTGTGGAAAACCAGAATCGGGGAAATTTTTTTTTTTTTTTTATTCCGAGAATTCTCGTTTTGTGGAAAACGAGAATCGGAGAAAAAAATTTTTTTTTTTTTTTTATCCGAGAATTCTCGTTTTGTGGAAAACGAGAATCGGAGAAAATTTCTTTTTTTTTTATCGGAGAATTCTCGTTATGTGGAAAACCAGAATCGGAGAAAAAAAATTTTTTTTTTTTTTATCCGAGAATTCTCGTTGTGTGGAAAACCAGAATCGGAGAAATTTTTTTTTTTTTTTTTTTTTTATCCGAGAATTCTGGTTTTGCGGAAAACCAGAATCGGAGAAATTTTTTTTTTTTTTCCATCCGAGAATTCTCGTTTTGTGGAAAACGAGAATCGGATGAAAATTTTTTTTTTTGATCCGAAAATCTCGTTTTGTGGAAAACCAGAATCGGAGAAATTTTTTTTTTTTTTAATCCGAGAATTCTCGTTTTGTGGAAAACCAGAATCGGAGAAAATTTTTTTTTTTTTTTTTATCCGAGAATTCTCGTTTTGTGGAAAACGAGAGTCGGAGAAATTTTCTTTTTTTTTTTTTTTATCCGAGAATTCTCGTTTTGTGGAAAACGAGAATCGGGGAAATTTTTTTTTTTTTTTTATTCCGAGAATTCTCGTTTTGTGGAAAACGAGAATCGGAGAAATTTTTTTTTTTTTTTTTATCCGAGAATTCTCGTTTTGTGGAAAACGAGAATCGGAGAAAAAAATTTTTTTTTTATCGGAGAATTCTCGTTTTGTGGAAAACCAGAATCGGAGAAAAAAATTTGTTTTTTTTTTTTATCCGAGAATTCTCGTTGTGTGGAAAACCAGAATCGGAGAAATTTTTTTTTTTTTTTTTTTTTAGCCGAGAATTCTCTTTTTGTGGAAAACCAGAATCGGAGAAATTTTTTCTTTTTTTTTTTTTTTTATCCGAGAATTCTCGTTTTGTGGAAAACGAGAATCGGAGAAATTTTTTTTTTTTTTTTTTATCCGAGAATTCTCGTTTTGTGGAAAACCAGAATCGGGGAAATTTTTTTTTTTTTTTTATCCGAGAATTCTCGTTTTGTGGAAAACGAGCATCGGAGAAAATTTTTTTTTTTTTTATCGGAGAATTCCCGTTTTGTGGAAAAGCAGAATCGGAGAAATTTTTTTTTTTTTTTTTTTTTATCCGAGAATTCTCGTTTTGTGGAAAACGAGAATCGGAGAAATTTTTTTTTTTTTTTTTATCCGAGAATTCTCGTTTTGTGGAAAACCAGAATCGGGGAAATTTTTTTTTTTTTTTTATCCGAGAATTCTCGTTTTGTGGAAAACGAGCATCGGAGAAAATTTTTTTTTTTTTTATCGGAGAATTCTCGTTTTGTGGAAAAGCAGAATCGGAGAAATTTTTTTTTTTTTTTTTTTTATCCGAGAATTCTCGTTTTGTGGAAAACCAGAATCAGAGAAATTTTTTTTTTTTTTTTTATCCGAGAATTCTCGTTTTGTGCAAAACGAGAATCGGAGAAATTTTTTTTTTTTTTTTTTTATCCGAGAATTCTCGTTTTATGGAAAACGAGAATCGGAGAAATTTTTTTTTTTTTTTTTTTCATCCGAGAATTCTCGTTTTATGGAAAACGAGAATCGGATAAATTTTTTTTTTTTTTTTTATCCGAAAATCTCGTTTTGTGGAAAATCAGAATCGGAGAAAAAAAATTTTTTTTTTTTATCCGAGAATTCTCGTTTTGTGGAAAACTGGAATCGGAGAAAATTTTTTTTTTTTTTTAATCCGAGAATTCGCCTTTTGTGGAAAACGAGAATCGGAGAAATTTTTTTTTTTTCTTTATCCGAGAATTCTCGTTTTGTGGAAAACCAGAATCGGAGGAATTTTTTTTTTTTTTTTTTTTTATTCGAGAATTCTCGATGTCCGGGAAACCAGAATCGGAGAAATTTTTTTTTTTTTTTTATCCGAGAATTCTCAGGTTTGTGGAAAACGAGAATCGGAGAAATTTTTTTTTTTTTTTTTTTATCCGAGAAGTCTCGTTTTGTGGAAAACGAGAATCTGAGAAATTTTTTTTTTTTTTTTTTTTATCCGAGAATTCTCGTTTTCTGGAAAACGAGAATCGGAGAAATTTTTTTTTTTTTTTTTTTATCCGAGAATTCTCGTTTTGTGGAAAACCAGAATCGGGGAAATTTTTTTCTTTTTTTATTCCGAGAATTCTCGTTTTGTGGAAAACGAGAATCGGAGAAATTTTTTTTTTTTTTTTTTTATCCGAGAATTCTCGTTTTGTGGAAAACGAGAATCGGAGAAAATTTCTTTTTTTTTTTATCGGAGAATTCTCGTTATGTGGAAAACCAGAATCGGAGAAAAAAAATTTTTTTTTTTTTTTTATCCGAGAATTCTCGTTGTGTGGAAAACCAGAATCGGAGAAATTTTTTTTTTTTTTTTTTTTTATCCGAGAATTCTCGTTTTGTGGAAAACCAGAATCGGAGAAATTTTTTTTTTTTTTCCATCCGAGAATTCTTGTTTTGTGGAAAACGAGAATCGGATAAAATTTTTTTTTTTTTTATCCGAAAATCTCGTTTTGTGGAAAACCAGAATCGGAGAAATTTTTTTTTTTTTTTAATCCGAGAATTCTCGTTTTGTGGAAAACCAGAATCGGAGAAATTTTTTTTTTTTTTTTATCCGAGAATTCTCGTTTTGTGGAAAACAAGAATCGGAGAAATTTTTTTTTTTTTTTTTTTTATCCCAGAATTCTCGTTTTGTGGAAAACGAGAATCGGGGAAATTTTTTTTTTTTTTTATTCCGAGAATTCTCGTTTTGTGGAAAACGAAAATCGGAGAAATTTTTTTTTTTTTTTTTTTTATCCGAGAATTCTCGTTTTGTGGAAAACGAGAATCGGAGAAAATTTTTTTTTTTTATCGGAGAATTCTCGTTTTGTGGAAAACCAGAATCGGAGAAAAAAATTTGTTTTTTTTTTTATCCGAGAATTCTCGTTGTGTGGAAAACCAGAATCGGAGAAATTTTTTTTTTTTTTTTTTTTATCCGAGAATTCTCTTTTTGTGGAAAACCAGAATCGGAGAAAGTTTTTTTTTTTTTTTCATCCGAGAATTCTCGTTTTGTGGAAAACGAGAATCGGATAATTTTTTTTTTTTTTTTTATCCGAAAATCTCGTTTTGTGGAAAACCAGAATCGGAGAAATTTTTTTTTTTTTTTTTATCCGAGAATTCTCGTTTGGTGGAAAACTGGAATCGGAGAAAAAAATTTTTTTCTATCCGATAATTCTCGTTTTGTGGAAAACGAGAATCGGAGAAATTTTTTTTTTTTTTTTTTTTATCCGAGAATTCTCGTTTTGTGGAAAACCAGAATCGGAGAAATTTTTTTTTTTTTTTTTATCCGAGAATTCTCGTTTTGTGGAAAACGAGAATCGGAGAAATTTTTTTTTTTTTTTTATCCGAGAATTCTCGTTTTGTGGAAAACGAGAATCGGAGAAATTTTTTTTTTTTTTTTTCTGTCCGAGAATTCTCGTTTTGTGGAAAACGAGAAACGGAGAAATTTTTTTTTGTTTTTTTTTTTTTTATCCGAGAATTCTCGTTTTGAGGAAAACCAGAATCGGAGAAATTTTTTTGTTTTTTTTTTTTTATCCGAGAATTCTCGTTGTGTGGAAAACCAGAATCGGAGAGATTTTTTTTTTTTTTTTTCTATCCGAGAATTCTCAGGTTTGTGGAAAACCTGAATCGGGGAAATTGTTTTTTTTTTTTTTTATCCGAGAATTCTCGTGTTATGGAAAACCAGAATCGGAGAAAAAAAAATTTTTTTTTTATCCGAGAATTCTCGTTGTGTGGAAAACCAGAATCGGAGAAATTTTTTTTTTTTTTTTTTTTTTTATCCGAGAATTCTCGTTTTGTGTAAAAACCGGAATCGGAGAAATTTTTTTTTTTTTTTTTTTTCATCCGAGAATTCTCGTTTTATGGAAAACGAGAATCGGATAAATTTTTTTTTTTTTTTTTATCCGAAAATCTCGTTTTGTGGAAAACCAGAATCGGAGAAAAAAAATTTTTTTTTTTTATCCGAGAATTCTCGTTTTGTGGAAAACTGGAATCGGAGAAAATTTTTTTTTTTTTTTAATCCGAGAATTCGCCTTTTGTGGAAAACGAGAATCGGAGAAATTTTTTTTTTTTCTTTATCCGAGAATTCTCGTTTTGTGGAAAACCAGAATCGGAGGAATTTTTTTTTTTTTTTTTTTTATTCGAGAATTCTCGATGTCCGGGAAACCAGAATCGGAGAAATTTTTTCTTTTTTTTTTTTTATCCGAGAATTCTCAGGTTTGTGGAAAACGAGAATCGGAGAAATTTTTTTTTTTTTTTTTTTATCCGAGAAGTCTCGTTTTGTGGAAAACGAGAATCTGAGAAATTTTTTTTTTTTTTTTTTTTTATCCGAGAATTCTCGTTTTCTGGAAAACGAGAATCGGAGAAATTTTTTTTTTTTTTTTTTTTTATCCGAGAATTCTCGTTTTGTGGAAAACCAGAATCGGGGAAATTTTTTTTTTTTTTTATTCCGAGAATTCTCGTTTTGTGGAAAACGAGAATCGGAGAAATTTTTTTTTTTTTTTTTTTATCCGAGAATTCTCGTTTTGTGGAAAACGAGAATCGGAGAAAATTTCTTTTTTTTTTATCGGAGAATTCTCGTTATGTGGAAAACCAGAATCGGAGAAAAAAAATTTTTTTTTTTTTTTTATCCGAGAATTCTCGTTGTGTGGAAAACCAGAATCGGAGAAATTTTTTTTTTTTTTTTTTTATCCGAGAATTCTCGTTTTGTGGAAAACCAGAATCGGAGAAATTTTTTTTTTTTTTCCATCCGAGAATTCTTGTTTTGTGGAAAACGAGAATCGGATAAAATTTTTTTTTTTTTTTATCCGAAAATCTCGTTTTGTGGAAAACCAGAATCGGAGAAATTTTTTTTTTTTTTAATCCGAGAATTCTCGTTTTGTGGAAAACCAGAATCGGAGAAATTTTTTTTTTTTTTATCCGAGAATTCTCGTTTTGTGGAAAACGAGAATCGGAGAAATTTTTTTTTTTTTTTTTTTATCCGAGAATTCTCGTTTTGTGGAAAACGAGAATCGGGGAAATTTTTTTTTTTTTTTATTCCGAGAATTCTCGTTTTGTGGAAAACGAGAATCGGAGAAATTTTTTTTTTTTTTTTTATCCGAGAATTCTCGTTTTGTGGAAAACGAGAATCGGAGAAAAAATTTTTTTTTTTATCGGAGAATTCTCGTTTTGTGGAAAACCAGAATCGGAGAAAAAAATTTGTTTTTTTTTTTTATCCGAGAATTCTCGTTGTGTGGAAAACCAGAATCGGAGAAATTTTTTTTTTTTTTTTTTTTATCCGAGAATTCTCTTTTTGTGGAAAACCAGAATCGGAGAAAGTTTTTTTTTTTTTTTTCATCCGAGAATTCTCGTTTTGTGGAAAACGAGAATCGGATAAATTTTTTTTTTTTTTTTATCCGAAAATCTCGTTTTGTGGAAAACCAGAATCGGAGAAATTTTTTTTTTTTTTTTTATCCGAGAATTCTCGTTTTGTGGAAAACTGGAATCGGAGAAAAAAATTTTTTTTTATCCGAGAATTCTCGTTTTGTGGAAAACGAGAATCGGAGAAATTTTTTTTTTTTTTTTTTTATCCGAGAATTCTCGTTTTGTGGAAAACCAGAATCGGAGAAATTTTTTTTTTTTTTTTTTATCCGAGAATTCTCGTTTTGTGGAAAACGAGAATCGGAGAAATTTTTTTTTTTTTTTTATCCGAGAATTCTCGTTTTGTGGAAAACGAGAATCGGAGAAATTTTTTTTTTTTTTTTTCTGTCCGAGAATTCTCGTTTTGTGGAAAACGAGAAACGGAGAAATTTTTTTTTGTTTTTTTTTTTATCCGAGAATTCTCGTTGTGTGGAAAACCAGAATCGGAGAGATTTTTTTGTTTTTTTTTTTTTATCCGAGAATTCTCGTTGTGTGGAAAACCAGAATCGGAGAGATTTTTTTTTTTTTTTTCTATCCGAGAATTCTCAGGTTTGTGGAAAACCTGAATCGGGGAAATTTTTTTTTTTTTTTTTTTATCCGAGAATTCTCGTGTTATGGAAAACCAGAATCGGAGAAAAAAAAATTTTTTTTTTTATCCGAGAATTCTCGTTGTGTGGAAAACCAGAATCGGAGAAATTTTTTTTTTTTTTTTTTTTTTATCCGAGAATTCTCGTTTTGTGTAAAAACCGGAATCGGAGAAATTTTTTTTTTTTTTTTTTTTTATCCGAGAATTCTCGTTTTGTGGAAAACGAGAATCGGATAAAAAAAATTTTTCTTTTTTATCCGAGAATTCTCGTTTTGTGGAAAACTGGAATCGGAGAAATTTTTTTTTTTTTTTATCCGAGAATTCTCGTTTTGTGGAAGACGAGAATCGGAGAAATTTTTTTTTTTTTTTTTTTTATCCGAGAATTCTCGTTTTGTGGAAAACCAGAATCGGAGAAAAATTTTTTTTTTTTTTTTTTTATCCGAGAATTCTCGTTTTGTGGAAAACGAGAATCGGAGAAAAAAAAATTTTTTTTTTATCGGAGAATTCTCGTTTTGTGGAAAACCAGAATCGGAGAAAAAAAAATTTTTTTTTTTTATCCGAGAATTCTCGTTGTGTGGAAAACCAGAATCGGAGAAATTTTTTTTTTTTTTTTTTTAATCCGAGAATTCTCGTTTTGTGGAAAACCAGAATCGGAGAAATTTTTTTTTTTTTTTTTATCCGAGAATTCTCGTTTTGTGGAAAACGAGAATCGGATAAAATTTTTTTTTTTTTTTTTATCCGAAAATCTCGTTTTGTGGAAAACCAGAATCGGAGAAATTTTTTTTTTTTTTTTTATCCGAGAATTCTCGTTTTGTGGAAAACGAGAATCGGAGAAATTTTTTTTTTCTTTTTTTATCCGAGAATTCTCGTTTTGTGGAAAACCAGAATCGGAGAAATTTTTTTTTTTTTCTTTTATCCGAGAATTCTCGTTTTGTGGAAAACGAGAATCGGAGAAATTTTTTTTTTTTTTTTTTATCCGAGAATTCTGGTTTTGTGGAAAACGAGAATCGGAGAAATTTTTTTTTTTTTTTTTTATCCGAGAATTCTCTTTTTGTGGAAAACGAGAAACGGAGAAATTTTTTTTTGTTTTTTTTTTTTATCCGAGAATTCTCGTTTTGTGGAAAACCAGAATCGGAGAAATTTTTTTGTTTTTTTTTTTTATCCGAGAATTCTCGTTGTGTGGAAAACCGGAATCGGAGAAATTTTTTTTTTCTTTTTTTTTTTTTATCCGAGAATTCTCGTTTTGTGGAAAACGAGAATCGGATAAAAAAAAATTTTTTTTTTTATCCGAGAATTCTCGTTTTGTGGAAAACGAGAATCGGAGAAATTTTTTTTTTTTTTTTTTTTATCCGAGAATTCTCAGGTTTGTGGAAAACCTGAATCGGGGAAATTTTTTTTTTTTTTTTTTATCCGAGAATTCTCGTGTTATGGAAAACCAGAATCGGAGAAAAAAAATTTTTTTTTTTATACGAGAATTCTCGTTGTGTGGAAAACCAGAATCGGAGAAATTTTTTTTTTTTTTTTTTATCCGAGAATTCTCGTTTTGTGGAAAACCGGAATCGGAGAAATTTTTTTTTTCTTTTTTTTTTTTTATCCGAGAATTCTCGTTTTGTGGAAAACGAGAATCGGATAAAAAAAAATTTTTTTTTTTATCCGAGAATTCTCGTTTTGTGGAAAACGAGAATCGGAGAAATTTTTTTTTTTTTTTTTTTTATCCGAGAATTCTCGTTTTGTGGAAAACCAGAATCGGAGAAAATTTTCTTTTTTTTTTTATCCGAGAATTCTCGTTTTGTGGAAAACGAGAATCGGAGAAAAAAAATTTTTTTTTTTTATCGGAGAATTCTCGTTTCGTGGAAAACCAGAATCGGAGAAAAAAATAGTTTTTTTTTTTATCCGAGAATTCTCGTTGTGTGGAAAACCAGAATCGGAGAAATTTTTTTTTTTTTTTTTATCCGAGAATTCTCGTTTTGTGGAAAACGAGAATCGGATAACAAAAAATTTTTTTTTTATCCCAGAATTCTCGTTTTGTGGAAAACGAGAATCGGAGAAATTTTTTTTTTTTTTTTTTTTTATCCGAGAATTCTCGTTTTGTGGAAAACCAGAATCGGAGAAAAATTTTTTTTTTTTTTTTTATCCGAGAATTCTCGTTTTGTGGAAAACGAGAATCGGAGAAAAAAAATTTTTTTTTTTTATCGGAGAATTCTCGTTTCGTGGAAAACCAGAATCGGAGAAAAAAATAGTTTTTTTTTTTATCCGAGAATTCTCGTTGTGTGGAAAACCAGAATCGGAGAAATTTTTTTTTTTTTTTTTTATCCGAGAATTCTCGTTTTGTGGAAAACCAGAATCGGAGACATTTTTTTTTTTTTTTTTTTTTTATCCGAGAATTCTCGTTTTGTGGAAAACGAGAATCGGATTAAATTTTTTTTTTTTTTTTTATCCGAAAATCTCGTTTTGTGGAAAACCAGAATCGGAGAAATTTTTTTTTTTTTTTTATCCGAGAATTCTCGTTTTGTGGAAAACTGGAATCGGAGAAATTTTTTTTTTTTTATCCGAGAATTCTCGTTTTGTGGAAAACGAGAATCGGAGAAATTTTTTTTTTTTTTTTATCCGAGAATTCTCGTTTTGTGGAAAACCAGAATCGGAGAAATTTTTTTTTTTTTTTTTGATCCGAGAATTCTCGTTTTGTGGAAAACGAGAATCGGAGAATTTTTTTTTTTTTTTTTTTTTTTTATCTGAGAATTCTCGTTTTGTGGAAAACCAGAATCGGAGAAATTTTTTTGTTTTTTTTTTTTATCCGAGAATTCTCGTTGTGTGGAAAACCAGAATCGGAGAGATTTTTTTTTTTTTTTCTATCCGAGAATTCTCAGGTTTGTGGAAAACCTGAATCGGGGAAATTTTTTTTTTTTTTTTTTTTTTATCCGAGAATTCTCGTGTTATGGAAAACCAGAATCGGAGAAAAAAAATTTTTTTTTTTTATCCGAGAATTCTCGTTGTGTGGAAAACCAGAATCGGAGAAATTTTTTTTTTTTTTTTTTTTATCCGAGAATTCCCGTTTTGTGGAAAACCGGAATCGGAGAAATTTTTTTTTAATTTTTTTTTTATCCGAGAATTCTCGTTTGGTGGAAAACGAGAATCGGATAAAAAAAATTTTTTTTTTTTTTCCGAAAATCGCGTTTTGTGGAAAACCAGAATCGGAGAAATTTTTTTTTTTTTTTTTATCCGAGAATTCTCGTTTTGTGGAAAACTGGAATCGGAGAAATTTTTTTTTTTTTTTTATCCGAGAATTCTCGTTTTGTGGAAAACGAGAATCGGAGAAATTTTTTTTTTTTTTTTTTTTTATCCGAGAATTCTCGTTTTGTCGAAAACCAGAATCGGAGAAAATTTTTTTTTTTTTTTTTTTTATCCGAGAATTCTCGTTTTGTGGAAAACGAGAATCGGAGAAATTTTTTTTTTTTTTTTTTTTATCCGAGAATTCTCGTTTTGTCGAAAACCAGAATCGGAGAAAATTTTTTTTTTTTTTTTTTTTATCCGAGAATTCTCGTTTTGTGGAAAACGAGATTTGGAGAAAATTTTTTTTTTTTTTTTATCGGGGAATTCTCGTTTTGTGGAAAACCAGAATCGGAGAAAAAAAAATTTTTTTTTTTATCCGAGAATTCTCGTTGTGTGGAAAACCAGAATCGGAGAAATTTCTTTTTTTTTTTTTTTTATCCGAGAATTCTCGTTTTGTGGAAAACGAGATTTGGAGAAATTTTTTTTTTTTTTTTATCCGAGAATTCTCGTTTTGTGGAAAACCAGAATCGGAGAAATTTCTTTTTTTTTTTTTTTTATCCGAGAATTCTCGTTTTGTGGAAAACGAGAATCGGATAAATTTTTTTTTTTTTTTTTATCCGAAAATCTCGTTTTGTGGAAAACCAGAATCGGAGAAATTTTTTTTTTTTTTTTTTTTATCCGAGAATTCTCGTTTTGTGGAAAACTGGAATCGGAGAAATTTTTTTTTTTTTATCCGAGAATTCTCGTTTTTCGGAAAACGAGAATCGGAGAAATTTTTTTTTTTTTTTTTTTATCCGAGAATTCTCGTTTTGTGGAAAACCAGAATCGGAGAAATCTTTTTTTTCTTTTTTTTTTTTATCCGGGAATTCTCGTTTTGTGGAAAACCAGAATCGGGGAAATTTTTTTTTTTTTTTTATCCGAGAATTCTCGTTTTGTGGAAAACGAGAATCGGAGAAATTTTTTTTTTGTTTTTTTTTTTATCCGAGAATTCTCGTTTTGTGGAAAACGAGAATCGGAGAAATTTTTTTTTTTTTTTTATTTTTTATCGGAGAATTCTCGTTTTGTGGAAAAAGAGAATCGGAGAAATTTTTTTTTTTTTTTTATCCGAGAATTCTCGTTTTGTGGAAAACCAGAATCGGAGAAATTTTTTTTTTTTTTTTATCCGAAAATCTCGTTTTGTGGAAAACCAGAATCGGAGAAATTTTTTTTTTTTTTTTTTATCCGAGAATTCTCGTTTTGTGGAAAACTGGAATCGGAGAAATTGTTTTTTTTTTTATCCGAGAATTCTCGTTTTGTGGAAAACGAGAATCGGAGAAATTTTTTTTTTTTTTTATCCGAGAATTCTCGTTTTGTGGAAAACCAGAATCGGAGAAATTTTTTTTTTTTTTTTTTGATCCGAGAATTCTCGTTTTGTGGAAAACGAGAATCGGAGAAATTTTTTTTTTTTTTTTTTTTATCCGAGAATTCTCGTTTTGTGGAAAACGAGAAACGGAGAAATTTTTTTTTGTTTTTTTTTTTTATCCGAGAATTCTCGTTTTGTGGAAAACCAGAATCGGAGAAATTTTTTTGTTTTTTTTTTTTATCCGAGAATTCTCCTTGTGTGGAAAACCAGAATCGGAGAGATTTTTTTTTTTTTTCTATCCGAGAATTCTCAGGTTTGTGGAAAACCTGAATCGGGGAAATTTTTTTTTTTTTTTTTTTATCCGAGAATTCTCGTGTTATGGAAAACCAGAATCGGAGAAAAAAAAATTTTTTTTTTTATCCGAGAATTCTCGTTGTGTGGAAAACCAGAATCGGAGAAATTTTTTTTTTTTTTTTTTTTATCCGAGAATTCTCGTTTTGTGGAAAACCGGAATCGGAGAAATTTTTTTTTTTTTTTCTTTTATCCGAGAATTCTCGTTTGGTGGAAAACGAGAATCGGATAAAAAAATTTTATTTTTTTTTTTCCGAAAATCGCGTTTTGTGGAAAACCAGAATCGGAGAAATTTTTTTTTTTTTTTATCCGAGAATTCTCCTTTTGTGGAAAACTCGAATCGGAGAAATTTTTTTTTTTTTTTTATCCGAGAATTCTCGTTTTGTGGAAAACGAGAATCGGAGAAATTTTTTTTTTTTTTTTTATCCGAGAATTCTCGTTTTGTGGAAAACCAGAATCGGAGAAAATTTTTTTTTTTTTTTTTATCCGAGAATTCTCGTTTCCTGGAAATTGAGATTTGGAGAAAAAAAAATTTTTTTTTTATCGGAGAATTCTCGTTTTGTGGAAAACCAGAATCGGAGAAAAAAAATTTTTTTTTTATCCGAGAATTCTCGTTGTGTGGAAAACCAGAATCGGAGAAATTTTTTTTTTTTTTTTTTTATCCGAGAATTCTCGTTTTGTGGAAAACCGGAATCGGAGAAATTGTTTTTTTTTTTTTTTTTTATTCGAGAATTCTCGTTTTGTGGAAAACGAGAATCGGATAAAAAAATTTTTTTCTTTTTTTATCCGAAAATCTCGTTTTGTGGAAAAGCAGAATCGGAGAAATTTTCTTTTTTTTTTTTTTATCCGAGAATTCTCGTTTTGTGGAAAACTGGAATCGGAGAAATTTTTTTTTTTTTTTATCCGAGAATTCTCGTTTTGTGGAAAACGAGAATCGGAGAAATTTTTTTTTTTTTTTTTTTATCCGAGAATTCTCGTTTTGTGGAAAACCAGAATCGGAGAAATTTTTTTTTTTTTTTTTTTTTATCCGAGAATTCTCGTTTTTCGGAAAACGAGAATCGGAGAAATTTTTTTTTTTCTTTTTTATCCGAGAATTCTCGTTTTGTGGAAAACCAGAATCGGAGAAATCTTTTTTTTTTTTTTTTTTTTTTATCCGGGAATTCTCGTTTTGTGGAAAACCAGAATCGGGGAAATTGTTTTTTTTTTTTATCCGAGAATTCTCGTTTTGTGGAAAACGAGAATCGGAGAAATTTTTTTTTTGTTTTTTTTTTTATCCGAGAATTCTCGTTTTGTGGAAAACGAGAATCGGAGAAATTTTTTTTTTTTTTTTTTTTTATCGGAGAATCCTCTTTTTGTGGAAAAAGAGAATCGGAGAAATATTTTTTTTTTTTTTTTATCCGAGAATTCTCGTTTTGTGGAAAAAGAGAATCGGAGAAATTTTTTTTTTTTTTTTTATCCGAGAATTCTCGTTTTGTGGAAAACGAGAATCGGGGAAATTTTTTTTTTTTTTTTTTCACCGAGGATTCATGTTTTGTGGAAAACGAGAATCGGAGAAATTTTTTTTTTTTTTTTTTATCGGAGAATTCTCGTTTTGTGGAAAACGAGAATAGGAGAAATTTTTTTTTTTTTTTTTTTCATCCGAGAATTCTCGTTTTGTGGAAAACCAGAATCGGAGAAATTTTTTTTTTTTTTTTTTTTTTATCCGAGAATTCTCGTTTTGTGGAAAACGAGAATCGGATAAATTTTTTTTTTTTTTTTTTATCCGAAAATCTCGTTTTGTGGAAAACCAGAATCGGAGAAATTTTTTTTTTTTTTTTTTATCCGAGAATTCTCGTTTTGTGGAAAACTGGAATCGGAGAAATTTTTTTTTTTTTTTATCCGAGAATTCTCGTTTTGTGGAAAACGAGAATCGGAGAAATTTTTTTTTTTTTTTTTTTTATCCGAGAATTCTCGTTTTGTGGAAAACCAGAATCGGAGAAAATTTTTTTTTTTTTTTTTTTATCCGAGAATTCTCGTTTCCTGGAAATTGAGATTTGGAGAAAAAAAATTTTTTTTTTTTATCGGAGAATTCTCGTTTTGTGGAAAACCAGAATCGGAGAAAAAAAAAATTTTTTTTATCCGAGAATTCTCGTTGTGTGGAAAACCAGAATCGGAGAAATTTTTTTTTTTTTTTTTTATCCGAGAATTCTCGTTTTGTGGAAAACCGGAATCGGAGAAATTTTTTTTTTTTTTTTTTTTATTCGAGAATTCTCGTTTTGTGGAAAACGAGAATCGGATAAAAAAATTTTTTTTTTTTTTATCCGAAAATCTCGTTTTGTGGAAAACCAGAATCGGAGAAATTTTCTTTTTTTTTTTTTTTATCCGAGAATTCTCGTTTTGTGGAAAACTGGAATCGGAGAAATTTTTTTTTTTTTTTATCCGAGAATTCTCGTTTTGTGGAAAACGAGAATCGGAGAAATTTTTTTTTTTTTTTTTATCCGAGAATTCTCGTTTTGTGGAAAACCAGAATCGGAGAAATTTTTTTTTTTTTTTTTTTTATCCGAGAATTCTCGTTTTTCGGAAAACGAGAATCGGAGAAATTTTTTTTTTTTCTTTTTTATCCGAGAATTCTCGTTTTGTGGAAAACCAGAATCGGAGAAATTTTCTTTTTTTTTTTTTTTATCCGAGAATTCTCGTTTTGTGGAAAACTGGAATCGGAGAAATTTTTTTTTTTTTTTATCCGAGAATTCTCGTTTTGTGGAAAACGAGAATCGGAGAAATTTTTTTTTTTTTTTTTTATCCGAGAATTCTCGTTTTGTGGAAAACCAGAATCGGAGAAAATTTTTTTTTTTTTTTTTTTTTATCCGAGAATTCCCGTTTTTCTGAAAACGAGAATCGGAGAAATTTTTTTTTTTTGTTTTTTATCCGAGAATTCTCGTTTTGTGGAAAACCAGAATCGGAGAAATCTTTTTTTTTTTTTTTTTTTTTTATCCGGGAATTCTCGTTTTGTGGAAAACCAGAATCGGGGAAATTGTTTTTTTTTTTTTTATCCGAGAATTCTCGTTTTGTGGAAAACGAGAATCGGAGAAATTTTTTTTTTGTTTTTTTTTTTATCCGAGAATTCTCGTTTTGTGGAAAACGAGAATCGGAGAAATTTTTTTTTTTTTTTTTTTATCGGAGAATCCTCTTTTTGTGGAAAAAGAGAATCGGAGAAATATTTTTTTTTTTTTTTTTATCCGAGAATTCTCGTTTTGTGGAAAAAGAGAATCGGAGAAATTTTTTTTTTTTTTTTTTATCCGAGAATTCTCGTTTTGTGGAAAACGAGAATCGGGGAAATTTTTTTTTTTTTTTTTTTCACCGAGGATTCTCGTTTTGTGGAAAACGAGAATCGGAGAAATTTTTTTTTTTTTTTTTTATCGGAGAATTCTCGTTTTGTGGAAAACGAGAATCGGAGAAATTTTTTTTTTTTTTTTTTTCATCCGAGAATTCTCGTTTTGTGGAAAACCAGAATCGGAGAAATTTTTTTTTTTTTTTTTTTTTTTTTTATCCGAGAATTCTCGTTTTGTGGAAAACGAGAATCGGATAAATTTTTTTTTTTTTTTTATCCGAAAATCTCGTTTTGTGGAAAACCAGAATCGGAGAAATTTTTTTTTTTTTTTTTTATCCGAGAATTCTCGTTTTGTGGAAAACTGGAATCGGAGAAATTTTTTTTTTTTTTTATCCGAGAATTCTCGTTTTGTGGAAAACGAGAATCGGAGAAATTTTTTTTTTTTTTTTTTTATCCGAGAATTCTCGTTTTGTGGAAAACCAGAATCGGAGAAAATTTTTTTTTTTTTTTTTTTTATCCGAGAATTCTTGTTTCCTGGAAATTGAGATTTGGAGAAAATTTTTTTTTTTTTTTTATCGGAGAATTCTCGTTTTGTGGAAAACCAGAATCGGAGAAAAAAAAATTTTTTTTTATCCGAGAATTCTCGTTGTGTGGAAAACCAGAATCGGAGAAATTTTTTTTTTTTTTTTTATCCGAGAATTCTCGTTTTGTGGAAAACCGGAATCGGAGAAATTTTTTTTTTTTTTTTTTTTATTCGAGAATTCTGGTTTTGTGGAAAACGAGAATCGGATAAAAAAAATTTTTTTTTTTTATCCGAAAATCTCGTTTTGTGGAAAACCAGAATCGGAGAAATTTTCTTTTTTTTTTTTTTTATCCGAGAATTCTCGTTTTGTGGAAAACTGGAATCGGAGAAATTTTTTTTTTTTTTTATCCGAGAATTCTCGTTTTGTGGAAAACGAGAATCGGAGAAATTTTTTTTTTTTTTTTTTATCCGAGAATTCTCGTTTTGTGGAAAACCAGAATCGGAGAAATTTTTTTTTTTTTTTTTTTTTATCCGAGAATTCTCGTTTTTCGGAAAACGAGAATCGGAGAAATTTTTTTTTTTCTTTTTTATCCGAGAATTCTCGTTTTGTGGAAAACCAGAATCGGAGAAATCTTTTTTTTTTTTTTTTTTTTTTATCCGGGAATTCTCGTTTTGTGGAAAACCAGAATCGGGGAAATTGTTTTTTTTTTTTTTATCCGAGAATTCTCGTTTTGTGGAAAACGAGAATCGGAGAAATTTTTTTTTTGTTTTTTTTTTATCCGAGAATTCTCGTTTTGTGGAAAACGAGAATCGGAGAAATTTTTTTTTTTTTTTTTTTTATCGGAGAATCCTCTTTTTGTGGAAAAAGAGAATCGGAGAAATATTTTTTTTTTTTTTTTATCCGAGAATTCTCGTTTTGTGGAAAAAGAGAATCGGAGAAATTTTTTTTTTTTTTTTTTATCCGAGAATTCTCGTTTTGTGGAAAACGAGAATCGGGGAAATTTTTTTTTTTTTTTTTTTCACCGAGGATTCTCGTTTTGTGGAAAACGAGAATCGGAGAAATTTTTTTTTTTTTTTTTTATCGGAGAATTCTCGTTTTGTGGAAAACGAGAATCGGAGAAATTTTTTTTTTTTTTTTTTCATCCGAGAATTCTCGTTTTGTGGAAAACCAGAATCGGAGAAATTTTTTTTTTTTTTTTTTTTTTATCCGAGAATTCTCGTTTTGTGGAAAACGAGAATCGGATAAATTTTTTTTTTTTTTTTTATCCGAAAATCTCGTTTTGTGGAAAACCAGAATCGGAGAAATTTTTTTTTTTTTTTTTATCCGAGAATTCTCGTTTTGTGGAAAACTGGAATCGGAGAAATTTTTTTTTTTTTTTATCCGAGAATTCTCGTTTTGTGGAAAACGAGAATCGGAGAAATTTTTTTTTTTTTTTTTATCCGAGAATTCTCGTTTTGTAGAAAACTAGAATCGGAGAAATTTTTTTTTTTTTTTTTTTTATCCGAGAATTCTCGTTTTTCGGAAAACGAGAATCGGAGAAATTTTTTTTTTTTTTTTTATCCGAGAATTCTCGTTTTGTGGAAAACCAGAATCGGAGAAATCTTCTTTTTTTTTTTTTTTATCCGAGAATTCTCGTTTTGTGGAAAAAGAGAATCGGAGAAATTTTTTTTTTTTTTTATCCGAGAATTCTCGTTTTGTGGAAAACCAGAATCGGGGAAATTTTTTTTTTTTTTTTATCCGAGAATTCTCGTTTTGTGGAAAACGAGAATCGGAGAAATTTTTTTTTTTTTTTTTATCCGAGGATTCTCGTTTTGTGGAAAACAAGAATCGGAGAAATTTTTTTTTTGTTTTTTTTTTTATCCGAGAATTCTCGTTTTGTGGAAAACGAGAATCGGAGAAATTTTTTTTTTTTTTTTTTTATCCGAGAATTCTCGTTTTGTGGAAAACCAGAATCGGAGAAATTTTTTTTTTTTTTTTTTTTATCCGAGAATTCTGGTTTTTCGGAAAACGAGAATCGGAGAAATTTTTTTTTTTTCTTTTTTATCCGAGAATTCTCGTTTTGTGGAAAACCAGAATCGGAGAAATCTTTTTTTTTTTTTTTTTTTTATCCGGGAATTCTCGTTTTGTGGAAAACCAGAATCGGGGAAATTGTTTTTTTTTTTTTATCCGAGAATTCTCGTTTTGTGGAAAACGAGAATCGGAGAAATTTTTTTTTTGTTTTTTTTTTATCCGAGAATTCTCGTTTTGTGGAAAACGAGAATCGGAGAAATTTTTTTTTTTTTTTTTTTTTATCGGAGAATCCTCTTTTTGTGGAAAAAGAGAATCGGAGAAATTTTTTTTTTTTTTTTATCCGAGAATTCTCGTTTTGTGGAAAAAGAGAATCGGAGAAATTTTTTTTTTTTTTTTTTATCCGAGAATTCTCGTTTTGTGGAAAACGAGAATCGGGGAAATTTTTTTTTTTTTTTTTTTCACCGAGGATTCTCGTTTTGTGGAAAACGAGAATCGGAGAAATTTTTTTTTTTTTTTTTTATCGGAGAATTCTCGTTTTGTGGAAAACGAGAATCGGAGAAATTTTTTTTTTTTTTTTTTTTCATCCGAGAATTCTCGGTTTGTGGAAAACCAGAATCGGAGAAATTTTTTTTTTTTTTTTTTTTTAATCCGAGAATTCTCGTTTTGTGGAAAACGAGAATCGGATAAATTTTTTTTTTTTTTTTTATCCGAAAATCTCGTTTTGTGGAAAACCAGAATCGGAGAAATTTTTTTTTTTTTTTTTATCCGAGAATTCTCGTTTTGTGGAAAACTGGAATCGGAGAAATTTTTTTTTTTTTTATCCGAGAATTCTCGTTTTGTGGAAAACGAGAATCGGAGAAATTTTTTTTTTTTTTTTTTATCCGAGAGTTCTCGTTTTGTGGAAAACCAGAATCGGAGAAATTTTTTTTTTTTTTTTTTTTGTTCCGAGAATTCTCGTTTTTCGGAAAACGAGAATCGGAGAAATTTTTTTTTTTTTTTTATCCCAGAATTCTCGTTTTGTGGAAAACCAGAATCGGAGAAATCTTCTTTTTTTTTTTTTTTATCCGAGAATTCTCGTTTTGTGGAAAAAGAGAATCGGAGAAATTTTTTTTTTTTTTTTATCCGAGAATTCTCGTTTTGTGGAAAACCAGAATCGGGGAAATTTCTTTTTTTTTTTTATCCGAGAATTCTCGTTTTGTGGAAAACGAGAATCGGAGAAAATTTTTTTTTTTTTTTATCCAAGAATTCTCGTTTTGTGGAAAACGAGAATCGGAGAAATTTTTTTTTTGTTTTTTTTTTTATCCGAGAATTCTCGTTTTGTGGAAAACGAGAATCGGAGAAATTTTTTTTTTTTTTTTTTTTATCGGAGAATTCTCGTTTTATGGAAAAAGAGAATCGGAGAAATTTTTTTTTTTTATCCGAGAATTCTCGTTTTGTGGAAAACCAGAATCGGGGAAATTTTTTTTTTTTTTTTATCCGAGAATTCTCGTTTTGTGGAAAACGAGAATCGGAGAAATTTTTTTTTTTTTTTTTTTTTTATCCGAGGATTCTCGTTTTGTGGAAAACGAGAATCGGAGAAATTTTTTTTTTTTTTTTTATCGGAGAATTCTCGTTTTGTGGAAAACCAGAATCGGAGAAATTTTTTTTTTTTTTTTCATCCGAGAATTCTCGTTTTGTTGAAAACGAAAATCGGAGAAATTTTTTTTTTTTTTTTTTATCGGAGAAATCCCTGTTGTGGAAAATCAGAATCCGAGAAATTTTTTTTTTTTTTTTCTTATCCGAGAATCTTCGTTTTGTGGAAAACCAGAATCGGAGAAATCTTTTTTTTTTTTTTTTTTTTATCCGAAAATTCTCATTTTGTGGAAAACCAGAATCGGGGAAATTTTTTTTTTTTTTTATCCGAGAATTCTCGTTTTGTGGAAAACGAGAATCGGAGAATTTTTTTTTTTTTTTTTTTTTATCCGAGAATTCTCGTTTTGTGGAAAACGAGAATCGGAGAAATTTTTTTTTTTTTTTTTTATTGGAGAATTCTCGTTTTGTGGAAAACGAGAATCGGAGAAATTTTTTTTTTTTTTTTTTATCCGAGAATTCTCGTTTTGTGGAAAACGAGAATCGGAGAAAAAAAATTTTTTCTTTTATCGGAGAATTCTCGTTTTGTGGAAAACCAGAATCGGACAAATTTTTTTTTTTTTTATCCGAGAATTCCTGTTGTGTGGAAAACCAGAATCGGAGAAATTTTTTTTTTTTTTTATCCGAGAATTCTCGTTTTGTGGAAAACCAGAATCGGAGAAATCTTTTTTTTTTTTTTTTTTTATCCGAGAATTCTCGTTTTGTGGAAAACCAGAATCGGGGAAATTTCTTTTTTTTTTTTATCCGAGAATTCTCGTTTTGTGGAAAACGAGAATCGGAGAAAATTTTTTTTTGTTTTTTTTTTTATCCGAGAATTCTCGTTTTGTCGAAAAAAAGAATCGGAGAAATTTTTTTTTTTTTTTTTTTTATCGGAGAATCCTCTTTTTCTGGAAAAAGAGAATCGGAGAAAATTTTTTTTTTTTTATCCGAGAATTCTCGTTTTGTGGAAAACCAGAATCGGAGAAATCTTTTTTTTTTTTTTTTATTCGAGAATTCTCGTTTCGTGGAAAACGAGAATCGGATAAAAAAAATTTTTTTTTTATCCCAAAATCGCGTTTTGTGGAAAACCAGAATCGGAGAAATTTTTTTTTTTTTTTTTATCCGGGAATTCTCGTTTTGTGGAAAACTGGAATCGGAGAAATTTTTTTTTTTTTTTTATCCGAGAATTCTCGTTTTGTGGAAAACGAGAATCGGAGAAATTTTTTTTTTTTTTTTATCCGAGAATTCTCGTTTTGTGGAAAACCAGAATCGGAGAAAAAAATTTTTTTTTTTTTTTATCCGAGAATTCTCGTTTTGTGGAAAACGAGATTTGGAGAAAAAAAATAATTTTTTTTTATCGGAGAATTCTCGTTTTGTGGAAAACCAGAATCGGAGAAAAAAATTTTTTTTCTTTTTATCCGAGAATTCTCGTTGTGTGGAAAACCAGAATCGGAGAAATTTTTTTTTTTTTTTTTATCCGAGAATTCTCGTTTTGTGGAAAACCAGAATCGGAGAAATTTTTTTTTTTTTTTTTTTTATCCGAGAATTCTCGTTTTGTGGAAAACGAGAATCGGATAAAAATTTTTTTTTTTTTTTATCCGAAAATCTCGTTTTGTGGAAAACCAGAATCGGAGAAATTTTTTTTTTTTTTTTTTATCCGAGAATTCTTGTTTTGTGGAAAACTGGAATCGGAGAAATTTTTTTTTTTTTTATCCGAGAATTCTCGTTTTGTGGAAAACGAGAATCGGAGAAATTTTTTTTTTTTTTTTTATCCGAGAATTCTCGTTTTGTGGAAAACCAGAATCGGAGAAATTTTTTTTTTTTTTTTTTATCCGAGAATTCTCGTTTTTCGGAAAACGAGAATCGGAGAAATTTTTTTTTTTTTTTTTATCCGAGAATTCTCGTTTTGTGGAAAACCAGAATCGGAGAAATCTTTTTTTTTTCTTTTTTTTTTTATCCGAGAATTCTCGTTTTGTGGAAAACCAGAATCGGGGAAATTTTTTTTTTTTTTTATCCGAGAATTCTCGTTTTGTGGAAAACGAGAATCGGAGAAATTTTTTTTTTGTTTTTTTTTTTATCCGGGAATTCTCGTTTTGTGGAAAACGAGAATCGGAGAAATTTTTTTTTTTTTTTTTTTTATCGGAGAATTCTCGTTTTGTGGAAAAAGAGAATCGGAGAAATTTTTTTTTTTTTTTTTATCCGAGAATTCTCGTTTTGTGGAAAACCAGAATCGGGGAAATTTTTTTTTTTTTTTTTATCCGAGAGATCTCGTTTTGTGGAAAACGAGAATCGGAGAAATTTTTTTTTTTTTTTTTTTTTTATCCGAGGATTCTCGTTTTGTGGAAAACGAGAATCGGAGAAATTTTTTTTTTTTTTTTTTATCGGAGAATTCTCGTTTTGTGGAAAACGAGAATCGGAGAAATTTTTTTTTTTTTTTTTTATCCGAGAATTCTCGTTTTGTGGAAAACGAGAATCGGAGAAATTTTTTTTCTTTTTTTTTTTTATCGGAGAATTCTCGTGTTGTGGAAAATCAGAATCGGAGAAATTTTTTTTTTTTTTTTTTTTATCCGAGAATTCTCGTTTTGTGGAAAACCAGAATCGGGGAAATTTTTTTTTTTTTTTATCCGAGAATTCTCGTTTTGTGGAAAACGAGAATCGGAGAAATTTTTTTTTTGTTTTTTTTTTCTCCGGGAATTCTCGTTTTGTGGAAAACGAGAATCGGGGAAATTTTTTTTTTTTTTTTTTTATCCGAGAATTATCGTTTTGTGGAAAACCAGAATCGGAGAAATTTTTTTTTTTTTTTTTATCCGAGAATTCTCGTTTTGTGGAAAACGAGAATCGGAGAAATTTTTTTTCTTTTTTTTTATCCGAGAATTCTCGTTTTGTGGAAAACGAGAATCGGGGAAATTTTTTTTTTTTTTTTATTCCGAGAATTCTCGTTTTGTGGAAAACGAGAATCGGAGAAATTTTTTTTTTTTTTTTTAATCCGAGAATTCTCTTTTTTTGGAAAACGAGAATCGGAGAAAATTTTTTTTTTTTTATCGGAGAATTCTCGTTTTGTGGAAAACCAGAATCGGAGAAAAAAATTTGTTTTTTCTTTTTTATCCGAGAATTCTCGTTGTGTGGAAAACCAGAATCGGAGAAATTTTTTTTTTTTTTTTTTTATCCGAGAATTCTCCTTTTGTGGAAAACCAGAATCGGAGAAATTTTTTTTTTTTTTTCATCCGAGGATTCTCGTTTTGTGGAAAACGAGAATCGGATAAATTTTTTTTTTTTTTTTATCCGAAAATCTCGTTTTGTGGAAAACCAGAATCGGAGAAATTTTTTTTTTTTTTTATCCGAGAATTCTCGTTTTGTGGAAAACTGGAATCGGAGAAATTTTTTTTTTTTTTATCCGATAATTCTCGTTTTGTGGAAAACGAGAATCGGAGAAATTTTTTTTTTTTTTTTTTTATCCGAGAATTCTCGTTTTGTGGAAAACCAGAATCGGAGAAATTTTTTTTTTTTTTTTTTATCCGAGAATTCTCGTTTTGTGGAAAACGAGAATCGGAGAAATTTTTTTTTTTTTTTATCCGAGAATTCCCGTTTTGTGGAAAACGAGAATCGGAGAAATTTTTTTTTTTTTTTTTTATCCGAGAATTCTCGTTTTGTGGAAAACGAGAAACGGAGAAATTTTTTTTTGTTTTTTTTTTTTTTTATCCGAGAATTCTCGTTTTGTGGAAAACCAGAATCGGAGAAAATTTTTTTTTCTTTTTTTATCCGAGAATTCTCGTTTTGTGGAAAACTGGAATCGGAGAAATTCTTTTTTTTTTTTATCCGAGAATTCTCGTTTTGTGGAAAACGAGAATCGGAGAAATTTTTTTTTTTTTTTTTATCCGAGAATTCTCGTTTTGTGGAAAACCAGAATCGGAGAAATTTTTTTTTTTTTTTTTTTTATCCGAGAATTCTCGTTTTGTGGAAAACCAGAATCGGAGAAATCTTTTTTTTTTTTTTTTTTTTATCCGAGAATTCTCGTTTTGTGGAAAACCAGAATCGGAGAAATCTTTTTTTTTTTTTTTTTTTATCCGAGAATTCTCGTTTTGTGGAAAACGAGAATCGGAGAAATTTTTTTTTTGTTTTTTTTTTTATCCGGGAATTCTCGTTTTGTGGAAAACGAGAATCGGAGAAATTTTTTTTGTTTTTTTTTTTTATCGGAGAATTCTCGTTTTGTGGAAAAAGAGAATCGGAGAAATTTTTTTTTTTTTTTTATCCGAGAATTCTCGTTTTGTGGAAAACCAGTATCGGGGAAATTTTTTTTTTTTTTTATCCGAGAGATCTCGTTTTGTGGAAAACGAGAATCGCAGAAATTTTTTTTTCTTTTTTTTTTTTTTATCCGAGGATTCTCGTTTTGTGGAAAACGAGAATCGGAGAAATTTTTTTTTTTTTTTTATCGGAGAATTCTCGTTTTGTGGAAAACGGGAATCGGAGAAATTTTTTTTTTTTTTTTTTTTCATCCGAGAATTCTCGTTTTGTGGAAAACGAGAATCGGAGAAATTTTTTTTTTTTTTTTTTATCGGAGAATTCTCGTGTTGTGGAAAATCAGAATCGGAGAAATTTTTTTTTTTTATCCGAGAATTCTCGTTTTGTGGAAAACCAGAATCGGGGAAATTTTTTTTTTTTTTATCCGAGAATTCTCGTTTTGTGGAAAACGAGAATCGGAGAAATTTTTTTTTTGTTTTTCTTTTTATCCGGGAATTCTCGTTTTGTGGAAAACGAGAATCGGAGAAATTTTTTTTTTTTTTTTTTTATCCGAGAATTCTCGTTTTGTGGAAAACCAGAATCGGAGAAAATTTTTTTTTTTTTATCCGAGAATTCTCGTTTTGTGGAAAACGAGAATCGGAGAAATTTTTTTTTTTTTTTTTATCCGAGAATTCTCGTTTTGTGGAAAACGAGAATCGGGGGAATTTTTTTTTTTTTTTTATTCCGAGAATTCTCGTTTTGTGGAAAACGAGAATCGGAGAAGTTTTTTTTTTTTTTATCGGAGAATTCTCGTTTTGTGGAAAACCAGAATCGGAGAAAAAAATTTGTTTTTTTTTTTTTATCCGAGAATTCTCGTTGTGTGGAAAACCAGAATCGGAGAAATTTTTTTTTTTTTTTTTTTATCCGAGAATTCTCTTTTTTTGGAAAACCAGAATCGGAGAAATTTTTTTTTTTTTTTTTCATCCGAGAATTCTCGTTTTGTGGAAAACGAGAATCGGATATATTTTTTTTATTTTTTTAATCCGAAAATCTCGTTTTCTGGAAAACCAGAATCGGAGAAATTTTTTTTTTTTTTTTATCCGAGAATTCTCGTTTTGTGGAAAACTGGAATCGGAGAAATTTTTTTTTTTTTTATCCGATAATTCTCGTTTTGTGGAAAACGAGAATCGGAGAAATTTTTTTTTTTTTTTTTTTATCCGAGAATTCTCGTTTTGTGGAAAACCAGAATCGGAGAAATTTTTTTTTTTTTTTTTTATCCGAGAATTCTCGTTTTGTGGAAAACGAGAATCGGGGAAATTTTTTTTTTTTTTTTTATCCGAGAATTCTCGTTTTGTGGAAAACGAGAATCGGAGAAATTTTTTTTTTTTTTTTTTATCCGAGAATTCTCGTTTTGTGGAAAACGAGAAACGGAGAAATTTTTTTTGTTTTTTTTTTTTTTTATCCGAGAATTCTCGTTTTGTGGAAAACGAGAATCGGAGAAATTTTTTTTTTTTTTTTATCCGAGAATTCTCGTTTTGTGGAAAACCAGAATCGGAGAAATTTTTTTTTTTTTTTTTGATCCGAGAATTCTCGTTTTGTGGAAAACGAGCATCGGAGAATTTTTTTTTTTTTTTTTTTTTTATCTGAGAATTCTCGTTTTGTGGAAAACCAGAATCGGAGAAATTTTTTTGTTTTTTTTTTTATCCGAGAATTCTCGTTGTGTGGAAAACCAGAATCGGAGAGATTTTTTTTTTTTTTTCTATCCGAGAATTCTCAGGTTTGTGGAAAACCTGAATCGGGGAAATTTTTTTTTTTTTTTTTTTTTATCCGAGAATTCTCGTGTTATGGAAAACCAGAATCGGAGAAAAAAAACTTTTTTTTTTTATCCGAGAATTCTCGTTGTGTGGAAAACCAGAATCGGAGAAATTTTTTTTTTATTTTTTTTTTATCCGAGAATTCTCGTTTTGTGGAAAACCGGAATCGGAGAAATTTTTTTTTAATTTTTTTTTTATCCGAGAATTCTCGTTTGGTGGAAAACGAGAATCGGATAAAAAAAATTTTTTTTTTTTTTCCGAAACTCGCGTTTTGTGGAAAACCAGAATCGGAGAAATTTTTTTTTTTTTTTTTATCCGAGAATTCTCTTTTTGTGGAAAACTGGAATCGGAGAAATTTTTTTTTTTTTTATCCGAGAATTCTCGTTCGGTGGAAAACGAGAATCGGATAAAAAAATTTTTTTTTTTTTTTCCGAAAATCGCGTTTTGTGGAAAACCAGAATCGGAGAAATTTTTTTTTTTTTTTTTTTTATCCGAGAATTCTCGTTTTGTCGAAAACCAGAATCGGAGAAAATTTTTTTTTTTTTTTTTTTTTATCCGAGAATTCTCGTTTTGTGGAAAACGAGATTTGGAGAAAATTTTTTTTTTTTTTTTATCGGAGAATTCTCGTTTTGTGGAAAACCAGAATCGGAGAAAAAAAAATTTTTTTTTTTATCCGAGAATTCTCGTTGTGTGGAAAACCAGAATCGGAGAAATTTCTTTTTTTTTTTTTTTTATCCGAGAATTCTCGTTTTGTGGAAAACGAGAATCGGATAAAAATTTTTTTTTTTTTTTTTATCCGAGAATTCTCGTTTTGTGGAAAACTGGAATCGGAGAAATTTTTTTTTTTTTATCCGAGAATTCTCGTTTTTCGGAAAACGAGAATCGGAGAAATTTTTTTTTTTTTTTTTTATCCGAGAATTCTCGTTTTGTGGAAAACCAGAATCGGAGAAATCTTTTTTTTCTTTTTTTTTTTTATCCGGGAATTCTCGTTTTGTGGAAAACCAGAATCGGGGAAATTTTTTTTTTTTTTTATCCGAGAATTCTCGTTTTGTGGAAAACGAGAATCGGAGAAATTTTTTTTTTGTTTTTTTTTTTATCCGAGAATTCTCGTTTTGTGGAAAACGAGAATCGGAGAAATTTTTTTTTTTTTTTTATTTTTTATCGGAGAATTCTCGTTTTGTGGAAAAAGAGAATCGGAGAAATTTTTTTTTTTTTTTTATCCGAGAATTCTCGTTTTGTGGAAAACCAGAATCGGAGAAATTTTTTTTTTTTTTTTATCCGAAAATCTCGTTTTGTGGAAAACCAGAATCGGAGAAATTTTTTTTTTTTTTTTTATCCGAGAATTCTCGTTTTGTGGAAAACTGGAATCGGAGAAATTGTTTTTTTTTTTATCCGAGAGTTCTCGTTTTGTGGAAAACGAGAATCGGAGAAATTTTTTTTTTTTTTATCCGAGAATTCTCGTTTTGTGGAAAACCAGAATCGGAGAAATTTTTTTTTTTTTTTTTTGATCCGAGAATTCTCGTTTTGTGGAAAACGAGAATCGGAGAAATTTTTTTTTTTTTTTTTTATCCGAGAATTCTCGTTTTGTGGAAAACGAGAAACGGAGAAATTTTTTTTTGTTTTTTTTTTTTTATCCGAGAATTCTCGTTTTGTGGAAAACCAGAATCGGAGAAATTTTTTTGTTTTTTTTTTTTATCCGAGAATTCTCGTTGTGTGGAAAACCAGAATCGGAGAGATTTTTTTTTTTTTTTCTATCCGAGAATTCTCAGGTTTGTGGAAAACCTGAATCGGGGAAATTTTTTTTTTTTTTTTTATCCGAGAATTCTCGTGTTATGGAAAACCAGAATCGGAGAAAAAAAAAATTTTTTTTTTATCCGAGAATTCTCGTTGTGTGGAAAACCAGAATCGGAGAAATTTTTTTTTTTTTTTTTTTATCCGAGAATTCTCGTTTTGTGGAAAACCGGAATCGGAGAAATTTTTTTTTTTTTTTTTTATCCGAGAATTCTCGTTTGGTGGAAAACGAGAATCGGAGAAATTTTTTTTTTTTTTTTATCGGAGAATTCTCGTTTTGTGGAAAACCAGAATCGGAGAAAAAAAATTTTTTTTTTATCCGAGAATTCTCGTTGTGTGGAAAACCAGAATCGGAGAAATTTTTTTTTTTTTTTTTATCCGAGAATTCTCGTTTTGTGGAAAACCGGAATCGGAGAAATTTTTTTTTTTTTTTTTTTATTCGAGAATTCTCGTTTTGTGGAAAACGAGAATCGGATAAAAAAAAATTTTTTTTTTTATCCGAAAATCTCGTTTTGTGGAAAACCAGAATCGGAGAAATTTTCTTTTTTTTTTTTTTTATGCGAGAATTCTCGTTTTTCGGAAAACTGGAATCGGAGAAATTTTTTTTTTTATTTATCCGAGAATTCTCGTTTTGTGGAAAACGAGAATCGGAGAAATTTTTTTTTTTTTTTTTTATCCGAGAATTCTCGTTTTGTGGAAAACCAGAATCGGAGAAATTTTTTTTTTTTTTTTTTTTTATCCGAGAATTCTCGTTTTTCGGAAAACGAGAATCGGAGAAATTTTTTTTTTTTCTTTTTTATCCGAGAATTCTCGTTTTGTGGAAAACCAGAATCGGAGAAATCTTTTTTTTTTTTTTTTTTTTTATCCGGGAATTCTCGTTTTGTGGAAAACCAGAATCGGGGAAATTGTTTTTTTTTTTTTTATCCGAGAATTCTCGTTTTGTGGAAAACGAGAATCGGAGAAATTTTTTTTTTGTTTTTTTTTTTATCCGAGAATTCTCGTTTTGTGGAAAACGAGAATCGGAGAAATTTTTTTTTTTTTTTTTTTTTATCGGAGAATCCTCTTTTTGTGGAAAAAGAGAATCGGAGAAATATTTTTTTTTTTTTTTTGCTCCGAGAATTCTCGTTTTGTGGAAAAAGAGAATCGGAGAAATTTTTTTTTTTTTTTTTTATCCGAGAATTCTCGTTTTGTGGAAAACGAGAATCGGGGAAATTTTTTTTTTTTTTTTTTTCACCGAGGATTCTCGTTTTGTGGAAAACGAGAATCGGAGAAATTTTTTTTTTTTTTTTTATCGGAGAATTCTCGTTTTGTGGAAAACGAGAATCGGAGAAATTTTTTTTTTTTTTTTTTTTTCATCCGAGAATTCTCGTTTTGTGGAAAACCAGAATCGGAGAAATTTTTTTTTTTTTTTTTATCCGAAAATCTCGTTTTGTGGAAAACCAGAATCGGAGAAATTTTTTTTTTGTTTTTTTTTTTATCCGGGAATTCTCGTTTTGTGGAAAACGAGAATCGGAGAAATTTTTTTTTTTTTTTTTTTTATCGGAGAATTCTCGTTTTGTGGAAAAAGAGAATCGGAGAAATTTTTTTTTTTTTTTTTTATCCGAGAATTCTCGTTTTGTGGAAAACCAGAATCGGGGAAATTTTTTTTTTTTTTTTTATCCGAGAGATCTCGTTTTGTGGAAAACGAGAATCGGAGAAATTTTTTTTTTTTTTTTTTTTATCCGAGGATTCTCGTTTTGTGGAAAACGAGAATCGGAGAAATTTTTTTTTTTTTTTTTTATCGGAGAATTCTCGTTTTGTGGAAAACGAGAATCGGAGAAATTTTTTTTTTTTTTTTTTTATCCGAGAATTCTCGTTTTGTGGAAAACGAGAATCGGAGAAATTTTTTTTCTTTTTTTTTTTTATCGGAGAATTCTCGTGTTGTGGAAAATCAGAATCGGAGAAATTTTTTTTTTTTTTTTTTTATCCGAGAATTCTCGTTTTGTGGAAAACCAGAATCGGGGAAATTTTTTTTTTTTTTTATCCGAGAATTCTCGTTTTGTGGAAAACGAGAATCGGAGAAATTTTTTTTTTGTTTTTTTTTTTCTCCGGGAATTCTCGTTTTGTGGAAAACGAGAATCGGGGAAATTTTTTTTTTTTTTTTTTATCCGAGAATTATCGTTTTGTGGAAAACCAGAATCGGAGAAATTTTTTTTTTTTTTTTTATCCGAGAATTCTCGTTTTGTGGAAAACGAGAATCGGAGAAATTTTTTTTTCTTTTTTTTTATCCGAGAATTCTCGTTTTGTGGAAAACGAGAATCGGGGAAATTTTTTTTTTTTTTTTATTCCGAGAATTCTCGTTTTGTGGAAAACGAGAATCGGAGAAATTTTTTTTTTTTTTTTTAATCCGAGAATTCTCTTTTTTTGGAAAACGAGAATCGGAGAAAATTTTTTTTTTTTTATCGGAGAATTCTCGTTTTGTGGAAAACCAGAATCGGAGAAAAAAATTTGTTTTTTCTTTTTTATCCGAGAATTCTCGTTGTGTGGAAAACCAGAATCGGAGAAATTTTTTTTTTTTTTTTTTATCCGAGAATTCTCTTTTTGTGGAAAACCAGAATCGGAGAAATTTTTTTTTTTTTTTCATCCGAGGATTCTCGTTTTGTGGAAAACGAGAATCGGATAAATTTTTTTTTTTTTTATCCGAAAATCTCGTTTTGTGGAAAACCAGAATCGGAGAAATTTTTTTTTTTTTTTTATCCGAGAATTCTCGTTTTGTGGAAAACTGGAATCGGAGAAATTTTTTTTTTTTATCCGATAATTCTCGTTTTGTGGAAAACGAGAATCGGAGAAATTTTTTTTTTTTTTTTTTATCCGAGAATTCTCGTTTTGTGGAAAACCAGAATCGGAGAAATTTTTTTTTTTTTTTTTTATCCGAGAATTCTCGTTTTGTGGAAAACGAGAATCGGAGAAATTTTTTTTTTTTTTTTATCCGAGAATTCCCGTTTTGTGGAAAACGAGAATCGGAGAAATTTTTTTTTTTTTTTTTATCCGAGAATTCTCGTTTTGTGGAAAACGAGAAACGGAGAAATTTTTTTTTGTTTTTTTTTTTTTTTATCCGAGAATTCTCGTTTTGTGGAAAACCAGAATCGGAGAAAATTTTTTTTTCTTTTTTTATCCCAGAATTCTCGTTTTGTGGAAAACTGGAATCGGAGAAATTCTTTTTTTTTTTTTATCCGAGAATTCTCGTTTTGTGGAAAACGAGAATCGGAGAAATTTTTTTTTTTTTTTTTATCCGAGAATTCTCGTTTTGTGGAAAACCAGAATCGGAGAAATTTTTTTTTTTTTTTTTTTATCCGAGAATTCTCGTTTTGTGGAAAACCAGAATCGGAGAAATCTTTTTTTTTTTTTTTTTTTTTATCCGAGAATTCTCGTTTTGTGGAAAACCAGAATCGGAGAAATCTTTTTTTTTTTTTTTTTTTTATCCGAGAATTCTCGTTTTGTGGAAAACGAGAATCGGAGAAATTTTTTTTTTGTTTTTTTTTTTATCCGGGAATTCTCGTTTTGTGGAAAACGAGAATCGGAGAAATTTTTTTTTTTTTTTTTTTTTATCGGAGAATTCTCGTTTTGTGGAAAAAGAGAATCGGAGAAATTTTTTTTTTTTTTTTATCCGAGAATTCTCGTTTTGTGGAAAACCAGAATCGGGGAAATTTTTTTTTTTTTTTATCCGAGAGATCTCGTTTTGTGGAAAACGAGAATCGCAGAAATTTTTTTTTCTTTTTTTTTTTTTTATCCGAGGATTCTCGTTTTGTGGAAAACGAGAATCGGAGAAATTTTTTTTTTTTTTTTATCGGAGAATTCTCGTTTTGTGGAAAACGGGAATCGGAGAAATTTTTTTTTTTTTTTTTTTTCATCCGAGAATTCTCGTTTTGTGGAAAACGACAATCGGAGAAATTTTTTTTTTTTTTTTTTATCGGAGAATTCTCGTGTTGTGGAAAATCAGAATCGGAGAAATTTTTTTTTTTTATCCGAGAATTCTCGTTTTGTGGAAAACCAGAATCGGGGAAATTTTTTTTTTTTTTTATCCGAGAATTCTCGTTTTGTGGAAAACGAGAATCGGAGAAATTTTTTTTTTGTTTTTCTTTTTATCCGGGAATTCTCGTTTTGTGGAAAACGAGAATCGGAGAAATTTTTTTTTTTTTTTTTTATCCGAGAATTCTCGTTTTGTGGAAAACCAGAATCGGAGAAAATTTTTTTTTTTTTATCCGAGAATTCTCGTTTTGTGGAAAACGAGAATCGGAGAAATTTTTTTTTTTTTTTTTTATCCGAGAATTCTCGTTTTGTGGAAAACGAGAATCGGGGGAATTTTTTTTTTTTTTTATTCCGAGAATTCTCGTTTTGTGGAAAACGAGAATCGGAGAAGTTTTTTTTTTTTTTATCGGAGAATTCTCGTTTTGTGGAAAACCAGAATCGGAGAAAAAAATTTGTTTTTTTTTTTTTATCCGAGAATTCTCGTTGTGTGGAAAACCAGAATCGGAGAAATTTTTTTTTTTTTTTTTTTTATCCGAGAATTCTCTTTTTTTGGAAAACCAGCATCGGAGAAATTTTTTTTTTTTTTTTTTCATCCGAGAATTCTCGTTTTGTGGAAAACGAGAATCGGATATATCTTTTTTCTTTTTTTTATCCGAAAATCTCGTTTTCTGGAAAACCAGAATCGGAGAAATTTTTTTTTTTTTTTTATCCGAGAATTCTCGTTTTGTGGAAAACTGGAATCGGAGAAATTTTTTTTTTTTTTATCCGATAATTCTCGTTTTGTGGAAAACGAGAATCGGAGAAATTTTTTTTTTTTTTTTTTATCCGAGAATTCTCGTTTTGTGGAAAACCAGAATCGGAGAAATTTTTTTTTTTTTTTTTTATCCGAGAATTCTCGTTTTGTGGAAAACGAGAATCGGGGAAATTTTTTTTTTTTTTTTTATCCGAGAATTCTCGTTTTGTGGAAAACGAGAATCGGAGAAATTTTTTTTTTTTTTTTTTATCCGAGAATTCTCGTTTTGTGGAAAACGAGAAACGGAGAAATTTTTTTTGTTTTTTTTTTTTTTTATCCGAGAATTCTCGTTTTGTGGAAAACGAGAATCGGAGAAATTTTTTTTTTTTTTTTATCCGAGAATTCTCGTTTTGTGGAAAACCAGAATCGGAGAAATTTTTTTTTTTTTTTTTGATCCGAGAATTCTCGTTTTGTGGAAAACGAGCATCGGAGAATTTTTTTTTTTTTTTTTTTTTTATCTGAGAATTCTCGTTTTGTGGAAAACCAGAATCGGAGAAATTTTTTTGTTTTTTTTTTTTATCCGAGAATTCTCGTTGTGTGGAAAACCAGAATCGGAGAGATTTTTTTTTTTTTTTCTATCCGAGAATTCTCAGGTTTGTGGAAAACCTGAATCGGGGAAATTTTTTTTTTTTTTTTTTTTTATCCGAGAATTCTCGTGTTATGGAAAACCAGAATCGGAGAAAAAAAAATTTTTTTTTTTATCCGAGAATTCTCGTTGTGTGGAAAACCAGAATCGGAGAAATTTTTTTTTTTTTTTTTTTTTATCCGAGAATTCTCGTTTTGTGGAAAACCGGAATCGGAGAAATTTTTTTTTAATTTTTTTTTTATCCGAGAATTCTCGTTTGGTGGAAAACGAGAATCGGATAAAAAATTTTTTTTTTTTTTTCCGAAAATCGCGTTTTGTGGAAAACCAGAATCGGAGAAATTTTTTTTTTTTTTTTTATCCGAGAATTCTCTTTTTGTGGAAAACTGGAATCGGAGAAATTTTTTTTTTTTTTTATCCGAGAATTCTCGTTTGGTGGAAAACGAGAATCGGATAAAAAATTTTTTTTTTTTTTTTCCGAAAATCGCGTTTTGTGGAAAACCAGAATCGGAGAAATTTTTTTTTTTTTTTTTTCTATCCGAGAATTCTCGTTTTGTCGAAAACCAGAATCGGAGAAAATTTTTTTTTTTTTTTTTTTTATCCGAGAATTCTCGTTTTGTGGAAAACGAGATTTGGAGAAAATTTTTTTTTTTTTTTTATCGGAGAATTCTCGTTTTGTGGAAAACCAGAATCGGAGAAAAAAAAATTTTTTTTTTTATCCGAGAATTCTCGTTGTGTGGAAAACCAGAATCGGAGAAATTTCTTTTTTTTTTTTTTTATCCGAGAATTCTCGTTTTGTGGAAAACGAGAATCGGATAAAAATTTTTTTTTTTTTTTTTATCCGAGAATTCTCGTTTTGTGGAAAACTGGAATCGGAGAAATTTTTTTTTTTTTATCCGAGAATTCTCGTTTTGTGGAAAACGAGAATCGGATAAAATTTTTTTTTTTTTTTTTTATCCGAGAATTCTCGTTTTGTGGAAAACCAGAATCGGAGAAATTTTTTTTTTTTTTTTATCGGAGAATTCTCGTTTTGTGGAAAACGGGAATCGGAGAAATTTTTTTTTTTTTTTTTTTTCATCCGAGAATTCTCGTTTTGTGGAAAACGAGAATCGGAGAAATTTTTTTTTTTTTTTTTTATCGGAGAATTCTCGTGTTGTGGAAAATCAGAATCGGAGAAATTTTTTTTTTTTTATCCGAGAATTCTCGTTTTGTGGAAAACCAGAATCGGGGAAATTTTTTTTTTTTTTTATCCGAGAATTCTCGTTTTGTGGAAAACGAGAATCGGAGAAATTTTTTTTTTGTTTTTCTTTTTATCCGGGAATTCTCGTTTTGTGGAAAACGAGAATCGGAGAAATTTTTTTTTTTTTTTTTTTATCCGAGAATTCTCGTTTTGTGGAAAACCAGAATCGGAGAAAATTTTTTTTTTTTTATCCGAGAATTCTCGTTTTGTGGAAAACGAGAATCGGAGAAATTTTTTTTTTTTTTTTTTATCCGAGAATTCTCGTTTTGTGGAAAACGAGAATCGGGGGAATTTTTTTTTTTTTTTATTCCGAGAATTCTCGTTTTGTGGAAAACGAGAATCGGAGAAGTTTTTTTTTTTTTTATCGGAGAATTCTCGTTTTGTGGAAAACCAGAATCGGAGAAAAAAATTTGTTTTTTTTTTTTATCCGAGAATTCTCGTTGTGTGGAAAACCAGAATCGGAGAAATTTTTTTTTTTTTTTTTTTTTATCCGAGAATTCTCTTTTTTTGGAAAACCAGAATCGGAGAAATTTTTTTTTTTTTTTTTCATCCGAGAATTCTCGTTTTGTGGAAAACGAGAATCGGATATATTTTTTTTCTTTTTTTTATCCGAAAATCTCGTTTTCTGGAAAACCAGAATCGGAGAAATTTTTTTTTTTTTTTTATCCGAGAATTCTCGTTTTGTGGAAAACTGGAATCGGAGAAATTTTTTTTTTTTATCCGATAATTCTCGTTTTGCGGAAAACGAGAATCGGAGAAATTTTTTTTTTTTTTTTTTATCCGAGAATTCTCGTTTTGTGGAAAACCAGAATCGGAGAAATTTTTTTTTTTTTTTTTATCCGAGAATTCTCGTTTTGTGGAAAACGAGAATCGGGGAAATTTTTTTTTTTTTTTTTATCCGAGAATTCTCGTTTTGTGGAAAACGAGAATCGGAGAAATTTTTTTTTTTTTTTTTTATCCGAGAATTCTCGTTTTGTGGAAAACGAGAAACGGAGAAATTTTTTTTGTTTTTTTTTTTTTTTATCCGAGAATTCTCGTTTTGTGGAAAACGAGAATCGGAGAAATTTTTTTTTTTTTTTTATCCGAGAATTCTCGTTTTGTGGAAAACCAGAATCGGAGAAATTTTTTTTTTTTTTTTTGATCCGAGAATTCTCGTTTTGTGGAAAACGAGCATCGGAGAATTTTTTTTTTTTTTTTTTTTTTTATCTGAGAATTCTCGTTTTGTGGAAAACCAGAATCGGAGAAATTTTTTTGTTTTTTTTTTTTATCCGAGAATTCTCGTTGTGTGGAAAACCAGAATCGGAGAGATTTTTTTTTTTTTTTCTATCCGAGAATTCTCAGGTTTGTGGAAAACCTGAATCGGGGAAATTTTTTTTTTTTTTTTTTTTTATCCGAGAATTCTCGTGTTATGGAAAACCAGAATCGGAGAAAAAAAAATTTTTTTTTTTATCCGAGAATTCTCGTTGTGTGGAAAACCAGAATCGGAGAAATTTTTTTTTTTTTTTTTTTTTATCCGAGAATTCTCGTTTTGTGGAAAACCGGAATCGGAGAAATTTTTTTTTAATTTTTTTTTTATCCGAGAATTCTCGTTTGGTGGAAAACGAGAATCGGATAAAAAATTTTTTTTTTTTTCCGAAAATCGCGTTTTGTGGAAAACCAGAATCGGAGAAATTTTTTTTTTTTTTTTTATCCGAGAATTCTCTTTTTGTGGAAAACTGGAATCGGAGAAATTTTTTTTTTTTTTTATCCGAGAATTCTCGTTTGGTGGAAAACGAGAATCGGATAAAAAAAATTTTTTTTTTTTTTTCCGAAAATCGCGTTTTGTGGAAAACCAGAATCGGAGAAATTTTTTTTTTTTTTTTTTTTTATCCGAGAATTCTCGTTTTGTCGAAAACCAGAATCGGAGAAAATTTTTTTTTTTTTTTTTTTTATCCGAGAATTCTCGTTTTGTGGAAAACGAGATTTGGAGAAAATTTTTTTTTTTTTTTTATCGGAGAATTCTCGTTTTGTGGAAAACCAGAATCGGAGAAAAAAAAATTTTTTTTTTTATCCGAGAATTCTCGTTGTGTGGAAAACCAGAATCGGAGAAATTTCTTTTTTTTTTTTTTTTATCCGAGAATTCTCGTTTTGTGGAAAACGAGAATCGGATAAAAAATTTTTTTTTTTTTTTATCCGAGAATTCTCGTTTTGTGGAAAACTGGAATCGGAGAAATTTTTTTTTTTTTATCCGAGAATTCTCGTTTTTCGGAAAACGAGAATCGGAGAAATTTTTTTTTTTTTTTTTTTATCCGAGAATTCTCGTTTTGTGGAAAACCAGAATCGGAGAAATCTTTTTTTTCTTTTTTTTTTTTATCCGGGAATTCTCGTTTTGTGGAAAACCAGAATCGGGGAAATTTTTTTTTTTTTTTATCCGAGAATTCTCGTTTTGTGGAAAACGAGAATCGGAGAAATTTTTTTTTTGTTTTTTTTTTTATCCGAGAATTCTCGTTTTGTGGAAAACGAGAATCGGAGAAATTTTTTTTTTTTTTTTATTTTTTATCGGAGAATTCTCGTTTTGTGGAAAAAGAGAATCGGAGAAATTTTTTTTTTTTTTTTTATCCGAGAATTCTCGTTTTGTGGAAAACCAGAATCGGAGAAATTTTTTTTTTTTTTTTATCCGAAAATCTCGTTTTGTGGAAAACCAGAATCGGAGAAATTTTTTTTTTTTTTTTTTATCCGAGAATTCTCGTTTTGTGGAAAACTGGAATCGGAGAAATTGTTTTTTTTTTTATCCGAGAATTCTCGTTTTGTGGAAAACGAGAATCGGAGAAATTTTTTTTTTTTTTTATCCGAGAATTCTCGTTTTGTGGAAAACCAGAATCGGAGAAATTTTTTTTTTTTTTTTTTGATCCGAGAATTCTCGTTTTGTGGAAAACGAGAATCGGAGAAATTTTTTTTTTTTTTTTTTTTATCCGAGAATTCTCGTTTTGTGGAAAACGAGAAACGGAGAAATTTTTTTTTGTTTTTTTTTTTTTATCCGAGAATTCTCGTTTTGTGGAAAACCAGAATCGGAGAAATTTTTTTGTTTTTTTTTTTTAGCCGAGAATTCTCGTTGTGTGGAAAACCAGAATCGGAGAGATTTTTTTTTTTTTTTCTATCCGAGAATTCTCAGGTTTGTGGAAAACCTGAATCGGGGAAATTTTTTTTTTTTTTTTTATCCGAGAATTCTCGTGTTATGGAAAACCAGAATCGGAGAAAAAAAAAATTTTTTTTTTATCCGAGAATTCTCGTTGTGTGGAAAACCAGAATCGGAGACATTTTTTTTTTTTTTTTTTTTATCCGAGAATTCTCGTTTTGTGGAAAACCGGAATCGGAGAAATTTTTTTTTTTTTTTTATCCGAGAATTCTCGTTTGGTGGAAAACGAGAATCGGAGAAATTTTTTTTTTTTTTTTATCGGAGAATTCTCGTTTTGTGGAAAACCAGAATCGGAGAAAAAAAATTTTTTTTTTATCCGAGAATTCTCGTTGTGTGGAAAACCAGAATCGGAGAAATTTTTTTTTTTTTTTTTTATCCGAGAATTCTCGTTTTGTGGAAAACCGGAATCGGAGAAATTTTTTTTTTTTTTTTTTTATTCGAGAATTCTCGTTTTGTGGAAAACGAGAATCGGATAAAAAAAAATTTTTTTTTTTTATCCGAAAATCTCGTTTTGTGGAAAACCAGAATCGGAGAAATTTTCTTTTTTTTTTTTTTTATGCGAGAATTCTCGTTTTTCGGAAAACTGGAATCGGAGAAATTTTTTTTTTTATTTATCCGAGAATTCTCGTTTTGTGGAAAACGAGAATCGGAGAAATTTTTTTTTTTTTTTTTTATCCGAGAATTCTCGTTTTGTGGAAAACCAGAATCGGAGAAATTTTTTTTTTTTTTTTTTTTTATCCGAGAATTCTCGTTTTTCGGAAAACGAGAATCGGAGAAATTTTTTTTTTTTCTTTTTTATCCGAGAATTCTCGTTTTGTGGAAAACCAGAATCGGAGAAATCTTTTTTTTTTTTTTTTTTTTTATCCGGGAATTCTCGTTTTGTGGAAAACCAGAATCGGGGAAATTGTTTTTTTTTTTTTTATCCGAGAATTCTCGTTTTGTGGAAAACGAGAATCGGAGAAATTTTTTTTTTGTTTTTTTTTTTATCCGAGAATTCTCGTTTTGTGGAAAACGAGAATCGGAGAAATTTTTTTTTTTTTTTTTTTTATCGGAGAATCCTCTTTTTGTGGAAAAAGAGAATCGGAGAAATATTTTTTTTTTTTTTTTGCTCCGAGAATTCTCGTTTTGTGGAAAAAGAGAATCGGAGAAATTTTTTTTTTTTTTTTTTATCCGAGAATTCTCGTTTTGTGGAAAACGAGAATCGGGGAAATTTTTTTTTTTTTTTTTTTTCACCGAGGATTCTCGTTTTGTGGAAAACGAGAATCGGAGAAATTTTTTTTTTTTTTTTATCGGAGAATTCTCGTTTTGTGGAAAACGAGAATCGGAGAAATTTTTTTTTTTTTTTTTTTTTCATCCGAGAATTCTCGTTTTGTGGAAAACCAGAATCGGAGAAATTTTTTTTTTTTTTTTTTATCCGAAAATCTCGTTTTGTGGAAAACCAGAATCGGAGAAATTTTTTTTTTTTTTTTTTATCCGAGAATTCTCGTTTTGTGGAAAACTGGAATCGGAGAAATTTTTTTTTTTTTATCCGAGAATTCTCGTTTTGTGGAAAACGAGAATCGGAGAAAATTTTTTTTTTTTTTTTTATCCGAGAATTCCCGTTTTGTGGAAAACCAGAATCGGAGAAATTTTTTTTTTTTTTTTTTTTATCCGAGAATTCTCGTTTTTCGGAAAACGAGAATCGGAGAAATTTTTTTTTTTTTTTTATCCGAGAATTCTCGTTTTGTGGAAAACCAGAATCGGAGAAATCTTCTTTTTTTTTTTTTTTATCCGAGAATTCTCGTTTTGTGGAAAAAGAGAATCGGAGAAATTTTTTTTTTTTTATCCGAGAATTCTCGTTTTGTGGAAAACCAGAATCGGGGAAATTTTTTTTTTTTTTTTATCCGAGAATTCTCGTTTTGTGGAAAACGAGAATCGGAGAAATTTTTTTTTTTTTTTTATCCGAGAATTCTCGTTTTGTGGAAAACGAGAATCGGAGAAATTTTTTTTTTGTTTTTTTTTTTATCCGAGAATTCTCGTTTTGTGGAAAACGAGAATCGGAGAAATTTTTTTTTTTTTTTTTTTATCCGAGAATTCTCGTTTTGTGGAAAACCAGAATCGGAGAAATTTTTTTTTTTTTTTTTTTTTATCCGAGAATTCTCGTTTTTCGGAAAACGAGAATCGGAGAAATTTTTTTTTTTTCTTTTTTATCCGAGAATTCTCGTTTTGTGGAAAACCAGAATCGGAGAAATCTTTTTTTTTTTTTTTTTTTTATCCGGGAATTCTCGCTTTGTGGAAAACCAGAATCGGGGAAATTGGTTTTTTTTTTTTTATCCGAGAATTCTCGTTTTGTGGAAAACGAGAATCGGAGAAATTTTTTTTTTGTTTTTTTTTTTATCCGAGAATTCTCGTTTTGTGGAAAACGAGAATCAGAGAAATTTTTTTTTTTTTTTTTTTATCGGAGAATCCTCTTTTTGTGGAAAAAGAGAATCGGAGAAATATTTTTTTTTTTTTTTTTATCCGAGAATTCTCGTTTTGTGGAAAAAGAGAATCGGAGAAATTTGTTTTTTTTTTTTTTTATCCGAGAATTCTCGTTTTGTGGAAAACGAGAATCGGGGAAATTTTTTTTTTTTTTTTTTTCACCGAGGATTCTCGTTTTGTGGAAAACGAGAATCGGAGAAATTTTTTTTTTTTTTTTTATCGGAGAATTCTCGTTTTGTGGAAAACGAGAATCGGAGAAATTTTTTTTTTTTTTTTTTTTCATCCGAGAATTCTCGTTTTGTGGAAAACCAGAATCGGAGAAATTTTTTTTTTTTTTTTTTTTTTTATCCGAGAATTCTCGTTTTGTGGAAAACGAGAATCGGATAAATTTTTTTTTTTTTTTTTATCCGAAAATCTCGTTTGGTGGAAAACCAGAATCGGAGAAATTTTTTTTTTTTTTTTTTATCCGAGAATTCTCGTTTTGTGGAAAACTGGAATCGGAGAAATTTTTTTTTTTTTTTATCCGAGAATTCTCGTTTTGTGGAAAACGAGAATCGGAGAAATTTTTTTTTTTTTTTTTTATCCGAGAATTCTCGTTTTGTGGAAAACCAGAATCGGAGAAATTTTTTTTTTTTTTTTTTTTATCCGAGAATTCTCGTTTTTCGGAAAACGAGAATCGGAGAAATTTTTTTTTTTTTTTATCCGAGAATTCTCGTTTTGTGGAAAACCAGAATCGGAGAAATCTTCTTTTTTTTTTTTTTTATCCGAGAATTCTCGTTTTGTGGAAAAAGAGAATCGGAGAAATTTTTTTTTTTTTTTTATCCGAGAATTCTCGTTTTGTGGAAAACCAGAATCGGGGAAATTTTTTTTTTTTTTTATCCGAGAATTCTCGTTTTGTGGAAAACGAGAATCGGAGAAATTTTTTTTTTTTTTTTTATCCGAGAATTCTCGTTTTGTGGAAAACGAGAATCGGAGAAATTTTTTTTTTGTGTTTTTTTTTATCCGAGAATTCTCGTTTTGTGCGAAACGAGAATCGGAGAAATTTTTTTTTTTTTTTTTATCGGGGAATTCTCGTTTTATGGAAAAAGAGAATCGGAGAAATTTTTTTTTTTTTTTATCCGAGAATTCTCGTCTTGTGGAAAACCAGAATCGGGGAAATTTTTTTTTTTTTTTTATCCGAGAATTCTCGTTTTGTGGAAAACGAGAATCGGAGAAATTTTTTTTTTTTTTTTTTTTTTATCCGAGGATTCTCGTTTTGTGGAAAACGAGAATCGGAGAAATTTTTTTTTTTTTTTTTTATCGGAGAATTCTCGTTTTGTGGAAAACCAGAATCGGAGAAATTTTTTTTTTTTTTTTTTCATCCGAGAATTCTCGTTTTGTTGAAAACGAAAATCGGAGAAATTTTTTTTTTTTTTTTATCGGAGAAATCCCTGTTGTGGAAAATCAGAATCGGAGAAATTTTTTTTTTTTTTTTCTTATCCGAGAATCTTCGTTTTGTGGAAAACCAGAATCGGAGAAATCTTTTTTTTTTTTTTTTTTTTATCCGAAAATTCTCATTTTGTGGAAAACCAGAATCGGGGAAATTTTTTTTTTTTTTTTATCCGAGAATTCTCGTTTTGTGGAAAACGAGAATCGGAGAAATTTTTTTTTTTTTTTTTTTTTATCCGAGAATTCTCGTTTTGTGGAAAACGAGAATCGGAGAAATTTTTTTTTTTTTTTTATTGGAGAATTCTCGTTTTGTGGAAAACGAGAATCGGAGAAATTTTTTTTTTTTTTTTATCCGAGAATTCTCGTTTTGTGGAAAACGAGAGTCGGAGAAAATTTTTTTTTTTTTTATCGGAGAATTCTCGTTTTGTGGAAAACCAGAATCGGACAAATTTTTTTTTTTTTTATCCGAGAATTCCTGTTGTGTGGAAAACCAGAATCGGAGAAATTTTTTTTTTTTTTTATCCGAGAATTCTCGTTTTGTGGAAAACCAGAATCGGAGAAATCTTTTTTTTTTTTTTTTTTTTATCCGAGAATTCTCGTTTTGTGGAAAACCAGAATCGGTGAAAAATTTTTTTTTTTTTTTATCCGAGAATTCTCGTTTTGTGGAAAACGAGAATCGGAGAAAATTTTTTTTTGTTTTTTTTTTTATCCGAGTATTCTCGTTTTGTGGAAAACGAGAATCGGAGAAATTTTTTTTTTTTTTTTTATTGGAGAATTCTCGTTTTGTGGAAAACGAGAATCGGAGAAATTTTTTTTTTTCTTTTTTTATCCGAGAATTCTCGTTTTGTGGAAAACGAGAATCGGAGAAAATTTTTTTTTTTTTTTATCGGAGAATTCTCGTTTTGTGGAAAACCAGAATGGGACAAATTTTTTTTTTTTTATCCGAGAATTCCTGTTGTGTGGAAAACCAGAATGGGAGAAATTTTTTTTTTTTTTTTATCCGAGAATTCTCGTTTTGTGGAAAACCAGAATCGGAGAAATCTTTTTTTTTTTTCTTTTTTATCCGAGAATTCTCGTTTTGTGGAAAACCAGAATCGGTGAAAAAAATTTTTTTTTTTTATCCGAGAATTCTCGTTTTGTGGAAAACGAGAATCGGAGAAAATTTTTTTTTGTTTTTTTTTTTATCCGAGAATTCTCGTTTTGTCGAAAACGAGAATCGGAGAAATTTTTTTTTTTTTTTTTTTTAATCGGAGAATCCTCTTTTTGTGGAAAAAGAGAATCGGAGAAAAAAATTTTTTTTTTATCCGAGAATTCTCGTTTTGTGGAAAACCAGAATCGGAGAAATCTTTTTTTTTTTTTTTTTATCCGAGAATTCTCGTTTGGTGGAAAACGAGAATCGGATAAAAAAAAAATTTTTTTTTATCCGAAAATCGCGTTTTGTGGAAAACCAGAATCGGTGAAATTTTTTTTTTTTTTTTTTATCCGGGAATTCTCGTTTTGTGGAAAACTGGAATCGGAGAAATTTTTTTTTTTTTTTTTTTATCCGAGAATTCTCGTTTTGTGGAAAACGAGAATCGGAGAAATTTTTTTTTTTTTTTTATCCGGGAATTGTCGTTTTGTGGAAAACCAGAATCGGAGAAAAATTTTTTTTTTTTTTTATCCGAGAATTCTCGTTTTGTGGGAAACGAGATTTGGAGAAAAAAAATTTTTTTTTTTTATCGGAGAATTCTCGTTTTGTGGAAAACCAGAATCGGAGAAAAATTTTTTTTTTCTGTTTATCCGAGAATTCTCGTTTTGTGGAAAACCAGAATCGGAGAAATTTTTTTTTTTTTTTTTTTTTTATCCGAGGATTCTCGTTTTGTGGAAAACGAGAATCGGAGAAATTTTTTTTTTTTTTTTTTATCGGAGAATTCTCGTTTTGTGGAAAACCAGAATCGGAGAAATTTTTTTTTTTTTTTTCATCCGAGAATTCTCGTTTTGTTGAAAACGAAAATCGGAGAAATTTTTTTTTTTTTTTTTATCGGAGAAATCCCTGTTGTGGAAAACCAGAATCGGAGAAATCTTTTTTTTTTTTTTTTTTTATCCGAAAATTCTCATTTTGTGGAAAACCAGAATCGGGGAAATTTTTTTTTTTTTTTTATCCGAGAATTCTCGTTTTGTGGAAAACGAGAATCGGAGAAATTTTTTTTTTTTTTTTATCCGAGAATTGTCGTTTTGTGGAAAACCAGAATCGGAGAAAATTTTTTTTTTTTTTTATCCGAGAATTCTCGTTTTGTGGAAAACGAGATTTGGAGAAAAAAAAATTTTTTTTTTTATCGGAGAATTCTCGTTTTGTGGAAAACCAGAATCGGAGAAATTTTTTTTTTTTTTTTATCCGAGAATTCTCGTTTTGTGGAAAACCAGAATCGGAGAAATTTTTTTTTTTTTTTTTTTTTTTATCCGAGGATTCTCGTTTTGTGGAAAACGAGAATCGGAGAAATTTTTTTTTTTTTTTTTTATCGGAGAATTCTCGTTTTGTGGAAAACCAGAATCGGAGAAATTTTTTTTTTTTTTTTCATCCGAGAATTCTCGTTTTGTTGAAAACGAAAATCGGAGAAATTTTTTTTTTTTTTTTTATCGGAGAAATCCCTGTTGTGGAAAACCAGAATCGGAGAAATCTTTTTTTTTTTTTTTTTTTTATCCGAGAATTCTCGTTTTGTGGAAAACCAGAATCGGGGAAATTTTTTTTTTTTTTTTATCCGAGAATTCTCGTTTTGTGGAAAACGAGAATCGGAGAAATTTTTTTTTTTTTTTTTTTTTATCCGAGAATTCTCGTTTTGTGGAAAACGAGAATCGGAGAAATTTTTTTTTTTTTTTTTTATTGGAGAATTCTCGTTTTGTGGAAAACGAGAATCGGAGAAATTTTTTTTTTTTTTTTTTTATCCGAGAATTCTCGTTTTGTGGAAAACGAGAATCGGAGAAAATTTTTTTTTTTTTTTATCGGACAATTCTCGTTTTGTGGAAAACCAGAATCGGACAAATTTTTTTTTTTTTTATCCGAGAATTCCTGTTGTGTGGAAAACCAGAATCGGAGAAATTTTTTTTTTTTTTATCCGAGAATTCTCGTTTTGTGGAAAACCAGAATCGGAGAAATCTTTTTTTTTTTTTTTTTTTTATCCGAGAATTCTCGTTTTGTGGAAAACCAGAATCGGTGAAAAAATTTTTTTTTTTTTATCCGAGAATTCTCGTTTTGTGGAAAACGAGAATCGGAGAAAATTTTTTTTTTTTTTTTTTTTATCCGAGAATTCTCGTTTTGTCGAAAACGAGAATCGGAGAAATTTTTTTTTTTTTTTTTTTATCGGAGAATCCTCTTTTTGTGGAAAAAGAGAATCGGAGAAAAAAATTTTTTTTTTATCCGAGAATTCTCGTTTTGTGGAAAACCAGAATCGGAGAAATCTTTTTTTTTTTTTTTTATCCGAGAATTCTCGTTTGGTGGAAAACGAGAATCGGATAAAAAGAAAAATTTTTTTTATCCGAAAATCGCGTTTTGTGGAAAACCAGAATCGGAGAAATTTTTTTTTTTTTTTTTTATCCGGGAATTCTCGTTTTGTGGAAAACTGGAATCGGAGAAATTTCTTTTTTTTTTTTTTTATCCGAGAATTCTCGTTTTGTGGAAAACGAGAATCGGAGAAATTTTTATTTTTTTTTTTATCCGAGAATTCTCGTTTTGTGGAAAACCAGAATCGGAGAAAATTTTTTTTTTTTTTTTATCCGAGAATTCTCGTTTTGTGGAAAACGAGATTTGGAGAAAAAAAATTTTTTTTTTTTATCGGAGAATTCTCGTTTTGTGGAAAACCAGAATCGGAGAAAAATTTTTTTTCTCTTTTTATCCGAGAATTCTCGTTGTGTGGAAAACCAGAATCGGAGAAATTTTTTTTTTTTTTTTTTATCCGAGAATTCTCGTTTTGTGGAAAACCAGAATCGGAGAAATTTTTTTTTTTTTTTTTTTTTTTATCCGAGAATTCTCGTTTTGTGGAAAACGAGAATCGGATAAAATTTTTTTTTTTTTTTTATCCGAAAATCTCGTTTTGTGGAAAACCAGAATCGGAGAAATTTTTTTTTTTTTTTTTTATCCGAGAATTCTTGTTTTGTGGAAAACTGGAATCGGAGAAATTTTTTTTTTTTTTATCCGAGAATTCTCGTTTTGTGGAAAACGAGAATCGGAGAAATTTTTTTTTTTTTTTTTATCCGAGAATTCTCGTTTTGTGGAAAACCAGAATCGGAGAAATTTTTTTTTTTTTTTTTTATCCGAGAATTCTCGTTTTTCGGAAAACGAGAATCGGAGAAATTTTTTTTTTTTTTTTTTATCCGAGAATTCTCGTTTTGTGGAAAACCAGAATCGGAGAAATCTTTTTTTTTTCTTTTTTTTTTTATCCGAGAATTCTCGTTTTGTGGAAAACCAGAATCGGGGAAATTTTTTTTTTTTTTTATCCGAGAATTCTCGTTTTGTGGAAAACGAGAATCGGAGAAATTTTTTTTTTGTTTTTTTTTTTATCCGGGAATTCTCGTTTTGTGGAAAACGAGAATCGGAGAAATTTTTTTTTTTTTTTTTTTTTTATCGGAGAATTCTCGTTTTGTGGAAAAAGAGAATCGGAGAAATTTTTTTTTTTTTTTTTATCCGAGAATTCTCGTTTTGTGGAAAACCAGAATCGGGGAAATTTTTTTTTTTTTTTTATCCGAGAGATCTCGTTTTGTGGAAAACGAGAATCGGAGAAATTTTTTTTTTTTTTTTTTTTTTTATCCGAGGATTCTCGTTTTGTGGAAAACGAGAATCGGAGAAATTTTTTTTTTTTTTTATCGGAGAATTCTCGTTTTGTGGAAAACGAGAATCGGAGAAATTTTTTTTTTTTTTTTTTTATCCGAGAATTCTCGTTTTGTGGAAAACGAGAATCGGAGAAATTTTTTTTCTTTTTTTTTTTTATCGGAGAATTCTCGTGTTGTGGAAAATCAGAATCGGAGAAATTTTTTTTTTTTTTTTTTTTATCCGAGAATTCTCGTTTTGTGGAAAACCAGAATCGGGGAAATTTTTTTTTTTTTATCCGAGAATTCTCGTTTTGTGGAAAACGAGAATCGGAGAAATTTTTTTTTTGTTTTTTTTTTTATCCGGGAATTCTCGTTTTGTGGAAAACGAGAATCGGGGAAATTTTTTTTTTTTTTTTTATCCGAGAATTCTCGTTTTGTGGAAAACCAGAATCGGAGAAATTTTTCTTTTTTTTTTTATCCGAGAATTCTCGTTTTGTGGAAAACGAGAATCGGAGAAATTTTTTTTTTCTTTTTTTTTATCCGAGAATTCTCGTTTTGTGGAAAACGAGAATCGGGGAAATTTTTTTTTTTTTTTTATTCCGAGAATTCTCGTTTTGTGGAAAACGAGAATCGGAGAAATTTTTTTTTTTTTTTTTTAATCCGAGAATTCTCTTTTTTTGGAAAACGAGAATCGGAGAAAAAAATTTTTTTTTTATCGGAGAATTCTCGTTTTGTGGAAAACCAGAATCGGAGAAAAAAATTTGTTTTTTCTTTTTTATCCGAGAATTCTCGTTGTGTGGAAAACCAGAATCGGAGAAATTTTTTTTTTTTTTTTTTTTTTATCCGAGAATTCTCTTTTTGTGGAAAACCAGAATCGGAGAAATTTTTTTTTTTTTTTTCATCCGAGGATTCTCGTTTTTTGTGGAAAACGAGAATCGGATAAATTTTTTTTTTTTTTTTTATCCGAAAATCTCGTTTTGTGGAAAACCAGAATCGGAGAAATTTTTTTTTTTTTTTTATCCGAGAATTCTCGTTTTGTGGAAAACTGGAATCGGAGAAATTTTTTTTTTTTTATCCGATAATTCTCGTTTTGTGGAAAACGAGAATCGGAGAAATTTTTTTTTTTTTTTTTTTATCCGAGAATTCTCGTTTTGTGGAAAACCAGAATCGGAGAAATTTTTTTTTTTTTTTTTATCCGAGAATTCTCGTTTTGTGGAAAACGAGAATCGGAGAAATTTTTTTTTTTTTTTTATCCGAGAATTCCCGTTTTGTGGAAAACGAGAATCGGAGAAATTTTTTTTTTTTTTTTATCCGAGAATTCTCGTTTTGTGGAAAACCAGAATCGGAGAAAATTTTTTTTTTTTTTTTATCCGAGAATTCTCGTTTTGTGGAAAACTGGAATCGGAGAAATTTTTTTTTTTTTTTATCCGAGAATTCTCGTTTTGTGGAAAACGAGAATCGGAGAAATTTTTTTTTTTTTTTTATCCGAGAATTCTCGTTTTGTGGAAAACGAGAATCGGAGAAATTTTTTTTTTTTTTTTTTATCCGAGAATTCTCGTTTTGTGGAAAACCAGAATCGGAGAAATCTTTTTTTTTTTTTTTTTTTTTATCCGAGAATTCTCGTTTTGTGGAAAACCAGAATCGGAGAAATCTTTTTTTTTTTTTTTTTATCCGAGAATTCTCGTTTGGTGGAAAACGAGAATCGGATAAAAAAAAAATTTTTTTTTATCCGAAAATCGCGTTTTGTGGAAAACCAGAATCGGTGAAATTTTTTTTTTTTTTTTTATCCGGGAATTCTCGTTTTGTGGAAAACTGGAATCGGAGAAATTTTTTTTTTTTTTTTTTATCCGAGAATTCTCGTTTTGTGGAAAACGAGAATCGGAGAAATTTTTTTTTTTTTTTTTATCCGAGAATTGTCGTTTTGTGGAAAACCAGAATCGGAGAAAATTTTTTTTTTTTTTTTATCCGAGAATTCTCGTTTTGTGGAAAACGAGATTTGGAGAAAAAAAAATTTTTTTTTTTATCGGAGAATTCTCGTTTTGTGGAAAACCAGAATCGGAGAAAAATTTTTTTTTTCTTTTTATCCGAGAATTCTCGTTTTGTGGAAAACCAGAATCGGAGAAATTTTTTTTTTTTTTTTTTTTTTATCCGAGGATTCTCGTTTTGTGGAAAACGAGAATCGGAGAAATTTTTTTTTTTTTTTTTATCGGAGAATTCTCGTTTTGTGGAAAACCAGAATCGGAGAAATTTTTTTTTTTTTTTTTTCATCCGAGAATTCTCGTTTTGTTGAAAACGAAAATCGGAGAAATTTTTTTTTTTTTTTTTATCGGAGAAATCCCTGTTGTGGAAAACCAGAATCGGAGAAATCTTTTTTTTTTTTTTTTTTTATCCGAAAATTCTCATTTTGTGGAAAACCAGAATCGGGGAAATTTTTTTTTTTTTTTTATCCGAGAATTCTCGTTTTGTGGAAAACGAGAATCGGAGAAATTTTTTTTTTTTTTTTTATCCGAGAATTGTCGTTTTGTGGAAAACCAGAATCGGAGAAAAATTTTTTTTTTTTTTTTATCCGAGAATTCTCGTTTTGTGGAAAACGAGATTTGGAGAAAAAAAAATTTTTTTTTTTATCGGAGAATTCTCGTTTTGTGGAAAACCAGAATCGGAGAAATTTTTTTTTTTTTTTATCCGAGAATTCTCGTTTTGTGGAAAACCAGAATCGGAGAAATTTTTTTTTTTTTTTTTTTTTTATCCGAGGATTCTCGTTTTGTGGAAAACGAGAATCGGAGAAATTTTTTTTTTTTTTTTTTATCGGAGAATTCTCGTTTTGTGGAAAACCAGAATCGGAGAAATTTTTTTTTTTTTTTTTTCATCCGAGAATTCTCGTTTTGTTGAAAACGAAAATCGGAGAAATTTTTTTTTTTTTTTTATCGGAGAAATCCCTGTTGTGGAAAACCAGAATCGGAGAAATCTTTTTTTTTTTTTTTTTTTATCCGAAAATTCTCATTTTGTGGAAAACCAGAATCGGGGAAATTTTTTTTTTTTTTTTATCCGAGAATTCTCGTTTTGTGGAAAACGAGAATCAAAGAAATTTTTTTTTTTTTTTTTTTTTATCCGAGAATTCTCGTTTTGTGGAAAACGAGAATCGGAGAAATTTTTTTTTTTTTTTTTTATTGGAGAATTCTCGTTTTGTGGAAAACGAGAATCGGAGAAATTTTTTTTTTTTTTTTTTATCCGAGAATTCTCGTTTTGTGGAAAACGAGAATCGGAGAAAAAAATTTTTTTTTTTTATCGGAGAATTCTCGTTTTGTGGAAAACCAGAATCGGACAAATTTTTTTTTTTTTTATCCGAGAATTCCTGTTGTGTGGAAAACCAGAATCGGAGAAATTTTTTTTTTTTTTTTATCCGAGAATTCTCGTTTTGTGGAAAACCAGAATCGGAGAAATCTTTTTTTTTTTTTTTTTTTTATCCGAGAATTCTCGTTTTGTGGAAAACCAGAATCGGTGAAAAAAATTTTTTTTTTTTTATCCGAGAATTCTCGTTTTGTGGAAAACGAGAATCGGAGAAAATTTTTTTTTTTTTTTTTTTTATCCGAGAATTCTCGTTTTGTCGAAAACGAGAATCGGAGAAATTTTTTTTTTTTTTTTTTTTATCGGAGAATCCTCTTTTTGTGGAAAAAGAGAATCGGAGAAAATTTTTTTTTTTTTATCCGAGAATTCTCGTTTTGTGGAAAACCAGAATCGGAGAAATCTTTTTTTTTTTTTTTTTATCCGAGAATTCTCGTTTGGTGGAAAACGAGAATCGGATAAAAAAAAAAATTTTTTTTATCCGAAAATCGCGTTTTGTGGAAAACCAGAATCGGAGAAATTTTTTTTTTTTTTTTTTATCCGGGAATTCTCGTTTTGTGGAAAACTGGAATCGGAGAAATTTTTTTTTTTTTTTTTATCCGAGAATTCTCGTTTTGTGGAAAACGAGAATCGGAGAAATTTTTATTTTTTTTTTTATCCGAGAATTCTCGTTTTGTGGAAAACCAGAATCGGAGAAAATTTTTTTTTTTTTTTTTATCCGAGAATTCTCGTTTTGTGGAAAACGAGATTTGGAGAAAAAAAATTTTTTTTTTTTATCGGAGAATTCTCGTTTTGTGGAAAACCAGAATCGGAGAAAAATTTTTTTTCTCTTTTTATCCGAGAATTCTCGTTGTGTGGAAAACCAGAATCGGAGAAATTTTTTTTTTTTTTTTTATCCGAGAATTCTCGTTTTGTGGAAAACCAGAATCGGAGAAATTTTTTTTTTTTTTTTTTTTTATCCGAGAATTCTCGTTTTGTGGAAAACGAGAATCGGATAAAATTTTTTTTTTTTTTTTATCCGAAAATCTCGTTTTGTGGAAAACCAGAATCGGAGAAATTTTTTTTTTTTTTTTTTTATCCGAGAATTCTTGTTTTGTGGAAAACTGGAATCGGAGAAATTTTTTTTTTTTTTATCCGAGAATTCTCGTTTTGTGGAAAACGAGAATCGGAGAAATTTTTTTTTTTTTTTTTATCCGAGAATTCTCGTTTTGTGGAAAACCAGAATCGGAGAAATTTTTTTTTTTTTTTTTTTATCCGAGAATTCTCGTTTTTCGGAAAACGAGAATCGGAGAAATTTTTTTTTTTTTTTTTTATCCGAGAATTCTCGTTTTGTGGAAAACCAGAATCGGAGAAATCTTTTTTTTTTCTTTTTTTTTTTATCCGAGAATTCTCGTTTTGTGGAAAACCAGAATCGGGGAAATTTGTTTTTTTTTTTATCCGAGAATTCTCGTTTTGTGGAAAACGAGAATCGGAGAAATTTTTTTTTTGTTTTTTTTTTTATCCGGGAATTCTCGTTTTGTGGAAAACGAGAATCGGAGAAATTTTTTTTTTTTTTTTTTTTTATCGGAGAATTCTCGTTTTGTGGAAAAAGAGAATCGGAGAAATTTTTTTTTTTTTTTTATCCGAGAATTCTCGTTTTGTGGAAAACCAGAATCGGGGAAATTTTTTTTTTTTTTTTTATCCGAGAGATCTCGTTTTGTGGAAAACGAGAATCGGAGAAATTTTTTTTTTTTTTTTTTTTTATCCGAGGATTCTCGTTTTGTGGAAAACGAGAATCGGAGAAATTTTTTTTTTTTTTTATCGGAGAATTCTCGTTTTGTGGAAAACGAGAATCGGAGAAATTTTTTTTTTTTTTTTTTATCCGAGAATTCTCGTTTTGTGGAAAACGAGAATCGGAGAAATTTTTTTTCTTTTTTTTTTTATCGGAGAATTCTCGTGTTGTGGAAAATCAGAATCGGAGAAATTTTTTTTTTTTTTTTTTTTATCCGAGAATTCTCGTTTTGTGGAAAACCAGAATCGGGGAAATTTTTTTTTTTTTATCCGAGAATTCTCGTTTTGTGGAAAACGAGAATCGGAGAAATTTTTTTTTTGTTTTTTTTTTTATCCGGGAATTCTCGTTTTGTGGAAAACGAGAATCGGGGAAATTTTTTTTTTTTTTTTTTATCCGAGAATTCTCGTTTTGTGGAAAACCAGAATCGGAGAAATTTTTTTTTTTTTTTTTATCCGAGAATTCTCGTTTTGTGGAAAACGAGAATCGGAGAAATTTTTTTTTCTTTTTTTTTATCCGAGAATTCTCGTTTTGTGGAAAACGAGAATCGGGGAAATTTTTTTTTTTTTTTTATTCCGAGAATTCTCGTTTTGTGGAAAACGAGAATCGGAGAAATTTTTTTTTTTTTTTTTTTTAATCCGAGAATTCTCTTTTTTTGGAAAACGAGAATCGGAGAAAAAAATTTTTTTTTTATCGGAGAATTCTCGTTTTGTGGAAAACCAGAATCGGAGAAAAAAATTTGTTTTTTCTTTTTTATCCGAGAATTCTCGTTGTGTGGAAAACCAGAATCGGAGAAATTTTTTTTTTTTTTTTTTTTTATCCGAGAATTCTCTTTTTGTGGAAAACCAGAATCGGAGAAATTTTTTTTTTTTTTTCATCCGAGGATTCTCGTTTTTTGTGGAAAACGAGAATCGGATAAATTTTTTTTTTTTTTTTATCCGAAAATCTCGTTTTGTGGAAAACCAGAATCGGAGAAATTTTTTTTTTTTTTTTATCCGAGAATTCTCGTTTTGTGGAAAACTGGAATCGGAGAAATTTTTTTTTTTTTATCCGATAATTCTCGTTTTGTGGAAAACGAGAATCGGAGAAATTTTTTTTTTTTTTTTTTTATCCGAGAATTCTCGTTTTGTGGAAAACCAGAATCGGAGAAATTTTTTTTTTTTTTTTTTATCCGAGAATTCTCGTTTTGTGGAAAACGAGAATCGGAGAAATTTTTTTTTTTTTTTTATCCGAGAATTCCCGTTTTGTGGAAAACGAGAATCGGAGAAATTTTTTTTTTTTTTTTATCCGAGAATTCTCGTTTTGTGGAAAACCAGAATCGGAGAAAATTTTTTTTTTTTTTTTATCCGAGAATTCTCGTTTTGTGGAAAACTGGAATCGGAGAAATTTTTTTTTTTTTTATCCGAGAATTCTCGTTTTGTGGAAAACGAGAATCGGAGAAATTTTTTTTTTTTTTTTTATCCGAGAATTCTCGTTTTGTGGAAAACCAGAATCGGAGAAATTTTTTTTTTTTTTTTTTATCCGAGAATTCTCGTTTTTCGGAAAACGAGAATCGGAGAAATTTTTTTTTTTTTTTTTTATCCGAGAATTCTCGTTTTGTGGAAAAGCAGAATCGGAGAAATCTTTTTTTTTTTTTTTTTTTTTATCCGAGAATTCTCGTTTTGTGGAAAACCAGAATCGGGGAAATTTTTTTTTTTTTTTATCCGGGAATTCTCGTTTTGTGGAAAACGAGAATCGGAGAAATTTTTTTTTTGTTTTTTTTTTTATCCGGGAATTCTCGTTTTGTGGAAAACGAGAATCGGAGAAATTTTTTTTTTTTTTTTTTTTATCGGAGAATTCTCGTTTTGTGGAAAAAGAGAATCGGAGAAATTTTTTTTTTTTTTTTATCCGAGAATTCTCGTTTTGTGGAAAACCAGAATCGGGGAAATTTTTTTTTTTTTTTTATCCGAGAGATCTCGTTTTGTGGAAAACGAGAATCGCAGAAATTTTTTTTTCTTTTTTATTTTTTTATCCGAGGATTCTCGTTTTGTGGAAAACGAGAATCGGAGAAATTTTTTTTTTTTTTTATCGGAGAATTCTCGTTTTGTGGAAAACGAGAATCGGAGAAATTTTTTTTTTTTTTTTTATCCGAGAATTCTCGTTTTGTGGAAAACGAGAATCGGAGAAATTTTTTTTCTTTTTTTTTTTTTATCGGAGAATTCTCGTGTTGTGGAAAATCAGAATCGGAGAAATTTTTTTTTTTTTTTTTTTTATCCGAGAATTCTCGTTTTGTGGAAAACCAGAATCGGGGAAATTTTTTTTTTTTTATCCGAGAATTCTCGTTTTGTGGAAAACGAGAATCGGAGAAATTTTTTTTTTGTTTTTTTTTTTATCCGGGAATTCTCGTTTTGTGGAAAACGAGAATCGGGGAAATTTTTTTTTTTTTTTTTTATCCGAGAATTCTCGTTTTGTGGAAAACCAGAATCGGAGAAATTTTTTTTTTTTTTTTTTATCCGAGAATTCTCGTTTTGTGGAAAACGAGAATCGGAGAAATTTTTTTTTTCTTTTTTTTTATCCGAGAATTCTCGTTTTGTGGAAAACGAGAATCGGGGAAATTTTTTTTTTTTTTTTATTCCGAGAATTCTCGTTTTGTGGAAAACGAGAATCGGAGAAATTTTTTTTTTTTTTTTTTTTAATCCGAGAATTCTCTTTTTTTGGAAAACGAGAATCGGAGAAAAAAATTTTTTTTTTATCGGAGAATTCTCGTTTTGTGGAAAACCAGAATCGGAGAAAAAAATTTGTTTTTTCTTTTTTATCCGAGAATTCTCGTTGTGTGGAAAACCAGAATCGGAGAAATTTTTTTTTTGTTTTTTTTTTATCCGAGAATTCTCTTTTTGTGGAAAACCAGAATCGGAGAAATTTTTTTTTTTTTTTTCATCCGAGGATTCTCGTTTTTTGTGGAAAACGAGAATCGGATAAATTTTTTTTTTTTTTTTATCCGAAAATCTCGTTTTGTGGAAAACCAGAATCGGAGAAATTTTTTTTTTTTTTTTATCCGAGAATTCTCGTTTTGTGGAAAACTGGAATCGGAGAAATTTTTTTTTTTTTATCCGATAATTCTCGTTTTGTGGAAAACGAGAATCGGAGAAATTTTTTTTTTTTTTTTTTTATCCGAGAATTCTCGTTTTGTGGAAAACCAGAATCGGAGAAATTTTTTTTTTTTTTTTTTATCCGAGAATTCTCGTTTTGTGGAAAACGAGAATCGGAGAAATTTTTTTTTTTTTTTTATCCGAGAATTCCCGTTTTGTGGAAAACGAGAATCGGAGAAATTTTTTTTTTTTTTTTTATCCGAGAATTCTCGTTTTGTGGAAAACCAGAATCGGAGAAAATTTTTTTTTTTTTTTTATCCGAGAATTCTCGTTTTGTGGAAAACTGGAATCGGAGAAATTTTTTTTTTTTTTATCCGAGAATTCTCGTTTTGTGGAAAACGAGAATCGGAGAAATTTTTTTTTTTTTTTTTATCCGAGAATTCTCGTTTTGTGGAAAACCAGAATCGGAGAAATTTTTTTTTTTTTTTTTTTATCCGAGAATTCTCGTTTTTCGGAAAACGAGAATCGGAGAAATTTTTTTTTTTTTTTTTTTATCCGAGAATTCTCGTTTTGTGGAAAACCAGAATCGGAGAAATCTTTTTTTTTTTTTTTTTTTTTATCCGAGAATTCTCGTTTTGTGGAAAACCAGAATCGGGGAAATTTTTTTTTTTTTTTATCCGGGAATTCTCGTTTTGTGGAAAACGAGAATCGGAGAAATTTTTTTTTTGTTTTTTTTTTTATCCGGGAATTCTCGTTTTGTGGAAAACGAGAATCGGAGAAATTTTTTTTTTTTTTTTTTTTTATCGGAGAATTCTCGTTTTGTGGAAAAAGAGAATCGGAGAAATTTTTTTTTTTTTTTATCCGAGAATTCTCGTTTTGTGGAAAACCAGAATCGGGGAAATTTTTTTTTTTTTTTATCCGAGAGATCTCGTTTTGTGGAAAACGAGAATCGCAGAAATTTTTTTTTCTTTTTTTTTTTTTTATCCGAGGATTCTCGTTTTGTGGAAAACGAGAATCGGAGAAATTTTTTTTTTTTTTTATCGGAGAATTCTCGTTTTGTGGAAAACGAGAATCGGAGAAATTTTTTTTTTTTTTTTTTTTCATCCGAGAATTCTCGTTTTGTGGAAAACGAGAATCGGAGAAATTTTTTTTTTTTTTTTTTATCGGAGAATTCTCGTGTTGTGGAAAATCAGAAGCGGAGAAATTTTTTTTTTTTTATCGGAGAATTCTCGTTTTGTGGAAAACGAGAATCGGAGAAATTTTTTTTTTGTTTTTCTTTTTATCCGGGAATTCTCGTTTTGTGGAAAACGAGAATCGGAGAAATTTTTTTTTTTTTTTTTTTATCCGAGAATTCTCGTTTTGTGGAAAACCAGAATCGGAGAAAATTTTTTTTTTTTTTATCCGAGAATTCTCGTTTTGTGGATAACGAGAATCGGAGAAATTTTTTTTTTTTTTTTATTCCGAGAATTCTCGTTTTGTGGAAAACGAGAATCGGAGAAGTTTTTTTTTTTTTTATCGGAGAATTCTCGTTTTGTGGAAAACCAGAATCGGAGAAAAAAATTTGTTTTTTTTTTTTTATCCGAGAATTCTCGTTGTGTGGAAAACCAGAATCGGAGAAATTTTTTTTTTTTTTTTTTTTTTATCCGAGAATTCTCTTTTTTTGGAAAACCAGAATCGGAGAAATTTTTTTTTTTTTTTTTCATCCGAGAATTCTCGTTTTGTGGAAAACGAGAATCGGATATATTTTTTTTCTTTTTTTTATCCGAAAATCTCGTTTTCTGGAAAACCAGAATCGGAGAAATTTTTTTTTTTTTTTATCCGAGAATTCTCGTTTTGTGGAAAACTGGAATCGGAGAAATTTTTTTTTTTTTTATCCGATAATTCTCGTTTTGTGGAAAACGAGAATCGGAGAAATTTTTTTTTTTTTTTTTTTATCCGAGAATTCTCGTTTTGTGGAAAACCAGAATCGGAGAAATTTTTTTTTTTTTTTTTTATCCGAGAATTCTCGTTTTGTGGAAAACGAGAATCGGGGAAATTTTTTTTTTTTTTTATCCGAGAATTCTCGTTTTGTGGAAAACGAGAATCGGAGAAATTTTTTTTTTTTTTTTTATCCGAGAATTCTCGTTTTGTGGAAAACGAGAAACGGAGAAATTTTTTTTGGTTTTTTTTTTTTTATCCGAGAATTCTCGTTTTGTGGAAAACCAGAATCGGAGAAATTTTTTTGGTTTTTTTTTTATCCGAGAATTCTCGTTGTCCGGAAAACCAGAATCGGAGAGATTTTTTTTTTTTTTTTTTATCCGAGAATTCTCAGGTTTGTGGAAAACCTGAATCGGGGAAATTTTTTTTTTTTTTTTTATCCGAGAATTCTCTTGTTATGGAAAACCAGAATCGGAGAAAAAAAAATTTTTTTTTTTTATCCGAGAATTCTCGTTGTGTGGAAAACCAGAATCGGAGAAATTTTTTTTTTTGTTTTTTTTTATCCGAGAATTCTCGTTTTGTGTAAAAACCGGAATCGGAGAAAAAAATTTTTTTTTCTTTTTTATCCGAGAATTCTCGTTGTCCGGAAAACCAGAATCGGAGAGATTTTTTTTTTTTTTTTTCTATCCGAGAATTCTCAGGTTTGTCGAAAACCTGAATCGGGGAAATTTTTTTTTTTTTTTTTTTTATCCGAGAATTCTCTTGTTATGGAAAACCAGAATCGGAGCAAAAAAAATTTTTTTTTTTATCCGAGAATTCTCGTTGTGTGGAAAACCAGAATCGGAGAAATTTTTTTTTTTTTTTTCCATCCGAGAATTCTCGTTTTGTGTAAAAACCGGAATCGGAGAAAATTTTTTTTTTTTTTTTATCCGAGAATTCTCGTTTTGTGGAAAACGAGAATCGGATAAAAAAATTTTTTTTTTTTATCCGAAAATCGCGTTTTGTGGAAAACCAGAATCGGAGAAATTTTTTTTTTTTTTTTTTTATCCGAGAATGCTCGTTTTGTGGAAAACTGGAATCGGAGAAATTTTTTTTTTTTTTATCCGAGAATTCTCGTTTTGTGGAAGACGAGAATCGGAGAAATTTTTTTTTTTTTTTTTTTTTTATCCGAGAATTCTCGTTTTGTGGAAAACCAGAATCGGAGAAAAATTTTTTTTTTTTTTTTTATCCGAGAATTCTCGTTGTGTCGAAAACCAGAATCCGAGAAATTTTTTTTTTTTTTTTTTTAATCCGAGACTTCTGATTTTGTGGAAAACCAGAATCGGAGAAATTTTTTTTTTTTTTTTTTTTATCCGAGAATTCTCGTTTTGTGGAAAACGAGAATCGGATAAAATTTTTTTTTTTTTTTTTATCCGAAAATCTCGTTTTGTGGAAAACCAGAATCGGAGAAATTTTTTTTTTTTTTTTATCCGAGAATTCTCGTTTTGTGGAAAACTCGAATCGGAGAAATTTTTTTTTTTTATCCGAGAATTCTCGTTTTGTGGAAAACGAGAATCGGAGAAATTTTTTTTTTTTTTTTTTATCCGAGAATTCTCGTTTTGTGGAAAACGAGAATCGGAGAAATTTTTTTTTTTTTTTTTATCCGAGAATTCTCGTTTTGTGGAAAACCAGAATCGGAGAAATTTTTTTTTTTTTTCTTTTATCCGAGAATTCTCGTTTTGTGGAAAACGAGAATCGGAGAAATTTTTTTTTTTTTTTTTATCCGAGAATTCTCGTTTTGTGGAAAACGAGAATCGGAGAAATTTTTTTTTTTTTTTTTTTTTATCCGAGAATTCTCGTTTTGTGGAAAACGAGAAACGGAGAAATTTTTTTTTGTTTTTCTTTTTTATCCGAGAATTCTCGTTTTGTGGAAAACCAGAATCGGAGAAATTTTTTTTTTTTTTTTTTTTTTATCCGAGAATTCTCGTTTTGTGGAAAACCGGAATCGGAGAAAAAAAATTTTTTTTTTTTATCCGAGAATTCTCGTTTTGTGGAAAACGAGAATCGGAGAAATTTTTTTTTTTTTTTTTATCCGAGAATTCTCGTTTTGTGGAAAACCAGAATCGGAGAAATTTTTTTTTTTTTTTTTTATCCGAGAATTCTCGTTTTTCGGAAAACGAGAATCGGAGAAATTTTTTTTTTTTTTTTTTTATCCGAGAATTCTCGTTTTGTGGAAAACCAGAATCGGAGAAATCTTTTTTTTTTTTTTTTTTTTTATCCGAGAATTCTCGTTTTGTGGAAAACCAGAATCGGGGAAATTTTTTTTTTTTTTTATCCGGGAATTCTCGTTTTGTGGAAAACGAGAATCGGAGAAATTTTTTTTTTGTTTTTTTTTTTATCCGGGAATTCTCGTTTTGTGGAAAACGAGAATCGGAGAAATTTTTTTTTTTTTTTTTTTTATCGGAGAATTCTCGTTTTGTGGAAAAAGAGAATCGGAGAAATTTTTTTTTTTTTTTTATCCGAGAATTCTCGTTTTGTGGAAAACCAGAATCGGGGAAATTTTTTTTTTTTTTTTATCCGAGAGATCTCGTTTTGTGGAAAACGAGAATCGCAGAAATTTTTTTTTCTTTTTTTTTTTTTTATCCGAGGATTCTCGTTTTGTGGAAAACGAGAATCGGAGAAATTTTTTTTTTTTTTTATCGGAGAATTCTCGTTTTGTGGAAAACGAGAATCGGAGAAATTTTTTTTTTTTTTTTTTTTCATCCGAGAATTCTCGTTTTGTGGAAAACGAGAATCGGAGAAATTTTTTTTTTTTTTTTTTATCGGAGAATTCTCGTGTTGTGGAAAATCAGAAGCGGAGAAATTTTTTTTTTTTATCCGAGAATTCTCGTTTTGTGGAAAACCAGAATCGGGGAAATTCTTTTTTTTTTTATCCGAGAATTCTCGTTTTGTGGAAAACGAGAATCGGAGAAATTTTTTTTTTGTTTTTCTTTTTATCCGGGAATTCTCGTTTTGTGGAAAACGAGAATCGGAGAAATTTTTTTTTTTTTTTTTTATCCGAGAATTCTCGTTTTGTGGAAAACCAGAATCGGAGAAAATTTTTTTTTTTTTTTATCCGAGAATTCTCGTTTTGTGGATAACGAGAATCGGAGAAATTTTTTTTTTTTTTTATTCCGAGAATTCTCGTTTTGTGGAAAACGAGAATCGGAGAAGTTTTTTTTTTTTTTATCGGAGAATTCTCGTTTTGTGGAAAACCAGAATCGGAGAAAAAAATTTGTTTTTTTTTTTTTATCCGAGAATTCTCGTTGTGTGGAAAACCAGAATCGGAGAAATTTTTTTTTTTTTTTTTTTTTTATCCGAGAATTCTCTTTTTTTGGAAAACCAGAATCGGAGAAATTTTTTTTTTTTTTTTTCATCCGAGAATTCTCGTTTTGTGGAAAACGAGAATCGGATATATTTTTTTTCTTTTTTTTATCCGAAAATCTCGTTTTCTGGAAAACCAGAATCGGAGAAATTTTTTTTTTTTTTTATCCGAGAATTCTCGTTTTGTGGAAAACTGGAATCGGAGAAATTTTTTTTTTTTTTATCCGATAATTCTCGTTTTGTGGAAAACGAGAATCGGAGAAATTTTTTTTTTTTTTTTTTATCCGAGAATTCTCGTTTTGTGGAAAACCAGAATCGGAGAAATTTTTTTTTTTTTTTTTTATCCGAGAATTCTCGTTTTGTGGAAAACGAGAATCGGGGAAATTTTTTTTTTTTTTTTTATCCGAGAATTCTCGTTTTGTGGAAAACGAGAATCGGAGAAATTTTTTTTTTTTTTTTTATCCGAGAATTCTCGTTTTGTGGAAAACGAGAAACGGAGAAATTTTTTTTGGTTTTTTTTTTTTTATCCGAGAATTCTCGTTTTGTGGAAAACCAGAATCGGAGAAATTTTTTTGGTTTTTTTTTTTATCCGAGAATTCTCGTTGTCCGGAAAACCAGAATCGGAGAGATTTTTTTTTTTTTTTTTTATCCGAGAATTCTCAGGTTTGTGGAAAACCTGAATCGGGGAAATTTTTTTTTTTTTTTTTAATCGAGAATTCTCTTGTTATGGAAAACCAGAATCGGAGCAAAAAAAATTTTTTTTTTTATCCGAGAATTCTCGTTGTGTGGAAAACCAGAATCGGAGAAATTTTTTTTTTTTTTTTTCCATCCGAGAATTCTCGTTTTGTGTAAAAACCGGAATCGGAGAAAATTTTTTTTTTTTTTTTATCCGAGAATTCTCGTTTTGTGGAAAACGAGAATCGGATAAAAAAATTTTTTTTTTTTATCCGAAAATCGCGTTTTGTGGAAAACCAGAATCGGAGAAATTTTTTTTTTTTTTTTTGCTCCGAGAATTCTCGTTTTGTGGAAAACCGGAATCGGAGAAAAAAAATTTTTTTTTTTTATCCGAGAATTCTCGTTTTGTGGAAAACGAGAATCGGAGAAATTTTTTTTTTTTTTTTTATCCGAGAATTCTCGTTTTGTGGAAAACCAGAATCGGAGAAATTTTTTTTTTTTTTTTTTTATCCGAGAATTCTCGTTTTTCGGAAAACGAGAATCGGAGAAATTTTTTTTTTTTTTTTTTTATCCGAGAATTCTCGTTTTGTGGAAAACCAGAATCGGAGAAATCTTTTTTTTTTTTTTTTTTTTTATCCGAGAATTCTCGTTTTGTGGAAAACCAGAATCGGGGAAATTTTTTTTTTTTTTTATCCGGGAATTCTCGTTTTGTGGAAAACGAGAATCGGAGAAATTTTTTTTTTGTTTTTTTTTTTATCCGGGAATTCTCGTTTTGTGGAAAACGAGAATCGGAGAAATTTTTTTTTTTTTTTTTTTTATCGGAGAATTCTCGTTTTGTGGAAAAAGAGAATCGGAGAAATTTTTTTTTTTTTTTTATCCGAGAATTCTCGTTTTGTGGAAAACCAGAATCGGGGAAATTTTTTTTTTTTTTTTATCCGAGAGATCTCGTTTTGTGGAAAACGAGAATCGCAGAAATTTTTTTTTCTTTTTTTTTTTTTTATCCGAGGATTCTCGTTTTGTGGAAAACGAGAATCGGAGAAATTTTTTTTTTTTTTTATCGGAGAATTCTCGTTTTGTGGAAAACGAGAATCGGAGAAATTTTTTTTTTTTTTTTTTTTCATCCGAGAATTCTCGTTTTGTGGAAAACGAGAATCGGAGAAATTTTTTTTTTTTTTTTTTATCGGAGAATTCTCGTGTTGTGGAAAATCAGAAGCGGAGAAATTTTTTTTTTTTATCCGAGAATTCTCGTTTTGTGGAAAACCAGAATCGGGGAAATTCTTTTTTTTTTTATCCGAGAATTCTCGTTTTGTGGAAAACGAGAATCGGAGAAATTTTTTTTTTGTTTTTCTTTTTATCCGGGAATTCTCGTTTTGTGGAAAACGAGAATCGGAGAAATTTTTTTTTTTTTTTTTATCCGAGAATTCTCGTTTTGTGGAAAACCAGAATCGGAGAAAATTTTTTTTTTTTTTTATCCGAGAATTCTCGTTTTGTGGATAACGAGAATCGGAGAAATTTTTTTTTTTTTTTATTCCGAGAATTCTCGTTTTGTGGAAAACGAGAATCGGAGAAGTTTTTTTTTTTTTTATCGGAGAATTCTCGTTTTGTGGAAAACCAGAATCGGAGAAAAAAATTTGTTTTTTTTTTTTTATCCGAGAATTCTCGTTGTGTGGAAAACCAGAATCGGAGAAATTTTTTTTTTTTTTTTTTTTTTATCCGAGAATTCTCTTTTTTTGGAAAACCAGAATCGGAGAAATTTTTTTTTTTTTTTTTCATCCGAGAATTCTCGTTTTGTGGAAAACGAGAATCGGATATATTTTTTTTCTTTTTTTTATCCGAAAATCTCGTTTTCTGGAAAACCAGAATCGGAGAAATTTTTTTTTTTTTTTATCCGAGAATTCTCGTTTTGTGGAAAACTGGAATCGGAGAAATTTTTTTTTTTTTTATCCGATAATTCTCGTTTTGTGGAAAACGAGAATCGGAGAAATTTTTTTTTTTTTTTTTTATCCGAGAATTCTCGTTTTGTGGAAAACCAGAATCGGAGAAATTTTTTTTTTTTTTTTTTTATCCGAGAATTCTCGTTTTGTGGAAAACGAGAATCGGGGAAATTTTTTTTTTTTTTTTTATCCGAGAATTCTCGTTTTGTGGAAAACGAGAATCGGAGAAATTTTTTTTTTTTTTTTTATCCGAGAATTCTCGTTTTGTGGAAAACGAGAAACGGAGAAATTTTTTTTGGTTTTTTTTTTTTTATCCGAGAATTCTCGTTTTGTGGAAAACCAGAATCGGAGAAATTTTTTTGGTTTTTTTTTTTATCCGAGAATTCTCGTTGTCCGGAAAACCAGAATCGGAGAGATTTTTTTTTTTTTTTTTTATCCGAGAATTCTCAGGTTTGTGGAAAACCTGAATCGGGGAAATTTTTTTTTTTTTTTTTAATCGAGAATTCTCTTGTTATGGAAAACCAGAATCGGAGCAAAAAAAATTTTTTTTTTTATCCGAGAATTCTCGTTGTGTGGAAAACCAGAATCGGAGAAATTTTTTTTTTTTTTTTTCCATCCGAGAATTCTCGTTTTGTGTAAAAACCGGAATCGGAGAAAATTTTTTTTTTTTTTTTATCCGAGAATTCTCGTTTTGTGGAAAACGAGAATCGGATAAAAAAATTTTTTTTTTTTATCCGAAAATCGCGTTTTGTGGAAAACCAGAATCGGAGAAATTTTTTTTTTTTTTTTTATCCGAGAATGCTCGTTTTGTGGAAAACTGGAATCGGAGAAATTTTTTTTTTTTTTATCCGAGAATTCTCGTTTTGTGGAAGACGAGAATCGGAGAAATTTTTTTTTTTTTTTTTTTTTATCCGAGAATTCTCGTTTTGTGGAAAACCAGAATCGGAGAAAATTTTTTTTTTTTTTTTATCCGAGAATTCTCGTTGTGTCGAAAACCAGAATCGGAGAAATTTTTTTTTTTTTTTTTTAATCCGAGACTTCTGATTTTGTGGAAAACCAGAATCGGAGAAATTTTTTTTTTTTTTTTTTTTATCCGAGAATTCTCGTTTTGTGGAAAACGAGAATCGGATAAAATTTTTTTTTTTTTTTTCTCCGAAAATCTCGTTTTGTGGAAAACCAGAATCGGAGAAATTTTTTTTTTTTTTTTATCCGAGAATTCTCGTTTTGTGGAAAACTCGAATCGGAGAAATTTTTTTTTTTTTTATCCGAGAATTCTCGTTTTGTGGAAAACGAGAATCGGAGAAATTTTTTTTTTTTTTTTTTATCCGAGAATTCTCGTTTTGTGGAAAACGAGAATCGGAGAAATTTTTTTTTTTTTTTTTATCCGAGAATTCTCGTTTTGTGGAAAACCAGAATCGGAGAAATTTTTTTTTTTTTTCTTTTATCCGAGAATTCTCGTTTTGTGGAAAACGAGAATCGGAGAAATTTTTTTTTTTTTTTTTTATCCGAGAATTCTCGTTTTGTGGAAAACGAGAATCGGAGAAATTTTTTTTTTTTTTTTTTTTTATCCGAGAATTCTCGTTTTGTGGAAAACGAGAAACGGAGAAATTTTTTTTTGTTTTTCTTTTTTATCCGAGAATTCTCGTTTTGTGGAAAACCAGAATCGGAGAAATTTTTTTTTTTTTTTTTTTTTATCCGAGAATTCTCGTTTTGTGGAAAACCGGAATCGGAGAAAAAAAATTTTTTTTTTTTATCCGAGAATTCTCGTTTTGTGGAAAACGAGAATCGGAGAAATTTTTTTTTTTTTTTTTTTTTATCCGAGAATTCTCGTTTTGTGGAAAACCAGAATCAGAGAAAATTTTTTTTTTTTTTTTTATCGGAGAATTCTCGTTTTGTGGAAAACCAGAATCGGAGAAAAAAAATTTTTTTTTTTTTATCCGAGAATTCTCGTTGTGTGGAAAACCGGAATCGGAGAAATTTTTTTTTTTTTTTTTATCCGAGAATTCTCGTTTTGTGGAAAACCAGAATCGGAGAAATCTTTTTTTTTTTTTTTTTTTTATCCGAGAATTCTCATTTTGTGGAAAACCAGAATCGGGGAAATTTTTTTTTTTTTTTTTTATCCGAGAATTCTCGTTTTGTGGAAAACGAGAATCGGAGAAATTTTTTTTTTTTTTTTTTATCCGAGAATTCTCGTTTTGTGGAAAACGAGAATCGGAGAAATTTTTTTTTTTTTTTTATCGGAGAATTCTCGTTTTGTGGAAAACGAGAATCGGAGACATTTTTCTTTTTTTTTTTTTTTATCCGAGAATTCTCGTTTTGTGGAAAACGAGAATCGGAGAAAAAAATTTTTTTTTTTTTTTTATCGGAGAATTCTCGTTTTGTGGAAAACAAGAATCGGACAAATTTTTTTTTTTTTTTTTATCCGAGAATTCTCGTTGTGTGGAAAACCAGAATCGGAGAAATTTTTTTTTTTTTTTTTATCCGAGAATTCTCGTTTTGTGGAAAACCAGAATCGGAGAAATCTTTTTTTTTTTTTTTTTTATCCGAGAATCCTCGTTTTGTGGAAAACCAGAATCGGGGAAATTTTTTTTTTTTTATCCGAGAATTCTCGTTTTGTGGAAAACGAGAATCGGAGAAAATTTTTTTTTGTTTTTTTTTTTATCCGAGAATTCTCGTTTTGTGGAAAACGAGAATCGGAGAAATTTTTTTTTTATTTTTTTATCGGAGAATCCTCTTTTTGTGGAAAAAGAGAATCGGAGAAATTTTTTTTTTTTTTTATCCGAGAATTCTCGTTTTGTGGAAAACCAGAATCGGAGAAATCTTTTTTTTTTTTTTTTTTTTTTATCCGAGAATTCTCGTTTTGTGGAAAACCAGAATCGGGGAAATTTTTTTTTTTTTTTTTTTATCCGAGAATTCTCGTTTTGTGGAAAACGAGAATCAGAGAAATTTTTTTTTTTTTTTTTTATCCGAGAATTCTCGTTTTGTGGAAAACCAGAATCGGAGAGATTTCTTTTTTTTTTTTTTTTTATCCGAGAATTCTCAGGTTTGTGGAAAACGAGAATCGGAGAAAATTTTTTTTTTGTTTTTTTTTTTATCGGAGAATTCTCGTTTTGTGGAAAACCAGAATCGGAGAAATCTTTTTTTTTTTTTTTTTTTATCCGAGAATTCCCGTTTTGTGGAAAACCAGAATCGGGGAAATTTTTTTTTTTTTTTATCCGAGAATTCTCGTTTTGTGCAAAACGAGAATCGGAGAAATTTTTTTTTTTTTTTTATCCGAGAATTCTCGTTTTGTGGAAAACGAGCATCGGAGAAATTTTTTTTTTTTTTTATCGGAGAATTCTCGTTTTGTGGAAAACCAGAATTGGAGAAAAAAATTTTTTTTTTATCCAGGAATTCTCGTTGTGTGGAAAACCAGAATCGGAGAAATTTTTTTTTTTTTTTTTTTTTTATCCGAGAATTCTCGTTTTGTGGAAAACCAGAATCGGAGAAATTTTTTTTTTTTTTTTTTTTTATCCGAGAATTCTCGTTTTGTGGAAAACCAGAATCGGGGAAATTTTTTTTTTTTTTTTATCCGAGAATTCTCGTTTTGTGCAAAAGGAGAATCGGAGAAAAAAAAATTTTTTTTTTTTATCCGAGAATTCTCGTTTTGTGGAAAACGAGAATCGGAGAAATTTTTTTTTTTTTTTTATCCGAGAATTCTCGTTTTGTGGAAAACGAGAATCGGAGAAATTTTTTTTTATTTTTTTTTTTATCCGAGAATTCTCGTTTTGTGGAAAACCAGAGTCGGAGAACTTTTTCTTTTTTTTTTTTTTTTATTGTCGGAGAATTCTCGTTTTGTGGAAAACGAGAATCGGAGAAATTTTTTTTTTTTTTTATCCGAGAAATCTCGTTTAATGCAAAACGAGAATCGGAGAAATTTTTTTTTTTTTTTTTTATCCGGGAATTCTCGTTTTGTGGAAAACGAGAATCGGAGAAATTTTTTTTTTTTTTTTATCCGAGAATTCTCGTTTTGTGGAAAACGAGAATCGGAGAAATTTTTTTTTTTTTTTTATCCGAAAATCTCGTTTTGTGGAAAACGAGAATCGGAGAAATTTTTTTTTTTTTTTTTTTTATCCGAGAATTCTCGTTTTGTGGAAAACTGGAATCGGAGAAATTTTTTTTTTTTTTTTTATCCGAGAATTCTCGTTTTGTGGAAAACGAGAATCGGAGAAATTTTTTTTTTTTTTTTTTATCCGAGAATTCTCGTTTTGTGGAAAACCAGAAGCGGAGAAAAAAAATATTTTTTTTTTTTTATCCGAGAATTCTCGTTGTGTGGAAAACCAGAATCTGAGAAATTTTTTTTTTTTTTTTTTATCCGAGAATTCTCGTTTTGTTGAAAACGAGAATCGGATAAAAATTTTTTTTTTCTTTTTTTCCGAAAATCGCGTTTTGTGGAAAACCAGAATCGGAGAGATTTCTTTTTTTTTTTTTTTTTATCCGAGAATTCTCAGGTTTGTGGAAAACGAGAATCGGAGAAAAATTTTTTTTTGTTTTTTTTTTTATCGGAGAATTCTCGTTTTGTGGAAAACCAGAATCGGAGAAATCTTTTTTTTTTTTTTTTTTTATCCGAGAATTCCCGTTTTGTGGAAAACCAGAATCGGGGAAATTTTTTTTTTTTTTTTTATCCGAGAATTCTCGTTTTGTGCAAAACGAGAATCGGAGAAATTTTTTTTTTTTTTTTTATCCGAGAATTCTCGTTTTGTGGAAAACGAGCATCGGAGAAATTTTTTTTTTTTTTTATCGGAGAATTCTCGTTTTGTGGAAAACCAGAATTGGAGAAAAAAATTTTTTTTTTATCCAGGAATTCTCGTTGTGTGGAAAACCAGAATCGGAGAAATTTTTTTTTTTTTTTTTTTTTATCCGAGAATTCTCGTTTTGTGGAAAACCAGAATCGGAGAAATTTTTTTTTTTTTTTTTTTTTATCCGAGAATTCTCGTTTTGTGGAAAACCAGAATCGGGGAAATTTTTTTTTTTTTTTTATCCGAGAATTCTCGTTTTGTGCAAAAGGAGAATCGGAGAAAAAAAAATTTTTTTTTTTTATCCGAGAATTCTCGTTTTGTGGAAAACGAGAATCGGAGAAATTTTTTTTTTTTTTTTATCCGAGAATTCTCGTTTTGTGGAAAACGAGAATCGGAGAAATTTTTTTTTATTTTTTTTTTTATCCGAGAATTCTCGTTTTGTGGAAAACCAGAGTCGGAGAACTTTTTCTTTTTTTTTTTTTTTTATTGTCGGAGAATTCTCGTTTTGTGGAAAACGAGAATCGGAGAAATTTTTTTTTTTTTTTATCCGAGAAATCTCGTTTAATGCAAAACGAGAATCGGAGAAATTTTTTTTTTTTTTTTTTATCCGGGAATTCTCGTTTTGTGGAAAACGAGAATCGGAGAAATTTTTTTTTTTTTTTTATCCGAGAATTCTCGTTTTGTGGAAAACGAGAATCGGAGAAATTTTTTTTTTTTTTTTTATCCGAAAATCTCGTTTTGTGGAAAACGAGAATCGGAGAAATTTTTTTTTTTTTTTTTTTTATCCGAGAATTCTCGTTTTGTGGAAAACTGGAATCGGAGAAATTTTTTTTTTTTTTTTTATCCGAGAATTCTCGTTTTGTGGAAAACGAGAATCGGAGAAATTTTTTTTTTTTTTTTTTATCCGAGAATTCTCGTTTTGTGGAAAACCAGAAGCGGAGAAAAAAAATATTTTTTTTTTTTTATCCGAGAATTCTCGTTGTGTGGAAAACCAGAATCTGAGAAATTTTTTTTTTTTTTTTTTTATCCGAGAATTCTCGTTTTGTTGAAAACGAGAATCGGATAAAAATTTTTTTTTTCTTTTTTTCCGAAAATCGCGTTTTGTGGAAAACCAGAATCGGAGAAATTTTTTTTTTTTTTTTATCCGAGAACTCTCGTTTTGTGGAAAACTGGAATCGGAGAAATTTTTTTTTTTTTTTTATCCGAGAATTCTCGTTTTGTGGAAAACGAGAATGGGAGAAAAAAAAATTTTTTTTTTTTATCGGAGAATTCTCGTTTTGTGGAAAACCAGAATCGGAGAAAAAAAATTTTTTTTTTTTTATCCGAGAATTCTCGTTGTGTGGAAAACCAGAATCGGAGAAATTTTTTTTTTTTTTTTTATCGGAGAATTCTCGTTTTGTGGAAAACCAGAATCGGAGAAATTCTTTTTTTTTTTATCGGAGAATTCTCGTTTTGTGGAAAACCAGAATCGGAGAAAAAAATTTGTTTTTTTTTTTTTATCCGAGAATTCTCGTTGTGTGGAAAACCAGAATCGGAGAAATTTTTTTTTTTTTTTTTTTTTTATCCGAGAATTCTCTTTTTTTGGAAAACCAGAATCGGAGAAATTTTTTTTTTTTTTTTTCATCCGAGAATTCTCGTTTTGTGGAAAACGAGAATCGGATATATTTTTTTTCTTTTTTTTATCCGAAAATCTCGTTTTCTGGAAAACCAGAATCGGAGAAATTTTTTTTTTTTTTTATCCGAGAATTCTCGTTTTGTGGAAAACTGGAATCGGAGAAATTTTTTTTTTTTTTATCCGATAATTCTCGTTTTGTGGAAAACGAGAATCGGAGAAATTTTTTTTTTTTTTTTTTATCCGAGAATTCTCGTTTTGTGGAAAACCAGAATCGGAGAAATTTTTTTTTTTTTTTTTTATCCGAGAATTCTCGTTTTGTGGAAAACGAGAATCGGGGAAATTTTTTTTTTTTTTTTTATCCGAGAATTCTCGTTTTGTGGAAAACGAGAATCGGAGAAATTTTTTTTTTTTTTTTTATCCGAGAATTCTCGTTTTGTGGAAAACGAGAAACGGAGAAATTTTTTTTGGTTTTTTTTTTTTTATCCGAGAATTCTCGTTTTGTGGAAAACCAGAATCGGAGAAATTTTTTTGGTTTTTTTTTTTATCCGAGAATTCTCGTTGTCCGGAAAACCAGAATCGGAGAGATTTTTTTTTTTTTTTTTTATCCGAGAATTCTCAGGTTTGTGGAAAACCTGAATCGGGGAAATTTTTTTTTTTTTTTTTATCCGAGAATTCTCTTGTTATGGAAAACCAGAATCGGAGCAAAAAAAAATTTTTTTTTTATCCGAGAATTCTCGTTGTGTGGAAAACCAGAATCGGAGAAATTTTTTTTTTTTTTTTTCCATCCGAGAATTCTCGTTTTGTGTAAAAACCGGAATCGGAGAAAATTTTTTTTTTTTTTTTTATCCGAGAATTCTCGTTTTGTGGAAAACGAGAATCGGATAAAAAAATTTTTTTTTTTTATCCGAAAATCGCGTTTTGTGGAAAACCAGAATCGGAGAAATTTTTTTTTTTTTTTTTTTATCCGAGAATGCTCGTTTTGTGGAAAACTGGAATCGGAGAAATTTTTTTTTTTTTTATCCGAGAATTCTCGTTTTGTGGAAGACGAGAATCGGAGAAATTTTTTTTTTTTTTTTTTTTATCCGAGAATTCTCGTTTTGTGGAAAACCAGAATCGGAGAAAATTTTTTTTTTTTTTTTTATCCGAGAATTCTCGTTGTGTCGAAAACCAGAATCGGAGAAATTTTTTTTTTTTTTTTTTTAATCCGAGACTTCTGATTTTGTGGAAAACCAGAATCGGAGAAATTTTTTTTTTTTTTTTTTTTATCCGAGAATTCTCGTTTTGTGGAAAACGAGAATCGGATAAAATTTTTTTTTTTTTTTTTATCCGAAAATCTCGTTTTGTGGAAAACCAGAATCGGAGAAATTTTTTTTTTTTTTTTATCCGAGAATTCTCGTTTTGTGGAAAACTCGAATCGGAGAAATTTTTTTTTTTTTTATCCGAGAATTCTCGTTTTGTGGAAAACGAGAATCGGAGAAATTTTTTTTTTTTTTTTTTATCCGAGAATTCTCGTTTTGTGGAAAACGAGAATCGGAGAAATTTTTTTTTTTTTTTTTATCCGAGAATTCTCGTTTTGTGGAAAACCAGAATCGGAGAAATTTTTTTTTTTTTTCTTTTATCCGAGAATTCTCGTTTTGTGGAAAACGAGAATCGGAGAAATTTTTTTTTTTTTTTTTTATCCGAGAATTCTCGTTTTGTGGAAAACGAGAATCGGAGAAATTTTTTTTTTTTTTTTTTTTTATCCGAGAATTCTCGTTTTGTGGAAAACGAGAAACGGAGAAATTTTTTTTTGTTTTTCTTTTTTATCCGAGAATTCTCGTTTTGTGGAAAACCAGAATCGGAGAAATTTTTTTTTTTTTTTTTTTTTTATCCGAGAATTCTCGTTTTGTGGAAAACCGGAATCGGAGAAAAAAAATTTTTTTTTTTTATCCGAGAATTCTCGTTTTGTGGAAAACGAGAATCGGAGAAATTTTTTTTTTTTTTTTTTTATCCGAGAATTCTCGTTTTGTGGAAAACCAGAATCAGAGAAAAATTTTTTTTTTTTTTTTATCGGAGAATTCTCGTTTTGTGGAAAACCAGAATCGGAGAAAAAAAATTTTTTTTTTTTTATCCGAGAATTCTCGTTGTGTGGAAAACCGGAATCGGAGAAATTTTTTTTTTTTTTTTTATCCGAGAATTCTCGTTTTGTGGAAAACCAGAATCGGAGAAATCTTTTTTTTTTTTTTTTTTTTATCCGAGAATTCTCATTTTGTGGAAAACCAGAATCGGGGAAATTTTTTTTTTTTTTTTTTATCCGAGAATTCTCGTTTTGTGGAAAACGAGAATCGGAGAAATTTTTTTTTTTTTTTTTATCCGAGAATTCTCGTTTTGTGGAAAACGAGAATCGGAGAAATTTTTTTTTTTTTTTATCGGAGAATTCTCGTTTTGTGGAAAACGAGAATCGGAGACATTTTTCTTTTTTTTTTTTTTTATCCGAGAATTCTCGTTTTGTGGAAAACGAGAATCGGAGAAAAAAATTTTTTTTTTTTTTTTATCGGAGAATTCTCGTTTTGTGGAAAACAAGAATCGGACAAATTTTTTTTTTTTTTTTTATCCGAGAATTCTCGTTGTGTGGAAAACCAGAATCGGAGAAATTTTTTTTTTTTTTTTTATCCGAGAATTCTCGTTTTGTGGAAAACCAGAATCGGAGAAATCTTTTTTTTTTTTTTTTTTATCCGAGAATCCTCGTTTTGTGGAAAACCAGAATCGGGGAAATTTTTTTTTTTTTATCCGAGAATTCTCGTTTTGTGGAAAACGAGAATCGGAGAAAATTTTTTTTTGTTTTTTTTTTTATCCGAGAATTCTCGTTTTGTGGAAAACGAGAATCGGAGAAATTTTTTTTTTATTTTTTTATCGGAGAATCCTCTTTTTGTGGAAAAAGAGAATCGGAGAAATTTTTTTTTTTTTTTATCCGAGAATTCTCGTTTTGTGGAAAACCAGAATCGGAGAAATCTTTTTTTTTTTTTTTTTTTTTTATCCGAGAATTCTCGTTTTGTGGAAAACCAGAATCGGGGAAATTTTTTTTTTTTTTTTTTTATCCGAGAATTCTCGTTTTGTGGAAAACGAGAATCAGAGAAATTTTTTTTTTTTTTTTTTATCCGAGAATTCTCGTTTTGTGGAAAACCAGAATCGGAGAGATTTCTTTTTTTTTTTTTTTTTATCCGAGAATTCTCAGGTTTGTGGAAAACGAGAATCGGAGAAAATTTGTTTTTTGTTTTTTTTTTTATCGGAGAATTCTCGTTTTGTGGAAAACCAGAATCGGAGAAATCTTTTTTTTTTTTTTTTTTATCCGAGAATTCCCGTTTTGTGGAAAACCAGAATCGGGGAAATTTTTTTTTTTTTTTTTATCCGAGAATTCTCGTTTTGTGCAAAACGAGAATCGGAGAAATTTTTTTTTTTTTTTTTATCCGAGAATTCTCGTTTTGTGGAAAACGAGCATCGGAGAAATTTTTTTTTTTTTTTATCGGAGAATTCTCGTTTTGTGGAAAACCAGAATTGGAGAAAAAAATTTTTTTTTTATCCAGGAATTCTCGTTGTGTGGAAAACCAGAATCGGAGAAATTTTTTTTTTTTTTTTTTTTTTATCCGAGAATTCTCGTTTTGTGGAAAACCAGAATCGGAGAAATTTTTTTTTTTTTTTTTTTTTTATCCGAGAATTCTCGTTTTGTGGAAAACCAGAATCGGGGAAATTTTTTTTTTTTTTTATCCGAGAATTCTCGTTTTGTGCAAAAGGAGAATCGGAGAAAAAAAAATTTTTTTTTTTTATCCGAGAATTCTCGTTTTGTGGAAAACGAGAATCGGAGAAATTTTTTTTTTTTTTTTATCCGAGAATTCTCGTTTTGTGGAAAACGAGAATCGGAGAAATTTTTTTTTATTTTTTTTTTTATCCGAGAATTCTCGTTTTGTGGAAAACCAGAGTCGGAGAACTTTTTCTTTTTTTTTTTTTTTTATTGTCGGAGAATTCTCGTTTTGTGGAAAACGAGAATCGGAGAAATTTTTTTTTTTTTTTATCCGAGAAATCTCGTTTAATGCAAAACGAGAATCGGAGAAATTTTTTTTTTTTTTTTTTATCCGGGAATTCTCGTTTTGTGGAAAACGAGAATCGGAGAAATTTTTTTTTTTTTTTTATCCGAGAATTCTCGTTTTGTGGAAAACGAGAATCGGAGAAATTTTTTTTTTTTTTTTTATCCGAAAATCTCGTTTTGTGGAAAACGAGAATCGGAGAAATTTTTTTTTTTTTTTTTTTTATCCGAGAATTCTCGTTTTGTGGAAAACTGGAATCGGAGAAATTTTTTTTTTTTTTTTTATCCGAGAATTCTCGTTTTGTGGAAAACGAGAATCGGAGAAATTTTTTTTTTTTTTTTTTATCCGAGAATTCTCGTTTTGTGGAAAACCAGAAGCGGAGAAAAAAAATATTTTTTTTTTTTTATCCGAGAATTCTCGTTGTGTGGAAAACCAGAATCTGAGAAATTTTTTTTTTTTTTTTTTATCCGAGAATTCTCGTTTTGTTGAAAACGAGAATCGGATAAAAATTTTTTTTTTCTTTTTTTCCGAAAATCGCGTTTTGTGGAAAACCAGAATCGGAGAAATTTTTTTTTTTTTTTTATCCGAGAACTCTCGTTTTGTGGAAAACTGGAATCGGAGAAATTTTTTTTTTTTTTTATCCGAGAATTCTCGTTTTGTGGAAAACGAGAATGGGAGAAAAAAAATTTTTTTTTTTTTATCGGAGAATTCTCGTTTTGTGGAAAACCAGAATCGGAGAAAAAAAATTTTTTTTTTTTTATCCGAGAATTCTCGTTGTGTGGAAAACCAGAATCGGAGAAATTTTTTTTTTTTTTTTTATCGGAGAATTCTCGTTTTGTGGAAAACCAGAATCGGAGAAATTCTTTTTTTTTTTTTTTTTATCCGAGAATTCTCGTTTTATGGAAAACGAGAATCGGAGAAATTTTTTTTTTTTTTTTATCCGAGAATTCTCGTTTCGTGGAAAACGAGCATCGGAGAAAATTTTTTTTTTTTTTTTATCGGAGAATTCCCGTTTTGTGGAAAACCAGAATTGGGGAAAATTTTTTTTTTTTTATCCGAGAATTCTCGTTGTGTGGAAAACCAGAATCGGAGAAAAAAATTTTTTTTTTTTTTTTAAACCGAGAATTCCCGTTTTGTGGAAAACCAGAATCGGGGAAATTATTATTTTTTTTTTTTGTATCCGAGAATTCTCGTCTTGTGCAAAACGAGAATCGGAGAAATTTTTTTTTTTTTTTTATCCGAGAATTCTCGTTTTGTGGAAAACGAGAATCGGAGAAATTTTTTTTTTTTTTTATCCCAGAATTCTCCTTTTGTGGAAAACGAGAATCGGAGAAATTTTTTTTTATTTTTTTTTTTATCCGAGAATTCTCGTTTTGTGGAAAACCAGAGTCGGAGAACTTTTTCTTTTTTTCTTTTTTTTATTGTCGGAGAATTCTCGTTTTGTGGAAAACGAGAATCGGAGAAATTTTTTTTTTTTTTTTTTATCCGAGAAATCTCGTTTAATGCAAAACGAGAATCGGAGAAATTTTTTTTTTTTTTTATCCGAGAATTCTCGTTTCGTGGAAAACGAGAATCGGAGGAATTTTTTTTTTTTTTTTTTATCCGAGAATTCTCGTTTTGTGGAAAACGAGAATCGGAGAAATTTTTATTTTTTTTTTTTATCCGAAAATCTCGTTTTGTGGAAAACCAGAATCGGAGAAATTTTTTTTTTTTTTTTTTTATCCGAGAATTCTCGTTTTGTGGAAAACTGGAATCGGAGAAATTTTTTTTTTTTTTTTTATCCGAGAATTCTCGTTTTGTGGAAAACGAGAATCGGAGAAATTTTTTTTTTTTTTTTTTTTATCCGAGAATTCTCGTTTTGTGGAAAACCAGAATCGGAGAAAAAAATTTTTTTTTCTTTTTATCCGAGAATTCTCGTTGTGTGGAAAACCAGAATCGGAGAAATTTATTTATTTTTTTTTTTTATCCGAGAATTCTCGTTTTGTGGAAAACCAGAATCGGAGAAATTTTTTTTTTTTTTTTTTTATCCGAGAATTCTCGTTTTGTGGAAAACGAGAATCGGATAAAAAAAATTTTTTTTTTTTATCCGAAAATCGCGTTTTGTGGAAAACCAGAATCGGAGAGATTTTTTTTTTTTTTTTTATCCGGGAATTCTCGTTTTGTGGAAAACTGGAATCGGAGAAATTTTTTTTTCTTTTTTTATCCGAGAATTCTCGTTTTGTGGAAAACGAGAATCGGAGAAATTTTTTTTTTTTTTTTATCCGAGAATTCTCGTTTTGTGGAAAACCAGAATCGGAGAAAATTTTTTTTTTTTTTTTATCCGAGAATTCTCGTATTGTGGAAAACGAGAATCGGAGAAAATTTTTTTTTTTTTTTTATCGGAGAATTCTTGTTTTGTGGAAAACCAGAATCGGAGAAATTTTTTTTTTTTTTGTTATCCGAGAATTCTCGTTGTGTGGAAAACCAGAATCGGAGAAATTTTTTTTTTTTTTTTTTTTATCCGAGAATTCTCGTTTTGTGGAAAACCAGAATCGGAGAAATTTATTTTTTTTTTTTATCCGAGAATTCTCGTTTTGTGGAAAACGAGAATCGGATAAATTTTTTTTTTTTTTTATCCGAAAATCTCGTTTTGTGGAAAACCAGAATCGGAGAAATTTTTTTTTTTTTTTTTTCATCTGAGAATTCTCAGGTTTGTGGAAAACCAGAATCGGAGAAATTTTTTTTTTTTTTTTCATCCGAGAATTCTCGTGTTATGGAAAACCAGAATCGGAGAAATTTTTTTTTTTTTTTTTTTTATCCGAGAATTCTCGTTTTGTGGAAAACCAGAATCGGAGAAATTTTTTTTTTTTTTTTTTATCCGAGAATTCTCGTTTTGTGGAAAACCAGAATCGGAGAAATTTTTTTTTTTTTTTTTATCCGAGAATTCTCGTTCCGTGGAAAACCAGAATCGGAGAGATTTTTTTTTTTTTTTTTTCATCTGAGAATTCTCAGGTTTGTGGAAAACCAGAATCGGAGAAATTTTTTTTTTTTTTTCATCCGAGAATTCTCGTGTTATGGAAAACCAGAATCGGAGAAAAAAAAAATTTTTTTTTTTTATCCGAGAATTCTCGTTGTGTGGAAAACCAGAATCGGAGAAATTTTTTTTTTTTTTTTTATCCGAGAATTCTCGTTTTGTGGAAAACTGGAATCGGAGAAATTTTTTTTTTTTTTATCCGAGGATTCTCGTTTTGTGGAAAACGAGAATCGGAGAAATTTTTTTTTTTTTTTTTATCCGAGAATTCTCGTTTTCCGGAAAACCAGAATCGGAGAAATTTTTTTTTTTTTTTTTTATCCGAGAATTCTCGTTTTGTGGAAAACGAGAATCGGAGAAATTTTTTTTTTTTTTTTTATCCGAGAATTCTCGTTTTGTGGAAAACGAGAATCGGAGAAATTTTTTTTTTTTTTTTTTATCCGAGAATTCTCGTTGTGTGGAAAACCAGAATCGGAGAGATTTTTTTTTTTTTTTTTATCCGAGAATTCTCAGGTTTGTGGAAAACCAGAATCGGAGAAATTTTTTTTTTTTTTATCCGAGAATTCTCGTGTTATGGAAAACCAGAATCGGAGAAATTTTTTTTTTTTTTTATCCGAGAATTCTCGTTTTGTGGAAGACGAGAATCGGAGAAAAAAAATTTTTTTTAACTTTTTATCGGAGAATTCTCGTTTTGTGGAAAACCAGAATCGGAGAAATTTTTTTTTTTTTTTATCCGAGAATTTTCGATGTCCGGGAAACCAGAATCGGAGAAAGTTTTTTTTTTTTTTTTTTTATTCCGATAATTCTCGTTTTGTGGAAAACGAGAATCGGAGAATTTTTTTTCTTTTTTTTTTTTTTTATCTGAGAATTCTCGTTTTGTGGAAAAAGAGAATCGGAGAAATTTTTTTTTTTTTTTTATCCGAGAATTCTCGTTTTCCGGAAAACCAGAATCGGGGAAATTTTTTTTTTTTTTTTATCCGAGAATTCTCGTTTTGTGCAAAACGAGAATTGGAGAAATTTTTTTTTTTTTTTTATCCGAAAATCTCGTTTTGTGGAAAACCAGAATCGGAGAAAATCTTTTTTTTTTTTTATCCGAGAATTCTCGTTTTGTGGAAAACTGGAATCGGAGAAATTTATTTTTTTTTATCCGAGAATTCTCGTTTTGTGGAAAACGAGAATCGGAGAAATTTTTTTTTTCTTTTTATCCGAGAATTCTCGTTTTGTGGAAAACCAGAATCGGAGAAATTTTTTTTTTTTTTTTTTATCCGAGAATTCTCGTTTTGTGGAAAACGAGAATCGGAGAAATTTTTTTTTTTTTTTTTTCCGAGAATTCTCGTTTTGTGGAAAACGAGAATCGGAGAAATTTTTTTTTTTTTTTTATCCGAGAATTCTCGTTTTGTGGAAAACGAGAAACGGAGAAATTTTTTTTTGTTTTTTTTTTTTTTATCCGAGAATTCTCGTTGTGTGGAAAACCAGAATCGGAGAGATTTTTTTTTTTTTTTATCCGAGGATTCTCAGGTTTGTGGAAAACCAGAATCGGAGAAATTTTTTTTTTTTTTTTTATCCGAGAATTCCCGTGTTATGGAAAACCACAATCGGAGAAATTTTTTTTTTTTTTTTATCCGAGAATTCTCGTTTTGTGGAAAACGAGAATCGGAGAAAAAAAAATTTTTTTAACTTTTTATCGGAGAATTCTCGTTTTGTGGAAAACCAGAATCGGAGAAATTTTTTTTTTTTTTTTTTATCCGAGAATTCACGTTTTGTGGAAAACCAGAATCGGAGAAATTTTTTTTTTTTTTTTTTATCCGAGAATTCTCGTTTTGTGGAAAACCAGAATCGGAGAAATTTTTTTTTTTTTTTTATCCGAGAATTCTCGTTCCGTGGAAAACCAGAATCGGAGAGATTTTTTTTTTTTTTTTTCATCTGAGAATTCTCAGGTTTGTGGAAAACCAGAATCGGAGAAATTTTTTTTTTTTTTTTCATCCGAGAATTCTCGTGTTATGGAAAACCAGAATCGGAGAAAAAAAAAATTTTTTTTTTTTATCCGAGAATTCTCGTTGTGTGGAAAACCAGAATCGGAGAAATTTTTTTTTTTTTTTTATCCGAGAATTCTCGTTTTGTGGAAAACTGGAATCGGAGAAATTTTTTTTTTTTTTATCCGAGGATTCTCGTTTTGTGGAAAACGAGAATCGGAGAAATTTTTTTTTTTTTTTTTATCCGAGAATTCTCGTTTTCCGGAAAACCAGAATCGGAGAAATTTTTTTTTTTTTTTTTTATCCGAGAATTCTCGTTTTGTGGAAAACGAGAATCGGAGAAATTTTTTTTTTTTTTTTTATCCGAGAATTCTCGTTTTGTGGAAAACGAGAATCGGAGAAATTTTTTTTTTTTTTTTTTTATCCGAGAATTCTCGTTGTGTGGAAAACCAGAATCGGAGAGATTTTTTTTTTTTTTTTTATCCGAGAATTCTCAGGTTTGTGGAAAACCAGAATCGGAGAAATTTTTTTTTTTTTTTTATCCGAGAATTCTCGTGTTATGGAAAACCAGAATCGGAGAAATTTTTTTTTTTTTTATCCGAGAATTCTCGTTTTGTGGAAGACGAGAATCGGAGAAAAAAAATTTTTTTTAACTTTTTATCGGAGAATTCTCGTTTTGTGGAAAACCAGAATCGGAGAAATTTTTTTTTTTTTTTTATCCGAGAATTTTCGATGTCCGGGAAACCAGAATCGGAGAAAGTTTTTTTTTTTTTTTTTTTATTCCGATAATTCTCGTTTTGTGGAAAACGAGAATCGGAGAATTTTTTTTCTTTTTTTTTTTTTTTATCTGAGAATTCTCGTTTTGTGGAAAAAGAGAATCGGAGAAATTTTTTTTTTTTTTTTATCCGAGAATTCTCGTTTTCCGGAAAACCAGAATCGGGGAAATTTTTTTTTTTTTTTTATCCGAGAATTCTCGTTTTGTGCAAAACGAGAATTGGAGAAATTTTTTTTTTTTTTTATCCGAAAATCTCGTTTTGTGGAAAACCAGAATCGGAGAAAATCTTTTTTTTTTTTATCCGAGAATTCTCGTTTTGTGGAAAACTGGAATCGGAGAAATTTATTTTTTTTTATCCGAGAATTCTCGTTTTGTGGAAAACGAGAATCGGAGAAATTTTTTTTTTTTTTTATCCGAGAATTCTCGTTTTGTGGAAAACCAGAATCGGAGAAATTTTTTTTTTTTTTTTTTATCCGAGAATTCTCGTTTTGTGGAAAACGAGAATCGGAGAAATTTTTTTTTTTTTTTTTTATCCGAGAATTCTCGTTTTGTGGAAAACGAGAATCGGAGAAATTTTTTTTTTTTTTTTATCCGAGAATTCTCGTTTTGTGGAAAACGAGAAACGGAGAAATTTTTTTTTGTTTTTTTTTTTTTATCCGAGAATTCTCGTTGTGTGGAAAACCAGAATCGGAGAGATTTTTTTTTTTTTTTATCCGAGAATTCTCAGGTTTGTGGAAAACCAGAATCGGAGAAATTTTTTTTTTTTTTTTTATCCGAGAATTCCCGTGTTATGGAAAACCACAATCGGAGAAATTTTTTTTTTTTTTTATCCGAGAATTCTCGTTTTGTGGAAAACGAGAATCGGAGAAAAAAATTTTTTTTTAACTTTTTATCGGAGAATTCTCGTTTTGTGGAAAACCAGAATCGGAGAAATTTTTTTTTTTTTTTTATCCGAGAATTTTCGATGTCCGGGAAACCAGAATCGGAGAAATTTTTTTTTTTTTTTTTTTAATCCGATAATTCTCGTTTTGTGGAAAACGAGAATCGGAGATTTTTTTTCTTTTTTTTTTTTTTATCCGAGAATTCTCGTTTTGTGGAAAACGAGAATCGGAGAAATTTTTTTTTTTTTTTTATCCGAGAATTCTCGTTTTGTGGAAAACCAGAATCGGGGAAATTTTTTTTTTTTTTTTTTATCCGAGAATTCTCGTTTTGTGCAAAACGAGAATCGGAAAAATTTTTTTTTTTTTTTTTAACCGAGAATTCTCGTTTTGTGGAAAACGAGCATCGGAGAAAAAAATTTTTTTTTTTATCGGAGAATTCTCGTTTTGTGGAAAACCAGAATTGGAGAAAAATATTTTTTTTTTTTTTTTATCCGAGAATTCTCGTTGTGTGGAAAACCAGAATCGGAGAAATTTTTTCTTTTTTTTTTTTTTTATCCGAGAATTCTCGTTTTGTGGAAAACCAGAATCGGAGAAATTTTTTTTTTTTTTTTTTCTATCCGAGAACCCTCGTTTTGTGGAAAACCAGAATCGGAGAAATTTTTTTTTTTTTTTTATCCGAGAATTCTCGTTTTGTGCAAAACGAGAATCGGAGAAATTTTTTTTTTTTTTTTATCCGAGAATTCTCGTTTTATGGAAAACCAGAATCGGAGAAATTTTTTTTTTTTTTTTTATCCGAGAATTTTCGATGTCCGGGAAACCAGAATCGGAGAAATTTTTTTTTTTTTTTTTTTTATTCCGATAATTCTCGTTTTGTGGAAAACGAGAATCGGAGAATTTTTTTTCTTTTTTTTTTTTTTGTCCGAGAATTCTCGTTTTGTGGAAAACGAGAATCGGAGAAATTTTTTTTTTTTTTTTTATCCGAGAATTCTTGTTTTGTGGAAAACCAGAATCGGGGAAATTTTTTTTTTTTTTTTTATCCGAGAATTCTCGTTTTGTGCAAAACGAGAATCGGAAAAAAAAATTTTTTTTTTTTAACCGAGAATTCTCGTTTTGTGGAAAACGAGCATCGGAGAAAATTTTTTTTTTTTTTTCATCGGAGAATTCTCGTTTTGTGGAAAACCAGAATCGGAGAAAAATATATATATTTTTTTTTTTATCCGAGAATTCTCGTTGTGTGGAAAACCAGAATCGGAGAAATTTTTTTTTTTTTTTTTTTTTATCCGAGAATTCTCGTTTTGTCGAAAACCAGAATCGGAGAAATTTTTTTTTTTTTTTTTTTATCCGAGAATTTTCGTTTTGTGGAAAACCAGAATCGGAGAAATTTCTTTCTTTTTTTTTTTTATCCGAGAATTCTCGTTTTATGGAAAACCAGAATCGGAGAAATTTTTTTTTTTTTTTTTTTTATCCGAGAATTTTCGATGTCCGGGAAACCAGAATCGGAGAAATTTTTTTTTTTTTTTTTTATTCCGATAATTCTCGTTTTGTGGAAAACGAGAATCGGAGAATTTTTTTTCTTTTTTTTTTTTTTTTATCCGAGAATTCTCGTTTTGTGGAAAACGAGAATCGGAGAAATTTTTTTTTTTTTTTTTATCCGAGAATTCTCGTTTTGTGGAAAACCAGAATCGGGGAAATTTTTTTTTTTTTTTTTTATCCGAGAATTCTCGTTTTGTGCAAAACGAGAATCGGAAAAATTTTTTTTTTTTTTTTAACCGAGAATTCTCGTTTTGTGGAAAACGAGCATCGGAGAAAATTTTTTTTCTTTTTTTATCGGAGAATTCTCGTTTTGTGGAAAACCAGAATCGGGGAAATTTTTTTTTTTTTTTTTTTTATCCGAGAATTCTTGTTTTTGTGGAAAACCAGAATCGGAGAAATTTTTTTTTTTTTTTTTTTATCCGAGAATTCTCGTTTTGTGCAAAACGAGAATCGGAGAAATTTTTTTTTTTTTTTTTTTTTATCCGAGAATTCTCGTTTTATGGAAAACGAGAATCGGAGAAATTTTTTTTTTTTTTTTTTTTTATCCGAGAATTCTCGTTTTATGGAAAACGAGAATCGGATAAATTTTTTGTTTTTTTTTTTATCCGAAAATCTCGTTTTGTGGAAAACCAGAATCGGAGAAATTTTTTTTTTTTTTTTTTTTATCCGAGAATTCTCGTTTTGTTGAAAACGAGAATCGGATAAAAAATTTTTTTTTCTTTTTTTCCGAAAATCGCGTTTTGTGGAAAACCAGAATCGGAGAAATTTTTTTTTTTTTTTTATCCGAGAACTCTCGTTTTGTGGAAAACTGGAATCGGAGAAATTTTTTTTTTTTTTTTATCCGAGAATTCTCGTTTTGTGGAAAACGAGAATCGGAGAAATTTTTTTTTTTTTATCCGAGAATTCTCGTTTTGTGGAAAACCAGAATCGGAGAAATTTTTTTTTTTTCTTTTATCCGAGAATTCTCGTTTTGTGGAAAACGAGAATGGAAGAAAAAAAATTTTTTTTTTTTTATCGGAGAATTCTCGTTTTGTGGAAAACCAGAATCGGAGAAAAAAAATTTTTTTTTTCTATCCGAGAATTCTCGTTGTGTGGAAAACCAGAATTGGAGAAATTTTTTTTTTTTTTTATCCGAGAATTCTCGTTTTGTGGAAAACCAGAATCGGAGAAATTCTTTTTTTTTTTTTTCTTTTATCCGAGAATTCTCGTTTTATGGAAAACGAGAATCGGAGAAATTTTTTTTTTTTTTTTATCCGAGAATTCTCGTTTCGTGGAAAACGAGCATCGGAGAAAATTTTTTTTTTTTTTTATCGGAGAATTCCCGTTTTGTGGAAAACCAGAATTGGAGAAAAAAAATTTTTTTTTTATCCGAGAATTCTCGTTGTGTGGAAAACCAGAATCGGAGAAAAAAAATTCTTTTTTTTTTTTTATCCGAGAATTCCCGTTTTGTGGAAAACCAGAATCGGGGAAATTATTATTTTTTTTTTTTGTATCCGAGAATTCTCGTTTTGTGCAAAACGAGAATCGGAGAAATTTTTTTTTTTTTTTATCCGAGAATTCTCGTTTTGTGGAAAACGAGAATCGGAGAAATTTTTTTTTTTTTTTTATCCCAGAATTCTCGTTTTGTGGAAAACGAGAATCGGAGAAATTTTTTTTTATTTTTTTTTTTATCCGAGAATTCTCGTTTTGTGGAAAACCAGAGTCGGAGAACTTTTTCTTTTTTTCTTTTTTTTATTGTCGGAGAATTCTCGTTTTGTGGAAAACGAGAATCGGAGAAATTTTTTTTTTTTTTTTTCTCCGAGAAATCTCGTTTAATGCAAATCGAGAATCGGAGAAATTTTTTTTTTTTTTTTATCCGAGAATTCTCGTTTCGTGGAAAACGAGAATCGGAGAAATTTTTTTTTTTTTTTTTTTATCCGAGAATTCTCGTTTTGTGGAAAACGAGAATCGGAGAAATTTTTATTTTTTTTTTTTATCCGAAAATCTCGTTTTGTGGAAAACCAGAATCGGAGAAATTTTTTTTTTTTTTTTTTTTATCCGAGAATTCTCGTTTTGTGGAAAACTGGAATCGGAGAAATTTTTTTTTTTTTTTTTTATCCGACAATTCTCGTTTTGTGGAAAACGAGAATCGGAGAAATTTTTTTTTTTTTTTTTTTTATCCGAGAATTCTCGTTTTGTGGAAAACCAGAATCGGAGAAAAAAAATTTTTTTTCTTTTTATCCGAGAATTCTCGTTGTGTGGAAAACCAGAATCGGAGAAATTTATTTTTTTTTTTTTTTTATCCGAGAATTCTCGTTTTGTGGAAAACCAGAATCGGAGAAATTTTTTTTTTTTTTTTTTTATTTGAGAATTCTCGTTTTGTGGAAAACGAGAATCGGATAAAAAAAATTTTTTTTTTATCCGAAAATCGCGTTTTGTGGAAAACCAGAATCGGAGAAATTTTTTTTTTTTTTTTTATCCGAGAATTCTCGTTTTGTGGAAAACTGGAATCGGAGAAATTTTTTTTTCTTTTTTTATCCGAGAATTCTCGTTTTGTGGAAAACGAGAATCGGAGAAATTTTTTTTTTCTTTTATCCGAGAATTCTCGTTTTGTGGAAAACCAGAATCGGAGAAAATTTTTTTTTTTTTTTTATCCGAGAATTCTCGTATTGTGGAAAACGAGAATCGGAGAAAAATTTTTTTTTTTTTATCGGAGAATTCTTGTTTTGTGGAAAACCAGAATCGGAGAAAAAAAAAATTTTTTTTTGTTATCCGAGAATTCTCGTTGTGTGGAAAACCAGAATCGGAGAAATTTTTTTTTTTTTTTTATCCGAAAATCTCGTTTTGTGGAAAACCAGAATCGGAGAAATTTTTTTTTTTTTTTTTTTTATCCGAGAATTCTCGTTTTGTGGAAAACTGGAATTGGAGAAATTTTTTTTTTTTTTTATCCGAGAATTCTCGTTTTGTGGAAAACGAGAATCGGGGAAATTTTTTTTTTTTTTTTTTTTTATCCGAGAATTCTCGTTTTGTGGAAAACCAGAATCGGAGAAATTTTTTTTTTTTTTTTTATCCGAGAATTCTCGTTTTGTGGAAAACGAGAATCGGATAAATTGTTTTTTTTTTTTTATCCGAAAATCTCGTTTTGTGGAAAACCAGAATCGGAGAAATTTTTTTTTTTTTTTTTATCCGAGAATTCTCGTTTTGTGGAAAACTGGAATCGGAGAAATTTTTTTTTTTTTTTATCCGAGAATTCTCGTTTTGTGGAAAACGAGAATCGGGGAAATTTTTTTTTTTTTTTTTTATCCGAGAATTCTCGTTTTGTGGAAAACCAGAATCGGAGAAATTTTTTTTTTTTTTTTTATCCGAGAATTCTCGTTTTGTGGAAAACCAGAATCGGAGAAATTTTTTTTTTTTTTTTTTATCCGAGAATTCTCGTTCCGTGGAAAACCAGAATCGGAGAGATTTTTTTTTTTTTTTTTTCATCTGAGAATTCTCAGGTTTGTGGAAAACCAGAATCGGAGAAATTTTTTTTTTTTTTATCCGAGAATTCTCGTGTTATGGAAAACCAGAATCGGAGAAAAAAAAATTTTTTTTTCTTATCCGAGAATTCTCGTTGTGTGGAAAACCAGAATCGGAGAAATTTTTTTTTTTTTTTTATCCGAGAATTCTCGTTTTGTGGAAAACTGGAATCGGAGAAATTTTTTTTTTTTTATCCGAGGATTCTCGTTTTGTGGAAAACGAGAATCGGAGAAATTTTTTTTTTTTTTTTTATCCGAGAATTCTCGTTTTCCGGAAAACCAGAATCGGAGAAATTTTTTTTTTTTTTTTTTATCCGAGAATTCTCGTTTTGTGGAAAACGAGAATCGGAGAAATTTTTTTTTTTTTTTTTTCCGAGAATTCTCGTTTTGTGGAAAACGAGAATCGGAGAAATTTTTTTTTTTTTTTTTTTATCCGAGAATTCTCGTTGTGTGGAAAACCAGAATCGGAGAGATTTTTTTTTTTTTTTTTATCCGAGAATTCTCAGGTTTGTGGAAAACCAGAATCGGAGAAATTTTTTTTTTTTTTTTTTATCCGAGAATTCTCGTGTTATGGAAAACCAGAATCGGAGAAATTTTTTTTTTTTTTTTTTATCCGAGAATTCTCGTTTTGTGGAAGACGAGAATCGGAGAAAAAAATTTTTTTTTAACTTTTTATCGGAGAATTCTCGTTTTGTGGAAAACCAGAATCGGAGAAATTTTTTTTTTTTTTTTTATCCGAGAATTTTCGATGTCCGGGAAACCAGAATCGGAGAAAGTTTTTTTTTTTTTTTTTTTATTCCGATAATTCTCGTTTTGTGGAAAACGAGAATCGGAGAATTTTTTTTCTTTTTTTTTTTTTTTATCTGAGAATTCTCGTTTTGTGGAAAAAGAGAATCGGAGAAATTTTTTTTTTTTTTTTTTATCCGAGAATTCTCGTTTTCCGGAAAACCAGAATCGGGGAAATTTTTTTTTTTTTTTTATCCGAGAATTCTCGTTTTGTGCAAAACGAGAATTGGAGAAATTTTTTTTTTTTTTTTATCCGAAAATCTCGTTTTGTGGAAAACCAGAATCGGAGAAAATCTTTTTTTTTTTTTTATCCGAGAATTCTCGTTTTGTGGAAAACTGGAATCGGAGAAATTTATTTTTTTTTATCCGAGAATTCTCGTTTTGTGGAAAACGAGAATCGGAGAAATTTTTTTTTTTTTTTTATCCGAGAATTCTCGTTTTGTGGAAAACCAGAATCGGAGAAATTTTTTTTTTTTTTTTTTTTATCCGAGAATTCTCGTTTTGTGGAAAACGAGAATCGGAGAAATTTTTTTTTTTTTTTTATCCGAGAATTCTCGTTTTGTGGAAAACGAGAATCGGAGAAATTTTTTTTTTTTTTTATCCGAGAATTCTCGTTTTGTGGAAAACGAGAAACGGAGAAATTTTTTTTTGTTTTTTTTTTGTTTATCCGAGAATTCTCGTTGTGTGGAAAACCAGAATCGGAGAGATTTTTTTTTTTTTTTATCCGAGAATTCTCAGGTTTGTGGAAAACCAGAATCGGAGAAATTTTTTTTTTTTTTTTTTTATCCGAGAATTCCCGTGTTATGGAAAACCACAATCGGAGAAATTTTTTTTTTTTTTTTATCCGAGAATTCTCGTTTTGTGGAAAACGAGAATCGGAGAAAAAAAAATTTTTTTAACTTTTTATCGGAGAATTCTCGTTTTGTGGAAAACCAGAATCGGAGAAATTTTTTTTTTTTTTTTATCCGAGAATTTTCGATGTCCGGGAAACCAGAATCGGAGAAATTTTTTTTTTTTTTTTCTAATCCGATAATTCTCGTTTTGTGGAAAACGAGAATCGGAGATTTTTTTTCTTTTTTTTTTTTTTTATCCGAGAATTCTCGTTTTGTGGAAAACGAGAATCGGAGAAATTTTTTTTTTTTTTTTATCCGAGAATTCTCGTTTTGTGGAAAACCAGAATCGGGGAAATTTTTTTTTTTTTTTTTATCCGAGAATTCTCGTTTTGTGCAAAACGAGAATCGGAAAAAAAATTTTTTTTTTTTTTAACCGAGAATTCTCGTTTTGTGGAAAACGAGTCTCAGAGAAAAAAAATTTTTTTTTTATCGGAGAATTCTCGTTTTGTGGAAAACCAGAATTGGAGAAAAATATTTTTTTTTTTTTTTTATCCGAGAATTCTCGTTGTGTGGAAAACCAGAATCGGAGAAATTTTTTCTTTTTTTTTTTTTTTATCCGAGAATTCTCGTTTTGTGGAAAACCAGAATCGGAGAAATTTTTTTTTTTTTTTTTCTATCCGAGAACCCTCGTTTTGTGGAAAACCAGAATCGGAGAAATTTTTTTTTTTTTTTATCCGAGAATTCTCGTTTTGTGCAAAACGAGAATCGGAGAAATTTTTTTTTTTTTTTTATCCGAGAATTCTCGTTTTATGGAAAACCAGAATCGGAGAAATTTTTTTTTTTTTTTTATCCGAGAATTTTCGATGTCCGGGAAACCATAATCGGAGAAATTTTTTTTTTTTTTTTTTTTATTCCGATAATTCTCGTTTTGTGGAAAACGAGAATCGGAGAATTTTTTTTCTTTTTTTTTTTTTTATCCGAGAATTCTCGTTTTGTGGAAAACGAGAATCGGAGAAATTTTTTTTTTTTTTTTTATCCGAGAATTCTTGTTTTGTGGAAAACCAGAATCGGGGAAATTTTTTTTTTTTTTTTTATCCGAGAATTCTCGTTTTGTGCAAAACGAGAATCGGAAAAAAATTTTTTTTTTTTTTTAACCGAGAATTCTCGTTTTGTGGAAAACGAGCATCGGAGAAAATTTTTTTTTTTTTTTTATCGGAGAATTCTCGTTTTGTGGAAAACCAGAATCGGAGAAAAATATATATATTTTTTTTTTATCCGAGAATTCTCGTTGTGTGGAAAACCAGAATCGGAGAAATTTTTTTTTTTTTTTTTTTTTTTATCCGAGAATTCTCGTTTTGTGGAAAACCAGAATCGGAGAAATTTTTTTTTTTTTTTTTTATCCGAGAATTTTCGTTTTGTGGAAAACCAGAATCGGAGAAATTTTTTTCTTTTTTTTTTTATCCGAGAATTCTCGTTTTGTGCAAAACGAGAATCGGAGAAAATTTCTTTTTCTTTTTTATCCGAGAATTCTCGTTTTATGGAAAACCAGAATCGGAGAAATTTTTTTTTTTTTTTTTTTTTATCCGAGAATTTTCGATGTCCGGGAAACCAGAATCGGAGAAATTTTTTTTTTTTTTTTTTTTATTCCGATAATTCTCGTTTTGTGGAAAACGAGAATCGGAGAATTTTTTTCTTTTTTTTTTTTTTTTATCCGAGAATTCTCGTTTTGTGGAAAACGAGAATCGGAGAAATTTTTTTTTTTTTTTTTATCCGAGAATTCCCGTTTTGTGGAAAACCAGAATCGGGGAAATTTTTTTTTTTTTTTTTATCCGAGAATTCTCGTTTTGTGCAAAACGAGAATCGGAAAATTTTTTTTTTTTTTTTAACCGAGAATTCTCGTTTTGTGGAAAACGAGCATCGGAGAAAATTTTTTTTCTTTTTTTATCGGAGAATTCTCGTTTTGTGGAAAACCAGAATCGGGGAAATTTTTTTTTTTTTTTTTTTATCCGAGAATTCTCGTTTTGTGGAAAACCAGAATCGGAGAAATTTTTTTTTTTTTTTTTTATCCGAGAATTCTCGTTTTGTGCAAAACGAGAATCGGAGAAATTTTTTTTTTTTTTTTTTTTTATCCGAGAATTCTCGTTTTATGGAAAACGAGAATCGGAGAAATTTTTTTTTTTTTTTTTATCCGAGAATTCTCGTTTTATGGAAAACGAGAATCGGATAAATTTTTTTTTTTTTTTTTTATCCGAAAATCTCGTTTTGTGGAAAACCAGAATCGGAGAAATTTTTTTTTTTTTTTTATCCGAGAATTCTCGTTTTGTGGAAAACTGGAATCGGAGAAATTTTTTGTTTTTTTTTTATCCGAGAATTCTCGTTTTGTGGAAAACGAGAATCGGAGAAATTTTTTTTTTTTTTTTTATCCGAGAATTCTCGTTTTGTGGAAAACCAGAATCGGAGGAATTTTTTTTTTTTTTTTTTTATTCGAGAATTCTCGATGTCCGGGAAACCAGAATCGGAGAAATTTTTTTTTTTTTTTTTTTTTATCCGAGAATTCTCAGGTTTGTGGAAAACGAGAATCGGAGAAATTTTTTTTTTTTTTTTTATCCGAGAAGTCTCGTTTTGTGGAAAACGAGAATCGGAGAAATTTTTTTTTTTTTTTTTTATCCGAGAATTCTCGTTTTGTGGAAAACGAGAATCGGAGAAATTTTTTTTTTTTTTTTTTTTTGTCCGAGAATTCTCGTTTTGTGGAAAACCAGAATCGGGGAAATATTTTTTTTTTTTTTTTTTTTTTTACTCCGAGAATTCTCGTTTTGTGGAAAACGAGAATCGGAGAATTTTTTTTTTTTTTTTTTTATCCGAGAATTCTCGTTTTGTGGAAAACGAGAACCGGAGAAAAATTTTTTTTTTTTTTTATCAGAGAATTCTCGTTTTGTGGAAAACCAGAATCGGAGAAAAAAAATTTTTTTTTTTTTTATCCGAGAATTCTCGTTGTGTGGAAAACCAGAATCGGAGAAATTTTTTTTTTTTTTTTTTTCATCCGAGAATTCTCGTTTTGTGGAAAACGGGAATCGGAGAAACTTTTTTTTTTTTTTTTTCATCCGAGAATTCTCGTTTTGTGGAAAACGAGAATCGGGGAAATTTTTTTTTTTTTTTTTATCCGAGAATTCTCGTTTTGTGGAAAACAAAAATTCGAGAAATTTTTTTTTATTTTTTTTTTTATCCGAGAATTCTCGTTTTGTGGAAAACCAGAGTCGGAGAACTTTTTCTTTTTTTTTTATTTTATTGTCGGAGAATTCTCGTTTTGTGGAAAACGAGAATCGGAGAAATTTTTTTTTTTTTTTCTTATCCGAGAAATCTCGTTTAATGCAAAACGAGAATCGGAGAAATTTTTTTTTTTTTTTTTTATCCGAGAATTCTCGTTTTGTGGAAAACGAGAATCGGAGAAATTTTTTTTTTTTTTTTATCCGAGAATTCTCGTTTTGTGGAAAACGAGAATCGGAGAAATTTTTTTTTTTTTTTTTATCCGAGAATTTTCGTTTTGTGGAAAACCAGAATCGGAGAAATTTTTTTCTTTTTTTTTTTATCCGAGAATTCTCGTTTTGTGCAAAACGAGAATCGGAGAAAATTTCTTTTTCTTTTTTATCCGAGAATTCTCGTTTTATGGAAAACCAGAATCGGAGAAATTTTTTTTTTTTTTTTTTTTTATCCGAGAATTTTCGATGTCCGGGAAACCAGAATCGGAGAAATTTTTTTTTTTTTTTTTTTTATTCCGATAATTCTCGTTTTGTGGAAAACGAGAATCGGAGAATTTTTTTCTTTTTTTTTTTTTTTTATCCGAGAATTCTCGTTTTGTGGAAAACGAGAATCGGAGAAATTTTTTTTTTTTTTTTTATCCGAGAATTCCCGTTTTGTGGAAAACCAGAATCGGGGAAATTTTTTTTTTTTTTTTATCCGAGAATTCTCGTTTTGTGCAAAACGAGAATCGGAAAATTTTTTTTTTTTTTTTAACCGAGAATTCTCGTTTTGTGGAAAACGAGCATCGGAGAAAATTTTTTTTCTTTTTTTATCGGAGAATTCTCGTTTTGTGGAAAACCAGAATCGGGGAAATTTTTTTTTTTTTTTTTTATCCGAGAATTCTCGTTTTGTGGAAAACCAGAATCGGAGAAATTTTTTTTTTTTTTTTTTATCCGAGAATTCTCGTTTTGTGCAAAACGAGAATCGGAGAAATTTTTTTTTTTTTTTTTTTTTATCCGAGAATTCTCGTTTTATGGAAAACGAGAATCGGAGAAATTTTTTTTTTTTTTTTTATCCGAGAATTCTCGTTTTATGGAAAACGAGAATCGGATAAATTTTTTTTTTTTTTTTTTATCCGAAAATCTCGTTTTGTGGAAAACCAGAATCGGAGAAATTTTTTTTTTTTTTTTATCCGAGAATTCTCGTTTTGTGGAAAACTGGAATCGGAGAAATTTTTTGTTTTTTTTTTATCCGAGAATTCTCGTTTTGTGGAAAACGAGAATCGGAGAAATTTTTTTTTTTTTTTTTATCCGAGAATTCTCGTTTTGTGGAAAACCAGAATCGGAGGAATTTTTTTTTTTTTTTTTTTTATTCGAGAATTCTCGATGTCCGGGAAACCAGAATCGGAGAAATTTTTTTTTTTTTTTTTTTTTATCCGAGAATTCTCAGGTTTGTGGAAAACGAGAATCGGAGAAATTTTTTTTTTTTTTTTATCCGAGAAGTCTCGTTTTGTGGAAAACGAGAATCGGAGAAATTTTTTTTTTTTTTTTTTATCCGAGAATTCTCGTTTTGTGGAAAACGAGAATCGGAGAAATTTTTTTTTTTTTTTTTTTTGTCCGAGAATTCTCGTTTTGTGGAAAACCAGAATCGGGGAAATATTTTTTTTTTTTTTTTTTTTTTTACTCCGAGAATTCTCGTTTTGTGGAAAACGAGAATCGGAGAATTTTTTTTTTTTTTTTTTTATCCGAGAATTCTCGTTTTGTGGAAAACGAGAACCGGAGAAAAATTTTTTTTTTTTTTTATCAGAGAATTCTCGTTTTGTGGAAAACCAGAATCGGAGAAAAAAAATTTTTTTTTTTTTTATCCGAGAATTCTCGTTGTGTGGAAAACCAGAATCGGAGAAATTTTTTTTTTTTTTTTTTTCATCCGAGAATTCTCGTTTTGTGGAAAACGGGAATCGGAGAAATTTTTTTTTTTTTTTTTTCATCCGAGAATTCTCGTTTTGTGGAAAACGAGAATCGGGGAAATTTTTTTTTTTTTTTTTATCCGAGAATTCTCGTTTTGTGGAAAACAAAAATTCGAGAAATTTTTTTTTATTTTTTTTTTTATCCGAGAATTCTCGTTTTGTGGAAAACCAGAGTCGGAGAACTTTTTCTTTTTTTTTTATTTTATTGTCGGAGAATTCTCGTTTTGTGGAAAACGAGAATCGGAGAAATTTTTTTTTTTTTTTCTTATCCGAGAAATCTCGTTTAATGCAAAACGAGAATCGGAGAAATTTTTTTTTTTTTTTTTTATCCGAGAATTCTCGTTTTGTGGAAAACGAGAATCGGAGAAATTTTTTTTTTTTTTTTATCCGAGAATTCTCGTTTTGTGGAAAACGAGAATCGGAGAATTTTTTTTTTTTTTTTTATCCGAAAATCTCGTTTTGTGGAAAACCAGAATCGGAGAAAATTTTTTTTTTTTTTTTATCCGAGAATTCTCGTTTTGTGAAAAACTGGAATCGGAGAAATTTTTTTTTTTTTTTATCCGAGAATTCTGGTTTTGTGGAAAACGAGAATCGGAGAAATTTTTTGTTTTTTTTTTTTTATCCGAGAATTCTCGTTTTGTGGAAAACGAGAATCGGATAAAAAAAAATTTTTTTTTTTTATCCGAAAATCGCGTTTTGTGGAAAACCAGAATCGGAGAAATTTTTTTTTTTTTTTATCCGAGAATTCTCGTTTTGTGGAAAACTGGAATCGGAGAAATTTTTTTTTTTTTTATCCGAGAATTCTCGTTTTGTGGAAAAGGAGAATCGGAGAAATTTTTTTTTTTTTTTTTATCCGAGAATTCTCGTTTTGTGGAAAACCAGAATCGGGGAAAAAATTTTTTTTTTTTTTTATCCGAGAATTCTCGTTTTGTGGAAAACGAGAATCGGAGAAAAAAAAAATTTTTTTTTTATCGGAGAATTCTCGTTTTGTGGAAAAGCAGAATCGGAGAAAAAAAAATTTTTTTTTTTTATCCGAGAATTCTCGTTGTGTGGAAAACCAGAATCGGAGAAATTTTTTTTTTTTTTTTTATCCGAGAATTCTCGTTTTGTGGAAAACCAGAATCCGAGAAATTTTTTTTTTTTTTTTATCCGAGAATTCTCGTTTTGTGGAAAACGAGAATCGGATAAATTTTTTTTTTTTTTTTATCCGAAAATCTCGTTTTGTGGAAAACCAGAATCGGAGAAATTTTTTTTTTTTTTTTTTATCGGAGAATTCTCGTTTTGTGGAAAACTGGAATCGGAGAAATTTTTTTTTTTTTTTACCCGAGAATTCTCGTTTTGTGGAAAACGAGAATCGGAGAAATTTTTTTTTTTTTTTTTTTATCCGAGAATTCTCGTTTTGTGGAAAACCAGAATCGGAGAAATTTTTTTTTTTTTTTTTATCCGAGAATTCTCGTTTTGTGGAAAACCAGAATCGGAGAAATTTTTTTTTTTTTTTTATCCGAGAATTCTCGTGTTATGGAAAACCAGAATCGGAGAAAAAAAATTTTTTTTTTTTATCCGAGAATTCTCGTTGTGTGGAAAACCAGAATCGGAGAAATTTTTTTTTTTTTTTTTTATCCGAGAATTCTCGTTTTGTGGAAAACCAGAATCTGAGAAATTTTTTTTTTTTTTTTTTTTTATCCGAGAATTCTCGTTTTATGGAAAACGAGAATCGGATAAATTTTTTTTTTTTTATCCGAAAATCTTGTTTTGTGGAAAACCAGAATCGGAGAAATTTTTTTTTTTTTTATCCGAGAATTCTCGTTTTGTGGAAAACTGGAATCGGAGAAATTTTTTTTTTTTTTTATCCGAGGTTTCTCGTTTTGTGGAAAACGAGAATCGGAGAAATTTTTTTTTTTTTTTTATCCGAGAATTCTCGTTTTGTGGAAAACCAGAATCGGAGAAATTTTTTTTTTTTTTTTTTTATCCGAGAATTCTCGTTTTGTGGAAAACGAGAATCGGAGAAATTTTTTTTTGTTTTTTTTTTTTTATCCGAGAATTCTCGTTGTGTGGAGAACCAGAATCGGAGAGATTTTTTTTTTTTTTTTTTATCCGAGAATTCTGAGGTTTGTGGAAAACCAGAATCGGAGAAATTTTTTTTTTTTTTTTTTTTATCCGAGAATTCTCGTTGTGTTGAGAACCAGAATCGGAGATATTTTTTTTTTTTTTTATCCGAGAATTCTGAGGTTTGTGGAAAACCAGAATCGGAGAAATTTATTTTTTTTTTTTATCCGAGAATTCTCGTTTTGTGGAAAACGAGAATCGGAGAAAAAAATTTTTTTTTAACTTTTTATCGGAGAATTCTCGTTTTGTGGAAAACCAGAATCGGAGAAATTTTTTTTTTTTTTTATCCGAGAATTTTCGATGTCCGGGAAACCAGAATCGGAGAAATTTATTATTTTTTTTTTTTTTTATCCGAGAATTCTCGTTTTGTGGAAAACGAGAATCGGAGAAATTTTTTTTTTTTTTTTTATCCGAGAATTCTCGTTTTGTGGAAAACTGGAATCGGAGAAATTTTTTTTTTTTTTATCCGAGAATTCTCGTTTTGTGGAAAACGAGAATCGGAGAAATTTTTTTTTTTTTTTTATCCGAGGTTTCTCGTTTTGTGGAAAACCAGAATCGGAGAAATTTTTTTTTTTTTTTTTTTATCCGAGAATTCTCGTTTTGTGGAAAACGAGAATCGGAGATATTTTTTTTTTTTTTTTTTATCCGAGAATTCTCGTTTTGTGGAAAACGAGAAACGGAGAAATTTTTTTTTGTTTTTTTTTTTATCCGAGAATTCTCGTTGTGTGGAGAACCAGAATCGGAGAGATTTTTTTTTTTTTTTATCCGAGAATTCTGAGGTTTGTGGAAAACCCGAATCGGAGAAATTTTTTTTTTTTTTATCCGAGAATTCTCGTTTTGTGGAAAACGAGAATCGGAGAAAAAAAATTTTTTTTAACTTTTTATCGGAGAATTCTCGTTTTGTGGAAAACCAGAATCGGAGAAATTTTCTTTTTTTTTTTATCCGAGAATTTTCGATGTCCGGGAAACCAGAATCGGAGAAATTTTTTTTTTTTTTTTTTTATCCGAGAATTCTCGACCTGTGGAAAACGAGAATCGGAGAAATTTTTTTTTTTTTTTTTTTATCCGAGAATTCTCGTTTTGTGAAAAACCAGAATCGGGGAAATTTTTTTTTTTTTTTTTATCCGAGAATTCTCATTTTGTGCAAAACGAGAATCGGAGAATTTTTTTTTTTTTTTTTTATCCGAGAATTCTCGTTTTGTGGAAAACGAGCATCGGAGAAAAAAAATTTTTTTTTTTTATCGGAGAATTCTCGTTTTGTGGAAAACCAGAATCGGAGAAAAAAAAATTTTTTTTTTTTTATCCGAGAATTCTCGTTGTGTGGAAAACCAGAATCGGAGAAATTTTTTTTTTTTTTTTTTTTTTATCCGAGAATTCTCGTTTTGTGGAAAACCAGAATCGGAGAAATTTTTTTTTTTTTTTTATCCGAGAATTCTCGTTTTGTGCAAAACGAGAATCGGAGAAATTTTTTTTTTTTTTTTTTTTTTTATCCGAGAATTCTCGTCTTATGGAAAACGAGAATCGGAGAAATTTTTTTTTTTTTTTTATCCGAGAATTCTCCTTTTATGGAAAACGAGAATCGGATAAATTTTTTTTTTTTTTTTTTTTTATTCGAGAATTCTCGATGTCCGGGAAACCAGAATCGGAGAAATTTTTTTTTTTTTTTTTATCCGAGAATTCTCAGGTTTGTGGAAAACGAGAATCGGAGAAATTTTTTTTTTTTTTTTTATCCGAGAAGTCTCGTTTTGTGGAAAACGAGAATCAGAGAAATTTTTTTTTTTTTTTTTATCCGAGAATTCTCGTTTTGTGGAAAACGAGAATCGGAGAAATTTTTTTTTTTTTTTTTTTTATCCGAGAATTCTCGTTTTGTGGAAAACCAGAATCGGGGAAATATTTTTTTTTTTTTTATTCCGAGAATTCTCGTTTTGTGGAAAACGAGAATCGGAGAAATTTTTTTTTTTTTTTTATCCGAGAATTCTCGTTTTGTGGAAAACGAGAATCGTAGAAATTTTTTTTTTTTTTATCCGAAAATCTCGTTTTGTGGAAAACCAGAATCGGAGAAATTTTTTTTTTTTTTTAATCCGAGAATTCTCGTTTTGTCGAAAACTGGAATCGGAGAAATTTTTTTTTTTTTTATCCGAGAATTCTCGTTTTGTGGAAAACCAGAATCGGAGAAATTTTTTTTTTTTTTTTTTTTATCCGAGAATTCTCGTTTTGTGGAAAACCAGAATAGGAGAAATTTTTTTTTTTTTTTTCATCCGAGAATTCTCGTTGTGTGGAAAACGAGAATCGGATAAATTTTTTTTTTTTTTTTATCCGAAAATCTCGTTTTGTGGAAAACCAGAATCGGAGAAATTTTTTTTTTTTTTTAATCCGAGAATTCTCGTTTTGTCGAAAACTGGAATCGGAGAAATTTTTTTTTTTTTTATCCGAGAATTCTCGTTTTGTGGAAAACGAGAATCGGAGAAATTTTTTTTTTTTTTTTTTATCCGAGAATTCTCGTTTTGTGGAAAACCAGAATCGGAGAAATTTTTTTTTTTTTCCTTTTTTTATCCGAGAATTCTCGTTTTGTGGAAAACGAGAATCGGAGAAATTTTTTTTTTTTTTTTTTATCCGAGAATTCTCGTTTTGTGGAAAACGAGAATCGGAGAAAAAAAATTTTTTTTTTATCGAGAATTCTCGTTTTGTGGAAAACCAGAATCGGAGAAAAAAAAATTTTTTTTTTTATCCGAGAATTCTCGTTGTGTGGAAAACCAGAATCGGAGAAATTTTTTTTTTTTTTTTTTTATCCGAGAATTCTCGTTTTGTGGAAAACCAGAATCGGAGAAATTTTTTTTTTTTTTTCATCCGAGAATTCTCGTTTTGTGGAAAACGAGAATCGGATAAATTTTTTTTTTTTTTTATCCGAAAATCTCGTTTTGTGGAAAACCAGAATCGGAGAAATTTTTTTTTTTTTTTTTATCCGAGAGTTCTCGTTTTATGGAAAACGAGAATCGGAGAAATTTTTTTTTTTTTTTTTTATCCGAGAATTCTCGTTTTGTGGAAAACGAGAATCGGAGAAATTTTTTTTTTTTTTTTTTATCCGAGAATTCTCGTTTTGTGGAAAACGAGAAACGGAGAAATTTTTTTTTGTTTTTTTTTTTTTTATCCGAGAATTCTCGTTTTGTGGAAAACCAGAATCGGAGAAATTTTTTTGTTTTTTTTTTTATCCGAGAATTCTCGTTGTGTGGAAAACCAGAATCGGAGAGATTTTTTTTTTTTTTTTTTCTATCCGAGAATTTTCAGGTTTGTGGAAAACCTGAATCGGGGAAATTTTTTTTTTTTTTTTTTTATCCGAGAATTCTTGTGTTATGGAAAACCAGAATCGGAGAGATTTTTTTTTTTTTTTTTTTTATCCGAGAATTCTCGTTTTGTGGAAAACGAGAATCGGATAAAAAAAAATTTTTTTTTTTATCCGAAAATCGCGTTTTGTGGAAAACCAGAATCGGAGAAATTTTTTTTTTTATTTTTTTTTATCCGAGAATTCTCGTTTTGTGGAAAACTGGAATCGGAGAAATTTTTTTTTTTTTATCCGAGAATTCTCGTTTTGTGGAAAACGAGAATCGGAGAAATTTTTTTTTTTTTTTTTTTTTATCCGAGAATTCTCGTTTTGTGGAAAACCAGAATCGGAGAAAATTTTTTTTTTTTTTTTATCCGAGAATTCTCGTTTTGTGGAAAACGAGAATCGGAGAAAAAAAATTTTTTTTTATCCGAGACTTCTCGTTGTGTGGAAAACCAGAATCGGGGAAATTTTTTTTTTTTTTTTTTTATCCGAGAATTCTCGTTTTGTGGAAAACCAGAATCGGAGAAAAAAATTTTTTTTTTTTTATCGGAGAATTCTCGTGTTGTGGAAAACCAGAATCGGAGAAAAAAAATTTTTTTTTTTTATCCGAGAATTCTCGTTGTGTGGAAAACCAGAATCGGAGAAATTTTTTTTTTTTTTTTATCCGAAAATCTCGTTTCTGTGGAAAACCAGAATCGGAGAAATTCTTTTTTTTTTTTTTATCCGAGAATTCTCGTTTTGTGGAAAACTGGAATCGGTGAAATTTTTTTTTTTTATCCGAGAATTCTCGTTTTGTGGAAAACCAGAATCGGAGAAATTTTTTTTTTTTTTTTTTTATCCGAGAATTCTCGTTTTGTCGAAAACGAGAATCGGAGAAATTTTTTTTTTTTTTTTTTATCCGAGAATTCTCGTTTTGTCGAAAACGAGAAACGGAGAAATTTTTTTTTGTCTTTTTTTTTTTATCCGAGAATTCTCGTTTTGTGGAAAACCAGAATCGGAGAATTTTTTTTGTTTTTCTTTTTTTATCCGAGAATTCTCGTTGTGTGGAAAACCAGAATCGGAGAGATTTTTTTTTTTTTTCCTATCCGAGAATTCTCGTGTTATGGAAAACCAGAATCGGGGAAAAAAAAAATTTTTTTTTTTATCCGAGAATTCTCGTTGTGTGGAAAACCAGAATCGGAGAAATTTTTTTTTTTTTTTTTTTATCCGAGAATTCTCGTTTTGTGGAAAACCGGAATCGGAGAAATTTTTTTTTTTTTTTTTTTTATCCGAGAATTCTCGTTTTGTGGAAAACCAGAATCGGATAAAAAAAATTTTTTTTTTTTTATCCGAAAATCGCGTTTTGTGGAAAACCAGAATCGGAAAAAAATTTTTTTTTATTTTATCCGAGAATTCTCGTTTTGTGGAAAACTGGAATCGGAGAAATTTTTTTTTTTTTTTTATCCGAGAATTCTCGTTTTGTGGAAAACGAGAATCGGAGAAATTTTTTTTTTTTTTTTTTTTATCCGAGAATTCTCGTTTTGTGGAAAACCAGAATCGGAGAAATTTTTTTTTTTTTTTTATCCGAGAATTCTCGTTTTGTGGAAAACAAGAATCGGATAAAAAAAATTTTTTTTTTTTTATCCGAAAATCTCGTTTCTGTGGAAAACCAGAATCGGAGAAATTCTTTTTTTTTTTTTTATCCGAGAATTCTCGTTTTGTGGAAAACTGGAATCGGTGAAATTTTTTTTTTTTATCCGAGAATTCTCGTTTTGTGGAAAACCAGAATCGGAGAAATTTTTTTTTTTTTTTTTTTATCCGAGAATTCTCGTTTTGTCGAAAACGAGAATCGGAGAAATTTTTTTTTTTTTTTTTTATCCGAGAATTCTCGTTTTGTCGAAAACGAGAAACGGAGAAATTTTTTTTTGTCTTTTTTTTTTTATCCGAGAATTCTCGTTTTGTGGAAAACCAGAATCGGAGAATTTTTTTTGTTTTTCTTTTTTTATCCGAGAATTCTCGTTGTGTGGAAAACCAGAATCGGAGAGATTTTTTTTTTTTTTCCTATCCGAGAATTCTCGTGTTATGGAAAACCAGAATCGGGGAAAAAAAAAATTTTTTTTTTTATCCGAGAATTCTCGTTGTGTGGAAAACCAGAATCGGAGAAATTTTTTTTTTTTTTTTTTTATCCGAGAATTCTCGTTTTGTGGAAAACCGGAATCGGAGAAATTTTTTTTTTTTTTTTTTTTATCCGAGAATTCTCGTTTTGTGGAAAACCAGAATCGGATAAAAAAAATTTTTTTTTTTTTATCCGAAAATCGCGTTTTGTGGAAAACCAGAATCGGAAAAAAATTTTTTTTTATTTTATCCGAGAATTCTCGTTTTGTGGAAAACTGGAATCGGAGAAATTTTTTTTTTTTTTTTATCCGAGAATTCTCGTTTTGTGGAAAACGAGAATCGGAGAAATTTTTTTTTTTTTTTTTTTTATCCGAGAATTCTCGTTTTGTGGAAAACCAGAATCGGAGAAATTTTTTTTTTTTTTTTATCCGAGAATTCTCGTTTTGTGGAAAACAAGAATCGGATAAAAAAAATTTTTTTTTTTTTATCCGAAAATCTCGTTTTGTGGAAAACCAGAATCCGAGAAGTTTTTTTTTTTTTTATCCGAGAATTCTCGTTTTGTGGAAAACTGGAATCGGAGAAATTTTTTTTTTTTTTATCCGAGAATTCTCGTTTTGTGGAAAACGAGAATCGGAGAAATTTTTTTTTTTTTTTTTATCCGAGAATTCTCGTTTTGTGGAAAACCAGAATCGGAGAAATTTTTTTTTTTTTTTTTATCCGAGAATTCTCGTTTTTCGGAAAACGAGAATCGGAGAAATTTTTTTTTTTTTTTTTATCCGAGAATTCTCGTTTTGTGGAAAACCAGAATCGGAGAAAACTTTTTTTTTTTTTTTTTTATCCGAGAATTCTCGTTTTGTGGAAAACCAGAATCGGGGAAATTTTTTTTTTTTTTTATCCGAGAATTCTCGTTTTGTGGAAAACGAGAATCGGAGAAATTTTTTTTTTGTTTTTTTTTTTATCCGAGAATTCTCGTTTTGTGGAAAACGAGAATCGGAGAAATTTTTTTTTTTTTTTTTTTTTTATCGGAGAATTCTCGTTTTTATGGAAAAAGAGAATCGGAGAAAATTTTTTTTTTTTATCCGAGAATTCTCGTTTTGTGGAAAAGGAGAATCGGAGAAATTTTTTTTTTTTTTTTTTTTATCCGAGGATTCTCGTTTTGTGGAAAACGAGAATCGGAGAAATTTTTTTTTTTTTTTTTTTTATCCGAGAATTCTCTTTTTGTGGAAAACCAGAATCGGGGAAATTTTTTTTTTTTTTTATCCGAGAATTCTCGTTTTGTGGAAAACAAGAATCGGAGAAATTTTTTTTTTTTTTTTTTTATCCGAGGATTCTCGTTTTGTGGAAAACGAGAATCGGAGAAATTTTTTTTTTTTTTTTTTATCGGGGAATTCTCGTTTTGTGGAAAACGAGAATCGGAGAAATTTTTTTTTTTTTTTTTTTCATCCGAGAATTCTCGTTTTGTGGAAAACGAGAATCGGAGAAATTTTTTTTTTTTTTTTTTTATCCGAGAATTCTCGTGTTGTGGAAAATCAGAATCGGAGAAAAATTTTTTTTTTTTTTTATCCGAGAATTCTCGTTTTGTGGAAAACCAGAATCGGAGAAATCTTTTTTTTTTTTTTTTTTTTTATCCGAGAATTCTCATTTTGTGGAAAACCAGAATCGGGGAAATTTTTTTTTTTTTTTTATCCGAGAATTCTCGTTTTGTGGAAAACGAGAATCGGACAAATTTTTTTTTTTTTTTTTATCCGAGAATTCTCGTTTTGTGGAAAACGAGAATCGGAGAAATTTTTTTTTTTTTTTTTTTATCGGGGAATTCTCGTTTTGTGGAAAACGAGAATCGGCGAAATTTTTTTTTTTTTTTTTTTATCCGAGAATTCTCGTTTTGTGGAAAACGAGAATCGGAGAAAAAAAATTTTTTTTTTTATCGGAGAATTCTCGTCTTGTGGAAAACCAGAATCGGACAAATTTTTTTTTTTTTTTTATCCGAGAATTCTCGTTGTGTGGAAAACCAGAATCGGAGAAATTTTTTTTTTTTTTTATCCGAGAATTCTCGTTTTGTGGAAAACCAGAATCGGAGAAATCCTTTTTTTTTTTTTTTTTATCCGAGAATTCTCGTTTTGTGGAAAACCAGAATCGGGGAAATTTTTTTTTTTTTTTATCCGAGAATTCTCGTTTTGTGGAAAACGAGAATCGGAGAAAATTTTTTTTTGTTTTTTTTTTATCCGAGAATTCTCGTTTTGTGGAAAACGAGAATCGGAGAAATTTTTTTTTTTTTTTTTTATCGGAGAATCCTCTTTTTGTGGAAAAAGAGAATCGGAGAAATTTTTTTTTTTTTTATCCGAGAATTCTCGTTTTGTGGAAAACCAGAATCGGAGAAATCTTTTTTTTTTTTGTTTTTTTTATCCGAGAATTCTCGTTTTGTGGAAAACCAGAATCGGGGAAATTTTTTTTTTTTTTTTTATCCGAGAATTCTCGTTTTGTGGAAAACGAGAATCAGAGAAATTTTTTTTTTTTTTTTTAATCCGAGAATTCTCGTTTTGTGGAAAACCAGAATCGGAGAGATTTCTTTTTTTTTTTTATCCGAGAATTCTCAGGTTTGTGGAAAACGAGAATCGGAGAAAATTTTTTTTTTATTTTTTTTTTTTATCCGAGAATTCTCGTTTTGTGGAAAACCAGAATCGGAGAAATCTTTTTTTTTTTTTTTTATCCGAGAATTCTCGTTTTGTGGAAAACCAGAATCGGGGAAATTTTTTTTTTCTTTTTTATCCGAGAATTCTCGTTTTGTGCAAAACGAGAATCGGAGAAATTTTTTTTTTTTTTTTATCCGAAAATTCTCGTTTTGTGGAAAACGAGCATCGGAGAAAAAAAAATTTTTTTTTTTATCGGAGAATTCTCGTTTTGTGGAAAACCAGAATTGGAGAAAAAAAATTTTTTTTTTATCCGAGAATTCTCGTTGTGTGGAAAACCAGAATCGGAGAAATTTTTTTTTTTTTTTTTTTTATCCGAGAATTCTCGTTTTGTGGAAAACCAGAATCGGAGAAATTTTTTTTTTTTTTTTTTATCCGAGAATTCTCGTTTTGTGGAAAACCAGAATCGGGGAAATTTTTTTTTTTTATCCGAGAATTCTCGTTTTGTGCAAAACGAGAATCGGAGAAATTTTTTTTTTTTTATCCGAGAATTCTCGTTTTGTGGAAAACGAGAATCGGAGAAAAAAATTTTTTTTTTATCCGAGAATTCTCGTTTTGTGGAAAACGAGAATCGGAGAAATTTTTTTTTTTTTTTTTTTATCCGAGAATTCTCGTTTTGTGGAAAACCAGAGTCGGAGAACTTTTTCTTTTTTTTTTTTTTTATTGTCGGAGAATTCTTGTTTTGTGGAAAACGAGAATCGGAGAAATTTTTTTTTTTTTTTTTATCCGAGAAATCTCGTTTAATGCAAAACGAGAATCGGAGAAATTTTTTTGTTTTTTTTTATCCGAGAATTCTCGTTTTGTGGAAAACGAGAATCGGAGAAATTTTTTTTTTTTTTTTTTTTATCCGAGATTTCTCGTTTTGTGGAAAACGAGAATCGGAGAAATTTTTTTTTTTTTCTTTATCCGAAAATCTCGTTTTGTGGAAAACCAGAATCGGAGAAATTTTTTTTTTTTTTTTTTTATCCGAGAATTCTCGTTTTGTGGAAAACTGGAATCGGAGAAATTTTTTTCTTTTTTTTTATCCGAGAATTCTCGTTTTGTGGAAAACGAGAATCGGAGAAAATTTTTTTTTGTTTTTTTTTTTATCCGAGAATTCTCGTTTTGTGGAAAACGAGAATCGGAGAAATTTTTTTTTTTTTTTTTTATCGGAGAATCCTCTTTTTGTGGAAAAAGAGAATCGGAGAAATTTTTTTTTTTATCCGAGAATTCTCGTTTTGTGGAAAACCAGAATCGGAGAAATCTTTTTTTTTTTTTTTTTTATCCGAGAATTCTCGTTTTGTGGAAAACCAGAATAGGGGAAATTTTTTTTTTTTTTTTTATCGGAGAATTCTCGTTTTGTGGAAAACGAGAATCAGAGAAATTTTTTTTTTTTTTTAATCCGAGAATTCTCGTTTTGTGGAAAACCAGAATCGGAGAGATTTCTTTTTTTTTTTTTTTATCCGAGAATTCTCAGGTTTGTGGAAAACGAGAATCGGAGAAAATTTTTTTTTTATTTTTTTTTTTTATCCGAGAATTCTCGTTTTGTGGAAAACCAGAATCGGAGAAATCTTTTTTTTTTTTTTTTTATCCGAGAATTCTCGTTTTGTGGAAAACCAGAATCGGGGAAATTTTTTTTTTCTTTTTTATCCGAGAATTCTCGTTTTGTGCAAAACGAGAATCGGAGAAATTTTTTTTTTTTTTTTTTATCCGAGAATTCTCGTTTTGTGGAAAACGAGCATCGGAGAAAAAAAAAATTTTTTTTTTTATCGGAGAATTCTCGTTTTGTGGAAAACCAGAATCGGAGAAATCTTTTTTTTTTTTGTTTTTTTTATCCGAGAATTCTCGTTTTGTGGAAAACCAGAATCGGGGAAATTTTTTTTTTTTTTTTTATCCGAGAATTCTCGTTTTGTGGAAAACGAGAATCAGAGAAATTTTTTTTTTTTTTTTTTAATCCGAGAATTCTCGTTTTGTGGAAAACCAGAATCGGAGAGATTTCTTTTTTTTTTTTTATCCGAGAATTCTCAGGTTTGTGGAAAACGAGAATCGGAGAAAATTTTTTTTTATTTTTTTTTTTTATCCGAGAATTCTCGTTTTGTGGAAAACCAGAATCGGAGAAATCTTTTTTTTTTTTTTTTATCCGAGAATTCTCGTTTTGTGGAAAACCAGAATCGGGGAAATTTTTTTTTTCTTTTTTATCCGAGAATTCTCGTTTTGTGCAAAACGAGAATCGGAGAAATTTTTTTTTTTTTTTTATCCGAAAATTCTCGTTTTGTGGAAAACGAGCATCGGAGAAAAAAAAATTTTTTTTTTTTATCGGAGAATTCTCGTTTTGTGGAAAACCAGAATTGGAGAAAAAAAATTTTTTTTTTATCCGAGAATTCTCGTTGTGTGGAAAACCAGAATCGGAGAAATTTTTTTTTTTTTTTTTTTTATCCGAGAATTCTCGTTTTTTGGAAAACCAGAATCGGAGAAATTTTTTTTTTTTTTTTATCCGAGAATTCTCGTTTTGTGGAAAACCAGAATCGGGAAAATTTTTTTTTTTTTTATCCGAGAATTCTCGTTTTGTGCAAAACGAGAATCGGAGAAATTTTTTTTTTTTTATCCGAGAATTCTCGTTTTGTGGAAAACGAGAATCGGAGAAAAAAAATTTTTTTTTATCCGAGAATTCTCGTTTTGTGGAAAACGAGAATCGGAGAAATTTTTTTTTTTTTTTTTTATCCGAGAATTCTCGTTTTGTGGAAAACCAGAGTCGGAGAACTTTTTCTTTTTTTTTTTTTTTATTGTCGGAGAATTCTTGTTTTGTGGAAAACGAGAATCGGAGAAATTTTTTTTTTTTTTTTATCCGAGAAATCTCGTTTAATGCAAAACGAGAATCGGAGAAATTTTTTTGTTTTTTTTTATCCGAGAATTCTCGTTTTGTGGAAAACGAGAATCGGAGAAATTTTTTTTTTTTTTTTTTTTATCCGAGATTTCTCGTTTTGTGGAAAACGAGAATCGGAGAAATTTTTTTTTTTTTTTTTATCCGAAAATCTCGTTTTGTGGAAAACCAGAATCGGAGAAAAATTTTTTTTTTTTTTTTTATCCGAGAATTCTCGTTTTGTGGAAAACTGGAATCGGAGAAATTTTTTTCTTTTTTTTTATCCGAGAATTCTCGTTTTGTGGAAAACGAGAATCGGAGAAAATTTTTTTTTGTTTTTTTTTTTATCCGAGAATTCTCGTTTTGTGGAAAACGAGAATCGGAGAAATTTTTTTTTTTATTTTTTTATCGGAGAATCCTCTTTTTGTGGAAAAAGAGAATCGGAGAAATTTTTTTTTTTTATCCGAGAATTCTCGTTTTGTGGAAAACCAGAATCGGAGAAATCTTTTTTTTTTTTTTTTTTTATCCGAGAATTCTCGTTTTGTGGAAAACCAGAATCGGGGAAATTTTTTTTTTTTTTTTTATCCGAGAATTCTCGTTTTGTGGAAAACGAGAATCAGAGAAATTTTTTTTTTTTTTTAATCCGAGAATTCTCGTTTTGTGGAAAACCAGAATCGGAGAGATTTCTTTTTTTTTTTTTTATCCGAGAATTCTCAGGTTTGTGGAAAACGAGAATCGGAGAAAATTTTTTTTTTATTTTTTTTTTTATCCGAGAATTCTCGTTTTGTGGAAAACCAGAATCGGAGAAATCTTTTTTTTTTTTTTTTTTATCCGAGAATTCTCGTTTTGTGGAAAACCAGAATCGGGGAAATTTTTTTTTTCTTTTTTATCCGAGAATTCTCGTTTTGTGCAAAACGAGAATCGGAGAAATTTTTTTTTTTTTTTTTTATCCGAGAATTCTCGTTTTGTGGAAAACGAGCATCGGAGAAAAAAAAATTTTTTTTTTTATCGGAGAATTCTCGTTTTGTGGAAAACCAGAATTGGAGAAAAAAAAAATTTTTTTTTATCCGAGAATTCTCGTTGTGTGGAAAACCAGAATCGGAGAAATTTTTTTTTTTTTTTTTTATCCGAGAATTCTCGTTTTGTGGAAAACCAGAATCGGAGAAATTTTTTTTTTTTTTTTTTATCCGAGAATTCTCGTTTTGTGGAAAACCAGAATCGGGGAAATTTTTTTTTTTTTTATCCGAGAATTCTCGTTTTGCGCAAAACGAGAATCGGAGAAATTTTTTTTTTTTTATCCGAGAATTCTCGTTTTGTGGAAAACGAGAATCGGAGAAAAAAAAATTTTTTTTATCCGAGAATTCTCGTTTTGTGGAAAACGAGAATCGGCGAAATTTTTTTTTATTTTTTTTTTTTATCCGAGAATTCTCGTTTTGTGGAAAACCAGAGTCGGAGAACTTTTTCTTTTTTTTTTTTTTTATTGTCGGAGAATTCTTGTTTTGTGGAAAACGAGAATCGGAGAAATTTTTTTTTTTTTTTTATCCGAGAAATCTCGTTTAATGCAAAACGAGAATCGGAGAAATTTTTTTTTTTTTTTTATCCGAGAATTCTCGTTTTGTGGAAAACGAGAATCGGAGAAATTTTTTTTTTTTTTTTATCCGAGAATTCTCGTTTTGTGGAAAACGAGAATCGGAGAAATTTTTTTTTTTTTTTTTTATCCGAAAATCTCGTTTTGTGGAAAACCAGAATCGGAGAAATTTTTTTTTTTTTTTTTTATCCGAGAATTCTCGTTTTGTTGAAAACTGGAATCGGAGAAATTTTTTTCTTTTTTTTTATCCGAGAATTCTCGTTGTGTGGAAAACCAGAATCGGAGAAATTTTTTTTTTTTTTTTTTTATCCGAGAATTCTCGTTTTGTGGAAAACCAGAATCGGAGAAATTTTTTTTTTTTTTTTTTATCCGAGAATTCTCGTTTTGTGGAAAACGAGAATCGGATAAAAAAAATTTTTTTTTTTTATCCGAAAATCGCGTTTTGTGGAAAACCAGAATCGGAGAAATTTTTTTTTTTTTTTTATCCGAGAATTCTCGTTTTGTGGAAAACTGGAATCGGAGAAATTTTTTTTTTTTTTATCCGAGAATTCTAGTTTTGTGGAAAACGAGATTCGGAGAAATTTTTTTTTTTTTTATCCGAGAATTCTCGTTTTGTGGAAATCCAGAATCGGAGAAATTTTTTTTTTTTTTTTTTATCCGAGAATTCTCGTTTTGTGGAAAACGAGAATCGGAGAAAATTTTTTTTTTTTTATCGGAGAATTCTCGTTTTGTGGAAAACCAGAATCGGAGAAAAAAAAATTTTTTTTTTTTATCCGAGAATTCTCGTTGTGTGGAAAACCAGAATCGGAGAAATTTTTTTTTTTTTTTTTTTTTATCCGAGAATTCTCGTTTTGTGGAAAACCAGAATCGGAGAAATTTTTTTTTTTTTTTATCCGAAAATCTCGTTTTGGGGAAAACCAGAATCTGAGAAATTTTTTTTTTTTTTTTTTTTATCCGAGAATTCTCGTTTTGTGGAAAACTGGAATCGGAGAAATTTTTTTTTTTTTTTATCCGAGAATTCTCGTTTTGTGGAAAACGAGAATCGGAGAAAAATTTTTTTTTTTTTTTTTTATCCGAGAATTCTCGTTTTGTGGAAAACCAGAATCGGAGAAATTTTTTTTTTTTTTTTTTTATCCGAGAATTCTCGTTTTGTGGAAAACCAGAATCGGAGAAATTTTTTTTTTTGTTTTTTTATCCGAGAATTCTCGTTGTGTGGAAAACCAGAATCGGAGAGATTTTTTTTTTTTTTTTTATCCGAGAAATCTCAGGTTTGTGGAAAACCAGAATCGGAGAAATTTTTTTTTTTTTTTTTTTTTTATCCGAAAATTTCCGTGTTATGGAAAACCAGAATCGGAGAAAAAAAAAATTTTTTTTTTTATCCGAGAATTCTCGTTGTGTGGAAAACCAGAATCGGAGAAATTTTTTTTTTTTTTTTTTATCCGAGAATTCTCGTTTTGTGGAAAACCAGAATCGGAGAAATTTTTTTTTTTTTTTTATCCGAGAATTCTCGTTTTGTGGAAAACTGGAATCGGAGAAATTTTTTTTTCTTTTATCCGAGAATTCCCGTTTTGTGGAAAACGAGAATCGGAGAAATTTTTTTTTTTTTTTTTTATCCGAGAACTCTCGTTTTGTGGAAAACCAGAATCGGAGAAATTTTTTTTTTTTTTTTTTATCCGAGAATTCTCGTTTTGTGGAAAACGAGAATCGGAGAAATTTTTTTTTTTTATTTTTTATCCGAGAATTCTCGTTTTGTGGAAAACGAGAATCGGAGAAATGTTTTTTTTTTTTTTTATCCGAGAATTCTCGTTTTGTGGAAAACGAGAAACGGAGAAATTTTTTTTTGTTTTTTTTTTTTATCCGAGAATTCTCGTTGTGTGGAAAACCAGAATCGGAGAGATTTTTTTTTTTTTTTATCCGAGAATTCTCAGGTTTGTGGAAAACCAGAATCGGAGAAATTTTTTTTTTTTTTTTTTGTTATCCGAGAATTCTCGTGTTATAGAAAACCAGAATCGGAGAAATTTTTTTTTTTTTTTATCCGAGAATTCTCGTTTTGTGGAAAACGAGAATCGGAGAGAAAAAAATTTTTTTAACTTTTTATCGGAGAATTCTCGTTTTGTGGAAAACCAGAATCGGAGAAATTTTTTTTTTTTTTTTTTTTATCCGAGAATTCTCGTTTTGTGGAAAACTGGAATCAGAGAAATTTTTTTTTTTTTTTTTATCCGAGAATTCTCGTTCTGTGGAAAACGAGAATCGGAGAAATTTTTTTTTTTTTTTTTTATCCGAGAATTCTCGTTTTGTGGAAAACGAGAAACGGAGAAATTTTTTTTTGTCTTTTTTTTTTTATCCGAGAATTATCGTTTTGTCGAAAACGAGAATCGGAGAAATTTTTTTTTTTTTTTTTTTATCCGAGAATTCTCGTTTTGTGGAAAACGAGAAACGGAGAAATTTTTTTTTGTCTTTTTTTTTTATCCGAGAATTCTCGTTTTGTGGAAAACCAGAATCGGAGAAATTTTTTTGTTTTTCTTTTTTTATCCGAGAATTCTCGTTGTGTGGAAAACCAGAATCGGAGAGATTTTTTTTTTTTTTCCTATCCGAGAATTCTCGTGTTATGGAAAACTAGAATCGGAGAAAAAAAAAATTTTTTTTTATCCGAGAATTCTCGTTGTGTGGAAAACCAGAATCGGAGAAATTTTTTTTTTTTTTTTTTTTATCCGAGAATTCTCGTTTTGTGGAAAACTGGAATCAGAGAAATTTTTTTTTTTTTTTTTATCCGAGAATTCTCGTTCTGTGGAAAACGAGAATCGGAGAAATTTTTTTTTTTTTTTTTTTATCCGAGAATTCTCGTTTTGTGGAAAACGAGAAACGGAGAAATTTTTTTTTGTCTTTTTTTTTTTATCCGAGAATTATCGTTTTGTCGAAAACGAGAATCGGAGAAATTTTTTTTTTTTTTTTTTTATCCGAGAATTCTCGTTTTGTGGAAAACGAGAAACGGAGAAATTTTTTTTTGTCTTTTTTTTTTATCCGAGAATTCTCGTTTTGTGGAAAACCAGAATCGGAGAAATTTTTTTGTTTTTCTTTTTTTATCCGAGAATTCTCGTTGTGTGGAAAACCAGAATCGGAGAGATTTTTTTTTTTTTTCCTATCCGAGAATTCTCGTGTTATGGAAAACTAGAATCGGAGAAAAAAAAAATTTTTTTTTATCCGAGAATTCTCGTTGTGTGGAAAACCAGAATCGGAGAAATTTTTTTTTTTTTTTTTTTTATCCGAGAATTCTCGTTTTGTGGAAAACTGGAATCAGAGAAATTTTTTTTTTTTTTTTTATCCGAGAATTCTCGTTCTGTGGAAAACGAGAATCGGAGAAATTTTTTTTTTTTTTTTTTATCCGAGAATTCTCGTTTTGTGGAAAACGAGAAACGGAGAAATTTTTTTTTGTCTTTTTTTTTTTATCCGAGAATTATCGTTTTGTCGAAAACGAGAATCGGAGAAATTTTTTTTTTTTTTTTTTATCCGAGAATTCTCGTTTTGTGGAAAACGAGAAACGGAGAAATTTTTTTTTGTCTTTTTTTTTTATCCGAGAATTCTCGTTTTGTGGAAAACCAGAATCGGAGAAATTTTTTTGTTTTTCTTTTTTTATCCGAGAATTCTCGTTGTGTGGAAAACCAGAATCGGAGAGATTTTTTTTTTTTTTCCTATCCGAGAATTCTCGTGTTATGGAAAACTAGAATCGGAGAAAAAAAAAATTTTTTTTTATCCGAGAATTCTCGTTGTGTGGAAAACCAGAATCGGAGAAATTTTTTTTTTTTTTTTTTTTTATCCGAGAATTCTCGTTTTGTGGAAAACCGGAATCGGAGAAATTTTTTTTTTTTTTTTTTTATCCGAGAATTCTCGTTTTGTGGAAAACCAGAATCGGATAAAAAAAATTTTTTTTTTTTTATCCGAAAATCGCGTTTTGTGGAAAACCAGAATCGGAAAAAAAAATTTTTTTTTTTTATCCGAGAATTCTCGTTTTGTGGAAAACGAGAATCGGAGAAATTTTTTTTTTTTTTTTTATCCGAGAATTCTCGTTTTGTGGAAAACCAGAATCGGAGAAATTTTTTTTTTTTTTTTATCCGAGAATTCTCGTTTTGTGGAAAACAAGAATCGGATAAAAAAATTTTTTTTTTTTAATCCGAAAATCTCGTTTTGTGGAAAACCAGAATCCGAGAAGTTTTTTTTTTTTTTATCCGAGAATTCTCGTTTTGTGGAAAACTGGAATCGGAGAAATTTTTTTTTTTTTTATCCGAGAATTCTCGTTTTGTGGAAAACGAGAATCGGAGAAATTTTTTTTTTTTTTTTATCCGAGAATTCTCGTTTTGTGGAAAACCAGAATCGGAGAAATTTTTTTTTTTTTTTTTTATCCGAGAATTCTCGTTTTTCGGAAAACGAGAATCGGAGAAATTTTTTTTTTTTTTTTTTATCCGAGAATTCTCGTTTTGTGGAAAACCAGAATCGGAGAAAACTTTTTTTTTTTTTTTTATCCGAGAATTCTCGTTTTGTGGAAAACCAGAATCGGGGAAATTTTTTTTTTTTTTTTATCCGGGAATTCTCGTTTTGTGGAAAACGAGAATCGGCGAAATTTTTTTTTTGTTTTTTTTTTTATCCGAGAATTCTCGTTTTGTGGAAAACGAGAATCGGAGAAATTTTTTTTTTTTTTTTTTTTTTATCGGAGAATTCTCGTTTTGTGGAAAAAGAGAATCGGAGAAAATTTTTTTTTTTTATCCGAGAATTCTCGTTTTGTGGAAAACGAGAATCGGAGAAATTTTTTTTTTTTTTTTTTTTATCCGAGGATTCTCGTTTTGTGGAAAACGAGAACCGGAGAAATTTTTTTTTTTTTTTTTTTTTTATCCGAGAATTCTCTTTTTGTGGAAAACCAGAATCGGGGAAATTTTTTTTTTTTTTTATCCGAGAATTCTCGTTTTGTGGAAAACGAGAATCGGGGAAATTTTTTTTTTTTTTTTTTTTATCCGAGAATTCTCGTTTTGTGGAAAACGAGAATCGGAGAAATTTTTTTTTTTTTTTTTATCGGGGAATTCTCGTTTTGTGGAAAACGAGAATCGGAGAAATTTTTTTTTTTTTTTTTTTCATCCGAGAATTCTCGTTTTGTGGAAAACGAGAATCGGAGAAATTTTTTTTTTTTTTTTTTTATCCGAGAATTCTCGTGTTGTGGAAAATCAGAATCGGAGAAAAAATTTTTTTTTTTTTTATCCGAGAATTCTCGTTTTGTGGAAAACCAGAATCGGAGAAATCTTTTTTTGTTTTTTTTTTTTTATCCGAGAATTCTCATTTTGTGGAAAACCAGAATCGGGGAAATTTTTTTTTTTTTTTATCCGAGAATTCTCGTTTTGTGGAAAACGAGAATCGGACAAATTTTTTTTTTTTTTTTATCCGAGAATTCTCGTTTTGTGGAAAACGAGAATCGGAGAGATTTTTTTTTTTTTTTTTTTATCGGAGAATTCTCGTTTTGTGGAAAACGAGAATCGGAGAAAAAAATTTTTTTTTTTTATCGGAGAATTCTCGTTTTGTGGAAAACCAGAATCGGACAAATTTTTTTTTTTTTTTTATCCGAGAATTCTCGTTGTGTGGAAAACCAGAATCGGAGAAATTTTTTTTTTTTTTTATCCGAGAATTCTCGTTTTGTGGAAAACCAGAATCGGAGAAATCCTTTTTTTTTTTTTTTTATCCGAGAATTCTCGTTTTGTGGAAAACCAGAATCGGGGAAATTTTTTTTTTTTTTTATCCGAGAATTCTCGTTTTGTGGAAAACGAGAATCGGAGAAAATTTTTTTTTGTTTTTTTTTTATCCGAGAATTCTCGTTTTGTGGAAAACGAGAATCGGAGAAATTTTTTTTTTTTTTTTTATCGGAGAATCCTCTTTTTGCGGAAACAGAGAATCGGAGAAATTTTTTTTTTTTTATCCGAGAATTCTCGTTTTGTGGAAAACCAGAATCGGAGAAATCTTTTTTTTTTTTTTTTTATCCGAGAATTCTCGTTTTGTGGAAAACCAGGATCGGGGAAATTTTTTTTTTCTTTTTTATCCGAGAATTCTCGTTTTGTGCAAAACGAGAATCGGAGAAATTTTTTTTTTTTTTTTATCCGAAAATTCTCGTTTTGTGGAAAACGAGCATCGGAGAAAAAAAAAATTTTTTTTTTATCGGAGAATTCTCGTTTTGTGGAAAACCAGAATTGGAGAAAAAAAATTTTTTTTTTATCCGAGAATTCTCGTTGTGTGGAAAACCAGAATCGGAGAAATTTTTTTTTTTTTTTTTTTTATCCGAGAATTCTCGTTTTGTGGAAAACCAGAATCGGAGAAATTTTTTTTTTTTTTTTTATCCGAGAATTCTCGTTTTGTGGAAAACCAGAATCGGGGAAATTTTTTTTTTTTTATCCGAGAATTCTCGTTTTGTGCAAAACGAGAATCGGAGAAATTTTTTGTTTTTTATCCGAGAATTCTCGTTTTGTGGAAAACGAGAATCGGAGAAAAAAAATTTTTTTTTATCCGAGAATTCTCGTTTTGTGGAAAACGAGAATCGGAGAAATTTTTTTTTTTTTTTTTTATCCGAGAATTCTCGTTTTGTGGAAAACCAGAGTCGGAGAACTTTTTCTTTTTTTTTTTTTTTATTGTCGGAGAATTCTTGTTTTGTGGAAAACGAGAATCGGAGAAATTTTTTTTTTTTTTTTTATCCGAGAAATCTCGTTTAATGCAAAACGAGAATCGGAGAAATTTTTTTGTTTTTTTTTATCCGAGAATTCTCGTTTTGTGGAAAACGAGAATCGGAGAAATTTTTTTTTTTTTTTTTTTTATCCGAGAATTCTCGTTTTGTGGAAAACGAGAATCGGAGAAATTTTTTTTTTTTTTTTTATCCGAAAATCTCGTTTTGTGGAAAACCAGAATCGGAGAAATTTTTTTTTTTTTTTTTTATCCGAGAATTCTCGTTTTGTAGAAAACTGGAATCAGAGAAATTTTTTTCTTTTTTTTTATCCGAGAATTCTCGTTTTGTGGAAAACGAGAATCGGAGAAAATTTTTTTTTGTTTTTTTTTTTATCCGAGAATTCTCGTTTTGTGGAAAACGAGAATCGGAGAAATTTTTTTTTTTTTTTTTATCGGAGAATCCTCTTTTTGTGGAAAAAGAGAATCGGAGAAATTTTTTTTTTTATCCGAGAATTCTCGTTTTGTGGAAAACCAGAATCGGAGAAATCTTTTTTTTTTTTTTTTTTTATCCGAGAATTCTCGTTTTGTGGAAAACCAGAATAGGGGAAATTTTTTTTTTTTTTTTATCGGAGAATTCTCGTTTTGTGGAAAACGAGAATCGGCGAAATTTTTTTTTTTTTTTTTTTTATCCGAGAATTCTCGTTTTGTGGAAAACGAGAATCGGAGAAGAAAAATTTTTTTTTTTTATCGGAGAATTCTCGTCTTGTGGAAAACCAGAATCGGACAAATTTTTTTTTTTTTTTATCCGAGAATTCTCGTTGTGTGGAAAACCAGAATCGGAGAAATTTTTTTTTTTTTTTTATCCGAGAATTCTCGTTTTGTGGAAAACCAGAATCGGAGAAATCCTTTTTTTTTTTTTTTTTATCCGAGAATTCTCGTTTTGTGGAAAACCAGAATCGGGGAAATTTTTTTTTTTTTTTATCCGAGAATTCTCGTTTTGTGGAAAACGAGAATCGGAGAAAATTTTTTTTTGTTTTTTTTTTATCCGAGAATTCTCGTTTTGTGGAAAACGAGAATCGGAGAAATTTTTTTTTTTTTTTTTTTATCGGAGAATCCTCTTTTTGTGGAAAAAGAGAATCGGAGAAATTTTTTTTTTTTTTATCCGAGAATTCTCGTTTTGTGGAAAACCAGAATCGGAGAAATCTTTTTTTTTTTGTTTTTTTTATCCGAGAATTCTCGTTTTGTGGAAAACCAGAATCGGGGAAATTTTTTTTTTTTTTTTATCCGAGAATTCTCGTTTTGTGGAAAACGAGAATCAGAGAAATTTTTTTTTTTTTTTTTAATCCGAGAATTCTCGTTTTGTGGAAAACCAGAATCGGAGAGATTTCTTTTTTTTTTTTTATCCGAGAATTCTCAGGTTTGTGGAAAACGAGAATCGGAGAAAATTTTTTTTTTATTTTTTTTTTTATCCGAGAATTCTCGTTTTGTGGAAAACCAGAATCGGAGAAATCTTTTTTTTTTTTTTTTATCCGAGAATTCTCGTTTTGTGGAAAACCAGAATCGGGGAAATTTTTTTTTCTTTTTTATCCGAGAATTCTCGTTTTGTGCAAAACGAGAATCGGAGAAATTTTTTTTTTTTTTTTATCCGAAAATTCTCGTTTTGTGGAAAACGAGCATCGGAGAAAAAAAAATTTTTTTTTTTTATCGGAGAATTCTCGTTTTGTGGAAAACCAGAATTGGAGAAAAAAAATTTTTTTTTTATCCGAGAATTCTCGTTGTGTGGAAAACCAGAATCGGAGAAATTTTTTTTTTTTTTTTTTTTATCCGAGAATTCTCGTTTTGTGGAAAACCAGAATCGGAGAAATTTTTTTTTTTTTTTTTTATCCGAGAATTCTCGTTTTGTGGAAAACCAGAATCGGGGAAATTTTTTTTTTTTTTATCCGAGAATTCTCGTTTTGTGCAAAACGAGAATCGGAGAAATTTTTTTTTTTTTATCCGAGAATTCTCGTTTTGTGGAAAACGAGAATCGGAGAAAAAAAATTTTTTTTTATCCGAGAATTCTCGTTTTGTGGAAAACGAGAATCGGAGAAATTTTTTTTTTTTTTTTTTTATCCGAGAATTCTCGTTTTGTGGAAAACCAGAGTCGGAGAACTTTTTCTTTTTTTTTTTTTTTATTGTCGGAGAATTCTTGTTTTGTGGAAAACGAGAATCGGAGAAATTTTTTTTTTTTTTTATCCGAGAAATCTCGTTTAATGCAAAACGAGAATCGGAGAAATTTTTTTGTTTTTTTTTATCCGAGAATTCTCGTTTTGTGGAAAACGAGAATCGGAGAAATTTTTTTTTTTTTTTTTTTTATCCGAAAATCTCGTTTTGTGGAAAACCAGAATCGGAGAAATTTTTTTTTTTTTTTTTTTATCCGAGAATTCTCGTTTTGTGGAAAACTGGAATCGGAGAAATTTTTTTCTTTTTTTTTATCCGAGAATTCTCGTTTTGTGGAAAACGAGAATCGGAGAAAATTTTTTTTTGTTTTTTTTTTTATCCGAGAATTCTCGTTTTGTGGAAAACGAGAATCGGAGAAATTTTTTTTTTTTTTTTTTTATCGGAGAATCCTCTTTTTGTGGAAAAAGAGAATCGGAGAAATTTTTTTTTTATCCGAGAATTCTCGTTTTGTGGAAAACCAGAATCGGAGAAATCTTTTTTTTTTTTTTTTTTTATCCGAGAATTCTCGTTTTGTGGAAAACCAGAATAGGGGAAATTTTTTTTTTTTTTTATCCGAGAATTCTCGTTTTGTGGAAAACGAGAATCAGAGAAATTTTTTTTTTTTTTTAATCCGAGAATTCTCGTTTTGTGGAAAACCAGAATCGGAGAGATTTCTTTTTTTTTTTTTTTATCCGAGAATTCTCAGGTTTGTGGAAAACGAGAATCGGAGAAAATTTTTTTTTTATTTTTTTTTTTATCCGAGAATTCTCGTTTTGTGGAAAACCAGAATCGGAGAAATCTTTTTTTTTTTTTTTTTTATCCGAGAATTCTCGTTTTGTGGAAAACCAGAATCGGGGAAATTTTTTTTTTCTTTTTTATCCGAGAATTCTCGTTTTGTGCAAAACGAGAATCGGAGAAATTTTTTTTTTTTTTTTTATCCGAGAATTCTCGTTTTGTGGAAAACGAGCATCGGAGAAAAAAAAAATTTTTTTTTTTATCGGAGAATTCTCGTTTTGTGGAAAACCAGAATTGGAGAAAAAAAAATTTTTTTTTTATCCGAGAATTCTCGTTGTGTGGAAAACCAGAATCGGAGAAATTTTTTTTTTTTTTTTTTTATCCGAGAATTCTCGTTTTGTGGAAAACCAGAATCGGAGAAATTTTTTTTTTTTTTTTTATCCGAGAATTCTCGTTTTGTGGAAAACCAGAATCGGGGAAATTTTTTTTTTTTTTTATCCGAGAATTCTCGTTTTGTGGAAAACGAGAATCGGAGAAAAAAAATTTTTTTTTATCCGAGAATTCTCGTTTTGTGGAAAACGAGAATCGGCGAAATTTTTTTTTATTTTTTTTTTTTATCCGAGAATTCTCGTTTTGTGGAAAACCAGAGTCGGAGAACTTTTTCTTTTTTTTTTTTTTTATTGTCGGAGAATTCTTGTTTTGTGGAAAACGAGAATCGGAGAAATTTTTTTTTTTTTTTATCCGAGAAATCTCGTTTAATGCAAAACGAGAATCGGAGAAATTTTTTTTTTTTTTTTTATCCGAGAATTCTCGTTTTGTGGAAAACGAGAATCGGAGAAATTTTTTTTTTTTTTTTTTATCCGAGAATTCTCGTTTTGTGGAAAACGAGAATCGGAGAAATTTTTTTTTTTTTTTTATCCGAAAATCTCGTTTTGTGGAAAACCAGAATCGGAGAAATTTTTTTTTTTTTTTTTTATCCGAGAATTCTCGTTTTGTTGAAAACTGGAATCGGAGAAATTTTTTTCTTTTTTTTTATCCGAGAATTCCCGTTTTGTGGAAAACGAGAATCGGAGAAATTTTTTTTTTTTTTTTTATCCGAGATCTCTCGTTTTGTGGAACACCAGAATCGGAGAAAAAAATTGTTTTTTTTTTTATCCGAGAATTCTCGTTGTGTGGAAAACCAGAATCGGAGAAATTTTTTTTTTTTTTTTTTTATCCGAGAATTCTCGTTTTGTGGAAAACCAGAATCGGAGAAATTTTTTTTTTTTTTTTTTATCCGAGAATTCTCGTTTTGTGGAAAACGAGAATCGGATAAAAAAAATTTTTTTTTTTTATCCGAAAATCGCGTTTTGTGGAAAACCAGAATCGGAGAAATTTTTTTTTTTTTTTTATCCGAGAATTCTCGTTTTGTGGAAAACTGGAATCGGAGAAATTTTTTTTTTTTTTATCCGAGAATTCTAGTTTTGTGGAAAACGAGATTCGGAGAAATTTTTTTTTTTTTTATCCGAGAATTCTCGTTTTGTGGAAATCCAGAATCGGAGAAATTTTTTTTTTTTTTTTTATCCGAGAATTCTCGTTTTGTGGAAAACGAGAATCGGAGAAAATTTTTTTTTTTTATCGGAGAATTCTCGTTTTGTGGAAAACCAGAATCGGAGAAAAAAAATTTTTTTTTTTTATCCGAGAATTCTCGTTGTGTGGAAAACCAGAATCGGAGAAATTTTTTTTTTTTTTTTTTTTTTATCCGAGAATTCTCGTTTTGTGGAAAACCAGAATCGGAGAAATTTTTTTTTTTTTTTTATCCGAAAATCTCGTTTTGGGGAAAACCAGAATCTGAGAAATTTTTTTTTTTTTTTTTTTTATCCGAGAATTCTCGTTTTGTGGAAAACTGGAATCGGAGAAATTTTTTTTTTTTTTTTATCCGAGAATTCTCGTTTTGTGGAAAACGAGAATCGGAGAAAAATTTTTTTTTTTTTTTTTATCCGAGAATTCTCGTTTTGTGGAAAACCAGAATCGGAGAAATTTTTTTTTTTTTTTTTTATCCGAGAATTCTCGTTTTGTGGAAAACCAGAATCGGAGAAATTTTTTTTTTTGTTTTTTTATCCGAGAATTCTCGTTGTGTGGAAAACCAGAATCGGAGAAAAAAAAAATTTTTTTTTTTATCCGAGAATTCTCGTTTTGTGGAAAACTGGAATCGGAGAAATTTTTTTTTCTTTTATCCGAGAATTCCCGTTTTGTGGAAAACGAGAATCGGAGAAATTTTTTTTTTTTTTTTTTTATCCGAGAATTCTTGTTTTGTGGAAAACCAGAATCGGAGAAATTTTTTTTTTTTTTTTTTATCCGAGAATTCTCGTTTTGTGGAAAACGAGAATCGGAGAAATTTTTTTTTTTTATTTTTTATCCGAGAATTCTCGTTTTGTGGAAAACGAGAATCGGAGAAATGTTTTTTTTTTTTTTATCCGAGAATTCTCGTTTTGTGGAAAACGAGAAACGGAGAAATTTTTTTTTGTTTTTTTTTTTTATCCGAGAATTCTCGTTGTGTGGAAAACCAGAATCGGAGAGATTTTTTTTTTTTTATCCGAGAATTCTCAGGTTTGTGGAAAACCAGAATCGGAGAAATTTTTTTTTTTTTTTTTTGTTATCCGAGAATTCTCGTGTTATAGAAAACCAGAATCGGAGAAATTTTTTTTTTTTTTTATCCGAGAATTCTCGTTTTGTGGAAAACGAGAATCGGAGAGAAAAATTTTTTTTTAACTTTTTATCGGAGAATTCTCGTTTTGTGGAAAACCAGAATCGGAGAAATTTTTTTTTTTTTTTTTTTTATCCGAGAATTCTCGTTTTGTGGAAAACTGGAATCAGAGAAATTTTTTTTTTTTTTTTATCCGAGAATTCTCGTTCTGTGGAAAACGAGAATCGGAGAAATTTTTTTTTTTTTTTTTTATCCGAGAATTCTCGTTTTGTGGAAAACGAGAAACGGAGAAATTTTTTTTTGTCTTTTTTTTTTTATCCGAGAATTATCGTTTTGTCGAAAACGAGAATCGGAGAAATTTTTTTTTTTTTTTTATCCGAGAATTCTCGTTTTGTGGAAAACGAGAAACGGAGAAATTTTTTTTTGTCTTTTTTTTTTATCCGAGAATTCTCGTTTTGTGGAAAACCAGAATCGGAGAAATTTTTTTGTTTTTCTTTTTTTATCCGAGAATTCTCGTTGTGTGGAAAACCAGAATCGGAGAGATTTTTTTTTTTTTTCCTATCCGAGAATTCTCGTGTTATGGAAAACTAGAATCGGAGAAAAAAAAATTTTTTTTTTTATCCGAGAATTCTCGTTGTGTGGAAAACCAGAATCGGAGAAATTTTTTTTTTTTTTTTTTTTTATCCGAGAATTCTCGTTTTGTGGAAAACCGGAATCGGAGAAATTTTTTTTTTTTTTTTTTATCCGAGAATTCTCGTTTTGTGGAAAACCAGAATCGGATAAAAAAAATTTTTTTTTTTTATCCGAAAATCGCGTTTTGTGGAAAACCAGAATCGGAAAAAAAAAATTTTTTTTTTTATCCGAGAATTCTCGTTTTGTGGAAAACGAGAATCGGAGAAATTTTTTTTTTTTTTTTTTATCCGAGAATTCTCGTTTTGTGGAAAACCAGAATCGGAGAAATTTTTTTTTTTTTTTTATCCGAGAATTCTCGTTTTGTGGAAAACAAGAATCGGATAAAAAAAATTTTTTTTTTTTTATCCGAAAATCTCGTTTTGTGGAAAACCAGAATCCGAGAAGTTTTTTTTTTTTTTATCCGAGAATTCTCGTTTTGTGGAAAACTGGAATCGGAGAAATTTTTTTTTTTTTTATCCGAGAATTCTCGTTTTGTGGAAAACGAGAATCGGAGAAATTTTTTTTTTTTTTTTTATCCGAGAATTCTCGTTTTGTGGAAAACCAGAATCGGAGAAATTTTTTTTTTTTTTTTTATCCGAGAATTCTCGTTTTTCGGAAAACGAGAATCGGAGAAATTTTTTTTTTTTTTTTTATCCGAGAATTCTCGTTTTGTGGAAAACCAGAATCGGAGAAAACTTTTTTTTTTTTTTTTTTTATCCGAGAATTCTCGTTTTGTGGAAAACCAGAATCGGGGAAATTTTTTTTTTTTTTTTATCCGGGAATTCTCGTTTTGTGGAAAACGAGAATCGGCGAAATTTTTTTTTTGTTTTTTTTTTTATCCGAGAATTCTCGTTTTGTGGAAAACGAGAATCGGAGAAATTTTTTTTTTTTTTTTTTTTATCGGAGAATTCTCGTTTTGTGGAAAAAGAGAATCGGAGAAAATTTTTTTTTTTAATCCGAGAATTCTCGTTTTGTGGAAAACGAGAATCGGAGAAATATTTTTTTTTTTTTTTTTTATCCGAGGATTCTCGTTTTGTGGAAAACGAGAATCGGAGAAATTTTTTTTTTTTTTTTTTTTATCCGAGAATTCTCTTTTTGTGGAAAACCAGAATCGGGGAAATTTTTTTTTTTTTTTATCCGAGAATTCTCGTTTTGTGGAAAACGAGAATCGGAGAAATTTTTTTTTTTTTTTTTTTATCCGAGAATTCTCGTTTTGTGGAAAACGAGAATCGGAGAAATTTTTTTTTTTTTTTTTTATCGGGGAATTCTCGTTTTGTGGAAAACGAGAATCGGAGAAATTTTTTTTTTTTTTTTTTTCATCCGAGAATTCTCGTTTTGTGGAAAACGAGAATCGGAGAAATTTTTTTTTTTTTTTTTTTATCCGAGAATTCTCGTGTTGTGGAAAATCAGAATCGGAGAAAATTTTTTTTTTTTTTTATCCGAGAATTCTCGTTTTGTGGAAAACCAGAATCGGAGAAATCTTTTTTTTTTTTTTTTTTTTATCCGAGAATTCTCATTTTGTGGAAAACCAGAATCGGGGAAATTTTTTTTTTTTTTTATCCGAGAATTCTCGTTTTGTGGAAAACGAGAATCGGACAAATTTTTTTTTTTTTTTTTTATCGGAGAATTCTCGTTTTGTGGAAAACGAGAATCGGAGAAATTTTTTTTTTTTTTTTTTATCGGAGAATTCTCGTTTTGTGGAAAACCAGAATCGGACAAATTTTTTTTTTTTTTTTATCCGAGAATTCTCGTTGTGTGGAAAACCAGAATCGGAGAAATTTTTTTTTTTTTTTTATCCGAGAATTCTCGTTTTGTGGAAAACCAGAATCGGAGAAATCCTTTTTTTTTTTTTTTTTATCCGAGAATTCTCGTTTTGTGGAAAACCAGAATCGGGGAAATTTTTTTTTTTTTTTATCCGAGAATTCTCGTTTTGTGGAAAACGAGAATCGGAGAAAATTTTTTTTTGTTTTTTTTTTATCCGAGAATTCTCGTTTTGTGGAAAACGAGAATCGGAGAAATTTTTTTTTTTTTTTTTTTATCGGAGAATCCTCTTTTTGTGGAAAAAGAGAATCGGAGAAATTTTTTTTTTTTTTATCCGAGAATTCTCGTTTTGTGGAAAACCAGAATCGGAGAAATCTTTTTTTTTTTTTTTTATCCGAGAATTCTCGTTTTGTGGAAAACCAGGATCGGGGAAATTTTTTTTTTTCTTTTTTATCCGAGAATTCTCGTTTTGTGCAAAACGAGAATCGGAGAAATTTTTTTTTTTTTTTATCCGAAAATTCTCGTTTTGTGGAAAACGAGCATCGGAGAAAAAAAAAATTTTTTTTTTTATCGGAGAATTCTCGTTTTGTGGAAAACCAGAATTGGAGAAAAAAAATTTTTTTTTTATCCGAGAATTCTCGTTGTGTGGAAAACCAGAATCGGAGAAATTTTTTTTTTTTTTTTTTTTATCCGAGAATTCTCGTTTTGTGGAAAACCAGAATCGGAGAAATTTTTTTTTTTTTTTTTATCCGAGAATTCTCGTTTTGTGGAAAACCAGAATCGGGGAAATTTTTTTTTTTTTATCCGAGAATTCTCGTTTTGTGCAAAACGAGAACCGGAGAAATTTTTTTTTTTTTATCCGAGAATTCTCGTTTTGTGGAAAACGAGAATCGGAGAAAAAAAATTTTTTTTTATCCGAGAATTCTCGTTTTGTGGAAAACGAGAATCGGAGAAATTTTTTTTTTTTTTTTTTTTATCCGAGAATTCTCGTTTTGTGGAAAACCAGAGTCGGAGAACTTTTTCTTTTTTTTTTTTTTTATTGTCGGAGAATTCTTGTTTTGTGGAAAACGAGAATCGGAGAAATTTTTTTTTTTTTTTTATCCGAGAAATCTCGTTTAATGCAAAACGAGAATCGGAGAAATTTTTTTGTTTTTTTTTATCCGAGAATTCTCGTTTTGTGGAAAACGAGAATCGGAGAAATTTTTTTTTTTTTTTTTTTTTATCCGAGAATTCTCGTTTTGTGGAAAACGAGAATCGGAGAAATTTTTTTTTTTTTTTTTATCCGAAAATCTCGTTTTGTGGAAAACCAGAATCGGAGAAATTTTTTTTTTTTTTTTATCCGAGAATTCTCGTTTTGTAGAAAACTGGAATCGGAGAAATTTTTTCTTTTTTTTTATCCGAGAATTCTCGTTTTGTGGAAAACGAGAATCGGAGAAAATTTTTTTTTGTTTTTTTTTTTATCCGAGAATTCTCGTTTTGTGGAAAACGAGAATCGGAGAAATTTTTTTTTTTTTTTTTTTATCGGAGAATCCTCTTTTTGTGGAAAAAGAGAATCGGAGAAATTTTTTTTTTATCCGAGAATTCTCGTTTTGTGGAAAACCAGAATCGGAGAAATCTTTTTTTTTTTTTTTTTTATCCGAGAATTCTCGTTTTGTGGAAAACCAGAATAGGGGAAATTTTTTTTTTTTTTTTTATCCGAGAATTCTCGTTTTGTGGAAAACGAGAATCAGAGAAATTTTTTTTTTTTTTTAATCCGAGAATTCTCGTTTTGTGGAAAACCAGAATCGGAGAGATTTCTTTTTTTTTTTTTTTATCCGAGAATTCTCAGGTTTGTGGAAAACGAGAATCGGAGAAAATTTTTTTTTTATTTTTTTTTTTATCCGAGAATTCTCGTTTTGTGGAAAACCAGAATCGGAGAAATCTTTTTTTTTTTTTTTTTATCCGAGAATTCTCGTTTTGTGGAAAACCAGAATCGGGGAAATTTTTTTTTTCTTTTTTATCCGATAATTCTCGTTTTGTGCAAAACGAGAATCGGAGAAATTTTTTTTTTTTTTTTTATCCGAGAATTCTCGTTTTGTGGAAAACGAGCATCGGAGAAAAAAAAATTTTTTTTTTTAATCGGAGAATTCTCGTTTTGTGGAAAACCAGAATTGGAGAAAAAAAAATTTTTTTTTTATCCGAGAATTCTCGTTGTGTGGAAAACCAGAATCGGAGAAATTTTTTTTTTTTTTTTTTTTATCCGAGAATTCTCGTTTTGTGGAAAACCAGAATCGGAGAAATTTTTTTTTTTTTTTTTATCCGAGAATTCTCGTTTTGTGGAAAACCAGAATGGGGGAAATTTTTTTTTTTTTTATCCGAGAATTCTCGTTTTGCGCAAAACGAGAATCGGAGAAATTTTTTTTTTTTTATCCGAGAATTCTCGTTTTGTGGAAAACGAGAATCGGAGAAAAAAAAATTTTTTTTATCCGAGAATTCTCGTTTTGTGGAAAACGAGAATCGGCGAAATTTTTTTTTATTTTTTTTTTTTATCCGAGAATTCTCGTTTTGTGGAAAACCAGAGTCGGAGAACTTTTTCTTTTTTTTTTTTTTTATTGTCGGAGAATTCTTGTTTTGTGGAAAACGAGAATCGGAGAAATTTTTTTTTTTTTTTATCCGAGAAATCTCGTTTAATGCAAAACGAGAATCGGAGAAATTTTTTTTTTTTTTTTTATCCGAGAATTCTCGTTTTGTGGAAAACGAGAATCGGAGAAATTTTTTTTTTTTTTTTTATCCGAGAATTCTCGTTTTGTGGAAAACGAGAATCGGAGAAATTTTTTTTTTTTTTTTTATCCGAAAATCTCGTTTTGTGGAAAACCAGAATCGGAGAAATTTTTTTTTTTTTTTTTTATCCGAGAATTCTCGTTTTGTTGAAAACTGGAATCGGAGAAATTTTTTTCTTTTTTTTTATCCGAGAATTCTCGTTTTGTGGAAAACGAGAATCGGAGAAATTTTTTTTTTTTTTTTTATCCGAGAATTCTCGTTTTGTGGAACACCAGAATCGGAGAAAAAAATTGTTTTTTTTTTTTATCCGAGAATTCTCGTTGTGTGGAAAACCAGAATCGGAGAAATTTTTTTTTTTTTTTTTTTATCCGAGAATTCTCGTTTTGTGGAAAACCAGAATCGGAGAAATTTTTTTTTTTTTTATCCGAGAATTCTCGTTTTGTGGAAAACTGGAATCGGAGAAATTTTTTTTTTTTTTTATCCGAGAATTCTAGTTTTGTGGAAAACGAGATTCGGAGAAATTTTTTTTTTTTTTATCCGAGAATTCTCGTTTTGTGGAAATCCAGAATCGGAGAAATTTTTTTTTTTTTTTTTTATCCGAGAATTCTCGTTTTGTGGAAAACGAGAATCGGAGAAAAAAAATTTTTTTTTTATCGGAGAATTCTCGTTTTGTGGAAAACCAGAATCGGAGAAAAAAAAATTTTTTTTTTTTATCCGAGAATTCTCGTTGTGTGGAAAACCAGAATCGGAGAAATTTTTTTTTTTTTTTTTTTTTATCCGAGAATTCTCGTTTTGTGGAAAACCAGAATCGGAGAAATTTTTTTTTTTTTTTTTATCCGAAAATCTTGTTTTGGGGAAAACCAGAATCGGAGAAATTTTTTTTTTTTTTTTTTTATCCGAGAATTCTCGTTTTGTGGAAAACTGGAATCGGAGAAATTTTTTTTTTTTTTGTATCCGAGAATTCTCGTTTTGTGGAAAACGAGAATCGGAGAAAATTTTTTTTTTTTTTTTTATCCGAGAATTCTCGTTTTGTGGAAAACCAGAATCGGAGAAATTTTTTTTTTTTTTTTTTTATCCGAGAATTTTCGTTTTGTGGAAAACCAGAATCGGAGAAATTTTTTTTTTTGTTTTTTTATCCGAGAATTCTCGTTGTGTGGAAAACCAGAATCGGAGAGATTTTTTTTTTTTTTTTTATCCGAGAAATCTCAGGTTTGTGGAAAACCAGAATCGGAGAAATTTTTTTTTTTTTTTTTTTTTTATCCGAGAATTCTCGTGTTATGGAAAACCAGAATCGGAGAAAAAAAAAATTTTTTTTTTTATCCGAGAATTCTCGTTGTGTGGAAAACCAGAATCGGAGAAGTTTTTTTTTTTTTTTTTTATCCGAGAATTCTCGTTTTGTGGAAAACCAGAATCGGAGAAATTTTTTTTTTTTTTTTATCCGAGAATTCTCGTTTTGTGGAAAACTGGAATCGGAGAAATTTTTTTTTCTTTTATCCGAGAATTCCCGTTTTGTGGAAAACGAGAATCGGAGAAATTTTTTTTTTTTTTTTTTTATCCGAGAATTCTCGTTTTGTGGAAAACCAGAATCGGAGAAATTTTTTTTTTTTTTTTTTATCCGAGAATTCTCGTTTTGTGGAAAACGAGAATCGGAGAATTTTTTTTTTTTTATTTTTTATCCGAGAATTCTCGTTTTGTGGAAAACGAGAATCGGAGAAATGTTTTTTTTTTTTTTTATCCGAGAATTCTCGTTTTGTGGAAAACGAGAAACGGAGAAATTTTTTTTTGTTTTTTTTTTTTATCCGAGAATTCTCGTTGTGTGGAAAACCAGAATCGGAGAGATTTTTTTTTTTTTTTATCCGAGAATTCTCAGGTTTGTGGAAAACCAGAATCGGAGAAATTTTTTTTTTTTTTTTTTGTTATCCGAGAATTCTCGTGTTATAGAAAACCAGAATCGGGGAAATTTTTTTTTTTTTTTATCCGAGAATTCTCGTTTTGTGGAAAACGAGAATCGGAGAGAAAAAATTTTTTTTAACTTTTTATCGGAGAATTCTCGTTTTGTGGAAAACCAGAATCGGAGAAATATTTTTTTATCCGAGAATTCTCGTCTTGTGGAAAACGAGAATCGGAGAAATTTTTTTTTTTTTTTTTTTTTTATCCGAGAATTCTCGTTTTGTGGAAAACTGGAATCAGAGAAATATTTTTTTTTTTTTTATCCGAGAATTCTCGTTCTGTGGAAAACGAGAATCGGAGAAATTTTTTTTTTTTTTTATCCGAGAATTCTCGTTTTGTGGAAAACCAGAATCGGAGAAAAAAAAATTTTTTTTTTATCCGAGAATTCTCGTTGTGTGGAAAACCAGAATCGGAGAAATTTTTTTTTTTTTTTTTTTTTTATCCGAGAATTCTCGTTTTGTGGAAAACCAGAATCGGAGAAATTTTTTTTTTTTTTTTTTTATCCGAGAATTCTCGTTTTGTGGAAAACGAGAATCGGATAAAAAAAATTTTTTTTTTTTATCCGAAAATCGCGTTTTGTGGAAAACCAGAATCGGAGAAATTTTTTTTTTTTTTTTATCCGAGAATTCTCGTTTTGTGGAAAACTGGAATCGGAGAAATTTTTTTTTTTTATCCGAGAATTCTCGTTTTGTGGAAAACGAGAATCGGAGAAATTTTTTTTTTTTTTTATCCGGGAAGTCTCGTTTTGTGGAAAACGAGAATCGGAGAAATTTTTTTTTTTTTTTTTTTATCCGAGAATTCTCGTTTTGTGGAAAACGAGAATCGGAGAAAAAAAATTTTTTTTTTATCGGAGAATTCTCGTTTTGTGAAAAAACAGAATCGGAGAAAAAAAATTTTTTTTTTTTATCCGAGAATTCTCGTTGTGTGGAAAACCAGAATCGGAGAAATTCTTTTTTTTTTTTTTTTTTTTTATCCGAGAATTCTCGTTTTGTGGAAAACCAGAATCGGAGAAATTTTTTTTTTTTTTTTTATCCGAAAATCTCGTTTTGGGGAAAACCAGAATCGGAGACATTTTTTTTTTTTTTTTTTTTTATCCGAGAATTCTCGTTTTGTGGAAAACTGGAATCGGAGAAATTTTTTTTTTTTTTTATCCGAGAATTCTCGTTTTGTGGAAAACGAGAATCGGAGAAAAATTTTTTTTTTTTTTGTCATATCCGAGAATTCTCGTTTTGTGGAAAACCAGAATCGGAGAAATTTTTTTTTTTTTTTTTATCAGAGAATTCCCGTTTTGTGGAAAACCAGAATCGGAGAAATTTTTTTTTTTTTTTTTTTTTATCCGAGAATTCTCGTTGTGTGGAAAACCAGAATCGGAGAGATTTTTTTTTTTTTTTTTATCCGAGAAATCTCAGGTTTGTGGAAAACCAGAATCGGAGAAATTTTTTTTTTTTTTTTTTTTTATCCGAGAATTCTCGTGTTATGGAAAACCAGAATCGGAGAAAAAAAAATTTTTTTTTTTTATCCGAGAATTCTCGTTGTGTGGAAAACCAGAATCGGAGAAATTTTTTTTTTTTTTTTTTTATCCGAGAATTCTCGTTTTGTGGAAAACCAGAATCGGAGAAATTTTTTTTTTTTTTTTATCCCAGAATTCTCGTTTTGTGGAAGACTGGATCCGGAGAAATTTTTTTTTTTTTTATCCGAGAATTCTCGTTTTGTGGAAAACGAGAATCGGAGAAATTTTTTTTTTTTTTTTTATCCGAGAATTCTCGTTTTGTGGTAAACCAGAATCGGAGAAATTTTTTTTTTTTTTTTTTTATCCGAGAATTCTCGTTTTGTGGAAAACGAGAATCGGAGAAATTTTTTTTATTTTATTTTTTATCCGAGAATTCTCGTTTTGTGGAAAACGAGAATCGGAGAAATGTTTTTTTTTTTTTTATCCGAGAATTCTCGTTTTGTGGAAAACGAGAAACGGAGAAATTTTTTTTTGTTTTTTTTTTTTATCCGAGAATTCTCGTTGTGTGGAAAACCAGAATCGGAGAGATTGGTTTTTTTTTTTATCCGAGAATTCTCAGGTTTGTGGAAAACCAGAATCGGAGAAATTTTTTTTTGTTTTTTTTTTTTTTATCCGAGAATTCTCGTTGTGTGGAAAACCAGAATCGGAGAGATTGGTTTTTTTTTTTATCCGAGAATTCTCGTGTTATAGAAAACCAGAATCGGAGAAATTTTTTTTTTTTTTTTTATCCGAGAATTCTCGTTTTGTGGAAAACGAGAATCGGAGAAAAAAAATTTTTTTTAACTTTTTATCGGAGAATTCTCGTTTTGTGGAAAACCAGAATCGGAGAAATTTTTTTTTTTTTCTTTTTATCCGAGAATTTTCGATGTCCGGGAAACCAGAATCGGAGAAATTTTTTTTTTTTTTTTTATTCCGATAATTCTCGTTTTGTGGAAAACGAGAATCGGAGAATTTTTTTTCTTTTTTTTTTTTTATCCGAGAATTCTCGTTTTGTGGAAAACGAGAATCGGAGAAATTTTTTTTTTTTTTTTTTATCCGAGAATTCTCGTTTTGTGGAAAACCAGAATCGGGGAAATTTTTTTTTTTTTATCCGAGAATTCTCGTTTTGTGCGAAACGAGAATTGGAGAAATTTTTTTTTTTTTTTTTTATCCGAAAATCTCGTTTTGTGGAAAACCAGAATCGGAGAAATTTTTTTTTTTTTTTTTATCCGAGAATTCTCGTTTTGTGGAAAACTGGAATCGGAGAAATTTTTTTTTTTTTTATCCGAGAATTCTCGTTTTGTGGAAAACGAGAATTGGAGAAATTTTTTTTTTTTTTTTTTTTTCCGAGAATTCTCGTTTTGTGGAAAACCAGAATCGGAGAAATTTTTTTTTTTTTTTTTATCCGAGAATTCTCGTTTTGTGGAAAACGAGAATCGGAGAAATTTTTTTTTTTTTTTTTATCCGAGAATTCTCGTTTTGTGGAAAACGAGAATCGGAGAAATTTTTCTTTTTTTTTATCCGAGAATTCTCGTTTTGTGGAAAACGAGAAACGGAGAAATTTTTTTTTGTTTTTTTTTTTTTATCCGAGAATTCTCGTTGTGTGGAAAACCAGAATCGGAGAGATTTTTTTTTTTTTTATCCGAGAATTCTCAGGTTTGTGGAAAACCAGAATCGGAGAAATTTTTTTTTTTTTTTTTTATCCGAGAATTCTCGTGATATGGAAAACCAGAATCGGAGAAATTTTTTTTTTCTTTTTATCCGAGAATTCTCGTTTTGTGGAAAACGAGAATCGGAGAAAAAAAAATTTTTTTAACTTTGTATCGGAGAATTCTCGTTTTGTGGAAAACCAGAATCGGAGAAATTTTTTTTTTTTTTTTTATCCGAGAATTTTCGATGTCCGGGAAACCAGAATCGGAGAAATTTTTTTTTTTTCTTTTTTATTCCGAGAATTCTCGTTTTGTGGAAAACGAGAATCGGAGAAATTTTTTTTTTTTTATTTTTTATCCGAGAATTCTCGTTTTGTGGAAAACGAGAATCGGAGAAATGTTTTTTTTTTTTTTTTATCCGAGAATTCTCGTTTTGTGGAAAACGAGAAACGGAGAAATTTTTTTTTGTTTTTTTTTTTTTTATCCGAGAATTCTCGTTGTGTGGAAAACCAGAATCGGAGAGATTTTTTTTTTTTTTTTATCCGAGAATTCTCAGGTTTGTGGAAAACCAGAATCGGAGAAATTTTTTTTTTTTTTTTTTTTTATCCGAGAATTCTCGTGTTATAGAAAACCAGAATCGGAGAAATTTTTTTTTTTTTTTATCCGAGAATTCTCGTTTTGTGGAAAACGAGAATCGGAGAAAAAAAAATTTTTTTAACTTTTTATCGGAGAATTCTCGTTTTGTGGAAAACCAGAATCGGAGAAATTTTTTTTTTTTTTATCCGAGAATTTTCGATGTCCGGGAAACCAGAATCGGAGAAATTTTTTTTTTTTTTTTTTATTCCGATAATTCTTGTTTTGTGGAAAACGAGAATCGGAGAATTTTTTTTCTTTTTTTTTTTTTTTTATCTGAGAAGTCTCGTTTTGTGGAAAACGAGAATCGGAGAAATTTTTTTTTTTTTTTTTTATCCGAGAATTCTCGTTTTGTGGAAAACCAGAATTGGCGAAATTTTTTTTTTTTTTTATCCGAGAATTCTCGTTTTGTGCAAAACGAGAATTGGAGAAATTTTTTTTTTTTTTTATCCGAAAATCTCGTTTTGTGGAAAACCAGAATCGGAGAAATTTTTTTTTTTTTTTTATCCGAGAATTCTCGTTTTGTGGAAAACGAGAATCGGAGAAATTTTTTTTTTTTTTTTTTATCCGAGAATTCTCGTTTTGTGGAAAACCAGAATCGGAGAAATTTTTTTTTTTTTTTTTTTATCCGAGAATTCTCGTTTTGTGGAAAACGAGAATCGGAGAAATTTTTTTTTTTTTTTTTTATCCGAGAATTCTCGTTTTCTGGATAACGAGAATCGGAGAAATTTTTTTTTTTTTTTATCCGAGAATTCTCGTTTTGTGGAAAACGAGAAACGGAGAAATTTTTTTTTGTTTTTTTTTTTTATCCGAGAATTCTCGTTGTGTGGAAAACCAGAATCGGAGAGATTTTTTTTTTTTTTATCCGAGAATTCTCAGGTTTGTGGAAAACCAGAATCGGAGAAATTTTTTTTTTTTTTTTTATCCGAGAATTCTCGTGATATGGAAAACCAGAATCGGAGAAATTTTTTTTTTCTTTTTATCCGAGAATTCTCGTTTTGTGGAAAACGAGAATCGGAGAAAAAAAAATTTTTTTAACTTTGTATCGGAGAATTCTCGTTTTGTGGAAAACCAGAATCGGAGAAATTTTTTTTTTTTTTTATCCGAGAATTTTCGATGTCCGGGAAACCAGAATCGGAGAAATTTTTTTTTTTTTTTTTTTTATTCCGAGAATTCTCGTTTTGTGGAAAACGAGAATCGGAGAAATTTTTTTTTTTTATTTTTTATCCGAGAATTCTCGTTTTGTGGAAAACGAGAATCGGAGAAATGTTTTTTTTTTTTTTTTATCCGAGAATTCTCGTTTTGTGGAAAACGAGAAACGGAGAAATTTTTTTTTGTTTTCTTTTTTTTAATCCGAGAATTCTCGTTGTGTGGAAAACCAGAATCGGAGAGATTTTTTTTTTTTTTTATCCGAGAATTCTCAGGTTTGTGGAAAACCAGAATCGGAGAAATTTTTTTTTTTTTTTTTTTTATCCGAGAATTCTCGTGTTATAGAAAACCAGAATCGGAGAAATTTTTTTTTTTTTTTATCCGAGAATTCTCGTTTTGTGGAAAACGAGAATCGGAGAAAAAAAATTTTTTTTAACTTTTTATCGGAGAATTCTCGTTTTGTGGAAAACCAGAATCGGAGAAATTTTTTTTTTTTTTTATCCGAGAATTTTCGATGTCCGGGAAACCAGAATCGGAGAAATTTTTTTTTTTTTTTTTATTCCGATAATTCTTGTTTTGTGGAAAACGAGAATCGGAGAATTTTTTTTCTTTTTTTTTTTTTTTTATCTGAGAAGTCTCGTTTTGTGGAAAACGAGAATCGGAGAAATTTTTTTTTTTTTTTTTTTATCCGAGAATTCTCGTTTTGTGGAAAACCAGAATTGGCGAAATTTTTTTTTTTTTTTATCCGAGAATTCTCGTTTTGTGGAAAAAGAGACCCGGAGAAATTTTTTTTTTTTTTTTTTATCCGAGAATTCTCGTTTTGTGGAAAACCAGAATCGGAGAAATTTTTTTTTTTTTTTTTTTTATCCGAGAATTCTCGTTTTGTGGAAAACGAGAATCGGAGAAATTTTTTTTTTTTTTTTTTTATCCGAGAATTCTCGTTTTCTGGAAAACGAGAATCGGAGAAATTTTTTTTTTTTTTTTATCCGAGAATTCTCGTTTTGTGGAAAACGAGAAACGGAGAAATTTTTTTTTGTTTTTTTTTTTTTATCCGAGAATTCTCGTTGTGTGGAAAACCAGAATCGGAGAGATTTTTTTTTTTTTATCCGAGAATTCTCAGGTTTGTGGAAAACCAGAATCGGAGAAATTTTTTTTTTTTTTTTTTATCCGAGAATTCTCGTGATATGGAAAACCAGAATTGGAGAAATTTTTTTTTTTTTTTATCCGAGAATTCTCGTTTTGTGGAAAACGAGAAACGGAGAAATTTTTTTTTGTTTTTTTTTTTTTATCCGAGAATTCTCAGGTTTGTGGAAAACGAGGATCGGAGAAATTTTTTTTTTTTTTTTTTTATCCGAGAATTCTCGTTTTCTGGAAATCGAGAATCGGAGAAATTTTTTTTTTTTTTTATCCGAGAATTCTCGTTTTGTGGAAAACGAGAAACGGAGAAATTTTTTTTTGTTTTTTTTTTTTATCCGAGAATTCTCGTTGTGTGGAAAACCAGAATCGGAGAGATTTTTTTTTTTTATCCGAGAATTCTCAGGTTTGTGGAAAACCAGAATCGGAGAAATTTTTTTTTTTTTTTTTTATCCGAGAATTCTCGTGATATGGAAAACCAGAATTGGAGAAACTTTTTTTTTCTTTTTATCCGAGAATTCTCGTTTTGTGGAAAACGAGAATCGGAGAAAAAAATTTTTTTTTAACTTTGTATCGGAGAATTCTCGTTTTGTGGAAAACCAGAATCGGAGAAATTTTTTTTTTTTTTTTTATCCGAGAATTTTCGATGTCCGGGAAACCAGAATCGGAGAAATTTTTTTTTTTTTTTATTCCGATAATTCTCGTTTTGTGGAAAACGAGAATCGGAGAAATTTTTTTTCTTTTTTTTTTTTATCCGAGAATTCTCGTTTTGTGGAAAACCAGAATCGGGGAAATTTTTTTTTTATTTTTTATCCGAGAATTCTCGTTTTGTGCAAAACGAGAATCGGAGAAATTTTTTTTTTTTTTTTAACCGAGAATTCTCGTTTTGTGGAAAACGAGCATCGGAGAAAATTTTTTTTTTTTTTTATCGGAGAATTCTCGTTTTGTGGAAAACCAGAATCAGAGAAAAATATTTTTTTTTTTTTTATCCGAGAATTCTCGTTGTGTGGAAAACCAGAATCGGAGAAATTTTTTTTTTTTTTTTTTTATCCGAGAATTCTCGTTTTCTGGAAAACCAGAATCGGAGAAATTTTTTTTTTTTTTTTTTATCCGAGAATTCTCGTTTTGTGGAAAACCAGAATCGGAGAAATTTTTTTTTTTTTTTTATCCGAGAATTCTCGTTTTGTGCAAAACGAGAATCGGAGAAATTTTTTTTTTTATTTTTTTTTATCCGAGAATTCTCGTTTTATGGAAAACGAGAATCGGATAAATTTTTCTTTTTTTTTTTATCCGAAAATCTCGTTTTGTGGAAAACCAGAATCGGAGAAATTTTTTTTTTTTTTTCATCCGAGAATTCTCGTTTCGTGGAAAACTGGAATCGGAGAAATTTTTTTTTTTTTTTATCCGAGAATTCTCGTTTTGTGGAAAACGAGAATCGGAGAAATTTTTTTTTTTTTTTTTTATCCGAGAATTCTCGTTTTGTGGAAAACCAGAATCGGAGGAATTTTTTTTTTTTTTTTTTTTTATTCGAAGATTCTCGATGTCCGGGAAACCAGAATCGGAGAAATTTTTTTTTTTTTTTTTTTTATCCGAGAATTCTCAGGTTTGTGGAAAACGAGAATCGGAGAAATTTTTTTTTTTTTTTTTTATCCGAGAAGTCTCGTTTTGTGGAAAACGAGAATCGGAGAAATTTTTTTTTTTTTTTTTTTTATCCGAGAATTCTCGTTTTGTGGAAAACCAGAATCGGGGAAATATTTTTTTTTTTTTTTTTTTTTTCATCCGAGAATTCTCGTTTTGTGGAAAACGAGAATCGGATAAATTTTTTTTTTTTTTATCCGAAAATCTCGTTTTGTGGAAAACCAGAATCGGGGAAATTTTTTTTTTTTTTTTTTATCCGAGAATTCTCGTTTCCTGGAAAACTGCAATCGGAGAAATTTTTTTTTTTTTTTTATCGGAGGATTCTCGTTTTGTGGAAAACCAGAATCGGAGAAAAAAAATTTTTTTTTTTTTTTATCCGAGAATTCTCGTTGTGTGGAAAACCAGAATCGGAGAAATTTTTTTTTTTTTTTTTTTTTTATCCGAGAATTCTCGTTTTGTGGAAAACCAGAATCGGAGAAATTTTTTTTTTTTTTTTTCATCCGAGAATTCTCGTTTTGTGGAAAACGAGAATCGGATAGATTTTTTTTTTTTTTTATCCAAAAATCTCGTTTTGTGGAAAACCATAATCGGATAAATTTTTCTTTTTTTTTTTTATCCGAGAATTCTCGTTTTCTGGAAAACTCGAATCGGAGAAATTTTTTTTTTTTTTTTATCCGAGAATTCTCGTTTTGTGGAAAACCAGAATCGGAGAAATTTTTTTTTTTTTTTTTTTATCCGAGAATTCTTGTTTTGTGGAAAACGAGAATCGGAGAAATTTTTTTTTTTTTTTTATCCGAGAATTCTCGTTTTGTGGAAAACCAGAATCGGAGAAATTTTTTTTTTTTTTTATCCGAGAATTCCCGTTTTGTGGAAAACGAGAATCGGAGAAATTTTTTTTTTTTTTTTTATCCGAGAATTCTCGTTTTGTGGAAAACGAGAAACGGAGAAATTTTTTTTTGTTTTTTTTTTTTTATCCGAGAATTCTCGTTTTGTGGAAAACCAGAATCGGAGAAATTTTTTTTTTTTTTTTTTATCCGAGAATTCTCGTTGTGTGGAAAACCAGAATCGGAGAGATTTTTTTTTTTTTTTTTCTATCCGAGAATTCTCAGGTTTGTGGAAAACCAGTATCGGGGAAATTTTTTTTTTTTTTTTTTTATCCGAGAATTCTCGTGTTATGGAAAACCAGAATCGGAGAAAAAAAAATTTTTTTTTTATCCGAGAATTCTCGTTGTGTGGAAAACCAGAATCGGAGAAATTTTTTTTTTTTTTTTATCCGAGAATTCTCGTTTTGTGGAAAACGAGAATCGGAGAGAAAAAATTTTTTTTAACTTTTTATCGGAGAATTCTCGTTTTGTGGAAAACCAGAATCGGAGAAATTTTTTTTTTTTTTTTTTTTATCCGAGATTTCTCGTTTTGTGGAAAACTGGAATCAGAGAAATTTTTTTTTTTTTTTTATCCGAGAATTCTCGTTCTGTGGAAAACGAGAATCGGAGAAATTTTTTTTTTTTTTTTATCCGAGAATTCTCGTTTTGTGGAAAACCAGAATCGGAGAAAAAAAAAATTCTTTTTTATCCGAGAATTCTCGTTGTGTGGAAAACCAGAATCGGAGAAATTTTTTTTTTTTTTTTTTATCCGAGAATTCTCGTTTTGTGGAAAACCAGAATCGGAGAAATTTTTTTCTTTTTTTTTTTTTTTCGAGAATTCTCGTTTTGTGGAAAACGAGAATCGGATAAAAAAAAATTTTTTTTTTATCCGAAAATCGCGTTTTGTGGAAAACCAGAATCGGAGAAATTTTTTTTTTTTTTTTTATCCGAGAATTCTCGTTTTGTGGAAAACTGGAATCGGAGAAATTTTTTTTTTTTTATCCGAGAATTCTCGTTTTGTGGAAAACGAGAATCGGAGAAATTTTTTTTTTTTTTTATCCGAGAATTCTCGTTTTGTGGAAAACCAGAATCGGAGAAATTTTTTTTTTTTTTTTTTATCCGAGAATTCTCGTTTTGTGGAAAACGAGAATCGGAGAAAAAAAAATTTTTTTTTATCGGAGAATTCTCGTTTTGTGGAAAAACAGAATCGGAGAAAAAAAAATTTTTTTTTTTTATCCGAGAATTCTCGTTGTGTGGAAAACCAGAATCGGAGAAATTCTTTTTTTTTTTTTTTTTTTTATCCGAGAATTCTCGTTTTGTGGAAAACCAGAATCGGAGAAATTTTTTTTTTTTTTTTATCCGAAAATCTCGTTTTGGGGAAAACCAGAATCGGAGAAATTTTTTTTTTTTTTTTTTTTTATCCGAGAATTCTCGTTTTGTGGAAAACTGGAATCGGAGAAATTTTTTTTTTTTTTTATCCGAGAATTCTCGTTTTGTGGAAAACGAGAATCGGAGAAAATTTTTTTTTTTTTTGTTATATCCGAGAATTCTCGTTTTGTGGAAAACCAGAATCGGAGAAATTTTTTTTTTTTTTTTTATCAGAGAATTCCCGTTTTGTGGAAAACCAGAATCGGAGAAATTTTTTTTTTTTTTTTTTTTATCCGAGAATTCTCGTTGTGTGGAAAACCAGAATCGGAGAGATTTTTTTTTTTTTTTTTATCCGGGAAATCTCAGGTTTGTGGAAAACCAGAATCGGAGAAATTTTTTTTTTTTTTTTTTTATCCGAGAATTCTCGTGTTATGGAAAACCAGAATCGGAGAAAAAAAAAATTTTTTTTTATCCGAGAATTCTCGTTGTGTGGAAAACCAGAATCGGAGAAATTTTTTTTTTTTTTTTTTTTATCCGAGAATTCTCGTTTTGTGGAAAACCAGAATCGGAGAAATTTTTTTTTTTTTTTTATCCCAGAATTCTCGTTTTGTGGAAGACTGGATCCGGAGAAATTTTTTTTTTTTTTATCCGAGAATTCTCGTTTTGTGGAAAACGAGAATCGGAGAAATTTTTTTTTTTTTTTTTTATCCGAGAATTCTCGTTTTGTGGAAAACCAGAATCGGAGAAATTTTTTTTTTCTTTTTTTTTTATCCGAAAATTCCCGTTTTGTGGAAAACGAGAATCGGAGAAATTTTTTTTTTTTTATTTTTTATCCGAGAATTCTCGTTTTGTGGAAAACGAGAATCGGAGAAATGTTTTTTTTTTTTTATCCGAGAATTCTCGTTTTGTGGAAAACGAGAAACGGAGAAATTTTTTTTTGTTTTTTTTTTTTTATCCGAGAATTCTCGTTGTGTGGAAAACCAGAATCGGAGAGATTGGTTTTTTTTTTTATCCGAGAATTCTCAGGTTTGTGGAAAACCAGAATCGGAGAAATTTTTTTTTTTTTTTTTTTATCCGAGAATTCTCGTGTTATAGAAAACCAGAATCGGAGAAATTTTTTTTTTTTTTTTATCCGAGAATTCTCGTTTTGTGGAAAACGAGAATCGGAGAAAAAAAATTTTTTTTAACTTTTTATCGGAGAATTCTCGTTTTGTGGAAAACCAGAATCGGAGAAATTTTTTTTTTTTTCTTTTTATCCGAGAATTTTCGATGTCCGGGAAACCAGAATGGGAGAAATTTTTTTTTTTTTTTTTATTCCGATAATTCTCGTTTTGTGGAAAACGAGAATCGGAGAATTTTTTTTCTTTTTTTTTTTTTATCCGAGAATTCTCGTTTTGTGGAAAACGAGAATCGGAGAAATTTTTTTTTTTTTTTTTTTTATCCGAGAATTCTCGTTTTGTGGAAAACCAGAATCGGGGAAATTTTTTTTTTTTTTTTATCCGAGAATTCTCGTTTTGTGCGAAACGAGAATTGGAGAAATTTTTTTTTTTTTTTTTTATCCGAAAATCTCGTTTTGTGGAAAACCAGAATCGGAGAAATTTTTTTTTTTTTTTTTTATCCGAGAATTCTCGTTTTGTGGAAAACTGGAATCGGAGAAATTTTTTTTTTTTTATCCGAGAATTCTCGTTTTGTGGAAAACGAGAATTCGAGAAATTTTTTTTTTTTTTTTTATCCGAGAATTCTCGTTTTGTGGAAAACCAGAATCGGAGAAATTTTTTTTTTTTTTTTTATCCGAGAATTCTCGTTTTGTGGAAAACGAGAATCGGAGAAATTTTTTTTTTTTTTTTTTATCCGAGAATTCTCGTTTTGTGGAAAACGAGAATCGGAGAAATTTTTTTTTTTTTTTATCCGAGAATTCTCGTTTTGTGGAAAACGAGAAACGGAGAAATTTTTTTTTGTTTTTTTTTTTTTATCCGAGAATTCTCGTTGTGTGGAAAACCAGAATCGGAGAGATTTTTTTTTTTTTTATCCGAGAATTCTCAGGTTTGTGGAAAACCAGAATCGGAGAAATTTTTTTTTTTTTTTTTATCCGAGAATTCTCGTGATATGGAAAACCAGAATCGGAGAAATTTTTTTTTTCTTTTTATCCGAGAATTCTCGTTTTGTGGAAAACGAGAATCGGAGAAAAAAAAATTTTTTTAACTTTGTATCGGAGAATTCTCGTTTTGTGGAAAACCAGAATCGGAGAAATTTTTTTTTTTTTTTTTATCCGAGAATTTTCGATGTCCGGGAAACCAGAATCGGAGAAATTTTTTTTTTTTTTTTTTTTATTCCGAGAATTCTCGTTTTGTGGAAAACGAGAATCGGAGAAATTTTTTTTTTTTTATTTTTTATCCGAGAATTCTCGTTTTGTGGAAAACGAGAATCGGAGAAATGTTTTTTTTTTTTTTTATCCGAGAATTCTCGTTTTGTGGAAAACGAGAAACGGAGAAATTTTTTTTTGTTTTTTTTTTTTTTATCCGAGAATTCTCGTTGTGTGGAAAACCAGAATCGGAGAGATTTTTTTTTTTTTTTATCCGAGAATTCTCAGGTTTGTGGAAAACCAGAATCGGAGAAATTTTTTTTTTTTTTTTTTTATCCGAGAATTCTCGTGTTATAGAAAACCAGAATCGGAGAAATTTTTTTTTTTTTTTTATCCGAGAATTCTCGTTTTGTGGAAAACGAGAATCGGAGAAAAAAAATTTTTTTTAACTTTTTATCGGAGAATTCTCGTTTTGTGGAAAACCAGAATCGGAGAAATTTTTTTTTTTTTATCCGAGAATTTTCGATGTCCGGGAAACCAGAATCGGAGAAATTTTTTTTTTTTTTTTTTATTCCGATAATTCTTGTTTTGTGGAAAACGAGAATCGGAGAATTTTTTTTCTTTTTTTTTTTTTTTATCTGAGAAGTCTCGTTTTGTGGAAAACGAGAATCGGAGAAATTTTTTTTTTTTTTTTTTTTATCCGAGAATTCTCGTTTTGTGGAAAACCAGAATTGGCGAAATTTTTTTTTTTTTTTTATCCGAGAATTCTCGTTTTGTGCAAAACGAGAATTGGAGAATTTTTTTTTTTTTTTTATCCGAAAATCTCGTTTTGTGGAAAACCAGAATCGGAGAAATTTTTTTTTTTTTTTTTATCCGAGAATTCTCGTTTTGTGGAAAACGAGAATCGGAGAAATTTTTTTTTTTTTTTTATCCGAGAATTCTCGTTTTGTGGAAAACCAGAATCGGAGAAATTTTTTTTTTTTTTTTTTTTTTATCCGAGAATTCTCGTTTTGTGGAAAACGAGAATCGGAGAAATTTTTTTTTTTTTTTTTTATCCGAGAATTCTCGTTTTCTGGAAAACGAGAATCGGAGAAATTTTTTTTTTTTTTTTATCCGAGAATTCTCGTTTTGTGGAAAACGAGAAACGGAGAAATTTTTTTTTGTTTTTTTTTTTTTATCCGAGAATTCTCGTTGTGTGGAAAACCAGAATCGGAGAGATTTTTTTTTTTTTTATCCGAGAATTCTCAGGTTTGTGGAAAACCAGAATCGGAGAAATTTTTTTTTTTTTTTTTTATCCGAGAATTCTCGTGATATGGAAAACCAGAATCGGAGAAATTTTTTTTTTTCTTTTTATCCGAGAATTCTCGTTTTGTGGAAAACGAGAATCGGAGAAAAAAATTTTTTTTTAACTTTGTATCGGAGAATTCTCGTTTTGTGGAAAACCAGAATCGGAGAAATTTTTTTTTTTTTTTTTATCCGAGAATTTTCGATGTCCGGGAAACCAGAATCGGAGAAATTTTTTTTTTTTTTTTTATTCCGATAATTCTCGTGTTGTGGAAAACGAGAATCGGAGAATTTTTTTTCTTTTTTTTTTTTTTTTATCCGAGAATTCTCGTTTTGTGGAAAACGAGAATCGGAGAAATTTTTTTTCTTTTTTTTTTTTATCCGAGAATTCTCGTTTTGTGGAAAACCAGAATCGGGGAAATTTTTTTTTTATTTTTTATCCGAGAATTCTCGTTTTGTGCAAAACGAGAATCGGAGAAATTTTTTTTTTTTTTTTAACCGAGAATTCTCGTTTTGTGGAAAACGAGCATCGGAGAAAATTTTTTTTTTTTTTTATCGGAGAATTCTCGTTTTGTGGAAAACCAGAATCAGAGAAAAATATTTTTTTTTTTTTTTATCCGAGAATTCTCGTTGTGTGGAAAACCAGAATCGGAGAAATTTTTTTTTTTTTTTTTTTTATCCGAGAATTCTCGTTTTCTGGAAAACCAGAATCGGAGAAATTTTTTTTTTTTTTTTTATCCGAGAATTCTCGTTTTGTGGAAAACCAGAATCGGAGAAATTTTTTTTTTTTTTTTATCCGAGAATTCTCGTTTTGTGCAAAACGAGAATCGGAGAAATTTTTTTTTTTATTTTTTTTTATCCGAGAATTCTCGTTTTATGGAAAACGAGAATCGGATAAATTTTTTTTTTTTTTTTTATCCGAAAATCTCGTTTTGTGGAAAACCAGAATCGGAGAAATTTTTTTTTTTTTTTTTTATCCGAGAATTCTCGTTTCGTGGAAAACTGGAATCGGAGAAATTTTTTTTTTTTTTATCCGAGAATTCTCGTTTTGTGGAAAACGAGAATCGGAGAAATTTTTTTTTTTTTTTTTTATCCGAGAATTCTCGTTTTGTGGAAAACCAGAATCGGAGGAATTTTTTTTTTTTTTTTTTTTATTCGAAGATTCTCGATGTCCGGGAAACCAGAATCGGAGAAATTTTTTTTTTTTTTTTTTTTATCCGAGAATTCTCAGGTTTGTGGAAAACGAGAATCGGAGAAATTTTTTTTTTTTTTTATCCGAGAAGTCTCGTTTTGTGGAAAACGAGAATCGGAGAAATTTTTTTTTTTTTTTTTATCCGAGAATTCTCGTTTTGTGGAAAACGAGAATCGGAGAAATTTTTTTTTTTTTTTTTTTTTATCCGAGAATTCTCGTTTTGTGGAAAACCAGAATCGGGGAAATATTTTTTTTTTTTTTTTTTTTTCATCCGAGAATTCTCGTTTTGTGGAAAACCAGAATCGGAGAAATTTTTTTTTTTTTTTTTTTCATCCGAGAATTCTCGTTTTGTGGAAAACGAGAATCGGATAGATTTTTTTTTTTTTTATCCAAAAATCTCGTTTTGTGGAAAACCATAATCGGATAAATTTTTTTTTTTTTTTTTTTATCCGAGAATTCTCGTTTTCTGGAAAACTGGAATCGGAGAAATTTTTTTTTTTTTTTTATCCGAGAATTCTCGTTTTGTGGAAAACCAGAATCGGAGAAATTTTTTTTTTTTTTTTATCCGAGAATTCTTGTTTTGTGGAAAACGAGAATCGGAGAAATTTTTTTTTTTTTTTTTATCCGAGAATTCTCGTTTTGTGGAAAACCAGAATCGGAGAAATTTTTTTTTTTTTTTTATCCGAGAATTCCCGTTTTGTGGAAAACGAGAATCGGAGAAATTTTTTTTTTTTTTTTATCCGAGAATTCTCGTTTTGTGGAAAACGAGAAACGGAGAAATTTTTTTTTGTTTTTTTTTTTTATCCGAGAATTCTCGTTTTGTGGAAAACCAGAATCGGAGAAATTTTTTTTTTTTTTTTATCCGAGAATTCTCGTTGTGTGGAAAACCAGAATCGGAGAGATTTTTTTTTTTTTTTTTTCTATCCGAGAATTCTCAGGTTTGTGGAAAACCAGTATCGGGGAAATTTTTTTTTTTTTTTTTTTTATCCGAGAATTCTCGTGTTATGGAAAACCAGAATCGGAGAAAAAAAAATTTTTTTTTTATCCGAGAATTCTCGTTGTGTGGAAAACCAGAATCGGAGAAATTTTTTTTATTTTTTTTTATCCGAGAATTCTCGTTTTGTGGAAAACCGGAATCGGAGAAATTTTTTTTTTTTTTTTTTATCCGAGAATTCTCGTTTTGTGGAAAACGAGAATCGGATAAAAAAAAATTTTTTTTTTATCCGAAAATCGCGTTTTGTGGAAAACCAGAATCGGAGAATTTTTTTTTTTTTTTTATCCGAGAATTCTCGTTTTGTGGAAAACTGGAATCGGAGAATTTTTTTTTTTTTTTTTATCCGAGAATTCTCGTTTTGTGGAAAACGAGAATCGGAGAAATCTTTTTTTTTTTTTTTTTTTTTATCCGAGAATTCTCGTTTTGTGGAAAACCAGAATCGGAGAAAAAAAAATATTTTTTTTATCCGAGAATTCTCGTTTTGTGGAAAACGAGAATCGGAGAAAAAAAATTTTTTTTTTTATCGGAGAATTCTCGTTTTGTGGAAAACCAGAATCGGAGAAAATATTTTTTTTTCTTTTTTATCCGAGAATTCTCGTTGTGTGGAAAACCAGAATCGGAGAAATTTTTTTTTTTTTTTATCCGAGAATTCTCGTTTTGTGGAAAACGAGAATCGGAGGAATTTTTTTTTTTTTTTTTTTATTCGAGAATTCTCGATGTCCGGGAAACCAGAATCGGAGAATTTTTTTTTTTTTTTTTATCCGAGAATTCTCGTTTTGTGGAAAACGAGAAACGGAGAAATTTTTTTTTTTTTTTTTTCTATCCGAGAATTCCCGTTTTGTGGAAAACCAGAATCGGAGAGATTTTTTTTTTTTTTTTTCTATCCGAGAATTCTCAGGTTTGTGGAAAACCAGAATCGGGGAATTTTTTTTTTTTTTTTTTTTATCCGAGAATTCTTGTGTTATGGAAAACCAGAATCGGAGAAAAAAAAATTTTTTTTTTATCCGAGAATTCTCGTTGTGTGGAAAACCAGAATCGGAGAAATTTTTTTTTTGTTTTTTTATGGGAGAATTCTCGTTTTGTGGAAAACCGGAATCGGAGAAATTTTTTTTTTTTTTTTTTTTATCCGAGAATTCTCGTTTTTTGGAAAACGAGAATCGGATAAAAAAAAAATTTTATTTTATCCGAAAATCGCGTTTTGTGGAAAACCAGAATCGGAGAAATTTTTTTATTTAATCCGAGAATTCTCGTTTTGTGGAAAACTGGAATCGGAGAATTTTTTTTTTTTTTTTTATCCGAGAATTCTCGTTTTGTGGAAAACGAGAATCGGAGAAATCTTTTTTTTTTTTTTTTTTTTATCCGAGAATTCTCGTTTTGTGGAAAACCAGAATCGGAGAAAATTTTTTTTTTTTTTATCCGAGAATTCTCGTTTTGTGGAAAACGAGAATCGGAGAAAAAAAATTTTTTTTTTATGGGAGAATTCTCGTTTTGTGGAAAACCAGAATCGGAGAAAATATTTTTTTTTCTTTTTTATTCGAGAATTCTCGTTGTGTGGAAAACCAGAATCGGAGAGATTTTTTTTTTTTTTTTATCCGAGAATTCTCAGGTTTGTGGAAAACCAGAATCGGAGAAATTTTTTTTTTTTTTTTTTATCCGAGAATTCTCGTGTTATAGAAAACCAGAATCGGAGAAATTTTTTTTTTTTTTTTATCCGAGAATTCTCGTTTTGTGGAAAACGAGAATCGGAGAAAAAATTTTTTTTTAACTTTTTATCGGAGAATTCTCGTTTTGTGGAAAACCAGAATCGGAGAAATTTTTTTTTTTTTTTATCCGAGAATTTTCGATGTCCGGGAAACCAGAATCGGAGAAATTTTTTTTTTTTTTTTTTATTCCGATAATTCTTGTTTTGTGGAAAACGAGAATCGGAGAATTTTTTTTCTTTTTTTTTTTTTTATCTGAGAAGTCTCGTTTTGTGGAAAACGAGAATCGGAGAAATTTTTTTTTTTTTTTTTTTATCCGAGAATTCTCGTTTTGTGGAAAACCAGAATTGGCGAAATTTTTTTTTTTTTTTTATCCGAGAATTCTCGTTTTGTGCAAAACGAGAATTGGAGAAATTTTTTTTTTTTTTTATCCGAAAATCTCGTTTTGTGGAAAACCAGAATCGGAGAAATTTTTTTTTTTTTTTTTATCCGAGAATTCTCGTTTTGTGGAAAACGAGAATCGGAGAAATTTTTTTTTTTTTTTTTTTATCCGAGAATTCTCGTTTTGTGGAAAACCAGAATCGGAGAAATTTTTTTTTTTTTTTTTTTTTATCCGAGAATTCTCGTTTTGTGGAAAACGAGAATCGGAGAAATTTTTTTTTTTTTTTTTATCCGAGAATTCTCGTTTTCTGGAAAACGAGAATCGGAGAAATTTTTTTTTTTTTTTTATCCGAGAATTCTCGTTTTGTGGAAAACGAGAAACGGAGAAATTTTTTTTTGTTTTTTTTTTTTATCCGAGAATTCTCGTTGTGTGGAAAACCAGAATCGGAGAGATTTTTTTTTTTTTTATCCGAGAATTCTCAGGTTTGTGGAAAACCAGAATCGGAGAAATTTTTTTTTTTTTTTTTATCCGAGAATTCTCGTGATATGGAAAACCAGAATCGGAGAAATTTTTTTTTTTCTTTTTATCCGAGAATTCTCGTTTTGTGGAAAACGAGAATCGGAGAAAAAAAATTTTTTTTAACTTTGTATCGGAGAATTCTCGTTTTGTGGAAAACCAGAATCGGAGAAATTTTTTTTTTTTTTTTTTATCCGAGAATTTTTCGATGTCCGGGAAACCAGAATCGGAGAAATTTTTTTTTTTTTTTTTATTCCGATAATTCTCGTTTTGTGGAAAACGAGAATCGGAGAATTTTTTTTCTTTTTTTTTTTTTATCCGAGAATTCTCGTTTTGTGGAAAACGAGAATCGGAGAAATTTTTTTTCTTTTTTTTTTTTATCCGAGAATTCTCGTTTTGTGCAAAACGAGAATCGGAGAAATTTTTTTTTTTTTTTTTAACCGAGAATTCTCGTTTTGTGGAAAACGAGCATCGGAGAAAATTTTTTTTTTCTTATCGGAGAATTCTCGTTTTGTGGAAAACCAGAATCAGAGAAAAATATTTTTTTTTTTTTTATCCGAGAATTCTCGTTGTGTGGAAAACCAGAATCGGAGAAATTTTTTTTTTTTTTTTTTTATCCGAGAATTCTCGTTTTGTGGAAAACCAGAATCGGAGAAATTTTTTTTTTTTTTTTTTATCCGAGAATTCTCGTTTTGTGGAAAACCAGAATCGGAGAAATTTTTTTTTTTTTTTTTATCCGAGAATTCTCGTTTTGTGCAAAACGAGAATCGGAGAAATTTTTTTTTTTATTTTTTCTTATCCGAGAATTCTCGTTTTATGGAAAACGAGAATCGGATAAATTTTTTTTTTTTTTTTTATCCGAAAATCTCGTTTTGTGGAAAACCAGAATCGGAGAAATTTTTTTTTTTTTTTTTATCCGAGAATTCTCGTTTCGTGGAAAACTGGAATCGGAGAAATTTTTTTTTTTTTTTATCCGAGAATTCTCGTTTTGTGGAAAACGAGAATCGGAGAAATTTTTTTTTTTTTTTAATCCGAGAATTCTCGTTTTGTGGAAAACCAGAATCGGAGGAATTTTTTTTTTTTTTTTTTTTTTATTCGAAGATTCTCGATGTCCGGGAAACCAGAATCGGAGGAATTTTTTTTTTTTTTTTTTATCCGAGAATTCTCAGGTTTGTGGAAAACGAGAATCGGAGAAATTTTTTTTTTTTTTTTATCCGAGAAGTCTCGTTTTGTGGAAAACGAGAATCGGAGAAATTTTTTTTTTTTTTTTTATCCGAGAATTCTCGTTTTGTGGAAAACGAGAATCGGAGAAATTTTTTTTTTTTTTTTTTTTATCCGAGAATTCTCGTTTTGTGGAAAACCAGAATCGGGGAAATATTTTTTTTTTTTTTTTTTTCATCCGAGAATTCTCGTTTTGTGGAAAACGAGAATCGGATAAATTTTTTTTTTTTTTTATCCGAAAATCTCGTTTTGTGGAAAACCAGAATCGGAGAAATTTTTTTTTTTTTTTTTTATCCGAGAATTCTCGTTTTCTGGAAAACTGGAATCGGAGAAATTTTTTTTTTTTTTTTTTTTATCCGAGAATTCTCGTTTTGTGGAAAACCAGAATCGGAGAAATTTTTTTTTTTTTTTATCGGAGGATTCTCGTTTTGTGGAAAACCAGAATCGGAGAAAAAAAAATTTTTTTTTCTTATCCGAGAATTCTCGTTGTGTGGAAAACCAGAATCGGAGAAATTTTTTTTTTTTTTTTTTTTTATCCGAGAATTCTCGTTTTGTGGAAAACCAGAATCGGAGAATTTTTTTTTTTTTTTTTCATCCGAGAATTCTCGTTTTGTGGAAAACGAGAATCGGATAGATTTCTTTTTTTTTTTTATCCGAAAATCTCGTTTTGTGGAAAACCATAATCGGATAAATTTTTTTTTTTTTTTTATCCGAGAATTCTCGTTTTCTGGAAAACTGGAATCGGAGAAATTTTTTTTTTTTTTTTATCCGAGAATTCTCGTTTTGTGGAAAACCAGAATCGGAGAAATTTTTTTTTTTTTTTTTTATCCGAGAATTCTTGTTTTGTGGAAAACGAGAATCGGAGAAATTTTTTTTTTTTTTTTTATCCGAGAATTCCCGTTTTGTGGAAAACGAGAATCGGAGAAATTTTTTTTTTTTTTTTTATCCGAGAATTCTCGTTTTGTGGAAAACGAGAAACGGAGAAATTTTTTTTTGTTTTTTTTTTTTTATCCGAGAATTCTCGTTTTGTGGAAAACCAGAATCGGAGAAATTTTTTTTTTTTTTTTTTATCCGAGAATTCTCGTTGTGTGGAAAACCAGAATCGGAGAGATTTTTTTTTTTTTTTTTCTATCCGAGAATTCTCAGGTTTGTGGAAAACCAGTATCGGGGAAATTTTTTTTTTTTTTTTTTTATCCGAGAATTCTCGTGTTATGGAAAACCAGAATCGGAGAAAAAAAAATATTTTTTTTATCCGAGAATTCTCGTTGTGTGGAAAACCAGAATCGGAGAAATTTTTTTTTTTTTTTTTATCCGAGAATTCTCGTTTTGTGGAAAACCGGAATCGGAGAAATTTTTTTTTTTTTTTTTTATCCGAGAATTCTCGTTTTGTGGAAAACGAGAATCGGATAAAAAAAAATTTTTTTTTTTTATCCGAAAATCGCGTTTTGTGGAAAACCAGAATCGGAGAATTTTTTTTTTTTTTTTATCCGAGAATTCTCGTTTTGTGGAAAACTGGAATCGGAGAATTTTTTTTTTTTTTTTATCCGAGAATTCTCGTTTTGTGGAAAACGAGAATCGGAGAAATCTTTTTTTTTTTTTTTTTTTATCCGAGAATTCTCGTTTTGTGGAAAACCAGAATCGGAGAAAAAAAATTTTTTTTTATCCGAGAATTCTCGTTTTGTGGAAAACGAGAATCGGAGAAAAAAAAATTTTTTTTTATCGGAGAATTCTCGTTTTGTGGAAAACCAGAATCGGAGAAAATATTTTTTTTTCTTTTTTATCCGAGAATTCTCGTTGTGTGGAAAACCAGAATCGGAGAAATTTTTTTTTTTTTTTTTTTGATCCGAGAATTCTCGTTTTGTGGAAAACCCGAATCGGAGAAATTTTTTTTTTTTTTTTTTTATCCGAGAATTCCCGTTTTGTGGAAAACGAGAATCGGATAAATTTTTTTTTTTCTTTTATCCGAAAATCTTGTTTTGTGGAAAACCAGAATCGGAGAAATTTTTTTTTTTTTTTTTATCCCAGAATTCTCATTTTGTGGAAAACTGGAATCGGGGAAATTTTTTTTTTTTTACCCGAGAATTCTCGTTTTGTGGAAAACGAGAATCGGAGAAATTTTTTTTTTTTTTATCCGAGAATTCTCGTTTTGTGGAAAACGAGAATCGGAGGAATTTTTTTTTTTTTTTTTTTTATTCGAGAATTCTCGATGTCCGGGAAACCAGAATCGGAGAAATTTTTTTTTTTTTTTTATCCGAGAATTCTCGTTTTGTGGAAAACGAGAAACGGAGAAATTTTTTTTTGTTTTTTTTTTTTATCCGAGAATTCTCGTTTTGTGGAAAACCAGAATCGGAGAAATTTTTTTTTTTTTTTTTCCGAGAATTCTCGTTGTGTGGAAAACCAGAATCGGAGAGATTTTTTTTTTTTTTTTCTATCCGAGAATTCTCAGGTTTGTGGAAAACCAGAATCGGGTAATTTTTTTTTTTTTTTTTTTTTATCCGAGAATTCTTGTGTTATGGAAAACCAGAATCGGAGAAAAAAAATTTTTTTTTTCTATCCGAGAATTCTCGTTGTGTGGAAAACCAGAATCGGAGAAATTTTTTTTTTGTTTTTTTATGGGAGAATTCTCGTTTTGTGGAAAACCGGAATCGGAGAAATTTTTTTTTTTTTTTTTTTATCCGAGAATTCTCGTTTTTTGGAAAACGAGAATCGGATAAAAAGAAATTTTTTTTTTATCCGAAAATCGCGTTTTGTGGAAAACCAGAATCGGAGAAATTTTTTTTTTTTTATCCGAGAATTCTCGTTTTGTGGAAAACTGGAATCGGAGAATTTTTTTTTTTTTTTTTATCCGAGAATTCTCGTTTTGTGGAAAACGAGAATCGGAGAAATCCTTTTTTTTTTTTTTTTTTTATCCGAGAATTCTCGTTTTGTGGAAAACCAGAATCGGAGAAAAAAAATTTTTTTTTTTATCCGAGAATTCTCGTTTTGTGGAAAACGAGAATCGGAGAAAAAAAAAATTTTTTTTTTATCGGAGAATTCTCGTTTGGTGGAAAACCAGAATCGGAGAAAATATTTTTTTTTCTTTTTTATCCGAGAATTCTCGATGTGTGGAAAACCAGAATCGGAGAAATTTTTTTTTTTTTTATCCGAGAATTCTCGTTTTGTGGAAAACTGGAATCGGAGAATTTTTTTTTTTTTTTTTATCCGAGAATTCTCGTTTTGTGGAAAACGAGAATCGGAGAAATCTTTTTTTTTTTTTTTTTTATCCGAGAATTCTCGTTTTGTGGAAAACCAGAATCGGAGAAAAAAAAATTTTTTTTTTATCCGAGAATTCTCGTTTTGTGGAAAACCAGAATCGGAGAAAATATTTTTTTTTCTTTTTTATCCGAGAATTCTCGTTGTGTGGAAAACCAGAATCGGAGAAATTTTTTTTTTTTTTTTTTTTATCCGAGAATTCTCGTTTTGTGGAAAACCAGAATCGGAGAAATTTTTTTTTTTTTTTTATCCGAGAATTCCCGTTTTGTGGAAAACGAGAATCGGATAAATTTTTTTTTTTTTATCCGAAAATCTTGTTTTGTGGAAAACCAGAATCGGAGAAATTTTTTTTTTTTTTTTTATCCCAGAATTCTCATTTTGTGGAAAACTGGAATCGGAGAAATTTTTTTTTTTTTTACCCGAGAATTCTCGTTTTGTGGAAAACGAGAATCGGAGAAATTTTTTTTTTTTTTTATCCGAGAATTCTCGTTTTGTGGAAAACCAGAATCGGAGAAATTTTTTTTTTTTTTTTTATCCGAGAATTCTCGTTTTTCGGAAAACGAGAATCGGAGAAATTTTTTTTTTTTTTTTTTTATCCGAGAATTCTCGTTTTGTGGAAAACTTGAATCAGAGAAATTTTTTTTTTTTTTTATCCGAGAATTCTCGTTTTGTGGAAAACGAGAATCGGAGAAATTTTTTTTTTTTTTTATCCGAGAATTCTCGTTTTGTGGAAAACCAGAATCGGAGGAATTTTTTTTTTTTTTTTTTTTTATTCGAGAATTCTCGATGTCCGGGAAACCAGAATCGGAGAAATTTTTTTTTTTTTTTTATCCGAGAATTCTCGTTTTGTGGAAAACGAGAAACGGAGAAATTTTTTTTTGTTTTTTTTTTTTATCCGAGAATTCTCGTTTTGTGGAAAACCAGAATCGGAGAAATTTTTTTTTTTTTTTATCCGAGAATTCTCGTTGTGTGGAAAACCAGAATCGGAGAGATTTTTTTTTTTTTTTTCTATCCGAGAATTCTCAGGTTTGTGGAAAACCAGAATCGGGGAAATTTTTTTTTTTTTTTTTTATCCGAGAATTCTTGTGTTATGGAAAACCAGAATCGGAGAAAAAAAAATTTTTTTTTTTATCCGAGAATTCTCGTTGTGTGGAAAACCAGAATCGGAGAAATTTTTTTTTTTTTTTTTATCCGAGAATTCTCGTTTTGTGGAAAACCGGAATCGGAGAAATTTTTTTTTTTTTTTTTTATCCGAGAATTCTCGTTTTTTGGAAAACGAGAATCGGATAAAAAAAAATTTTTTTTTTATCCGAAAATCGCGTTTTGTGGAAAACCAGAATCGGAGAAATTTTTTTTTTTTTATCCGAGAATTCTCGTTTTGTGGAAAACTGGAATCGGAGAATTTTTTTTTTTTTTTTTATCCGAGAATTCTCGTTTTGTGGAAAACGAGAATCGGAGAAATCTTTTTTTTTTTTTTTTTTATCCGAGAATTCTCGTTTTGTGGAAAACCAGAATCGGAGAAAATTTTTTTTTTTTTTTATCCGAGAATTCTCGTTTTGTGGAAAACGAGAATCGGAGAAAAAAAAATTTTTTTTTTTATCGGAGAATTCTCGTTTTGTGGAAAACCAGAATCGGAGAAAATATTTTTTTTTCTTTTTTATCCGCGAATTCTCGATGTGTGGAAAACCAGAATCGGAGAAATTTTTTTTTTTTTTTTTTTTATCCGAGAATTCTCGTTTTGTGGAAAACCAGAATCGGAGAAATTTTTTTTTTTTTTTTTTATCCGAGAATTCCCGTTTTGTGGAAAACGAGAATCGGATAAATTTTTTTTTTTTTTTTTATCCGAAAATCTTGTTTTGTGGAAAACCAGAATCGGAGAAATTTTTTTTTTTTTTTATCCGAGAATTCTCTTTTTGTGGAAAACTGGAATCGGGGAAATTTTTTTTTTTTTTATCCGAGAATTCTCGTTTTGTGGAAAACGAGAATCGGAGAAATTTTTTTTTTTTTTTTTATCCGAGAATTCTCGTTTTTTGGAAAACCAGAATCGGAGAAATTTTTTTTTTTTTTTTTATCCGAGAATTCTCGTTTTTCGGAAAACGAGAATCGGAGAAATTTTTTTTTTTTTTTTTTATCCGGGAATTCTCGTTTTGTGGAAAACTCGAATCGGAGAAATTTTTTTTTTTTTATCCGAGAATTCTCGTTTTGTGGAAAACGAGAATCGGAGAAATTTTTTTTTTTTTTTTTTATCCGAGAATTCTCGTTTTGTGGAAAACCAGAATCGGAGGAATTTTTTTTTTTTTTTTTTTTTATTCGAGAATTCTCGATGTCCGGGAAACCAGAATCGGAGAAATTTTTTTTTTTTTTTTATCCGAGAATTCTCAGGTTTGTGGAAAACGAGAATCGGAGAAATTTGTTTTTTTTTTTTTTTTTATCCGAGAAGTCTCGTTTTGTGGAAAACGAGAATCGGAGAAATTTTTTTTTTTTTTTTATTCCGAGAATTCTCGTTTTGTGGAAAACGAGAATCGGAGAAATTTTTTTTTTTTTTTTTTATCCGAGAATTCTCGTTTTGTGGAAAACGAGAATCGGAGAAAAAAAATTTTTGTTTTTATCGGAGAATTCTCGTTTTGTGGAAAACCAGAATCGGAGAAAAAAAATTTTTTTTTTTTTTATCCGGGAATTCTCGTTGTGTGGAAAACCAGAATCGGAGAAATTTTTTTTTTTTCTTTTTATCCGAGAATTCTCGTTTTGTGGAAAACCAGAATCGGAGAAATTTTTTTTTTTTTTTTTATCCGAGAATTCTCGTTTTGTGGAAAACGAGAATCGGATAAATTTTTTTTTTTTTTTTTATCCGAAAATCTCGTTTTGTGGAAAACCAGAACCGGAGAAATTTTTTTTTTTTTTATCCGAGAATTCTCGTTTTGTGGAAAACGAGAATCGGAGAAATTTTTTTTTTTTTTTTTTTTTTTATCCGAGAATTCTCGTTTTGCCGAAAACGAGAATCGGAGAAATTTTTTTTTTTTTTTTATCCGAGAATTCTCGTTTTGTGGAAAACGAGAAACGGAGAAAATTTTTTTTGTTTTTTTTTTTTTTATCCGAGAATTCTCGTTTTGTGGAAAACCAGAATCGGAGAAATTTTTTTTTTTTTTCTTTATCCGAGAATTCTCGTTGTGTGGAAAACCAGAATCGGAGAGATTTTTTTTTTTTTTTTTCTATCCGAGAATTCTCAGGTTTGTGGAAAACCAGAATCGGAGAAATTTTTTTTTTTTTTTTTTTTTTAATCCGAGAATTCTCGTGTTATGGAAAACCAGAATCGGAGAAAAAAAAATTTTTTTTTTATCCGAGAATTCTCATTGTGTGGAAAACCAGAATCGGAGAAATTTTTTTTTTTTTTTTTTTTTATCCGAGAATTCTCGTTTTGTGGAAAACGAGAATCGGAGAAAAAATTTTTTTTTTTTTATCGGAGAATTCTCGTTTTGTGGAAAACCAGAATCGGAGAAAAAAAAATTTTTTTTTTTTATCCGAGAATTCTCGTTGTGTGGAAAACCAGAATCGGAGAAATTTTTTTTTTTTTTTTTTTTTTTATCCGAGAATTCTCGTTTTGTGGAAAACCAGAATCGGAGAAATTTTTTAATTTTTTTTTTCTATCCGAGAATTCTCGTTTTGTGGAAAACGAGAATCGGATAAATTTTTTTTTTTTTTTTATCCGAGAATTCTCGTTTTGTGGAAAACTGGAATGGGAGAAAATTTTTTTTTTTTTATCCGAGAATCCTCGTTTTGTGGAAAACGAGAATCGGAGAAATTTTTTTTTTTTTTTTTTATCCGAGAATTCTCGTTTTGTGGAGAACCAGAATCGGAGAAATTTTTTTTTTTTTTCTTTTATCCGAGAATTCTCGTTTTGTGGAAAAGGAGAATCGGAGAAATTTTTTTTTTTTTTTTTTATCCGAGAATTCTCGTTTTGTGGAAAACGAGAATCGGAGAATTTTTTTTTTTTTTTTTTTCATCCGAGAATTCTCGTTTTGTGGAAAACGAGAAACGGAGAAATTTTTTTTTGTTTTTTTTTTTTATCCGAGAATTCTCGTTTTGTGGAAAACCAGAATCGGATAAATTTTTTTTTTTTTTTTATCCGAGAATTCTCGTTGTGTGGAAAACCAGAATCGGAGAAATTTTTTTTTTTTTTTTCTATCCGAGAATTCTCAGGTTTGTGGAAAACGAGAATCGGAGAAATTTTTTTTTTTTTTATCCGAGAATTCTCGTGTTATGGAAAACCAGAATCGGAGAAAAAAAAATTTTTTTTTTTTATCCGAGAATTCTCTTTGTGTGGAAAACGAGAATCGGAGAAATTTTTTTTTTTTTTTATCCGAGAAATCTCGTTTTGTGGAAAAGCAGAATCGGAGAAAAAAAATTTTTTTTTTTTTTTTATCCGAGAATTTCCGTTGTGTGGAAAACCAGAATCGGAGAAATTTTTTTTTTTTTTTTTTTATCCGAGAATTCTCGTTTTGTGGAAAACCAGAATCGGAGAAATTTTTTTTTTTTTTTTCATCCGAGAATTCTCGTTTTGTTGAAAACGAGAATCGGATAAAATTTTTTTTTTTTTATCCGAAAATCTCGTTTTGTGGAAAACCAGAATCGGAGAAATTTTTTTTTTTTTATTCGAGAATTCTCGTTTTGTGGAAAACGAGAATCGGAGAAATTTTTTTTTTTTTTTTTTATCCGAGAATTCTCGTTTTGTGGAAAACCAGAATCGGAGAAATTTTTTTTTTTTTTTTATCCGAGAATTCTCGTTTTGTGGAAAACGAGAATCGGAGAAATTTTTTTTTTTTTTTATCCGAGAATTCTCGTTTTGTGGAAAACGAGAATCGGAGATATTTTTTTTTTTTTTTTTTTTATCCGAGAATTCTCTTTTTGTGGAAAACGAGAAACGGAGAAATTTTTTTTTGTTTTTTTTTTTTTTATCCGAGAATTCTCGTTTTGTGGAAAACCAGAATCGGAGAAATTTTTTTGTTTTTTTTTTTTATCCGAGAATTCTCGTTGTGTCGAAAACCAGAATCGGAGGGATTTTTTTTTTTTTTTTCTATCCGAGAAGATTCAGGTTTGTGGAAAACCTGAATCGGGGAAATTTTTTTTTTTTTTATCCGAGAATTCTCGTTTTGTGGAAGACCGGAATCGGAGAAATTTTTTTTTTTTTTTTTATCCGAGAATTCTCGTTTTGTGGAAAACGAGAATCGGATAAAAAAAATTTTTTTTTTATCCGAAAATCGCGTTTTGTGGAAAACCAGAATCGGAGAAGGTTTTTTTTTTTTTTTATCCGAGAATTCTCGTTTTGTGGAAAACTTGAATCGGAGAAATTTTTTTTTTTTTTATCCGAGAATTCTCGTTTTGTGGAAAACGAGAATCGGAGAAATTTTTTTTTTTTTTTTTTTTATCCGAGAATTCTCGTTTTGTGGAAAACGAGAATCGGATAAATTTTTTTTTTTTTTTTTTATCCGACAATCTCGTTTTGTGGAAAACCAGAGTCGGAGAAATTTTTTTTTTTTCTTTTATCCGAGAATTCTCGTTTTGTGGAAAACTGGAATCGGAGAAATTTTTTTTTTTTTATCCGAGAATTCTCGTTTTGTGGAAAACGAGAATCGGAGAATTTTTTTTTTTTTTTCTTATCCGAGAATTCTCGTTTTTCGGAAAACGAGAATCGGAGAAATTTTTTTTTTTTATTTTTTTTATCCGAGAATTCTCGTTTTGTGGAAAACCAGAATCGGAGAAATCTTTTTTTTTTTTTTTTTTTTTTATCCGAGAATTCTCGTTTTGTGGAAAACCAGAATCGGGGAAATTTTTTTTTTTTTTTATCCGAGAATTCTCGTTTTGTGGAAAACGAGAATCGGAGAAATTTTTTTTTTGTTTTTTTTTTTATCCGAGAAATCTCGTTTTGTGGAAAACGAGAATCGGAGAATTTTTTTTTTTTTTTTTTTTTTATCGGAGAATTCTCGTTTTGTGGAAAAAGAGAATCGGAGAAATTTTTTTTTTTTTTTTTATCCGAGAAATCTCGTTTTGTGGAAAACCAGAATCGGGGAAATTTTTTTTTTTTTATCCGAGAATTCTCGTTTTGTGGAAAACGAGAATCGGAGAAATTTTTTTTTTTTTTTTTATCGGAGAATTCTCGTGTTGTGGAAAATCAGAATCGGAGAAATTTTTTTTTTTTTTTTTTTATCCGAGAATTCTCATTTTGTGGAAAACCAGAATCGGGGAAATTTTTTTTTTTTATCCGAGAATTCTCGTTTTGTGGAAAACGAGAATCGGAGAAATTTTTTTTTTTTTTTTTATATCCGAGAATTCTCGTTTTGTGGAAAACGAGAATCGGAGAATTTTTTTTTTTTTTTTTTTTATCGGAGAATTCTCGTTTTGTGGAAAACGAGAATCGGAGAAAAAAAAATTTTTTTTTTTTTATCCGAGAATTCTCGTTTTGTGGAAAACGAGAATCGGAGAAAAAAAATTTTTTTTTTTTTTATCGGAGAATTCTCGTTTTGTGGAAAACCAGAATCGGACAAATTTTTTTTTTTTTTATCCGAGATTTCTCGTTGTGTGGAAAACCAGAATCGGAGAAATTTTTTTTTTTTTTTATCCGAGAATTCTCGTTTTGTGGAAAACCAGAATCGGAGAAATCTTTTTTTTTTTTTTTTATCCGAGAATTCTCGTTTTGTGGAAAACCAGAATCGGGGAAATTTTTTTTTTTTTTTATCCGAGAATTCTCGTTTTGTGGAAAACGAGAATCGGAGAAATTTTTTTTTGTTTTTTTTTTTATTCGAGAATTCTCCTTTTGTGGAAAACGAGAATCGGAGAAATTTTTTTTTTTTTTTTTTTATCGGAGAATCCTCTTTTTGTGGAAAAAGAGAATCGGAGAAATTTTTTTTTTTTTTTTATCCGAGAATTCTCGTTTTGTGGAAAACCAGAATCGGAGAAATCTTTTTTTTTTTTTTTTTTTTTTATCCGAGAATTCTCGTTTTGTGGAAAACCAGAATCGGGGAAATTTTTTTTTTTTTTTTTATCCGAGAATTCTCGTTTTGTGGAAAACGAGAATCAGAGAAATTTTTTTTTTTTTTTTATCCGAGAATTCTCGTTTTGTGGAAAACCAGAATCGGAGAGATTTCTTTTTTTTTTTTTTTTATCCGAGAATTCTCAGGTTTGTGGAAAACGAGAATCGGAGAAAATTTTTTTTTATTTTTTTTCTTATCGGAGAATTCTCGTTTTGTGGAAAACCAGAATCGGAGAAATCTTTTTTTTTTTTTTTTTTATCCGAGAATTCTCGTTTTGTGGAAAACCAGAATCGGGGAAATTTTTTTTTTTTTTTTATCCGAGAATTCTCGTTTTGTGCAAAACGAGAATCGGAGAAATTTTTTTTTTTTTTTATCCGAGAATTCTCGTTTTGTGGAAAACGAGCATCGGAGAAAAAAAATTTTTTTTTTTATCGGAGATCTCTCGTTTTGTGGAAAACCAGAATTGGAGAAAAAAAATTTTTTTTTTTTATCCGAGAATTCTCGTTGTGTGGAAAACCAGAATCGGAGAAATTTTTTTTTTTTTTTTTTTTATCCGAGAATTCTCGTTTTGTGGAAAACCAGAATCGGAGAAATTTTTTTTTTTTTTTTTTATCCGAGAATTTTCGTTTTGTGGAAAACCAGAATCGGGGAAATTTTTTTTTTTTTTTATCCGAGAATTCTCGTTTTGTGCAAAACGAGAATCGGAGAAATTTTTTATTTTTTTTATCCGAGAATTCTCGTTTTGTGGAAAACAAGAATCAGAGAATTTTTTTTTTTTTTTTATCCGAGAATTCTCGTTTTGTGGAAAACGAGAATCGGAGAAATTTTTTTTTATTTTTTTTTTTATCCGAGAATTCTCGTTTTGTGGAAAACCAGAGTCGGAGAACTTTTTCTTTTTTTTTTTTTTTATTGTCGGAGAATTCTCGTTTTGTGGAAAACGAGAATCGGAGAAATTTTTTTTTTTTTTTTATCCGAGAATTCTCGTTTTGTGGAAAACGAGAATCGGAGAAATTTTTTTTTTTTTTTTTTTTATCTGAGAATTCTCGTTTTGTGGAAAACGAGAATCGGAGAAATTTTTTTTTTTTTTTTTTTTATCCGAGAATTCTCGTTTTTCGGAAAACCAGAATCGGAGAAATATTTTTTTTTTTTTTTTATCCGAGAATTCTCGTTTTGTGGAAAACCAGAATCGGGGAAATTTTTTTTTTTTTTTTTATCCGAGAATTCTCGTTTTGTGGAAAACGAGAATCGGAGAAATTTTTTTTTTTTTTTTTTATCCGAGAATTCTCGTTATGTGGAAAACGAGAATCGGAGAAAAAAAAAATTTTTTTTTTATCGGAGAATTCTCGTTTTGTGGAAAACCAGAATCGGAGAAATGTTTTTTTTTTTTTTTATCCGAGAATTCTCGTTCGATGGAAAACCAGAATCGGAGAAATTTTTTTTTTTTTTTTTTTATCCGAGAATTCTCGTTTTGTGGAAAACCAGAATCGGAGAAATTTTTTTTTTTTTTTTTTTCATCCGAGAATTCTCGTTTTGTGGAAAACCAGACTCGGGGAAATTTTTTTTTTTTTTTTATCCGAGAATTCTCGTTTTGTGGAGAACGAGAATTGGAGAAATTTTTTTTTTTTTTTAATCCGAGAAGTCTCGTTTTGTGGAAAACGAGAATCGGAGAAATTTTTTTGGTTTTTTTTTTTTTATCCGAGAATTCTCGTTTTGTGGAAAACGAGAATCGGAGAAATTTTTTTTTTTTTTTTTTATCCGAGAATTCTCGTTTTGTGGAAAACGAGAATCGGAGAAATTTTTTTTTTTTTTTTTTTTATCCGAGAATTCTCGTTTTGTGGAAAACGAGAATCAGAGAAAATTTTTTTTTTTTTATCGGAGAATTCTCGTTTTGTGGAAAACCAGAATTGGAGAAATTTTTTTTTTTTTTTTTATCCGAGAATTCTCGTTGTGTGGAAAACCAGAATCGGAGAAATCTTTTTTTTTTTTTTTTATCCGAGAATTCTCGTTTTGTGGAAAACCAGAATCGGGGAAATTTTTTTTTTTTTTTTATCCGAGAATTCTCGTTTTGTGGAAGACGAGAATCGGAGAAATTTTTTTTTTTTTATCCGAGAATTCTCGTTTTGTGGAAAACGAGAATCGGAGAATTTTTTTTTTTTTTTTTTTATCGGAGAATTCTCGTTTTGTGGAAAACGAGAATCGGAGAAATTTTTTTTTTTTTTTTTTTATCGGAGAATTCTCGTTTTGTGGAAAACCAGAATCGGAGAAAAAAAATTTTTTTTTTTTTATCCGAGAATTCTCGTTGTGTGGAAAACCAGAATCGGAGAAATTTTTTTTTTTTTTTTTTTATCCGAGAATTCTTATTTTGTGGAAAACCAGAATCGGAGAAATTTTTTTTTTTTTTTTTTTATCGGTGAATTCTCGTTTTGTGGAAAACGAGAATCGGAGAAATTTTTTTTTTTTTTTTTTCATCCGAGAATTCTCGTTTTGTGGAAAACGAGAATCGGAGAAATTTTTTTTTTTTTTTTTTTATCGGAGAAGTCTCGTTTTGTGGAAAACCAGAATCGGAGAAAAAAAATTTTTTTTTTTTTATCCGAGAATTCTCGTTTTGTGGAAAACCAGAATCGGAGAATTTTTTTTTTTTTTTTTTTTTTATCCGAGAATTCTCGTTTTGTGGAAAACGAAAATCGGAGAAATTTTTTTTTTTTTTATCGGAGAATTCTCGTTTTGTGGAAAACGAGAATCGGTGAAATTTTTTTTTTTTTTTTATCCGAGAATTCTCGTTTTGTGGAAAACGAGAATCGGATAAATTTTTTTTTTTTTTTTTATCCGAAAATCTCGTTTTGTGGAAAACCAGAATCGGAGAAATTTTTTTTTTTTTTTTTTTTTATCCGAGAATTCTCGTTTTGTGGAAAACCAGACTCGGGGAAATTTTTTTTTTTTTTTTTTATCCGAGAATTCTCGTTTTGTGGAGAACGAGAATTGGAGAATTTTTTTTTTTTTTTTTTATCCGAGAAGTCTCGTTTTGTGGAAAACGAGAATCGGAGAAATTTTTTTGGTTTTTTTTTTTTTATCCGAGAATTCTCGTTTTGTGGAAAACGAGAATCGGAGAAATTTTTTTTTTTTTTTTTATCCGAGAATTCTCGTTTTGTGGAAAACGAGAATCGGAGAAATTTTTTTTTTTTTTTTTTTTTTATCCGAGAATTCTCGTTTTGTGGAAAACGAGAATCAGAGAAAAATTTTTTTTTTTTTATCGGAGAATTCTCGTTTTGTGGAAAACCAGAATTGGAGAAATTTTTTTTTTTTTTTTATCCGAGAATTCTTGTTGTGTGGAAAACCAGAATCGGAGAAATCTTTTTTTTTTTTTTTTTTATCCGAGAATTCTCGTTTTGTGGAAAACCAGAATCGGGGAAATTTTTTTTTTTTTTTTATCCGAGAATTCTCGTTTTGTGGAAGACGAGAATCGGAGAAATTTTTTTTTTTTTTTTTTTATCCGAGTTTTCTCGTTTTGTGGAAAACGAGAATCGGAGAAATTTTTTTTTTTTTATCCGAGAATTCTCGTTTTGTGGAAAACGAGAATCGGAGAAATTTTTTTTTTTTTTTTTTTTATCGGAGAATTCTCGTTTTGTGGAAAACGAGAATCGGAGAAATTTTTTTTTTTTTTTTTATCGGAGAATTCTGGTTTTGTGGAAAACCAGAATCGGAGAAATTTTTTTTTTTTTTTTTTATCCGAGAATTCTCGTTGTGTGGAAAACCAGAATCGGAGAAATTTTTTTTTTTTTTTTTTTATCCGAGAATTCTCGTTTTGTGGAAAACCAGAATCGGAGAAATTTTTTTTTTTTTTTTTTTTATCGGTGAATTCTCGTTCTGTGGAAAACGAGAATCGGAGAAATTTTTTTTTTTTTTTTTCATCCGAGAATTCTCGTTTTGTGGAAAACGAGAATCGGAGAAATTTTTTTTTTTTTTTTTTATCGGAGAAGTCTCGTTTTGTGGAAAACCAGAATCGGAGAAAAAAAATTTTTTTTTTTTTATCCGAGAATTCTCGTTTTGTGGAAAACCAGAATCGGAGAATTTTTTTTTTTTTTTTTTTTTTTATCCGAGAATTCTCGTTTTGTGGAAAACGAAAATCGGAGAAATTTTTTTTTTTTTTTTTATCGGAGAATTCTCGTTTTGTGGAAAACGAGAATCGGAGAAATTTTTTTTTTTTTTATCCGAGAATTCTCGTTTTGTGGAAAACGAGAATCGGATAAATTTTTTTTTTTTTTTTTTATCCGAAAATCTCGTTTTGTGGAAAACCAGAATCGGAGAAATTTTTTTTTTTTCTTTTATCCGAGAATTCTCGTTTTGTGGAAAACTGGAATCGGAGAAATTTTTTTTTTTTTATCCGAGAATTCTCGTTTTGTGGAAAACGAGAATCGGAGAATTTTTTTTTTTTTTCTTATCCGAGAATTCTCGTTTTGTGGAAAACCAGAATCGGAGAAATTTTTTTTTTTTTTTTTTATCCGAGAATTCTCGTTTTTCGGAAAACGAGAATCGGAGAAATTTTTTTTTTTTTTTTTTTTATCCGAGAATTCTCGTTTTGTGGAAAACCAGAATCGGAGAAATCTTTTTTTTTTTTTTTTTTTTTTATCCGAGAATTCTCGTTTTGTGGAAAACCAGAATCGGGGAAATTTTTTTTTTTTTTTATCCGGGAATTCTCGTTTTGTGGAAAACGAGAATCGGAGAAATTTTTTTTTGTTTTTTTTTTTATCCGAGAAATCTCGTTTTGTGGAAAACGAGAATCGGAGAAATTTTTTTTTTTTTTTTTTTATCGGAGAATTCTCGTTTTGTGGAAAAAGAGAATCGGAGAAATTTTTTTTTTTTTTTTATCCGAGAATTCTCGTTTTGTGGAAAACCAGAATCGGGGAAATTTTTTTTTTTTTTTATCCGAGAATTCTGGTTTTGTGGAAAACGAGAATCGGAGAAATTTTTTTTTTTTTTTTTATCCGAGGATTCTCGTTTTGTGGAAAACGAGAATCGGAGAAATTTTTTTTTTTTTTTTTATCAGAGAATTCTCGTTTTGTGGAAAACGAGAATCGGAGAAATTTTTTTTTTTTTTTTTCATCCGAGAATTCTCGTTTTGTGGAAAACGAGAATCGGAGAAATTTTTTTTTTTTTTTTTTATCGGAGAATTCTCGTGTTGTGGAAAATCAGAATCGGAGAAATATTTTTTTTTTTTTTTTATCTGAGAATTCTCGTTTTGTGGAAAACCAGAATCGGAGAAATCTTTTTTTTTTTTTTTTTTTTATCCGAGAATTCTCATTTTGTGGAAAACCAGAATCGGGGAAATTTTTTTTTTTTATCCGAGAATTCTCGTTTTTCGGAAAACGAGAATCGGAGAAATTTTTTTTTTTTTTTTTTTTTTTATCCGAGAATTCTCGTTTTGTGGAAAACGAGAATCGGAGAATTTTTTTTTTTTTTTTTTTTATCGGAGAATCCTCGTTTTGTGGAAAACGAGAATCGGAGAAATTTTTTTTTTTTTTTTTATCCGAGAATTCTCGTTTTGTGGAAAACGAGAATCGGAGAAAAAAAATTTTTTTTTTTTATCGGAGAATTCTCGTTTTGTGGAAAACCAGAATCGGACAATTTTTTTTTTTTTTTTATCCGAGATTTCTCGTTGTGTGGAAAACCAGAATCGGAGAAATTTTTTTTTTTTTATCCGAGAATTCTCGTTTTGTGGAAAACCAGAATCGGAGAAATCTTTTTTTTTTTTTTTTATCCGAGAATTCTCGTTTTGTGGAAAACCAGAATCGGGGAAATTTTTTTTTTTTTTATCCGAGAATTCTCGTTTTGTGGAAAACGAGAATCGGAGAAATTTTTTTTTTGTTTTTTTTTTTATCCGAGAATTCTCGTTTTGTGGAAAACGAGAATCGGAGAAATTTTTTTTTTTTTTTTTTTATCGGAGAATCCTCTTTTTGTGGAAAAAGAGAATCGGAGAAATTTTTTTTTTTTTTTTATCCGAGAATTCTCGTTTTGTGGAAAACCAGAATCGGAGAAATCTTTTTTTTTTTTTTTTTTTTTTATCCGAGACTTCTCGTTTTGTGGAAAACCAGAATCGGGGAAATTTTTTTTTTTTTTTTTATCCGAGAATTCTCGTTTTGTGGAAAACGAGAATCAGAGAAATTTTTTTTTTTTTTTTTATCCGAGAATTCTCGTTTTGTGGAAAACGAGAATCGGAGAAAATTTTTTTTTTATTTTTTTTCTTTATCGGAGAATTCTCGTTTTGTGGAAAACCAGAATCGGAGAAATCTTTTTTTTTTTTTTTTTATCCGAGAATTCTCGTTTTGTGGAAAACCAGAATCGGGGAAATTTTTTTTTTTTTTTTATCCGAGAATTCTCGTTTTGTGCAAAACGAGAATCGGAGAAAATTTTTTTTTTTTTTTATCCGAGAATTCTCGTTTTGTGGAAAACGAGCATCGGAGAAAAAATTTTTTTTTTTATCGGAGATCTCTCGTTTTGTGGAAAACCAGAATTGGAGAAAAAAAATTTTTTTTTTTTATCCGAGAATTCTCGTTGTGTGGAAAACCAGAATCGGAGAAATTTTTTTTTTTTTTTTTTTTTATCCGAGAATTCTCGTTTTGTGGAAAACCAGAATCGGAGAAATTTTTTTTTTTTTTTTTTATCCGAGAATTTTCGTTTTGTGGAAAACCAGAATCGGGGAAATTTTTTTTTTTTTTTATCCGAGAATTCTCGTTTTGTGCAAAACGAGAACCGGAGAAATTTTTTATCTTTTTTATCCGAGAATTCTCGTTTTGTGGAAAACAAGAATCAGAGAATTTTTTTTTTTTTTTTATCCGAGAATTCTCGTTTTGTGGAAAACGAGAATCGGAGAAATTTTTTTTGATTTTTTTTTTATCCGAGAATTCTCGTTTTGTGGAAAACCAGAGTCGGAGAACTTTTTCTTTTTTTTTTTTTTTATTGTCGGAGAATTCTCGTTTTGTGGAAAACGAGAATCGGAGAAATTTTTTTTTTTTTTTTATCCGAGAAATCTCGTTTAATGCAAAACGAGAATCGGAGAAAATTTTTTTTTTTTTTTTTTATCCGAGAATTCTCGTTTTGTGGAAAACCAGAGTCGGAGAACTTTTTCTTTTTTTTTTTTTTATTGTCGGAGAATTCTCGTTTTGTGGAAAACGAGAATCGGAGAAATTTTTTTTTTTTTTTATCCGAGAATTCTCTTTTTGTGGAAAACGAGAATCGGAGAAATTTTTTTTTTTTTTTTTTTTATCCGAGAACTCTCGTTTTGTGGAAAACGAGAATCGGAGAAATTTTTTTTTTTTTTTTTTTTTTATCCGAGAATTCTCGTTTTTCGGAAAACCAGAATCGGAGAAATATATATTTTTTTTTTTTATCCGAGAATTCTCGTTTTGTGGAAAACCAGAATCGGGGAAATTTTTTTTTTTTTTTTTTATCCGAGAATTCTCGTTTTGTGGAAAACGAGAATCGGAGAAATTTTTTTTTTTTTTTTATCCGAGAATTCTCGTTATGTGGAAAACGAGAATCGGAGAAAAAAATTTTTTTTTTTTTTTATCGGAGAATTCTCGTTTTGTGGAAAACCAGAATCGGAGAAATGTTTTTTTTTTTTTTTATCCGAGAATTCTCGTTCGATGGAAAACCAGAATCGGAGAAATTTTTTTTTTTTTTTTATCCGAGAATTCTCGTTTTGTGGAAAACCAGAATCGGAGAAATTTTTTTTTTTTTTTTTTTTTATCCGAGAATTCTCGTTTTGTGGAAAACCAGACTCGGGGAAATTTTTTTTTTTTTTTTTTATCCGAGAATTCTCGTTTTGTGGAGAACGAGAATTGCAGAAATTTTTTTTTTTTTTTTTATCCGAGAAGTCTCGTTTTGTGGAAAACGAGAATCGGAGAAATTTTTTTGGTTTTTTTTTTTTTTATCCGAGAATTCTCGTTTTGTGGAAAACGAGAATCGGAGAAATTTTTTTTTTTTTTTTTATCCGAGAATTCTCGTTTTGTGGAAAACGAGAATCGGAGAAATTTTTTTTTTTTTTTTTTTTTTTATCCGAGAATTCTCGTTTTGTGGAAAACGAGAATCAGAGAAAATTTTTTTTTTTTATCGGAGAATTCTCGTTTTGTGGAAAACCAGAATTGGAGAAATTTTTTTTTTTTTTTTTTATCCGAGAATTCTCGTTGTGTGGAAAACCAGAATCGGAGAAATCTTTTTTTTTTTTTTTTTATCCGAGAATTCTCGTTTTGTGGAAAACCAGAATCGGGGAAATTTTTTTTTTTTTTTTATCCGAGAATTCTCGTTTTGTGGAAGACGAGAATCGGAGAAATTTTTTTTTTTTTTTTTTTTATCCGAGTTTTCTCGTTTTGTGGAAAACGAGAATCGGAGAAATTTTTTTTTTTTTTTTATCCGAGAATTCTCGTTTTGTGGAAAACGAGAATCGGAGAAATTTTTTTTTTTTTTTTTTTTATCCGAGAATTCTCGTTTTTCGGAAAACCAGAATCGGAGAAATATTTTTTTTTTTTTTTTATCCGAGAATTCTCGTTTTGTGGAAAACCAGAATCGGGGAAATTTTTTTTTTTTTTTTTTATCCGAGAATTCTCGTTTTGTGGAAAACGAGAATCGGAGAAATTTTTTTTTTTTTTTATCCGAGAATTCTCGTTATGTGGAAAACGAGAATCGGAGAAAAAAAATTTTTTTTTTTTTATCGGAGAATTCTCGTTTTGTGGAAAACCAGAATCGGAGAAATGTTTTTTTTTTTTTTTTATCCGAGAATTCTCGTTCGATGGAAAACCAGAATCGGAGAAATTTTTTTTTTTTTTTTATCCGAGAATTCTCGTTTTGTGGAAAACCAGAATCGGAGAAATTTTTTTTTTTTTTTTTTTTTATCCGAGAATTCTCGTTTTGTGGGAAACCAGACTCGGGGAAATTTTTTTTTTTTTTTTTATCCGAGAATTCTCGTTTTGTGGAGAACGAGAATTGGAGAAATTTTTTTTTTTTTTTTTTATCCCAGAAGTCTCGTTTTGTGGAAAACGAGAATCGGAGAAATTTTTTTGGTTTTTTTTTTTTTATCCGAGAATTCTCGTTTTGTGGAAAACGAGAATCGGAGGAATTTTTTTTTTTTTTTTTATCCGAGAATTCTCGTTTTGTGGAAAACGAGAATCAGAGAAATTTTTTTTTTTTTTTTTTTTTTATCCGAGAATTCTCGTTTTGTGGAAAACGAGAATCAGAGAAAAATTTTTTTTTTTTTATCGGAGAATTCTCGTTTTGTGGAAAACCAGAATTGGAGAAAATTTTTTTTTTTTTTTTTTATCCGAGAATTCTCGTTGTGTGGAAAACCAGAATCGGAGAAATCTTTTTTTTTTTTTTTTATCCGAGAATTCTCGTTTTGTGGAAAACCAGAATCGGGGAAATTTTTTTTTTTTTTTTTATCCGAGAATTCTCGTTTTGTGGAAGACGAGAATCGGAGAAATTTTTTTTTTTTTTTTTTATCCGAGTTTTCTCGTTTTGTGGAAAACGAGAATCGGAGAAATTTTTTTTTTTTTTTTATCCGAGAATTCTCGTTTTGTGGAAAACGAGAATCGGAGAAATTTTTTTTTTTTTTTTTTTTATCGGAGAATTCTCGTTTTGTGGAAAACGAGAATCGGAGAAATTTTTTTTTTTTTTTTTTATCGGAGAATTCTCGTTTTGTGGAAAACCAGAATCGGAGAAATTTTTTTTTTTTTTTTTTTATCCGAGAATTCTCGTTGTGTGGAAAACCAGAATCGGAGAAATTTTTTTTTTTTTTTTTTTATCCGAGAATTCTCGTTTTGTGGAAAACCAGAATCGGAGAAATTTTTTTTTTTTTTTTTTTTTATCGGTGAATTCTCGTTTTGTGGAAAACGAGAATCGGAGAAAATTTTTTTTTTTTTTATCGGAGAATTCTCGTTTTGTGGAAAACCAGAATTGGAGAAATTTTTTTTTTTTTTTTTTATCCGAGAATTCTCGTTGTGTGGAAAACCAGAATCGGAGAAATCTTTTTTTTTTTTTTTTATCCGAGAATTCTCGTTTTGTGGAAAACCAGAATCGGGGAAATTTTTTTTTTTTTTTTTATCCGAGAATTCTCGTTTTGTGGAAGACGAGAATCGGAGAAATTTCTTTTTTTTTTTTTATCCGAGAATTCTCGTTTTGTGGAAAACGAGAATCGGAGAAATTTTTTTTTTTTTTTTTTTTTTTATCCGAGAATTCTCGTTTTGTGGAAAACGAGAATCAGAGAAAATTTTTTTTTTTTATCGGAGAATTCTCGTTTTGTGGAAAACCAGAATTGGAGAAATTTTTTTTTTTTTTTTTTATCCGAGAATTCTCGTTGTGTGGAAAACCAGAATCGGAGAAATCTTTTTTTTTTTTTTTTTATCCGAGAATTCTCGTTTTGTGGAAAACCAGAATCGGGGAAATTTTTTTTTTTTTTTTATCCGAGAATTCTCGTTTTGTGGAAGACGAGAATCGGAGAAATTTTTTTTTTTTTTTTTTTATCCGAGTTTTCTCGTTTTGTGGAAAACGAGAATCGGAGAAATTTTTTTTTTTTTTTATCCGAGAGTTCTCGTTTTGTGGAAAACGAGAATCGGAGAAATTTTTTTTTTTTTTTTTTTTTTATCCGAGAATTCTCGTTTTTCGGAAAACCAGAATCGGAGAAATATTTTTTTTTTTTTTTTTATCCGAGAATTCTCGTTTTGTGGAAAACCAGAATCGGGGAAGTTTTTTTTTTTTTTTTTTATCCGAGAATTCTCGTTTTGTGGAAAACGAGAATCGGAGAAATTTTTTTTTTTTTTTATCCGAGAATTCTCGTTATGTGGAAAACGAGAATCGGAGAAAAAAAATTTTTTTTTTTTTTATCGGAGAATTCTCGTTTTGTGGAAAACCAGAATCGGAGAAATGTTTTTTTTTTTTTTTATCCGAGAATTCTCGTTCGATGGAAAACCAGAATCGGAGAAATTTTTTTTTTTTTTTATCCGAGAATTCTCGTTTTGTGGAAAACCAGAATCGGAGAAATTTTTTTTTTTTTTTTTTTTTATCCGAGAATTCTCGTTTTGTGGGAAACCAGACTCGGGGAAATTTTTTTTTTTTTTTTTTTATCCGAGAATTCTCGTTTTGTGGAGAACGAGAATTGGAGAAATTTTTTTTTTTTTTTTTATCCCAGAAGTCTCGTTTTGTGGAAAACGAGAATCGGAGAAATTTTTTTGGTTTTTTTTTTTTTTATCCGAGAATTCTCGTTTTGTGGAAAACGAGAATCGGAGAAATTTTTTTTTTTTTTTTTTATCCGAGAATTCTCGTTTTGTGGAAAACGAGAATCAGAGAAATTTTTTTTTTTTTTTTTTTTTATCCGAGAATTCTCGTTTTGTGGAAAACGAGAATCAGAGAAAATTTTTTTTTTTTTTATCGGAGAATTCTCGTTTTGTGGAAAACCAGAATTGGAGAAATTTTTTTTTTTTTTTTTTTTATCCGAGAATTCTCGTTGTGTGGAAAACCAGAATCGGAGAAATCTTTTTTTTTTTTTCTTTATCCGAGAATTCTCGTTTTATGGAAAACCAGAATCGGGGAAATTTTTTTTTTTTTTTTTATCCGAGAATTCTCGTTTTGTGGAAGACGAGAATCGGAGAAATTTTTTTTTTTTTTTTTTTATCCGAGTTTTCTCGTTTTGTGGAAAACGAGAATCGGAGAAATTTTTTTTTTTTTTTTATCCGAGAATTCTCTTTTTGTGGAAAACGAGAATCGGAGAAATTTTTTTTTTTTTTTTTTTTATCGGAGAATTCTCGTTTTGTGGAAAACGAGAATCGGAGAAATTTTTTTTTTTTTTTTTTTATCGGAGAATTCTCGTTTTGTGGAAAACCAGAATCGGAGAAATTTTTTTTTTTTTTTTTTATCCGAGAATTCTCGTTGTGTGGAAAACCAGAATCGGAGAAATTTTTTTTTTTTTTTTTTATCCGAGAATTCTCGTTTTGTGGAAAACCAGAATCGGAGAAATTTTTTTTTTTTTTTTTTTTTATCGGTGAATTCTCGTTTTGTGGAAAACGAGAATCGGAGAAATTTTTTTTTTTTTTTTTTTCATCCGAGAATTCTCGTTTTGTGGAAAACGAGAATCGGAGAAATTTTTTTTTTTTTTTTTTTATCGGAGAAGTCTCGTTTTGTGCAAAACCAGAATCGGAGAAAAAAAAATTTTTTTTTTTTATCCGAGAATTCTCGTTTTGTGGAAAACCAGAATCGGAGAATTTTTTTTTTTTTTTTTTTTTTTTATCCGAGAATTCTCGTTTTGTGGAAAACGAAAATCGGAGAAATTTTTTTTTTTTTTTTATCGGAGAATTCTCGTTTTGTGGAAAACGAGAATCGGAGAAATTTTTTTTTTTTTTATCCGAGAATTCTCGTTTTGTGGAAAACGAGAATCGGAGAAAAAAAAGTTTTTTTTTCTTTATCGGAGAATTCTCGTTTTGTGGAAAACCAGAATCGGAGAAACTTTTTTTTTTTTTTTATCCGAGTATTCTCGTTGTGTGGAAAACCAGAATCGGAGAAATTTTTTTTTTTTTTTTATCCGAGAATTCTCGTTTTGTGGAAAACCAGAATCGGAGAAATCTTTTTTTTTTTTTTTTTTTATCCGAGAATTCTCGTTTTGTGAAAAACCAGAATCGGGGAAATTTTTTTTTTTTTTTATCCGAGAATTCTCGTTTTGTGGAAAACGAGAATCGGAGAAATTTTTTTTTTTTTTTTATCCGAGAATTCTCGTTTTGTCGAAAACGAGAATCGGAGAAGTTTTTATTTTATTTTTTTTTTTTATCGGAGAATTCTCGTTTTGTGGAAAACGAGAATCGGAGAAATTTTTTTTTTTTTTTTTTTATCCGAGAATTCTCGTTTCGTGGAAAACGAGAATCAGAGAAATTTTTTTTTTTTTTTTTATCCGAGAATTCTCGTTTTGTGGAAAACGAGAAACGGAGAATTTTTTTTTTTTTTTTTTTTTTTTTATCCGAGAATTCTCGTTTTGTGAAAAACCAGAATCGGGGAAACTTTTTTTTTTTTATCCGAGAATTCTCGTTTTGTGGAAAACGAGAATTGGAGAAATTTTTTTTTTTTTTTTTTTTATCCGAGAATTCTCGTTTTGTGGAAAACGAGAATCGGAGAAATTTTTTTTTTTTTTTTTTTATCGGAGAATTCTCGTTTTGTCGAAAACGAGAATCGGAGAAATTTTTTTTTTTTTTATCCGAGAATTCTCGTTTTGTGGAAAACGAGAATCTGAGAAATTTTTTTTTTTTTTTTATCCGAGAATTCTCGTTGTCTGGAAAACCAGAATCGGAGAGATTTTTTTTTTTTTTTTTATCCGAGAATTCTCAGGTTTGTGGAAAACGAGAATCGGAGAAATTTTTTTTTTCTTTTTATCCGAGAATTCTCGTTGTGTGGAAAACCAGAATCGGAGAAATCTTTTTTTTTTATTTTTTTATCCGGGAATTCTCGTTTTGTGGAAAACCAGAATCGGGGAAATTTTTTTTTTTTTTTTTATCCGAGAATTCCCGTTTTGTGGAAAACGAGAATCGGAGAAATTTTTTTTTTTTTTTTTTTATCCGAGAATTCTCGTTTTGTGGAAAACCAGAATCGGAGAAATTTTCTTTTTTTTTTTTTTATCCGAGAATGCCCGTTTTGTGGAAAATGAGAATTTGAGAAATTTTTTTTTTTTTTTTATCCGAGAATTCTCGTTTTGTGGAAAACAAGAATCGGAGAATTTTTTTTTTTTTTTTTTTTATCCGAGAATTCTCGTTTTGTTAAAAACGAGAATCGGAGAAATTTTTTTTTTTTTTTTTATCCGAGAATTCTCGTTTTGTGGAAATCGAGAATCGGAGAAATTTTTTTTTTTTTTTTTTATCCGAGATTTCTCGTTTTGTGGAAAACGAGAAGCGGGGAAATTTTTTTTTTTTTTATCCGAGAATTCTCGTTTTGTGGAAAACGAGAATCGGAGAAATTTTTTTTTTTTTTTTTCATCCGAGAATTCTCGTTTTGTGGAAAACGAGAATCGGAGAAATTTTTTTTTTTTTTTTTTTATCGGAGAAGTCTCGTTTTGTGGAAAACCAGAATCGGAGAAAAAAAAATTTTTTTTTTTTTATCCGAGAATTCTCGTTTTGTGGAAAACCAGAATCGGAGAAATCTTTTTTTTTTTTTTTTTTTATCAGAGAATTCTCGTTTTGTGGAAAACCAGAATCGGGGAAATTTTTTTTTTTTTTATCCGAGAATTCTCGTTTTGTGGAAAACGAGAATCGGAGAATTTTTTTTTTTTTTTTTTTTTATCCGAGTATTCTCGTTTTGTGGAAAACGAGAATCGGAGAAATTTTTTTTTTTTTTATCGGAGAATTCTCGTTTTGTGGAAAACGAGAATCGGAGAAATTTTTTTTTTTTTTTTATCCGAGAATTCTCGTTTTGTGGAAAACGAGAATCGGAGAAAAAAAAAATTTTTTTTTCTTTATCGGAGAATTCTCGTTTTGTGGAAAACCAGAATCGGAGAAATTTTTTTTTTTTTTTATCCGAGAATTCTGGTTGTGTGGAAAACCAGAATCGGAGAAATTTTTATTTTTTTTTTTATCCGAGAATTCTCGTTTTGTGGAAAACCAGAATCGGAGAAATCTTTTCCTTTTTTTTTTTTTTATCCGAGAATTCTCGTTTTGTGGAAAACGAGAATCGGAGAAATTTTTTTTTTTTTTTTATCCGAGAATTCTCGTTTTGTGGAAAACGAGAATCAGAGAAATTTTTTTTTTTTTTTATCCGAGAATTCTCGTTTTGTGGAAAACGAGAAACGGAGAATTTTTTTTTTTTTTTTTTTTTTATCCGAGAATTCTCGTTTTGTGAAAAACCAGAATCGGGGAAATTTTTTTTTTTTTTTTATCCGAGAATTCTCGTTTTGTGGAAAACGAGAATTGGAGAAATTTTTTTTTTTTTTTTTTTTATCCGAGAATTCTCGTTTTGTGGAAAACGAGAATCGGAGAAATTTTTTTTTTTTTTTTTTTTTATCGGAGAATTCTCGTTTTGTGAAAAACGAGAATCGGAGAAATTTTTTTTTTTTTTTTATCCGAGAATTCTCGTTTTGTGGAAAACGAGAATCTGAGAAATTTTTTTTTTTTTTTATCCGAGAATTCTCGTTGTCTGGATAACCAGAATCGGAGAGATTTTTTTTTTTTTTTTATCCGAGAATTCTCAGGTTTGTGGAAAACGAGAATCGGAGAAATTTTTTTTTTTTTCTTTTTATCCGAGAATTCTCGTTGTGTGGAAAACCAGAATCGGAGAAATCTTTTTTTTTTTTTTTTTTATCCGGGAATTCTCTTTTTGTGGAAAACCAGAATCGGGGAAATTTTTTTTTTTTTTTTTTATCCGAGAATTCTCGTTTTGTGGAAAACGAGAATCGGAGAAATTTTTTTTTTTTTTTTTTTATCCGAGAATTCTCGTTTTTCGGAAAACCAGAATCGGAGAAATTTTTTTTTTTTTTTTTTTTTATCCGAGAATGCCCGTTTTGTGGAAAATGAGAATTTGAGAAATTTTTTTTTTTTTTTATCCGAGAATTCTCGTTTTGTGGAAAACAAGAATCGGAGAATTTTTTTTTTTTTTTTTTTTATCCGAGAATTCTCGTTTTGTGGAAAACGAGAATCGGAGAAATTTTTTTTTTTTTTTTTTTATCCGAGAATTCTCGTTTTGTGGAAATTGAGAATCGGAGAAATTTTTTTTTTTTTTTTTTATCCGAGAATTCTCGTTTTGTGGAAAACGAGAAGCGCGGAAATTTTTTTTTTTTTTTATCCGAGAATTCTCGTTTTGTGGAAAACGAGAATCGGAGAAATTTTTTTTTTTTTTTTTTATCCGAGAATTCTCGTTTTGTGGAAAACGAGAATCGGAGAAATTTTTTTTTTTTTTTTTATCCGAGAAAACCCTTTTTTTCGGAAAACGAGAATCGGAGAAATTTTTTTTTTTTTTTTTTTTATCCGAGAATTCTCGTTTTGTGGAAAACGAGAATCGGAGAAAAATTTTTTTTTATTTTTTTTTTTATCGGAGAATTCTCGTTTGGTGGAAAACCAGAATCGGCGAAATTTTTTTTTTTTTATCCGAGAATTCTCAGGTTTGTGGAAAACGAGAATCGGAGAAATTTTTTTTTTTTTTTATCCGAGAAGTCTCGTTTTGTGGAAAACCAGAATCGGAGAAATTTTTTTTTTTTTTTTTATCCGAGAATTCTCGTTTTGTGGAAAACCAGAATTGGAGAATTTTTTTTTTTTTTTTTTTTATCCGAGAATTCTCGTTTTGTGGAAAACCAGAATCGGGGAAATTTTTTTTTTTTTGTTTTTTTTATCCGAGAATTCTCGTTTTGTGGAAAATGAGAATTTGAGAAATTTTTTTTTTTTTTTATCCGAGAATTCTCGTTTTGTGGAAAACGAGAATCGGAGAAATTTTTTTTTTTTTTTTTTTATCCGAGAATTCTCGTTTTGTGGAAAACGAGAATCGGAGAAATTTTTTTTTTTTTTTTATCCGAGAATTCCTGTTTTGTGGAAATCGAGAATCGGAGAAATTTTTTTTTCTTTTTTTTTTTAATCCGAGAATTCTCGTTTTGTGGAAAACGAGAAGCGGGGAAATTTTTTTTTTTTTTTTATCCGAGAATTCTCGTTTTGTGGAAAACGAGAATCGGAGAAATTTTTTTTTTTTTTTATCCGAGAATTCTCGTTTTGTGGAAAACGAGAATCGGAGAAATTTTTTTTTTTTTTTTTTTTATCCGAGAATTCTCGTTTTGTGGAAAACGAGAATCGGAGAAATTTTTTTCTTTTTTTTTTTATCCGAGAATTCTCGTTTTGTGGAAAACGAGAATCGGAGAAATTTTTTTTTTTTTTTTTTATCCGAGAATTCTCGTTTTGTGGAAAACGAGAATCGGAGAAACTTTTTTTTTTATTTTTTTTTTTATCGGAGAATTCTCGTTTGGTGGAAAACCAGAATCGGCGAAATTTTTTTTTTTTATCCGAGAATTCTCAGGTTTGTGGAAAACGAGAATCGGAGAAATTTTTTTTTTTTTTTTTATCCGAGAAGTCTCGTTTTGTGGAAAACCAGAATCGGAGAAATTTTTTTTTTTTTTTTATCCGAGAATTCTCGTTTTTTGGAAAACGAGAATCGGAGAAATTTTTTTTTTTTTTTTTTTATCCGAGAATTCTCGTTTTGTGGAAAACCAGAATTGGAGAATTTTTTTTTTTTTTTTTATCCGAGAATTCTCGTTTTGTGGAAAACGAGAAACGGAGAATTTTTTTTTTTTTTTTTTTTTTTTATCCGAGAATTCTCGTTTTGTGAAAAACCAGAATCGGGGAAATTTTTTTTTTTTTTTATCCGAGAATTCTCGTTTTGTGGAAAACGAGAATTGGAGAAATTTTTTTTTTTTTTTTTTTATCCGAGAATTCTCGTTTTGTGGAAAACGAGAATCGGAGAAATTTTTTTTTTTTTTTTTTTATCGGAGAATTCTCGTTTTGTGGAAAACGAGAATCGGAGAAATTTTTTTTTTTTTTTTATCCGAGAATTCTCGTTTTGTGGAAAACGAGAATCTGAGAAATTTTTTTTTTTTTTTTTATCCGAGAATTCTCGTTGTCTGGATAACCAGAATCGGAGAGATTTTTTTTTTTTTTTTATCCGAGAATTCTCAGGTTTGTGGAAAACGAGAATCGGAGAAATTTTTTTTTTTTTCTTTTTATCCGAGAATTCTCGTTGTGTGGAAAACCAGAATCGGAGAAATCTTTTTTTTTTTTTTTTTATCCGGGAATTCTCTTTTTGTGGAAAACCAGAATCGGGGAAATTTTTTTTTTTTTTTTTATCCGAGAATTCTCGTTTTGTGGAAAACGAGAATCGGAGAAATTTTTTTTTTTTTTTTTTTATCCGAGAATTCTCGTTTTTCGGAAAACCAGAATCGGAGAAATTTTTTTTTTTTTTTTTTTTATCCGAGAATGCCCGTTTTGTGGAAAATGAGAATTTGAGAAATTTTTTTTTTTTTTTATCCGAGAATTCTCGTTTTGTGGAAAACAAGAATCGGAGAATTTTTTTTTTTTTTTCTTTTTATCCGAGAATTCTCGTTTTGTGGAAAACGAGAATCGGAGAAATTTTTTTTTTTTTTTTTATCCGAGAATTCTCGTTTTGTGGAAATTGAGAATCGGAGAAATTTTTTTTTTTTTTTTTTATCCGAGAATTCTCGTTTTGTGGAAAACGAGAAGCGGGGAAATTTTTTTTTTTTTTTATCCGAGAATTCTCGTTTTGTGGAAAACGAGAATCGGAGAAATTTTTTTTTTTTTTTTTTATCCGAGAATTCTCGTTTTGTGGAAAACGAGAATCGGAGAAATTTTTTTTTTTTTTTTATCCGAGAAAACCCTTTTTTTCGGAAAACGAGAATCGGAGAAATTTTTTTTTTTTTTTTTTTTATCCGAGAATTCTCGTTTTGTGGAAAACGAGAATCGGAGAAAATTTTTTTTTTATTTTTTTTTTTATCGGAGAATTCTCGTTTGGTGGAAAACCAGAATCGGCGAAATTTTTTTTTTTTTATCCGAGAATTCTCAGGTTTGTGGAAAACGAGAATCGGAGAAATTTTTTTTTTTTTTTATCCGAGAAGTCTCGTTTTGTGGAAAACCAGAATCGGAGAAATTTTTTTTTTTTTTTTTATCCGAGAATTCTCGTTTTGTGGAAAACCAGAATTGGAGAATTTTTTTTTTTTTTTTTTATCCGAGAATTCTCGTTTTGTGGAAAACCAGAATCGGGGAAATTTTTTTTTTTTTGTTTTTTTTATCCGAGAATTCTCGTTTTGTGGAAAATGAGAATTTGAGAAATTTTTTTTTTTTTTTTATCCGAGAATTCTCGTTTTGTGGAAAACGAGAATCGGAGAAATTTTTTTTTTTTTTTTTTTTATCCGAGAATTCTCGTTTTGTGGAAAACGAGAATCGGAGAAATTTTTTTTTTTTTTTATCCGAGAATTCCTGTTTTGTGGAAATCGAGAATCGGAGAAATTTTTTTTTCTTTTTTTTTTTAATCCGAGAATTCTCGTTTTGTGGAAAACGAGAAGCGGGGAAATTTTTTTTTTTTTTTTATCCGAGAATTCTCGTTTTGTGGAAAACGAGAATCGGAGAAATTTTTTTTTTTTTTTTTATCCGAGAATTCTCGTTTTGTGGAAAACGAGAATCGGAGAAATTTTTTTTTTTTTTTTTTTATCCGAGAATTCTCGTTTTGTGGAAAACGAGAATCGGAGAAATTTTTTTCTTTTTTTTTTTATCCGAGAATTCTCGTTTTGTGGAAAACGAGAATCGGAGAAATTTTTTTTTTTTTTTTTTTATCCGAGAATTCTCGTTTTGTGGAAAACGAGAATCGGAGAAACTTTTTTTTTTATTTTTTTTTTTATCGGAGAATTCTCGTTTGGTGGAAAACCAGAATCGGCGAAATTTTTTTTTTTTATCCGAGAATTCTCAGGTTTGTGGAAAACGAGAATCGGAGAAATTTTTTTTTTTTTTTTTATCCGAGAAGTCTCGTTTTGTGGAAAACCAGAATCGGAGAAATTTTTTTTTTTTTTTTATCCGAGAATTCTCGTTTTTTGGAAAACGAGAATCGGAGAAATTTTTTTTTTTTTTTTTTTATCCGAGAATTCTCGTTTTGTGGAAAACCAGAATTGGAGAATTTTTTTTTTTTTTTTTTATCCGAGAATTCTCGTTTTGTGGAAAACCAGAATCGGGGAAATTTTTTTTTTTTTGTTTTTTTTATCCGAGAATTCTCGTTTTGTGGAAAATGAGAATTTGAGAAATTTTTTTTTTTTTTTTTATCCGAGAATTCTCGTTTTGTGGAAATCGAGAATCGGAGAAATTTTTTTTTCTTTTTTTTTTTTATCCGAGAATTCTCGTTTTGTGGAAAACGAGAAGCGGGGAAATTTTTTTTTTTTTTTTATCCGAGAATTCTCGTTTTGTGGAAAACGAGAAACGGAGAAATTTTTTTTTTCCTTTTTTTTATCCGAGAATTCTCGTTTTGTGGAAAACGAGAATCGGAGAAATTTTTTTTCTTTTTTTTTTTATCCGAGAATTCTCGTTTTGTGGAAAACGAGAATCGGAGAAATTTTTATTTTTTTTTTTTTATCCGAGAATTCTCGTTTTGTGGAAAACGAGAATCGGAGAAAATTTTTTTTTTATTTTTTTTTTTATCGGAGAATTCTCGTTTGGTGGAAAACCAGAATCGGCGAAATTTTTTTTTTTTATCCGAGAATTCTCAGGTTTGTGGAAAACGAGAATCGGAGAAATTTTTTTTTTTTTTTTTTATCCGAGAATTCTCGTTTTGTGGAAAACCAGAATTGGAGAAATTTTTTTTTTTTTTGTTTTTTTTATCCGAGAATTCTCGTTTTGTGGAAAACCAGAATCGGAGAAATTTTTTTTTTTTTTTTTTTTTATCCGAGAATTCTCGTTCTGCTGAAAACGAGAATCCGAGAAATTTTTTTTTTTTTTTTTTATCCGAGAATTCTCCTTTTTTGGAAAACGAGAATCGGAGAAATTTTTTTTTTTTTTTATCCGAGAATTCTCGTTTTTTGGAAAACGAGAATCGGAGAAATTTTTTTTTTTTTTTTTTTTTTATCCGAGAATTCTCGTTCTGCTGAAAACGAGAATCCGAGAAATTTTTTTTTTTTTTTTTTATCCGAGAAGTCTCGTTTTGTGGAAAACCAGAATCGGAGAAATTTTTTTTTTTTTTTATCCGAGAATTCTCGTTTTTTGGAAAACGAGAATCGGAGAAATTTTTTTTTTTTTTTTTTTATCCGAGAATTCTCGTTTTGTGGAAAACCAGAATTGGAGAAATTTTTTTTTTTTGTTTTTTTTATCCGAGAATTCTCGTTTTGTGGAAAACCAGAATCGGAGAAATTTTTTTTTTTTTTTTTTTTTATCCGAGAATTCTCGTTCTGCTGAAAACGAGAATCCGAGAAATTTTTTTTTTTTTTTTTATCCGAGAATTCTCCTTTTTTGGAAAACGAGAATCGGAGAAATTTTTTTTTTTTTTTTTTTATCCGAGAATTCTCGTTTTGTGGAAATCGAGAATCGGAGAAATTCTTTTTTTTTTTTTTTTATCCGAGAATTCTCGTTTTGTGGAAAACGAGAAGCGGGGAAATTTTTTTTTTTTTTATCCGAGAATTCTCGTTTTGTGGAAAACGAGAATCGGAGAAATTTTTTTTTTTTTTTATCCGAGAATTCTCGTTTTGTGGAAAACGAGAATTGGAGAAAATTTTATTTTTATTTTTTTTTTTATCGGAGAATTCTCGTTTGGTGGAAAACCAGAATCGGGGAAATTTTTTTTTTTTGTTTTTTTTATCCGAGAATTCTCGTTTTGTGGAAAATGAGAATTTGAGAATTTTTTTTTTTTTTTTTTTCATCCGAGAATTCTCGTTTTGTGGAAATCGAGAATCGGAGAAATTTTTTTTTTTTTTTTTTTTACCCGAGAATTCTCGTTTTGTGGAAAACGAGAAGCGGGGAAATTTTTTTTTTTTTTTTATCCGAGAATTCTCGTTTTGTGGAAAACGAGAATCGGAGAAATTTTTTTTTTTTTTTATCCGAGAATTCTCGTTTTGTGGAAAACGAGAATCGGAGAAATTTTTTTCTTTTTTTTTTTATCCGAGAATTCTCGTTTTGTGGAAAACGAGAATCGGAGAAAATTTTTATTTTATTTTTTTTTTTAATCGGAGAATTCTCGTTTGGTGGAAAAGCAGAATCGGCGAAATTTTTTTTTTTTATCCGAGAATTCTCAGGTTTGTGGAAAACGAGAATCGGAGAAATTTTTTTTTTTTTTTTATCCGAGAAGTCTCGTTTTGTGGAAAACCAGAATCGGAGAAATTTTTTTTTTTTTTTTTTTATCCGAGAATTCTCGTTTTTTGGAAAACGAGAATCGGAGAAATTTTTTTTTTTTTTTTTTATCCGAGAATTCTCGTTTTGTGGAAAACCAGAATTGGGAAATTTTTTTTTTTTTTTTTTTATCCGAGAATTCTCGTTTCGTGGAAAACCAGAATCGGGGAAATTTTTTTTTTTTTGTTTTTTTTATCCGAGAATTCTCGTTTTGTTGAAAATGAGAATTTGAGAAATTTTTTTTTTTTTTTATCCGAGAATTCTCGTTTTGTGGAAAACGAGAATCGGAGAAATTTTTTTTTTTTTTTTTTATCCGAGAATTCTCGTTTTGTGGAAAACGAGAATCGGAGAAATTTTTTTTTTTTTTTTTTTATCCGAGAATTCTCGTTTTGTGGAAATCGAGAATCGGAGAAATTTTTTTTTCTTTTTTTTTTTTATCCGAGAATTCTCGTTTTGTGGAAAACGAGAAGCGGGGAAATTTTTTTTTTTTTTTTATCGGAGAATTCTCGTTTTGTGGAAAACGAGAATCGGAGAAATTTTTTTTTTTTTTTTTTTTAATCCGAGAATTCTCGTTTTGTGGAAAACGAGAATGGGAGAAATTTTTTTTTTTTTTTTTTATCCGAGAATTCTCGTTTTGTGGAAAACGAGAATCGGAGAAATTTTTTTTTTTTTTTTTATCCGAGAATTCTCGTTTTGTGGAAAACGAGAAGCGGGGAAATTTTTTTTTTTTTTTTTTTATCCGAGAATTCTCGTTTTGTGGAAAACGAGAAACGGAGAAATTTTTTTTTTCCTTTTTTTTATCCGAGAATTCTCGTTTTGTGGAAAACGAGAATCGGAGAAATTTTTTTTCTTTTTTTTTTTATCCGAGAATTCTCGTTTTGTGGAAAACGAGAATCGGAGAAATTTTTTTTTTCTTTTTTTATCCGAGAATTCTCGTTTTGTGGAAAACGAGAATCGGAGAAAATTTTTTTTTTATTTTTTTTTTATCGGAGAATTCTCGTTTGGTGGAAAACCAGAATCGGCGAAATTTTTTTTTTTTATCCGAGAATTCTCAGGTTTGTGGAAAACGAGAATCGGAGAAATTTTTTTTTTTTTTTTTATCCGAGAGGTCTCGTTTTGTGGAAAACCAGAATCGGAGAAATTTTTTTTTTTTTTTATCCGAGAATTCTCGTTTTTTGGAAAACGAGAATCGGAGAATTTTTTTTTTTTTTTTTTTATCCGAGAATTCTCGTTTTGTGGAAAACCAGAATTGGAGAAATTTTTTTTTTTTTTGTTTTTTTTATCCGAGAATTCTCGTTTTGTGGAAAACCAGAATCGGAGAAATTTTTTTTTTTTTTTTTTTTTTATCCGAGAATTCTCGTTCTGCTGAAAACGAGAATCCGAGAAATTTTTTTTTTTTTTTTATCCGAGAATTCTCCTTTTTTGGAAAACGAGAATCGGAGAAATTTTTTTTTTTTTTTTTTATCCGAGAATTCTCGTTTTGTGGAAATCGAGAATCGGAGAAATTCTTTTTTTTTTTTTTTTATCCGAGAATTCTCGTTTTGTGGAAAACGAGAAGCGGGGAAATTTTTTTTTTTTTTATCCGAGAATTCTCGTTTTGTGGAAAACGAGAATCGGAGAAATTTTTTTTTTTTTTTTTATCCGAGAATTCTCGTTTTGTGGAAAACGAGAATTGGAGAAAATTTTATTTTTATTTTTTTTTTTATCGGAGAATTCTCGTTTGGTGGAAAACCAGAATCGGGGAAATTTTTTTTTTTTGTTTTTTTTATCCGAGAATTCTCGTTTTGTGGAAAACGAGAATTTGAGAAATTTTTTTTTTTTTTTTTCATCCGAGAATTCTCGTTTTGTGGAAATCGAGAATCGGAGAAATTTTTTTTTTTTTTTTTTTACCCGAGAATTCTCGTTTTGTGGAAAACGAGAAGCGGGGAAATTTTTTTTTTTTTTTTTTATCCGAGAATTCTCGTTTTGTGGAAAACGAGAATCGGAGAAATTTTTTTTTTTTTTTTTTTATCCGAGAATTCTCGTTTTGTGGAAAACGAGAATCGGAGAAATTTTTTTCTTTTTTTTTTTATCCGAGAATTCTCGTTTTGTGGAAAACGAGAATCGGAGAAAATTTTCATTTTATTTTTTTTTTTAATCGGAGAATTCTCGTTTGGTGGAAAAGCAGAATCGGCGAAATTTTTTTTTTTTATCCGAGAATTCTCAGGTTTGTGGAAAACGAGAATCGGAGAAATTTTTTTTTTTTTTTATCCGAGAAGTCTCGTTTTGTGGAAAACCAGAATCGGAGAAATTTTTTTTTTTTTTTTTTATCCGAGAATTCTCGTTTTTTGGAAAACGAGAATCGGAGAAATTTTTTTTTTTTTTTTTTATCCGAGAATTCTCGTTTTGTGGAAAACCAGAATTGGGAAATTTTTTTTTTTTTTTTTTTATCCGAGAATTCTCGTTTCGTGGAAAACCAGAATCGGGGAAATTTTTTTTTTTTTGTTTTTTTTATCCGAGAATTCTCGTTTTGTTGAAAATGAGAATTTGAGAAATTTTTTTTTTTTTTTTATCCGAGAATTCTCGTTTTGTGGAAAACGAGAATCGGAGAAATTTTTTTTTTTTTTTTTATCCGAGAATTCTCGTTTTGTGGAAAACGAGAATCGGAGAAATTTTTTTTTTTTTTTTTTTATCCGAGAATTCTCGTTTTGTGGAAATCGAGAATCGGAGAAATTTTTTTTTCTTTTTTTTTTTTATCCGAGAATTCTCGTTTTGTGGAAAACGAGAAGCGGGGAAATTTTTTTTTTTTTTTTATCGGAGAATTCTCGTTTTGTGGAAAACGAGAATCGGAGAAATTTTTTTTTTTTTTTTTTTTTATCCGAGAATTCTCGTTTTGTGGAAAACGAGAATCGGAGAAATTTTTTTTTTTTTTTTTATCCGAGAATTCTCGTTTTGTGGAAAACGAGAATCGGAGAAATTTTTTTTTTTTTTTTTATCCGAGAATTCTCGTTTTGTGGAAAACGAGAAGCGGAGAAATTTTATTTTTATTTTTTTTTTTATCGGAGAATTCTCGTTTGGTGGAAAACCAGAATCGGCGAAATTTTTTTTTTTATCCGAGAATTCTCAGGTTTGTGGAAAACGAGAATCGGAGAAATTTTTTTTTTTTTTTTTATCCGAGAAGTCTCGTTTTGTGGAAAACCAGAATCGGAGAAATTTTTTTTTTTTTTTATCCGAGAATTCTCGTTTTTTGGAAAACGAGAATCGGAGAAATTTTTTTTTTTTTTTTTTATCCGAGAATTCTCGTTTTGTGGAAAACCAGAATTGGAGAAATTTTTTTCTTTTTGTTTTATCCGAGAATTCTCGTTTTGTGGAAAACCAGAATCGGGGAAATTTTTTTTTTTTGTTTTTTTTATCCGAGAATTCTCGTTTTGTGGAAAACCAGAATCGGAGAAATTTTTTTTTTTTTTTTTATTTTATCCGAGAATTCTCGTTCTGTGGAAAACGAGAATCGGAGAAATTTTTTTTTTTTTTTTTTCTATCCGAGAATTCTCGTTTTGTGGAAAACGAGAATCGGAGGATTTTTTTTTTTTTTTTTTTTTTATCCGAGAATTCTCGTTTTGTGGAAATCGAGAATCAGAGAAATTCTTTTTTTTTTTTTTTTTTATCCGAGAATTCTCGTTTTGTGGAAAACGAGAAGCGGGGAAATTTTTTTTTTTTTTTATCCGAGAATTCTCGTTTTGTGGAAAACGAGAATCGGAGAAATTTTTTTTTTTTTGTTTATCCGAGAATTCTCGTTTTGTGGAAAACGAGAACCGGAGAATTTTTTTTTTTTTTTTTTTATCCGAGAATTCTCGTTTTGTCGAAAACGAGAATCGGAGAAATTTTTTTTTTTTTTTTTATCCGAGAATTCTCGTTTTGTGGAAAACGAGAATCGGAGAAAATTTTTTTTTTTTTTTTTATCCAAGAAGTCTCGTTTTGTGGAAAACCTGAATCGGGGAAATTTTTTTTTTTTTTTTTATCCGAGAATTCTCGTTTTTTGGAAAACGAGAATCGGAGAAATTTTTTTTTTATTTTTTTTATCCGACCATTCTCGTTTTGTGGAAAACCAGAATTGGAGAAATTTTTTTTTTTTTTTTTTTTCATCCGAGAATTCTCGTTTTGTGGAAAACCAGAATCGGGGAAATTTTTTTTTTTTGTTTTTTTTATCCGAGAATTCTCGTTTTGTGGAAAACCAGAAGCGGAGAAATTTTTTTTTTTTTTTATTTTATCCGAGAATTGTCGTTTTGTGGAAAACCAGAATCGGAGAAATCTTTTTTTTTTTTTTTTTTTTTATCCGAGAATTCTCGTTTTGTCGAAAACCAGAATCGGGGAAATTTTTTTTTTTTTATCCGAGAATTCTCGTTTTGTGGAAAACGAGAATCGGAGAAATTTTTTTTTTTTTTTTTTTATCTGAGAATTCTCGTTTTGTGGAAAACGAGAATCGGAGAAATCTTTTTTTTTTTTTTTTTTTTCTATCCGAGAATTCTCGTTTTGTGGAAAACCAGAATCGGGGAAATTTTTTTTTTTTTTTTATCCGAGAATTCTCGTTTTGTGGAAAACGAGAATCGGAGAAATTTTTTTTTTTTTTTTTATCCGAGAATTCTCGTTTTGTGGAAAACGAGAATCGGAGAAATTTTTTTTTTTTTTTTATCGGAGAATTCTCGTTTTGTGGAAAACGAGAATCGGAGAAATTTTTTTTTTTTTTTTATCCGAGAATCCTCGTTTTGTGGAAAACGAGAATCGGAGAAAATTTTTTTTTTTTTTTTTTTATCGGAGACTTCTCGTTTTGTGGAAAACCAGAATCGGAGAAATTTTTTTTTTTTTTTATCCGAGAATTCTCGTTTTGTGGAAAGCCAGAATCGGAGAAATCTTTTTTTTTTTTTTTTTTTTATCCGAGAATTCTCGTTTTGTGGAAAACCAGAATCGGGGAAATTTTTTTTTTTTTTTTTATCCGAGAATTCTCGTTTTGTGGAAAACGAGAATCGGAGAAATTTTTTTTTTTTTTTTTTATCCGAGAATTCTCGTTTTGTGGAAAACGAGAAGCGGAGAAAATTTTTTTTTTATTTTTTTTTTTATCGGAGAATTCTCGTTTGGTGGAAAACCAGAATCGGCGAAATTTTTTTTTTTATCCGAGAATTCTCAGGTTTGTGGAAAACGAGAATCGGAGAAATTTTTTTTTTTTTTTTTATCCGAGAAGTCTCGTTTTGTGGAAAACCAGAATCGGAGAAATTTTTTTTTTTTTTTTATCCGAGAATTCTCGTTTTTTGGAAAACGAGAATCGGAGAAATTTTTTTTTTTTTTTTTTTATCCGAGAATTCTCGTTTTGTGGAAAACCAGAATTGGAGAAATTTTTTTTTTTTTTTTTTTTATCCGAGAATTCTCGTTTTGTGGAAAACCAGAATCGGGGAAATTTTTTTTTTGTTTTTTTTATCCGAGAATTCTCGTTTTGTGGAAAACCAGAATCGGAGAAATTTTTTTTTTTTTTTTTATTTTATCCGAGAATTCTCGTTCTGTGGAAAACGAGAATCGGAGAAATTTTTTTTTTTTTTTTTATCCGAGAATTCTCGTTTTGTGGAAAACGAGAATCGGAGAAATTTTTTTTTTTTTTTTTTTTTTATCCGAGAATTCTCGTTTTGTGGAAATCGAGAATCAGAGAAATTCTTTTTTTTTTTTTTTTTTATCCGAGAATTCTCGTTTTGTGGAAAACGAGAAGCGGGGAAATTTTTTTTTTTTTTTTATCCGAGAATTCTCGTTTTGTGGAAAACGAGAATCGGAGAAATTTTTTTTTTTTTTTTATCCGAGAAGCCTCGTTTTGTGGAAAACCAGAATCGGAGAAATTTTTTTTTTTTTTTTATCCGAGAATTCTCGTTTTTTGGAAAACGAGAATCGGAGAAATTTTTTTTTTTTTTTTTTTATCCGAGAATTCTCGTTTTGTGGAAAACCAGAATTGGAGAAATTTTTTTTTTTTTTTTATCCGAGAATTCTCGTTTTGTGGAAAACCAGAATCGGGGAAATTTTTTTTTTTGTTTTTTTTATCCGAGAATTCTCGTTTTGTGGAAAACCAGAATCGGAGAAATTTTTTTTTTTTTTTTTTTTTATCTGAGAATTCTCGTTTTGTGGAAAACCAGAATCGGAGAAATCTTTTTTTTTTTTTTTTTTTTTATCCGAGAATTCTCGTTTTCTGGAAAACCAGAATCGGGGAAATTTTTTTTTTTTTTTATCCGAGAATTCTCGTTTTGTGGAAAACGAGAATCGGAGAAATTTTTTTTTTTTTTTTTTTTTATCCGAGAATTCTCTTTTTGTGGAAAACGAGAATCGGAGAAATTTTTTTTTTTTTTTTTTTTATCGGAGAATTCTCGTTTTGTGGAAAACGAGAATCGGAGAAATTTTTTTTTTTTTTTTTTTATCCGAGAATCCTTTTTTTGTGGAAAACGAGAATCGGAGAAAATTTTTTTTTTTTTTTTTTTATCGGAGAATTCTCGTTTTGTGGAAAACCAGAATCGGAGAAATTTTTTTTTTTTTTATCCGAGAATTCTCGTTTTGTGGAAAACCAGAATCGGAGAAATTTTTTTTTTTTTTTTTTTTTTATCGGAGAATTCTCGTTTTGTGGAAAACGAGAATCGGAGAAATTTTTTTTTTTTTTTTTATCCGAGAATTCTCGTTTTGTGGAAAACGAGAATCGGAGAAATTTTTTTTTTTTTTTTTTTTTTATCCGAGAATTCTCGTTTTGTGGAAAACGAGAATCGGAGAAATTTTTTTTTTTTTTTTTTTTTATCGGAGAATTCTCGTTTTGTGGAAAACGAGAATCGGAGAAATTTTTTTTTTTTTTTTATCCGAGAATTCTCGTTGTCTGGAAAACCAGAATCGGAGAAATTTTTTTTTTTTTTTTTATCCGAGAATTCTCGTTTTACGGAAAACCAGAATCGGAAAAATCTTTTTTTTTTTTTTTTTTATCCGAGAATCCTCGTTTTGTGGAAAACCAGAATCGGGGAAATTTTTTTTTTTTTTTTATCCGAGAATTCTCGTTTTGTGGAAAACGAGAATCGGAGAAATTTTTTTTTTTTTTTTTATCGGAGAATTCTCGTTTTGTGGAAAGGAAGAATCGGAGAATTTTTTTTTTTTTTTTTTATCCGAGAATTCTCGTTTTGTGGAAAACGAGAATCGGAGAATTTTTTTTTTTTTTTTTATCCGAGAATTCTCGTTGTGTGGAAAACCAGAATCGGAGAAATTTTTTTTTTTTTTTTTTATCCGAGAATTCTCGTTTTTTGGAAAACCAGAATCGGAGAAATCTTTTTTTTTTTTTTTTTTTTATCCGAGAATTCTCGTTTTGTGGAAAACCAGAATCGGGGAAATTTTTTTTTTTTTTTTATCCGAGAATTCTCGTTTTGTGGAAAGCGAGAATCGGAGAAATTTTTTTTTTTTTTTTTTTTTATCCGAGAATTCTCGTTTTTTGGAAAACGAGAATCGGAGAAATTTTTTTTTTTTTTTTTTTATCGGAGAATTCCTGTTTTGTGGAAAGGAAGAATCGGAGAATTTTTTTTTTTTTTTTTTTTATCCGAGAATTCTCGTTTTGTGGAAAACCAGAATCGGAGAAATTTTTTTTTTTTTTTTTTATCCGAGAATTCTCGTTGTGTGGAAAACCAGAATCGGAGAAATTTTTTTTTTTTTTTTTATCCGAGAATTCTCGTTTTTTGGAAAACCAGAATCGGAGAAATCTTTTTTTTTTTTTTTTTTTTTATCCGAGAATTCTCGTTTTGTGGAAAACCAGAATCGGGGAAATTTTTTTTTTTCTTTTTATTAGAGAATTCTCGTTTTGTGGAAAACGAGGATTGGAGAAATTTTTTTTTTTTTTTTTTTATCCCAGAATTTTCGTTTTGTGAAAAACGAGAATCGGAGAAATTTTTTTTTTTTTTCCATCGGAGAATTCTCGTTTTGTGGACAATGAGAATCGGAGAAATTTTTTTTTTTTTTTTTTTATCTGAGAATTCTCGTTTCGTGGAAAACGAGAATCGGAGAGATTTTTTTTTTTTTTTTTTTATCGGAGAATTCTCGTTTTGTGGAAAACGAGAATCGGAGAAATTTTTTTTTTTTTTTTTTTTTATCTGAGAATTCTCGTTTTGTCGAAAACGAGAATCGGAGAAATTTTTTTTTTTTTTTTATCGGAGAATTCTCGTTTTGTGGAAAGGAAGAATCGGAGAATTTTTTTTTTTTTTTTTTTTATCCGAGAATTCTCGTTTTGTGGAAAACGAGAATCGGAGATATTTTTTTTTTTTTTTTTTATCCGAGAATTCTCGTTTTGTGGAAAACCAGAATCGGAGAAATTTTTTTTTTTTTTTTTTTATCGGAGAATTCTCGTTTTGTGGAAAACCAGAATCGGAGAAATTTTTTTTTTTTTTTATCCGAGAATTCTCGTTGTGTGGAAAACCAGAATCGGAGAATTTTTTTTTTTTTTTTTTATCCGAGAATCCTCGTTTTGTGGAAAACCAGAATCGGAGAAATCTTTTTTTTTTTTTTTTTTTTGTCCGAGAATTCTCGTTTTGTGGAAAACCAGAATCGGGGAAATTTTTTTTTTTTTTTTTATCCGAGAATTCTCGTTTTGTGGAAAACGAGAATGGGGGAATTTTTTTTTTTTTTTTTTTTTTTATCGGAGAATTCTCGTTTCTTGGAAAACGAGAATCGGAGAAATTTCTTTTTTTTTTTTTTTTATCCGAGAATTCTCGTTTTGTGGAAAACGAGAATCAGAGAAATTTTTTTTTTTTTTTTATCCGAGACTTCTCGTTTTGTGGAAAACCAGAATCTGAGAAACTTTTTTTTTTTTTTTTTATCCGAGAATTTTCGTTGTGTGGAAAACCAGAATCGGAGAAATTTTTTTTTTTTTTTTTTATCCGAGAATTCTCGTTTTTTGGAAAACCAGAATCGGAGAAATCTTTTTTTTTTTTTTTTTATCCGAGAATTCTCGTTTTGTGGAAAACCAGAATCGGGGAAATTTTTTTTTTTTTTTTATCCGAGAATTCTCGTTTTGTGGAAAACGAGAATTGGAGAAATTTTTTTTTTTTTTTTTTTTATCCCAGAATTCTCGTTTTGTGGAAAACGAGAATCGGAGAAATTTTTTTTTTTTTTTTTTTTATCGGAGAATCCTCGTTTTGTGGACAACGAGAATCGGAGAAATTTTTTTTTTTTTTTTTTTATCCGAGAATTCTCGTTTCGTGGAAAACGAGAATCGGAGAAATTTTTTTTTTTTTTTTTTATCGGAGAATTCTCGTTTTGTGGAAAACGAGAATCGGAGAAATTTTTTTTTTTTTTTTTTTTATCTGAGAAATCTCGTTTTGTGGAAAACGAGAATCGGAGAAATTTTTTTTTTTTTTTTTATCGGAGCATTCTCGTTTTGTGGAAAGGAAGAATCGGAGAATTTTTTTTTTTTTTTTTTATCCGAGAATTCTCGTTTTGTGGAAAACGAGAATCGAGGAAATTTTTTTTTTTTTTTTTTTATCCGAGAATTCTCGTTTTGTGGAAAACCAGAATCGGAGAAAATTTTTTTTTTTTTTTTTATCGGAGAATTCTCGTTTTGTGGAAAACCAGAATCGGAGAAATTTTTTTTTTTTTTTTTATCCGAGAATTCTCGTTGTGTGGAAAACCAGAATCGGAGAAATTTTTTTTTTTTTTTTATCCGAGAATTCTCGTTTTGTGGAAAACCAGAATCGGAGAAATCTTTTTTTTTTTTTTTTTTTATCCGAGAATTCTCTTTTTGTGGAAAACCAGAATCGGGGAAATTTTTTTTTTTTTTTTATCCGAGAATTCTCGTTTTGTGGAAAACGAGAATTGGAGAAATTTTTTTTTTTTTTTTTTTTATCCGAGAATTCTCGTTTTGTGGAAAACGAGAATCGGAGAAATTTTTTTTTTTTTTTTTTTTATCGGAGAATTCTCGTTTTGTGGAAAACGAGAATCGGAGAAATTTTTTTTTTTTTTTTTTTATCCGAGAATTCTCGTTTTGTGGAAAACGAGAATCAGAGAAATTTTTTTTTTTTTTTATCCGAGAATTCTCGTTTTGTGGAAAACCAGAATCTGAGAAATTTTTTTTTTTTTTTTTTTTTATCCGAGAATTCTCGTTGTCTGGAAAACCAGAATCGGAGAGATTTTTTTTTTTTTTTTTTATCCGAGAATTCTCAGGTTTGTGGAAAACGAGAATCGGAGAAATTTTTTTTTTTTTTTTTTATCCGAGAATTCTCGTTGTGTGGAAAACCAGAATCGGAGAAATCTTTTTTTTTTTTTTTTTATCCGGGAATTCTCGTTTTGTGGAAAACCAGAATCGGGGAAATTTTTTTTTTTTTTTTATCCGAGAATTCTCGTTTTGTGGAAAACGAGAATCGGAGAAATTTCTTTTTTTTTTTTTTTTTTATCCGAGAATTCTCGTTTTGTGGAAAACGAGAATCGGAGAAATTTTTTTTTTTTTTTTATCCGAGACTTCTCGTTTTGTGGAAAACCAGAATCTGAGAAATTTTTTTTTTTTTTTTTTATCCGAGAATTTTCGTTGTGTGGAAAACCAGAATCGGAGAAATTTTTTTTTTTTTTTTTTATCCGAGAATTCTCGTTTTTTGGAAAACCAGAATCGGAGAAATCTTTTTTTTTTTTTTTTTTATCCGAGAATTCTCGTTTTGTGGAAAACCAGAATCGGGGAAATTTTTTTTTTTTTTTTTATCCGAGAATTCTCGTTTTGTGGAAAACGAGAATTGGAGAAATTTTTTTTTTTTTTTTTTATCGGAGAATTCTCGTTTTGTGGAAAACGAGAATCGGAGAAATTTTTTTTTTTTTTTTTTTTTATCTGAGAAATCTCGTTTTGTGGAAAACGAGAATCGGAGAAATTTTTTTTTTTTTTTTTATCGGAGCATTCTCGTTTTGTGGAAAGGAAGAATCGGAGAATTTTTTTTTTTTTTTTTTATCCGAGAATTCTCGTTTTGTGGAAAACGAGAATCGAGGAAATTTTTTTTTTTTTTTTTTATCCGAGAATTCTCGTTTTGTGGAAAACCAGAATCGGAGAAAATTTTTTTTTTTTTTTTTATCGGAGAATTCTCGTTTTGTGGAAAACCAGAATCGGAGAAATTTTTTTTTTTTTTTTTATCCGAGAATTCTCGTTGTGTGGAAAACCAGAATCGGAGAAATTTTTTTTTTTTTTTTTATCCGAGAATTCTCGTTTTGTGGAAAACCAGAATCGGAGAAATCTTTTTTTTTTTTTTTTTTATCCGAGAATTCTCTTTTTGTGGAAAACCAGAATCGGGGAAATTTTTTTTTTTTTTTTATCCGAGAATTCTCGTTTTGTGGAAAACGAGAATTGGAGAAATTTTTTTTTTTTTTTTTTTTATCCGAGAATTCTCGTTTTGTGGAAAACGAGAATCGGAGAAATTTTTTTTTTTTTTTTTTTTTATCGGAGAATTCTCGTTTTGTGGAAAACGAGAATCGGAGAAATTTTTTTTTTTTTTTTTTTATCCGAGAATTCTCGTTTTGTGGAAAACGAGAATCAGAGAAATTTTTTTTTTTTTTTATCCGAGAATTCTCGTTTTGTGGAAAACCAGAATCTGAGAAATTTTTTTTTTTTTTTTTTTTTATCCGAGAATTCTCGTTGTCTGGAAAACCAGAATCGGAGAGATTTTTTTTTTTTTTTTTTATCCGAGAATTCTCAGGTTTGTGGAAAACGAGAATCGGAGAAATTTTTTTTTTTTTTTTTTATCCGAGAATTCTCGTTGTGTGGAAAACCAGAATCGGAGAAATCTTTTTTTTTTTTTTTTTATCCGGGAATTCTCGTTTTGTGGAAAACCAGAATCGGGGAAATTTTTTTTTTTTTTTTATCCGAGAATTCTCGTTTTGTGGAAAACGAGAATCGGAGAAATTTCTTTTTTTTTTTTTTTTTATCCGAGAATTCTCGTTTTGTGGAAAACGAGAATCGGAGAAATTTTTTTTTTTTTTTTATCCGAGACTTCTCGTTTTGTGGAAAACCAGAATCTGAGAAATTTTTTTTTTTTTTTTTTATCCGAGAATTTTCGTTGTGTGGAAAACCAGAATCGGAGAAATTTTTTTTTTTTTTTTTTATCCGAGAATTCTCGTTTTTTGGAAAACCAGAATCGGAGAAATCTTTTTTTTTTTTTTTTTTATCCGAGAATTCTCGTTTTGTGGAAAACCAGAATCGGGGAAATTTTTTTTTTTTTTTTTATCCGAGAATTCTCGTTTTGTGGAAAACGAGAATTGGAGAAATTTTTTTTTTTTTTTTTTTTATCCCAGAATTCTCGTTTTGTGGAAAACGAGAATCGGAGAAATTTTTTTTTTTTTTTTTTTATCGGAGAATTCTCGTTTTGTGGACAACGAGAATCGGAGAAATTTTTTTTTTTTTTTTTTTATCCGAGAATTCTCGTTTCGTGGAAAACGAGAATCGGAGAAATTTTTTTTTTTTTTTTTTTATCGGAGAATTCTCGTTTTGTGGAAAACGAGAATCGGAGAAATTTTTTTTTTTTTTTTTTTATCTGAGAAATCTCGTTTTGTGGAAAACGAGAATCGGAGAAATTTTTTTTTTTTTTTTTTATCGGAGCATTCTCGTTTTGTGGAAAGGAAGAATCGGAGAATTTTTTTTTTTTTTTTTTTATCCGAGAATTCTCGTTTTGTGGAAAACGAGAATCGAGGAAATTTTTTTTTTTTTTTTATCCGAGAATTCTCGTTTTGTGGAAAACCAGAATCGGAGAAAATTTTTTTTTTTTTTTTTATCGGAGAATTCTCGTTTTGTGGAAAACCAGAATCGGAGAAATTTTTTTTTTTTTTTTTATCCGAGAATTCTCGTTGTGTGGAAAACCAGAATCGGAGAAATTTTTTTTTTTTTTTTTATCCGAGAATTCTCGTTTTGTGGAAAACCAGAATCGGAGAAATCTTTTTTTTTTTTTTTTTTTATCCGAGAATTCTCGTTTTGTGGAAAACCAGAATCGGGGAAATTTTTTTTTTTTTTTTTATCCGAGAATTCTCGTTTTGTGGAAAACGAGAATTGGAGAAATTTTTTTTTTTTTTTTTTTTATCCGAGAATTCTCGTTTTGTGGAAAACGAGAATCGGAGAAATTTTTTTTTTTTTTTTTTTATCGGAGAATTCTCGTTTTGTGGAAAACGAGAATCGGAGAAATTTTTTTTTTTTTTTTTTTATCCGAGAATTCTCGTTTTGTGGAAAACGAGAATCAGAGAAATTTTTTTTTTTTTTTATCCGAGAATTCTCGTTTTGTGGAAAACCAGAATCTGAGAAATTTTTTTTTTTTTTTTTTTTTTATCCGAGAATTCTCGTTGTCTGGAAAACCAGAATCGGAGAGATTTTTTTTTTTTTTTTTATCCGAGAATTCTCAGGTTTGTGGAAAACGAGAATCGGAGAAATTTTTTTTTTTTTTTTTATCCGAGAATTCTCGTTGTGTGGAAAACCAGAATCGGAGAAATCTTTTTTTTTTTTTTTTATCCGGGAATTCTCGTTTTGTGGAAAACCAGAATCGGGGAAATTTTTTTTTTTTTTTTTATCCGAGAATTCTCGTTTTGTGGAAAACGAGAATCGGAGAAATTTTTTTTTTTTTTTTTTTTTTATCCGAGAATTCTCGTTTTGTGGAAAACCAGAATCGGAGAAATTTTTTTTTTTTTTTTTTTTTATCCGAGAATGCTCCTTTTGTGGAAAACGAGAATTTGAGAAATTTTTTTTTTTTTTATCCGAGAATTCTCGTTTTGTGGAAAACGAGAATTGGAGAAATTTTTTTTTTTTTTTTTTTATCCGAGAATTCTCGTTTTGTGGAAAACGAGAATCGGAGAAATTTTTTTTTTTTTTTTTGTATCCGAGAGTTCTCGTTTTGTGGAAATCGAGAATCGGAGAAATTTTTTTTTTTTTTTTTTTATCCGAGAATTCTCGTTTTTTGGAAAACGAGAAGCGGGGAAATTTTTTTTTTTTTTTTTTATCCGAGAATTCTCGTTTTGTGGAAAACGAGAATCGGAGAAATTTTTTTTTTTTTTTTTTATCCGAGAATTCTCGTTTTGTGGAAAACGAAAATTGGAGAAATTTTTTTTTTTTTTTTTTTATCCGAGAATTCTCGTTTTGTCGAAAACGAGATTCGGAGAAATTTTTTTTTTTTTTTTTTATCCGAGAATTTTCGTTTTGTGGAAAACGAGAATCGGAGAAAATTTTTTCTTTATTTTTTTTTTTATCGGAGAATTCTCGTTTGGTGGAAAACCAGAATCGGCGAAATTTTTTTTTTTTTTTATCCGAGAATTCTCGTTGTGTGGAAAACCAGATTCGGAGAAATTTTTTTTTTTTTTTTATCCGAGAATTCTCGTTTTGTGAAAAAACCAGAATCGGAGAAATTTTTTTTTTTTTTTTATCCGAGAATTCTCAGGTTTGTGGAAAACGAGAATCGGAGAAATTTTTTTTTTTTTTTTTATCCGAGAAGTCTCGTTTTGTTGAAAACCAGAATCGGAGAAATTTTTTTTTTTTTTTTATCCGAGAATTCTCGTTTTTTTGGAAAACGAGAATCGGAGAAATTTTTTTTTTTTTTTTATCCGAGAATTCTCGTTTTGTGGAAAACCAGAATTGGAGAAATTTTTTTTTTTTTTTTTTTTATCCGAGAATTCTCGTTTTGTGGAAAACCAGAATCGGGGAAATTTTTTTTTTGTTTTTTTTATCCGAGAATTCTCGTTTTGTGGAAAACCAGAATGGGAGAAATTTTTTTTTTTTTTTATTTTATCCGAGAATTCTCGTTTTGTGGAAAACGAGAATCGGAGAATTTTTTTTTTTTTTTTTTTTTTATCCGAGAATCTTCGTTTTGTGGAAAACGAGAATCGGAGAAAAATTTTTTTTTTTTTTTTTATCGGAGAATTCTCGTTTTGTGGAAAACCAGAATCGGAGAAATTTTTTTTTTTTTTTATCCGAGAATTCTCAGGTTTGTGGAAAACGAGAATCGGAGAAATTTTTTTTTTTTTTTTATCCGAGAAGTCTCAATTTGTGGAAAACCAGAATCGGAGAAATTTTTTTTTTTTTTTTTTATCCGAGAATTCTCGTTTTGTGGAAAACCAGAATCGGGGAAATTTTTTTTTTGTTTTTTTTATCCGAGAATTCTCGTTTTGTGGAAAACCAGAATCGGAGAAATTTTTTTTTTTTTTTTTTATCCGAGAATTCTCGTTTTGTGGAAAACGAGAATCGGAGAAATTTTTTTTTTTTTTTTTTTTTTATCCGAGAATTCTCGTTTTGTGGAAAACGAGAATCGGAGAAATTTTTTTTTTTTTTTTTTATCCGAGAATTCTCGTTTTGTGGAAAACTAGAATCGGAGAAATTTTTTTTTTTTTTTTTTTTATCCGAGAATTCTCGTTTTGTGGAAAAGCAGAATTGGAGAAATTTTTTTTTTTTTTTTATCCGAGAATTCTCGTTTTGTGGAAAACCAGAATCGGGGAAATTTTTTTTTGTTTTTTTTATCCGAGAATTCTCGTTTTGTGGAAAACCAGAATCGGAGAAATTTTTTTTTTTTTTATTTTATCCGAGAATTCTCGTTTTGTGGAAAACCAGAATCGGGGAAATTTTTTTTTTTGTTTTTTTTATCCGAGAATTCTCGTTTTGTGGAAAACCAGAATCGGAGAAATTTTTTTTTTTTTTTTTTATCCGAGAATTCTCGTTTTGTGGAAAACGAGAATCGGAGAAATTTTTTTTTTTTTTTTTTTTTATCCGAGAATTCTCGTTTTGTGGAAAACGAGAATCGGAGAAATTTTTTTTTTTTTTTTTTATCCGAGAATTCTTGTTTTGTGGAAAACTAGAATCGGAGAAATTTTTTTTTTTTTTTTTTTTTATCCGAGAATTCTCGTTTTGTGGAAAACCAGAATTGGAGAAATTTTTTTTTTTTTTTTATCCGAGAATTCTCGTTTTGTGGAAAACCAGAATCGGGGAAATTTTTTTTTTGTTTTTTTTATCCGAGAATTCTCGTTTTGTGGAAAACCAGAATCGGAGAAATTTTTTTTTTTTTTTTATTTTATCCGAGAATTCTCGTTTTGTGAAAAACGAGAATCGCAGAAATTTTTTTTTTTTTACTTTTTTTTTATCCGAGAATTCTCGTTTTGTGGAAAACGAGAATCGGAGAAATTTTTTTTTTTTTTTTTTATCCGAGAAATCTCGTTTTGTGGAAAACGAGAATCGGAGAAAAAATTTTTTTTTTATTTTTATCGGAGAATTCTCGTTTTGTGGAAAACGGGAATCGGAGAAATTTTTTTTTTTTTTTTTGATCCGAGAATTCTCAGGTTTGTGGAAAACGAGAATCGGAGAAATTTTTTTTTTTTTTTTATCCGAGAAGTCTCGTTTTGTGGAAAACCAGAATCGGACAAATTTTTTTCTTTTTTTTTTTTATCCGAGAATTCTCGTTTTGTGGAAAACGAGAATCGGAGAAAATTTTGTTTTTTTTTTTTTATCGGAGAATTCTCGTTTTCTGGAAAACGAGAATCGGAGAAATTTTTTTTTTTTTTTTTTATATGAGAATTCTCGTTTTGTGGAAAACCAGAATTGGAGAATTTTTTTTTTTTTTTTTTTTTATCCGAGAATTCTCGTCTTGTGGAAAACCAAAATCGGTGAAATTTTTTTTTTTTTTTTTATCCGAGAATTCTCGTTTTGTGGAAAACGAGAATCGGAGAAATTTTTTTTTTTTTTTTTTTTTTATCCGAGAATTCTCGTTTTGTGGAAAACGAGAATCGGAGAAATTTTTTTTTTTTTTTTTATCTGAGAATTCTCGTTTTGTGGAAAACCAGAATCGGAGAAATTTTTTTTTTTTTTTTTTTTTATCCGAGAATTCTCGTTTGATGGAAAACCAGAATCGGAGAATTTTTTTCTTTTTTTTTTTTTTTATCCGAGAATTCTCGTTTTGTGGAAAACGAGAATCGGAGAAATTTTTTTTTTTTTTTTTTTTTTATCCGAGAATTCTCGTTTTGTCGAAAACGAGAATTGGAGAAATTTTTTCTTTTTATTTTTTTTTTTATCCGAGAATTCTCGTTTTGTGGAAAACCAGAATCGGAGAAATTTTTTTTTTTTTTTATCCGAGAATTCTCGTTGTGTGGAAAACCAGAATCGGAGAAAAAAAAATTTTTTTTTTTTTTATCGGAGAATTCTCGTTTTGTGGAAAACCAGAATCGGAGAAAATTTTTTTTTTTTTTCTATCCGAGAATTCTCAGGTTTGTGGAAAACGAGAATCGGAGAAATTTTTTTTTTTTTTTTAACCGAGAAGTCTCGTTTTGTGGGAAACCAGAATCGGAGAAATTTTTTTTTTTTTTTTATCCGAGAATTCTCGTTTTGTGGAAAACCAGAATCGGGGAAATTTTTTTTTTGTTTTTTTTATCCGAGAATTCTCGTTTTGTGGAAAACCAGAATCGGAGAAATTTTTTTTTTTTTTTTTTATCCGAGAATTCTCGTTTTGTGGAAGACGAGAATCGGAGAAATTTTTTTTTTTTTTTTTTATCCGAGAATTCTCGTTTTGTGGAAAACCAGAATCGGAGAAATTTTTTTTTTTTTTTTTTATCCGAGAATTCTCGTTTTGTGGAAAACGAGAATCGGAGAAATTTTGTGTTTTTTTTTTTTTTTATCCGAGAATTCTCGTTTTCTGGAAAACGAGAATCGGAGAAATTTTTTTTTTTTTTTCCTTTATCCCAGAATTCTCGTTTTGTGGAAAACCAGAATGGGGGAATTTTTTTTTTTTTTTTTTATCCGAGAATTCTCGTTTTGTGGAAAACGAGAATCGGATAAATTTTTTTTTTTTTTTTTTTTATCCGAGAACTCTCGTTTTGTGGAAAACCAGAATCGGGGAAATTTTTTTTTTTTTTTTATCCGAGAATTCTCGTTTTGTGGAAAACGAGAATCGGAGAAATTTTTTTTTTTTTTTATCCGAGAATTCTCAGGTTTGTGGAAAACGAGAATCGGAGGAATTTTTTTTTTTTTTTTATCCGAGGAGTCTCGTTTTGTGGAAAACCAGAATCGGAGAAATTTTTTTTTTTTTTTTTATCGGAGAATTCTCATTTTGTGGAAAACGGGAATCGGAGAAATTTTTTTCTTTTTTTTTATCCGAGAATTCTCGTTTTGTGGAAATTCAGAATCGGGGAAATTTTGTTTTTTTTTTTTTATCCGAGAATTCTCGTTTTGTGGAAAACGAGAATTGGAGAAATTTTTTTTTTTCTTTTTATCCGAGAATTCTCGTTTTGTGGAAACCGAGAATCGGAGAAATTTTTTTTTTTTTTTTTTTTTTTATCCGAGAATTCTCGTTTTGTGGAAAACGAGAAACGGAGAAATTTTTTTTTTTTTTTATCCGAGAAGTCTCGTTTTGTGGAAAACCAGAATCGGAGAAATTTTTTTTTTTTTTTATCCGAGAATTCTCGTTTTTTGGAAAACGAGAATCGGAGAAAATTTGTTTTTTTTTTTTTTTTTTTTTATCGGAGAAGTCTCGTTTTGTGGAAAACCAGAATCGGAGAAATTTTTTTTTTTTTTTTTTTTATCCGAGAATTCTCGTTTTGTGGAAAACCAGAATCGGGGAAATTTTTTTTTTTTTTTTTTTCCGAGAATTCTCGTTTTGTGGAAAACGAGAATCGGAGAAATTTTTTTTTTTTTGTTTTTTTTATCCGAGAATTCTCGTTTTGTGGAAAACCAGAATCGGAGAAATTTTTTTTTTTTTTTTTTTATCCGAGAATTCTCGTTTTGTGGAGGACGAGAATCGGAGAAATTTTTTTTTTTTTTTTTTTTTATCCGAGAATTCTCGTTTTGTGGAAAACGAGAATCGGAAAGATTTTTTTTTTTTTTTTTTTTTATCGGAGAATTCTCGTTTTGTGGAAAGGAAGAATCGGAGAATTTTTTTTTTTTTTTTCATCGGAGAATTCTCGTTTTGTGGAAAACCAGAATTTGAGAAATTTTTTTTTTTTTTTTATCCGAGAATTTTCGTTGTGTGGAAAACCAGAATCGGAGAAATTTTTTTTTTTTTTTTTTATCCGAGAATTCTCGTTTTTTGGAAAACCAGAATCGGAGAAATCTTTTTTTTTTTTTTTTTTATCCGAGAATTCTCGTTTTGTGGAAAACCAGAATCGGGGAAATTTTTTTTTTTTTTTTATCCGAGAATTCTCGTTTTGTGGAAAACGAGAATTGGAGAAATTTTTTTTTTTTTTTTTTTTTATCCCAGAATTCTCGTTTTGTGGAAAACGAGAATCGGAGAAATTTTTTTTTTTTTTTTTTTATCGGAGAATTCTCGTTTTGTGGACAACGAGAATCGGAGAAATTTTTTTTTTTTTTTTTTATCCGAGAATTCTCGTTTCGTGGAAAACGAGAATCGGAGAAATTTTTTTTTTTTTTTTTTTATCGAAGAATTCTCGTTTTGTGGAAAACGAGAATCGGAGAAATTTTTTTTTTTTTTTTTTTTTATCTGAGAAATCTCGTTTTGTGGAAAACGAGAATCGGAGAAATTTTTTTTTTTTTTTTTATCGGAGCATTCTCGTTTTGTGGAAAGGAAGAATCGGAGAATTTTTTTTTTTTTTTTTTATCCGAGAATTCTCGTTTTGTGGAAAACGAGAATCGAGGAAATTTTTTTTTTTTTTTTTTATCCGAGAATTCTCGTTTTGTGGAAAACCAGAATCGGAGAAAAATTTTTTTTTTTTTTTTTATCGGAGAATTCTCGTTTTGTGGAAAACCAGAATCGGAGAAATTTTTTTTTTTTTTATCCGAGAATTCTCGTTGTGTGGAAAACCAGAATCGGAGAAATTTTTTTTTTTTTTTTTTATCCGAGAATTCTCGTTTTGTGGAAAACCAGAATCGGAGAAATCTTTTTTTTTTTTTTTTTTATCCGAGAATTCTCGTTTTGTGGAAAACCAGAATCGGGGAAATTTTTTTTTTTTTTTTTATCCGAGAATTCTCGTTTTGTGGAAAACGAGAATTGGAGAAATTTTTTTTTTTTTTTTTTTATCCGAGAATTCTCGTTTTGTGGAAAACGAGAATCGGAGAAATTTTTTTTTTTTTTTTTTTTTTATCCGAGAATTCTCGTTTTGTGGAAAACCAGAATCTGAGAAATTTTTTTTTTTTTTTTTTTTATCCGAGAATTCTCGTTGTCTGGAAAACCAGAATCGGAGAGATTTTTTTTTTTTTTTTATCCGAGAATTCTCAGGTTTGTGGAAAACGAGAATCGGAGAAATTTTTTTTTTTTTTTTTTATCCGAGAATTCTCGTTGTGTGGAAAACCAGAATCGGAGAAATCTTTTTTTTTTTTTTTTTTATCCGGGAATTCTCGTTTTGTGGAAAACCAGAATCGGGGAAATTTTTTTTTTTTTTTTTATCCGAGAATTCTCGTTTTGTGGAAAACGAGAATCGGAGAAATTTTTTTGTTTTTTTTTTTTTATCCGAGAATTCTCGTTTTGTGGAAAACCAGAATCGGAGAAATTTTTTTTTTTTTTTTTTTATCCGAGAATGCTCCTTTTGTGGAAAACGAGAATTTGAGAAATTTTTTTTTTTTTTTATCCGAGAATTCTCGTTTTGTGGAACACGAGAATTGGAGAAATTTTTTTTTTTTTTTTTTTTATCCGAGAATTCCCGTTTTGTGGAAAACGAGAATCGGAGAAATTTTTTTTTTTTTTTTTTTTGTATCCGAGAATTCTCGTTTTGTGGAAATCGAGAATCGGAGAAATTTTTTTTTTTTTTTTTTTATCCGAGAATTCTCGTTTTGTGGAAAACGAGATTCGGAGAAATTTTTTTTTTTTTTTTTTATCCGAGAATTCTCGTTTTGTGGAAAACGAGAATCGGAGAAAATTTTTTCTTTATTTTTTTTTTTATCGGAGAATTCTCGTTTGGTGGAAAACCAGAATCGGCGAAATTTTTTTTTTTTTTTTTATCCGAGAATTCTCGTTGTGTGGAAAACCAGATTCGGAGAAATTTTTTTTTTTTTTTTATCCGAGAATTCTCGTTTTGTGAAAAAACCAGAATCGGAGAAATTTTTTTTTTTTTTTTATCCGAGAATTCTCAGGTTTGTGGAAAACGAGAATCGGAGAAATTTTTTTTCTTTTTTTTTTATCCGAGAAGTCTCGTTTTGTTGAAAACCAGAATCGGAGAAATTTTTTTTTTTTTTTTTATCCGAGAATTCTCGTTTTTTGGAAAACGAGAATCGGAGAAATTTTTTTTTTTTTTTATCCGAGAATTCTCGTTTTGTGGAAAACCAGAATTGGAGAAATTTTTTTTTTTTTTTTTTTATCCGAGAATTCTCGTTTTGTGGAAAACCAGAATCGGGGAAATTTTTTTTTTTGTTTTTTTTATCCGAGAATTCTCGTTTTGTGGAAAACCAGAATCGGAGAAATTTTTTTTTTTTTTTATTTTATCCGAGAATTCTCGTTTTGTGGAAAACGAGAATCGGAGAATTTTTTTTTTTTTTTTTTATCCGAGAATCTTCGTTTTGTGGAAAACGAGAATCGGAGAAAATTTTTTTTTTTTTTTATCGGAGAATTCTCGTTTTGTGGAAAACCAGAATCGGAGAAATTTTTTTTTTTTATCCGAGAATTCTCAGGTTTGTGGAAAACGAGAATCGGAGAAATTTTTTTTTTTTTTTATCCGAGAAGTCTCAATTTGTGGAAAACCAGAATCGGAGAAATTTTTTTTTTTTTTTTTTTTTTATCCGAGAATTCTCGTTTTGTGGAAAACCAGAATCGGGGAAATTTTTTTTTTTGTTTTTTTTATCCGAGAATTCTCGTTTTGTGGAAAACCAGAATCGGAGAAATTTTTTTTTTTTTTTTTTTTATCCGAGAATTCTCGTTTTGTGGAAAGAGAGAATCTGAGAAATTTTTTTTTTTTTTTTTATCCGAGAATTCTCGTTTTGTGGAAAACTAGAATCGGAGAAATTTTTTTTTTTTTTTTTTTATCCGAGAATTCTCGTTTTGTGGAAAACCAGAATTGGAGAAATTTTTTTTTTTTTTTTTATCCGAGAATTCTCGTTTTGTGGAAAACCAGAATCGGGGAAATTTTTTTTTTGTTTTTTTTATCCGAGAATTCTCGTTTTGTGGAAAACCAGAATCGGAGAAATTTTTTTTTTCTTTTTATTTTATCCGAGAATTCTCGTTTTGTGGAAAACGAGAATCGCAGAAATTTTTTTTTTTTTACTTTTTTTTTATCCGAGAATTCTCGTTTTGTGGAAAACGAGAATCGGAGAAATTTTTTTTTTTTTTTTTTTATCCGAGAATTCTCGTTTTGTGGAAAACGAGAATCGGAGAAAAAATTTTTTTTTTATTTTTATCGGAGAATTCTCGTTTTGTGGAAAACGGGAATCGGAGAAATTTTTTTTTTTTTTTTTGATCCGAGAATTCTCAGGTTTGTGGAAAACGAGAATCGGAGAAATTTTTTTTTTTTTTTTATCCGAGAAGTCTCGTTTTGTGGAAAACCAGAATCGGACAAATTTTTTTCTTTTTTTTTTTATCCGAGAATTCTCGTTTTGTGGAAAACGAGAATCGGAGAAAATTTTTTTTTTTTTTTTTTATCGGAGAATTCTCGTTTTCTGGAAAACGAGAATCGGAGAAATTTTTTTTTTTTTTTTTTTTATCCGAGAATTCTCGTTTTGTGGAAAACCAGAATCGGAGAAATTTTTTTTTTTTTTTTTATATGAGAATTCTCGTTTTGTGGAAAACTTGAATTGGAGAATTTTTTTTTTTTTTTTTTTTATCCGAGAATTCCCGTCTTGTGGAAAACCAAAATCGGTGAAATTTTTTTTTTTTTTTTATCCGAGAATTCTCGTTTTGTGGAAAACGAGAATCGGAGAAATTTTTTTTTTTTTTTTTTTTATCCGAGAATTCTCGTTTTGTGGAAAACGAGAATCGGAGAAATTTTTTTTTTTTTTTTATCTGAGAATTCTCGTTTTGTGGAAAACCAGAATCGGAGAAATTTTTTTTTTTTTTTTTTATCCGAGAATTCTCGTTTGATGGAAAACCAGAATCGGAGAATTTTTTTCTTTTTTTTTTTTTTCATCCGAGAATTCTCGTTTTGTGGAAAACGAGAATCGGAGAAATTTTTTTTTTTTTTTTTTTTTTATCCGAGAATTCTCGTTTTGTCGAAAACGAGAATTGGAGAAATTTTTTCTTTTTATTTTTTTTTTTATCCGAGAATTCTCGTTTTGTGGAAAACCAGAATCGGAGAAATTTTTTTTTTTTTTTATCCGAGAATTCTCGTTGTGTGGAAAACCAGAATCGGAGAAAAAAATTTTTTTTTTTTTTTTATCGGAGAATTCTCGTTTTGTGGAAAACCAGAATCGGAGAAATTTTTTTTTTTTTTCTATCCGAGAATTCTCAGGTTTGTGGAAAACGAGAATCGGAGAAATTTTTTTTTTTTTTTTAACCGAGAAGTCTCGTTTTGTGGGAAACCAGAATCGGAGAAATTTTTTTTTTGTTTTTTTATCCGAGAATTCTCGTTTTGTGGAAAACCAGAATCGGGGAAATTTTTTTTTTGTTTTTTTTATCCGAGAATTCTCGTTTTGTGGAAAACCAGAATCGGAGAAATTTTTTTTTATTTTTTCTTATCCGAGAATTCTCGTTTTGTGGAAGACGAGAATCGGAGAAATTTTTTTTTTTTTTTTTTTATCCGAGAATTCTCAATTTGTGGAAAACCAGAATCGGAGAAATTTTTTTTTTTTTTTTTTATCCGAGAATTCTCGTTTTGTGGAAAACGAGAATCGGAGAAATTTTGTGTTTTTTTTTTTTTTTATCCGAGAATTCTCGTTTTGTGGAAAACGAGAATCGGAGAAGTTTTTTTTTTTTTTTTCTTTATCCCAGAATTCTCGTTTTGTGGAAAACCAGAATGGGGGAATTTTTTTTTTTTTTTTTATCCGAGAATTCTCGTTTTGTGGAAAACGAGAATCGGAGAAATTTTTTTTTTTTTTTTTTTTTTTATCCGAGAACTCTCGTTTTGTGGAAAACCAGAATCGGGGAAATTTTTTTTTTTTTTTTATCCGAGAATTCTCGTTTTGTGGAAAACGAGAATCGGAGAAATTTTTTTTTTTTTTTATCCGAGAATTCTCAGGTTTGTGGAAAACGAGAATCGGAGGAATTTTTTTTTTTTTTTTATCCGAGGAGTCTCGTTTTGTGGAAAACCAGAATCGGAGAAATTTTTTTTTTTTTTTTATCGGAGAATTCTCGTTTTGTGGAAAACGGGAATCGGAGAAATTTTTTTTTTTTTTTTTATCGGAGAAGTCTCGTTTTGTGGAAAACCAGAATCGGAGAAATTTTTTTTTTTTTTTTTTTTTTTATCCGAGAATTCTCGTTTTGTGGAAAACCAGAATCGGGGAAATTTTTTTTTTTTTTTTATCCGAGAATTCTCGTTTTGTGGAAAACGAGAATCGGAGAAATTTTTTTTTTTTTTGTTTTTTTTATCCGAGAATTCTCGTTTTGTGGAAAACCAGAATCGGAGAAATTTTTTTTTTTTTTTTTATTCGAGAATTCTCGTTCTGTGGAGGACGAGAATCGGAGAGATTTTTTTTTTTTTTTTTTTTTTATCCGAGAATTCTCGGTTTGTGGAAAACCAGAATCGGAGAAATTTTTTTTTTTTTTTTATCCGAGAATTCTCGTTTTGTGGAAAACGAGAATCGGAGAAAAAAATTTTTTTTTTTTTATCGGAGAATTCTCGTTTTGTGGAAAACCAGAATCGGAGATTTTTTTTTTTTTTTTTTTTTTTTTATCCGAGAATTCTCGTTTTGTGGAAAACGAGAATCGGAGAAATTTTTGTTTTTTTTTTACTTTTTTATCCGAGAATTCTCGTTTTGTGGAAAACGAGAATCGGAGAAATTTTTTTTTTTTTTTTTTTATCGGAGAATTCTCGTTTTGTGGAAAACGAGAATCGGAGAAATTTTTTTTTTTTTTCTATCCGAGAATTCTCGTTTTGTGGAAAACGAGAATCAGAGAAATTTTTTTTTTTTTTCCCGGAAATTCTCGTTTTGTGGAAAACCAGAATCTGAGAAATTTTTTTTTTTTTTTTTATCCGAGAATTCTCGTTGTCTGGAAAACCAGAATCGGAGAAATCTTTTTTTTTTTTTTTTTTATCCGAGAATTCTCGCTTTGTGGAAAACCAGAATCGGAGAAATCTTTTTTTTTTTTTTTTATCCGAGAATTCTCGTTTTGTGGAAAACCAGAATCGGGGAAATTTTTTTTTTTTTTTATCCGAGAATTCTCGTTTTGTGGAAAACGAGATTCGGAGAAATTTTTTTTTTTTTTTTTTATCCGAGAATTCTCGTTTTGTGGAAAACGAGAATCGGAGAAATTTTTTTTTTTTTTTTTTTTTATCCGAGAATTCTTGTTTTGTGGAAAGGAAGAATCGGAGAATTTTTTTTTCTTTTTTTTTTATCCGAGAATTCTCGTTTTGTGGAAAACGAGAATCGGAGAAAAAAAATTTTTTTTTTTTTTTATCGGAGAATTCTCGTTTTGTGGAAAACCAGAATCGGAGAAATTTTTTTTTTTTTTATCCGAGAATTCTCGTTGTGTGGAAAACCAGAATCGGAGAAATTTTTTTTTTTTTTTTATCCGGGAATTCTCGTTTTGTGGAAACCGAGAATCGGAGAAATTTTTTTTTTTTTTTTTTTTTATCCGAGAATTCTCGTTTTATGGAAAACCAGAAACGGAGAAATTTTTTTTTTTTTTTTATCCGAGAAGTCTCGTTTTGTGGAAAACCAGAATCGGAGAAATTTTTTTTTTTTTTTTATCCGAGAATTCTCGTTTTTTGGAAAACGAGAATCGGAGAAAATTTGTTTTTTTTTTTTTTTTTTATCGGAGAAGTCTCGTTTTGTGGAAAACCAGAATCGGGGAAATTTTTTTTTTTTTTTTTTTTTTATCCGAGAATTCTAGTTTTTCTGGAAAACCAGAATCGGGGAAATTTTTTTTTTTTTTGTCCGAGAATTCTCGTTTAGTGGAAAACGAGAATCGGAGAAATTTTTTTTTTTTGTTTTTTTTATCCGAGAATTCTCGTTTTGTGGAAAACCAGAATCGGAGAAATTTTTTTTTTTTTTTTATCCAAGAATTCTCGTTTTGTGGAAAACGAGAATCGGAGAAATTTTTTTTTTTTTTTTTTTATCCGAGAATTCTCGTTTTTCTGGAAAACGAGAATCGGAGAGATTTTTTTTTTTTTTTTTTTTTATCCGAGAATTCTCGTTTTGTGGAAAACGAGAATCGGAGAAAAAAAAAATTTTTTTTTTTATCGGAGAATTCTCGTTTTGTGGAAAACCAGAATCGAAGATTTTTTTTTTTTTTTTTTTTTTATCCGAGAATTCTCGTTTTCTGGAAAACGAGAATCGGAGAAATTTTTGTTTTTTTTTTACTTTTTTATCCGAGAATTCTCGTTTTGTGGAAAACGAGATTCGGAGAAATTTTTTTTTTTTTTTTTTTATCCGAGAATTCTCGTTTTGTGGAAAACGAGAATCGGAGAAAATTTTTTCTTTATTTTTTTTTTTATCGGAGAATTCTCGTTTGGTGGAAAACCAGAATCGGCGAAATTTCTTTTTTTTTTTATCCGAGAATTCTCGTTGTGTGGAAAACCAGATTCGGAGAAATTTTTTTTTTTTTTATCCGAGAATTCTCGTTTTGTGAAAAAACCAGAATCGGAGAAATTTTTTTTTTTTTTTTATCCGAGAATTCTCAGGTTTGTGGAAAACGAGAATCGGAGAAATTTTTTTTTTTTTTTTATCCGAGAAGTCTCGTTTTGTTGAAAACCAGAATCGGAGAAATTTTTTTTTTTTTTTTTATCCGAGAATTCTCGTTTTTTGGAAAACGAGAATCGGAGAAATTTTTTTTTTTTTTTTATCCGAGAATTCTCGTTTTGTGGAAAACCAGAATTGGAGAAATTTTTTTTTTTTTTTTTTTTATCCGAGAATTCTCGTTTTGTGGAAAACCAGAATCGGGGAAATTTTTTTTTTTGTTTTTTTTATCCGAGAATTCTCGTTTTGTGGAAAACCAGAATCGGAGAAATTTTTTTTTTTTTTTATTTTATCCGAGAATTCTCGTTTTGTGGAAAACGAGAATCGGAGAATTTTTTTTTTTTTTTTTTATCCGAGAATCTTCGTTTTGTGGAAAACGAGAATCGGAGAAAATTTTTTTTTTTTTTTTTATCGGAGAATTCTCGTTTTGTGGAAAACCAGAATCGGAGAAATTTTTTTTTTTATCCGAGAATTCTCAGGTTTGTGGAAAACGAGAATCGGAGAAATTTTTTTTTTTTTTTTATCCGAGAAGTCTCAATTTGTGGAAAACCAGAATCGGAGAAATTTTTTTTTTTTTTTTTTTTTATCCGAGAATTCTCGTTTTGTGGAAAACCAGAATCGGGGAAATTTTTTTTTTTGTTTTTTTTATCCGAGAATTCTCGTTTTGTGGAAAACCAGAATCGGAGAAATTTTTTTTTTTTTTTTATCCGAGAATTCTCGTTTTGTGGAAAACGAGAATCGGAGAAATTTTTTTTTTTTTTTTTTTTATCCGAGAATTCTCGTTTTGTGGAAAGAGAGAATCTGAGAAATTTTTTTTTTTTTTTTATCCGAGAATTCTCGTTTTGTGGAAAACTAGAATCGGAGAAATTTTTTTTTTTTTTTTTTATCCGAGAATTCTCGTTTTGTGGAAAACCAGAATTGGAGAAATTTTTTTTTTTTTTTTTTATCCGAGAATTCTCGTTTTGTGGAAAACCAGAATCGGGGAAATTTTTTTTTTGTTTTTTTTATCCGAGAATTCTCGTTTTGTGGAAAACCAGAATCGGAGAAATTTTTTTTTTCTTTTTATTTTATCCGAGAATTCTCGTTTTGTGGAAAACGAGAATCGCAGAAATTTTTGTTTTTTTACTTTTTTTTTATCCGAGAATTCTCGTTTTGTGGAAAACGAGAATCGGAGAAATTTTTTTTTTTTTTTTTTTATCCGAGAATTCTCGTTTTGTGGAAAACGAGAATCGGAGAAAAAATTTTTTTTTTATTTTTATCGGAGAATTCTCGTTTTGTGGAAAACGGGAATCGGAGAAATTTTTTTTTTTTTTGATCCGAGAATTCTCAGGTTTGTGGAAAACGAGAATCGGAGAAATTTTTTTTTTTTTTTTTATCCGAGAAGTCTCGTTTTGTGGAAAACCAGAATCGGACAAATTTTTTTCTTTTTTTTTTTTATCCGAGAATTCTCGTTTTGTGGAAAACGAGAATCGGAGAAAAATTTTTTTTTTTTTTTTTATCGGAGAATTCTCGTTTTCTGGAAAACGAGAATCGGAGAAATTTTTTTTTTTTTTTTTTTTATCCGAGAATTCTCGTTTTGTGGAAAACCAGAATCGGAGAAATTTTTTTTTTTTTTTTATATGAGAATTCTCGTTTTGTGGAAAACTTGAATTGGAGAATTTTTTTTTTTTTTTTTTTTTATCCGAGAATTCTCGTCTTGTGGAAAACCAAAATCGGTGAAATTTTTTTTTTTTTTTTATCCGAGAATTCTCGTTTTGTGGAAAACGAGAATCGGAGAAATTTTTTTTTTTTTTTTTTTATCCGAGAATTCTCGTTTTGTGGAAAACGAGAATCGGAGAAATTTTTTTTTTTTTTTTTTATCTGAGAATTCTCGTTTTGTGGAAAACCAGAATCGGAGATATTTTTTTTTTTTTTTTTTATCCGAGAATTCTCGTTTGATGGAAAATCAGAATCGGAGAATTTTTTTCTTTTTTTTTTTTTTATCCGAGAATTCTCGTTTTGTGGAAAACGAGAATCGGAGAAATTTTTTTTTTTTTTTTTTTTTTATCCGAGAATTCTCGTTTTGTCGAAAACGAGAATTGGAGAAATTTTTTCTTTTTATTTTTTTTTTTATCCGAGAATTCTCGTTTTGTGGAAAACCAGAATCGGAGAAATTTTTTTTTTTTTTTTATCCGAGAATTCTCGTTGTGTGGAAAACCAGAATCGGAGAAAAAAAATTTTTTTTTTTTTTTATCGGAGAATTCTCGTTTTGTGGAAAACCAGAATCGGAGAAATTTTTTTTTTTTTTCTATCCGAGAATTCTCAGGGTTGTGGAAAACGAGAATCGGAGAAATTTTTTTTTTTTTTTTTAACCGAGAAGTCTCGTTTTGTGGGAAACCAGAATCGGAGAAATTTTTTTTTGTTTTTTTATCCGAGAATTCTCGTTTTGTGGAAAACCAGAATCGGGGAAATTTTTTTTTTTGTTTTTTTTATCCGAGAATTCTCGTTTTGTGGAAAACCAGAATCGGAGAAATTTTTTTTTTTTTTTTTTTATCCGAGAATTCTCGTTTTGTGGAAGACGAGAATCGGAGAAATTTTTTTTTTTTTTTTTTTATCCGAGAATTCTCGTTTTGTGGAAAACCAGAATCGGAGAAATTTTTTTTTTTTTTTTTATCCGAGAATTCTCGTTTTGTGGAAAACGAGAATCGGAGAAATTTTGTGTTTTTTTTTTTTTTTATCCGAGAATTCTCGTTTTGTGGAAAACGAGAATCGGAGAAATTTTTTTTTTTTTCTTTATCCCAGAATTCTCGTTTTGTGGAAAACCAGAATGGGGGAATTTTTTTTTTTTTTTTATCCGAGAATTCTCGTTTTGTGGAAAACGAGAATCGGAGAAATTTTTTTTTTTTTTTTTTTTTTATCCGAGAACTCTCGTTTTGTGGAAAACCAGAATCGGGGAAATTTTTTTTTTTTTTTTTATCCGAGAATTCTCGTTTTGTGGAAAACGAGAATCGGAGAAATTTTTTTTTTTTTTTATCCGAGAATTCTCAGGTTTGTGGAAAACGAGAATCGGAGGAATTTTTTTTTTTTTTTTATCCGAGGAGTCTCGTTTTGTGGAAAACCAGAATCGGAGAAATTTTTTTTTTTTTTTATCGGAGAATTCTCGTTTTGTGGAAAACGGGAATCGGAGAAATTTTTTTTTTTTTTTTTTATCCGAGAATTCTCGTTTTGTGGAAATTCAGAATCGGGGAAATTTTGTTTTTTTTTTTTATCCGAGAATTCTCGTTTTGTGGAAAACGAGAATTGGAGAAATTTTTTTTTTTTCTTTTTATCCGAGAATTCTCGTTTTGTGGAAACCGAGAATCGGAGACATTTTTTTTTTTTTTTTTTTTTTATCCGAGAATTCTCGTTTTGTGGAAAACGAGAAACGGAGAAATTTTTTTTTTTTTTTTATCCGAGAAGTCTCGTTTTGTGGAAAACCAGAATCGGAGAAATTTTTTTTTTTTTTTTATCCGAGAATTCTCGTTTTTTGGAAAACGAGAATCGGAGAAAATTTGTTTTTTTTTTTTTTTTTTTTTATCCGAGAATTCTCGTTTTGTGGAAAACCAGAATCGGGGAAATTTTTTTTTTTTTTTTTATCCGAGAATTCTCGTTTTGTGGAAAACGAGAATCGGAGAAATTTTTTTTTTTTTGTTTTTTTTATCCGAGAATTCTCGTTTTGTGGAAAACCAGAATCGGAGAAATTTTTTTTTTTTTTTTTTATCCGAGAATTCTCGTTTTGTGGAGGACGAGAATCGGAGAAATTTTTTTTTTTTTTTTTTTATCCGAGAATTCTCGTTTTGTGGAAAACGAGAATCGGAGAGATTTTTTTTTTTTTTTTTTTTTTATCCGAGAATTCTCGTTTTGTGGAAAACCAGAATCGGAGAAATTTTTTTTTTTTTTTTTATCCGAGAATTCTCGTTTTTTGGAAAACGAGAATCGGAGAAAATTTGTTTTTTTTTTTTTTTTTTATCGGAGAAGTCTCGTTTTGTGGAAAACCAGAATCGGAGAAATTTTTTTTTTTGTTTTTTTTTTATCCGAGAATTCTCGTTTTGTGGAAAACCAGAATCGGGGAAATTTTTTTTTTTTTTTTATCCGAGAATTCTCGTTTTGTGGAAAACGAGAATCGGAGAAATTTTTTTTTTTTTTGTTTTTTTTATCCGAGAATTCTCGTTTTGTGGAAAACCAGAATCGGAGAAATTTTTTTTTTTTTTTTTATTCGAGAATTCTCGTTCTGTGGAGGACGAGAATCGGAGAGATTTTTTTTTTTTTTTTTTTTTTTTATCCGAGAATTCTCGGTTTGTGGAAAACCAGAATCGGAGAAATTTTTTTTTTTTTTTATCCGAGAATTCTCGTTTTGTGGAAAACGAGAATCGGAGAAAAATTTTTTTTTTTTTTTATCGGAGAATTCTCGTTTTGTGGAAAACCAGAATCGGAGATTTTTTTTTTTTTTTTTTTTTTTTTATCCGAGAATTCTCGTTTTGTGGAAAACGAGAATCCGAGAAATTTTTGTTTTTTTTTTACTTTTTTATCCGAGAATTCTCGTTTTGTGGAAAACGAGAATCGGAGAAATTTTTTTTTTTTTTTTTTATCGGAGAATTCTCGTTTTGTGGAAAACGAGAATCGGAGAAATTTTTTTTTTTTTTTCTATCCGAGAATTCTCGTTTTGTGGAAAACGAGAATCAGAGAAATTTTTTTTTTTTTTTTCCCGGAAATTCTCGTTTTGTGGAAAACCAGAATCTGAGAAATTTTTTTTTTTTTTTTATCCGAGAATTCTCGTTGTCTGGAAAACCAGAATCGGAGAAATCTTTTTTTTTTTTTTTTTTTATCCGAGAATTCTCGCTTTGTGGAAAACCAGAATCGGAGAAATCTTTTTTTTTTTTTTTTATCCGAGAATTCTCGTTTTGTGGAAAACCAGAATCGGGGAAATTTTTTTTTTTTTTTTTATCCGAGAATTCTCGTTTTGTGGAAAACGAGATTCGGAGAAATTTTTTTTTTTTTTTTTTATCCGAGAATTCTCGTTTTGTGGAAAACGAGAATCGGAGAAATTTTTTTTTTTTTTTTTTTTTATCCGAGAATTCTTGTTTTGTGGAAAGGAAGAATCGGAGAATTTTTTTTTCTTTTTTTTTTTATCCGAGAATTCTCGTTTTGTGGAAAACGAGAATCGGAGAAAAAAAATTTTTTTTTTTTTTTATCGGAGAATTCTCGTTTTGTGGAAAACCAGAATCGGAGAAATTTTTTTTTTTTTTATCCGAGAATTCTCGTTTTGTGGAAAACGAGATTCGGAGAAATTTTTTTTTTTTTTTTTATCCGAGAATTCTCGTTTTGTGGAAAACGAGAATCGGAGAAATTTTTTTTTTTTTTTTTTTTTATCCGAGAATTCTTGTTTTGTGGAAAGGGAGAATCGGAGAATTTTTTTTTCTTTTTTTTTTTATCCGAGAATTCTCGTTTTGTGGAAAACGAGAATCGGAGAAAAAAAATTTTTTTTTTTTTTTATCGGAGAATTCTCGTTTTGTGGAAAACCAGAATCGGAGAAATTTTTTTTTTTTTTTTTTTATCCGAGAATTCTCGTTTTATGGAAAACGAGAAACGGAGAAATTTTTTTTTTTTTTTTATCCGAGAAGTCTCGTTTTGTGGAAAACCAGAATCGGAGAAATTTTTTTTTTTTTTTTATCCGAGAATTCTCGTTTTTTGGAAAACGAGAATCGGAGAAAATTTGTTTTTTTTTTTTTTTTTTATCGGAGAAGTCTCGTTTTGTGGAAAACCAGAATCGGAGAAATTTTTTTTTTTTTTTTTTTTTTATCCGAGAATTCTAGTTTTTCTGAAAAACCAGAATCGGGGAAATTTTTTTTTTTTTTGTCCGAGAATTCTCGTTTAGTGGAAAACGAGAATCGGAGAAATTTTTTTTTTTTTGTTTTTTTTATCCGAGAATTCTCGTTTTGTGGAAAACCAGAATCGGAGAAATTTTTTTTTTTTTTTTATCCAAGAATTCTCGTTTTGTGGAAAACGAGAATCGGAGAAATTTTTTTTTTTTTTTTTTTATCCGAGAATTCTCGTTTTTCTGGAAAACGAGAATCGGAGAGATTTTTTTTTTTTTTTTTTTTTATCCGAGAATTCTCGTTTTGTGGAAAACGAGAATCGGAGAAAAAAAATTTTTTTTTTTTTATCGGAGAATTCTCGTTTTGTGGAAAACCAGAATCGAAGATTTTTTTTTTTTTTTTTTTTTTATCCGAGAATTCTCGTTTTCTGGAAAACGAGAATCGGAGAAATTTTTGTTTTTTTTTTACTTTTTTATCCGAGAATTCTCGTTTTGTGGAAAACGAGAATCAGTGAAATTTTTTTTTTTTTTTTTATCGGAGAATTCTCGTTTTGTGGAAAACGAGAATCGGAGAAATTTTTTTTTTTTTTTTTCTATCCGAGAATTCTCGTTTTGTGGAAAACCAGAATCGGAGAAATTTTTTTTTTTTTTTATCCGAGAATTCTCGTTTTGTGGAAAACCAGAATCTGAGAAATTTTTTTTTTTTTTTTTATCCGAGAATTCTCGTTGTCTGGAAAACCAGAATCGGAGAAATTTTTCTTTTTTTTTTTTTTATCCGAGAATTCTCGCTTTGTGGAAAACCAGAATCGGAGAAATCTTTTTTTTTTTTTTTATCCGAGAATTCTCGTTTTGTGGAAAACCAGAATCGGGGAAATTTTTTTTTTTTTTTTTCTCCGAGAATTCTCGTTTTGTGGAAAACGAGAATCGGAGAAATTTTTTTTTTTTTTTTTTATCGGAGAATTCTCGTTTTGTGGAAAGGAAGAATCGGAGAATTTTTTTTTTTTTTTTTTTATCAGAGAATTCTCGTTTTGTGGAAAACGAGAATCGGAGAAAAAAATTTTTTTTTTTTTTTATCGGAGAATTCTCGTTTTGTGGAAAACCAGAATCGGAGAAATTTTTTTTTTTTTTTTATCCGAGAATTCTCGTTGTGTGGAAAACCAGAATCGGAGAAATTTTTTTTTTTTTTTTTTATCCGAGAATCCTCGTTTTGTGGAAAACCAGAATCGGAGAAATCTTTTTTTTTTTTTTTTTTTTTATCCGAGAATTCTCGTTTTGTGGAAAACGAGAATCGGAGAAATTTTTTTTTTTTTTTTTTTATCGGAGAATTCTCGTTTTGTGGAAAACGAGAATCGGAGAAATTCTTTTTTTTTTTTTTTTATCCGAGAATTCTCGTTTTGTGGAAAACGAGAATCGGAGAAATTTTTTTTTTTTTTTTTATCCGAGAATTCTCGTTTTGTGGAAAACGAGAATCGGAGAAATTTTTTTTTTTTTTTTTTTATCCGAGAATTCTCGTTTTGTGGAAAACGAGAATCGGAGAAATTTTTTTTTTTTTTTTCTTTTATCGGAGAATTCTCGTTTTGTGGAAAGGAAGAATCGGAGAATTTTTTTTTTTTTTTTTATCCGAGAATTCTCGTTTTGTGGAAAACGAGAATCGGAGAAAAAAAACTTTTTTTTTTTTTATCGGAGAATTCTCGTTTTGTGGAAAACCAGAATCGGAGAAATTTTTTTTTTTTTTTTATCCGAGAATTCTCGTTGTGTGGAAAACCAGAATCGGAGAAATTTTTTTTTTTATCCGAGAATTCTCGTTTTGTGGAAAACCAGAATCGGAGAAATCTTTTTTTTTTTTTTTTTTATCCGAGAATTCTCGTTTTGTGGAAAACCAGAATCGGGGAAATTTTTTTTTTTTTTTATCCGAGAATTCTCGTTTTGTGGAAAACGAGAATTGGAGAAATTTTTTTTTTTTTTTATCCGAGAATTCTCGTTTTGTGGAAAACGAGAATCGGAGAATTTTTTTTTTTTTTTTTTTTTTTATCGGAGAATTCTCGTTTTGTGGAAAACGAGAATCGGAGAAATTTTTTTTTTTTTTTTTTATCCGAGAATTCTCGTTTTGTCGAAAACGAGAATCAGAGAAATTTTTTTTTTTTTTATCCGAGAATTCTCGTTTTGTGGAAAACCAGAATCTGAGAAAAAAAAATTTTTTTTTTTATTATCCGAGAATTCTCGTTGTCTGGAAAACCAGAATCGGAGAGATTTTTTTTTTTTTTTTATCCGAGAATTCTCAGGTTTGTGGAAAACGAGAATCTGAGAAATTTTTTTTTTTTTTTTATCCGAGAATTCTCGTTGTGTGGAAAACCAGAATCGGAGAAATCTTTTTTTTTTTTTTTTCTTATCCGGGAATTCTCGTTTTGTGGAAAACCAGAATCGGGGAAATTTTTTTTTTTTTTTTTATCCGAGAATTCTCGTTTTGTGGAAATCGAGAATCGGAGAAATTTTTTTTTTTTTTTTTTATCCGAGAATTCTCGTTTTGTGGAAAACGAGAAGCGGGGAAATTTTTTTTTTTTTTTTTATCCGAGAATTCTCGTTTTGTGGAAAACGAGAATCGGAGAAATTTTTTTTTTTTTTTTTTATCCGAGAATTCTCGTTTTGTGGAAAACGAGAATCGGAGAAATTTTTTTTTTTTTTTTTATCCGAGAATTCTCGATTTGTGGAAAACGAGATTCGGAGAAATTTTTTTTTTTTTTTTTTTTATCCGAGAATTCTCGTTTTGTGGAAAACGAGAATCGGAGAAAAATTTTTTTTTATTTTTTTTTTTTATCGGAGAATTCTCGTTTGGTGGAAAACCAGAATCGGCGAAATTTTCTTTTTTTTTTTTTATCCGAGAATTCTCGTTGTGTGGAAAACCAGAATCGGAGAAATTTTTTTTTTTTTTTTATCCGAGAATTCTCGTTTTGTGGAAAACCAGAATCGGAGAAATTTTTTTTTTTTTTTTTATCCGAGAATTCTCAGGTTTGTGGAAAACGAGAATCGGAGAAATTTTTTTTTTTTTATCCGAGAAGTCTCGTTTTGTGGAAAACCAGAATCGGAGAAATTTTTTTTTTTTTTTTTATCCGAGAATTCTCGTTTTTTGGAAAATGAGAATCGGAGAAATTTTTTTTTTTTTTTTTTATCCGAGAATTCTCGTTTTGTGGAAAACCAGAATCGGGGAAATTTTTTTTTTTTGTTTTTTTTATCCGAGAATTCTTGTTTTGTGGAAAACCAGAATCGGAGAAATTTTTTTTTTTTTTATTTTATCCGAGAATTCTCGTTTTGTGGAAAACGAGAATCGGAGAATTTTTTTTTTTTTTTTATCCGAGAATTCTCGTTATGTGGAAAACGAGAATCGGAGAAGATTTTTTTTTTTTTTTTTTATCGGAGAATTCTCGTTTTGCGGAAAACCAGAATCGGAGAAATTTTTTTTTTTTTTATCCGAGAATTCTCAGGTTTGTGGAAAACGAGAATCGGAGAAATTTTTTTTTTTTTTATCCGAGAATTCTCAGGTTTGTGGAAAACGAGAATCGGGGAAATTTTTTTTTTTTTTTTATCCGAGAAGTCTCAATTTGTGGAAAACCAGAATCGGAGAAATTTTTTTTTTTTTTTTATCCGAGAATTCTCGTTTTGTGGAAAACCAGAATCGGGGAAATTTTCTTTTTTGTTTTTTTTATCCGAGAATTCTCGTTTTGTGCAAAACCGGAATCGGAGAAATTTTTTTTTATTTTTTTTTTTATCCGAGGATTCTCGTTTTGTGGAAAACGAGAATCGGAGAAATTTTTTTTTTTTTTTTTTTATCCGAGAATTCTCGTTTTGTGGAAAACGAGAATCGGAGAAATTTTTTTTTTTTTTTTTTTTATCCGAGAATTCTCGTTTTGTGGAAAACCAGAATCGGAGAAATTTTTTTTTTTTTTTTTTATCCGAGAATTCTCGTTTTGTGGAAAATCAGAATTGGAGAAATTTTTTTTTTTTTTTATCCGAGAATTCTCGTTTTGTGGAAAACCAGAATCGGGGTTATTTTTTTTTTTGTTTTTTTTATCCGAGAATTCTCGTTTTGTGGAAAACCAGAATCGGACAAATTTTTTTTTTTTTTATTTTATCCGAGAATTCTCGTTTTGTGGAAAACGAGAATCGGAGAAATTTTTTTTTTTTTTTTTTTTTATCAGAGAATTCTCGTTTTGTGGAAAACGAGAATCGGAGAAAAAAATTTTTTTTTTTCTTATCGGAGAATTCTCGTTTTGTGGAAAACCAGAATCGGAGAAATTTTTTTTTATTTTTTTTTTTTATCCGAGAATTCTCGTCTTGTGGAAAACAAGAATCGGAGAAATTTTTTTTTTTTTTTATCGGAGAATTCTCGTTTTGTGGAAAACGAGAATCGGAGAAATTTTTTGTTTTTTTTTTTTTTTATCCGAGAATTCTCGTTTTGCGGAAAACGAGAATCGGAGAAAATTTTTTTCTTTTTTTTTTTATCGGAGAATTTTCGTTTTGTGGAAAACCAGAATCGGAGAAATTTTTTTTTTTTTTTTTTATCCGAGAATTCTCAGGTTTGTGGAAAACGAGAATCGGAGAAATTTTTTTTTTTCTTTATCCGAGAAGTCTCGTTTTGTGGAAAACCAGAATCGGAGAAATTTTTTTCTTTTTTTTTTTTATCCGAGAATTCTCGTTTTGTGGAAAACGAGAATCGGAGAAAAAAAAATTTTTTTTTCTTTTATCGGAGAATTCTCGTTTTGTGGAAAACGAGAATCGGAGAAATTTTTTTTTTTTTCTTTTTTATCGGAGAATTCTCGTTTTGTGGAAAACCAGAATTGGAGAAATTTTTTTTTTTTTTTTTATATGAGAATTCTCGATTTGTGGAAAACCGGAATTGGAGAATTTTTTTTTTTTTTTTTTATCGGAGAATTCTCGTTTTGTGGAAAACGAGAATCGGAGAAATTTTTTTTTTTTTTTTTTTTTTATCCGAGAATTCTCGTTTTGTGAAAATCAGAATCGGGGAAATTTTTTTTTTTTTTTTTTATCCGAGAATTCTCGTTTTATGGAAAACCAGAATCGGAGAAATTTTTTTTTTTTTTTTTTTTTTATCCGAGAATTCTCGTTTTGTGAAAATCAGAATCGGGGAAATTTTTTTTTTTTTTTTATCCGAGAATTCTCGTTTTGTGGAAAACGAGAAATGGAGAAATTTTTTTTTTTTTTTTATCCGAGAATTCTCGTTTTGTGGAAACCGAGAATCGGAGAAATTTTTTTTTTTTTTTTTTTTTTTATCCGAGAATTCTCGTTTTGTGGAAAACGAGAAACGGAGAAATTTTTTTTTTTTTTTATCCGAGAGTTCTCGTTTTTTGGAAAACGAGAATCGGGGAAATTTTTTTTTTTTTTTTTATCCGAGAATTCTCGTTTTGTGGAAAACGAGAATCGGAGAAATTTTTTTTTTTTTTTTTTTATCCGAGAATTCTCGTTTTGTGGAAAACGAGAATCGGAGAAATTTTTTTTTTTTTTTTTTATCCGAGAATTCTCGTTTTGTGGAAAACCAGAATCGGAGAAATTTTTTTTTTTTTTTATTTTATCCGAGAATTCTCGTTTTGTGGAAAACGAGAATCGGAGAAATTTTTTTTTTTTTTTTTTTTTTATCAGAGAATTCTCGTTTTGTGGAAAACGAGAATCGGAGAAAAAAAATTTTTTTTTTCTTATCGGAGAATTCCCGTTTTGTGGAAAACCAGAATCGGAGAAATTTTTTTTTTTTTTTTTTTTTATCCGAGAATTCTCGTCTTGTGGAAAACAAGAATCGGAGAAATTTTTTTTTTTTTTTTTATCGGAGAATTCTCGTTTTGTGGAAAACGAGAATCGGAGAAATTTTTTGTTTTTTTTTTTTTTTATCCGAGAATTCTCGTTTTGCGGAAAACGAGAATCGGAGAAAATTTTTTTCTTTTTTTTTTTATCGGAGAATTTTCGTTTTGTGGAAAACCAGAATCGGAGAAATTTTTTTTTTTTTTTTTATCCGAGAATTCTCAGGTTTGTGGAAAACGAGAATCGGAGAAATTTTTTTTTTTTTTATCCGAGAAGTCTCGTTTTGTGGAAAACCAGAATCGGAGAAATTTTTTTCTTTTTTTTTTTTATCCGAGAATTCTCGTTTTGTGGAAAACGAGAATCGGAGAAAAAAAAATTTTTTTTTCTTTTATCGGAGAATTCTCGTTTTGTGGAAAACGAGAATCGGAGAAATTTTTTTTTTTTTTTTTTTTTATCGGAGAATTCTCGTTTTGTGGAAAACCAGAATGGGAGAAATTTTTTTTTTTTTTTTTATATGAGAATTCTCGATTTGTGGAAAACCGGAATTGGGGAATTTTTTTTTTTTTTTTTATCGGAGAATTCTCGTTTTGTGGAAAACGAGAATCGGAGAAATTTTTTTTTTTTTTTTTTTTTTATCCGAGAATTCTCGTTTTGTGAAAATCAGAATCGGGGAAATTTTTTTTTTTTTTTTATCCGAGAATTCTCGTTTTATGGAAAACCAGAATCGGAGAAATTTTTTTCTTTTTTTTTTTTTTATCCGAGAATTCTCGTTTTGTGAAAATCAGAATCGGGGAAATTTTTTTTTTTTTTTTTATCCGAGAATTCTCGTTTTGTGGAAAACGAGAAATGGAGAAATTTTTTTTTTTTTTTTATCCGAGAATTCTCGTTTTGTGGAAACCGAAAATCGGAAAATTTTTTTTTTTTTTTTTTTTTTTATCCGAGAATTCTCGTTTTGTGGAAAACGAGAAACGGAGAAATTTTTTTTTTTTTTTATCCGAAAGTCTCGTTTTTTGGAAAACGAGAATCGGGGAAATTTTTTTTTTTTTTTTTATCCGAGAATTCTCGTTTTGTGGAAAACGAGAATCGGAGAAATTTTTTTTTTTTTTTTTTTCCTCCGAGAATTCTCGTTTTGTGGAAAACGAGAATCGGAGAATTTTTTTTTTTTTTTTTTTATCCGAGAATTCTCGTTTTGTGGAAAACCAGAATCGGAGAAATTTTTTTTTTTTTTTTTATCCGAGAATTCTCGTTTTGTGGAAAACCAGAATCGGGGAAATTTTTTTTTTTTTGTTTTTTTTATCCGAGAATTCTCGTTTTGTGGAAAACCAGAATCGGAGAAATTTTTTTTTTTTTTTTATTTTATCCGATAATTCTCGTTTTGTGGAAAACGAGAATCAGAGAAATTTTTTTTTTTTTTTTTTATCCGAGAATTCGCGTTTTGTGGAAAACGAGAATCGGAGAAAAATTTTTTTTTTTTTTTATCGGAGAATTCTCGTTTTGTGGAAAACCAGAATCGGGGAAATTTTTTTTTTTTTTTTATCCGAGAATTCTCAGGTTTGTGGAAAACGAGAATCGGAGAAATTTTTTTTTTTTTTTATCCGAGAAGTCTCGTTTTGTGGAAAACGAGAATCGGAGAAATTTTTTTTTTTTTTTATCGGAGAATTCTCGTTTTGTGGAAAACGAGAATCGGAGAAATTTTTTTTTTTTTTTTTTTTTATCCGAGAATTCTCGTTTTGTGGAAACCGAGAATCGGAGAAATTTTTTTTTTTTTTTTTTTTTATCCGAGAATTCTCGTTTTGTGGAAAACGAGAAACGGAGAAATTTTTTTTTTTTTTTTTATCCGAGAATTCTCGTTTTGTGGAAAACCAGAATCGGAGAAATTTTTTTTTTTTTTTTTTATCCGAGAATTCTCGTTTTGTGGAAAACGAGAATCGGAGAAATTTTTTTTTTTTTTTTTATCCGAGAATTCTCGTTTTGTGGAAAACGAGAATCGGAGAAATTTTTTTTTTTTTTTTTTTTTATCCGAGAATTCTCGTTTTGTGGAAAACCAGAATCGGAGAAATTTTTTTTTTTTTTTTATCCGAGAATTCTCGTTGTGTGGAAAACCAGAATCGGAGAAATTTTTTTTTTTTTTTTTATCCGAGAATCCTCGTTTTGTGGAAAACCAGAATCGGAGAAATCTTTTTTTTTTTTTTTTTTTTTATCCGAGAATTCTCGTTTTGTGGAAAACGAGAATCGGAGAAATTTTTTTTTTTTTTTTTTTTTTTATCGGAGAATTCTCGTTTTGTGGAAAACGAGAATCGGAGAAATTCTTTTTTTTTTTTTTTTATCCGAGAATTCTCGTTTTGTGGAAAACGAGAATCGGAGAAATTTTTTTTTTTTTTTTTTATCCGAGAATTCTCGTTTTGTGGAAAACGAGAATCGGAGAAATTTTTTTTTTTTTTTTTTTATCCGAGAATTCTCGTTTTGTGGAAAACGAGAATCGGAGAAATTTTTTTTTTTTTTTCTTTTATCGGAGAATTCTCGTTTTGTGGAAAGGAAGAATCGGAGAATTTTTTTTTTTTTTTTTTATCCGAGAATTCTCGTTTTGTGGAAAACGAGAATCGGAGAAAAAAAAATTTTTTTTTTTTTTATCGGAGAATTCTCGTTTTGTGGAAAACCAGAATCGGAGAAATTTTTTTTTTTTTTTTATCCGAGAATTCTCGTTGTGTGGAAAACCAGAATCGGAGAAATTTTTTTTTTTTATCCGAGAATTCTCGTTTTGTGGAAAACCAGAATCGGAGAAATCTTTTTTTTTTTTTTTTTTATCCGAGAATTCTCGTTTTGTGGAAAACCAGAATCGGGGAAATTTTTTTTTTTTTTTATCCGAGAATTCTCGTTTTGTGGAAAACGAGAATTGGAGAAATTTTTTTTTTTTTTTTATCCGAGAATTCTCGTTTTGTGGAAAACGAGAATCGGAGAATTTTTTTTTTTTTTTTTTTTTTTATCGGAGAATTCTCGTTTTGTGGAAAACGAGAATCGGAGAAATTTTTTTTTTTTTTTTATCCGAGAATTCTCGTTTTGTCGAAAACGAGAATCAGAGAAATTTTTTTTTTTTTATCCGAGAATTCTCGTTTTGTGGAAAACCAGAATCTGAGAAAAAAAAATTTTTTTTTTTATTATCCGAGAATTCTCGTTGTCTGGAAAACCAGAATTGGAGAGATTTTTTTTTTTTTTTTTTTTATCCGAGAATTCTCAGGTTTGTGGAAAACGAGAATCTGAGAAATTTTTTTTTTTTTTTTATCCGAGAATTCTCGTTGTGTGGAAAACCAGAATCGGAGAAATCTTTTTTTTTTTTTTTCTTATCCGGGAATTCTCGTTTTGTGGAAAACCAGAATCGGGGAAATTTTTTTTTTTTTTTATCCGAGAATTCTCGTTTTGTGGAAATCGAGAATCGGAGAAATTTTTTTTTTTTTTTTTTATCCGAGAATTCTCGTTTTGTGGAAAACGAGAAGCGGGGAAATTTTTTTTTTTTTTTTTATCCGAGAATTCTCGTTTTGTGGAAAACGAGAATCGGAGAAATTTTTTTTTTTTTTTTTTTTATCCGAGAATTCTCGTTTTGTGGAAAACGAGAATCGGAGAAATTTTTTTTTTTTTTTTTTATCCGAGAATTCTCGATTTGTGGAAAACGAGATTCGGAGAAATTTTTTTTTTTTTTTTTTTTTATCCGAGAATTCTCGTTTTGTGGAAAACGAGAATCGGAGAAAATTTTTTTTTTATTTTTTTTTTTTATCGGAGAATTCTCGTTTGGTGGAAAACCAGAATCGGCGAAATTTTCTTTTTTTTTTTTTATCCGAGAATTCTCGTTGTGTGGAAAACCAGAATCGGAGAAATTTTTTTTTTTTTTTTTATCCGAGAATTCTCGTTTTGTGGAAAACCAGAATCGGAGAAATTTTTTTTTTTTTTTTTATCCGAGAATTCTCAGGTTTGTGGAAAACGAGAATCGGAGAAATTTTTTTTTTTTTTTTATCCGAGAAGTCTCGTTTTGTGGAAAACCAGAATCGGAGAAATTTTTTTTTTTTTTTTATCCGAGAATTCTCGTTTTTTGGAAAATGAGAATCGGAGAAATTTTTTTTTTTTTTTTTATCCGAGAATTCTCGTTTTGTGGAAAACCAGAATCGGGGAAATTTTTTTTTTTTGTTTTTTTTATCCGAGAATTCTTGTTTTGTGGAAAACCAGAATCGGAGAAATTTTTTTTTTTTTTATTTTATCCGAGAATTCTCGTTTTGTGGAAAACGAGAATCGGAGAATTTTTTTTTTTTTTTTTTTTTATCCGAGAATTCTCGTTATGTGGAAAACGAGAATCGGAGAAGATTTTTTTTTTTTTTTTTATCGGAGAATTCTCGTTTTGCGGAAAACCAGAATCGGAGAAATTTTTTTTTTTTTTATCCGAGAATTCTCAGGTTTGTGGAAAACGAGAATCGGAGAAATTTTTTTTTTTTTTTATCCGAGAATTCTCAGGTTTGTGGAAAACGAGAATCGGGGAAATTTTTTTTTTTTTTTTATCCGAGAAGTCTCAATTTGTGGAAAACCAGAATCGGAGAAATTTTTTTTTTTTTTTTATCCGAGAATTCTCGTTTTGTGGAAAACCAGAATCGGGGAAATTTTCTTTTTTGTTTTTTTTATCCGAGAATTCTCGTTTTGTGCAAAACCGGAATCGGAGAAATTTTTTTTTATTTTTTTTTTTATCCGAGGATTCTCGTTTTGTGGAAAACGAGAATCGGAGAAATTTTTTTTTTTTTTTTTTTTATCCGAGAATTCTCGTTTTGTGGAAAACGAGAATCGGAGAAATTTTTTTTTTTTTTTTTTTATCCGAGAATTCTCGTTTTGTGGAAAACCAGAATCGGAGAAATTTTTTTTTTTTTTTTTTTATCCGAGAATTCTCGTTTTGTGGAAAATCAGAATTGGAGAAATTTTTTTTTTTTTTATCCGAGAATTCTCGTTTTGTGGAAAACCAGAATCGGGGTTATTTTTTTTTTTGTTTTTTTTATCCGAGAATTCTCGTTTTGTGGAAAACCAGAATCGGACAAATTTTTTTTTTTTTTTATTTTATCCGAGAATTCTCGTTTTGTGGAAAACGAGAATCGGAGAAATTTTTTTTTTTTTTTTTTTTTTATCAGAGAATTCTCGTTTTGTGGAAAACGAAAATCGGAGAAAAAAAATTTTTTTTTTCTTATCGGAGAATTCTCGTTTTGTGGAAAACCAGAATCGGAGAAATTTTTTTTTTTTTTTTTTTTATCCGAGAATTCTCGTCTTGTGGAAAACAAGAATCGGAGAAATTTTTTTTTTTTTTTATCGGAGAATTCTCGTTTTGTGGAAAACGAGAATCGGAGAAATTTTTTGTTTTTTTTTTTTTTTATCCGAGAATTCTCGTTTTGCGGAAAACGAGAATCGGAGAAAATTTTTTTCTTTTTTTTTTTATCGGAGAATTTTCGTTTTGTGGAAAACCAGAATCGGAGAAATTTTTTTTTTTTTTTTTATCCGAGAATTCTCAGGTTTGTGGAAAACGAGAATCGGAGAAATTTTTTTTTTTTTATCCGAGAAGTCTCGTTTTGTGGAAAACCAGAATCGGAGAAATTTTTTTCTTTTTTTTTTTTATCCGAGAATTCTCGTTTTGTGGAAAACGAGAATCGGAGAAAAAAAAAATTTTTTTTCTTTTATCGGAGAATTCTCGTTTTGTGGAAAACGAGAATCGGAGAAATTTTTTTTTTTTCTTTTTTATCGGAGAATTCTCGTTTTGTGGAAAACCAGAATTGGAGAAATTTTTTTTTTTTTTTTTATATGAGAATTCTCGATTTGTGGAAAACCGGAATTGGGGAATTTTTTTTTTTTTTTTTTATCGGAGAATTCTCGTTTTGTGGAAAACGAGAATCGGAGAAATTTTTTTTTTTTTTTTTTTTTTATCCGAGAATTCTCGTTTTGTGAAAATCAGAATCGGGGAAATTTTTTTTTTTTTTTTTTATCCGAGAATTCTCGTTTTATGGAAAACCAGAATCGGAGAAATTTTTTTTTTTTTTTTTTTTTTATCCGAGAATTCTCGTTTTGTGAAAATCAGAATCGGGGAAATTTTTTTTTTTTTTTTATCCGAGAATTCTCGTTTTGTGGAAAACGAGAAATGGAGAAATTTTTTTTTTTTTTTTATCCGAGAATTCTCGTTTTGTGGAAACCGAGAATCGGAGAAATTTTTTTTTTTTTTTTTTTTTTATCCGAGAATTCTCGTTTTGTGGAAAACGAGAAACGGAGAAATTTTTTTTTTTTTTTATCCGAGAGTTCTCGTTTTTTGGAAAACGAGAATCGGGGAAATTTTTTTTTTTTTTTTTATCCGAGAATTCTCGTTTTGTGGAAAACGAGAATCGGAGAAATTTTTTTTTTTTTTTTTATCCGAGAATTCTCGTTTTGTGGAAAACGAGAATCGGAGAAATTTTTTTTTTTTTTTTTTTATCCGAGAATTCTCGTTTTGTGGAAAACCAGAATCGGAGAAATTTTTTTTTTTATTATTTTATCCGAGAATTCTCGTTTTGTGGAAAACGAGAATCGGAGAAATTTTTTTTTTTTTTTTTTTTTTTATCAGAGAATTCTCGTTTTGTGGAAAACGAGAATCGGAGAAAAATTTTTTTTTTTTTCTTATCGGAGAATTCTCGTTTTGTGGAAAACCAGAATCGGAGAAATTTTTTTTTTTTTTTTTTTTTATCCGAGAATTCTCGTCTTGTGGAAAACAAGAATCGGAGAAATTTTTTTTTTTTTTTTTATCGGAGAATTCTCGTTTTGTGGAAAACGAGAATCGGAGAAATTTTTTGTTTTTTTTTTTTTTTATCCGAGAATTCTCGTTTTGCGGAAAACGAGAATCGGAGAAAATTTTTTTCTTTTTTTTTTTATCGGAGAATTTTCGTTTTGTGGAAAACCAGAATCGGAGAAATTTTTTTTTTTTTTTTTATCCGAGAATTCTCAGGTTTGTGGAAAACGAGAATCGGAGAAATTTTTTTTTTTTTTATCCGAGAAGTCTCGTTTTGTGGAAAACCAGAATCGGAGAAATTTTTTTCTTTTTTTTTTTATCCGAGAATTCTCGTTTTGTGGAAAACGAGAATCGGAGAAAAAAAAATTTTTTTTTCTTTTATCGGAGAATTCTCGTTTTGTGGAAAACGAGAATCGGAGAAATTTTTTTTTTTTTTTTTTTTTATCGGAGAATTCTCGTTTTGTGGAAAACCAGAATGGGAGAAATTTTTTTTTTTTTTTTTTATATGAGAATTCCCGATTTGTGGAAAACCGGAATTGGGGAATTTTTTTTTTTTTTTTTTATCGGAGAATTCTCGTTTTGTGGAAAACGAGAATCGGAGAAATTTTTTTTTTTTTTTTTTTTTATCCGAGAATTCTCGTTTTGTGAAAATCAGAATCGGGGAAATTTTTTTTTTTTTTTTTATCCGAGAATTCTCGTTTTATGGAAAACCAGAATCGGAGAAATTTTTTTTTTTTTTTTTTTTTTATCCGAGAATTCTCGTTTTGTGAAAATCAGAATCGGGGAAATTTTTTTTTTTTTTTTATCCGAGAATTCTCGTTTTGTGGAAAACGAGAAATGGAGAAATTTTTTTTTTTTTTTATCCGAGAATTCTCGTTTTGTGGAAACCGAAAATCGGGGAAATTTTTTTTTTTTTTTTTTTTTTTATCCGAGAATTCTCGTTTTGTGGAAAACGAGAAACGGAGAAATTTTTTTTTTTTTTTATCCGAAAGTCTCGTTTTTTGGAAAACGAGAATCGGGGAAATTTTTTTTTTTTTTTATCCGAGAATTCTCGTTTTGTGGAAAACGAGAATCGGAGAAATTTTTTTTTTTTTTTTTTTATCCGAGAATTCTCGTTTTGTGGAAAACGAGAATCGGAGAATTTTTTTTTTTTTTTTTTTTATCCGAGAATTCTCGTTTTGTGGAAAACCAGAATCGGAGAAATTTTTTTTTTTTTTTTTTTATCCGAGAATTCTCGTTTTGTGGAAAACCAGAATCGGAGAAATTTTTTTTTTTTTTTATTTTATCCGATAATTCTCGTTTTGTGGAAAACGAGAATCAGAGAAATTTTTTTTTTTTTTTTTATCCGAGAATTCGCGTTTTGTGGAAAACGAGAATCGGAGAAAAATTTTTTTTTTTTTTTATCGGAGAATTCTCGTTTTGTGGAAAACCAGAATCGGGGAAATTTTTTTTTTTTTTTTATCCGAGAATTCTCAGGTTTGTGGAAAACGAGAATCGGAGAAATTTTTTTTTTTTTTTATCCGAGAAGTCTCGTTTTGTGGAAAACGAGAATAGGAGAAATTTTTTTTTTTTTTTTATCGGAGAATTCTCGTTTTGTGGAAAACGAGAATCGGAGAAATTTTTTTTTTTTTTTTTTTTATCCGAGAATTCTCGTTTTGTGGAAACCGAGAATCGGAGAAATTTTTTTTTTTTTTTTTTTTATCCGAGAATTCTCGTTTTGTGGAAAACGAGAAACGGAGAAATTTTTTTTTTTTTTTTTATCCGAGAATTCTCGTTTTTTGGAAAACGAGAATCGGGGAAATTTTTTTTTTTTTTTTTTATCCGAGAATTCTCGTTTTGTGGAAAACGAGAATCGGAGAAATTTTTTTTTTTTGTTTTTTCTATCCGAGAATTCTCGTTTTGTGGAAAACCAGAATCGGAGAAATTTTTTTTTTTTTTTTTATCCGAGAATTCTCGTTTTGTGGAAAACGAGAATCGGAGAAATTTTTTTTTTTTTTTTTATCCGAGAATTCTCGTTTTGTGGAAAACGAGAATCGGAGAAATTTTTTTTTTTTTTTTTTTATCCGAGAATTCTCGTTTTGTGGAAAACCAGAATCGGAGAAATTTTTTTTTTTTTTTTTTATCCGAGAATTCTCGTTTTGTGGAAAACCAGAATCGGGGAAATTTTTTTTTTTTTTGTTTTTTTTATCCGAGAATTCTCGTTTTGTGGAAAACCAGAATCGGAGAAATTTTTTTTTTTTTATTTTATCCGAGAATTCTCGTTTTGTGGAAAACGAGAATCAGAGAAATTTTTTTTTTTTTTTCTATCCGAGAATTCTCGTTTTGTGGAAAACGAGAATCGGAGAAAAAAAATTTTTTTTTTTTATCGGAGAATTCTCGTTTTGTGGAAAACCAGAATCGGAGAAATTTTTTTTTTTTTTATCCGAGAATTCTCGTTTTGTGGAAAACGAGAATCGGAGAAATTTTTTTTTTTTTTTTTCTATCCGAGAATTCTCGTTTTGTGGAAAACCAGAATGGGGGAATTTTTTTTTTTTTTTTTATCCGAGAATTCTCGTTTTGTGGAAAACGAGAATCGGAGAAATTTTTTTTTTTTTTTTTTTTATCGGAGAATTCTCGTTTTGTGGAAAACGAGAATCGGAGAAATTTTTTTTTTTTTTTTTTTTTATCCGAGAATTCTCGTTTTGTGGAAAACGAGAATCAGAGAAATTTTTTTTTTTTTTTATCCGAGAATTCTCGTTTTGTGGAAAACCAGAATCTGAGAAATTTTTTTTTTTTTTTTTTTTTTATCCGAGAATTCTCGTTGTCTGGAAAACCAGAATCGGAGAGATTTTTTTTTTTTTTTTTTATCCGAGAATTCTCAGGTTTGTGGAAAACGAGAATCGGAGAAATTTTTTTTTTTTTTTTTATCCGAGAATTCTCGTTGTGTGGAAAACCAGAATCGGAGAAATCTTTTTTTTTTTTTTTTATCCGGGAATTCTCGTTTTGTGGAAAACCAGAATCGGGGAAATTTTTTTTTTTTTTTTATCCGAGAATTCTCGTTTTGTGGAAAACGAGAATCGGAGAAATTTTTTTTTTTTTTTTTTTTTTTATCCGAGAATTCTCGTTTTGTGGAAAACCAGAATCGGAGAAATTTTTTTTTTTTTTTTTTTATCCGAGAATGCTCCTTTTTTGGAAAACGAGAATTTGAGAAATTTTTTTTTTTTTTTATCCGAGAATTCTCGTTTTGTGGAAAACGAGAATTGGAGAAATTTTTTTTTTTTTTTTTTTTATCCGAGAATTCTCGTTTTGTGGAAAACGAGAATCGGAGAAATTTTTTTTTTTTTTTTTTTGTATCCGAGAATTCTCGTTTTGTGGAAATCGAGAATCGGAGAAATTTTTTTTTTTTTTTTTTTTATCCGAGAATTCTCGTTTTTTGGAAAACGAGAATCGGAGAAATTTTTTTTTTTTTTTTTTTTATCCGAGAATTCTCGTTTTGTGGAAAACGAGAATCGGAGAAATTTTTTTTTTTTTTTTTTTATCCGAGAATTCTCGTTTTGTGGAAAACGAGAATCGGAGAAATTTTTTTTTTTTTTTTTTATCCGAGAATTCTCGTTTTGTCGAAAACGAGATTCGGAGAAATTTTTTTTTTTTTTTTTATCCGAGAATTTTCGTTTTGTGGAAAACGAGAATCGGAGAAAAATTTTTCTTTATTTTTTTTTTTATCGGAGAATTCTCGTTTGGTGGAAAACCAGAATCGGCGAAATTTTTTTTTTTTTTTTTATCCGAGAATTCTCGTTGTGTGGAAAACCAGATTCGGAGAAATTTTTTTTTTTTTTTTTATCCGAGAATTCTCGTTTTGTGAAAAAACCAGAATCGGAGAAATTTTTTTTTTTTTATCCGAGAATTCTCAGGTTTGTGGAAAACGAGAATCGGAGAAATTTTTTTTTTTTTTTTTTATCCGAGAAGTCTCGTTTTGTTGAAAACCAGAATCGGAGAAATTTTTTTTTTTTTTTTTATCCGAGAATTCTCGTTTTTTTGGAAAACGAGAATCGGAGAAATTTTTTTTTTTTTTTTATCCGAGAATTCTCGTTTTGTGGAAAACCAGAATTGGAGAAATTTTTTTTTTTTTTTTTTTTTATCCGAGAATTCTCGTTTTGTGGAAAACCAGAATCGGGGAAATTTTTTTTTTGTTTTTTTTATCCGAGAATTCTCGTTTTGTGGAAAACCAGAATCGGAGAAATTTTTTTTTTTTTTTATTTTATCCGAGAATTCTCGTTTTGTGGAAAACGAGAATCGGAGAATTTTTTTTTTTTTTTTTTTATCCGAGAATCTTCGTTTTGTGGAAAACGAGAATCGGAGAAAATTTTTTTTTTTTTTTTTATCGGAGAATTCTCGTTTTGTGGAAAACCAGAATCGGAGAAATTTTTTTTTTTTTTTATCCGAGAATTCTCAGGTTTGTGGAAAACGAGAATCGGAGAAATTTTTTTTTTTTTTATCCGAGAAGTCTCAATTTGTGGAAAACCAGAATCGGAGAAATTTTTTTTTTTTTTTTTTATCCGAGAATTCTCGTTTTGTGGAAAACCAGAATCGGGGAAATTTTTTTTTTGTTTTTTTTTATCCGAGAATTCTCGTTTTGTGGAAAACCAGAATCGGAGAAATTTTTTTTTTTTTTTTTATCCGAGAATTCTCGTTTTGTGGAAAACGAGAATCGGAGAAATTTTTTTTTTTTTTTTTTTTGATCCGAGAATTCTCGTTTTGTGGAAAACGAGAATCGGAGAAATTTTTTTTTTTTTTTTTTATCCGAGAATTCTCGTTTTGTGGAAAACTAGAATCGGAGAAATTTTTTTTTTTTTTTTTTTTATCCGAGAATTCTCGTTTTGTGGAAAACCAGAATTGGAGAAATTTTTTTTTTTTTTTATCCGAGAATTCTCGTTTTGTGGAAAACCAGAATCGGGGAAATTTTTTTTTTGTTTTTTTTATCCGAGAATTCTCGTTTTGTGGAAAACCAGAATCGGAGAAATTTTTTTTTTTTTTTTTTATTTTATCCGAGAATTCTCGTTTTGTGGAAAACGAGAATCGCAGAAATTTTTTTTTTTTTACTTTTTTTTTATCCGAGAATTCTCGTTTTGTGGAAAACGAGAATCGGAGAAATTTTTTTTTTTTTTTTTTATCCGAGAATTCTCGTTTTGTGGAAAACGAGAATCGGAGAAAAAAAATTTTTTTTATTTTTATCGGAGAATTCTCGTTTTGTGGAAAACGGGAATCGGAGAAATTTTTTTTTTTTTTTTTGATCCGAGAATTCTCAGGTTTGTGGAAAACGAGAATCGGAGAAAATTTTTTTTTTTTTTATCCGAGAAGTCTCGTTTTGTGGAAAACCAGAATCGGACAAATTTTTTTCTTTTTTTTTTTTATCCGAGAATTCTCGTTTTGTGGAAAACGAGAATCGGAGAAAATTTTGTTTTTTTTTTTTTATCGGAGAATTCTCGTTTTCTGGAAAACGAGAATCGGAGAAATTTTTTTTTTTTTTTTTTTATCCGAGAATTCTCGTTTTGTGGAAAACCAGAATCGGAGAAATTTTTTTTTTTTTTTTTTATATGAGAATTCTCGTTTTGTGGAAAACCAGAATTGGAGAATTTTTTTTTTTTTTTTTTTTATCCGAGAATTCTCGTCTTGTGGAAAACCAAAATCGGTGAAATTTTTTTTTTTTTTTTATCCGAGAATTCTCGTTTTTCGGAAAACGAGAATCGGAGAAATTTTTTTTTTTTTTTTTTTTTTATCCGAGAATTCTCGTTTTGTGGAAAACCAGAATGGGAGAAATTTTTTTTTTTTTTTATCTGAGAATTCTCGTTTTGTGGAAAACCAGAATCGGAGAAATTTTTTTTTTTTTTTTTTTTTTATCCGAGAATTCTCGTTTGATGGAAAACCAGAATCGGAGAATTTTTTTCTTTTTTTTTTTTTTTATCCGAGAATTCTCGTTTTGTGGAAAACGAGAATCGGAGAAATTTTTTTTTTTTTTTTTTTTTTTATCCGAGAATTCTCGTTTTGTCGAAAACGAGAATTGGAGAAATTTTTTCTTTTTATTTTTTTTTTTATCCGAGAATTCTCGTTTTGTGGAAAACCAGAATCGGAGAAATTTTTTTTTTTTTTATCCGAGAATTCTCGTTGTGTGGAAAACCAGAATCGGAGAAAAAAATTTTTTTTTTTTTTTATCGGAGAATTCTCGTTTTGTGGAAAACCAGAATCGGAGAAATTTTTTTTTTTTTTTCTATCCGAGAATTCTCAGGTTTGTGGAAAACGAGAATCGGAGAAATTTTTTTTTTTTTTTTAACCGAGAAGTCTCGTTTTGTGGGAAACCAGAATCGGAGAAATTTTTTTTTTTTTTTTTCTATCCGAGAATTCTCGTTTTGTGGAAAACGAGAATTGGAGAAATTTTTTTTTGTTTTTTTTATCCGAGAATTCTCGTTTTGTGGAAAACCAGAATCGGAGAAATTTTTTTTTTTTTTTTTTTATCCGAGAATTCTCGTTTTGTGGAAGACGAGAACCGGAGAAATTTTTTTTTTTTTTTTTTTTTATCCGAGAATTCTCGTTTTGTGGAAAACCAGAATCGGAGAAATTTTTTTTTTTTTTTTTTTATCCGAGAATTCTCGTTTTGTGGAAAACGAGAATCGGAGAAATTTTGTGTTTTTTTTTTTTTTTATCCGAGAATTCTCGTTTTATGGAAAACGAGAATCGGAGAAATTTTTTTTTTTTTTCTTTATCCCAGAATTCTCGTTTTGTGGAAAACCAGAATGGGGGAATTTTTTTTTTTTTTTTTTTATCCGAGAATTCTCGTTTTGTGGAAAACGAGAATCGGAGAAATTTTTTTTTTTTTTTTTTTTATCCGAGAACTCTCGTTTTGTGGAAAACCAGAATCGGGGAAATTTTTTTTTTTTTTTTATCCGAGAATTCTCGTTTTGTGGAAAACGAGAATCGGAGAAATTTTTTTTTTTTTTTATCCGAGAATTCTCAGGTTTGTGGAAAACGAGAATCGGACGAATTTTTTTTTTTTTTTATCCGAGGAGTCTCGTTTTGTGGAAAACCAGAATCGGAGAAATTTTTTTTTTTTTTTTTATCGGAGAATTCTCATTTTGTGGAAAACGGGAATCGGAGAAATTTTTTTCTTTTTTTTTATCCGAGAATTCTCGTTTTGTGGAAATTCAGAATCGGGGAAATTTTGTTTTTTTTTTTTTTATCCGAGAATTCTCGTTTTGTGGAAAACGAGAATTGGAGAAATTTTTTTTTTTCTTTTTATCCGAGAATTCTCGTTTTGTGGAAACCGAGAATCGGAGAAATTTTTTTTTTTTTTTTTTTTTATCCGAGAATTCTCGTTTTGTGGAAAACGAGAAACGGAGAAATTTTTTTTTTTTTTTTATCCGAGAAGTCTCGTTTTGTGGAAAACCAGAATCGGAGAAATTTTTTTTTTTTTTATCCGAGAATTCTCGTTTTTTGGAAAACGAGAATCGGAGAAAATTTGTTGTTTTTTTTTTTTTTTTTATCGGAGAAGTCTCGTTTTGTGGAAAACCAGAATCGGAGAAATTTTTTTTTTTTTTTTTTTATCCGAGAATTCTCGTTTTGTGGAAAACCAGAATCGGGGAAATTTTTTTTTTTTTTTTTTTCCGAGAATTCTCGTTTTGTGGAAAACGAGAATCGGAGAAATTTTTTTTTTTTTGTTTTTTTTATCCGAGAATTCTCGTTTTGTGGAAAACCAGAATCGGAGAAATTTTTTTTTTTTTTTTTATCCGAGAATTCTCGTTTTGTGGAGGACGAGAATCGGAGAAATTTTTTTTTTTCTTTTTTTTTTATCCGAGAATTCTCGTTTTGTGGAAAACGAGAATCGGAAAGATTTTTTTTTTTTTTTTTTTTTATCGGAGAATTCTCGTTTTGTGGAAAGGAAGAATCGGAGAATTTTTTTTTTTTTTTTCATCGGAGAATTCTCGTTTTGTGGAAAACCAGAATTTGAGAAATTTTTTTTTTTTTTTTTTATCCGAGAATTTTCGTTGTGTGGAAAACCAGAATCGGAGAAATTTTTTTTTTTTTTTTTTATCCGAGAATTCTCGTTTTTTGGAAAACCAGAATCGGAGAAATCTTTTTTTTTTTTTTTATCCGAGAATTCTCGTTTTGTGGAAAACCAGAATCGGGGAAATTTTTTTTTTTTTTTTATCCGAGAATTCTCGTTTTGTGGAAAACGAGAATTGGAGAAATTTTTTTTTTTTTTTTTTTTTATCCCAGAATTCTCGTTTTGTGGAAAACGAGAATCGGAGAAATTTTTTTTTTTTTTTTTTTATCGGAGAATTCTCGTTTTGTGGACAACGAGAATCGGAGAAATTTTTTTTTTTTTTTTTTTATCCGAGAATTCTCGTTTCGTGGAAAACGAGAATCGGAGAAATTTTTTTTTTTTTTTTTTTATCGGAGAATTCTCGTTATGTGGAAAACGAGAATCGGAGAAATTTTTTTTTTTTTTTTTTTTTATCTGAGAAATCTCGTTTTGTGGAAAACGAGAATCGGAGAAATTTTTTTTTTTTTTTTTTATCGGAGCATTCTCGTTTTGTGGAAAGGAAGAATCGGAGAATTTTTTTTTTTTTTTTTTATCCGAGAATTCTCGTTTTGTGGAAAACGAGAATCGAGGAAATTTTTTTTTTTTTTTTTTTATCCGAGAATTCTCGTTTTGTGGAAAACCAGAATCGGAGAAAAAATTTTTTTTTTTTTTTTTATCGGAGAATTCTCGTTTTGTGGAAAACCAGAATCGGAGAAATTTTTTTTTTTTTTTATCCGAGAATTCTCGTTGTGTGGAAAACCAGAATCGGAGAAATTTTTTTTTTTTTTTTTTATCCGAGAATTCTCGTTTTGTGGAAAACCAGAATCGGAGAAATCTTTTTTTTTTTTTTTTTTTTATCCGAGAATTCTCGTTTTGTGGAAAACCAGAATCGGGGAAATTTTTTTTTTTTTTTTTTATCCGAGAATTCTCGTTTTGTGGAAAACCAGAATTAGAGAAATTTTTTTTTTTTTTTTTTTTATCCGAGAATTCTCGTTTTGTGGAAAACGAGAATCGGAGAAATTTTTTTTTTTTTTTTTTTTATCCGAGAATTCTCGTTTTGTGGAAAACCAGAATCTGAGAAATTTTTTTTTTTTTTTTTTTTTATCCGAGAATTCTCGTTGTCTGGAAAACCAGAATCGGAGAGATTTTTTTTTTTTTTTTTATCCGAGAATTCTCAGGTTTGTGGAAAACGAGAATCGGAGAAATTTTTTTTTTTTTTTTTATCCGAGAATTCTCGTTGTGTGGAAAACCAGAATCGGAGAAATCTTTTTTTTTTTTTTTTTATCCGGGAATTCTCGTTTTGTGGAAAACCAGAATCGGGGAAATTTTTTTTTTTTTTATCCGAGAATTCTCGTTTTGTGGAACACGAGAATTGGAGAAATTTTTTTTTTTTTTTTTTATCCGAGAATTCTCGTTTTGTGGAAAACGAGAATCGGAGAAATTTTTTTTTTTTTTTTTTTTGTATCCGAGAATTCTCGTTTTGTGGAAATCGAGAATCGGAGAAATTTTTTTTTTTTTTTTTTTTTATCCGAGAATTCTCGTTTTTTGGAAAACGAGAAGCGGGGAAATTTTTTTTTTTTTTTTTATCCGAGAATTCTCGTTTTGTGGAAAACGAGAATCGGAGAAATTTTTTTTTTTTTTTTTATCCGAGAATTCTCGTTTTGTGGAAAACGAGAATCGGAGAAATTTTTTTTTTTTTTTTTTTATCCGAGAATTCTCGTTTTGTGGAAACCGAGATTCGGAGAAATTTTTTTTTTTTTTTTTATCCGAGAATTCTCGTTTTGTGGAAAACGAGAATCGGAGAAAATTTTTTCTTTATTTTTTTTTTTATCGGAGAATTCTCGTTTGGTGGAAAACCAGAATCGGCGAAATTTTTTTTTTTTTTTTATCCGAGAATTCTCGTTGTGTGGAAAACCAGATTCGGAGAAATTTTTTTTTTTTTTTTATCCGAGAATTCTCGTTTTGTGAAAAAACCAGAATCGGAGAAATTTTTTTTTTTTTTATCCGAGAATTCTCAGGTTTGTGGAAAACGAGAATCGGAGAAATTTTTTTTTTTTTTTTATCCGAGAAGTCTCGTTTTGTTGAAAACCAGAATCGGAGAAATTTTTTTTTTTTTTTATCCGAGAATTCTCGTTTTTTGGAAAACGAGAATCGGAGAAATTTTTTTTTTTTTTTATCCGAGAATTCTCGTTTTGTGGAAAACCAGAATTGGAGAAAATTTTTTTTTTTTTTTTTTATCCGAGAATTCTCGTTTTGTGGAAAACCAGAATCGGGGAAATTTTTTTTTTTGTTTTTTTTATCCGAGAATTCTCGTTTTGTGGAAAACCAGAATCGGAGAAATTTTTTTTTTTTTTTATTTTATCCGAGAATTCTCGTTTTGTGGAAAACGAGAATCGGAGAATTTTTTTTTCTATTTTTTTATCCGAGAATCTTCGTTTTGTGGAAAACGAGAATCGGAGAAAATTTTTTTTTTTTTTTTATCGGAGAATTCTCGTTTTGTGGAAAACCAGAATCGGAGAAATTTTTTTTTTTTATCCGAGAATTCTCAGGTTTGTGGAAAACGAGAATCGGAGAAATTTTTTTTTTTTTTTTATCCGAGAAGTCTCAATTTGTGGAAAACCAGAATCGGAGAAATTTTTTTTTTTTTTTTTTTTATCCGAGAATTCTCGTTTTGTGGAAAACCAGAATCGGGGAAATTTTTTTTTTGTTTTTTTTATCCGAGAATTCTCGTTTTGTGGAAAACCAGAATCGGAGAAATTTTTTTTTTTTTTTTTATCCGAGAATTCTGGTTTTGTGGAAAACGAGAATCGGAGAAATTTTTTTTTTTTTTTTTTTTTATCCGAGAATTCTCGTTTTGTGGAAAGAGAGAATCGGAGAAATTTTTATTTTTTTTTTTTTTTATCCGAGAATTCTCGTTTTGTGGAAAACTAGAATCGGAGAAATTTTTTTTTTTTTTTTATCCGAGAATTCTCGTTTTGTGGAAAACCAGAATTGGAGAAATTTTTTTTTTTTTTTTTATCCGAGAATTCTCGTTTTGTGGAAAACCAGAATCGGGGAAATTTTTTTTTGTTTTTTTTATCCGAGAATTCTCGTTTTGTGGAAAACCAGAATCGGAGAAATTTTTTTTTTCTTTTTATTTTATCCGAGAATTCTCGTTTTGTGGAAAACGAGAATCGCAGAAATTTTTTTTTTTTTACTTTTTTTTTATCCGAGAATTCTCGTTTTGTGGAAAACGAGAATCGGAGAAATTTTTTTTTTTTTTTTTTTATCCGAGAATTCTCGTTTTGTGGAAAACGAGAATCGGAGAAAAAATTTTTTTTTTATTTTTATCGGAGAATTCTCGTTTTGTGGAAAACGGGAATCGGAGAAATTTTTTTTTTTTTTTTTGATCCGAGAATTCTCAGGTTTGTGGAAAACGAGAATCGGAGAAATTTTTTTTTTTTTTTTTATCCGAGAAGTCTCGTTTTGTGGAAAACCAGAATCGGACAAATTTTTTTCTTTTTTTTTTTTATCCCAGAATTCTCGTTTTGTGGAAAACGAGAATCGGAGAAAATTTTGTTTTTTTTTTTTTATCGGAGAATTCTCGTTTTCTGGAAAACGAGAATCGGAGAAATTTTTTTTTTTTTTTTTTTTATCCGAGAATTCTCGTTTTGTGGAAAACCAGAATCGGAGAAATTTTTTTTTTTTTTTTTATATGAGAATTCTCGTTTTGTGGAAAACTTGAATTGGAGAATTTTTTTTTTTTTTTTTTTTTATCCGAGAATTCTCGTCTTGTCGAAAACCAAAATCGGTGAAATTTTTTTTTTTTTTTTATCCGAGAATTCTCGTTTTGTGGAAAACGAGAATCGGAGAAATTATTTTTTTTTTTTTTTTTATCCGAGAATTCTCGTTTTGTGGAAAACGAGAATCGGAGAAATTTTTTTTTTTTTTTTTATCTGAGAATTCTCGTTTTGTGGAAAACCAGAATCGGAGAAATTTTTTTTTTTTTTTTTTTTATCCGAGAATTCTCGTTTGATGGAAAACCAGAATCGGAGAATTTTTTTCTTTTTTTTTTTTTTTATCCGAGAATTCTCGTTTTGTGGAAAACGAGAATCGGAGAAATTTTTTTTTTTTTTTTTTTTTTTATCCGAGAATTCTCGTTTTGTCGAAAACGAGAATTGGAGAAATTTTTTCTTTTTATTTTTTTTTTTATCCGAGAATTCTCGTTTTGTGGAAAACCAGAATCGGGGAAATTTTTTTTTTTTTTTCTATCCGAGAATTCTCAGGTTTGTGGAAAACGAGAATCGGAGAAATTTTTTTTTTTTTTTTTAACCGAGAAGTCTCGTTTTGTGGGAAACCAGAATCGGAGAAATTTTTTTTTTGTTTTTTTATCCGAGAATTCTCGTTTTGTGGAAAACCAGAATCGGGGAAATTTTTTTTTTGTTTTTTTTATCCGAGAATTCTCGTTTTGTGGAAAACCAGAATCGGAGAAATTTTTTTTTTTTTTTTTATCAGAGAATTCTCGTTTTGTGGAAGACGAGAATCGGAGAAATTTTTTTTTTTTTTTTTTATCCGAGAATTCTCGTTTTGTGGAAAACCAGAATCGGAGAAATTTTTTTTTTTTTTTTTTTATCCGAGAATTCTCGTTTTGTGGAAAACGAGAATCGGAGAAATTTTGTGTTTTTTTTTTTTTTTATCCGAGAATTCTCGTTTTGTGGAAAACGAGAATCGGAGAAATTTTTTTTTTTTTTTCTTTATCCCAGAATTCTCGTTTTGTGGAAAACCAGAATGGGGGAATTTTTTTTTTTTTTTTTATCCGAGAATTCTCGTTTTGTGGAAAACGAGAATCGGAGAAATTTTTTTTTTTTTTTTTTTTTTTATCCGAGAACTCTCGTTTTGTGGAAAACCAGAATCGGGGAAATTTTTTTTTTTTTTTATCCGAGAATTCTCGTTTTGTGGAAAACGAGAATCGGAGAAATTTTTTTTTTTTTATCCGAGAATTCTCAGGTTTGTGGAAAACGAGAATCGGAGGAATTTTTTTTTTTTTTTTATCCGAGGAGTCTCGTTTTGTGGAAAACCAGAATCGGAGAAATTTTTTTTTTTTTTTTATCGGAGAATTCTCGTTTTGTGGAAAACGGGAATCGGAGAAATTTTTTTTTTTTTTTTTATCCGAGAATTCTCGTTTTGTGGAAATTCAGAATCGGGGAAATTTTGTTTTTTTTTTTTTATCCGAGAATTCTCGTTTTGTGGAAAACGAGAATTGGAGAAATTTTTTTTTTTTCTTTTTATCCGAGAATTCTCGTTTTGTGGAAACCGAGAATCGGAGAAATTTTTTTTTTTTTTTTTATCCGAGAATTCTCGTTTTGTGGAAAACCAGAATCGGAGAAATTTTTTTTTTTTTTTTTTATCAGAGAATTCTCGTTTTGTGGAAGACGAGAATCGGAGAAATTTTTTTTTTTTTTTTTTTATCCGAGAATTCTCGTTTTGTGGAAAACCAGAATCGGAGAAATTTTTTTTTTTTTTTTTTTATCCGAGAATTCTCGTTTTGTGGAAAACGAGAATCGGAGAAATTTTGTGTTTTTTTTTTTTTTATCCGAGAATTCTCGTTTTGTGGAAAACGAGAATCGGAGAAATTTTTTTTTTTTTTCTTTATCCCAGAATTCTCGTTTTGTGGAAAACCAGAATGGGGGAATTTTTTTTTTTTTTTTATCCGAGAATTCTCGTTTTGTGGAAAACGAGAATCGGAGAAATTTTTTTTTTTTTTTTTTTTTATCCGAGAACTCTCGTTTTGTGGAAAACCAGAATCGGGGAAATTTTTTTTTTTTTTTTTATCCGAGAATTCTCGTTTTGTGGAAAACGAGAATCGGAGAAATTTTTTTTTTTTTTTATCCGAGAATTCTCAGGTTTGTGGAAAACGAGAATCGGAGGAATTTTTTTTTTTTTTTTATCCGAGGAGTCTCGTTTTGTGGAAAACCAGAATCGGAGAAATTTTTTTTTTTTTTTTATCGGAGAATTCTCGTTTTGTGGAAAACGGGAATCGGAGAAATTTTTTTTTTTTTTTTTTATCCGAGAATTCTCGTTTTGTGGAAATTCAGAATCGGGGAAATTTTGTTTTTTTTTTTTTATCCGAGAATTCTCGTTTTGTGGAAAACGAGAATTGGAGAAATTTTTTTTTTTTCTTTTTATCCGAGAATTCTCGTTTTGTGGAAACCGAGAATCGGAGAAATTTTTTTTTTTTTTTTTTTTTTTATCCGAGAATTCTCGTTTTGTGGAAAACGAGAAACGGAGAAATTTTTTTTTTTTTTTTATCCGAGAAGTCTCGTTTTGTGGAAAACCAGAATCGGAGAAATTTTTTTTTTTTTTTATCCGAGAATTCTCGTTTTTTGGAAAACGAGAATCGGAGAAAATTTGTTTTTTTTTTTTTTTTTTTTTATCGGAGAAGTCTCGTTTTGTGGAAAACCAGAATCGGAGAAATTTTTTTTTTTTTTTTTTTTATCCGAGAATTCTCGTTTTGTGGAAAACCAGAATCGGGGAAATTTTTTTTTTTTTTTTATCCGAGAATTCTCGTTTTGTGGAAAACGAGAATCGGAGAAATTTTTTTTTTTTGTTTTTTTTATCCGAGAATTCTCGTTTTGTGGAAAACCAGAATCGGAGAAATTTTTTTTTTTTTTTTTTATCCGAGAATTCTCGTTTTGTGGAGGACGAGAATCGGAGAAATTTTTTTTTTTTTTTTTTTTATCCGAGAATTCTCGTTTTGTGGAAAACGAGAATCGGAGAGATTTTTTTTTTTTTTTTTTTTTTATCCGAGAATTCTCGTTTTGTGGAAAACCAGAATCGGAGAAATTTTTTTTTTTTTTTTTTTTTTATCCGAGAATTCTCGTTTTGTGGAAAACGAGAAACGGAGAAATTTTTTTTTTTTTTTATCCGAGAAGTCTCGTTTTGTGGAAAACCAGAATCGGAGAAATTTTTTTTTTTTTTTATCCGAGAATTCTCGTTTTTTGGAAAACGAGAATCGGAGAAAATTTGTTTTTTTTTTTTTTTTTTTTTATCGGAGAAGTCTCGTTTTGTGGAAAACCAGAATCGGAGAAATTTTTTTTTTTTTTTTTTTTATCCGAGAATTCTCGTTTTGTGGAAAACCAGAATCGGGGAAATTTTTTTTTTTTTTTTATCCGAGAATTCTCGTTTTGTGGAAAACGAGAATCGGAGAAATTTTTTTTTTTTGTTTTTTTTATCCGAGAATTCTCGTTTTGTGGAAAACCAGAATCGGAGAAATTTTTTTTTTTTTTTTTTATCCGAGAATTCTCGTTTTGTGGAGGACGAGAATCGGAGAAATTTTTTTTTTTTTTTTTTTTATCCGAGAATTCTCGTTTTGTGGAAAACGAGAATCGGAGAGATTTTTTTTTTTTTTTTTTTTTTATCCGAGAATTCTCGTTTTGTGGAAAACCAGAATCGGAGAAATTTTTTTTTTTTTTTTATCCGAGAATTCTCGTTTTTTGGAAAACGAGAATCGGAGAAAATTTGTTTTTTTTTTTTTTTTTATCGGAGAAGTCTCGTTTTGTGGAAAACCAGAATCGGAGAAATTTTTTTTTTTTTTTTTTTTTATCCGAGAATTCTCGTTTTGTGGAAAACCAGAATCGGGGAAATTTTTTTTTTTTTTTTATCCGAGAATTCTCGTTTTGTGGAAAACGAGAATCGGAGAAATTTTTTTTTTTTTTGTTTTTTTTATCCGAGAATTCTCGTTTTGTGGAAAACCAGAATCGGAGAAATTTTTTTTTTTTTTTTTATTCGAGAATTCTCGTTCTGTGGAGGACGAGAATCGGAGAGATTTTTTTTTTTTTTTTTTTTTTTATCCGAGAATTCTCGGTTTGTGGAAAACCAGAATCGGAGAAATTTTTTTTTTTTTTTATCCGAGAATTCTCGTTTTGTGGAAAACGAGAATCGGAGAAAAAATTTTTTTTTTTTTTTATCGGAGAATTCTCGTTTTGTGGAAAACGAGAATCGGAGAAATTTTTGTTTTTTTTTTACTTTTTTATCCGAGAATTCTCGTTTTGTGGAAAACGAGAATCGGAGAAATTTTTTTTTTTTTTTTTTTATCGGAGAATTCTCGTTTTGTGGAAAACGAGAATCGGAGAAATTTTTTTTTTTTTTCTATCCGAGAATTCTCGTTTTGTGGAAAACGAGAATCAGAGAAATTTTTTTTTTTTTTTTCCCGGAAATTCTCGTTTTGTGGAAAACCAGAATCTGAGAAATTTTTTTTTTTTTTTTATCCGAGAATTCTCGTTGTCTGGAAAACCAGAATCGGAGAAATCTTTTTTTTTTTTTTTTTTTATCCGAGAATTCTCGCTTTGTGGAAAACCAGAATCGGAGAAATCTTTTTTTTTTTTTTTTATCCGAGAATTCTCGTTTTGTGGAAAACCAGAATCGGGGAAATTTTTTTTTTTTTTTATCCGAGAATTCTCGTTTTGTGGAAAACGAGATTCGGAGAAATTTTTTTTTTTTTTTTTTATCCGAGAATTCTCGTTTTGTGGAAAACGAGAATCGGAGAAATTTTTTTTTTTTTTTTTTTTTATCCGAGAATTCTTGTTTTGTGGAAAGGAAGAATCGGAGAAATTTTTTTTTTTTTTTTTTTTATCCGAGAATTCTTGTTTTGTGGAAAACGAGAATCGGAGAAAAAAAAATTTTTTTTTTTTTATCGGAGAATTCTCGTTTTGTGGAAAACCAGAATCGGAGAAATTTTTTTTTTTTTTATCCGAGAATTCTCGTTGTGTGGAAAACCAGAATCGGAGAAATTTTTTTTTTTTTTTTTATCCGAGAATTCTCGTTTTGTGGAAACCGAGAATCGGAGAAATTTTTTTTTTTTTTTTTTATCCGAGAATTCTCGTTTTATGGAAAACGAGAAACGGAGAAATTTTTTTTTTTTTTTATCCGAGAAGTCTCGTTTTGTGGAAAACCAGAATCGGAGAAATTTTTTTTTTTTTTTTATCCGAGAATTCTCGTTTTTTGGAAAACGAGAATCGGAGAAAATTTGTTTTTTTTTTTTTTTTTTATCGGAGAAGTCTCGTTTTGTGGAAAACCAGAATCGGAGAAATTTTTTTTTTTTTTTTTTTTTATCCGAGAATTCTAGTTTTTCTGGAAAACCAGAATCGGGGAAATTTTTTTTTTTTTGTCCGAGAATTCTCGTTTAGTGGAAAACGAGAATCGGAGAAATTTATTTTTTTTTTTTTTTTATCCGAGAATTCTCGTTTTTCTGGAAAACGAGAATCGGAGAAATTTTTTTTTTTTTTTTATCCAAGAATTCTCGTCTTGTGGAAAACGAGAATCGGAGAAATTTTTTTTTTTTTTTTTTTTATCCGAGAATTCTCGTTTTTCTGGAAAACGAGAATCGGAGAGATTTTTTTTTTTTTTTTTTTTTATCCGAGAATTCTCGTTTTGTGGAAAACGAGAATCGGAGAAAAAAAATTTTTTTTTTTTATCGGAGAATTCTCGTTTTGTGGAAAACCAGAATCGAAGATTTTTTTTTTTTTTTTTTTTTATCCGAGAATTCTCGTTTTCTGGAAAACGAGAATCGGAGAAATTTTTGTTTTTTTTTTACTTTTTTATCCGAGAATTCTCGTTTTGTGGAAAACGAGAATCGGAGAAATTTTTTTTTTTTTTTTTTTTTATCCGAGAATTCTAGTTTTTCTGGAAAACCAGAATCGGGGAAATTTTTTTTTTTTTGTCCGAGAATTCTCGTTTAGTGGAAAACGAGAATCGGAGAAATTTGTTTTTTTGTTTTTTTTATCCGAGAATTCTCGTTTTGTGGAAAACCAGAATCGGAGAAATTTTTTTTTTTTTTTTATCCAAGAATTCTCGTCTTGTGGAAAACGAGAATCGGAGAAATTTTTTTTTTTTTTTTTTTTATCCGAGAATTCTCGTTTTTCTGGAAAACGAGAATCGGAGAGATTTTTTTTTTTTTTTTTTTTTATCCGAGAATTCTCGTTTTGTGGAAAACGAGAATCGGAGAAAAAAAATTTTTTTTTTTTATCGGAGAATTCTCGTTTTGTGGAAAACCAGAATCGAAGATTTTTTTTTTTTTTTTTTTTTTATCCGAGAATTCTGGTTTTGTGGAAAACGAGAATCGGAGAAATTTTTTTTTTTTTTTTTTTTTATCCGAGAATTCTCGTTTTGTGGAAAGAGAGAATCGGAGAAATTTTTATTTTTTTTTTTTTTTATCCGAGAATTCTCGTTTTGTGGAAAACTAGAATCGGAGAAATTTTTTTTTTTTTTTTATCCGAGAATTCTCGTTTTGTGGAAAACCAGAATTGGAGAAATTTTTTTTTTTTTTTTTATCCGAGAATTCTCGTTTTGTGGAAAACCAGAATCGGGGAAATTTTTTTTTGTTTTTTTTATCCGAGAATTCTCGTTTTGTGGAAAACCAGAATCGGAGAAATTTTTTTTTTCTTTTTATTTTATCCGAGAATTCTCGTTTTGTGGAAAACGAGAATCGCAGAAATTTTTTTTTTTTTACTTTTTTTTTATCCGAGAATTCTCGTTTTGTGGAAAACGAGAATCGGAGAAATTTTTTTTTTTTTTTTTTTATCCGAGAATTCTCGTTTTGTGGAAAACGAGAATCGGAGAAAAAATTTTTTTTTTATTTTTATCGGAGAATTCTCGTTTTGTGGAAAACGGGAATCGGAGAAATTTTTTTTTTTTTTTTTGATCCGAGAATTCTCAGGTTTGTGGAAAACGAGAATCGGAGAAATTTTTTTTTTTTTTTTTATCCGAGAAGTCTCGTTTTGTGGAAAACCAGAATCGGACAAATTTTTTTCTTTTTTTTTTTTATCCCAGAATTCTCGTTTTGTGGAAAACGAGAATCGGAGAAAATTTTGTTTTTTTTTTTTTATCGGAGAATTCTCGTTTTCTGGAAAACGAGAATCGGAGAAATTTTTTTTTTTTTTTTTTTTATCCGAGAATTCTCGTTTTGTGGAAAACCAGAATCGGAGAAATTTTTTTTTTTTTTTTATATGAGAATTCTCGTTTTGTGGAAAACTTGAATTGGAGAATTTTTTTTTTTTTTTTTTTTTATCCGAGAATTCTCGTCTTGTGGAAAACCAAAATCGGTGAAATTTTTTTTTTTTTTTTATCCGAGAATTCTCGTTTTGTGGAAAACGAGAATCGGAGAAATTATTTTTTTTTTTTTTTTTATCCGAGAATTCTCGTTTTGTGGAAAACGAGAATCGGAGAAATTTTTTTTTTTTTTTTTTATCTGAGAATTCTCGTTTTGTGGAAAACCAGAATCGGAGAAATTTTTTTTTTTTTTTTTTTTATCCGAGAATTCTCGTTTGATGGAAAACCAGAATCGGAGAATTTTTTTCTTTTTTTTTTTTTTTATCCGAGAATTCTCGTTTTGTGGAAAACGAGAATCGGAGAAATTTTTTTTTTTTTTTTTTTTTTATCCGAGAATTCTCGTTTTGTCGAAAACGAGAATTGGAGAAATTTTTTCTTTTTATTTTTTTTTTTATCCGAGAATTCTCGTTTTGTGGAAAACCAGAATCGGGGAAATTTTTTTTTTTTTTTCTATCCGAGAATTCTCAGGTTTGTGGAAAACGAGAATCGGAGAAATTTTTTTTTTTTTTTTTAACCGAGAAGTCTCGTTTTGTGGGAAACCAGAATCGGAGAAATTTTTTTTTTGTTTTTTTATCCGAGAATTCTCGTTTTGTGGAAAACCAGAATCGGGGAAATTTTTTTTTTGTTTTTTTTATCCGAGAATTCTCGTTTTGTGGAAAACCAGAATCGGAGAAATTTTTTTTTTTTTTTTATCAGAGAATTCTCGTTTTGTGGAAGACGAGAATCGGAGAAATTTTTTTTTTTTTTTTTATCCGAGAATTCTCGTTTTGTGGAAAACCAGAATCGGAGAAATTTTTTTTTTTTTTTTTTATCCGAGAATTCTCGTTTTGTGGAAAACGAGAATCGGAGAAATTTTGTGTTTTTTTTTTTTTTTATCCGAGAATTCTCGTTTTGTGGAAAACGAGAATCGGAGAATTTTTTTTTTTTTTTTCTTTATCCCAGAATTCTCGTTTTGTGGAAAACCAGAATGGGGGAATTTTTTTTTTTTTTTTTATCCGAGAATTCTCGTTTTGTGGAAAACGAGAATCGGAGAAATTTTTTTTTTTTTTTTTTTTTTTATCCGAGAACTCTCGTTTTGTGGAAAACCAGAATCGGGGAAATTTTTTTTTTTTTTTTATCCGAGAATTCTCGTTTTGTGGAAAACGAGAATCGGAGAAATTTTTTTTTTTTTATCCGAGAATTCTCAGGTTTGTGGAAAACGAGAATCGGAGGAATTTTTTTTTTTTTTTTATCCGAGGAGTCTCGTTTTGTGGAAAACCAGAATCGGAGAAATTTTTTTTTTTTTTTTATCGGAGAATTCTCGTTTTGTGGAAAACGGGAATCGGAGAAATTTTTTTTTTTTTTTTTATCCGAGAATTCTCGTTTTGTGGAAATTCAGAATCGGGGAAATTTTGTTTTTTTTTTTTTATCCGAGAATTCTCGTTTTGTGGAAAACGAGAATTGGAGAAATTTTTTTTTTTTCTTTTTATCCGAGAATTCTCGTTTTGTGGAAACCGAGAATCGGAGAAATTTTTTTTTTTTTTTTTATCCGAGAATTCTCGTTTTGTGGAAAACCAGAATCGGAGAAATTTTTTTTTTTTTTTTTTATCAGAGAATTCTCGTTTTGTGGAAGACGAGAATCGGAGAAATTTTTTTTTTTTTTTTTTTATCCGAGAATTCTCGTTTTGTGGAAAACCAGAATCGGAGAAATTTTTTTTTTTTTTTTTTTATCCGAGAATTCTCGTTTTGTGGAAAACGAGAATCGGAGAAATTTTGTGTTTTTTTTTTTTTTATCCGAGAATTCTCGTTTTGTGGAAAACGAGAATCGGAGAAATTTTTTTTTTTTTTCTTTATCCCAGAATTCTCGTTTTGTGGAAAACCAGAATGGGGGAATTTTTTTTTTTTTTTTATCCGAGAATTCTCGTTTTGTGGAAAACGAGAATCGGAGAAATTTTTTTTTTTTTTTTTTTTTATCCGAGAACTCTCGTTTTGTGGAAAACCAGAATCGGGGAAATTTTTTTTTTTTTTTTTATCCGAGAATTCTCGTTTTGTGGAAAACGAGAATCGGAGAAATTTTTTTTTTTTTTTATCCGAGAATTCTCAGGTTTGTGGAAAACGAGAATCGGAGGAATTTTTTTTTTTTTTTTATCCGAGGAGTCTCGTTTTGTGGAAAACCAGAATCGGAGAAATTTTTTTTTTTTTTTTATCGGAGAATTCTCGTTTTGTGGAAAACGGGAATCGGAGAAATTTTTTTTTTTTTTTTTTATCCGAGAATTCTCGTTTTGTGGAAATTCAGAATCGGGGAAATTTTGTTTTTTTTTTTTTATCCGAGAATTCTCGTTTTGTGGAAAACGAGAATTGGAGAAATTTTTTTTTTTTCTTTTTATCCGAGAATTCTCGTTTTGTGGAAACCGAGAATCGGAGAAATTTTTTTTTTTTTTTTTTTTTTTATCCGAGAATTCTCGTTTTGTGGAAAACGAGAAACGGAGAAATTTTTTTTTTTTTTTTATCCGAGAAGTCTCGTTTTGTGGAAAACCAGAATCGGAGAAATTTTTTTTTTTTTTTATCCGAGAATTCTCGTTTTTTGGAAAACGAGAATCGGAGAAAATTTGTTTTTTTTTTTTTTTTTTTTATCGGAGAAGTCTCGTTTTGTGGAAAACCAGAATCGGAGAAATTTTTTTTTTTTTTTTTTTATCCGAGAATTCTCGTTTTGTGGAAAACCAGAATCGGGGAAATTTTTTTTTTTTTTTTATCCGAGAATTCTCGTTTTGTGGAAAACGAGAATCGGAGAAATTTTTTTTTTTTGTTTTTTTTATCCGAGAATTCTCGTTTTGTGGAAAACCAGAATCGGAGAAATTTTTTTTTTTTTTTTTTATCCGAGAATTCTCGTTTTGTGGAGGACGAGAATCGGAGAAATTTTTTTTTTTTTTTTTTTTATCCGAGAATTCTCGTTTTGTGGAAAACGAGAATCGGAGAGATTTTTTTTTTTTTTTTTTTTTTATCCGAGAATTCTCGTTTTGTGGAAAACCAGAATCGGAGAAATTTTTTTTTTTTTTTTATCCGAGAATTCTCGTTTTTTGGAAAACGAGAATCGGAGAAAATTTGTTTTTTTTTTTTTTTTTTATCGGAGAAGTCTCGTTTTGTGGAAAACCAGAATCGGAGAAATTTTTTTTTTTTTTTTTTTTTATCCGAGAATTCTCGTTTTGTGGAAAACCAGAATCGGGGAAATTTTTTTTTTTTTTTTATCCGAGAATTCTCGTTTTGTGGAAAACGAGAATCGGAGAAATTTTTTTTTTTTTTGTTTTTTTTATCCGAGAATTCTCGTTTTGTGGAAAACCAGAATCGGAGAAATTTTTTTTTTTTTTTTATTCGAGAATTCTCGTTCTGTGGAGGACGAGAATCGGAGAGATTTTTTTTTTTTTTTTTTTTTTATCCGAGAATTCTCGGTTTGTGGAAAACCAGAATCGGAGAAATTTTTTTTTTTTTTTATCCGAGAATTCTCGTTTTGTGGAAAACGAGAATCGGAGAAAAAATTTTTTTTTTTTTTTATCGGAGAATTCTCGTTTTGTGGAAAACGAGAATCGGAGAAATTTTTGTTTTTTTTTTACTTTTTTATCCGAGAATTCTCGTTTTGTGGAAAACGAGAATCGGAGAAATTTTTTTTTTTTTTTTTTTATCGGAGAATTCTCGTTTTGTGGAAAACGAGAATCGGAGAAATTTTTTTTTTTTTTTCTATCCGAGAATTCTCGTTTTGTGGAAAACGAGAATCAGAGAAATTTTTTTTTTTTTTTTCCCGGAAATTCTCGTTTTGTGGAAAACCAGAATCTGAGAAATTTTTTTTTTTTTTTTATCCGAGAATTCTCGTTGTCTGGAAAACCAGAATCGGAGAAATCTTTTTTTTTTTTTTTTTTATCCGAGAATTCTCGCTTTGTGGAAAACCAGAATCGGAGAAATCTTTTTTTTTTTTTTTTATCCGAGAATTCTCGTTTTGTGGAAAACCAGAATCGGGGAAATTTTTTTTTTTTTTTATCCGAGAATTCTCGTTTTGTGGAAAACGAGATTCGGAGAAATTTTTTTTTTTTTTTTTTATCCGAGAATTCTCGTTTTGTGGAAAACGAGAATCGGAGAAATTTTTTTTTTTTTTTTTTTTTATCCGAGAATTCTTGTTTTGTGGAAAGGAAGAATCGGAGAAATTTTTTTTTTTTTTTTTTTTTATCCGAGAATTCTTGTTTTGTGGAAAACGAGAATCGGAGAAAAAAAAATTTTTTTTTTTTTATCGGAGAATTCTCGTTTTGTGGAAAACCAGAATCGGAGAAATTTTTTTTTTTTTTATCCGAGAATTCTCGTTGTGTGGAAAACCAGAATCGGAGAAATTTTTTTTTTTTTTTTATCCGAGAATTCTCGTTTTGTGGAAACCGAGAATCGGAGAAATTTTTTTTTTTTTTTTTTATCCGAGAATTCTCGTTTTATGGAAAACGAGAAACGGAGAAATTTTTTTTTTTTTTTTTATCCGAGAAGTCTCGTTTTGTGGAAAACCAGAATCGGAGAAATTTTTTTTTTTTTTTTATCCGAGAATTCTCGTTTTTTGGAAAACGAGAATCGGAGAAAATTTGTTTTTTTTTTTTTTTTTTATCGGAGAAGTCTCGTTTTGTGGAAAACCAGAATCGGAGAAATTTTTTTTTTTTTTTTTTTTATCCGAGAATTCTAGTTTTTCTGGAAAACCAGAATCGGGGAAATTTTTTTTTTTTGTCCGAGAATTCTCGTTTAGTGGAAAACGAGAATCGGAGAAAATTTTTTTTTTTTTTTTTTTATCCGAGAATTCTCGTTTTTCTGGAAAACGAGAATCGGAGAAATTTTTTTTTTTTTTTTATCCAAGAATTCTCGTCTTGTGGAAAACGAGAATCGGAGAAATTTTTTTTTTTTTTTTTTTTATCCGAGAATTCTCGTTTTTCTGGAAAACGAGAATCGGAGAGATTTTTTTTTTTTTTTTTTTTATCCGAGAATTCTCGTTTTGTGGAAAACGAGAATCGGAGAAAAAAAATTTTTTTTTTTTATCGGAGAATTCTCGTTCTGTGGAAAACCAGAATCGAAGATTTTTTTTTTTTTTTTTTTTATCCGAGAATTCTCGTTTTCTGGAAAACGAGAATCGGAGAAATTTTTGTTTTTTTTTTACTTTTTTATCCGAGAATTCTCGTTTTGTGGAAAACGAGAATCGGAGAAATTTTTTTTTTTTTTTTTTTTTTATCCGAGAATTCTAGTTTTTCTGGAAAACCAGAATCGGGGAAATTTTTTTTTTTTTGTCCGAGAATTCTCGTTTAGTGGAAAACGAGAATCGGAGAAATTTGTTTTTTTGTTTTTTTTATCCGAGAATTCTCGTTTTGTGGAAAACCAGAATCGGAGAAATTTTTTTTTTTTTTTTATCCAAGAATTCTCGTCTTGTGGAAAACGAGAATCGGAGAAATTTTTTTTTTTTTTTTTTTTATCCGAGAATTCTCGTTTTTCTGGAAAACGAGAATCGGAGAGATTTTTTTTTTTTTTTTTTTTTATCCGAGAATTCTCGTTTTGTGGAAAACGAGAATCGGAGAAAAAAAATTTTTTTTTTTTATCGGAGAATTCTCGTTTTGTGGAAAACCAGAATCGAAGATTTTTTTTTTTTTTTTTTTTTATCCGAGAATTCTCGTTTTCTGGAAAACGAGAATCGGAGAAATTTTTGTTTTTTTTTTACTTTTTTATCCGAGAATTCTCGTTTTGTGGAAAACGAGAATCAGAGAAATTTTTTTTTTTTTTTTTATCGGAGAATTCTCGTTTTGTGGAAAACGAGAATCGGAGAAAGTTTTTTTTTTTTTTTTCTATCCGAGAATTCTCGTTTTGTGGAAAACGAGAATCAGAGAAATTTTTTTTTTTTTTATCCGAGAATTCTCGTTTTGTGGAAAACCAGAATCTGAGAAATTTTTCTTTTTTTTTTTTTTATCCGAGAATTCTCGCTTTGTGGAAAACCAGAATCGGAGAAATCTTTTTTTTTTTTTTTATCCGAGAATTCTCGTTTTGTGGAAAACCAGAATCGGGGAAATTTTTTTTTTTTTTTTTCTCCGAGAATTCTCGTTTTGTGGAAAACGAGAATCGGAGAAATTTTTTTTTTTTTTTTTTTATCCGAGAATTCTCGTTTTGTGGAAAACGAGAATCGGAGAAATTTTTTTTTTTTTTTTTTTTATCGGAGAATTCTCGTTTTGTGGAAAGGAAGAATCGGAGAATTTTTTTTTTTTTTTTTTTTATCAGAGAATTCTCGTTTTGTGGAAAACGAGAATCGGAGAAAATTTTTTTTTTTTTTTTTTATCGGAGAATTCTCGTTTTGTGGAAAACCAGAATCGGAGAAATTTTTTTTTTTTTTTTATCCGAGAATTCTCGTTGTGTGGAAAACCAGAATCGGAGAAATTTTTTTTTTTTTTTTTTATCCGAGAATCCTCGTTTTGTGGAAAACCAGAATCGGAGAAATCTTTTTTTTTTTTTTTTTTTTTTATCCGAGAATTCTCGTTTTGTGGAAAACGAGAATCGGAGAAATTTTTTTTTTTTTTTTCTTTTTTTATCGGAGAATTCTTGTTTTGTGGAAAACGAGAATCGGAGAAATTCTTTTTTTTTTTTTTTTATCCGAGAATTCTCGTTTTGTGGAAAACGAGAATCGGAGAAATTTTTTTTTTTTTTTTTATCCGAGAATTCTCGTTTTGTGGAAAACGAGAATCGGAGAAATTTTTTTTTTTTTTTTTTTTTATCCGAGAATTCTCGTTTTGTGGAAAACGAGAATCGGAGAAATTTTTTTTTTTTTTTCTTTTATCGGAGAATTCTCGTTTTGTGGAAAGGAAGAATCGGAGAATTTTTTTTTTTTTTTTTTATCCGAGAATTCTCGTTTTGTGGAAAACGAGAATCGGAGAAAAAAAATTTTTTTTTTTTTTTATCGGAGAATTCTCGTTTTGTGGAAAACCAGAATCGGAGAAATTTTTTTTTTTTTTTTATCCGAGAATTCTCGTTGTGTGGAAAACCAGAATCGGAGAAATTTTTTTTTTTTTATCCGAGAATTCTCGTTTTGTGGAAAACCAGAATCGGAGAAATCTTTTTTTTTTTTTTTTTATCCGAGAATTCTCGTTTTGTGGAAAACCAGAATCGGGGAAATTTTTTTTTTTTTTATCCGAGAATTCTCGTTTTGTGGAAAACGAGAATTGGAGAAATTTTTTTTTTTTTTTTATCCGAGAATTCTCGTTTTGTGGAAAACGAGAATCGGAGAAATTTTTTTTTTTTTTTTTTTTTTTATCGGAGAATTCTCGTTTTGTGGAAAACGAGAGTCGGAGAAATTTTTTTTTTTTTTTTTATCCGAGAATTCTCGTTTTGTCGAAAACGAGAATCAGAGAAATTTTTTTTTTTTTTATCCGAGAATTCTCGTTTTGTGGAAAACCAGAATCTGAGAAAAAAAAATTTTTTTTTTTTATTATCCGAGAATTCTCGTTGTCTGGAAAACCAGAATCGGAGAGATTTTTTTTTTTTTTTTTTTTATCCGAGAATTCTCAGGTTTGTGGAAAACGAGAATCTGAGAAATTTTTTTTTTTTTTTATCCGAGAATTCTCGTTGTGTGGAAAACCAGAATCGGAGAAATCTTTTTTTTTTTTTTTCTTATCCGGGAATTCTCGTTTTGTGGAAAACCAGAATCGGGGAAATTTTTTTTTTTTTTTTTATCCGAGAATTCTCGTTTTGTGGAAATCGAGAATCGGAGAAATTTTTTTTTTTTTTTTTTATCCGAGAATTCTCGTTTTGTGGAAAACGAGAAGCGGGGAAATTTTTTTTTTTTTTTTTATCCGAGAATTCTCGTTTTGTGGAAAACGAGAATCGGAGAAATTTTTTTTTTTTTTTATCCGAGAATTCTCGTTTTGTGGAAAACGAGAATCGGAGAAAATTTTTTTTTTATTTTTTTTTTTTATCGGAGAATTCTCGTTTGGTGGAAAACCAGAATCGGCGAAATTTTCTTTTTTTTTTTTTATCCGAGAATTCTCGTTGTGTGGAAAACCAGAATCGGAGAAATTTTTTTTTTTTTTTTTATCCGAGAATTCTCGTTTTGTGGAAAACCAGAATCGGAGAAATTTTTTTTTTTTTTTTATCCGAGAATTCTCAGGTTTGTGGAAAACGAGAATCGGAGAAATTTTTTTTTTTTTTTTATCCGAGAAGTCTCGTTTTGTGGAAAACCAGAATCGGAGAAATTTTTTTTTTTTTTTTTATCCGAGAATTCTCGTTTTTTGGAAAATGAGAATCGGAGAAATTTTTTTTTTTTTTTTTTATCCGAGAATTCTCGTTTTGTGGAAAACCAGAATCGGGGAAATTTTTTTTTTTTGTTTTTTTTATCCGAGAATTCTTGTTTTGTGGAAAACCAGAATCGGAGAAATTTTTTTTTTTTTTATTTTATCCGAGAATTCTCGTTTTGTGGAAAACGAGAATCGGAGAATTTTTTTTTTTTTTTTTTTTTATCCGAGAATTCTCGTTATGTGGAAAACGAGAATCGGAGAAGATTTTTTTTTTTTTTTTTATCGGAGAATTCTCGTTTTGCGGAAAACCAGAATCGGAGAAATTTTTTTTTTTTTATCCGAGAATTCTCAGGTTTGTGGAAAACGAGAATCGGAGAAATTTTTTTTTTTTTTTATCCGAGAATTCTCAGGTTTGTGGAAAACGAGAATCGGGGAAATTTTTTTTTTTTTTTTATCCGAGAAGTCTCAATTTGTGGAAAACCAGAATCGGAGAAATTTTTTTTTTTTTTTTATCCGAGAATTCTCGTTTTGTGGAAAACCAGAATCGGGGAAATTTTCTTTTTTGTTTTTTTTATCCGAGAATTCTCGTTTTGTGCAAAACCGGAATCGGAGAAATTTTTTTTTATTTTTTTTTTTATCCGAGGATTCTCGTTTTGTGGAAAACGAGAATCGGAGAAATTTTTTTTTTTTTTTTTTTTATCCGAGAATTCTCGTTTTGTGGAAAACGAGAATCGGAGAAATTTTTTTTTTTTTTTTTTTTATCCGAGAATTCTCGTTTTGTGGAAAACCAGAATCGGAGAAATTTTTTTTTTTTTTTTTATCCGAGAATTCTCGTTTTGTGGAAAATCAGAATTGGAGAAATTTTTTTTTTTTTTTATCCGAGAATTCTCGTTTTGTGGAAAACCAGAATCGGGGTTATTTTTTTTTTTGTTTTTTTTATCCGAGAATTCTCGTTTTGTGGAAAACCAGAATCGGACAAATTTTTTTTTTTTTTTATTTTATCCGAGAATTCTCGTTTTGTGGAAAACGAGAATCGGAGAAATTTTTTTTTTTTTTTTTTTTTTTATCAGAGAATTCTCGTTTTGTGGAAAACGAGAATCGGAGAAAAAAAATTTTTTTTTTTCTTATCGGAGAATTCTCGTTTTGTGGAAAACCAGAATCGGAGAAATTTTTTTTTTTTTTTTTTTTTTATCCGAGAATTCTCGTCTTGTGGAAAACAAGAATCGGAGAAATTTTTTTTTTTTTTTTATCGGAGAATTCTCGTTTTGTGGAAAACGAGAATCGGAGAAATTTTTTGTTTTTTTTTTTTTTTATCCGAGAATTCTCGTTTTGCGGAAAACGAGAATCGGAGAAAATTTTTTTCTTTTTTTTTTTATCGGAGAATTTTCGTTTTGTGGAAAACCAGAATCGGAGAAATTTTTTTTTTTTTTTTATCCGAGAATTCTCAGGTTTGTGGAAAACGAGAATCGGAGAAATTTTTTTTTTTTTTTATCCGAGAAGTCTCGTTTTGTGGAAAACCAGAATCGGAGAAATTTTTTTCTTTTTTTTTTTTATCCGAGAATTCTCGTTTTGTGGAAAACGAGAATCGGAGAAATTTTTTTTTTTTTTTTTTTATCGGAGAATTCTCGTTTTGTGGAAAACCAGAATTGGAGAAATTTTTTTTTTTTTATATGAGAATTCTCGATTTGTGGAAAACCGGAATTGGGGAATTTTTTTTTTTTTTTTTTATCGGAGAATTCTCGTTTTGTGGAAAACGAGAATCGGAGAAATTTTTTTTTTTTTTTTTTTTTATCCGAGAATTCTCGTTTTGTGAAAATCAGAATCGGGGAAATTTTTTTTTTTTTTTTTTATCCGAGAATTCTCGTTTTATGGAAAACCAGAATCGGAGAAATTTTTTTTTTTTTTTTTTTTATCCGAGAATTCTCGTTTTGTGAAAATCAGAATCGGGGAAATTTTTTTTTTTTTTTTTATCCGAGAATTCTCGTTTTGTGGAAAACGAGAAATGGAGAAATTTTTTTTTTTTTTTTATCCGAGAATTCTCGTTTTGTGGAAACCGAGAATCTGAGAAATTTTTTTTTTTTTTTTTTTTTTATCCGAGAATTCTCGTTTTGTGGAAAACGAGAAACGGAGAAATTTTTTTTTTTTTTTATCCGAGAATTCTCGTTTTTTGGAAAACGAGAATCGGAGAAATTTTTTTTTTTTTTTTATCGGAGAATTCTCGTTTTGTGGAAAACGAGAATCGGAGAAATTTTTTTTTTTTTTTTTTTTTATCCGAGAATTCTCGTTTTGTGGAAACCGAGAATCGGAGAAATTTTTTTTTTTTTTTTTTTATCCGAGAATTCTCGTTTTGTGGAAAAAGAGAAACGGAGAAATTTTTTTTTTTTTTTTTTATCCGAGAATTCTCGTTTTGTGGAAAACGAGAATCGGAGAAATTTTTTTTTTTTGTTTTTTCTATCCGAGAATTCTCGTTTTGTGGAAAACCAGAATCGGAGAAATTTTTTTTTTTTTTTTTATCCGAGAATTCTCGTTTTGTGGAAAACGAGAATCGGAGAAATTTTTTTTTTTTTTTTATCCGAGAAATCTCGTTTTGTGGAAAACGAGAATCGGAGAAATTTTTTTTTTTTTTTTTTTATCCGAGAATTCTCGTTTTTTGGAAAACCAGAATCGGAGAAATTTTTTTTTTTTTTTTATCCGAGAATTCTCGTTTTGTGGAAAACCAGAATCGGGGAAATTTTTTTTTTTTTGTTTTTTTTATCCGAGAATTCTCGTTTTGTGGAAAACCAGAATCGGAGAAATTTTTTTTTTTTATTTTATCCGAGAATTCTCGTTTTGTGGAAAACGAGAATCAGAGAAATTTTTTTTTTTTTTTCTATCCGAGAATTCTCGTTTTGTGGAAAACGAGAATCGGAGAAAAAAATTTTTTTTTTTTTATCGGAGAATTCTCGTTTTGTGGAAAACCAGAATCGGAGAAATTTTTTTTTTTTTTTATCCGAGAATTCTCGTTTTGTGGAAAACGAGAATCGGAGAAATTTTTTTTTTTTTTCTATCCGAGAATTCTCGTTTTGTGGAAAACCAGAATGGGGGAATTTTTTTTTTTTTTTTTATCCGAGAATTCTCGTTTTTTGGAAAACGAGAATCGGGGAAATTTTTTTTTTGTTTTTATCCGAGAATTCTCGTTTTGTGGAAAACGAGAATCGGAGAAATTTTTTTTTTTGTTTTTTTTATCCCAGAATTCTCGTTTTGTGGAAGACCAGAATCGGAGAAATTTTTTTTTTTTTTTTATCCGAGAATTCTCGTTTTGTGGAAAACCAGAATCGGAGAAATTTTTTTTTTTTTTTTATCCGAGAATTCTTTTTTTTTTTTTTTCATAAACACAAGGCCAAAGTCCAAGAGTCCACGTCCAAACTCAGGAAGGGTGAGCCCATCATACAGAAGTGACCCCATCCCATTGGGTCAGGGTCAGGCATGTGGGACGCGGACAGGGAAGTGGAAAATGGGCACAAGCAGATTTTTACGTAAAAGAATACATGGATGGCAACATGCGAGCAAACGCCCCTTCTCAGGGCCCCGGGGGACCAAGAATCATGCGGGGGTGCCAGGCATGTGGGCTACAGCCTGAGGAGAAGCCCTGGGAGAGAGGACAGTGCAAAAGACACGCACTGTCTGGGCAAGGTATGCTGGGGGGGGGGGGGGCAGCGCTGATGGCGTATGTCGCGTGGACTGTATGGGGCTGCGGGTGGGGACAGTGCAGAAAACTGATTTAACGCGGGTAGCTGTGACACTATTGGGCTGGGGGGAGGGGGGGGGGCTGGGTGTGCGCCACCGCCACAGGGCTCCGGCAGGCCCCAGCGTCAGACACGGGGGAGTCACAGCCACAGGCTAGGTCCATTCAAAAGCGCAACCAGGGGGTACATCTGTCATGTGTCATCCATCGGCGGCGTGCAGAACGAAGGCAGCGTGAGCATCACTGTGATGACAAAGCAAGTACAGTCGCGGCGGAAACTGAGTAAAGTACAGCGCCCTGGCGGCATGAGCACCACTTAGTTTAAGAGAGGGCAGCCAATGCAGCTTCAGGTGGTTGCCTGTGAAGAGAGGGGGGAAGGGGGGCAGGGGGGCAAGGAGGACCATTACAGGGTAGTGACACCGTGCGGTTTGAGCACACACGCATGCAGAGGGCGAGAGGGGGTCAGCATAGGCTCAGGGGCTGGGACCAATCAGCGGGGCTGAAGGGATTGGGCCGTGCCTGGGGCTTGGTGGGGACCGAATCGGCCAGAACCGCGGTGACATTATCCAGCACATGCTGCTGGAAGTGCCTGACGGTCTTCCGCGCCTCGCGCAGTCCCCCAAGTCTGGTCTTAAGGAAGCGGTACAGGGACTGAGGGATGGCCAGGCTGCCAACGATGCGAAGGTCCTTGCGCTGGGCGGACCGGCGCCACGTCAGGACCCCTGATCTTACCGTCCAAGAGGAGAGCCAAGCAGCAACCAGTGGGTGGGTCTGTGTGCAGAAGGCCAGTGTGCCGTGTAGGCTCTGGTTGTGGAAGCGGTGGCAGTGGGGGCAAGGGTGCTTGACGGGTGCGTCGGTCCAGAAGGTGGCATAGTGCGCGTACCCCAGGCGGGACTGCAGGCCAAAGAGCCACTTGTGCCATGCCAGCCTCCGGAAACGCAGGGGCCGCCAGGACAAGGGGTGGAAGCCTTCGTGGGCGTGTGTGGGGAACAGACCATGGGTCCACACTTTATGGGGGGGCGCCATGCGTTCACCGTGTCGGACCACATCCCAGGGGGTCACCCTTGTCTGTGGGGGGGGCAGGGGGAGGGCCGTACCGACTTTGGCATACTTGTCCGACATTTCATTGTGGACTTCCCCAGTGTGCCCTTCAACCCACTCCAAACCTTGGCATTTAGCCAGGATGGAAGTGCGCACTTCTCGCACCCAAAATGCCTGCCTGACTGGCCGGCGCGCGCTCTGCGCAGATGCAATGGCGCCCTGGCAATCCAGTCGGATGGTGTCCCCTACTTCCGAAAAATGGGAGCCCAGGAGCATTCCTACTAACTCCGCTTTATAGGAATTTGGGTCACCAGGCACTCTGCACACGGCAATGCGGCCATCTTTCAGCATAGCGGACGCCCCAGATGAGGGCGGTTGACCCATCTTGCTGCCGTCCGTGTAGGTGGCTGGCGGCTGGCATTGCGGGGGTAAAAGGTACACTGTAAGCCCGGCTACGTGGGCCACCTCGACGGCGTCGCGCTGTAGTTGTTGAGCTGCCCACGTAGTGTGTACGGGTGGCTGGCGAGGGTCGGGGTCAGGGTTGAGAAGGGAGACAGCGGTGATGAAGGCATGGTATGGGGAGACAGTGGTGTGGGGGGACGTGGAGAGTGTATGTAGTCGCTGATTGCGGTGCAGCGAGTCCAGTACCCTAGTGGGGTGCAGGATTGGAAAGTATCCGAGGCCAAGGCCACGACTACGATGCGTGTAGAGTGTTTTCTTGGCGACGAGGGACGGAAGACCCATGACGCCGAAGATAAACTTTTCCAACAGGGAAGTGATGGACATTAGCTGCGAGGCGCGAGGTGGGATGCACTCTGTGCGATAGAGGAGCCTCGGTAACACCATAGTGTTGACTAAGAGGACCCGGTCAATCACTTGAATGGGTTGGGAGTGCAGCTCATTTAACTGGGCTTTCAGCTCTTGCAGCACAACCTCAACGCAGGCGTCAGGGCAGAGGCAGGGGGAGAGAGGGTGGCCCAAATGCATGAGGTAGGGGGCACGTGCAAAGGTGTGCAGTACCTGTACACTCCACTCTGGCGGGTACGGCGCAGAGACGGTGTACCATGGCGACGGACTGGCAGCCTGAACGGGGGAGGGTGGGTGCAGATACTTGGGGAGGGTGGGCAGGACAGGGGGCAGGGGTTGCATGTGAAGAGATTCGCTTTTGGTGACGTTCACCTGGCAAGCAATCAGAATGAGGGCGGTCTGTACGACCTCGGCAACGTGCTGGCTCTGGCCATACGGCGCGGGGGAGCATATGTCGTCGACGTAAGCCGAGAATGGGATGCCGTGTTGGTCTAACACTCGCTGGGGGATTTCAAAAACAACGACAAACAAAAAACAGGAAAGGGGGCAGCCCTGCTTGACGCCATGTGTCGTCCTAAACACTGTCTCCTCCGCTCCTCGTAAGAATGTGGACCCTTGCTCCATTACCAGGGAGATTATTTGCAGTAATTTGGAGGGGGTCCCCATTCGGTCGAGTACACCTAGGATAAGAGCTTTGGGTGGACTGTCAAAAGCGTGATAGACGTCGAAGGCGAGTAGGGCTTCCTTGTCCCGTATGGAGTCGATGGCATCCAGAAAAATTTGTGTGGCATGTGCTGTGGACGTGCCCTGTCTGCCGCCGAATTGGTTGGGGTGCAGGTGGGGGGACACTAAGGGGTAGAGCTTGGAGTAAACCCAGCGCATAAAAAGGCGGTAGATAGAATTGCTCATGGCAATTGGTCTCCACCGATCAGGGTCTTGCCACTGGCCCTTTCCTTTAAACAAACAAAATGTCTCTGAGACCAGCCAGGGCTGTGGTAAAAAGCCTTCAGAGTAACAAAGGGAGATACAGCTGTGAACTAACTTGAAGACGGGGTCGGGGAGAATGTGCAGTAGGTACGGCGGGACTCCGTCCGGTCCGGGAGATTTTTTCCTAGACGCACGGGCAAGGGCACGCAGTTCACTGAAAGTGGGGGGGGGGGGGTCGCACAGTCGTGCTCTTTGGGGTATGAGGTCTAAAGCGTGAGAGGACCACGGTGTGTTCCGTTGCAATATGCGTTGTATTTTCCTGGTGGGGGTGGGGAGTGTAGACTGGGCGGGGGGGGGTGAGGAGGGTATGCTTGATGCGGCGGTAGAAGGTCTTGGACCTTCGCTTGGCTTGTTTGGCCAGTTGGCGTACTACAGACGACCAATCACTGACATCGTCGGAGGCTGGCGGGGAAGGTGGCCTCTGCGAGTTAACCCGGCGCATGGCAGTGAGCATGTGTGAGCACAGTTGATGGTATGTGTGTGCAGTATCACTGGCAACGGTGGGGAGAGGCAATGCAGCTGTGGCTGCAGATATGTCACGGCGGAACCGCGATACATCCCTACGGTTCCACTGGGCGCAGCGCGCCTCAGTGATATGGGGCTGCGCCCAGGGTATAGCGTGGATTAGTATGGGGTTGTGGTCCTGAATGCCTTTGACCGAGGAAAAGTCTACTACCTGGGCACCAGAGGTCTGAAAGAGTGCACCGAACAGCCTCGTGCCGTATGCGCGGTCAAGGTAGCTGCGCGTGCCCGCATAGCGACGCACCTTGGTGTATGGGGTGCACGTCTGGTGTGGGATCAAGAGGTCAGAGAGCGAGCCGGCCCGTTCTTTGGCAATCAGCCACGGCCACAGGGGTGCACGGAGGGCTGTGGTATGGCCGGTATGTGTCACAGCATTGTAATCACCTAAGATAATAGCGCACTCGCGGGCAAGGCGATCTAGATGTCTCTCACAGGATGACCGCTCCCTAGACGTGTGGGGACCGTAAAAGGACGCTACAGTGACAGGGGGCATCGACGGGTCGTTGTGTAGTTGCAGGGAGGTGGTGACGAGCCTCCCGTCAATGATGGTCTTCATAGTGGGCCTGTGTGGTGCGATGGAAGTATGTACAAGCAAGGCTATTCCGGCCTTTCTGGAGGGAGAGCTGTGTAGCAGGTGATATCCCCAGTACATAGCCACTCTCTCGTGGTCCCACAGGGAGGACGAGGCACTGGGCCGGAATTCCTGCAAGGATAATGTGTGGGGGAGGGGGTGAAAACCGGCCAGTAAATGACATAGGCGGTTCGGTGTGATTTCGACACCGCCGACATTGAGGGCGCCAAATGTGAGTGTGGGGTGTGTAAGCGTGCGCGTGAGGTGTGTGGTGGTTGGGGGTGGGCTCATACTTGTGGGTGCATCAGAACCAGGGTTGACTGAGTCGTCCCGGATGTGGCGCGTCGAGTCGACCGGCCGGGCAGGCCCTGTGGGCGAGCAGTGTTTTATAGTGGCACACACCAGTGTGAGGGTGGTCAAGCGGGACAAAAGATAAACGACGGTGGCGAGCATGCGCAAGATGCCTAGCACAGCCAAGGAGGTCACCGTGGGACAAGCCAAATTACAACCTTGCAGGTGAGTTGGCTCCCGGTTATTTCCTATAGCTCCATCTGGTGGCAACTGCAGACGAAGTGCAGCGGTGGGGCTGGGGGCAGTGAAGTGGGGCTGGGTATGTGGGGGCAGCACTGTGTGACGCACCGGCGGGCGTTTTCCGTGGCATGCGCGAGGTGTGACACCGAGGATAGTGCACATAGCAAGGGCCGACAACGCGGAAACTGCGACGGAGCAGATGACCTGTTGTGCTACTTGGAGATTGTGGTGGGCGCTGATGACCACTGCAGCGAGGTGGCACCAATAAAAACACATTTGGGAACCTGCATACCATTGTTTGAGGATCGACCCCAGCTCTGCATAGGAGGATGCAGTCCACCTGGCATCATGTACGAGTGTCTGCAGAGGTACAGGAAGACGTTGGGGGGCAGTGGGGGTGAAGCAAGCAAGGGCAGCGTTCACCTCAGGGGAGTTTTGCGTTTCAGTGAGGGGGAAAAGTACGAGGGGAGGCATCGTCCTCAGCTGGCGGCATGGCACTAACATCGTCGATGGTTCTCTTGCTCTGACCAGTCATACGGTCGTCCTCCTCCTGTTCTGCGGCTCGAGGGGAAACCGACAGGGGGGGTGAGACAGGTAGTGCACCAGATGGGGGAGGGAGGCCCACATTAATGTCCGGAAGGGAGAAGGAGGGCAGAGCATTAGGTACCGCCGCGAGATTGGACTCATTCAGTGCTGCCGTGGGCAAGCTACTTAGGTCAAGACGCTGCAACCTTTCCTCAAGTGAGAGTGCTGTGTCGGTGGCAAGGGACCCTGATGTGAGGAAAACTGGTCCTGGCAGTGTGGAGCCGTAGGCTGCAGTCGCGGACTGCGGCGCCTGGAAACTTACCAAAAGCAATCCAGCTTGCTGGAACAGCTGGTGCGAGGTGACTGGCCCAAACACGGACACTGCATGCAGCACATCGGCAACACTGAAGGAGGGTGAAAAGCGCACCAAGACATGAGGGGGCTGCACCGTGCGTACCACATCCTTAGCACGTAGGCGTTGGTGGGTAGTCGCAGAGATGACCAGGAGATCACCAAGGTTTTCGATCTCTTGGATCGCTGGTTGCAGGAGTATTTCGTCCTTCACCATGCAAAAAACATCGTATTTGTTTAAAAAGGTGATGAACTCGAATTTCTTCCTCAAATGAGGATTCATGTCTATGGCATCGCGGATTTCATTGGCAGGCATTTTTTTCTTCCGCTGCGCACCGGGTTTGAATGGTGGCTGGTGGGTAACTATGATACTACAACTCTTGATGGAGGAGTGTAGTAGGGCAAAAGAAACCCCCATATCTGCTAAGGCCTCTTCCTCCTCGTAGAACCTAGCCATGATATCCATAGGGACATGGAAATCAAAAACTTTGTACCCATCGGGAGCCGAACTAACGGTCACCGGCCAGTGGTTTTTGGTAATGCGCGGTACTGTAATGTTGCGCAAGACGGTGGAACCGTCGTCCGGTGATAAACCGTTGATAAGCAACATCAAGGGTAGTGTACCGCTGATGTGCCAACGGGTCTCCGTACCATCAATGTCCCGCACAATGTCTTGGGGCACATCCAATCGGATTTGGAAGTTGGTCGAGGTGGGTGTGAAAAGCGGCCGGGTGTGCCCATCGACGGAAACGGCAGGTTCTTGTGCTCGGGGGTAATATTCTACCACCTTGGGAACGTGGTCCTTAGCCAGAGGTTTTGAAGTCAATTGAAAAATGATCAATGGGTTGTCGTTTGGAGTGGGGAGATCCTCAATCAGTCGAGTGACCGCAGCGCGTTGGGCGAGGTGGATGACGGGGCATACAACGGACAAATTTAGGTACGGCAGGGAGGGGATAAGATCTATCCGGCGATCCAAAATGGTCGCAAGTTCAGAGTCCGCAACGTTTGTGCGGGATGGGTAGGCAAGCCAAAACATTGTTTGTTTGTTTTGCTTTTTCGATTCGCGCAAAACGTTGACTAATTGTTTCACGATGGTCTTATGTGAAAGAAAGGGACCATCATCCTGAAAGGGGGCGAAGGCGGAAAGCATGAGGAACGATACTGTGCCGATTAGTTTGGCCCAATCAAAGCCCGGCATGTCCGCGACGGAAAACGATCGCAGGAAGCCGGGGTATTGTAGGCCATCCCCACTCAATAGGATTTGGGGCGGTGGTGAGAGTGCCCTGAGTAAGTCCGTGGGTGGAAGGGGAGAAGTGTCCAAGTACAATGGGGGCGTGGCCGAAAACTGGTCTACGTTTGAAAATCTTGATTGTCCACGAATTTGCACTTTGCCGGACTGAACATCGGCGGTCAAGTCCCTGGCCTCGGGGAAGCCATTTGGCAAGGTGCCTTGTGATTGAAAGGTGCGTGCAAACCTTATGGGGTTCATGGGAAGGGGAGCGGACAGACCGGTATCGGAGGCTAGAGTAAACGAAGCTTGGCTTAGCGCATTGCGCGGTGGAATATGATGGCGAGTATCAACTTGCTCGTTGGCACTACGCAAGAGAGAAGGTGGTCCATAGCCCAAACCGTCGGGGTTTCTCTCTAAGGCGCATCGATACAATTCTTTATACCCGTTTGAGAGCCGGACTCGTTTGGAGTTCGGGGTCTCGTTGGCGGCAGCGGCTATTGATTCATGAGGGTCTGCGATAGAGTGGCCAAGGAGAGAGTCGTGTTCCGAATCGAAAGACACGTCTATCCTGTCTACATAGGCCATGTCTTCGTCCTCTTGAGAGAGGGCGGGAGGTCCCTTTGTGGGTGTTGGGCGAACGAACACGCTTGTGGCTTTTTTTTCCCCGTCTTTTTTTTCCCCGCCTTTTTTTTCCCCGTCTTTTTTTTCCCCGTCTTTTTTTTCCCGACTCATGTCATCACTTGGATGAGAAGTTGTTGCATGCGCATGATCTTTTTTTTCACTTCCGACATTTTTTTGAGCCCGAGCTTGGGCTATGACGCCTTTGGCACGAAGCGGTTTGGGCGCAATGAAATGGGAACCATGAGAGGAGGCCTCTTGTGGGTTAGCACCAAGACTCCGTGCTCCATATGAGACGTATGAGGATTGAGAAGGAGCCTTCTCGGTGCGGGCATGTGCTTGCATTGCGTCGCCCATATGCGCCATTATGTTAGGCAAGCTTGAGCGTGGGGTCACCTTTTTTTTTGGCCTCACTGGAAGAGACTCTTTCGGTGAAATAGAGCGAGAGCGAGTGGCAATGTCTCTTGGGGAGACCGACCTTTGTGAGAACCTTGAGGCGGTGGAAACCGAGTTACGCTCTTGGGAACTGCGAAGCGCCTTTCCACTAGCATTGGTCGTTGAGGGTTGCTGATTCATGATGCAAATTCAAAAGTGCGTGAAACCGGAAATCAAAGGTCTCAGTATAATTGGAAGGTTCCGAAACCGTAACAAATGGTATAAAAAAACGGAAACTGCACGGAAAAGGAAAAGTCCTGTCAGATTAGCAGGCGTCAGAAAGATCGGCCCACAAATCGCACGCGCGCACGTCGGATGGATTTATCCGAGAATTCTCGTTTTGTGGAAAACCAGAATCGGGGAAATTTTTTTTTTTTGGTTTTTTTTATCCGAGAATTCTCGTTTTCTGGAAAACCAGAATCGGAGAAATTTTTTTTTTTTTATTTTATCCGAGAATTCTCGTTTTGTGGAAAACGAGAATCAGAGAAATTTTTTTTTTTTTTTTTATCCGAGAATTCTCGTTTTGTGGAAAACGAGAATCGGAGAAAAATTTTTTTTTTTTTTTTTATCGGAGAATTCTCGTTTTCTGGAAAACCGGAATCGGAGAAATTTTTTTTTTTTTCTTTTATCCGAGAATTCTAGTTTTGTGGAAAACGAGAATCGGAGAAATTTTTTTTTTTTTTTACTTTTTTATCCGAGAATTCTCGTTTTGTTGAAAACGAGAATCGGAGAAATCTTTTTTTTTTTTTTTTTTTTTTATCGGAGAATTCTCGTTTTGTGGAAAACGAGAATCGGAGAAAATTTTTTTTTTTTTTTTATCGGAGAATTCTCGTTTTGTGGAAAACCAGAATCGGAGAAATTTTTTTTTTTTTTTTTATCCGAGAATTCTCAGGTTTGTGGAAAACGAGAATCGGAGAAATTTTTTTTTTTTTTTTTTTTATCGGAGAATTCTCGTTTTGTGGAAAACGAGAATCGGAGAAAAAAAAATTTTTTTTTTTTATCAGAGAAATCTCGTTTTGTGGAAAACCAGAATCGGAGAAAATTTTTTTTTTTTTATCCGAGAATTCTCAGGTTCTGTGGAAAACGAGAATCGGAGAAATTTTTTTTTTTTTTATCCGAGAAGTCTCGTTTTGTGGAAAACCAGAATCGGAGAAATTTTTTTCTTTTTTTTTTTATCCGAGAATTCTCGTTTTGTGGAAAACGAGAATCGGAGAAAAAAATTTTTTTTTTTTTTTTTATCGGAGAATTCTCGTTTTGTGGAAAACGAGAATCGGAGAAATTTTTTTTTTTTTTTTTTTATCCGAGAATTCTCGTTTTGTGGAAAACCAGAATCGGAGAAATTTTTTTTTTTTTTTTATCCGAGAATTCTCGTTTTGTGGAAAACCCGAATTGGAGAATTTTTTTTTTTTTTTTTTTATCCGAGAATTCTCGTTTTGTGGAAAACCAGAATCGGTGAAATTTTTTATTCTTTTTTTTTTTATCCGAGAATTCTCGTCTTGTGGAAAACCAGAATCGGTGAAATTTTTTTTTTTTTATCCGAGAATTCTCGTTTTGTGGAAAACGAGAATCGGAGAAATTTTTTTTTTTGTTTTTATCCGAGAATTCTCGTTTTGTGGAAAACGAGAATCGGAGAAATTTTTTTTTTTTTTATCCGAGAATTCTCGTTTTGTGGAAAACCGGAATCGGAGAAATTTTTTTTTTTTTTTTATCCGACAATTCTCGTTTGATGGAAAGCCAGAATCGGAGAATTTTTTTCTTTTTTTTTTTTTTTTATCCGAGAATTCTCGTTTTGTGGAAAACGAGAATCGGAGAAATTTTTTTTTTTTTTTTATCCGAGAATTCTCGTTTTGTGGAAAACGAGAATTGGAGAATTTTTTTTTTTTTTTATCCGAGAATTCTCGTTTTGTGGAAAACCAGAATCGGAGAAGTTTTTTTTTTTTTTTTTTATCCGAGAATTCTCGTTTTGTGGAAAACCAGAATCGGGGAAATTTTTTTTTTTTTTTTTTTATCCGAGAATTCTCGTTTTTGTGGAAAACGAGAATCGGAGAAATTTTTTTTTTTTTTTTTTTTTATCCGAGAATTCTCGTTTTGTCGAAAACGAGAAACGGAGAAATTTTTTTTTTTTTTTATCCGAGAAGTCTCGTTTTGTGGAAAACCAGAATCGGAGAAATTTTTTATTTTTTTTTTTATCCGAGAATTCTCGTTTTGTGGAAAACGAGAATCGGAGAAAATTTGTTTTTTTTTTTTTTTTTTTATCGGAGAAGTCTCGTTTTGTGGAAAACCAGAATCGGAGAAATTTTTTTTCTTTTTTTTTTTTTTTTATCCGAGAATTCTCGTTTTGTGGAAAACCAGAATCGGGGAAATTTTTTTTTTTTTTTTATCCGAGAATTCTCGTTTTGTGGAAAACGAGAATCGGAGAAATTTTTTTTTTTTGTTTTTTTTATCCGAGAATTCTCGTTTTGTGGAAAACCAGAATCGGAGAAATTTTTTTTTTTTTTTTTTATCCGAGAATTCTCGTTTTGTGGAAAACGAGAATCGGAGAAATTTTTTTTTTTTTTTTTTTTTATCTGAGAATTCTCGTTTTGTGGAAAACAAGAATGGGAGAAATTTTTTTTTTTTTTTTTTATCCGAGAATTCTCGTTTTGTGGAAAACCAGAATCGGAGAAATTTTTTTTTTTTTTTTTTTATCCGAGAATTCTCGTTTTGTGGAAAACCAGAATTGGAGATTTTTTTTTTTTTTTTTATCCGAGAATTCTCGTTTTGTGGAAAACCAGAATCGGAGAATTTTTTTTTTATCCGAGAATTCTCGTCTTGTGGAAAACCAGAATCGGAGAAATTTTTTTTTTTTTTTTTATCCGAGAATTCTCAGGTTTGTGGAAAACGAGAATCGGAGAAATTTTTTTTTTTTTTTTTTTTTTTATCGGAGAATTCTCGTTTTGTGGAAAACGAGAATCGGAGAAATTTTTTTTTTTTTTTTTTCATCCGAGAATTCTCCTTTTGGTGACAACCAGAATCGGAGTAATTTTTTTTTTTTTTTTTTATCCGAGAATTCTCGTCCTGTGGAAAACCAGAAGTGGAGAATTTTTTTTTTTTTTTTATCCGAGGATTCTCGTTTGATGGAAAATCAGAATCGGAGAAATTTTTTTTTTTTTTTTATCCGAGAATTCTCCTTTTGTGGAAAACCAGAATCGGGGAAATTTTTTTTCTTTTTTTTTTTTTTATCCGAGAATTCTCGTTTTGTGGAAAACGAGAATTGGAGAAATTTTTTTTTTTTTTTATCCGAGAACTCTCGTTTTGTGGAAAACCAGAATCGGAGAAATTTTTTTTTTCTTTTTTTATCCGAGAATTCTCAGGTTTGTGGAAAACCAGAATCGGAGAAATTTTTTTTTTTTTTGTTTATCCGAGAATTCTCGTTTTGTTGAAAACCAGAATCGGGGAAATTTTTTTTTTTTTATCCGAGAATTCTCGTTTTGTGGAAAACCAGAATCGGAGAATTTTTTTTTTTTTTTTTTTTTATCCGAGAATTCTCGTTTTTTGGAAAACCAGAATCGGGGAAATTTTTTTTTCTTTTTTTATCCGAGAATTCTCGTTTTGTGGAAAACGAGAATCGGAGAAATTTTTTTTTTTTTTGTTTTTTTTATCCGAGAATTCTCGTTTTGTGGAAAACCAGAATCGGAGAAATTTTTTTTTTTTTTTTTTATCCGAGAATTCTCGTTTTGTGGAAAACGAGAATCGGAGAAATTTCTTTTTTTTTTTTTTTTATCCGAGAATTCTCGTTTTGTGGAAAACGAGAATCGGAGAAATTTTTTTTTTTTTTTTTATCCGAGAATTCTCGTTTTGTGGAAAACCAGAATCGGAGAAATTTTTTTTTTTTTTTTTTATCCGAGAATTCTCGTTTTGTGGAAAACCAGAATTGGAGATTTTTTTTTTTTTTTTTTATCCGAGAATTCTCGTTTTGTGGAAAACCAGAATCGGAGAAATTTTTTTTTATCCGAGAATTCTCGTCTTGTGGAAAACCAGAATCGGAGAAATTTTTTTTTTTTTTTTATCCGAGAATTCTCAGGTTTGTGGAAAACGAGAATCGGAGAAATTTTTTTTTTTTTTTTTATCGGAGAATTCTCGTTTTGTGGAAAACCAGAATCAGAGTAATTTTTTTTTTTTTTTTTTTATCCGAGAATTCTCGTTTGATGGAAAACCAGAATCGGAGAAATTTTTTTTTCTTTGGTTTTTTTATCCGAGAATTCTCGTTTTGTGGAAAACGAGAATTGGAGAAATTTTTTTTTTCTTTTTTTATCCGAGAAGTCTCGTTTTGTGGAAAACCAGAATCGGAGAAATTTTTTTTTTTTTTTATCCGAGAATTCTCAGGTTTGTGGAAAACAAGAATCGGAGAAATTTTTTTTTTTTTTTTTATCCGAGAAGTCTCGTTTTGTCGAAAACCAGAATCGGAGAAATTTTTATTTTTTTTTTTTGTTTATCCGAGAATTCTCGTTTTGTTGAAAACCAGAATCGGGGAAATTTTTTTTTTTTTATCCGAGAATTGTCGTTTTGTGGAAAACGAGAATCGGAGAAATTTTTTTTTTTTTTTTATCCGAGAATTCTCGTTTTGTGGAAAACCAGAATCGGGGAAATTTTTTTTTTTTTTTATCCGAGAATTCTCAGGTTTGTGGAAAACGAGAATCGGAGAAATTTTTTTTTTTTTTTTCCGAGAAGTCTCGTTTTGTGGAAAACCAGAAGCGGAGAAATTTTTTTCTTTTTTTTTTTTATCCGAGAATTCTCGTTTTGTGGAAAACGAGAATCGGAGAAAAAAATTTTTTTTTTTTTATCGGAGAATTCTCGTTTTGTGGAAAACGAGAATCGGAGAAATTTTTTTTTTTTTTTTTATCCCAGAATTCTCGTTTTGTGGAAAACCAGAATCGGAGAAATTTTTTTTTTTTTTTTTTTTATCCGAGAATTCTCGTTTTGTGGAAAACCAGAATCGGGGAAATTTTTTTTTTTTTTGTTTATCCGAGAATTCTCGTTTTGTGGAAAACGAGAATTGGAGAAATTTTTTTTTTTTTTTTTTATCCGAGAATTCTCGTTTTGTGGAAACCGAGAATCGGAGAAATTTTTTTTTTTTTTTTTTTTTTATCCGAGAATTCTCGTTTTGTGGAAAACGAGAAACGGAGAAATTTTTTTTTTTTTTTATCCGAGAAGTCTCGTTTTGTGGAAAACCAGAATCGGAGAAATTTTTTTTTTTTTTTTTATCCGAGAATTCTCGTTTTGTGGAAAACGAGAATCGGAGAAAATTTGTTTTTTTTTTTTTTTTTTTATCGGAGAAGTCTCGTTTTGTGGAAAACCAGAATCGGAGAAATTTTTTTTTGTTTTTTTTTTTTTATCCGAGAATTCTCGTTTTGTGGAAAAGCAGAATCGGAGAAATTTTTTTTTTTTTTTTCATCCGAGAATTCTTGCTGTGTGGAAAACCAGAATCGGAGAAAAATTATTTTTTTTTTTTTTTTATCCGAGAATTCTCGTTTTGTGGAAAACGAGAATCGGAGAAATTTTTTTTTTTTTTTTTTTTATCCGAGAATTCTCGTTTTGTGGAAAACGAGAATCGGAGAAATTTTTTTTTTTTTTTATCGGAGAATTCTCGTTTTGTGGAAAACCAGAATCGGGGAAATTTTTTTTTTTTTTTTTATCCGAGAATTCTCGTTTTGTGGAAAACGAGAATCGGAGAAATTTTTTTTTTTTTTATCCGAGAATTCTCAGGTTTGTGGAAAACGAGAATCGGAGAAATTTTTTTTTTTTTTATCCGAGAAGTCTCGTTTTGTGGAAAACCAGAACCGGAGAAATTTTTTTCTTTTTTTTTTTTATCCGAGAATTCTCGTTTTGTGGAAAACGAGAATCGGAGAAAATTTTTTTTTTTTTTTATCGGAGAATTCTCGTTTTGAGGAAAACGAGAATCGGAGAAATTTTTTTTTTTTTTTTATCCCAGAATTCTCGTTTTGTGGAAAACCAGAATCGGAGAAATTTTTTTTTTTTTTTTTTATCCGAGAATTCTCGTTTTGTGGAAAACCAGAATCGGGGAAATTTTTTTTTTTTTTGTTTATCCGAGAATTCTCGTTTTGTGGAAAACGAGAATTGGAGAAATTTTTTTTTTTTTTTTTTTATCCGAGAATTCTCGTTTTGTGGAAACCGAGAATCGGAGAAATTTTTTTTTTTTTTTTATCCGAGAAGTCTCGTTTTGTGGAAAACCAGAATCGGAGAAATTTTTTTTTTTTTTTTATCCGAGAATTCTCGTTTTGTGGAAAACGAGAATCGGAGAAAATTTGTTTTTTTTTTTTTTTTTTTATCGGAGAAGTCTCGTTTTGTGGAAAACCAGAATCGGAGAAATTTTTTTTTGTTTTTTTTTTTTTATCCGAGAATTCTCGTTTTGTGGAAAACCAGAATCGGAGAAATTTTTTTTTTTTTTTTTTCATCCGAGAATTCTTGCTGTGTGGAAAACCAGAATCGGAGAAAAAATTTTTTTTTTTTTTTATCCGAGAATTCTCGTTTTGTGGAAACCGAGAATCGGAGAAATTTTTTTTTTTTTTTTTTTTTATCCGAGAATTCTCGTTTTGTGGAAAACGAGAATCGGAGAAATTTTTTTTTTTTTTTTTATCCGAGAATTCTCGTTTTGTGGAAAACCAGAATCGGAGAAATTTTTTTTTTTTTTTTTTTTTTATCCGAGAATTCTCGTTTTGTGGAAAACCAGAATTGGAGATTTTTTTTTTTCTTTTTTTATCCGAGAATTCTCGTTTTGTGGAAAACCAGAATCGGAGAAATTTTTTTTTATCCGAGAATTCTCGTCTTGTGGAAAACCAGAATCGGAGAAATTTTTTTTTTTTTTTTTATCGGAGAATTCTCGTTTTGTGGAAAACGAGAATCGGAGAAATTTTTTTTTTTTTTTTTTTTATCCGAGAATTCTCGTTTTGTGGAAAACCAGAATCGGAGTAATTTTTTTTTTTTTTTTTTTTTATCCGAGAATTCTCGTCCTGTGGAAAACCAGAATTGGACAATTTTTTTTTTTTTTTTATCCGAGAATTCTCCTTTTGTGGAAAACCAGAATCGGGGAAATTTTTTTTTTTTTTTTTTATCCGAGAATTCTCGTTTTGTGGAAAACGAGAATTGGAGAAATTTTTTTTTTTTTTTTATCCGAGAAGTCTCGTTTTGTGGAAAACCAGAATCGGAGAAATTTTTTTTTTTTTTTTATCCGAGAATTCTCAGGTTTGTGGAAAACCAGAATCGGGGAAATTTTTTTTTTTTTGTTTATCCGAGAATTCTCGTTTTGTGGAAAACGAGAATTGGAGAAATTTTTTTTTTTTTTTTTTTATCCGAGAATTCTCGTTTTGTGGAAACCGAGAATCGGAGAAATTTTTTTTTTTTTTTTATCCGAGAAGTCTCGTTTTGTGGAAAACCAGAATCGGAGAAATTTTTTTTTTTTTTTTATCCGAGAATTCTCGTTTTGTGGAAAACGAGAATCGGAGAAAATTTGTTTTTTTTTTTTTTTTTTTTATCGGAGAAGTCTCGTTTTGTGGAAAACCAGAATCGGAGAAATTTTTTTTTGTTTTTTTTTTTTTTATCCGAGAATTCTCGTTTTGTGGAAAACCAGAATCGGAGAAATTTTTTTTTTTTTTTTTTCATCCGAGAATTCTTGCTGTGTGGAAAACCAGAATCGGAGAAAAAATTTTTTTTTTTTTTTATCCGAGAATTCTCGTTTTGTGGAAACCGAGAATCGGAGAAATTTTTTTTTTTTTTTTTTTTATCCGAGAATTCTCGTTTTGTGGAAAACGAGAATCGGAGAAATTTTTTTTTTTTTTTTTTATCCGAGAATTCTCGTTTTGTGGAAAACCAGAATCGGAGAAATTTTTTTTTTTTTTTTTTTTTATCCGAGAATTCTCGTTTTGTGGAAAACCAGAATTGGAGATTTTTTTTTTTCTTTTTTTATCCGAGAATTCTCGTTTTGTGGAAAACCAGAATCGGAGAAATTTTTTTTTATCCGAGAATTCTCGTCTTGTGGAAAACCAGAATCGGAGAAATTTTTTTTTTTTTTTTTATCGGAGAATTCTCCTTTTGTGGAAAACGAGAATCGGAGAAATTTTTTTTTTTTTTTTTTTTTATCCGAGAATTCTCGTTTTGTGGAAAACCAGAATCGGAGTAATTTTTTTTTTTTTTTTTTTTATCCGAGAATTCTCGTCCTGTGGAAAACCAGAATTGGAGAATTTTTTTTTTTTTTTTTATCCGAGAATTCTCCTTTTGTGGAAAACCAGAATCGGGGAAATTTTTTTTTTTTTTTTATCCGAGAATTCTCGTTTTGTGGAAAACGAGAATTGGAGAAATTTTTTTTTTTTTTTTATCCGAGAAGTCTCGTTTTGTGGAAAACCAGAATCGGAGAAATTTTTTTTTTTTTTTTTATCCGAGAATTCTCAGGTTTGTGGAAAACAAGCTTCGGAGAAATTTTTTTTTTTTTTTTTTTTTTATCCGAGAATTCTCGTTTTGTGGAAAACCAGAATCGGAGAAATTTTTTTTTTTTTTTCATCCGAGAATTCTTGTTGTGTGGAAAACCAGAATCGGAGAAAAAAAAATTTTTTTTTTTTATCCGAGAATTCTCGTTTTGTGGAAAACGAGAATCGGAGAAATTTTTTTTTTTTTTTTTTTTTATCCGAGAATTCTCGTTTTGTAGAAAACGAGAATCGGAGAAATTTTTTTTTTTTTTTTTTATCCGAGAATTCTCGTTTTGTGGAAAACCAGAATCGGAAAATTTTTTTTTTTTTTTTTATCCGAGAATTCTCGTTTTGTGGAAAACCAGAATTGGAGATTTTTTTTTTTTTTTTATCCGAGAATTCTCGTTTTGTGGAAAACCAGAATCGGAGAAATTTTTTTTTATCCGAGAATTCTCGTCTTGTGGAAAACCAGAATCGGAGAAATTTTTTTTTTTTTTTTTTATCCGAGAATTCCCAGGTTTGTGGAAAACGAGAATCGGAGAAATCTTTTTTTTTATTTTTTTTTATCGGAGAATTCTCGTTTTGTGGAAAACGAGAATCGGAGAAATTTTTTTTTTTTTTTTTTTTTTATCCGAGAATTCTCGTTTTGTGGAAAACCAGAATCGGAGTAATTTTTTTTTTTTTTTTTTATCCGAGTGTTCTCGTCCTGTGGAAAACCAGAATTGGAGAAATTTTTTTTTTTTTTTATCCGAGAATTCTCGTTTTGTGGAAAACCAGAATCGGGGAAATTTTTTTTTTTTTTCTTTTATCCGAGAATTCTCGTTTTGTGGAAAACGAGAATTGGAGAAATTTTTTTTTTTTTTTTTTTATCGGAGAATTCTCGTTTTGTGGAAAACGAGAATCGGAGAAAAAAATTTTTTTTTTTTTTTATCCGAGAATTCTCGTTTTGTGGAAAACCAGAATCGGAATTATTTTTTTTTTTTTTTTTTTATCCGAGAATTCTCGTCCTGTGGAAAACCAGAATTGGAGAATTTTTTTTTTTTCTTTTTTATCCGAGAATTCTCGTTTGATGGAAAACCAGAATCGGAGAAATTTTTTTTTTTTTTTTATCCGAGAATTCTCGTTTTGTGGAAAACCAGAATCGGGGAAATTTTTTTTTTTTTTTTATCCGAGAATTCTCGTTTTGTGGAAAACGAGAATCGGAGAAATTTTTTTTTTTTTTTATCCGAGAATTCTCAGGTTTGTGGAAAACGAGAATCGGAGAAATTTTTTTTTTTTTTTTATCCGAGAATTCTCGTTTTGTGGAAAACCAGAATCGGAGAAATTTTTTTTTTTTTTTATCCGAGAATTCTCGTTTTGTGGAAAACCAGAATCGGGGAAATTTTTTTTTTTTTTTTTATCCGAGAACTCTCGTTTTGTGGAAAACGAGAATTGGAGAAATTTTTTTTTTTTTTATCCGAGAATTCTCGTTTTGTGGAGACCGGGAATCGGAAAAAAATTTTTTTTTTTTTTTTTTATCCGAGAATTCTCGTTTTGTGGAAAACGAGAAACGGAGAAATTTTTTTTTTTTTTTTATCCGAGAAGTCTCGTTTTGTGGAAAACCAGAATCGGAGAAATTTTTTTTTTTTTTCTCCGAGAGATCTCGTTTTGTGGAAAACGAGAATCGGAGAAAATTTGTTTTTTTTTTTTTTTTTATCGGAGAAGTCTCCTTTTGTGGAAAACCAGAATCGGAGAAATTTTTTTTTTTTTTTTTTTTTATCCGAGAATTCTCGTTTTGTGGAAAACCAGAATCGGGGAAATTTTTTTTTTTTTTTTTATCCGAGAATTCTCGTTTTGTGTAAAACGAGAAACGGAGAAATTTTTTTTTGTTTTTTTTTTTTATCCGAGAATTCTCGTTTTGTGGAAAACCAGAATCGGAGAAATTTTTTTTTTTTTTTTTCATCCGAGAATTCTTGTTGTGTGGAAAACCAGAATCGGAGAAAAAAATTTTTTTTTTTTTTTTATCCGAGAATTCTCGTTTTGTGGAAAACGAGAATCGGAGAAATTTTTTTTTTTTTTTTATCCGAGAATTCTCGTTTTGCGGAAAACCAGAATCGGAGAAATTTTTTTTTTTTTTTTTATCCGAGAATTCTCGTTTTGTGGAAAACCAGAATTGGAGATTTTTTTTTTTTTTTATCCGAGAATTCTCGTTTTGTGGAAAACCAGAATCGGAGAAATTTTTTTTTATCCGAGAATTCTCGTCTTGTGGAAAACCAGAATCAGAGAAATTTTTTTTTTTTTTTTTTTTATCCGAGAATTCTCAGGTTTGTGGAAAACGAGAATCGGAGAAGTTTTTTTTTTTTTTTTTTTTTTTATCGGAGAATTCTCGTTTTGTGGAAAACGAGAATCGGAGAAATTTTTTTTTTTTTTTTTATCCGAGAATTCTCGTTTTGTGGAAAACCAGAATCGGAGTAATTTTTTTTTTTTTTTTTTTATCCGAGAATTCTCGTCCTGTGGAAAACCAGAATTGGAGAAATTTTTTTTTTTTTTTTATCCGAGAATTCTCCTTTTGTGGAAAACCGGAATCGGGGAAATTTTTTTTTTTTTTTTTTATCCGAGAATTCTCGTTTTGTGGAAAACGAGAATTGGAGAAATTTTTTTTTTTTTTTTTTTTATCGGAGAATCCGCGTTTTGTGGAAAACGAGAATCGGAGAAAATTTTTTTTTTTTTTTTATCCGAGAATTCTCGTTTTGTGGAAAACCAGAATCGGAGTAATTTTTTTTTTTTTTTTATCCGAGAATTCTCGTCCTGTGGAAAACCAGAATTGGAGAATTTTTTTTTTTTTTTATCCGAGAATTCTCGTTTGATGGAAAACCAGAATCGGAGAAATTTTTCTTTTTTTATCCGAGAAGTCTCGTTTTGTGGAAAACCAGAACCGGAGAAATTTTTTTCTTTTTTTTTTTTATCCGAGAATTCTCGTTTTGTGGAAAACGAGAATCGGAGAAATTTTTTTTTTTTTTTTATCGGAGAATTCTCGTTTTGTGGAAAACGAGAATCGGAGAAATTTTTTTTTTTTTTTTTTATCCCAGAATTCTCGTTCTGCCGAAAACCAGAATCGGAGAAATTTTTCTTTTTTTTTTTTTATCCGAGAATTCTCGTTTTGTGGAAAACCAGAATCGGGGAAATTTTTTTTTTTTTTTTTTTTTTATCCGAGAATTGTCGTTTTGTGGAAAACGAGAATTGGAGAAATTTTTTTTTTTTTTTTTATCCGAGAATTCTCGTTTTGCCGAAACCGAGAATCGGAGAAATTTTTTTTTTTTTTTTTTTTTATCCGAGAATTCTCGTTTTTTGGAAAACGAGAAACGGAGAAATTTTTTTTTTTTTTTTATCCGAGAAGTCTGGTTTTGCGGAAAACCAGAATCGGAGAAATTTTTTTTTTTTTTTTATCCGAGAATTCTCGTTTTGTGGAAAACGAGAATCGGAGAAAATTTGTTTTTTTTTTTTTTTTTTTTATCGGAGAAGTCTCGTTTTGTGGAAAACCAGAATCGGAGAAATTTTTTTTTTTTTTTTTTTTATCCGAGAATTCTCGTTTTGTGGAAAACCAGAATCGGGGAAATTTTTTTTTTTTTTTATCCGAGAATTCTCGTTTTGTGGAAAACGAGAAACGGAGAAATTTTTTTTTGTTTTTTTTTTTTTATCCGAGAAGTCTCGTTTTGTGGAAAACCAGAATCGGAGAAATTTTTTTCTTTTTTTTTTCATCCGAGAATTCTTGTTTTGTGGAAAACCAGAATCGGAGAAAAAAATTTTTTTTTTTTTTTTATCCGAGAATTCTCGTTTTGTGGAAAACGAGAATCGGAGAAATTTTTTTTTTTTTTTTTTTTTATCCGAGAATTCTCGTTTTGTGGAAAACGAGAATCGGAGAAATTTTTTTTTTTTTTTTTTTTATCCGAGAATTCTCGTTTTGTGGAAAACCAGAATCGGAGAAATTTTTTTTTTTTTTTTTTATCCGAGAATTCTCGTTTTGTGGAAAACCAGAATTGGAGATTTTTTTTTTTTTTTTTTTTTTATCCGAGAATTCTCGTCTTGTGGAAAACCAGAATCGGAGAAATTTTTTTTTTTTTTTTTATCCGAGAATTCTCAGGTTTGTGGAAAACGAGAATCGGAGAAATTTTTTTTTTTTTTTTTTTTTTATCGGAGAATTCTCGTTTTGTGGAAAACGAGAATCGGAGAAATTTTTTGTTTTTTTTTTTTTATCCGAGAATTCTCGTTTTGTGGAAAACCAGAATCGGGGAAATTTTTTTTTCTTTTTTTTTTATCCGAGAATTCTCGTTTTGTGGAAAACGAGATTTGGAGAAATTTTTTTTTTTTTTTTTTATCCGAGAATTCTCGTTTTGTGGAAACCGAGAATCGGAGAAATTTTTTTTTTTTTTTTTTTTTTATCCGAGAATTCTCGTTTTTTGGAAAACGAGAAACGGAGAAATTTTTTTTTTTTTTTTTTATCCGAGAAGTCTCGTTTTGCGGAAAACCAGAATCGGAGAAATCTTTTTTTTTTTTTTATCCGAGAATTCTCGTTTTGTGGAAAACGAGAATCGGAGAAAATTTGTTTTTTTTTTTTTTCTTTTTATCGGAGAAGTCTCGTTTTGTGGAAAACCAGAATCGGAGAAATTTTTTTTTTTTTTTTTTTTTATCCGAGAATTCTCGTTTTGTGGAAAACCAGAATCGGGGAAATTTTTTTTTTTTTTTTATCCGAGAATTCTCGTTTTGTGGAAAACGAGAAACGGAGAAATTTTTTTTTGTTTTTTTTTTTTATCCGAGAATTCTCGTTTTGGGGAAAACCAGAATCGGAGAAATTTTTTTCTTTTTTTTTTCATCCGAGAATTCTTGTTGTGTGGAAAACCAGAATCGGAGAAAAAAAATTTTTTTTTTTTTATCCGAGAATTCTCGTTTTGTGGAAAACGAGAATCGGAGAAATTTTTTTTTTTTTTTTTTTTCTATCCGAGAATTCTCGTTTTGTGGAAAACGAGAATCGGAGAAATTTTTTTTTTTTTTTTTTTTATCCGAGAATTCTCGTTTTGTGGAAAACCAGAATCGGAGAAATTTTTTTTTTTTTTTTTATCCGAGAATTCTCGTTTTGTGGAAAACCAGAATTGGAGATTTTTTTTTTTTTTTTTTTTTATCCGAGAATTCTCGTCTTGTGGAAAACCAGAATCGGAGAAATTTTTTTTTTTTTTTTTATCCGAGAATTCTCAGGTTTGTGGAAAACGAGAATCGGAGAAATTTTTTTTTTTTTTTTTTTTTTATCGGAGAATTCTCGTTTTGTGGAAAACGAGAATCGGAGAAATTTTTTTTTTTTTTTTTTTTTTATCCGAGAATTCTCGTTTTGTGGAAAACCAGAATCGGAGTAATTTTTTTTTTTTTTTTTTATCCGAGTGTTCTCGTCCTGTGGAAAACCAGAATTGGAGAAATTTTTTTTTTTTTTTATCCGAGAATTCTCGTTTTGTGGAAAACCAGAATCGGGGAAATTTTTTTTTTTTTTCTTTTATCCGAGAATTCTCGTTTTGTGGAAAACGAGAATTGGAGAAATTTTTTTTTTTTTTTTTTTATCGGAGAATTCTCGTTTTGTGGAAAACGAGAATCGGAGAAAAAAATTTTTTTTTTTTTTATCCGAGAATTCTCGTTTTGTGGAAAACCAGAATCGGAATTATTTTTTTTTTTTTTTTTTTATCCGAGAATTCTCGTCCTGTGGAAAACCAGAATTGGAGAATTTTTTTTTTTTCTTTTTTATCCGAGAATTCTCGTTTGATGGAAAACCAGAATCGGAGAAATTTTTTTTTTTTTTTTATCCGAGAATTCTCGTTTTGTGGAAAACCAGAATCGGGGAAATTTTTTTTTTTTTTTTATCCGAGAATTCTCGTTTTGTGGAAAACGAGAATCGGAGAAATTTTTTTTTTTTTTATCCGAGAATTCTCAGGTTTGTGGAAAACGAGAATCGGAGAAATTTTTTTTTTTTTTTTATCCGAGAATTCTCGTTTTGTGGAAAACCAGAATCGGAGAAATTTTTTTTTTTTTTTATCCGAGAATTCTCGTTTTGTGGAAAACCAGAATCGGGGAAATTTTTTTTTTTTTTTTTATCCGAGAACTCTCGTTTTGTGGAAAACGAGAATTGGAGAAATTTTTTTTTTTTTTATCCGAGAATTCTCGTTTTGTGGAGACCGGGAATCGGAAAAAAATTTTTTTTTTTTTTTTTTATCCGAGAATTCTCGTTTTGTGGAAAACGAGAAACGGAGAAATTTTTTTTTTTTTTTTTATCCGAGAAGTCTCGTTTTGTGGAAAACCAGAATCGGAGAAATTTTTTTTTTTTTTCTCCGAGAGATCTCGTTTTGTGGAAAACGAGAATCGGAGAAAATTTGTTTTTTTTTTTTTTTTTTATCGGAGAAGTCTCCTTTTGTGGAAAACCAGAATCGGAGAAATTTTTTTTTTTTTTTTTTTTATCCGAGAATTCTCGTTTTGTGGAAAACCAGAATCGGGGAAATTTTTTTTTTTTTTTTTATCCGAGAATTCTCGTTTTGTGTAAAACGAGAAACGGAGAAATTTTTTTTTGTTTTTTTTTTTTATCCGAGAATTCTCGTTTTGTGGAAAACCAGAATCGGAGAAATTTTTTTTTTTTTTTTTCATCCGAGAATTCTTGTTGTGTGGAAAACCAGAATCGGAGAAAAAAATTTTTTTTTTTTTTTTATCCGAGAATTCTCGTTTTGTGGAAAACGAGAATCGGAGAAATTTTTTTTTTTTTTTTATCCGAGAATTCTCGTTTTGCGGAAAACCAGAATCGGAGAAATTTTTTTTTTTTTTTTTATCCGAGAATTCTCGTTTTGTGGAAAACCAGAATTGGAGATTTTTTTTTTTTTTTATCCGAGAATTCTCGTTTTGTGGAAAACCAGAATCGGAGAAATTTTTTTTTATCCGAGAATTCTCGTCTTGTGGAAAACCAGAATCAGAGAAATTTTTTTTTTTTTTTTTTTTATCCGAGAATTCTCAGGTTTGTGGAAAACGAGAATCGGAGAAGTTTTTTTTTTTTTTTTTTTTTTATCGGAGAATTCTCGTTTTGTGGAAAACGAGAATCGGAGAAATTTTTTTTTTTTTTTTTATCCGAGAATTCTCGTTTTGTGGAAAACCAGAATCGGAGTAATTTTTTTTTTTTTTTTTTTATCCGAGAATTCTCGTCCTGTGGAAAACCAGAATTGGAGAAATTTTTTTTTTTTTTTTATCCGAGAATTCTCCTTTTGTGGAAAACCGGAATCGGGGAAATTTTTTTTTTTTTTTTTTTATCCGAGAATTCTCGTTTTGTGGAAAACGAGAATTGGAGAAATTTTTTTTTTTTTTTTTTTTTATCGGAGAATCCGCGTTTTGTGGAAAACGAGAATCGGAGAAAATTTTTTTTTTTTTTTTATCCGAGAATTCTCGTTTTGTGGAAAACCAGAATCGGAGTAATTTTTTTTTTTTTTTTATCCGAGAATTCTCGTCCTGTGGAAAACCAGAATTGGAGAATTTTTTTTTTTTTTTATCCGAGAATTCTCGTTTGATGGAAAACCAGAATCGGAGAAATTTTTCTTTTTTTTTTTTATCCGAGACTTCTCGTTTTGTGGAAAACCAGAATCGGGGAAATTTTTTTTTTTTTTTTTATCCGAGAATTCTCGTTTTGTGGAAAACGAGAATCGGGGAATTTTTTTTTTTTTTTATCCGAGAATTCTCAGGTTTGTGGAGAACGAGAATCGGAGAAATTTTTTTTTTTTTATCCGAGAAGTCTCGTTTTGTGGAAAACCAGAACCGGAGAAATTTTTTTCTTTTTTTTTTTTATCCGAGAATTCTCGTTTTGTGGAAAACGAGAATCGGAGAAATTTTTTTTTTTTTTTTTATCGGAGAATTCTCGTTTTGTGGAAAACGAGAATCGGAGAAATTTTTTTTTTTTTTTTTTATCCCAGAATTCTCGTTCTGCCGAAAACCAGAATCGGAGAAATTTTTCTTTTTTTTTTTTTATCCGAGAATTCTCGTTTTGTGGAAAACCAGAATCGGGGAAATTTTTTTTTTTTTTTTTTTTTTATCCGAGAATTGTCGTTTTGTGGAAAACGAGAATTGGAGAAATTTTTTTTTTTTTTTTTATCCGAGAATTCTCGTTTTGCCGAAACCGAGAATCGGAGAAATTTTTTTTTTTTTTTTTTTTTATCCGAGAATTCTCGTTTTTTGGAAAACGAGAAACGGAGAAATTTTTTTTTTTTTTTTATCCGAGAAGTCTGGTTTTGCGGAAAACCAGAATCGGAGAAATTTTTTTTTTTTTTTTATCCGAGAATTCTCGTTTTGTGGAAAACGAGAATCGGAGAAAATTTGTTTTTTTTTTTTTTTTTTTTATCGGAGAAGTCTCGTTTTGTGGAAAACCAGAATCGGAGAAATTTTTTTTTTTTTTTTTTTTATCCGAGAATTCTCGTTTTGTGGAAAACCAGAATCGGGGAAATTTTTTTTTTTTTTTATCCGAGAATTCTCGTTTTGTGGAAAACGAGAAACGGAGAAATTTTTTTTTGTTTTTTTTTTTTTATCCGAGAAGTCTCGTTTTGTGGAAAACCAGAATCGGAGAAATTTTTTTCTTTTTTTTTTCATCCGAGAATTCTTGTTTTGTGGAAAACCAGAATCGGAGAAAAAAATTTTTTTTTTTTTTTTATCCGAGAATTCTCGTTTTGTGGAAAACGAGAATCGGAGAAATTTTTTTTTTTTTTTTTTTTTATCCGAGAATTCTCGTTTTGTGGAAAACGAGAATCGGAGAAATTTTTTTTTTTTTTTTTTTTATCCGAGAATTCTCGTTTTGTGGAAAACCAGAATCGGAGAAATTTTTTTTTTTTTTTTTTTATCCGAGAATTCTCGTTTTGTGGAAAACCAGAATTGGAGATTTTTTTTTTTTTTTTTTTTTATCCGAGAATTCTCGTCTTGTGGAAAACCAGAATCGGAGAAATTTTTTTTTTTTTTTTTATCCGAGAATTCTCAGGTTTGTGGAAAACGAGAATCGGAGAAATTTTTTTTTTTTTTTTTTTTTTTTATCGGAGAATTCTCGTTTTGTGGAAAACGAGAATCGGAGAAATTTTTTGTTTTTTTTTTTTTATCCGAGAATTCTCGTTTTGTGGAAAACCAGAATCGGGGAAATTTTTTTTTCTTTTTTTTTTATCCGAGAATTCTCGTTTTGTGGAAAACGAGAATTGGAGAAATTTTTTTTTTTTTTTTTTATCCGAGAATTCTCGTTTTGTGGAAACCGAGAATCGGAGAAATTTTTTTTTTTTTTTTTTTTTTATCCGAGAATTCTCGTTTTTTGGAAAACGAGAAACGGAGAAATTTTTTTTTTTTTTTTTTATCCGAGAAGTCTCGTTTTGCGGAAAACCAGAATCGGAGAAATCTTTTTTTTTTTTTTATCCGAGAATTCTCGTTTTGTGGAAAACGAGAATCGGAGAAAATTTGTTTTTTTTTTTTTCTTTTTATCGGAGAAGTCTCGTTTTGTGGAAAACCAGAATCGGAGAAATTTTTTTTTTTTTTTTTTTTTTATCCGAGAATTCTCGTTTTGTGGAAAACCAGAATCGGGGAAATTTTTTTTTTTTTTTATCCGAGAATTCTCGTTTTGTGGAAAACGAGAAACGGAGAAATTTTTTTTTGTTTTTTTTTTTTATCCGAGAATTCTCGTTTTGGGGAAAACCAGAATCGGAGAAATTTTTTTCTTTTTTTTTTCATCCGAGAATTCTTGTTGTGTGGAAAACCAGAGTCGGAGAAAAAAAATTTTTTTTTTTTTATCCGAGAATTCTCGTTTTGTGGAAAACGAGAATCGGAGAAATTTTTTTTTTTTTTTTTTTTCTATCCGAGAATTCTCGTTTTGTGGAAAACGAGAATCGGAGAAATTTTTTTTTTTTTTTTTTTTATCCGAGAATTCTCGTTTTGTGGAAAACCAGAATCGGAGAAATTTTTTTTTTTTTTTTTATCCGAGAATTCTCGTTTTGTGGAAAACCAGAATTGGAGATTTTTTTTTTTTTTTTTTTTTATCCGAGAATTCTCGTCTTGTGGAAAACCAGAATCGGAGAAATTTTTTTTTTTTTTTTTATCCGAGAATTCTCAGGTTTGTGGAAAACGAGAATCGGAGAAATTTTTTTTTTTTTTTTTTTTTTATCGGAGAATTCTCGTTTTGTGGAAAACGAGAATCGGAGAAAATTTTTTTTTTTTTTTATCCGAGAATTCTCGTTTTGTGGAAAACCAGAATCCAAGTAATTTTTTTTTTTTTTTTTTATCCGAGAATTCTCGTCCTGTGGAAAACCAGAATTGGAGAATTTTTTTTTTTTTTTTTTATCCGAGAATTCTCGTTTGATGGAAAACCAGAATCGGAGAAATTTTTTTTTTTTTTTTATCCGAGAATTCTCCTTTTGTGGAAAACCAGAATCGGGGAAATTTTTTCTTTTTTTTTTTTTTTATCCGAGAATTCTCGTTTTGTGGAAAACGAGAATTGGAGAAATTTTTTTTTTTTTTTTTTTATCCGAGAAGTCTCGTTTTGTGGAAAACCAGAATCGGAGAAATTTTTTTTTTTTTTATCCGAGAATTCCCAGGTTTGTGGAAAACAAGCTTCGGAGAAATTTTTTTTTTTTTTTTTTTATCCGAGAAGTCTCGTTTTGTGGAAAACCAGAATCGGAGAAATTTTTTTTTTTTTTTTTGTTTATCCGAGAATTCTCGTTTTGTTGAAAACCAGAATCGGGGAAATTTTTTCTTTTTTTTTTATCCGAGAATTCTCGTTTTGTGGAAAACGAGAAACGGAGAAATTTTTTTTTGGTTTTTTTTTTTTTTATCCGAGAATTCTCGTTTTGTGGAAAACCAGAATCGGAGAAATTTTTTTTTTTTTTTTTTTATCCGAGAATTCTCGTTTTGTGGAAAACGAGAATCGGAGAAATTTTTTTTTTTTTTTTTTTTATCCGAGAATTCTCGTTTTGTGGAAAACCAGAATCGGAGAATTTTTTTTTTTTTTTTTTTTTTTATCCGAGAATTCTCGTTTTGTGGAAAACCAGAATTGGAGATTTTTTTTTTTTTTTTTATCCGAGAATTCTCGTTTTGTGGAAAACCAGAATCGGAGAAAATTTTTTTTATCCGAGAATTCTCGTCTTGTGGAAAACCAGAATCGGAGAAATTTTTTTTTTTTTTTTTATCCGAGAATTCTCAGGTTTGTGGAAAACGAGAATCGGAGAAATTTTTCTTTTTTTTTTTTTTTTTATCGGAGAATTCTCGTTTTGTGGAAAACGAGAATCGGAGAAATTTTTTTTTTTTTTTTTTATCCGAGAATTCCCGTTTTGCCGAAAACCAGAATCAGAGTAAATTTTTTTTTTTTTTTTATCCGAGAATTCTCGTCCTGTGGAAAACCAGAATTGGAGAAATTTTTTTTTTTCTTTTTATCCGAGAAATCTCCTTTTGTGGAAAACCAGAATCGGGGAAATTTTTTTTTTTTTTTTTTATCCGAGAAATCTCGTTTTGTGGAAAACGAGAATTGGAGAAATTTTTTTTTTTTTTTATCCGAGAATTCTCGTTTTCTGGAAAACCAGAATCGGAGTAATTTTTTTTTTTTTTTATCCGAGAATTCTCGTCCTGTGGAAAACCAGAATTGGAGAATTTTTTTTTTTTTTTTTTTAATCCGAGAATTCTCGTTTGATGGAAAACCAGAATCGGAGAAATTTTTTTTTTTTTTTTTTATCCGAGAATTCTCCTTTTATGGAAAACCAGAATCGGGGAAATTTTTTTTTTTTTTTTTCCGAGAATTCTCGTTTTGTGGAAAACGAGAATTGGAGAATTTTTTTTTTTTTTTTTTAATCCGAGAAGTCTCGTTTTGTGGAAAACCAGAATCGGAGAAATTTTTTTTTTTTCTTTTTATCCGAGAATTCTCAGGTTTGTGGAAAACAAGCTTCGGAGAAATTTTTTCTTTTTTTTTTTTTTGTTTATCCGAGAATTCTCGTTTTGTTGAAAACCAGAATCGGGGAAATTTTTTTTTTTTTTTATCCGAGAATTCTCGTTTTGTGGAAAACGAGAAACGGAGAAATTTTTTTTTGTTTTTTTTTTTTTTATCCGAGAATTCTCGTTTTGTGGAAAACCAGAATCGGAGAAATTTTTTTTTTTTTTTCATCCGAGAATTCTTGTTGTGTGGAAAACCAGAATCGGAGAAAATTTTTTTTTTTTTTTTATCCGAGAATTCTCGTTTTGTGGAAAACGAGAATCGGAGAAATTTTTTTTTTTTTTTTTTTATCCGAGAATTCTCGTTTGGTGGAGAACGAGAATCGGAGAAATTTTTTTTTTTTTTTTATCCGAGAATTCCCGTTTTGTGGAAAACCAGAATCGGAGAAATTTTTTTTTTTTTTTTATCCGAGAATTCTCGTTTTGTGGAAAACCAGAATTGGAGATTTTTTTTTTTTTTTTTATCCGATAATTCTCGTTTTGTGGAAAACCAGAATCGGAGAAATTTTTTTTTATCCGAGAATTCTCGTCTTGTGGAAAACCAGAATCGGAGAAATTTTTTTTTTTTTTTTTTATCCGAGAATTCTCAGGTTTGTGGAAAACGAGAATCGGAGAAATTTTTTTTTTTTTTTTTTTTTATCGGAGAATTCTCGTTTTGTGGAAAACGAGAATCGGAGAAATTTTTTTTTTTTTTTTCTTTATCCGAGAATTCTCGTTTTGTGGAAAACCAGAATCGGAGTCTTTTTTTTTTTTTTTTTTTATCCGAGAATTCTCGTCCTGTGGAAAACCAGAATTGGAGAATTTTTTTTTTTTTTTTTATCCGAGAATTCTCGTTTGATGGAAAACCAGAATCGGAGAAATTTTTTTTTTTTTTTATCCGAGAATTCTCCTTTTGTGGAAAACCAGAATCGGGGAAATTTTTTTTTTTTTTTTATCCGAGAATTCTCGTTTTGTGGAAAACGAGAATTGGAGGAATTTTTTTTTTTTTTTTTATCCGAGAAATCTCGTTTTGTGGAAAACGAGAATCGGAGAAATTTTTTTTTTTTTTTTTATCCGAGAATTCTCAGGTTTGTGGAAAACAAGCATCGGAGAAATTTTTTTTTTTTTTTTTATCCGAGAAGTCTCGTCTTGTGGAAAACCAGAATCGGAGAAATTTTTTTTTTTTTTTGTTTATCCGAGAATTCTCGTTTTGTTGAAAACCAGAATCGGGGAAATTTTTTTTTTTTTTTATCCGAGAATTCTCGTTTTGTGGAAAACGAGAATCGGAGAAATTTTTTTTTTTTTTGTTTTTTTTATCCGAGAATTCTCGTTTTGTGGAAAACCAGAATCGGAGAAATTTTTTTTTTTTTTTTTTTTTATCCGAGAATTCTCGTTTTGTGGAAAGTGAGAATCGGAGAAATTTTTGTTTTTTTTTTTTTTATCCGAGAATTCTCGTTTTGTGGAAAACCAGAATCGGGGAAATTTTTTTTTTTTTTTTTTTTATCGGAGAATTCTCGTTTTGTCGAAAACGAGAATTGGAGAAATTTTTTTTTTTTTTTTTTCCGAGAATTCTCGTTTTGTGGAAAACGAGAATTGGAGAATTTTTTTTTTTTTTTTTAATCCGAGAAGTCTCGTTTTGTGGAAAACCAGAATCGGAGAAATTTTTTTTTTTTCTTTTTATCCGAGAATTCTCAGGTTTGTGGAAAACAAGCTTCGGAGAAATTTTTTCTTTTTTTTTTTTTTTTATCCGAGAAGACTCGTTTTGTGGAAAACCAGAATCGGAGAAATTTTTTTTTTTTTTTGTTTATCCGAGAATTCTCGTTTTGTTGAAAACCAGAATCGGGGAAATTTTTTTTTTTTTTTATCCGAGAATTCTCGTTTTGTGGAAAACGAGAAACGGAGAAATTTTTTTTTGTTTTTTTTTTTTTTATCCGAGAATTCTCGTTTTGTGGAAAACCAGAATCGGAGAAATTTTTTTTTTTTTTTCATCCGAGAATTCTTGTTGTGTGGAAAACCAGAATCGGAGAAAATTTTTTTTTTTTTTTTTTATCCGAGAATTCTCGTTTTGTGGAAAACGAGAATCGGAGAAATTTTTTTTTTTTTTTTTTTATCCGAGAATTCTCGTTTGGTGGAGAACGAGAATCGGAGAAATTTTTTTTTTTTTTTTATCCGAGAATTCCCGTTTTGTGGAAAACCAGAATCGGAGAAATTTTTTTTTTTTTTTTTATCCGAGAATTCTCGTTTTGTGGAAAACCAGAATTGGAGATTTTTTTTTTTTTTTTTTATCCGATAATTCTCGTTTTGTGGAAAACCAGAATCGGAGAAATTTTTTTTTATCCGAGAATTCTCGTCTTGTAAGAAACCAGAATCGGAGAAATTTTTGTTTTTTTTTTTTATCCGAGAATTCTCAGGTTTGTGGAAAACGAGAATCGGAGAAATTTTTTTTTTTTTTTTTTTTATCGGAGAATTCTCGTTTTGTGGAAAACGAGAATCGGAGAAATTTTTTTTTTTTTTTTTTTTTATCCGAGAATTCTCGTTTTGTGGAAAACCAGAATCGGAGTCATTTTTTTTTTTTTTTTTTATCCGAGAATTCTCGTCCTGTGGAAAACCAGAATTGGAGAATTTTTTTTTTTTTTTTTTATCCGAGAATTCTCGTTTGATGGAAAACCAGAATCGGAGAAATTTTTTTTTTTTTTTATCCGAGAATTCTCCTTTTGTGGAAAACCAGAATCGGGGAAATTTTTTTTTTTTTTTTTTTTATCCGAGAATTCTCGTTTTGTGGAAAACGAGAATTGGAGAAATTTTTTTTTTTTTTTTTATCCGAGAAATCTCGTTTTGTGGAAAACCAGAATCGGAGAAATTTTTTTTTTTTTTTTTATCCGAGAATTCTCAGGTTTGTGGAAAACAAGCATCGGAGAAATTTTTTTTTTTTTTTATCCGAGAAGTCTCGTTTTGTGGAAAACCAGAATCGGAGAAATTTTTTTTTTTTTTTGTTTATCCGAGAATTCTCGTTTTGTTGAAAACCAGAATCGGGGAAATTTTTTTTTTTTTTTATCCGAGAATTCTCGTTTTGTGGAAAACGAGAATCGGAGAAATTTTTTTTTTTTTTGTTTTTTTTATCCGAGAATTCTCGTTTTGTGGAAAACCAGAATCGGAGAAATTTTTTTTTTTTTTTTTTATCCGAGAATTCTCGTTTTGTGGAAAGTGAGAATCGGAGAAATTTTTTTTTATCCGAGAATTCTCGTCTTGTGGAAAACCAGAATCGGAGAAATTTTTTTTTTTTTTTATCCGAGAATTCTCAGGTTTGTGGAAAACCAGAATCGGAGAAATTTATTTTTTTTTTTTTTTTTTATCGGAGAATTCTCGTTTTGTCGAAAACGAGAATTGGAGAAATTTTTTTTTTTTTTTTTTTCCGAGAATTCTCGTTTTGTGGAAAACGAGAATTGGAGAATTTTTTTTTTTTTTTTTAATCCGAGAAGTCTCGTTTTGTGGAAAACCAGAATCGGAGAAATTTTTTTTTTTCTTTTTATCCGAGAATTCTCAGGTTTGTGGAAAACAAGCTTCGGAGAAATTTTTTCTTTTTTTTTTTTTTTTTATCCGAGAAGACTCGTTTTGTGGAAAACCAGAATCGGAGAAATTTTTTTTTTTTTTGTTTATCCGAGAATTCTCGTTTTGTTGAAAACCAGAATCGGGGAAATTTTTTTTTTTTTTTATCCGAGAATTCTCGTTTTGTGGAAAACGAGAAACGGAGAAATTTTTTTTTGTTTTTTTTTTTTTTATCCGAGAATTCTCGTTTTGTGGAAAACCAGAATCGGAGAAATTTTTTTTTTTTTTTTCATCCGAGAATTCTTGTTGTGTGGAAAACCAGAATCGGAGAAAATTTTTTTTTTTTTTTTATCCGAGAATTCTCGTTTTGTGGAAAACGAGAATCGGAGAAATTTTTTTTTTTTTTTTTTTTATCCGAGAATTCTCGTTTGGTGGTGAACGAGAATCGGAGAAATTTTTTTTTTTTTTTTATCCGAGAATTCCCGTTTTGTGGAAAACCAGAATCGGAGAAATTTTTTTTTTTTTTTTTATCCGAGAATTTTCGTTTTGTGGAAAACCAGAATTGGAGATTTTTTTTTTTTTTTTTATCCGATAATTCTCGTTTTGTGGAAAACCAGAATCGGAGAAATTTTTTTTTATCCGAGAATTCTCGTCTTGTAAGAAACCAGAATCGGAGAAATTTTTGTTTTTTTTTTTTATCCGAGAATTCTCAGGTTTGTGGAAAACGAGAATCGGAGAAATTTTTTTTTTTTTTTTTTTTTTATCGGAGAATTCTCGTTTTGTGGAAAACGAGAATCGGAGAAATTTTTTTTTTTTTTTTTTTTATCCGAGAATTCTCGTTTTGTGGAAAACCAGAATCGGAGTCATTTTTTTTTTTTTTTTATCCGAGAATTCTCGTCCTGTGGAAAACCAGAATTGGAGAATTTTTTTTTTTTTTTTTTATCCGAGAATTCTCGTTTGATGGAAAACCAGAATCGGAGAAATTTTTTTTTTTTTTTATCCGAGAATTCTCCTTTTGTGGAAAACCAGAATCGGGGAAATTTTTTTTTTTTTTTTTTTATCCGAGAATTCTCGTTTTGTGGAAAACGAGAATTGGAGAAATTTTTTTTTTTTTTTTTATCCGAGAAATCTCGTTTTGTGGAAAACCAGAATCGGAGAAATTTTTTTTTTTTTTTTATCCGAGAATTCTCAGGTTTGTGGAAAACAAGCATCGGAGAAATTTTTTTTTTTTTTTTATCCGAGAAGTCTCGTTTTGTGGAAAACCAGAATCGGAGAAATTTTTTTTTTTTTTTGTTTATCCGAGAATTCTCGTTTTGTTGAAAACCAGAATCGGGGAAATTTTTTTTTTTTTTTATCCGAGAATTCTCGTTTTGTGGAAAACGAGAATCGGAGAAATTTTTTTTTTTTTTGTTTTTTTTATCCGAGAATTCTCGTTTTGTGGAAAACCAGAATCGGAGAAATTTTTTTTTTTTTTTTTTTATCCGAGAATTCTCGTTTTGTGGAAAGTGAGAATCGGAGAAATTTTTTTTTTTTTTTTTTTTATCCGAGAATTCTCGTTTTGTGGAAAACCAGAATCGGGGAAATTTTTTTTTTTTTTTTTTTTATCGGAGAATTCTCGTTTTGTCGAAAACGAGAACTGGAGAAATTTTTTTTTTTTTTTTATCCGAGAATTCTCGTTTGATGGAAAACCAGAATCGGAGAAATTTTTTTTTTTTTTTTTTTATCCGAGAATTCTCGTTTTGTGGAAAACCAGAATCGGGGAAATTTTTTTTTTTTTTTTTATCCGAGAATTCTCGTTTTGTGGAAAACGAGAATTGGAGAAATTTTTTTTTTTTTTTTATCCGAGAATTCTCGTTTTCTGGAAAACGCGAAACGGAAAATTTTTTTTTTTTTTTTTTTTTTATCCGAGAATTCTCGTTTTCTGGAAAACCAGAGTCTTTTTTTTTTTTTTTTTTTTTTATCCGAGAATTCTCGTTTTGTGGAAAACCAAAATCGGGGAAATTTTTTTTTTTTTTTTTTTTTTTTATCGAGAATTCTCGTTTTGTGGAAAACGAGAATCGGAGAAATTTTTTTTTTTTTTTTTTATCCGAGAATTCTCGTTTTGTGGAAAACCAGAATCGGAGAAATTTTTTTTTTTTTTTTTTTTTTTTTATCCGAGAATGCTCGTTTTTTGGAAAACGAGAATTGGAGGAATTTTTTTTTTTTTTTTATCCGAGAATTCTCGTTTTGTGGAAAACGAGAATCGGAGAAATTTTTTTTTTTTTTTTATCCGAGAATTCTCGTTTTGTGGAAAACCAGAATCGGAGAAATTTTTTTTTATCCGAGAATTCTCGTCTTGTGGAAAACCAGAATCGGAGAAATTTTTTTTTTTTTTTATCCGAGAATTCTCAGGTTTGTGGAAAACCAGAATCGGAGAAATTTATTTTTTTTTTTTTTTTTTATCGGAGAATTCTCGTTTTGTCGAAAACGAGAATTGGAGAAATTTTTTTTTTTTTTTTTCCGAGAATTCTCGTTTTGTGGAAAACGAGAATTGGAGAATTTTTTTTTTTTTTTTAATCCGAGAAGTCTCGTTTTGTGGAAAACCAGAATCGGAGAAATTTTTTTTTTTCTTTTTATCCGAGAATTCTCAGGTTTGTGGAAAACAAGCTTCGGAGAAATTTTTTCTTTTTTTTTTTTTTTTTATCCGAGAAGACTCGTTTTGTGGAAAACCAGAATCGGAGAAATTTTTTTTTTTTTTGTTTATCCGAGAATTCTCGTTTTGTTGAAAACCAGAATCGGGGAAATTTTTTTTTTTTTTTATCCGAGAATTCTCGTTTTGTGGAAAACGAGAAACGGAGAAATTTTTTTTTGTTTTTTTTTTTTTTATCCGAGAATTCTCGTTTTGTGGAAAACCAGAATCGGAGAAATTTTTTTTTTTTTTTTCATCCGAGAATTCTTGTTGTGTGGAAAACCAGAATCGGAGAAAATTTTTTTTTTTTTTTTATCCGAGAATTCTCGTTTTGTGGAAAACGAGAATCGGAGAAATTTTTTTTTTTTTTTTTTTTATCCGAGAATTCTCGTTTGGTGGTGAACGAGAATCGGAGAAATTTTTTTTTTTTTTTATCCGAGAATTCCCGTTTTGTGGAAAACCAGAATCGGAGAAATTTTTTTTTTTTTTTTTATCCGAGAATTTTCGTTTTGTGGAAAACCAGAATTGGAGATTTTTTTTTTTTTTTTTTATCCGATAATTCTCGTTTTGTGGAAAACCAGAATCGGAGAAATTTTTTTTTATCCGAGAATTCTCGTCTTGTAAGAAACCAGAATCGGAGAAATTTTTGTTTTTTTTTTTTATCCGAGAATTCTCAGGTTTGTGGAAAACGAGAATCGGAGAAATTTTTTTTTTTTTTTTTTTTTTATCGGAGAATTCTCGTTTTGTGGAAAACGAGAATCGGAGAAATTTTTCTTTTTTTTTTTTTTTATCCGAGAATTCTCGTTTTGTGGAAAACCAGAATCGGAGTCATTTTTTTTTTTTTTTTATCCGAGAATTCTCGTCCTGTGGAAAACCAGAATTGGAGAATTTTTTTTTTTTTTTTTTATCCGAGAATTCTCGTTTGATGGAAAACCAGAATCGGAGAAATTTTTTTTTTTTTTATCCGAGAATTCTCCTTTTGTGGAAAACCAGAATCGGGGAAATTTTTTTTTTTTTTTTTTTATCCGAGAATTCTCGTTTTGTGGAAAACGAGAATTGGAGAAATTTTTTTTTTTTTTTTTATCCGAGAAATCTCGTTTTGTGGAAAACCAGAATCGGAGAAATTTTTTTTTTTTTTTTTATCCGAGAATTCTCAGGTTTGTGGAAAACAAGCATCGGAGAAATTTTTTTTTTTTTTTTATCCGGGAAGTCTCGTTTTGTGGAAAACCAGAATCGGAGAAATTTTTTTTTTTTTTTGTTTATCCGAGAATTCTCGTTTTGTTGAAAACCAGAATCGGGGAAATTTTTTTTTTTTTTTTATCCGAGAATTCTCGTTTTGTGGAAAACGAGAATCGGAGAAATTTTTTTTTTTTTTGTTTTTTTTATCCGAGAATTCTCGTTTTGTGGAAAACCAGAATCGGAGAAATTTTTTTTTTTTTTTTTTATCCGAGAATTCTCGTTTTGTGGAAAGTGAGAATCGGAGAAATTTTTTTTTTTTTTTTTTTTATCCGAGAATTCTCGTTTTGTGGAAAACCAGAATCAGGGAAATTTTTTTTTTTTTTTTTTTTATCGGAGAATTCTCGTTTTGTCGAAAACGAGAATTGGAGAAATTTTTTTTTTTTTTTTTATCCGAGAATTCTCGTTTGATGGAAAACCAGAATCGGAGAAATTTTTTTTTTTTTTTTTTTTTATCCGAGAATTCTCGTTTTGTGGAAAACCAGAATCGGGGAAATTTTTTTTTTTTTTTTTATCCGAGAATTCTCGTTTTGTGGAAAACGAGAATTGGAGAAATTTTTTTTTTTTTTTTATCCGAGAATTCTCGTTTTCTGGAAAACGCGAAACGGAGAAATTTTTTTTTTTTTTTTTTTTTTATCCGAGAATTCTCGTTTTCTGGAAAACCAGAGTCTTTTTTTTTTTTTTTTTTTTTATCCGAGAATTCTCGTTTTGTGGAAAACCAAAATCGGGGAAATTTTTTTTTTTTTTTTTTTTTTTATCGAGAATTCTCGTTTTGTGGAAAACGAGAATCGGAGAAATTTTTTTTTTTTTTTTTTATCCGAGAATTCTCGTTTTGTGGAAAACCAGAATCGGAGAAATTTTTTTTTTTTTTTTTTTTTTTTATCCGAGAATGCTCGTTTTTTGGAAAACGAGAATTGGAGAAATTTTTTTTTTTTTTTTATCCGAGAATTCTCGTTTTGTGGAAAACGAGAATCGGAGAAATTTTTTTTTTTTTTTTATCCGAGAATTCTCGTTTTGTGGAAAACCAGAATCGGAGAAATTTTTTTTTATCCGAGAATTCTCGTCTTGTGGAAAACCAGAATCGGAGAAATTTTTTTTTTTTTTTATCCGAGAATTCTCAGGTTTGTGGAAAACGAGAATCGGAGAAATTTATTTTTTTTTTTTTTTTTTATCGGAGAATTCTCGTTTTGTGGAAAACGAGAATCGGAGAAATTTTTTTTTTTTTTTTTTTTTTATCCGAGAATTCTCGTTTTGTGGAAAACTGGAATCGGAGTAATTTTTTTTTTTTTTTTTTTTATCCGAGAATTCTCACCCTGTGGAAAACCAGAATTGGAGAATTTTTTTTTTTTTTTTTTTTATCCGAGAATTCTCGTTTGATGGAAAACCAGAATCGGAGAATTTTTTTTTTTTTTTTTATCCGAGAATCCTCCTTTTGTGCAAAACCAGAATCGGGGAAATTTTTTTTTTTTTTTTTTATCCGAGAATTCTCGTTTTGGGGAAAACGAGAATTGGAGAAATTTTTTTTTTTTTTTTATCCGAGAAGTCTCGTTTTGTGGAAAACCAGAATCGGAGAAATTTTTTTTTTTTTTTTTATCCGAGAATTCTCAGGTTTGTGGAAAACAAGCATCGGAGAAATTTTTTTTTTTTTTTTTTTTATCCGAGAATTCTCGTTTTGTGGAAAACCAGAATCGGAGAAATTTTTTTTTTTTGTTCATCCGAGAATTCTCGTTTGATTGAAAACCAGAATCGGGGAAATTTTTTTTTTTTTTTATCCGAGAATTCTCGTTTTGTGGAAAACGAGAATCGGAGAAATTTTTTTTTTTTTGTTTTTTTTATCCGAGAATTCTCGTTTTGTGGAAAACCAGAATCGGAGAAATTTTTTTTTTTTTTTTTATCCGAGATTTCTCGTTTGATGGAAAACCAGAATCGGAGAAATTTGTTTTTTTTTTTTTTTTATCCGAGAATTCTCGTTTTGTGGAAAACCAGAATCGGGGAAATTTTTTTTTTTTTTTTTTTATCCGAGAATTCTCGTTTTGTGGAAAACGAGAATTGGAGAAATTTTTTTTTTTTTTTTTATCCGAGAATTCTCGTTTTGTGGAAAACGAGAATCGGGGAAATTTTTTTTTTTTTTTTTTATCCGAGAATTCTCGTTTTGTGGAAAACGCGAAACGGAGAAATTTTTTTTTTTTCCTTTTTTTTTTATCCGAGAATTCTCGTTTTCTGGAAAACCAAAATCGGGGAAATTTTTTTTTTTTTTTTTATCCGAGAATTCTCGTTTTCAGGAAAACGAGAATTGGAGAACTTTTTTTTTTTTTTTTATCCGAGAAATCTCGTTTTGTGGAAAACGAGGATCGGAGAAATTTTTTTTTTTTTTTTGTCCGAGAATTCTCGTTTTGTGGAAAACGAGAAACGGAGAAATTTTTTTTTTTTTTTTTTCACCCGAGAATTCTTGTTGTGTGGAAAACCAGAATCGGAGAAAATTTTTTTTTCTTTTTTATCCGAGAATTCTCGTTTTGTGGAAAACGAGAAGCGGAGAAAAAAATTTTTTTTTTTTTTTTATCGGAGAATTCTCGTTTTGTGGAAAACCAGAATCGGAGAAAAAATTTTTTTTTTTTATCCGAGAATTCTCAGGTTTGTGGAAAACGAGAATCGGAGAAATTTTTTTTTTTTTTTTATCCGAGAAGTCTCGTTTTGTGGAAAACCAGAATCGGAGAAATTTTTTTTTTTTTTTATCCGAGAATTCTCGTTTTTTGGAAAACGAGAGTCGGAGAAAAAAATTCTTTTTTTTTTTTTATCGGAGAATTCTCGTTTTGTGGAAAACCAGAATCAGAGAAATTTTTTTTTTTTTTTTTTATCCGAGAATACTCAAGTTTGTGGAAAACGAGAATCGGAGAAATTTTTTTTTTTTTTTTTTTTATCCGAGAAGTCTCGTTTTGTGGAAAACCAGAATCGGAGAAATTTTTTTTTTTTTTTCTTATCCGAGAATTCTCGTTTTGTGGAAAACGAGAATCGGAGAAATTTTGTGTTTTTTTTTTTTATCCGAAAATTCTCGTTTTGTGGAAAACGAGAATCGGAGAAATTTGTTTTTTTTTTTTTTTTTAATCCCAGAATTCTCGTTTTGTGGAAAACCAGAATCGGGGAAATTTTTTTTTTTTTTTTTATCCGAGAATTCTCGTTTTGTGGAAAACGAAAATCGGAGAAATTTTTTTTTTTTTTTTATCCGAGAATTCTCGTTTTGTGGAAAACCAGAATCGGGGAAATTTTTTTTTTTTTTATGCGTCTCGTTTTGTGGAAAACGAGAATCGGAGAAATTTTTTTTTTTTTTACTTTTTTATCCGAGAATTCTCGTTTTGTGGAAAACGAGAATCGGAGAGAATTTTTTTTTTTTCTCTTTTATCGGAGAATTCTCGTTTTGTGGAAAACCAGAATCGGAGAAATTTTTTTTTTTTTTTTTATCCGAGAATTCTCGTTGGATGGAAAACCAGAATCGGAGAAATTTTTTTTTTTTTTTTTTATCCGAGAATTCTCGTTTTGTGTAAAACCAGAATCGGAAATTTTTTTTTTTTTTTTTATCCGAGAACTCTCGTTTTGTGGAAAACCAGAATCGGGAAATTTTTTTTTTTTTTTTATCCGAGAATTCTCGTTGGATGGAAAACCAGAATCGGAGAAATTTTTTTTTTTTTTTTTTTTATCCGAGAATTCTCGTTTTGTGGAAAACCAGAATCGGAGAAATTTGTTTTTTTTTTTTTTTATCCGAAAATTCTCGTTTTGTGGAAAACGAGAATCGGAGAAATTTTTTTTTTTTTTTTTTATCCGAGAATTCTTGTTTTGTGGAAAACGAGAAACGGAGAAATTTTTTTTTGTTTTTTTTTTTTTTTATCCGAGAGTTCTCGTTTTGTGAAAAACCGGAATCGGAGAAATTTTTTTTTTTTTATCGGAGAATTCTCGTTTTGTGGAAAACCAGAATCGGAGAGATTTTTTTTTTTTTATCCGAGAATTCTCAGGTTTGTGGAAAACGAGAATCGGAGAAATTTTTTTTTTTTTTTTATCCGAGAAGTCTCGTTTTGTGGAAAACCAGAATCGGAGAAATTTTTTTTTTTTTTTATCCGAGAATTCTCGTTTTTTGGAAAACGAGAATCGGAGAAATTTTTTTTTTTTTTTTATCCGAGAATTCTCAGGTTTGTGGAAAACGAGGATCGGAGAAATTTTTTTTTTTTTTTTTTTTTATCCGAGAAGTCTCGTTTTGTGGAAAACCAGAATCGGAGAAATTTTTTTTTTTTTTTTTTTATCCGAGAATTCTCGTTTCGTGGAAAACCAGAATCGGGGAAATTTTTTTTTTTTGTTTTTTTTATCCGAGAATTCTCGTTTTGTGGAAAACCAGAATCGGAGAAATTTTTTTTTTTTTTTATCCGAGAATTCTCGTTTTGTGGAAAACGAGAATCGGAGAAATTTTTTTTTTTTTTTTTTATCCGAGAATTCTCTTTTTTTTCGGAAAACGAGAATCGGAGAAATTTTTTTTTTTTTTTTATCCGAGAAGTCTCGTTTTGTGGAAAACCAGAATCGGAGAAATTTTTTTTTTTTTATCCGAGAACTCTCGTTTTTTGGAAAACGAGAATCGGAGAAAAAAATTTTTTTTTTTTTTTTATCGGAGAATTCTCGTTTTGTGGAAAACCAGAATCGGAGAAATTTTTTTTTTTTTATCCGAGAATTCTCAGGTTTGTGGAAAACGAGAATCGGAGAAATTTTTTTTTTTTTTCTTATCCGAGAAGTCTCGTTTTGTGGAAAACCAGAATCAGAGAAATTTTTTTTTTTTTTTTATCCGAGAATTCTCGTTTCGTGGAAAACCAGAATCGGGGAAATTTTTTTTTTTTTTTTTTTATCCGAGAATTCTCGTTTTGTGGAAAACCAGAATCGGAGAAATTTTTTTTTTTTTTTTATCCGAGAATTCTCGTTTTGTGGAAAACGAGAATCGGAGAAATTTTTCTTTTTTTTTTTTTATCCGAGAATTCTCGTTTTGAAGAAAACGAGAATCGGAGAAATTTTTTTTTTTTTTTTTATCCGAGAATTCTCGTTTTGTGGAAAACTTGAATCGGAGAAATTTTTTTTTTTTTTTTTTTATCCGAGAATTCTCGTTTTGTGTAAAACCAGAATTGGAGAAATTTTTTTTTTGTTTTTTTTTTTATCCGAGAATTCTCGTTTTGTGAGAACCAGAATCGGGGAAAAAATTTTTTTTTGTTTTTTTTCTCCGAGAATTCTCGTTTTGTGGAAAACCAGAATCGGAGAAATTTTTTTTTTTTTTATTTTATCCGAGAATTCTCGTTTTGTGGAAAACGAGAATCGGAGAAATTTTTTTTTTTTTTTTTATCCGAGAATTCTCGTTTTGTGGAAAACCAGAATCGGAGAAATTTTTTTTTTTTTTTTCTATCCGAGAATTCTCGTTTTGTGGAAAACCAGAATTGGAGAATTTTTTTTTTTTTTTTTTTTTATCCGAGAATTCTCGTTTTGTGGAAAACCAGAATCGGAGAAATTTTTTTTTTTTTTTTTTATCCAAGAATTCTCGTCTTGTGGAAAACCAGGATAGGGGAAATTTTTTTTTTTTTGTTTTTTTTATCCCAGAATTCTCGTTTTGTGGAAAACCAGAATCGGAGAAATTTTTTTTTTTTTTTATTTTATCCGAGAATTCTCGTTTTGTGGAAAACGAGAATCTGAGAAATTTTTTTTTTTTTTTTGTCTGAGAATTCTCGTTTTGTAGAAAACCAGAATCGGAGAAATTTTTTTTTTTTTATCCGAGAATTCTCAGGTTTGTGGAAAACGAGATTCTGAGAAATTTTTTTTTTTTTTTTTATCCGAGAAGTCTCGTTTTGTGGAAAACCAGAATCTCAGAAATTTTTTTTTTTTTTTTTTATCCGAGAATTCTCGTTTTGTGGAAAACGAGAATGGCAGAATTTTTTTTTTTTTTTTTTATCCGAGAGTTCTCGTTTTGTGGAAAACCAGAACCGGAGAAAAATTTTTTTTTTCTTAATCCGAGAATTCTCGTTTTGTGGAAAACCAGAATTGGAGAATTTTTTTTTTTTATCCGAGAATTCTCGTTTTGTGGAAAACCAGAATCGGAGAAATTTTTTTTTTTTTTTTTTTTTTATCCCAGAATTGTCGTTTTGTGGAAAACCAGAATCGGGGAAATTTTTTTTTTTGTTTTTTTTATCCGAGAATTCTCGTTTTGTGGAAAACCAGAATCGGAGAAATTTTTTTTTTTTTATTTTATCCGAGATTTCTCGTTTTGTGGAAAACGAGAATCGGAGAAATTTTTTTTTTTTTTTTTATCCGAGAATTCTCGTTTTGTGGAAAACGAGAATCGGAGAAATTTTTTTTTTTTTTTTTTTATCCGAGAATTCTCGTTTTGTGGAAAACCAGAATTGGAGAATTTTTTTTTTTTTTTTTTATCCGAGAATTCTCGTTTTGTGGAAAACCAGAATCGGAGAAATTTTTTTTTTTTTTTATCCAAGAATTCTCGTCTTGTGGAAAACCAGAATCGGAGAAATTTTTTTTTTTTTTTTTATCCGAGAATTCTCGTTTGATGGAAAACCAGAATCGGAGAATTTTTTTCTTTTTTTTTTTTTTTTATCCGAGAATTCTCGTTTTGTGGAAAACGAGAATCGGAGAAATTTTTTTTTTTTTTTTTTTATCCGAGAATTCTCGTTTTGTGGAGAACCAGAATCGGGGAAATTTTTTTTTTTTTTTATCCGAGAATTCTCGTTTTGTGGAAAACGAGAATTGGAGAAATTTTTTTTTTTTTTTTTATCCGAGAATTCTCGTTTGATGGAAAACCAGAATCGGAGAAATTTTTTTTTTTTTTTTTTTTTTATACGAGAATTCTCGTTTTGTGGAAAACCAGAATCGGAGAAATTTTTTTTTTTTTTTTTTTTATCCGAGAAGTCTCGCTTTGTGGAAAACGAGAAATGGAGAAATTTTTTTTTTTTTTTTTTATCCGAGAATTCTCGTTTTGTGGAAAACGAGAAACGGAGAAATTTTTTTTTTTTTTATCCGAGAAGTCTCGTTTTGTGGAAAACCAGAATTGGAGAAATTTTTTTTTTTTTTTTATCCGAGAATTCTCGTTTTGTGGAAAACGAGAATCGGAGAAAATTTTTTTTTTTTTTTTTTTATCGGAGAAGTCTCGTTTTGTGGATAACCAGAATCGGAGAAATTTTTTTTTTTTTTTATCCGAGAATTCTTGTTTTGTGGAAAACCAGAATCGGAGAAATTTTTTTTTTTTTTATCCGAGAATTCTCGTTTTGTGTAAAACCAGAATCGGAGAAATTTTTTTTTTTTTTGTTTTTTTTTAATCCGAGAACTCTCGTTTTTTGGAAAACCAGAATCGGGGAAATTTTTTTTTTTTTTTTATCCGAGAATTCTCGTTGGATGGAAAACCAGAATCGGAGAAATTGTTTTTTTTTTTTTTTTATCCGAGAATTCTCGTTTTGTGGAAAACCAGAATCGGAGAAATTTGTTTTTTTTTTTTTTTTATCCGAGAATTCTCGTTTTGTGGAAAACGAGAATCGGAGAAATTTTTTTTTTTTTTTTTTTATCCCCGAATTCTCGTTTTGCGGAAAACGAGAAACGGAGAAATTTTTTTTTGTTTTTTTTTTTTTATCCGAGAATTCTGGTTTTGTGGAAAACCAGAATCGGAGAAATTTTTTTTTTTTTTTTTATCCGAGAATTCTCGTTTTGTGGAAAACGAGAATCGGAGAAAATTTTTTTTTCTTTTTTTTTTTTTATCGGAGAATTCTCGTTTTTTCGGAAAACTGGAATCGGAGAAATTTTTTTTTTTTTTTATCCGAGAATTCTCAGGTTTGTGGAAAACGAGAATCGGAGAAATTTTTTTTTTTTTTTTATCCGAGAAGTCTTGTTTTGTGGAAAACCAGAATCGGAGAAATTTTTTTTTTTTTTTATCCGAGAATTCTCGTTTTTTGGAAAATGAGAATCGGAGAAAAAAAATTTTTTTTTTTTTATCGGAGAATTCTCGTTTTGTGGAAAACCAGAATCGGAGAAATTTTTTTTTTTTTTTATCCGAGAATTCTCGTTTTTTGGAAAATGAGAATCGGAGAAAAAAAAATTTTTTTTTTTTTATCGGAGAATTCTCGTTTTGTGGAAAACCAGAATCGGAGAAATTTTTTTTTTATCCGAGAATTCTCAGGTTTGTGGAAAACGAGAATCGGAGAAATTTTTTTTTTTTTTTTTTTATCCGAGAAGTCTCGTTTTGTCGAAAACCAGAATCGGAGAAATTTTTTTTTTTTTTTTTTTTATCCGAGAATTCTCGTTTCGTGGAAAACCAGAATCGGGGAAATTTTTTTTTTTTGTGTTTTTTATCCGAGAATTCTCGTTTTGTGGAAAACCAGAATCGGAGAAATTTTTTTTTTTTTTTTATCCGAGAATTCTCGTTTTGTGGAAAACGAGAATCGGAGAAAATTTTTTTTTTTTTTTTTATCCGAGAATTCTCGTTTTGTGGAAAACCAGAATCGGAGAAATTTTTTTTTTTTTTTTTTTTTATCCGAGAATTCTCGTTTTGTGGAAAACCAGAATTGGAGAAATTTTTTTTTTTTTTCCTTTTTTTATCCGAGAATTCTCGTTTTGTCGAAATCGGGGAAATTTTTTTTTTTGTTTTTTTTATCCGAGAATTCTCGTTTTGTGGAAAACCAGAATCGGAGAAATTTTTTTTTTTTTTTTTTTATCCCAGAATTCTCGTTTTGTGGAAAACGAGAATCGGAGAAATTTTTTTTTTTTTTTTTTTTCTATCCGAGAATTCTCGTTTTGTGGAAAACCAGAATTGGAGAATTTTTTTTTTTTTTATCCGAGAATTCTCGTTTTGTGGAAAACCAGAATCGGAGAAATTTTTTTTTTTTTTTTAATCCAAGAATTCTCGTCTTGTGGAAAACCAGAACCGGGGAAATTTTTTTTTTGTTTTTTTTATCCGAGAATTCTCGTTTTGTGGAAAACCAGAATCGGAGAAATTTTTTTTTTTTTTTTATTTTATCCGAGAATTCTCGTTTTGTGGAAAACGAGAATCGGAGAAATTTTTTTTTTTTTTTTTTTTATCGGAGAATTCTCGTTTTGTAGAAAACCAGAATCGGAGAAATTTTTTTTTTTTTTTTATCCGAGAATTCTCAGGTTTGTGGAAAACGAGATTCGGAGAAATTTTTTTTTTTTTTTTATCCGAGAAGTCTCGTTTTGTGGAAAACCAGAATCGGAGAAATTTTTTTTTTTTTTTTATCCGAGAATTCCCTTTTTGTGGAAAACGAGAATCGCAGAAATTTTTTTTTTTTTTATCCGAGAGTTCTCGTTTTGTGGAAAACCAGAATCGAAGAAATTTTTTTTTTTTTTTTTTATCCGAGAATTCTCGTTTTGTGGAAAACCAGAATTGGAGAATTTTTTTTTTTATCCGAGAATTCTCGTTTTGTGGAAAACCAGAATCGGAGAAATTTTTTTTTTTTTTATCCGAGAATTCTCGTTTTGTGGAAAACCCGAATCGGAGAAATTTTTTTTTTTTTTTTATCCGAGAATTCTCGTTTTGTGGAAAACCAGAATCGGAGAAATTTGTTTTTTTTTTTTTTTTATCCGAGAACTCTCGTTTTTTGGAAAACCAGAATCGGGGAAATTTTTTTTTTTTTTATCCGAGAATTCTCGTTGGATGGAAAACCAGAATCGGAGAAATTTTTTTTTTTTTTTTTATCCGAGAATTCTCGTTTTGTGGAAAACCAGAATCGGAGAAATTTGTTTTTTTTTTTTTTTTATCCGAGAATTCTCGTTTTGTGGAAAACGAGAATCGGAGAAATTTTTTTTTTTTTTTTTTTATCCGAGAATTCTCGTTTTGTGGAAAACGAGAAACGGAGAAATTTTTTTTTGTTTTTTTTTTTTATCCGAGAATTCTGGTTTTGTGGAAAACCAGAATCGGAGAAATTTTTTTTTTTTTTTTTATCCGAGAATTCCCGTTTTGTGGAAAACGAGAATCGCAGAAAATTTTTTTTCTTTTTTTTTTTTATCGGAGAATTCTCGTTTTTCGGAAAACTGGAATCGGAGAAATTTTTTTTTTTTTTTATCCGAGAATTCTCAGGTTTGTGGAAAACGAGAATCGGAGAAATTTTTTTTTTTTTTTATCCGAGAAGTCTTGTTTTGTGGAAAACCAGAATCGGAGAAATTTTTTTTTTTTTTCTATCCGAGAATTCTCGTTTTTTGGAAAATGAGAATCGGAGAAAAAAAAATTTTTTTTTTTTATCGGAGAATTCTCGTTTTGTGGAAAACCAGAATCGGAGAAATTTTTTTTTTTTTATCCGAGAATTCTCAGGTTTGTGGAAAACGAGAATCGGAGAAATTTTTTTTTTTTTTTTTATCCGAGAATTCTCGTTTCGTGGAAAACCAGAATCGGGGAAATTTTTTTTTTTGTTTTTTTTATCCCAGAATTCTCGTTTTGTGGAAAACCAGAATCGGAGAAATTTTTTTTTTTTTTTTTTATCCGAGAATTCTCGTTTTGTGGAAAACGAGAATCGGAGAAATTTTTTTTTTTTTTTTTTATCCGAGAATTCTCGTTTTGTGGAAAACGAGAATCGGAGAAATTTTTTTTTTTTTTTTTATCCGAGAATTCTCGTTTTGTGGAAAACCAGAATCGGAGAAATTTTTTTTTTTTTTTTTCTTTATCCGAGAATTCTCGTTTTGTGGAAAACCAGAATTGGAGAAATTCTTTTTTTTTTTCCTTTTTTTATCCGAGAATTCTCGTTTTGTGGAAATCGGGGAAATTTTTTTTTTTGTTTTTTTTATCCGAGAATTCTCGTTTTGTGGAAAACCAGAATCGGAGAAATTTTTTTTTTTTTTTGTTTTATCCGAGAATTCTCGTTTTGTGGAAAACGAGAATCGGAGAAATTTTTTTTTTTTTTTTTTTTTCTATCCAAGAATTCTCGTTTTGTGGAAAACCAGAATTGGAGAATTTTTTTTTTTTTTTATCCGAGAATTCTCGTTTTGTGGAAAACCAGAATCGGAGAAATTTCTTTTTTTTTTTTTTTTATCCAAGAATTCTCGTCTTGTGGAAAACCAGAATCGGGGAAATTTTTTTTTTTTGTTTTTTTTATCCGAGAATTCTCGTTTTGTGGAAAACCAGAATCGGAGAAATTTTTTTTTTTTTTTTATTTTATCCGAGAATTGTCGTTTTGTGGAAAACGCGAATCGGAGAAATTTTTTTTTTTTTTTTTATCGCAGAATTCTCGTTTTGTAGAAAACCAGAATCGGAGAAATTTTTTTTTTTTTTTATCCGAGAATTCTCAGGTTTGTGGAAAACGAGATTCGGAGAAATTTTTTTTTTTTTTTATCCGAGAAGTCTCGTTTTGTGGAAAACCAGAATCGGCGAAATTTTTTTTTTTTTTATCCGAGAATTCTCTTTTTGTGGAAAACGAGAATCGCAGAAATTTTTTTTTTTTTTTTATCCGAGAGTTCTCGTTTTGTGGAAAACCAGAATCGAAGAAATGTTTTTTTTTTTTTTTTTATCCGAGAATTCTCGTTTTGTGGAAAACCAGAATTGGAGAATTTTTTTTTTATCCGAGAATTCTCGTTTTGTGGAAAACCAGAATCGGAGAAATTTTTTTTTTCTTTTTATCCGAGAATTCTCGTTTTGTGGAAAACCCGAATCGGAGAAATTTTTTTTTTTTTTTATCCGAGAATTCTCGTTTTGTGGAAAACCAGAATCGGAGAAATTTGTTTTTTTTTGTTTTTTATCCGAGAATTCTCGTTTTGTGGAAAACGAGAATCGGAGAAATGTTTTTTTTTTTTTTTTTTTATCCGAGAATTCTCGTTTTGTGGAAAACCAGAATCGGAGAAATTTTTTTTTTTTTTTTTTCTTTATCCGAGAATTCTCGTTTTGTGGAAAACCAGAATTGGAGAAATTCTTTTTTTTTTTCCTTTTTTTATCCGAGAATTCTCGTTTTGTGGAAATCGGGGAAATTTTTTTTTTTGTTTTTTTTATCCGAGAATTCTCGTTTTGTGGAAAACCAGAATCGGAGAAATTTTTTTTTTTTTTTTATTTTATCCGAGAATTCTCGTTTTGTGGAAAACGAGAATCGGAGAAATTTTTTTTTTTTTTTTTTTTCTATCCAAGAATTCTCGTTTTGTGGAAAACCAGAATTGGAGAATTTTTTTTTTTTTATCCGAGAATTCTCGTTTTGTGGAAAACCAGAATCGGAGAAATTTCTTTTTTTTTTTTTTTTATCCAAGAATTCTCGTCTTGTGGAAAACCAGAATCGGGGAAATTTTTTTTTTTGTTTTTTTTATCCGAGAATTCTCGTTTTGTGGAAAACCAGAATCGGAGAAATTTTTTTTTTTTTTTTATTTTATCCGAGAATTCTCGTTTTGTGGAAAACGAGAATCGGAGAAATTTTTTTTTTTTTTTTTTTTATCGCAGAATTCTCGTTTTGTAGAAAACCAGAATCGGAGAAATTTTTTTTTTTTTTTTATGCGAGAATTCTCAGGTTTGTGGAAAACGAGATTCGGAGAAATTTTTTTTTTTTTTTATCCGAGAAGTCTCGTTTTGTGGAAAACCAGAATCGGCGAAATTTTTTTTTTTTTTTATCCGAGAATTCTCTTTTTGTGGAAAACGAGAATCGCAGAAATTTTTTTTTTTTTTTTATCCGAGAGTTCTCGTTTTGTGGAAAACCAGAATCGAAGAAATGTTTTTTTTTTTTTTTTTATCCGAGAATTCTCGTTTTGTGGAAAACCAGAATTGGAGAATTTTTTTTTTATCCGAGAATTCTCGTTTTGTGGAAAACCAGAATCGGAGAAATTTTTTTTTTCTTTTTATCCGAGAATTCTCGTTTTGTGGAAAACCCGAATCGGAGAAATTTTTTTTTTTTTTTATCCGAGAATTCTCGTTTTGTGGAAAACCAGAATCGGAGAAATTTGTTTTTTTTTGTTTTTTATCCGAGAATTCTCGTTTTGTGGAAAACGAGAATCGGAGAAATTTTGTTTTTTTTTTTTTTTTATCCGAGAATTCTCGTTTTGTGGAAAACGAGAAACGGAGAAATTTTTTTTTGTTTTTTTTTTTTTTTATCCGAGAATTCTGGTTTTGTGGAAAACCAGAATCGGAGAAATTTTTTTTTTTTTTTTTATCCGAGAATTCTCGTTTTGTGGAAAACGAGAATCGGAGAAAATTTTTTTTTCTTTTTTTTTTTTTATCGGAGAATTCTCGTTTTTCGGAAAACTGGAATCGGAGAAATTTTTTTTGTTTTTTTTTATCCGAGAATTCTCAGGTTTGTGGAAAACGAGAATCGGAGAAATTTTTTTTTTTTTTTTATCCGAGAAGTCTCGTTTTGTGGAAAACCAGAATCGGAGAAATTTTTTTTTTTTTTTATCCGAGAATTCTCGTTTTTTGGAAAATGAGAATCGGAGAAAAAAAATTTTTTTTTTTTTTATCGGAGAATTCTCGTTTTGTGGAAAACCAGAATCGGAGAAATTTTTTTTTTTTTTATCCGAGAATTCTCAGGTTTGTGGAAAACGAGAATCGGAGAAATTTTTTTTTTTTTTTTTTTTATCCGAGGACACTCGTTTTGTGGAAAACCAGAATCCGAGAAATTTTTTTTTTTTTTTTTATCCGAGAATTCTCGTTTCGTGGAAAACCAGAATCGGGGAAATTTTTTTTTTTTGTTTTTTTTATCCGAGAATTCTCGTTTTGTGGAAAACCAGAATCGGAGAAATTTTTTTTTTTTTTTTTTTTATCCGAGAATTCTCGTTTTGTGGAAAACGAGAATCGGAGAAATTTTTTTTTTTTTTTTTTTATCCGAGAATTCTCGTTTTGTGGAAAACGAGAATCGGAGAAATTTTTTTTTTTTTTTTATCCGAGAATTCTCGTTTTGTGGAAAACCAGAATCGGAGAAATTTTTTTCTTTTTTTTATCCGAGAATTCTCGTTTTGTGGAAAACCAGAATTGGAGAAATTTTTTTTTTTCTTTTTTTATCCGAGAATTCTCGTTTTGTGGAAAACCAGAATCGGGGAAATTTTTTTTTTTTGTTTTTTTTATCCGAGAATTCTCGTTTTGTGGAAAACCAGAATCGGAGAAATTTTTTTTTTTTTTATTTTATCCGAGAATTCTCGTTTTGTGGAAAACGAGAATCGGAGAAATTTTTTTTTTTTTTTTTTCTATCCGAGAATTCTCGTTTTGTGGAAAACCAGAATTGGAGAATTTTTTTTTTTTTTATCCGAGAATTCTCGTTTTGTGGGAAACCAGAATCGGAGAAATTTTTTTTTTTTTTTTTTTTTATCCAAGAATTCTCGTCTTGTGGAAAACCAGAATCGGGGAAATTTTTTTTTTGTTTTTTTTATCCGAGAATTCTCGTTTTGTGGAAAACCAGAATCGGAGAAATTTTTTTTTTTTTTTTATCGGAGAATTCTCGTTTTGTAGAAAACCAGAATCGGAGAAATTTTTTTTTTTTTTTTATCCGAGAATTCTCAGGTTTGTGGAAAACGAGATTCGGAGAAATTTTTTTTTTTTTTTATCCGAGAAGTCTCGTTTTGTGGAAAACCAGAATCGGAGAAATTTTTTTTTTTTTTTTATCAAAGAACTCTCTTTTTGTGGAAAACGAGAATCGCAGAAATTTTTTTTTTTTTTTTATCCGAGAGTTCTCGTTTTGTGGAAAACCAGAATCGGAGAAATTTTTTTTTTTTTTTTTTTTATCCGAGAATTCTCGTTTTGTGGAAAACCAGAATTGGAGAATTTTTTTTTTATCCGAGAATTCTCGTGTTGTGGAAAACCAGAATCGGAGAAATTTTTTTTTTTTTTTTTATCCGAGAATTCTCGTTTTGTGGAAAACCGGAATGGGGGAATTTTTTTTTTTTTGTTTTTTTTATCCGAGAATTCTCGTTTTGTGGAAAACCAGAATCGGAGAAATTTTTTTTTTTTATTTTATCCGAGATTTCTCGTTTTGTGGAAAACGAGAATCGGAGAAATTTTTTTTTTTTTTTTTTTATCCGAGAATTCTCGTTTTGTGGAAAGCGAGAATCGGAGAAATTTTTTTTTTTTTTTTTATCCGAGAATTCTCGTTTTGTGGAAAACCCGAATCGGAGAAAATTTTTTTTTTTTTTTTATCCGAGAATTCTCGTTTTGTGGAAAACCAGAATTGGAGAATTTTTTTTTTTTTTTTTTATCCGAGAATTCTCGTTTTGTGGAAAACCAGAATCGGAGAATTTTTTTTTTTTTTTTTATCGAAGAATTCTCGTCCTGTGGAAGACCAGAATCGGAGAAAATTTTTTTTTTTTTTTTTATCCGAGAATTCTCGTTTTATGGAAAACCAGAATCGGAGAATTTTTTTCTTTTTTTTTTTTTTTATCCGAGAGTTCTCGTTTTGTGGAAAACGAGAATCGGAGAAATTTTTTTTTTTTTTTTTTTTATTCGAGAATTCTCGTTTTGTGGAGAACCAGAATCGGGGAAATTTTTTTTTTTTTTTTTATCCGAGAATTCTCGTTTTTTGGGGAACGAGAATTGGAGAAATTTTTTTTTTTTTTTTATCCGAGAATTCTCGTTTGATGGAAAACCAGAATCGGAGAAATTTTTTTTTTTTTTGTTTTTTTATCCGAGAATTCTCGTTTTGTGGAAAACCAGAATCGGAGAAATTTTTTTTTTTTTTTTTTATCCGAGAATTCTCGTTTTGTGGAAAACGAGAATTGGAGAAATTTTTTTTTTTTTATCCGAGAATTCTCGTTTTGTGGAAAACGAGAATCGGAGAAATTTTTTTTTTTTTTTTTTTATCCGAGAATTCTCGTTTTGTGGAAAACGAGAAACGGAGAAATTTTTATTTTTTTTTTATCCGAGAAGTCTCGTTTTGTGGAAAACCAGAATCGGAGAATTTTTTTTTTTTTTTTTTTATCGGAGAAGTCTCGTTTTGTGGAAAACCAGAATCGGAGAAATTTTTTTTTTTTTTTATCCGAGAATTCTCGTTTTGTGGAAAACCAGAATCGGGGAAATTTTTTTTTTAATTTTTTTATCCGAGAATTCTCGTTTTGTGGAAAGCGAGAATCGGAGAAATTTTTTTTTTTTGTTTTTTTTATCCGAGAATTCTCGTTTTGTCGAAAACCAGAATCGGAGAAGTTTTTTTTTTTTTTTTATCCGAGAATTCTCGTTTTGTGGAAAACGAGAATCGGAGAAATTTTTTTTTTTTTTTTTTTATCCGAGAATTCTCGTTTTGTGGAAAACGAGAATCGGAGAAATTTTTTTTTTTTTTTTTTATCCGAGAATTCTCGTGTTGTGGAAAACCAGAATCGGAGAAATTTTTTTTTTTTTTTTTTATCCGAGAATTCTTGTTTTGTGGAAAACCAGAATTGGAGAATTTTTTTTTTTTTTTTTATCCGAGATTTCTCGTTTTGTGGAAAACCAGAATCGGAGAAATTTTTTTTTATCCGAGAATTCTCGTCTTGTGGAAAACCAGAATCGGAGAAATTTTTTTTTTTTTTTTTTTATCCGAGAATTCTCAGGTTTGTGGAAAACGAGGATCGGAGAAATTTTTTTTTTTTTTTTTTATCGGAGAATTCTCGTTTTGTGGAAAACGAGAATCAGAGAAATTTTTTTCTTTTGTTTTTTTTTTATCCGAGAACTCTCGTTTTGTGGAAAACCAGAATCGGGGAAATTTTTTTTTTTTTTTTTATCCGAGAATTCTCGTTGGATGGAAAACCAGAATCGGAGAAATTTTTTTTTTTTTTTTTTATCCGAGAACTCTCGTTTTGTGGAAAACCAGAATCGGGGAAATTTTTTTTTTTTTTTTTATCCGAGAATTCTCGTTGGATGGAAAACCAGAATCGGAGAAATTTTTTTTTTTTTTTTTATCGGAGAATTCTCGTTTTGTAGAAAACCAGAATCGGAGAAATTTTTTTTTTTTTTTTTATCCGAGAATTCTCAGGTTTGTGGAAAACGAGATTCGGAGAAATTTTTTTTTTTTTTTATCCGAGAAGTCTCGTTTTGTGGAAAACCAGAATCGGAGAAATTTTTTTTTTTTTTTCATCAAAGAACTCTCTTTTTGTGGAAAACGAGAATCGCAGAAATTTTTTTTTTTTTTTTATCCGAGAGTTCTCGTTTTGTGGAAAACCAGAATCGGAGAAATTTTTTTTTTTTTTTTTTTTATCCGAGAATTCTCGTTTTGTGGAAAACCAGAATTGGAGAATTTTTTTTTTATCCGAGAATTCTCGTGTTGTGGAAAACCAGAATCGGAGAAATTTTTTTTTTTTTTTTATCCGAGAATTCTCGTTTTGTGGAAAACCGGAATGGGGGAATTTTTTTTTTTTTGTTTTTTTTATCCGAGAATTCTCGTTTTGTGGAAAACCAGAATCGGAGAAATTTTTTTTTTTTTTATTTTATCCGAGATTTCTCGTTTTGTGGAAAACGAGAATCGGAGAAATTTTTTTTTTTTTTTTTTATCCGAGAATTCTCGTTTTGTGGAAAGCGAGAATCGGAGAAATTTTTTTTTTTTTTTTTATCCGAGAATTCTCGTTTTGTGGAAAACCCGAATCGGAGAAATTTTTTTTTTTTTTTATCCGAGAATTCTCGTTTTGTGGAAAACCAGAATTGGAGAATTTTTTTTTTTTTTTTTATCCGAGAATTCTCGTTTTGTGGAAAACCAGAATCGGAGAATTTTTTTTTTTTTTTTTTATCGAAGAATTCTCGTCCTGTGGAAGACCAGAATCGGAGAAAATTTTTTTTTTTTTTTTTTTATCCGAGAATTCTCGTTTTATGGAAAACCAGAATCGGAGAATTTTTTTCTTTTTTTTTTTTTTTATCCGAGAGTTCTCGTTTTGTGGAAAACGAGAATCGGAGAAATTTTTTTTTTTTTTTTTTTTATTCGAGAATTCTCGTTTTGTGGAGAACCAGAATCGGGGAAATTTTTTTTTTTTTTTATCCGAGAATTCTCGTTTTTTGGGGAACGAGAATTGGAGAAATTTTTTTTTTTTTTATCCGAGAATTCTCGTTTGATGGAAAACCAGAATCGGAGAAATTTTTTTTTTTTTTGTTTTTTTATCCGAGAATTCTCGTTTTGTCGAAAACCAGAATCGGAGAAATTTTTTTTTTTTTTTTTTATCCGAGAATTCTCGTTTTGTGGAAAACGAGAATTGGAGAAATTTTTTTTTTTTATCCGAGAATTCTCGTTTTGTGGAAAACGAGAATCGGAGAAATTTTTTTTTTTTTTTTTTTATCCGAGAATTCTCGTTTTGGCGAAAACGAGAAACGGAGAAATTTTTATTTTTTTTTTATCCGAGAAGTCTCGTTTTGTGGAAAACCAGAATCGGAGAAATTTTTTTTTTTTTTTTTTAATCGGAGAAGTCTCGTTTTGTGGAAAACCAGAATCGGAGAAATTTTTTTTTTTTTTTTTATCCGAGAATTCTCGTTTTGTGGAAAACCAGAATCGGGGAAATTTTTTTTTTATTTTTTTTATCCGAGAATTCTCGTTTTGTGGAAAGCGAGAATCGGAGAAATTTTTTTTTTTTGTTTTTTTTATCCGAGAATTCTCGTTTTGTCGAAAACCAGAATCGGAGAAATTTTTTTTTTTTTTTTATCCGAGAATTCTCGTTTTGTGGAAAACGAGAATCGGAGAAATTTTTTTTTTTTTTTTTTTTATCCGAGAATTCTCGTTTTGTGGAAAACGAGAATCGGAGAAATTTTTTTTTTTTTTTTATCCGAGAATTCTCGTGTTGTGGAAAACCAGAATCGGAGAAATTTTTTTTTTTTTTTTTTATCCGAGAATTCTTGTTTTGTGGAAAACCAGAATTGGAGAATTTTTTTTTTTTTTTTTTATCCGAGATTTCTCGTTTTGTGGAAAACCAGAATCGGAGAAATTTTTTTTTATCCGAGAATTCTCGTCTTGTGGAAAACCAGAATCGGAGAAATTTTTTTTTTTTTTTTTTTATCCGAGAATTCTCAGGTTTGTGGAAAACGAGGATCGGAGAAATTTTTTTTTTTTTTTTTTTATCGGAGAATTCTCGTTTTGTGGAAAACGAGAATCAGAGAAATTTTTTTCTTTTGTTTTTTTTTTATCCGAGAACTCTCGTTTTGTGGAAAACCAGAATCGGGGAAATTTTTTTTTTTTTTTTATCCGAGAATTCTCGTTGGATGGAAAACCAGAATCGGAGAAATTTTTTTTTTTTTTTTTTTATCCGAGAATTCTCGTTTTGTGGAAAACGAGAAACGGAGAAATTTTTTTTTGTTTTTTTTTTTTTTTATCCGAGAATTCTCGTTTTGTGGAAAACGAGAATCGGAGAAATTTTTTTTTTTTTTTTTTTATCCGAGAATTCTCGTTTTGTGGAAAACGAGAAACGGAGAAATTTTTTTTTGTTTTTTTTTTTTTTTATCCGAGAATTCTCGTTTTGTGGAAAACCAGAATCGGAGAAATTTTTTTTTTTTTTTTTTTTTTATCCGAGAAGTCTCGTTTTGTGGAAAACCAGAATCGGAGAAATTTTTTTTTTTTTTATCCGGGAATTCTCGTTTTCCACAAAACGAGAATCGGAGAAAAAAAATTTTTTTTTTTTATCGGAGAATTCTCGTTTTGTGGAAAACCAGAATCGGAGAAATTTTTTTTTTTTTTTTATCCGAGAATTCTCAGGTTTGTGGAAAACGAGAATCGGAGAAATTTTTTTTTTTTTTTTTTTTATCCGAGAATTCTCGTTTCGTGGAAAACCAGAATCGGGGAAATTTTTTTTTTTTTGTTTTTTTTATCCGAGAATTCTCGTTTTGTGGAAAACCAGAATCGGAGAAATTTTTTTTTTTTTTTATCCGAGAATTCTCGTTTTGTGGAAAACGAGAATCGGAGAAATTTTTTTTTTTTTTTTTTTATCCGAGAATTCTCGTTTTGTGGAAAACCAGAATTGGAGAAATTTTTTTTTTTTTTTTTTTTTTATCCGAGAATTCTCGTTTTGTGGAAAACCAGAATCGGGGAAATTTATTTTTTTTTGTTTTTTTTATCCGAGAATTCTCGTTTTGTGGAAAACCAGAATCGGAGAAATTTTTTTTTTTTTTTTTATTTTATCCGAGAATTCTCGTTTTGTGGAAAACGAGAATCGGAGAAATTTTTTTTTTTTTTTTATCCGAGAATTCTCGTTTTGTGGAAAACCAGAATCGGAGAAATTTTTTTTTTTTTTTTTATCCAAGAATTCTCGTCTTGTGGAAAACCAGAATTGGGGAAATTTTTTTTTTTTTGTTTTTTTTATCCGAGAATTCTCGTTTTGTGGAAAACCAGAATCGGAGAAATTTTTTTTTTTTTTTTTATTTTATCCGAGAATTCTCGTTTTGTGGAAAACGAGAATCGGAGAAATTTTTTTTTTTTTTTTTATCGGAGAATTGTCGTTTTGTAGAAAACCAGAATCGGAGAAATTTTTTTTTTTTTTATCCGAGAATTCTCAGGTTTGTGGAACACGAGATTCGGAGAAATTTTTTTTTTTTTTAATCCGAGAAGTCTCGTTTTGTGGAAAACCAGAATCGGAGAAATTTTTTTTTTTTTTTTATCCGAGAACTCTCGTTTTGTGGAAAACGAGAATCGCAAAAATTTTTTTTCTTTTTTTTTTTTTTATCCGAGAATTCTCGTTTTGTCCGAGAGTTGTTGTTTTGTGGAAAACCAGAATCGGAGAAATTTTTTTTCTTTTTTTTTTTTTTATCCGAGAATTCTCGTTTTGTGGAAAACCAGAATTGGAGAATTTTTTTTTTTTATCCGAGAATTCTCGTTTTGTGGAAAACCAGAATCGGAGAAATTTTTTTTTTTTTTTTTTTATCCGAGAATTCTCGTTTTGTGGAAAACCAGAATCGGGGAAATTTTTTTTTTTTGTTTTTTTTATCCGAGAATTCTCGTTTTGTGGAAAACCAGAATCGGAGAAATTTTTTTTTTTTTTTTTTTATCCGAGATTTCTCGTTTTGTGGAAAACGAGAATCGGAGAAATTTTTTTTTTTTTTTTTTTTATCCGAGAATTCTCGTTTTGTGGAAAACGAGAATCGGAGAAATTTTTTTTTTTTTTTTTTATCCGAGAATTCTCGTTTTGTCGAAAACCAGAATCGGAGATATTTTTTTTTTTTTTTTTATCCGAGAATTCTCGTTTTGTGGAAAACCAGAATTGGAGAATTTTTTTTTTTTTTTTTTTTATCCGAGAATTCTCGTTTTGTGGAAAACCAGAATCGGGGAAATTTTTTTTTATTTTTTTTATCCGAGAATTCTCGTTTTGTGGAAAATGAGAATCGAAGAAATTTTTTTTTTTTTTGTTTTTTTTATCCGAGAATTCTCGTTTTGTCGAAAACCAGAATTGGAGAAATTTTTTTTTTTTTTTTTTTTATCCGAGAATTCTCGTTTTATGGAAAACGAGAATCAGAGAAATTTTTTTTTTTTTTTTTTATCCGAGAATTCTCGTTTTGTGCAAAACGAGAATCGGAGAAATTTTTTTTTTTTTTTTTTTATCCGAGAATTCTCGTTTTGTGGAAAACCAGAATCGGAGAAATTTTTTTTTTTTTTTTATCCGAGAATTCTTGTTTTGTGGAAAACCAGAATTGGAGAATTTTTTTTTTTTTTTTTATCCGAGAATTCTCGTTTTGTGGAAAACCAGAATCGGAGAAATTTTTTTTTATCCGAGAATTCTCGTCTTGTGGAAAACCAGAATCGGAGAAATTTTTTTTTTTTTTTTATCCGAGAATTCTCAGGTTTGTGGAAAAAAAGGATCGGAGAAATTTTTTTTTTTTTTTTTTTTATCGGAGAATTCTCGTTTTGTGGAAAACGAGAATCGGAGAAATTTTTTTTTTTGTTTTTTTTTTATCCGAGAACTCTCGTTTTCTGGAAAACCAGAATCGGGGAAATTTTTTTTTTTTTTTTTTATCCGAGAATTCTCGTTGGATGGAAAACCAGAATCGGAGAAATTTTTTTTTTTTTTTTTTTTATCCGAGAATTCTCGTTTTGTGGAAAACCAGAATTGGAGAAATTTGTTTTTTTTTTTTTTTTATCCGAGAATTCTCGTTTTGTGGAAAACCAGAATCGGAGAAATTTTTTTTTTTTTTTTTTATCCGAGAATTCTCTTTTTTCTGGAAAACGAGAATCGGAGAAAAAAAATTTTTTTTTTTTTTTTATCGGAGAATTCTCGTTTCGTGGAAAACCAGAATCGGAGAAATTCTTTTTTTTTTTTTATCCGAGAATTCTCGTTTTGTGGAAAACGAGAATCGGAGAAATTTTTTTTTTTTTTTTTTTTCTATCCGAGAATTCTCGTTTTGTGGAAAACCAGAATTGGAGAATTTTTTTTTTTTTTATCCGAGAATTCTCGTTTTGTGGAAAACCAGAATCGGAGAAATTTTTTTTTTCTTTTTTAATCCAAGAATTCTCGTCTTGTGGAAAACCAGAATCGGGGAAATTTTTTTTTTGTTTTTTTTATCCGAGAATTCTCGTTTTGTGGAAAACCAGAATCGGAGAAATTTTTTTTTTTTTTTATTTTATCCGAGAATTCTCGTTTTGTGGAAAACGAGAATCGGAGAAATTTTTTTTTTTTTTTTTTTTTATCGGAGAATTCTCGTTTTGTAGAAAACCAGAATCGGAGAAATTTTTTTTTTTTTTTTATCCGAGAATTCTCAGGTTTGTGGAAAACGAGATTCGGAGAAATTTTTTTTTTTTTTTTATCCGAGAAGTCTCGTTTTGTGGAAAACCAGAATCGGAGAAATTTTTTTTTTTTTTTTTATCCGAGAATTCTCTTTTTGTGGAAAACGAGAATCGCAGAAATTTTTTTTTTTTTTTATCCGAGAGTTCTCGTTTTGTGGAAAACCAGAATCGAAGAAATTTTTTTTTTTTTTTTTATCCGAGAATTCTCGTTTTGTGGAAAACCAGAATTGGAGAATTTTTTTTTTTATCCGAGAATTCTCGTTTTGTGGAAAACCAGAATCGGAGAAATTTTTTTTTTTTTTTATCCGAGAATTCTCGTTTTGTGGAAAACCCGAATCGGAGATATTTTTTTTTTTTTTTATCCGAGAATTCTCGTTTTGTGGAAAACCAGAATCGGAGAAATTTGTTTTTTTTTTTTTTTTATCCGAGAACTCTCGTTTTTTGGAAAACCAGAATCGGGGAAATTTTTTTTTTTTTTTATCCGAGAATTCTCGTTGGATGGAAAACCAGAATCGGAGAAATTTTTTTTTTTTTTTTTATCCGAGAATTCTCGTTTTGTGGAAAACCAGAATCGGAGAAATTTGTTTTTTTTTTTTTTTATCCGAGAATTCTCGTTTTGTGGAAAACGAGAATCGGAGAAATTTTTTTTTTTTTTTTTTATCCGAGAATTCTCGTTTTGTGGAAAACGAGAAACGGAGAAATTTTTTTTTGTTTTTTTTTTTTATCCGAGAATTCTGGTTTTGTGGAAAACCAGAATCGGAGAAATTTTTTTTTTTTTTTTATCCGAGAATTCCCGTTTTGTGGAAAACGAGAATCGGAGAAAATTTTTTTTCTTTTTTTTTTTTATCGGAGAATTCTCGTTTTTCGGAAAACTGGAATCGGAGAAATTTTTTTTTTTTTTTTATCCGAGAATTCTCAGGTTTGTGGAAAACGAGAATCGGAGAAATTTTTTTTTTTTTTTTTATCCGAGAAGTCTTGTTTTGTGGAAAACCAGAATCGGAGAAATTTTTTTTTTTTTTCTATCCGAGAATTCTCGTTTTTTGGAAAATGAGAATCGGAGAAAAAAAAAATTTTTTTTTTTATCGGAGAATTCTCGTTTTGTGGAAAACCAGAATCGGAGAAATTTTTTTTTTTTTATCCGAGAATTCTCAGGTTTGTGGAAAACGAGAATCGGAGAAATTTTTTTTTTTTTTTTTTTATCCGAGAATTCTCGTTTCGTGGAAAACCAGAATCGGGGAAATTTTTTTTTTTGTTTTTTTTATCCCAGAATTCTCGTTTTGTGGAAAACCAGAATCGGAGAAATTTTTTTTTTTTTTTTTTATCCGAGAATTCTCGTTTTGTGGAAAACGAGAATCGGAGAAATTTTTTTTTTTTTTTTATCCGAGAATTCTCGTTTTGTGGAAAACGAGAATCGGAGAAATTTTTTTTTTTTTTTTTTTATCCGAGAATTCTCGTTTTGTGGAAAACCAGAATCGGAGAAATTTTTTTTTTTTTTTTTATTTATCCGAGAATTCTCGTTTTGTGGAAAACCAGAATTGGAGAAATTCTTTTTTTTTTTCCTTTTTTTATCCGAGAATTCTCGTTTTGTGGAAATCGGGGAAATTTTTTTTTTTGTTTTTTTTATCCGAGAATTCTCGTTTTGTGGAAAACCAGAATCGGAGAAATTTTTTTTTTTTTTTTATTTTATCCGAGAATTCTCGTTTTGTGGAAAACGAGAATCGGAGAAATTTTTTTTTTTTTTTTTTTTTCTATCCAAGAATTCTCGTTTTGTGGAAAACCAGAATTGGAGAATTTTTTTTTTTTTTATCCGAGAATTCTCGTTTTGTGGAAAACCAGAATCGGAGAAATTTCTTTTTTTTTTTTTTTTATCCAAGAATTCTCGTCTTGTGGAAAACCAGAATCGGGGAAATTTTTTTTTTTTGTTTTTTTTATCCGAGAATTCTCGTTTTGTGGAAAACCAGAATCGGAGAAATTTTTTTTTTTTTTTTATTTTATCCGAGAATTCTCGTTTTGTGGAAAACGAGAATCGGAGAAATTTTTTTTTTTTTTTTTTTTATCGGAGAATTCTCGTTTTGTAGAAAACCAGAATCGGAGAAATTTTTTTTTTTTTTTTATCCGAGAATTCTCAGGTTTGTGGAAAACGAGATTCGGAGAAATTTTTTTTTTTTTTTATCCGAGAAGTCTCGTTTTGTGGAAAACCAGAATCGGCGAAATTTTTTTTTTTTTTTTATCCGAGAATTCTCTTTTTGTGGAAAACGAGAATCGCAGAAATTTTTTTTTTTTTTTTATCCGAGAGTTCTCGTTTTGTGGAAAACCAGAACCGGAGAAAATTTTTTTTTTTTCTTAATCCGAGAATTCTCGTTTTGTGGAAAACCAGAATTGGAGAATTTTTTTTTTTTATCCGAGAATTCTCGTTTTGTGGAAAACCAGAATCGGAGAAATTTTTTTTTTTTTTTTTTTTTTTATCCCAGAATTGTCGTTTTGTGGAAAACCAGAATCGGGGAAAATTTTTTTTTTGTTTTTTTTATCCGAGAATTCTCGTTTTGTGGAAAACCAGAATCGGAGAAATTTTTTTTTTTTTATTTTATCCGAGATTTCTCGTTTTGTGGAAAACGAGAATCGGAGAAATTTTTTTTTTTTTTTTATCCGAGAATTCTCGTTTTGTGGAAAACGAGAATCGGAGAAATTTTTTTTTTTTTTTTTTTTATCCGAGAATCCTCGTTTTGCGGAAAACCAGAATTGGAGAATTTTTTTTTTTTTTTTTTTATCCGAGAATTCTCGTTTTGTGGAAAACCAGAATCGGAGAAATTTTTTTTTTTTTTTATCCAAGAATTCTCGTCTTGTGGAAAACCAGAATCGGAGAAATTTTTTTTTTTTTTTATCCGAGAATTCTCGTTTGATGGAAAACCAGAATCGGAGAATTTTTTTCTTTTTTTTTTTTTTTTATCCGAGAATTCTCGTTTTGTGGAAAACGAGAATCGGAGAAATTTTTTTTTTTTTTTTTTTTTATCCGAGAATTCTCGTTTTGTGGAGAACCAGAATCGGGGAAATTTTTTTTTTTTTTTTATCCGAGAATTCTCGTTTTGTGGAAAACGAGAATTGGAGAAATTTTTTTTTTTTTTTTATCCGAGAATTCTCGTTTGATGGAAAACCAGAATCGGAGAAATTTTTTTTTTTTTTGTTTTTTTATACGAGAATTCTCGTTTTGTGGAAAACCAGAATCGGAGAAATTTTTTTTTTTTTTTTTTTTATCCGAGAAGTCTCGCTTTGTGGAAAACGAGAAATGGAGAAATTTTTTTTTTTTTTTTTTATCCGAGAATTCTCGTTTTGTGGAAAACGAGAAACGGAGAAATTTTTTTTTTTTTTATCCGAGAAGTCTCGTTTTGTGGAAAACCAGAATTGGAGAAATTTTTTTTTTTTTTTTATCCGAGAATTCTCGTTTTGTGGAAAACGAGAATCGGAGAAAAAATTTTTTTTTTTTTTTTATCCGAGAAGTCTCGTTTTGTGGATAACCAGAATCGGAGAAATTTTTTTTTTTTTTTATCCGAGAATTCTTGTTTTGTGGAAAACCAGAATCGGAGAAATTTTTTTTTTTTTTTATCCGAGAATTCTCGTTTTGTGTAAAACCAGAATCGGAGAAATTTTTTTTTTTTTTGTTTTTTTTTAATCCGAGAACTCTCGTTTTTTGGAAAACCAGAATCGGGGAAATTTTTTTTTTTTTTTATCCGAGAATTCTCGTTGGATGGAAAACCAGAATCGGAGAAATTGTTTTTTTTTTTTTTTTTATCCGAGAATTCTCGTTTTGTGGAAAACCAGAATCGGAGAAATTTGTTTTTTTTTTTTTTTATCCGAGAATTCTCGTTTTGTGGAAAACGAGAATCGGAGAAATTTTTTTTTTTTTTTTTTTTATCCCAGAATTCTCGTTTTGCGGAAAACGAGAAACGGAGAAATTTTTTTTTTTTTTTTTTTTATCCGAGAATTCTCGTTTTGTGGAAAACGAGAAACGGAGAAATTTTTTTTTTTTTTATCCGAGAAGTCTCGTTTTGTGGAAAACGAGAATCGGAGAAATTTTTTTTTTTTTTTTTTTATCCGAGAATTCTCGTTTTGTGGAAAACCAGAATCGGAGAAATTTTTTTTTTTTTTTTTTTTATCCGAGAATTCTCGTTTTGTGGAAAACCAGAATTGGAGAAATTTTTTTTTTTTTTCCTTTTTTTATCCGAGAATTCTCGTTTTGTGGAAATCGGGGAAATTTTTTTTTTTGTTTTTTTTATCCGAGAATTCTCGTTTTGTGGAAAACCAGAATCGGAGAAATTTTTTTTTTTTTTTTTTATCCGAGAATTCTCGTTTTGTGGAAAACGAGAATCGGAGAAATTTTTTTTTTTTTTTTTTTTTCTATCCGAGAATTCTCGTTTTGTGGAAAACCAGAATTGGAGAATTTTTTTTTTTTTTATCCGAGAATTCTCGTTTTGTGGAAAACCAGAATCGGAGAAATTTTTTTTTTTTTTTTTAATCCAAGAATTCTCGTCTTGTGGAAAACCAGAACCGGGGAAATTTTTTTTTTGTTTTTTTTATCCGAGAATTCTCGTTTTGTGGAAAACCAGAATCGGAGAAATTTTTTTTTTTTTTTTATTTTATCCGAGAATTCTCGTTTTGTGGAAAACGAGAATCGGAGAAATTTTTTTTTTTTTTTTTTTTTATCGGAGAATTCTCGTTTTGTAGAAAACCAGAATCGGAGAAATTTTTTTTTTTTTTTTTATCCGAGAATTCTCAGGTTTGTGGAAAACGAGATTCGGAGAAATTTTTTTTTTTTTTTTATCCGAGAAGTCTCGTTTTGTGGAAAACCAGAATCGGAGAAATTTTTTTTTTTTTTTTTATCCGAGAATTCTCTTTTTGTGGAAAACGAGAATCGCAGAAATTTTTTTTTTTTTTATCCGAGAGTTCTCGTTTTGTGGAAAACCAGAATCGAAGAAATTTTTTTTTTTTTTTTTTATCCGAGAATTCTCGTTTTGTGGAAAACCAGAATTGGAGAATTTTTTTTTTTATCCGAGAATTCTCGTTTTGTGGAAAACCAGAATCGGAGAAATTTTTTTTTTTTTTATCCGAGAATTCTCGTTTTGTGGAAAACCCGAATCGGAGAAATTTTTTTTTTTTTTTTATCCGAGAATTCTCGTTTTGTGGAAAACCAGAATCGGAGAAATTTGTTTTTTTTTTTTTTTATCCGAGAACTCTCGTTTTTTGGAAAACCAGAATCGGGGAAATTTTTTTTTTTTTTATCCGAGAATTCTCGTTGGATGGAAAACCAGAATCGGAGAAATTTTTTTTTTTTTTTTTTTTATCCGAGAATTCTCGTTTTGTGGAAAACCAGAATCGGAGAAATTTGTTTTTTTTTTTTTTTTATCCGAGAATTCTCGTTTTGTGGAAAACGAGAATCGGAGAAATTTTTTTTTTTTTTTTTTTATCCGAGAATTCTCGTTTTGTGGAAAACGAGAAACGGAGAAATTTTTTTTTGTTTTTTTTTTTTATCCGAGAATTCTGGTTTTGTGGAAAACCAGAATCGGAGAAATTTTTTTTTTTTTTTTATCCGAGAATTCCCGTTTTGTGGAAAACGAGAATCGGAGAAAATTTTTTTTCTTTTTTTTTTTTATCGGAGAATTCTCGTTTTTCGGAAAACTGGAATCGGAGAAATTTTTTTTTTTTTTTATCCGAGAATTCTCAGGTTTGTGGAAAACGAGAATCGGAGAAATTTTTTTTTTTTTTTTTTATCCGAGAAGTCTTGTTTTGTGGAAAACCAGAATCGGAGAAATTTTTTTTTTTTTTCTATCCGAGAATTCTCGTTTTTTGGAAAATGAGAATCGGAGAAAAAAAATTTTTTTTTTTTTATCGGAGAATTCTCGTTTTGTGGAAAACCAGAATCGGAGAAATTTTTTTTTTTTTATCCGAGAATTCTCAGGTTTGTGGAAAACGAGAATCGGAGAAATTTTTTTTTTTTTTTTTTTATCCGAGAATTCTCGTTTCGTGGAAAACCAGAATCGGGGAAATTTTTTTTTTTGTTTTTTTTATCCCAGAATTCTCGTTTTGTGGAAAACCAGAATCGGAGAAATTTTTTTTTTTTTTTTTATCCGAGAATTCTCGTTTTGTGGAAAACGAGAATCGGAGAAATTTTTTTTTTTTTTTTTTATCCGAGAATTCTCGTTTTGTGGAAAACGAGAATCGGAGAAATTTTTTTTTTTTTTTTTTATCCGAGAATTCTCGTTTTGTGGAAAACCAGAATCGGAGAAATTTTTTTTTTTTTTTTTTCTTTATCCGAGAATTCTCGTTTTGTGGAAAACCAGAATTGGAGAAATTCTTTTTTTTTTTCCTTTTTTTATCCGAGAATTCTCGTTTTGTGGAAATCGGGGAAATTTTTTTTTTTGTTTTTTTTATCCGAGAATTCTCGTTTTGTGGAAAACCAGAATCGGAGAAATTTTTTTTTTTTTTTTATTTTATCCGAGAATTCTCGTTTTGTGGAAAACGAGAATCGGAGAAATTTTTTTTTTTTTTTTTTTTCTATCCAAGAATTCTCGTTTTGTGGAAAACCAGAATTGGAGAAATTTTTTTTTTTTTATCCGAGAATTCTCAGGTTTGTGGAAAACGAGAATCGGAGAAATTTTTTTTTTTTTTTTTTTATCCGAGAATTCTCGTTTCGTGGAAAACCAGAATCGGGGAAATTTTTTTTTTTGTTTTTTTTATCCCAGAATTCTCGTTTTGTGGAAAACCAGAATCGGAGAAATTTTTTTTTTTTTTTTTTATCCGAGAATTCTCGTTTTGTGGAAAACGAGAATCGGAGAAATTTTTTTTTTTTTTTTTTTATCCGAGAATTCTCGTTTTGTGGAAAACGAGAATCGGAGAAATTTTTTTTTTTTTTTTTTATCCGAGAATTCTCGTTTTGTGGAAAACCAGAATCGGAGAAATTTTTTTTTTTTTTTTTCTTTATCCGAGAATTCTCGTTTTGTGGAAAACCAGAATTGGAGAAATTCTTTTTTTTTTTCCTTTTTTTATCCGAGAATTCTCGTTTTGTGGAAATCGGGGAAATTTTTTTTTTTGTTTTTTTTATCCGAGAATTCTCGTTTTGTGGAAAACCAGAATCGGAGAAATTTTTTTTTTTTTTTTATTTTATCCGAGAATTCTCGTTTTGTGGAAAACGAGAATCGGAGAAATTTTTTTTTTTTTTTTTTTTTCTATCCAAGAATTCTCGTTTTGTGGAAAACCAGAATTGGAGAATTTTTTTTTTTTTTTATCCGAGAATTCTCGTTTTGTGGAAAACCAGAATCGGAGAAATTTCTTTTTTTTTTTTTTTTATCCAAGAATTCTCGTCTTGTGGAAAACCAGAATCGGGGAAATTTTTTTTTTTTGTTTTTTTTATCCGAGAATTCTCGTTTTGTGGAAAACCAGAATCGGAGAAATTTTTTTTTTTTTTTTATTTTATCCGAGAATTCTCGTTTTGTGGAAAACGAGAATCGGAGAAATTTTTTTTTTTTTTTTTTATCGCAGAATTCTCGTTTTGTAGAAAACCAGAATCGGAGAAATTTTTTTTTTTTTATCCGAGAATTCTCAGGTTTGTGGAAAACGAGATTCGGACAAATTTTTTTTTTTTTTATCCGAGAAGTCTCGTTTTGTGGAAAACCAGAATCGGCGAAATTTTTTTTTTTTTTTTATCCGAGAATTCTCTTTTTGTGGAAAACGAGAATCGCAGAAATTTTTTTTTTTTTTTTATCCGAGAGTTCTCGTTTTGTGGAAAACCAGAATCGAAGAAATGTTTTTTTTTTTTTTTTTTATCCGAGAATTCTCGTTTTGTGGAAAACCAGAATTGGAGAAATTTGTTTTTTTTTTTTTTATCCGAGAACTCTCGTTTTTTGGAAAACCAGAATCGGGGAAATTTTTTTTTTTTTTATCCGAGAATTCTCGTTGGATGGAAAACCAGAATCGGAGAAATTTTTTTTTTTTTTTTTTTTATCCGAGAATTCTCGTTTTGTGGAAAACCAGAATCGGAGAAATTTGTTTTTTTTTTTTTTTTATCCGAGAATTCTCGTTTTGTGGAAAACGAGAATCGGAGAAATTTTTTTTTTTTTTTTTTATCCGAGAATTTCCGTTTTGTGGAAAACGAGAAACGGAGAAATTTTTTTTTGTTTTTTTTTTTTATCCGAGAATTCTGGTTTTGTGGAAAACCAGAATCGGAGAAATTTTTTTTTTTTTTTTTTTCCGAGAATTCCCGTTTTGTGGAAAACGAGAATCGGAGAAAATTTTTTTTCTTTTTTTTTTTTATCGGAGAATTCTCGTTTTTCGGAAAACTGGAATCGGAGAAATTTTTTTTTTTTTTTATCCGAGAATTCTCAGGTTTGTGGAAAACGAGAATCGGAGAAATTTTTTTTTTTTTTTTTTATCCGAGAAGTCTTGTTTTGTGGAAAACCAGAATCGGAGAAATTTTTTTTTTTTTTTTATCCGAGAATTCTCGTTTTTTGGAAAATGAGAATCGGAGAAAAAAAATTTTTTTTTTTTTATCGGAGAATTCTCGTTTTGTGGAAAACCAGAATCGGAGAAATTTTTTTTTTTTATCCGAGAATTCTCAGGTTTGTGGAAAACGAGAATCGGAGAAATTTTTTTTTTTTTTTTTTTATCCGAGAATTCTCGTTTCGTGGAAAACCAGAATCGGGGAAATTTTTTTTTTGTTTTTTTTATCCCAGAATTCTCGTTTTGTGGAAAACCAGAATCGGAGAAATTTTTTTTTTTTTTTTTATCCGAGAATTCTCGTTTTGTGGAAAACGAGAATCGGAGAAATTTTTTTTTTTTTTTTTTATCCGAGAATTCTCGTTTTGTGGAAAACGAGAATCGGAGAAATTTTTTTTTTTTTTTTTTATCCGAGAATTCTCGTTTTGTGGAAAACCAGAATCGGAGAAATTTTTTTTTTTTTTTTTCTTTATCCGAGAATTCTCGTTTTTTGGAAAACCAGAATTGGAGAAATTCTTTTTTTTTTTCCTTTTTTTATCCGAGAATTCTCGTTTTGTGGAAATCGGGGAAATTTTTTTTTTTGTTTTTTTTATCCGAGAATTCTCGTTTTGTGGAAAACCAGAATCGGAGAAATTTTTTTTTTTTTTTTATTTTATCCGAGAATTCTCGTTTTGTGGAAAACGAGAATCGGAGAAATTTTTTTTTTTTTTTTTTTTTCTATCCAAGAATTCTCGTTTTGTGGAAAACCAGAATTGGAGAATTTTTTTTTTTTTTTATCCGAGAATTCTCGTTTTGTGGAAAACCAGAATCGGAGAAATTTCTTTTTTTTTTTTTTTTATCCAAGAATTCTCGTCTTGTGGAAAACCAGAATCGGGGAAATTTTTTTTTTTTGTTTTTTTTATCCGAGAATTCTCGTTTTGTGGAAAACCAGAATCGGAGAAATTTTTTTTTTTTTTTTATTTTATCCGAGAATTCTCGTTTTGTGGAAAACGAGAATCGGAGAAATTTTTTTTTTTTTTTTTTATCGCAGAATTCTCGTTTTGTAGAAAACCAGAATCGGAGAAATTTTTTTTTTTTTTATCCGAGAATTCTCAGGTTTGTGGAAAACGAGATTCGGACAAATTTTTTTGTTTTTTATCCGAGAAGTCTCGTTTTGTGGAAAACCAGAATCGGCGAAATTTTTTTTTTTTTTTATCCGAGAATTCTCTTTTTGTGGAAAACGAGAATCGCAGAAATTTTTTTTTTTTTTTATCCGAGAGTTCTCGTTTTGTGGAAAACCAGAATCGAAGAAATGTTTTTTTTTTTTTTTTTATCCGAGAATTCTCGTTTTGTGGAAAACCAGAATTGGAGAATTTTTTTTTATCCGAGAATTCTCGTTTTGTGGAAAACCAGAATCGGAGAAATTTTTTTTTTCTTTTTATCCGAGAATTCTCGTTTTGTGGAAAACCCGAATCGGAGAAATTTTTTTTTTTTTTTATCCGAGAATTCTCGTTTTGTGGAAAACCAGAATCGGAGAAATTTGTTTTTTTTTGTTTTTTATCCGAGAATTCTCGTTTTGTGGAAAACGAGAATCGGAGAAATTTTTTTTTTTTTTTTTTTTATCCGAGAATTCTCGTTTTGTGGAAAACGAGAAACGGAGAAATTTTTTTTTGTTTTTTTTTTTTTTTATCCGAGAATTCTGGTTTTGTGGAAAACCAGAATCGGAGAAATTTTTTTTTTTTTTTTTTATCCGAGAATTCTCGTTTTGTGGAAAACGAGAATCGGAGAAAATTTTTTTTTCTTTTTTTTTTTTTATCGGAGAATTCTCGTTTTTCGGAAAACTGGAATCGGAGAAATTTTTTTTGTTTTTTTTTATCCGAGAATTCTCAGGTTTGTGGAAAACGAGAATCGGAGAAATTTTTTTTTTTTTTTTTATCCGAGAAGTCTCGTTTTGTGGAAAACCAGAATCGGAGAAATTTTTTTTTTTTTTATCCGAGAATTCTCGTTTTTTGGAAAATGAGAATCGGAGAAAAAAAATTTTTTTTTTTTTTATCGGAGAATTCTCGTTTTGTGGAAAACCAGAATCGGAGAAATTTTTTTTTTTTTTATCCGAGAATTCTCAGGTTTGTGGAAAACGAGAATCGGAGAAATTTTTTTTTTTTTTTTTTTTATCCGAGGACACTCGTTTTGTGGAAAACCAGAATCCGAGAAATTTTTTTTTTTTTTTTTTATCCGAGAATTCTCGTTTCGTGGAAAACCAGAATCGGGGAAATTTTTTTTTTTGTTTTTTTTATCCGAGAATTCTCGTTTTGTGGAAAACCAGAATCGGAGAAATTTTTTTTTTTTTTTTTTTATCCGAGAATTCTCGTTTTGTGGAAAACGAGAATCGGAGAAATTTTTTTTTTTTTTTTATCCGAGAATTCTCGTTTTGTGGAAAACGAGAATCGGAGAAATTTTTTTTTTTTTTTTATCCGAGAATTCTCGTTTTGTGGAAAACCAGAATCGGAGAAATTTTTTTTTTTTTTTTTATCCGAGAATTCTCGTTTTGTGGAAAACCAGAATTGGAGAAATTTTTTTTTTTTCTTTTTTTATCCGAGAATTCTCGTTTTGTGGAAAACCAGAATCGGGGAAATTTTTTTTTTTTTATTTTATCCGAGAATTCTCGTTTTGTGGAAAACGAGAATCGGAGAAATTTTTTTTTTTTTTTTTTTCTATCCGAGAATTCTCGTTTTGTGGAAAACCAGAATTGGAGAATTTTTTTTTTTTATCCGAGAATTCTCGTTTTGTGGGAAACCAGAATCGGAGAAATTTTTTTTTTTTTTTTTTTTTATCCAAGAATTCTCGTCTTGTGGAAAACCAGAATCGGGGAAATTTTTTTTTTTGTTTTTTTTATCCGAGAATTCTCGTTTTGTGGAAAACCAGAATCGGAGAAATTTTTTTTTTTTTTTTTATCGGAGAATTCTCGTTTTGTAGAAAACCAGAATCGGAGAAATTTTTTTTTTTTTTTTATCCGAGAATTCTCAGGTTTGTGGAAAACGAGATTCGGAGAAATTTTTTTTTTTTTTTATCCGAGAAGTCTCGTTTTGTGGAAAACCAGAATCGGAGAAATTTTTTTTTTTTTTTATCAAAGAACTCTCTTTTTGTGGAAAACGAGAATCGCAGAAATTTTTTTTTTTTTTTATCCGAGAGTTCTCGTTTTGTGGAAAACCAGAATCGGAGAAATTTTTTTTTTTTTTTTTTTTTATCCGAGAATTCTCGTTTTGTGGAAAACCAGAATTGGAGAATTTTTTTTTTATCCGAGAATTCTCGTGTTGTGGAAAACCAGAATCGGAGAAATTTTTTTTTTTTTTTTATCCGAGAATTCTCGTTTTGTGGAAAACCGGAATGGGGGAATTTTTTTTTTTTTGTTTTTTTTATCCGAGAATTCTCGTTTTGTGGAAAACCAGAATCGGAGAAATTTTTTTTTTTTTTATTTTATCCGAGATTTCTCGTTTTGTGGAAAACGAGAATCGGAGAAATTTTTTTTTTTTTTTTTTTATCCGAGAATTCTCGTTTTGTGGAAAGCGAGAATCGGAGAAATTTTTTTTTTTTTTTTTATCCGAGAATTCTCGTTTTGTGGAAAACCCGAATCGGAGAAATTTTTTTTTTTTTTTATCCGAGAATTCTCGTTTTGTGGAAAACCAGAATTGGAGAATTTTTTTTTTTTTTTTTTATCCGAGAATTCTCGTTTTGTGGAAAACCAGAATCGGAGAATTTTTTTTTTTTTTTTTTATCGAAGAATTCTCGTCCTGTGGAAGACCAGAATCGGAGAAAATTTTTTTTTTTTTTTTTATCCGAGAATTCTCGTTTTATGGAAAACCAGAATCGGAGAATTTTTTTCTTTTTTTTTTTTTTTATCCGAGGGTTCTCGTTTTGTGGAAAACGAGAATCGGAGAAATTTTTTTTTTTTTTTTTTTTATTCGAGAATTCTCGTTTTGTGGAGAACCAGAATCGGGGAAATTTTTTTTTTTTTTTATCCGAGAATTCTCGTTTTTTGGGGAACGAGAATTGGAGAAATTTTTTTTTTTTTTATCCGAGAATTCTCGTTTGATGGAAAACCAGAATCGGAGAAATTTTTTTTTTTGTTTTTTTATCCGAGAATTCTCGTTTTGTGGAAAACCAGAATCGGAGAAATTTTTTTTTTTTTTTTTTATCCGAGAATTCTCGTTTTGTGGAAAACGAGAATTGGAGAAATTTTTTTTTTTTTATCCGAGAATTCTCGTTTTGTGGAAAACGAGAATCGGAGAAATTTTTTTTTTTTTTTTTTTATCCGAGAATTCTCGTTTTGTGGAAAACGAGAAACGGAGAAATTTTTATTTTTTTTTTATCCGAGAAGTCTCGTTTTGTGGAAAACCAGAATCGGAGAAATTTTTTTTTTTTTTTTTTTATCGGAGAAGTCTCGTTTTGTGGCAAACCAGAATCGGAGAAATTTTTTTTTTTTTTTTTATCCGAGAATTCTCGTTTTGTGGAAAACCAGAATCGGGGAAATTTTTTTTTTAATTTTTTTATCCGAGAATTCTCGTTTTGTGGAAAGCGAGAATCGGAGAAATTTTTTTTTTTTGTTTTTTTTATCCGAGAATTCTCGTTTTGTCGAAAACCAGAATCGGAGAAATTTTTTTTTTTTTTTATCCGAGAATTCTCGTTTTGTGGAAAACGAGAATCGGAGAAATTTTTTTTTTTTTTTTTTTATCCGAGAATTCTCGTTTTGTGGAAAACGAGAATCGGAGAAATTTTTTTTTTTTTTTTTTTATCCGAGAATTCTCGTGTTGTGGAAAACCAGAATCGGAGAAATTTTTTTTTTTTTTTTTTATCCGAGAATTCTTGTTTTGTGGAAAACCAGAATTGGAGAATTTTTTTTTTTTTTTTATCCGAGATTTCTCGTTTTGTGGAAAACCAGAATCGGAGAAATTTTTTTTTATCCGAGAATTCTCGTCTTGTGGAAAACCAGAATCGGAGAAATTTTTTTTTTTTTTTTTTATCCGAGAATTCTCAGGTTTGTGGAAAACGAGGATCGGAGAAATTTTTTTTTTTTTTTTTTTATCGGAGAATTCTCGTTTTGTGGAAAACGAGAATCAGAGAAATTTTTTTCTTTTGTTTTTTTTTTATCCGAGAACTCTCGTTTTGTGGAAAACCAGAATCGGGGAAATTTTTTTTTTTTTTTTATCCGAGAATTCTCGTTGGATGGAAAACCAGAATCGGAGAAATTTTTTTTTTTTTTTTTATCCGAGAACTCTCGTTTTGTGGAAAACCAGAATCGGGAAAATTTTTTTTTTTTTTTTATCCGAGAATTCTCGTTGGATGGAAAACCAGAATCGGAGAAATTTTTTTTTTTTTTTTTATCGGAGAATTCTCGTTTTGTAGAAAACCAGAATCGGAGAAATTTTTTTTTTTTTTTTATCCGAGAATTCTCAGGTTTGTGGAAAACGAGATTCGGAGAAATTTTTTTTTTTTTTTATCCGAGAAGTCTCGTTTTGTGGAAAACCAGAATCGGAGAAATTTTTTTTTTTTTTTATCAAAGAACTCTCTTTTTGTGGAAAACGAGAATCGCAGAAATTTTTTTTTTTTTTTTATCCGAGAGTTCTCGTTTTGTGGAAAACCAGAATCGGAGAAATTTTTTTTTTTTTTTTTTTTATCCGAGAATTCTCGTTTTGTGGAAAACCAGAATTGGAGAATTTTTTTTTTATCCGAGAATTCTCGTGTTGTGGAAAACCAGAATCGGAGAAATTTTTTTTTTTTTTTTTATCCGAGAATTCTCGTTTTGTGGAAAACCGGAATGGGGGAATTTTTTTTTTTTGTTTTTTTTATCCGAGAATTCTCGTTTTGTGGAAAACCAGAATCGGAGAAATTTTTTTTTTTTTATTTTATCCGAGATTTCTCGTTTTGTGGAAAACGAGAATCGGAGAAATTTTTTTTTTTTTTTTTTTATCCGAGAATTCTCGTTTTGTGGAAAGCGAGAATCGGAGAAATTTTTTTTTTTTTTTTTATCCGAGAATTCTCGTTTTGTGGAAAACCCGAATCGGAGAAATTTTTTTTTTTTTTTTATCCGAGAATTCTCGTTTTGTGGAAAACCAGAATTGGAGAATTTTTTTTTTTTTTTTTTATCCGTGAATTCTCGTTTTGTGGAAAACCAGAATCGGAGAATTTTTTTTTTTTTTTTTATCGAAGAATTCTCGTCCTGTGGAAGACCAGAATCGGAGAAAAATTTTTTTTTTTTTTTTTATCCGAGAATTCTCGTTTTATGGAAAACCAGAATCGGAGAATTTTTTTCTTTTTTTTTTTTTTTATCCGAGAGTTCTCGTTTTGTGGAAAACGAGAATCGGAGAAATTTTTTTTTTTTTTTTTTTATTCGAGAATTCTCGTTTTCTGGAGAACCAGAATCGGGGAAATTTTTTTTTATTTTTTATCCGAGAATTCTCGTTTTTTGGGGAACGAGAATTGGAGAAATTTTTTTTTTTTTTTTATCCGAGAATTCTCGTTTGATGGAAAACCAGAATCGGAGAAATTTTTTTTTTTTTGTTTTTTTATCCGAGAATTCTCGTTTTGTGGAAAACCAGAATCGGAGAAATTTTTTTTTTTTTTTTTTATCCGAGAATTCTCGTTTTGTGGAAAACGAGAATTGGAGAAATTTTTTTTTTTTTATCCGAGAATTCTCGTTTTGTGGAAAACGAGAATCGGAGAAATTTTTTTTTTTTTTTTTTTATCCGAGAATTCTCGTTTTGTGGAAAACGAGAAACGGAGAAATTTTTATTTTTTTTTTATCCGAGAAGTCTCGTTTTGTGGAAAACCAGAATCGGAGAAATTTTTTTTTTTTTTTTTTTTATCGGAGAAGTCTCGTTTTGTGGAAAACCAGAATCGGAGAAATTTTTTTTTTTTTTTTTATCCGAGAATTCTCGTTTTGTGGAAAACCAGAATCGGGGAAATTTTTTTTTTATTTTTTTTATCCGAGAATTCTCGTTTTGTGGAAAGCGAGAATCGGAGAAATTTTTTTTTTTTGTTTTTTTTATCCGAGAATTCTCGTTTTGTCGAAAACCAGAATCGGAGAAATTTTTTTTTTTTTTTATCCGAGAATTCTCGTTTTGTGGAAAACGAGAATCGGAGAAATTTTTTTTTTTTTTTTTTATCCGAGAATTCTCGTTTTGTGGAAAACGAGAATCGGAGAAATTTTTTTTTTTTTTTTTATCCGAGAATTCTCGTGTTGTGGAAAACCAGAATCGGAGAAATTTTTTTTTTTTTTTTTTTTATCCGAGAATTCTTGTTTTGTGGAAAACCAGAATTGGAGAATTTTTTTTTTTTTTTTTTATCCGAGATTTCTCGTTTTGTGGAAAACCAGAATCGGAGAAATTTTTTTTTATCCGAGAATTCTCGTCTTGTGGAAAACCAGAATCGGAGAAATTTTTTTTTTTTTTTTTTTATCCGAGAATTCTCAGGTTTGTGGAAAACGAGGATCGGAGAAATTTTTTTTTTTTTTTTTATCGGAGAATTCTCGTTTTGTGGAAAACGAGAATCAGAGAAATTTTTTTCTTTTGTTTTTTTTTTATCCGAGAACTCTCGTTTTGTGGAAAACCAGAATCGGGGAAATTTTTTTTTTTTTTTTATCCGAGAATTCTCGTTGGATGGAAAACCAGAATCGGAGAAATTTTTTTTTTTTTTTTTTTTATCCGAGAATTCTCGTTTTGTGGAAAACGAGAAACGGACAAATTTTTTTTTGTTTTTTTTTTTTTTTATCCGAGAATTCTCGTTTTGTGGAAAACCAGAATCGGAGAAATTTTTTTTTTTTTTTTTTTTTTTATCCGAGAAGTCTCGTTTTGTGGAAAACCAGAATCGGAGAAATTTTTTTTTTTTTATCCGGGAATTCTCGTTTTCCACAAAACGAGAATCGGAGAAAAAAAATTTTTTTTTTTTTATCGGAGAATTCTCGTTTTGTGGAAAACCAGAATCGGAGAAATTTTTTTTTTTTTTTTTATCCGAGAATTCTCAGGTTTGTGGAAAACGAGAATCGGGGAAATTTTTTTTTTTTTTTTTATCCGAGAATTCTCGTTTCGTGGAAACCAGAATCGGGGAAATTTTTTTTTTTTTGTTTTTTTTATCCGAGAATTCTCGTTTTGTGGAAAACCAGAATCGGAGAAATTTTTTTTTTTTTTTTATCCGAGAATTCTCGTTTTGTGGAAAACGAGAATCGGAGAAATTTTTTTTTTTTTTTTTTATCCAAGAATTCTCGTTTTGTGGAAAACCAGAATTGGAGAAATTTTTTTTTTTTTTTTTTTTTTATCCGAGAATTCTCGTTTTGTGGAAAACCAGAATCGGGGAAATTTATTTTTTTTTGTTTTTTTTATCCGAGAATTCTCGTTTTGTGGAAAACCAGAATCGGAGAAATTTTTTTTTTTTTTTATTTTATCCGAGAATTCTCGTTTTGTGGAAAACGAGAATCGGAGAAATTTTTTTTTTTTTTTATCCGAGAATTCTCGTTTTGTGAAAAACCAGAATCGGAGAAATTTTTTTTTTTTTTTTTTATCCAAGAATTCTCGTCTTGTGGAAAACCAGAATTGGGGAAATTTTTTTTTTTTTGTTTTTTTTATCCGAGAATTCTCGTTTTGTGGAAAACCAGAATCGGAGAAATTTTTTTTTTTTTTTTTTTATTTTATCGAGAATTCTCGTTTTCTGGAAAACGAGAATCGGAGAAATTTTTTTTTTTTTTTTATCGGAGAATTGTCGTTTTGTAGAAAACCAGAATCGGAGAAATTTTTTTTTTTTTATCCGAGAATTCTCAGGTTTGTGGAACACGAGATTCGGAGAAATTTTTTTTTTTTTTATCCGAGAAGTCTCGTTTTGTGGAAAACCAGAATCGGAGAAATTTTTTTTTTTTTTTTATCCGAGAACTCTCGTTTTGTGGAAAACGAGAATCGCAAAAATTTTTTTTCTTTTTTTTTTTTTTATCCGAGAATTCTCGTTTTGTCCGAGAGTTGTTGTTTTGTGGAAAACCAGAATCGGAGAAATTTTTTTTCTTTTTTTTTTTTTTATCCGAGAATTCTCGTTTTGTGGAAAACCAGAATTGGAGAATTTTTTTTTTTTTATCCGAGAATTCTCGTTTTGTGGAAAACCAGAATCGGAGAAATTTTTTTTTTTTTTTTTTTATCCGAGAATTCTCGTTTTGTGGAAAACCAGAATCGGGGAAATTTTTTTTTTTTGTTTTTTTTATCCGAGAATTCTCCTTTTGTGGAAAACCAGAATCGGAGAAATTTTTTTTTTTTTTTTTATCCGAGATTTCTCGTTTTGTGGAAAACGAGAATCGGAGAAATTTTTTTTTTTTTTTTTTTATCCGAGAATTCTCGTTTTGTGGAAAACGAGAATCGGAGAAATTTTTTTTTATTTTTTTTATCGGAGAATTCTCGTTTTGTGGAAAATGAGAATCGAAGAAATTTTTTTTTTTTTTTTATCCGAGAATTCTCGTTTTGTCGAAAACCAGAATCGGAGATATTTTTTTTTTTTTTTTTATCCGAGAATTCTCGTTTTGTGGAAAACCAGAATTGGAGAATTTTTTTTTTTTTTTTTTTATCCGAGAATTCTCGTTTTGTGGAAAACCAGAATCGGGGAAATTTTTTTTTATTTTTTTTATCCGAGAATTCTCGTTTTGTGGAAAATGAGAATCGAAGAAATTTTTTTTTTTTTGTTTTTTTTATCCGAGAATTCTCGTTTTGTCGAAAACCAGAATTGGAGAAATTTTTTTTTTTTTTTTTTTATCCGAGAATTCTCGTTTTGTGGAAAACGAGAATCAGAGAAATTTTTTTTTTTTTTTTATCCGAGAATTCTCGTTTTGTGGAAAACGAGAATCGGAGAAATTTTTTTTTTTTTTTTTTTTATCCGAGAATTCTCGTTTTGTGGAAAACCAGAATCGGAGAAATTTTTTTTTTTTTTTTATCCGAGAATTCTTGTTTTGTGGAAAACCAGAATTGGAGAATTTTTTTTTTTTTTTTTATCCGAGAATTCTCGTTTTGTGGAAAACCAGAATCGGAGAAATTTTTTTTTATCCGAGAATTCTCGTCTTGTGGAAAACCAGAATCGGAGAAATTTTTTTTTTTTTTTTATCCGAGAATTCTCAGGTTTGTGGAAAAAAAGGATCGGAGAAATTTTTTTTTTTTTTTTTTTTTTATCGGAGAATTCTCGTTTTGTGGAAAACGAGAATCGGAGAAATTTTTTTTTTTGTTTTTTTTTTATCCGAGAACTCTCGTTTTCTGGAAAACCAGAATCGGGGAAATTTTTTTTTTTTTTTTTATCCGAGAATTCTCGTTGGATGGAAAACCAGAATCGGAGAAATTATTTTTTTTTTTTTTTTTTATCCGAGAATTCTCGTTTTGTGGAAAACCAGAATTGGAGAAATTTGTTTTTTTTTTTTTTTTTATCCGAGAATTCTCGTTTTGTGGAAAACCAGAATCGGAGAAATTTTTTTTTTTTTTTTTATCCGAGAATTCTCTTTTTTCTGGAAAACGAGAATCGGAGAAAAAAATTTTTTTTTTTTTTTTATCGGAGAATTCTCGTTTCGTGGAAAACCAGAATCGGAGAAATTTTTTTTTTTTTTTTATCCGAGAATTCTCGTTTTGTGGAAAACGAGAATCGGAGAAATTTTTTTTTTTTTTTTTTTTTTCTATCCGAGAATTCTCGTTTTGTGGAAAACCAGAATTGGAGAATTTTTTTTTTTTTTATCCGAGAATTCTCGTTTTGTGGAAAACCAGAATCGGAGAAATTTTTTTTTTTTTTTAATCCAAGAATTCTCGTCTTGTGGAAAACCAGAATCGGGGAAATTTTTTTTTTGTTTTTTTTATCCGAGAATTCTCGTTTTGTGGAAAACCAGAATCGGAGAAATTTTTTTTTTTTTTTATTTTATCCGAGAATTCTCGTTTTGTGGAAAACGAGAATCGGAGAAATTTTTTTTTTTTTTTTTTTTTATCGGAGAATTCTCGTTTTGTAGAAAACCAGAATCGGAGAAATTTTTTTTTTTTTTTTATCCGAGAATTCTCAGGTTTGTGGAAAACGAGATTCGGAGAAATTTTTTTTTTTTTTTATCCGAGAAGTCTCGTTTTGTGGAAAACCAGAAGCGGAGAAATTTTTTTTTTTTTTTTTATCCGAGAATTCTCTTTTTGTGGAAAACGAGAATCGCAGAAATTTTTTTTTTTTTTTATCCGAGAGTTCTCGTTTTGTGGAAAACCAGAATCGAAGAAATTTTTTTTTTTTTTTTTATCCGAGAATTCTCGTTTTGTGGAAAACCAGAATTGGAGAATTTTTTTTTTTATCCGAGAATTCTCGTTTTGTGGAAAACCAGAATCGGAGAAATTTTTTTTTTTTTTTATCCGAGAATTCTCGTTTTGTGGAAAACCCGAATCGGAGAAATTTTTTTTTTTTTTTTATCCGAGAATTCTCGTTTTGTGGAAAACCAGAATCGGAGAAATTTGTTTTTTTTTTTTTTTTATCCGAGAACTCTCGTTTTTTGGAAAACCAGAATCGGGGAAATTTTTTTTTTTTTTTATCCGAGAATTCTCGTTGGATGGAAAACCAGAATCGGAGAAATTTTTTTTTTTTTTTTTTTTATCCGAGAATTCTCGTTTTGTGGAAAACCAGAATCGGAGAAATTTGTTTTTTTTTTTTTTTTATCCGAGAATTCTCGTTTTGTGGAAAACGAGAATCGGAGAAATTTTTTTTTTTTTTTTTTATCCGAGAATTCTCGTTTTGTGGAAAACGAGAAACGGAGAAATTTTTTTTTGTTTTTTTTTTTATCCGAGAATTCTGGTTTTGTGGAAAACCAGAATCGGAGAAATTTTTTTTTTTTTTTTTATCCGAGAATTCCCGTTTTGTGGAAAACGAGAATCGGAGAAAATTTTTTTTCTTTTTTTTTTTTATCGGAGAATTCTCGTTTTTCGGAAAACTGGAATCGGAGAAATTTTTTTTTTTTTTTTATCCGAGAATTCTCAGGTTTGTGGAAAACGAGAATCGGAGAAATTTTTTTTTTTTTTTTTTATCCGAGAAGTCTTGTTTTGTGGAAAACCAGAATCGGAGAAATTTTTTTTTTTTTTCTATCCGAGAATTCTCGTTTTTTGGAAAATGAGAATCGGAGAAAAAAAATTTTTTTTTTTTTATCGGAGAATTCTCGTTTTGTGGAAAACCAGAATCGGAGAAATTTTTTCTTTTTATCCGAGAATTCTCAGGTTTGTGGAAAACGAGAATCGGAGAAATTTTTTTTTTTTTTTTTTTATCCGAGAATTCTCGTTTCGTCGAAAACCAGAATCGGGGAAATTTTTTTTTTTGTTTTTTTTATCCCAGAATTCTCGTTTTGTGGAAAACCAGAATCGGAGAAATTTTTTTTTTTTTTTTTTATCCGAGAATTCTCGTTTTGTGGAAAACGAGAATCGGAGAAATTTTTTTTTTTTTTTTTTTATCCGAGAATTCTCGTTTTGTGGAAAACGAGAATCGGAGAAATTTTTTTTTTTTTTTTTTTATCCGAGAATTCTCGTTTTGTGGAAAACCAGAATCGGAGAAATTTTTTTTTTTTTTTTTTTTATCCGAGAATTCTCGTTTTGTGGAAAACCAGAATTGGAGAAATTCTTTTTTTTTTTCCTTTTTTTATCCGAGAATTCTCGTTTTGTGGAAATCGGGGAAATTTTTTTTTTTGTTTTTTTTATCCGAGAATTCTCGTTTTGTGGAAAACCAGAATCGGAGAAATTTTTTTTTTTTTTTATTTTATCCGAGAATTCTCGTTTTGTGGAAAACGAGAATCGGAGAAAATTTTTTTTTTTTTTTTTTTCTATCCAAGAATTCTCGTTTTGTGGAAAACCAGAATTGGAGAATTTTTTTTTTTTTATCCGAGAATTCTCGTTTTGTGGAAAACCAGAATCGGAGAAATTTCTTTTTTTTTTTTTTTTATCCAAGAATTCTCGTCTTGTGGAAAACCAGAATCGGGGAAATTTTTTTTTTTTGTTTTTTTTATCCGAGAATTCTCGTTTTGTGGAAAACCAGAATCGGAGAAATTTTTTTTTTTTTTTTTTTTATCCGAGAATTCTCGTTTTGTGGAAAACGAGAATCGGAGAAATTTTTTTTTTTTTTTTTTTATCGGAGAATTCTCGTTTTGTAGAAAACCAGAATCGGAGAAATTTTTTTTTTTTTTTATCCGAGAATTCTCAGGTTTGTGGAAAACGAGATTCGGAGAAATTTTTTTTTTTTTTATCCGAGAAGTCTCGTTTTGTGGAAAACCAGAATCGGCGAAATTTTTTTTTTTTTTTTATCCGAGAATTCTCTTTTTGTGGAAAACGAGAATCGCAGAAATTTTTTTTTTTTTTTATCCGAGAGTTCTCGTTTTGTGGAAAACCAGAATCGAAGAAATGTTTTTTTTTTTTTTTTTTATCCGAGAATTCTCGTTTTGTGGAAAACCAGAATTGGAGAATTTTTTTTTTATCCGAGAATTCTCGTTTTGTGGAAAACCAGAATCGGAGAAATTTTTTTTTTCTTTTTATCCGAGAATTCTCGTTTTGTGGAAAACCCGAATCGGAGAAATTTTTTTTTTTTTTTATCCGAGAATTCTCGTTTTGTGGAAAACCAGAATCGGAGAAATTTGTTTTTTTTTGTTTTTTATCCGAGAATTCTCGTTTTGTGGAAAACGAGAATCGGAGAAATTTTTTTTTTTTTTTTTTATCCGAGAATTCTCGTTTTGTGGAAAACGAGAAACGGAGAAATTTTTTTTTGTTTTTTTTTTTTTTATCCGAGAATTCTGGTTTTGTGGAAAACCAGAATCGGAGAAATTTTTTTTTTTTTTTTTATCCGAGAATTCTCGTTTTGTGGAAAACGAGAATCGGAGAAAATTTTTTTTTCTTTTTTTTTTTTTATCGGAGAATTCTCGTTTTTCGGAAAACTGGAATCGGAGAAATTTTTTTTGTTTTTTTTTATCCGAGAATTCTCAGGTTTGTGGAAAACGAGAATCGGAGAAATTTTTTTTTTTTTTTTTATCCGAGAAGTCTCGTTTTGTGGAAAACCAGAATCGGAGAAATTTTTTTTTTTTTTCATCCGAGAATTCTCGTTTTTTGGAAAATGAGAATCGGAGAAAAAAAATTTTTTTTTTTTTTATCGGAGAATTCTCGTTTTGTGGAAAACCAGAATCGGAGAAATTTTTTTTTTTTTTATCCGAGAATTCTCAGGTTTGTGGAAAACGAGAATCGGAGAAATTTTTTTTTTTTTTTTTTTTTTATCCGAGGACACTCGTTTTGTGGAAAACCAGAATCCGAGAAATTTTTTTTTTTTTTTTTTATCCGAGAATTCTCGTTTCGTGGAAAACCAGAATCGCGGAAATTTTTTTTTTTTGTTTTTTTTATCCGAGAATTCTCGTTTTGTGGAAAACCAGAATCGGAGAAATTTTTTTTTTTTTTTTTTTATCCGAGAATTCTCGTTTTGTGGAAAACGAGAATCGGAGAAATTTTTTTTTTTTTTTTTTTATCCGAGAATTCTCGTTTTGTGCAAAACGAGAATCGGAGAAATTTTTTTTTTTTTTTTTATCCGAGAATTCTCGTTTTGTGGAAAACCAGAATCGGAGAAATTTTTTTTTTTTTTTTTTATCCGAGAATTCTCGTTTTGTGGAAAACCAGAATTGGAGAAATTTTTTTTTTTCTTTTTTTATCCGAGAATTCTCGTTTTGTGGAAAACCAGAATCGGGGAAATTTTTTTTTTTTGTTTTTTTTATCCGAGAATTCTCGTTTTGTGGAAAACCAGAATCGGAGAAATTTTTTTTTTTTTTATTTTATCCGAGAATTCTCGTTTTGTGGAAAACGAGAATCGGAGAAATTTTTTTTTTTTTTTTTTTCTATCCGAGAATTCTCGTTTTGTGGAAAACCAGAATTGGAGAATTTTTTTTTTTTTATCCGAGAATTCTCGTTTTCCTGGGAAACCAGAATTTTTTTTTTTTTTTTTTTTATCCAAGAATTCTCGTCTTGTGGAAAACCAGAATCGGGGAAATTTTTTTTTTTGTTTTTTTTATCCGAGAATTCTCGTTTTGTGGAAAACCAGAATCGGAGAAATTTTTTTTTTTTTTTTATCGGAGAATTCTCGTTTTGTAGAAAACCAGAATCGGAGAAATTTTTTTTTTTTTTTTATCCGAGAATTCTCAGGTTTGTGGAAAACGAGATTCGGAGAAATTTTTTTTTTTTTTTATCCGAGAAGTCTCGTTTTGTGGAAAACCAGAATCGGAGAAATTTTTTTTTTTTTTTATCAAAGAACTCTCTTTTTGTGGAAAACGAGAATCGCAGAAATTTTTTTTTTTTTTTTATCCGAGAGTTCTCGTTTTGTGGAAAACCAGAATCGGAGAAATTTTTTTTTTTTTTTTTTTTTATCCGAGAATTCTCGTTTTGTGGAAAACCAGAATTGGAGAATTTTTTTTTTATCCGAGAATTCTCGTGTTGTGGAAAACCAGAATCGGAGAAATTTTTTTTTTTTTTTTTATCCGAGAATTCTCGTTTTGTGGAAAACCGGAATGGGGGAATTTTTTTTTTTTTGTTTTTTTTATCCGAGAATTCTCGTTTTGTGGAAAACCAGAATCGGAGAAATTTTTTTTTTTTTTATTTTATCCGAGATTTCTCGTTTTGTGGAAAACGAGAATCGGAGAAATTTTTTTTTTTTTTTTTTTATCCGAGAATTCTCGTTTTGTGGAAAGCGAGAATCGGAGAAATTTTTTTTTTTTTTTTATCCGAGAATTCTCGTTTTGTGGAAAACCCGAATCGGAGAAATTTTTTTTTTTTTTTTATCCGAGAATTCTCGTTTTGTGGAAAACCAGAATTGGAGAATTTTTTTTTTTTTTTTTATCCGAGAATTCTCGTTTTGTGGAAAACCAGAATCGGAGAATTTTTTTTTTTTTTTTTTATCGAAGAATTCTCGTCCTGTGGAAAACCAGAATCGGAGAAATTTTTTTTTTTTTTTTTTATCCGAGAATTCTCGTTTTATGGAAAACCAGAATCGGAGAATTTTTTTCTTTTTTTTTTTTTTTATCCGAGAGTTCTCGTTTTGTGGAAAACGAGAATCGGAGAAATTTTTTTTTTTTTTTTTTTTTATTCGAGAATTCTCGTTTTGTGGAGAACCAGAATCGGGGAAATTTTTTTTTTTTTTTTATCCGAGAATTCTCGTTTTTTGGGGAACGAGAATTGGAGAAATTTTTTTTTTTTTTTTATCCGAGAATTCTCGTTTGATGGAAAACCAGAATCGGAGAAATTTTTTTTTTTTTTGTTTTTTTATCCGAGAATTCTCGTTTTGTGGAAAACCAGAATCGGAGAAATTTTTTTTTTTTTTTTTTATCCGAGAATTCTCGTTTTGTGGAAAACGAGAATTGGAGAAATTTTTTTTTTTTTATCCGAGAATTCTCGTTTTGTGGAAAACGAGAATCGGAGAAATTTTTTTTTTTTTTTTTTTATCCGAGAATTCTCGTTTTGTGGAAAACGAGAAACGGAGAAATTTTTATTTTTTTTTTATCCGAGAAGTCTCGTTTTGTGGAAAACCAGAATCGGAGAAATTTTTTTTTTTTTTTTTTTATCGGAGAAGTCTCGTTTTGTGGAAAACCAGAATCGGAGAAATTTTTTTTTTTTTTATCCGAGAATTCTCGTTTTGTGGAAAACCAGAATCGGGGAAATTTTTTTTTTATTTTTTTTATCCGAGAATTCTCGTTTTGTGGAAAGCGAGAATCGGAGAAATTTTTTTTTTTTGTTTTTTTTATCCGAGAATTCTCGTTTTGTCGAAAACCAGAATCGGAGAAATTTTTTTTTTTTTTTTATCCGAGAATTCTCGTTTTGTGGAAAACGAGAATCGGAGAAATTTTTTTTTTTTTTTTTTTTTATCCGAGAATTCTCGTTTTGTGGAAAACGAGAATCGGAGAAATTTTTTTTTTTTTTTTTTTTATCCGAGAATTCTTGTTTTGTGGAAAACCAGAATTGGAGAATTTTTTTTTTTTTTTTTATCCGAGATCTCTCGTTTTGTGGAAAACCAGAATCGGAGAAATTTTTTTTTATCCGAGAATTCTCGTCTTGTGGAAAACCAGAATCGGAGAAATTTTTTTTTTTTTTTTTTATCCGAGAATTCTCAGGTTTGTGGAAAACGAGGATCGGAGAAATTTTTTTTTTTTTTTTTTTATCGGAGAATTCTCGTTTTGTGGAAAACGAGAATCAGAGAAATTTTTTTCTTTTGTTTTTTTTTTATCCGAGAACTCTCGTTTTGTGGAAAACCAGAATCGGGGAAATTTTTTTTTTTTTTTTATCCGAGAATTCTCGTTGGATGGAAAACCAGAATCGGAGAAATTTTTTTTTTTTTTTTTTTTATCCGAGAATTCTCGTTTTGCCGAAAACCAGAATCGGAGAAATTTGTTTTTTTTTTTTTTTAATCCGAGAATTCTCGTTTTGTGGAAAACGAGAATCGGAGAAATTTTTTTTTTTTTTTTTTTATCCGAGAATTCTCGTTTTGTGGAAAACGAGAAACGGAGAAATTTTTTTTTGTTTTTTTTTTTTTTTTATCCGAGAATTCTCGTTTTGTGGAAAACCAGAATCGGAGAAATTTTTTTTTTTTTTTTTTTTTTATCCGAGAAGTCTCGTTTTGTGGAAAACCAGAATCGGAGAAATTTTTTTTTTTTTATCCGGGAATTCTCGTTTTCCACAAAACGAGAATCGGAGAAAAAAAATTTTTTTTTTTTTTATCGGAGAATTCTCGTTTTGTGGAAAACCAGAATCGGAGAAATTTTTTTTTTTTTTTTTATCCGAGAATTCTCAGGTTTGTGGAAAACGAGAATCGGAGAAATTTTTTTTTTTTTTTTTTAATCCGAGAATTCTCGTTTCTAGGAAAACCAGAATCGGGGAAATTTTTTTTTTTTTGTTTTTTTTATCCGAGAATTCTCGTTTTGTGGAAAACCAGAATCGGAGAAATTTTTTTTTTTTTTTTATCCGAGAATTCTCGTTTTGTGGAAAACGAGAATCGGAGAAATTTTTTTTTTTTTTTTTTTTTATCCGAGAATTCTCGTTTTGTGGAAAACCAGAATTGGAGAAATTTTTTTTTTTTTTTTTTTTATCCGAGAATTCTCGTTTTGTGGAAAACCAGAATCGGGGAAATTTATTTTTTTTTGTTTTTTTTATCCGAGAATTCTCGTTTTGTGGAAAACCAGAATCGGAGAAATTTTTTTTTTTTTTTTATTTTATCCGAGAATTCTCGTTTTGTGGAAAACGAGAATCGGAGAAATTTTTTTTTTTTTTTTATCCGAGAATTCTCGTTTTGTGGAAAACCAGAATCGGAGAAATTTTTTTTTTTTTTTTTATCCAAGAATTCTCGTCTTGTGGAAAACCAGAATTGGGGAAATTTTTTTTTTTTTGTTTTTTTTATCCGAGAATTCTCGTTTTGTGGAAAACCAGAATCGGAGAAATTTTTTTTTTTTTTTTATTTTATCCGAGAATTCTCGTTTTGTGGAAAACGAGAATCGGAGAAATTTTTTTTTTTTTTTTTTATCGGAGAATTGTCGTTTTGTAGAAAACCAGAATCGGAGAAATTTTTTTTTTTTTTATCCGAGAATTCTCAGGTTTGTGGAACACGAGATTCGGAGAAATTTTTTTTTTTTTTTATCCGAGAAGTCTCGTTTTGTGGAAAACCAGAATCGGAGAAATTTTTTTTTTTTTTTTATCCGAGAACTCTCGTTTTGTGGAAAACGAGAATCGCAAAAATTTTTTTTCTTTTTTTTTTTTTTATCCGAGAATTCTCGTTTTGTCCGAGAGTTGTTGTTTTGTGGAAAACCAGAATCGGAGAAATTTTTTTTCTTTTTTTTTTTTTTATCCGAGAATTCTCGTTTTGTGGAAAACCAGAATTGGAGAATTTTTTTTTTTTATCCGAGAATTCTCGTTTTGTGGAAAACCAGAATCGGAGAAATTTTTTTTTTTTTTTTTTTATCCGAGAATTCTCGTTTTGTGGAAAACCAGAATCGGGGAAATTTTTTTTTTGTTTTTTTTATCCGAGAATTCTCGTTTTGTGGAAAACCAGAATCGGAGAAATTTTTTTTTTTTTTTTTTATCCGAGATTTCTCGTTTTGTGGAAAACGAGAATCGGAGAAATTTTTTTTTTTTTTTTTTTATCCGAGAATTCTCGTTTTGTGGAAAACGAGAATCGGAGAAATTTTTTTCTTTTTTTTTTTATCCGAGAATTCTCGTTTTGTCGAAAACCAGAATCGGAGATATTTTTTTTTTTTTTTTTATCCGAGAATTCTCGTTTTGTGGAAAACCAGAATTGGAGAATTTTTTTTTTTTTTTTTTTATCCGAGAATTCTCGTTTTGTGGAAAACCAGAATCGGGGAAATTTTTTTTTATTTTTTTTATCCGAGAATTCTCGTTTTGTGGAAAATGAGAATCGAAGAAATTTTTTTTTTTTTGTTTTTTTTATCCGAGAATTCTCGTTTTGTCGAAAACCAGAATTGGAGAAATTTTTTTTTTTTTTTTTTTATCCGAGAATTCTCGTTTTGTGGAAAACGAGAATCAGAGAAATTTTTTTTTTTTTTTTTTATCCGAGAATTCTCGTTTTGTGGAAAACGAGAATCGGAGAAATTTTTTTTTTTTTTTTTTTATCCGAGAATTCTCGTTTTGTGGAAAACCAGAATCGGAGAAATTTTTTTTTTTTTTTTTTATCCGAGAATTCTTGTTTTGTGGAAAACCAGAATTGGAGAATTTTTTTTTTTTTTTTTATCCGAGAATTCTCGTTTTGTGGAAAACCAGAATCGGAGAAATTTTTTTTTATCCGAGAATTCTCGTCTTGTGGAAAACCAGAATCGGAGAAATTTTTTTTTTTTTTTTATCCGAGAATTCTCAGGTTTGTGGAAAAAAAGGATCGGAGAAATTTTTTTTTTTTTTTTTTTTTATCGGAGAATTCTCGTTTTGTGGAAAACGAGAATCGGAGAAATTTTTTTTTTTGTTTTTTTTTTATCCGAGAACTCTCGTTTTCTGGAAAACCAGAATCGGGGAAATTTTTTTTTTTTTTTTTTTATCCGAGAATTCTCGTTGGATGGAAAACCAGAATCGGAGAAATTTTTTTTTTTTTTTTTTTTTATCCGAGAATTCTCGTTTTGTGGAAAACCAGAATTGGAGAAATTTGTTTTTTTTTTTTTTTTTATCCGAGAATTCTCGTTTTGTGGAAAACCAGAATCGGAGAAATTTTTTTTTTTTTTTTATCCGAGAATTCTCTTTTTTCTGGAAAACGAGAATCGGAGAAAAAAAATTTTTTTTTTTTTTTTATCGGAGAATTCTCGTTTCGTGGAAAACCAGAATCGGAGAAATTTTTTTTTTTTTTTTATCCGAGAATTCTCGTTTTGTGGAAAACCAGAATCGGAGAAATTTTTTTTTTTTTTTTTTATCCGAGATTTCTCGTTTTGTGGAAAACGAGAATCGGAGAAATTTTTTTTTTTTTTTTTTTTATCCGAGAATTCTCGTTTTGTGGAAAACGAGAATCGGAGAAATTTTTTTTTTTTTTTTTGTATCCGAGAATTCTCGTTTTGTCGAAAACCAGAATCGGAGATATTTTTTTTTTTTTTTTTTATCCGAGAATTCTCGTTTTGTGGAAAACCAGAATTGGAGAATTTTTTTTTTTTTTTTTATCCGAGAATTCTCGTTTTGTGGAAAACCAGAATCGGGGAAATTTTTTTTTATTTTTTTTATCCGAGAATTCTCGTTTTGTGGAAAATGAGAATCGAAGAAATTTTTTTTTTTTGTTTTTTTTATCCGAGAATTCTCGTTTTGTCGAAAACCAGAATCGGAGAAATTTTTTTCTTTTTTTTATCCGAGAATTCTCGTTTTGTGGAAAACGAGAATCAGAGAAATTTTTTTTTTTTTTTTTTTTATCCGAGAATTCTCGTTTTGTGGAAAACGAGAATCGGAGAAATTTTTTTTTTTTTTTTTTTATCCGAGAATTCTCGTTTTGTGGAAAACCAGAATCGGAGAAATTTTTTTTTTTTTTTTTATCCGAGAATTCTTGTTTTGTGGAAAACCAGAATTGGAGAATTTTTTTTTTTTTTTTTATCCGAGAATTCTCGTTTTGTGGAAAACCAGAATCGGAGAAATTTTTTTTTATCCGAGAATTCTCGTCTTGTGGAAAACCAGAATCGGAGAAATTTTTTTTTTTTTTATCCAAGAATTCTCAGGTTTGTGGAAAACGAGGATCGGAGAAATTTTTTTTTTTTTTTTTTATCGGAGAATTCTCGTTTTGTGGAAAACGAGAATCGGAGAAATTTTTTTTTTTGTTTTTTTTTTATCCGAGAACTCTCGTTTTCTGGAAAACCAGAATCGGGGAAATTTTTTTTTTTTTTTTATCCAAGAATTCTCGTTGGATGGAAAACCAGAATCGGAGAAATTTTTTTTTTTTTTTTTTATCCGAGAATTCTCGTTTTGTGGAAAACCAGAATCGGAGAAATTTTTTTTTTTTTTTTTTTTTTATCCGAGAATTCTCGTTTTGTGGAAAACGAGAATCGGAGAAATTTTTTTTTTTTTTTTTTATCCGAGAATTCTCGTTTTGTTGAAAACCAGAATCGGAGATATTTTTTTTTTTTTTTTTTTATCCGAGAATTCTCGTTTTGTGGAAAACCAGAATTGGAGAATTTTTTTTTTTTTTTTATCCGAGAATTCTCGTTTTGTGGAAAACCAGAATCGGGGAAATTTTTTTTTATTTTTTTTATCCGAGAATTCTCGTTTTGTGGAAAATGAGAATCAGAGAAATTTTTTTTTTTTTTTTTTTATCCGAGAATTCTCGTTTTGTGGAAAACGAGAATCGGAGAAATTTTTTTTATTTTTTGTTTTTATCCGAGAATTCTCGTTTTGTGGAAAACCAGAATCGGAGAAATTTTTTTTTTTTTTTTTTATCCGAGAATTCTTGTTTTGTGGAAAAAATAGAATTGGAGAATTTTTTTTTTTTTTTTATCCGAGAATTCTCGTTTTGTGGAAAACCAGAATCGGAGAAATTTTTTTTTATCCGAGAATTCTCGTCTTGTGGAAAACCAGAATCGGAGAAATTTTTTTTTTTTTATCCGAGAATTCTCAGGTTTGTGGAAAACGAGGATCGGAGAAATTTTTTTTTTTTTTTTTTTTTTATCGGAGAATTCTCGTTTTGTGGAAAACGAGAATCGGAGAAATTTTTTTTTTTGTTTTTTTTTTATCCGAGAACTCTCGTTTTCTGGAAAACCAGAATCGGGGAAATTTTTTTTTTTTTTTTTTATCCAAGAATTCTCGTTGGATGGAAAACCAGAATCGGAGAAATTTTTTTTTTTTTTTTTTTTTATCCGAGAATTCTCGTTTTGTGGAAAACCAGAATCGGAGAAATTTGTTTTTTTTTTTTTTTTATCCGAGAATTCTCGTTTTGTGGAAAACCAGAATCGGAGAAATTTTTTTTTTTTTTTTATCCGAGAATTCTCTTTTTTCTGGAAAACGAGAATCGGAGAAAAAAAATTTTTTTTTTTTTTTTATCGGAGAATTCTCGTTTCGTGGAAAACCAGAATCGGAGAAATTTTTTTTTTTTTTTCATCCGAGAATTCTCAGGTTTGTGGAAAACGAGAATCGGAGAAATTTTTTTTTTTTTTTTATCCGAGAAGTCTCGTTTTGTGGAAAACCAGAATCGGAGAAATTTTTTTTTTTTTTTATCCGGGAATTCTCGTTTTTTGGAAAACGAGAATCGGAGAAAAAAAATTTTTTTTTTTTTTTATCGGAGAATTCTCGTTTTGTGGAAAACCAGAATCGGAGAAATTTTTTTTTTTTTTTTTATCCGAGAATTCTCAGGTTTGTGGAAAACGAGAATGGAAGAATTTTTTTTTTTTTTTTTTTTTATCCGAGAATTCTCGTTTCGTGGAAAACCAGAATCGGGGAAATTTTTTTTTTGTTTTTTTTATCCGAGAATTCTCGTTTTGTGGAAAACCAGAATCGGAGAAATTTTTTTTTTTTTTTTTTCCGAGAATTCTCGTTTTGTGGAAAACGAGAGTCGGAGAAATTTTTTTTTTTTTTTTTCATCCGAGAATTCTCGTTTTGTGGAAAACGAGAATCGGAGAAATTTTTTTTTTTTTTTTATCCGAGAATTCTCGCTTTGTGGAAAACCAGAATCGGAGAAATTTTTTTTTTTTTTTTTTTATCCGAGAATTCTCGTTTTGTGGAAAACCAGAATTGAAGAAATTTTTTTTTTTTTTTATCCGAGAATTCTAGTTTTGTGGAAAACGAGAATCGGAGAAATTTTTTTTTTTTTTTTATCCGAGAATTCTCGTTTTGTGGAAGACCAGAATCGCAGAAATTTTTTTTTTTTTTTTATTTTATCCAAGAATTCTCGTCTTGTGGAAAACCAGAATCGGGGAAAAAATTTTTTTTTGTTTTTTTTATCCGAGAATTCTCGTTTTGTGGAAAACCAGAATCGGAGAAATTTTTTTTTTTTTTATTATTTTATCCGAGAATTCTCGTTTTGTTGAAAACGAGAATCGGAGAAATTTTTTTTTTTTTTTTAATCGGAGAATTGTCGTTTTGTAGAAAACCAGAACCGGAGAAATTTTTTTTTTTTTTTTATCCGAGAATTCTCGTTTTGTGGAAAACGAGATTCGGAGAAATTTTTTTTTATCCGAGAATTCTCGTCTTGTGGAAAACCAGAATCGGAGAAATTTTTTTTTTTTTTTTTATCCGAGAATTCTCAGGTTTGTGGAAAACGAGGATCGGAGAAATTTTTTTTTTTTTTTTATCGGAGAATTCTCGTTTTGTGGAAAACCAGAATTGAAGAAATTTTTTTTTTTTTTATCCGAGAATTCTAGTTTTGTGGAAAACGAGAATCGGAGAAATTTTTTTTTTTTTATCCGAGAATTCTCGTTTTGTGGAAAACCAGAATCGCAGAAAATTTTTTTTTTTTTTATTTTATCCAAGAATTCTCGTCTTGTGGAAAACCAGAATCGGGGAAAAATTTTTTTTTTGTTTTTTTTATCCGAGAATTCTCGTTTTGTGGAAAACCAGAATCGGAGAAATTTTTTTTTTTTTTATTATTTTATCCGAGAATTCTCGTTTTGTTGAAAACGAGAATCGGAGAAATTTTTTTTTTTTTTTTTAATCGGAGAATTGTCGTTTTGTAGAAAACCAGAACCGGAGAAATTTTTTTTTTTTTTGTATCCGAGAATTCTCGTTTTGTGGAAAACGAGATTCGGAGAAATTTTTTTTTATCCGAGAATTCTCGTCTTGTGGAAAACCAGAATCGGAGAAATTTTTTTTTTTTTTTTATCCGAGAATTCTCAGGTTTGTGGAAAACGAGGATCGGAGAAATTTTTTTTTTTTTTTTTATCGGAGAATTCTCGTTTTGTGGAAAACGAGAATCGGAGAAATTTTTTTTTTGTTTTTTTTTTATCCGAGAACTCTCGTTTTCTGGAAAACCAGAATCGGGGAAATTTTTTTTTTTTTTTATCCGAGAATTCTCGTTGGATGGAAAACCAGAATCGGAGAAAATTTTTTTTTTTTTTTTTTATCCGAGAATTCTCGTTTTGTGGAAAACCAGAATCGGAGAAATTTGTTTTTTTTTTTTTTTTAATCCGAGAATTCTCGTTTTGTGGAAAACGAGAATCGGAGAAATTTTTTTTTTTTTTTTATCCGAGAATTCTCGTTTTGTGGAAAACGAGAAACGGAGAAATTTTTTTTTGTTTTTTTTTTTTTTATCCGAGAATTCTCGTTTTGTGGAAAACCAGAATCGGAGAAATTTTTTTTTTTTTTTTATCCGAGAATTCTCGTTTTGTGGAAAACGAGAATCGGAGAAAATTTTTTTTTTTTTTTTTTTATCGGAGAATTCTCGTTTTGTCGAAAACCAGAATCGGAGAAATTTTTTTTTTTTTTTTTTTTTATCCGAGAATTCTCGTTTTGTGGAAAACGAGAAACGGAGAAATTTTTTTTTGTTTTTTTTTTTTTTTATCCGAGAATTCTGGTTTTGTGGAAAACCAGAATCGGAGAAATTTTTTTTTTTTTTTTTTATCCGAGAATTCTCGTTTTGTGGAAAACGAGAAACGGAGAAAAAAATTTTTTTTTTTTTTTATCGGAGAATTCTCGTTTTGTGGAAAACCAGAATCGGAGAAATTTTTTTTTTTTTATCCCCGAATTCTCAGGTTTGTGGAAAACGAGAATCGGAGAAATTTTTTTTTTTTTTTTTTAATCCGAGAAGTCTCGTTTTGTGGAAAACCAGAATCGGAGAAATTTTTTTTTTTTTTTTTATCCGAGAATTCTCGTTTCGTGGAAAACCAGAATCGGGGAAATTTTTTTTTTTTGTTTTTTTTATCCGGGAATTCTCGTTTTGTGGAAAACCAGAATCGGAGAAATTTTTTTTTTTTTTTTTTATCCGAGAATTCTCGTTTTGTGGAAAACGAGAATCGGAGAAATTTTTTTTTTTTTTTTTTTTTATCCGAGAATTCTCGTTTTGTGGAAAACGAGATTCGGAGAAATTTTTTTTTTTTTTTTTATCCGAGAATTCTCGTTTTGTGGAAAACCAGAATCGGGGAAATTTTTTTTTTGTTTTTTTTATCCGAGAATTCTCGTTTTGTGGAAAACCAGAATCGGAGAAATTTTTTTTTTTTTTATTTTATCCGAGAATTCTCGTTTTGTGGAAAACGAGAATCGGAGAAATTTTTTTTTTTTTTTTTCTATCCGAGAATTCTCGTTTTGTGGAAAACCAGAATTGGAGAATTTTTTTTTTTTTTTTATCCGAGAATTCTCGTTTTGTGGAAAACCAGAATCGGAGAAATTTTTTTTCTTTTTTTTTTTTTATCCAAGAATTCTCGTCTTGTGGAAAACCAGAATCGGGGAAATTTTTTTTTTTGTTTTTTTTATCCGAGAATTCTCGTTTTGTGGAAAACCAGAATCGGAGAAATTTTTTTTTTTTTTTTTTATTTTAGCCGAGAATTCTCGTTTTGTGGAAAACGAGAATCGGAGAAATTTTTTTTTTTTTTTATCGGAGAATTCTCGTTTTGTAGAAAACCAGAATCGGAGAAATTGTTTTTTTTTTTTTATCCGAGAATTCTCAGGTTTGTGGAAAACGAGATTCGGAGAAATTTTTTTTTTTTTTTTATCCGAGAAGTCTCGTTTTGTGGAAAACCAGAATCGGAGAAATGTTTTTTTTTTTTTTATCCGAGAATTCTCTTTTTGTGGAAAACGAGAATCGCAGAAATTTTTTTTTTTTTTTTTCTCCGAGGGTTCTCGTTTTGTGGAAAACCAGAATCGGAGAAATTTTTTTTTTTTTTTTTTATCCGAGAATTCTCGTTTTGTGGAAAACCAGAATTGGAGAATTTTTTTTTTATCCGAGAATTCTCGTTTTGTGGAAAACCAGAATCGGAGAAATTTTTTTTTTTTTTCTATCCGAGAATTCTCGTTTTGTGGAAAACCAGAATCGGGGAAATTTTTTTTTTTTGTTTTTTTTATCCGAGAATTCTCGTTTTGTGTGAAACCAGAATCGGAGAAATTTTTTTTTTTTTATTTTATCCGAGATTTCTCGTTTTGTGGAAAACGAGAATCGGAGAAATTTTTTTTTTTTTTTTTTTATCCGAGAATTCTCGTTTTGTGGAAAACGAGAACCGGAGAAATTTTTTTTTTTTTTTTTATCCGAGAATTCTCGTTTTGTGGAAAACCCGAATCGGAGAAATTTTTTTTTTTTTTTTTTTATCCGAGAATTCTCGTTTTGTGGAAAAGCAGAATTGGAGAATTTTTTTTTTTTTTTTTTATCCGAGAATTCTCGTTTTGTGGAAAACCAGAATCGGAGAAAGTTTTTTTTTTTTTTTATCCAAGAATTCTCGTCTTGTGGAAAACCAGAATCGGAGAAATTTTTTTTTTTTTTTTTATCCGAGAATTCTCGTTTTATGGAAAACCAGAATCGGAGAATTTTTTTTTTTTTTCTTTTTTATCCGAGAGTTCTCGTTTTGTGGAAAACGAGAATCGGAGAAATTTTTTTTTTTTTTTATCAGAGAATTCTCGTTTTGTGGGGAACCAGAATCGGGGAAATTTTTTTTTTTTTTTATCCGAGAATTCTCGTTTTTTGGAAAACGAGAATTGGAGAAATTTTTTCTTTTTTTTTTATCCGAGAATTCTCGTTTGATGGAAAACCAGAATCGGAGAAATTTTTTTTTTTTTTTGTTTTTTTATCCGAGAATTCTCGTTTTGTGGAAAACCAGAATCGGAGAAATTTTTTTTTTTTTTTTTATCCGAGAATTCTCGTTTTGTGGAAAACGAGAATTGGAGAAATTTTTTTTTTTTATCCGAGAATTCTCGTTTTGTGGAAAACGAGAATCGGAGAAATTTTTTTTTTTTTTTTTTTTATCCGAGAATTCTCGTTTTGTGGAAAACGAGAAACGGAGAAATTTTTATTTTTTTTTTATCCGAGAAGTCTCGTTTTGTGGAAAACCAGAATCGGAGAAATTTTTTTTTTTTATCCGAGAATTCTCGTTGTGTGGAAAACGAGAATCGGAGAAATTTTTTTTTTTTTTTTTTTTATCGGAGAAGTCTCGTTTTGTGGAAAACCAGAATCGGAGAAATTTTTTTTTTTTATCCGAGAATTCTCGTTTTGTGGAAAACCAGAATCGGGGAAATTTTTTTTTTATTTTTTTTATCCGAGAATTCTCGTTTTGTGGAAAACGAGAATCGGAGAAATTTTTTTTTTTTTGTTTTTTTTATCCGAGAATTCTCGTTTTGTCGAAAACCAGAATCGGAGAAATTTTTTTTTTTTTTTTTATCCGAGAATTCTCGTTTTGTGGAAAACGAGAATCGGAGAAATTTTTTTTTTTTTTTTTTTTTATCCGAGAATTCTCGTTTTGTGGAAAACGAGAATCGGAGAAATTTTTTTTTTTTTTTTATCCGAGAGTTCTCGTTTCGTGGAAAACCAGAATCGGAGAAATTTTTTTTTTTTTTTTTTTATCCGAGAATTCTTGTTTTGTGGAAAACCAGAATTGGAGAATTTTTTTTTTTTTTTTTTTTATCCGAGATTTCTCGTTTTGTGGAAAACCAGAATCGGAGAAATTTTTTTTTATCCGAGAATTCTCGTCTTGTGGAAAACCAGAATCGGAGAAATTTTTGTTTTTTTTTTATCCGAGAATTCTCAGGTTTGTGGAAAACGAGGATCGGAGAAATTTTTCTTTTTTTTTTTTTTTATCGGAGAATTCTCGTTTTGTGGAAAACGAGAATCAGAGAAATTTTTTTTTTGTTTTTTTTTTATCCGAGAACTCTCGTTTTGTGCAAAACCAGAATCGGGGAAAAATTTTTTTTTTTTTTTATCCGAGAATTCTCGTTGGATGGAAAACCAGAATCGGAGAAATTTTTTTTTTTTTTTTTTTTATCCGAGAATTCTCGTTTTGCCGAAAACCAGAATCGGAGAAATTTGTTTTTTTTTTTTTTAATCCGAGGATTCTCGTTTTGTGGAAAACCAGAATCGGAGAAATTTTTTTTTTTTTTTTTTTATCCGAGAAGTCTCGTTTTGTGGAAAACCAGAATCGGAGAAATTTTTTTTTTTTTTATCGGAGAATTCTCGTTTTGTGGAAAACCAGAATCGGAGAAATTTTTTTTTTTTTTTTATCCGAGAATTCTCAGGTTTGTGGAAAACGAGAATCGGACAAAATTTTTTTTTTTTTTTTTATCGGAGACATCTCGTTTCGTGGAAAACCAGAATCGGGGAAATTGTTTTTTTTTTTTTTTTTTTATCCGAATATTCTCGTTTTGTGGAAAACCAGAATCGGAGAAATTTTTTTTTTTTTTTTATCCGAGAATTCTCGTTTTGTGGAAAACGAGAATCGGAGAAATTTTTTTTTTTTTTTTTTTTTCATCCGAGAATTCTCGTTTTGTGGAAAACCAGAATCGGGGAAATTTATTTTTTTTTTTTTTTATCCGAGAATTCTCGTTTTGTGGAAAACCAGAATTGGAGAAATTTTTTTTTTTTTTTTTTTATCCGAGAATTCTCGTTTTGTGGAAAACCAGAATCGGGGAAATTTATTTTTTTTTGTTTTTTTTATCCGAGATTTCTCGTTTTGTGGAAAACCAGAATCGGAGAAATTTTTTTTTTTTTTTTATTTTATCCGAGAATTCTCGTTTTGTGGAAAACGAGAATCGGAGAAATTTTTTTTTTTTTTTTATCCGAGAATTCTCGTTTTGTGGAAAACCAGAATCGGAGAAATTTTTTTTGTTTTTTTTTTATCCAAGAATTCTCGTCTTGTGGAAAACCAGAATTGGGGAAATTTTTTTTTTTTTGTTTTTTTTATCCGAGAATTCTCGTTTTGTGGAAAACCAGAATCGGAGAAAATTTTTTTTTTTTTTTTATTTTATCCGAGAATTCTCGTTTTGTGGAAAACCAGAATCGGAGAAATTTTTTTTTTTTTTTTTTTATCCGAGAATTCTCGTTTTGTGGAAAACGAGAATCGCAGAAATTTTTTTTTTTTTTTTTTTTTTATCCGAGAATTCTCGTTTTGTGGAAAACCAGAATTGGAGAATTTTTTTTTTTTATCCGAGAATTCTCGTTTTGTGGAAAACCAGAATCGGAGAAATTTTTTTTTTTTTTTTTTATCCGAGAATTCTCGTTTTGTGGAAAACCAGAATCGGGGAAATTTTTTTTTTTTGTTTTTTTTATCCGAGAATTCTCGTTTTGTGGAAAACCAGAATCGGAGAAATTTTTTTTTTTTTTTTTTATCCGAGATTTCTCGTTTTGTGGAAAACGAGAATCGGAGAAATTTTTTTTTTTTTTTTTTTTTTTTATCCGAGAATTCTCGTTTTGTGGAAAACGAGAATCGGAGAAATTTTTTTTTTTTTTTTTTATCCGAGAATTCTCGTTTTGTCGAAAACCAGAATCGGAGAAATTTTTTTTTTTTTTTTTTATCCGAGAATTCTCGTTTTGTGGCCAACCAGAATTGGAGAATTTTTTTTTTTTTTTTATCCGAGAATTCTCGTTTTGTGGAAAACCAGAATCGGGGAAATTTTTTTTTATTTTTTTTATCCGAGAATTCTCGTTTTGTGGAAAACGAGAATCGGAGAAATTTTTTTTTTTTTTGTTTTTTTTATCCGAGAATTCTCGTTTTGTCGAAAACCAGAATCGGAGAAATTTTTTTTTTTTTTTTATCCGAGAATTCTTGTTTTGTGGAAAACCAGAATTGGAGAATTTTTTTTTTTTTATCCGAGAATTCTCGTTTTGTGGAAAACCAGAATCGGAGAAATTTTTTTTTATCCGAGAATTCTCGTCTTGTGGAAAACCAGAATCGGAGAAATTTTTTTTTTTTTTTTTATCCGAGAATTCTCAGGTTTGTGGAAAACGAGAATCGCAGAAATTTTTTTTTTTTTTTTTTTTATCCGAGAATTCTCGTTTTGTGGAAAACCAGAATTGGAGAATTTTTCTTTTTTTATCCGAGAATTCTCGTTTTGTGGAAAACCAGAATCGGAGAGATATTTTTTTTTTTTTTTTTATCCGAGAATTCTCGTTTTGTGGAAAACCAGAATCGGGGAAATTTTTTTTTTTTGTTTTTTTTATCCGAGAATTCTCGTTTTGTGGAAAACCAGAATCGGAGAAATTTTTTTTTTTTTTTTTATCCGAGATTTCTCGTTTTGTGGAAAACGAGAATCGGAGAAATTTTTTTTTTTTTTTTTTTTTTATCCGAGAATTCTCGTTTTGTGGAAAACGAGAATCGGAGAAATTTTTTTTTTTTTTTTTATCCGAGAATTCTCGTTTTGTCGAAAACCAGAATCGGAGAAATTTTTTTTTTTTTTTTTTTATCCGAGAATTCTCGTTTTGTGGAAAACCAGAATTGGAGAATTTTTTTTTTTTTTTATCCGAGAATTCTCGTTTTGTGGAAAACCAGAATCGGGGAAATTTTTTTTTATTTTTTTTATCCGAGAATTCTCGTTTTGTGGAAAACGAGAATCGGAGAAATTTTTTTTTTTTTTGTTTTTTTTATCCGAGAATTCTCGTTTTGTCGAAAACCAGAATCGGAGAAATTTTTTTTTTTTTTTTATCCGAGAATTCTTGTTTTGTGGAAAACCAGAATTGGAGAATTTTTTTTTTTTTTTTATCCGAGAATTCTCGTTTTGTGGAAAACCAGAATCGGAGAAATTTTTTTTTATCCGAGAATTCTCGTCTTGTGGAAAACCAGATTCGGAGAAATTTTTTTTTTTTTTTTTATCCGAGAATTCTCAGGTTTGTGGAAAACGAGGATCGGAGGAATTTTTTTTTTTTTTTTTTTTATCGGAGAATTCTCGTTTTGTGGAAAACGAGAATCGGAGAAATTTTTTTTTTGTTTTTTTTTTATCCGAGAACTCTCGTTTTCTGGAAACCCAGAATCGGGGAAATTTTTTTTTTTTTTTTTTTATCCGAGAATTCTCGTTGGATGGAAAACCAGAATCGGAGAAATTTTTTTTTTTTTTTTTTTATCCGAGAATTCTCGTTTTGTGGAAAACCAGAATCGGAGAAATTTGTTTTTTTTTTTTTTTTTAATCCGAGAATTCTCGTTTTGTGGAAAACGAGAATCGGAGAAATTTTTTTTTTTTTTTTTATCCGAGAATTCTCGTTTTGTGGAAAACGAGAAACGGAGAAATTTTTTTTTGTTTTTTTTTTTTTATCGGAGAATTCTCGTTTTGTGGAAAACCAGAATCGGAGAAATTTTTTTTTTTTTTTATCCGAGAATTCTCAGGTTTGTGGAAAACGAGAATCGGAGAAATTTTTTTTTTTTTTATCCGAGAAGTCTCGTTTTGTGGAAAACCAGAATCGGAGAAATTTTTTTTTTTTATCCGGGAATTCTCGTTTTTTGGAAAACGAGAATCGGAGAAAAAAAATTTTTTTTTTTTTTTATCGGAGAATTCTCGTTTTGTGGAAAACCAGAATCGGAGAAATTTTTTTTTTTTTTGTATCCGAGAATTCTCAGGTTTGTGGAAAACGAGAATCGGAGAAATTTTTTTTTTTTTTTTTTTTTATCCGAGAATTCTCGTTTCGTGGAAAACCAGAATCGGGGAAATTTTTTTTTTTGTTTTTTTTATCCGAGAATTCTCGTTTTGTGGAAAACCAGAATCGGAGAAATTTTTTTTTTTTCTTTATCCGAGAATTCTCGTTTTGTGGAAAACGAGAATCGGAGAAATTTTTTTTTTTTTTTTCATCCGAGAATTCTCGTTTTGTGGAAAACGAGAATCGGAGAAATTTTTTTTTTTTTTTTTTATCCGAGAATTCTCGTTTTGTGGAAAACCAGAATCGGAGAAATTTTTTTTTTTTTTTTTTATCCGAGAATTCTCGTTTTGCGGAAAAACCAGAATTGGAGAAATTTTTTTTTTTTTTTTATCCGAGAATTCTAGTTTTGTGGAAAACGAGAATCGGAGAAATTTTTTTTTTTTTTTATCCGAGAATTCTCGTTTTGTGGAAAACCAGAATCGCAGAAATTTTTTTTTTTTTTTATTTTATCCAAGAATTCTCGTCTTGTGGAAAACCAGAATCGGGGGAAAATTTTTTTTTTTTTTTTTTATCCGAGAATTCTCGTTTTGTGGAAAACCAGAATCGGAGAAATTTTTTTTTTTTTTATTATTTTATCCGAGAATTCTCGTTTTGTGGAAAACGAGAATCGGAGAAATTTTTTTTTTTTTTTTTAATCGGAGAATTGTCGTTTTGTAGAAAACCAGAACCGGAGAAATTTTTTTTTTTTTTTATCCGAGAATTCTCAGGTTTGTGGAAAACGAGATTCGGAGAAATTTTTTTTTTTTTTTTTTTATCCGAGAAGTCTCGTTTTGTGGAAAACCAGAATCGGAGAAATTTTTTTTTTTTTTTTTATCCGAGAATTCTCGTTTTGTGGAAAACGAGAATCGCAGAAATTTTTTTTTTTTTTTTTTATCCGAGAGTTCTCGTTTTGTGGAAAACCAGAATCGGAGAAATTTTTTTTTTTTTTTTATCCGAGAATTCTGGTTTTGTGGAAAACCAGAATCGGAGAAATTTTTTTTTATCCGAGAATTCTCGTCTTGTGGAAAACCAGAATCGGAGAAAATTTTTTATTTTTTTTTATCCGAGAATTCTCAGGTTTGTGGAAAACGAGGATCGGAGAAATTTTTTTTTTTTTTTTTTTTTTTATCGGAGAATTCTCGTTTTGTGGAAAACGAGAATCGGAGAAATTTTTTTTTTTGTTTTTTTTTTATCCGAGAACTCTCGTTTTCTGGAAATACAGAATCGGGGAAATTTTTTTTTTTTTTTATCCGAGAATTCTCGTTGGATGGAAAACCAGAATCGGAGAAATTTTTTTTTTTTTTTTTTTTTATCCGAGAATTCTCGTTTTGTGGAAAACCAGAATCGGAGAAATTTGTTTTTTTTTTTTTTTTAATCCGAGAATTCTCGTTTTGTGGAAAACGAGAATCGGAGAAATTTTTTTTTTTTTTATCCGAGAATTCTCGTTTTGTGGAAAACGAGAAACGGAGAAATTTTTTTTTGTTTTTTTTTTTTTTTATCCGAGAATTCTCGTTTTGTGGAAAACCAGAATCGGAGAAATTTTTTTTTTTTTTTTATCCGAGAATTCTCGTTTTGTGGAAAACGAGAATCGGAGAAAATTTTTTTTTTTTTTTTTTTATCGGAGAATTCTCCTTTCGTCGAAAACCAGAATCGGAGAAATTTTTTTTTTTTTTTTTTTATCCGAGAATTCTCGTTTTGTGGAAAACCAGAATTGGAGAATTTTTTTTTTTTTTTTTTATCCGAGAATTCTCGTTTTGTGGAAAACCAGAATCGGGGAAATTTTTTTTTTTTTTTTATCCGAGAATTCTCGTTTTGTGGAAAACGAGAATCGGAAAAAAAATTTTTTTTTTTTTTTTTTTATCCGAGAATTCTCGTTTTGTCGAAAACCAGAATCGGAGAAATTTTTTTTTTTTTTTTTTATCCGAGAATTCTCGTTTTGTGGAAAACGAGAATCGGAGAAATTTTTTTTTTTTTTTTTTTTTATCCGAGAATTCTCGTTTTCTGGAAAACGAGAATCGGAGAAAATTTTTTTTTTTTCTTTTTATCCGAGAATTCTCGTTTTGTGGAAAACCAGAATCGGAGAAAAAAAATTTTTTTTTTTTTATCCGAGAATTCTTGTTTTGTGGAAAACCAGAATTGGAGAATTTTTTTTTTTTTTTTATCCGAGAATTCTCGTTTTGTGGAAAACCAGAATCGGAGAAATTTTTTTTTATCCGAGAATTCTCGTCTTGTGGAAAACCAGAATCGGAGAAATTTTTTTTTTTTTTTTTATCCGAGAATTCTCGTTTTGTGGAAAACGAGAATCGGAGAAATTTTTTTTTTTGTTTTTTTTTTATCCGAGAACTCTCGTTTTCTGGAAAACCAGAATTGGGGAAATTTTTTTTTTTTTTTTTTATCCGAGAATTCTCGTTGGATGGAAAACCAGAATCGGAGAAATTTTTTTTTTTTTTTTTATCCGAGAATTCTCGTTTTCTGGAAAACCAGAATCGGAGAAATTTGTTTTTTTTTTTTTTTTAATCCGAGAATTCTCGTTTTGTGGAAAACGAGAATCGGAGAAATTTTTTTTTGTTTTTTTTTTTTTATCCGAGAATTCTCGTTTTGTGGAAAACCAGAATCGGAGAAGTTTTTTTTTTTTTTTATCCGAGAATTCTCGTTTTGTGGAAAACCAGAATTGGAGAAATTTTTTTTTTTTTTTTATCCGAGAATTCTAGTTTTGTGGAAAACCAGAATCGGGGAAATTTTTTTTTTTGTTTTTTTTATCCGAGAATTCTCGTTTTGTGGAAAACCAGAATCGGAGAAATTTTTTTTTTTTTTTTTATCCGAGAATTCTCGTTTTGTGGAAAACGAGAATCGGAGAAATTTTTTTTTTTTTTTTTTTTATCCGAGAATTCTCGTTTCGTGGAAAACCAGAATCGGGGAAATTTTTTTTTTTTGTTTTTTTTATCCGAGAATTCTCGTTTTGTGGAAAACCAGAATCGGAGAAATTTTTTTTTTTTTTTTTTTTATCCGAGAATTCTCGTTTTGTGGAAAACGAGAATCGGAGAAATTTTTTTTTTTTTTTTTTTCATCCGAGAATTCTCGTTTTGTGGAAAACGAGAATCGGAGAAATTTTTTTTTTTTTTATCCGAGAATTCTCGTTTTGTGGAAAACCAGAATCGGAGAAATTTTTTTTTTTTTTTTTTATCCGAGAATTCTCGTTTTGTGGAAAACCAGAATTGGAGAAATTTTTTTTTTGTTTTTTTTATCCGAGAATTCTCGTTTTGTGGAAAACCAGAATCGGAGAAATTTTTTTTTTTTTTTTTTTATCCGAGAATTCTCGTTTTGTGGAAAACGAGAATCGGAGAAATTTTTTTTTTTTTTATCCGAGAATTCTCGTTTTGTGGAAAACCAGAATCGGAGAAATTTTTTTTTTTTTTTTTTTTTATCCAAGAATTCTCGTCCTGTTGGAAACCGGGAATCGGGGAAATTTTTTTTTTTTGTTTTTTTTATCCGAGAATTCTCGTTTTGTGGAAAACCAGAATCGGAGAAATTTTTTTTTTTTTTTATTTTATCCGAGAATTCTCGTTTTGTGGAAAACGAGAATCGGAGCAATTTTTTTTTTTTTTTTATCGGAGAATTGTCGTTTTGTAGAAAACCAGAATCGGAGAAATTTTTTTTTTTTTTTTATCCGAGAATTCTCAGGTTTGTGGAAAACGAGATTCGGAGAAATTTTTTTTTTTTTTTATCCGAGAAGTCTCGTTTTGTGGAAAACCAGAATCGGAGAAATTTTTTTTTTTTTTTTTATCCGAGAATTCTCCTTTTGTGGAAAACGGGAATCGCAGAAATTTTTTTTTTTTTTTTTTTATCCGGGAGTTCTTGTTTTGTGGAAAACCAGAATCGGAGAAATTTTTTTTTTTTTTTATCCGAGAATTCTCGTTTTGTGGAAAACCAGAATTGGAGAATTTTTTTTTTTTATCCTAGAATTCTCGTTTTGTGGAAAACCAGAATCGGAGAAATTTTTTTTTTTTTTTTTTTATCCGAGAATTCTCGTTTTGTGGAAAACCAGAATCGGGGAAATTTTTTTTTTTTGTTTTTTTTATCCGAGAATTCTCGTTTTGTGGAAAACCAGAATCGGAGAAATTTTTTTTTTTTTTATTTTATCCGAGATTTCTCGTTTTGTGGAAAACGAGAATCGGAGAAATTTTTTTTTTTTTTTTTTTTATCCGAGAATTCTCGTTTTGTGGAAAACGAGAATCGGAGAAATTTTTTTTTGTTTTTTTTATCCGAGAATTCTCGTTTTGTCGAAACCCAGAATCGGAGAAATTTTTTTTTTTTTTTTATCCGTGAATTCTCGTTTTGTCGAAAACGAGAATCGGAGAAATTTTTTTTTTTTTTTTATCCGAGAATTCTCGTTTTGTGGAAAACCAGAATCGGAGAAATTTTTTTTTTTTTTTTTATCCAAGAATTGTCGTCTTGTGGAAAACCAGAATCGGGGAAATTTTTTTTTTGTTTTTTTTATCCGAGAATTCTCGTTTTGTGGAAAACCAGAATCCGAGAAATTGTTTTTTTTTTTATTTTATCCGAGAATTCTCGTTTTGTGGAAAACGAGAATCGGAGATATTTTTTTTTTTTTTTTTTTATCCGAGAATTCTCGTTTGATGAAAACCAGAATCGGAGAATTTTTTTCTTTTTTTTTTTTTTTATCCGAGAATTCTCGTGTTGTGGAAAACGAGAATCGGAGAAATTTTTTTTTTTTTTTTTTTTTATCCGAGAATTCTCGTTTTGTGGAGAACCAGAATCCGGGACATTTTTTTTTTTTTTTTATCCGAGAATTCTCGTTTTGTGGAAAACCAGAATTGGAGAATTTTTTTTTTTTTTATCGGAGAATTCTCGTATGATGGAAAACCAGAATCGGAGAAATTTTTTTTTTTTTTATCCGAGAATTCTCGTTTTGTGGAAAACCAGAATCGGGGAAATGTTTTTTTTTTTTTTTTTATCCGAGAATTCTCGTTTTGTGGAAAACGAGAATTGGAGAAATTTTTTTTTTTTTTATTCCGAGAATTCTCGTTTTGTGGAAAACGAGAATCGGAGAAATTTTTTTTTTTTTTTTTTATCCGAGAATTCTCAGGTTTGTGGAAAACAAGAATCGGAGAAATTTTTTTTTTTTTTTTATCCGAGAAGTCTCGTTTTGTGGAAAACGAGAAACGGAGAAAATTTTTTTTTTATCCGGGAAGTTTCGTTTTGTGGAAAACCAGAATCGGAGAAATTTTTTTTTTTTTTTTATCCGAGAATTCTCAGGTTTGTGGAAAACAAGAATCGCAGAAATTTTTTTTTTTTTTTTTTTTATCCGAGAAGTCTCGTTTTGTGGAAAACCAGAACTGGAGAAATTTTTTTTTTTTTTTATTTTATCCGAGAATTCTCGTTTTGTGGAAAACGAGAATCGGAGAAATTTTTTTTTTTTTTTTTTATCGGAGAATTGTCGTTTTGTAGAAAATCAGAATCGGAGAAATTTTTTTTTTTTTTTTTATCCAAGAATTCTCGTCTTGTGGAAAACCAGAATCGGGGAAATTTTTTTTTTTTCGTTTTTTTTATCCGAGAATTCTCGTTTTGTGGAAAACCAGAATCGGAGAAATTTTTTTTTTTTTTTATTTCATCCGAGAATTCTCGTTTTGTGGAAAACGAGAATCGGAGAAATTTTTTTTTTTTTTTTTTATCGGAGAATTGTCGTTTTGTAGAAAACCAGAATCGGAGAAATTTTTTTTTTTTTTTATCCGAGAATTCTCAGGTTTGTGGAAAACGAGATTCGGAGAAATTTTTTTTTTTTTTTTATCCGAGAATTCTCGTTTTGTGGAAAACGAGAATCGCAGAAATTTTTTTTTTTTTTTTTTATCCGGGAGTTCTCGTTTTGTGGAAAACCAGAATCGGAGAAATTTTTTTTTTTTTTTTTATCCGAGAATTCTCGTTTTGTGGAAAACCAGAATTGGAGAATTTTTTTTTTTTATCCTAGAATTCTCGTTTTGTGGAAAACCAGAATCGGAGAAATGTTTTTTTTTTTTTTTTTTATCCGAGAATTCTCGTTTTGTGGAAAACGAGAATCGGGGAAATTTTTTTTTTTTTTTTTTTTTATCCGAGAATTCTCGTTTTGTGGAAAACCAGAATCGGAGAAATTTTTTTTTTTTTTTTATTTTATCCGAGATTTCTCGTTTTGTGGAAAACGAGAATCGGAGAAATTTTTTTTTTTTTTTTTTTATCCGAGAATTCTCGTTTTGTGGAAAACGAGAATCGGAGAAATTTTTTTTTGTTTTTTTTATCCGAGAATTCTCGTTTTGTCGAAACCCAGAATCGGAGAAATTTTTTTTTTTTTTTTTCTATCGGAGAATTCTCGTTTTGTGGAAAACGAGAATCGGAGAAATTTTTTTTTTTTTTTATCCGAGAATTCTCGTTTTGTGGAAAACCAGAATCGGAGAAATTTTTTTTTTTTTTTTTTTATCCAAGAATTGTCGTCTTGTGGAAAACCAGAATCGGGGAAATTTTTTTTTTGTTTTTTTTATCCGAGAATTCTCGTTTTGTGGAAAACCAGAATCCGAGAAATTGTTTTTTCTTTTATTTTATCCGAGAATTCTCGTTTTGTGGAAAACGAGAATCGGAGATATTTTTTTTTTTTTTTTTTTATCCGAGAATTCTCGTTTGATGGAAAACCAGAATCGGAGAATTTTTTTCTTTTTTTTTTTTTTTTATCCGAGAATTCTCGTGTTGTGGAAAACGAGAATCGGAGAAATTTTTTTTTCTATTTTTTTTTTATCCGAGAATTCTCGTTTTGTGGAGAACCAGAATCCGGGACTTTTTTTTTTTTTTTTATCCGAGAATTCTCGTTTTGTGGAAAACGAGAATTGGAGAAATTTTTTTTTTTTTTTTTATCCGAGAATTCTTGTTTGATGGAAAACCAGAATCGGAGAAATTTTTTTTTTTGTTGTTTTTTTATCCGAGAATTCTCGTTTTGTGGAAAACCAGAATTGGAGAAATTTTTTTTTTTTTTTTTATCCGAGAATTCTCGTTTTGTGGAAAACGAGAATTGGAGAAATTTTTTTTTTTTTTTTATCCGAGAATTCTCGTTTTGTGGAAAACGAGAATCGGAGAAATTTTTTTTTTTTTTTTTTATCCGAGAATTCTCGTTTTGTGGAAAACGAGAAACGGAGAAATTTTTTTTTTTTTTTTATCCGAGAAGTATCGTTTTGTGCAAAACCAGAATCGGAGAAATTTTTTTTTTTATCCGAGAATTCTCGTTTTGTGGAAAACGAGAATCGGAGAAAAATTTTTTTTTTTTTTTTATAGGAAAAGTCTCGTTTTGTGGAAAACCAGAATCGGAGAAATTTTTTTTTTTTTTTTTTATCCGAGAATTCTCGTTTTGTGGAAAACCAGAATCGGGGAAATTTTTTTTTTTTTTTTTATCCGAGAATTCTCGTTTTGTGGAAAATCAGAATCGGAGAAATTTTTTTTTTTTTTTTTTCTTATCCGAGAATTCTCGTTTTGCGGAAAACGAGAATCGGAGAAATTTTTTTTTTTTTTTTTTATCCGAGAATTCTCGTTTTGTGGAAAACCAGAATCGGAGAAATTTTTTTTTTTTTTTTTTATCCGAGAATTCTTGTTTTGTGGAAAACCAGAATTGGAGAATTTTTTTTTTTTTTTTATCCGAGAATTCTCGTTTTGTGGAAAACCAGAATTGGAGAATTTTTTTTTTTTATCCTAGAATTCTCGTTTTGTGGAAAACCAGAATCGGAGAAATTTTTTTTTTTTTTTATCCGAGAATTCTCAGGTTTGTGGAAAACGAGATTCGGAGAAATTTTTTTTTTTTTTTTTATCCGAGAATTCTCGTTTTGTGGAAAACGAGAATCGCAGAAATTTTTTTTTTTTTTTTTTATCCGGGAGTTCTCGTTTTGTGGAAAACCAGAATCGGAGAAATTTTTTTTTTTTTTTTATCCGAGAATTCTCGTTTTGTGGAAAACCAGAATTGGAGAAATGTTTTTTTTTTTTTTTTTTATCCGAGAATTCTCGTTTTGTGGAAAACCAGAATCGGGGAAATTTTTTTTTTTTTGTTTTTTTTATCCGAGAATTCTCGTTTTGTGGAAAACCAGAATCGGAGAAATTTTTTTTTTTTTTTTTTTTTATCCGAGAATTCTCTTTTTGTGGAAAACGAGAATCGGAGAAATTTTTTTTTTTTTTTTTTTTTATCCGAGAATTCTCGTTTTGTGGAAAACGAGAATCGGAGAAATTTTTTTTTTTTTTTTTTTTTATCCGAGAATTCTCGTTTTGTGGAAAACGAGAATCGGAGAAATTTTTTTTTGTTTTTTTTATCCGAGAATTCTCGTTTTGTCGAAACCCAGAATCGGAGAAATTTTTTTTTTTTTTTTTTCTATCGGAGAATTCTCGTTTTGTGGAAAACGAGAATCGGAGAAATTTTTTTTTTTTTTTATCCGAGAATTCTCGTTTTGTGGAAAACCAGAATCGGAGAAATTTTTTTTTTTTTTTTTTTATCCAAGAATTGTCGTCTTGTGGAAAACCAGAATCGGGGAAATTTTTTTTTTGTTTTTTTTATCCGAGAATTCTCGTTTTGTGGAAAACCAGAATCCGAGAAATTGTTTTTTCTTTTATTTTATCCGAGAATTCTCGTTTTGTGGAAAACGAGAATCGGAGATATTTTTTTTTTTTTTTTTTATCCGAGAATTCTCGTTTGATGGAAAACCAGAATCGGAGAATTTTTTTCTTTTTTTTTTTTTTTTATCCGAGAATTCTCGTGTTGTGGAAAACGAGAATCGGAGAAATTTTTTTTTCTATTTTTTTTTTATCCGAGAATTCTCGTTTTGTGGAGAACCAGAATCCGGGACATTTTTTTTTTTTTTATCCGAGAATTCTCGTTTTGTGGAAAACGAGAATTGGAGAAATTTTTTTTTTTTTTTTTATCCGAGAATTCTTGTTTGATGGAAAACCAGAATCGGAGAAATTTTTTTTTTTTTTGTTTTTTTATCCGAGAAGTCTCGTTTTGTGGAAAACCAGATTTGGAGAAATTTTTTTTTTTTTTTTTATCCGAGAATTCTCGTTTTGTGGAAAACGAGAATTGGAGAAATTTTTTTTTTTTTTTTATCCGAGAATTCTCGTTTTGTGGAAAACGAGAATCGGAGAAATTTTTTTTTTTTTTTTTATCCGAGAATTCTCGTTTTGTGGAAAACGAGAAACGGAGAAATTTTTTTTTTTTTTTTATCCGAGAAGTATCGTTTTGTGCAAAACCAGAATCGGAGAAATTTTTTTTTTTTTATCCGAGAATTCTCGTTTTGTGGAAAACGAGAATCGGAGAAAAAATTTTTTTTTTTTTTATCGGAAAAGTCTCGTTTTGTGGAAAACCAGAATCGGAGAAATTTTTTTTTTTTTTTTTTATCCGAGAATTCTCGTTTTGTGGAAAACCAGAATCGGGGAAATTTTTTTTTTTTTTTTATCCGAGAATTCTCGTTTTGTGGAAAATCAGAATCGGAGAAATTTTTTTTTTTTTTTTTCTTATCCGAGAATTCTCGTTTTGCGGAAAACGAGAATCGGAGAAATTTTTTTTTTTTTTTTTATCCGAGAATTCTCGTTTTGTGGAAAACCAGAATCGGAGAAATTTTTTTTTTTTTTTTTTATCCGAGAATTCTTGTTTTGTGGAAAACCAGAATTGGAGAATTTTTTTTTTTTTTTTATCCGAGAATTCTCGTTTTGTGGAAAACCAGAATCGGAGAAATTTTTTTTTATCCGAGAATTCTCGTCTTGTGGAAAACCAGAATAGGACAAATTTTTTTTTTTTTTTTATCCGAGAATTCTCAGGTTTGTGGAAAACGAGGATCGGAGAAATTTTTTTATTTTTTTTTTTTTTATCGGAGAATTCTCGTTTTGTGGAAAACGAGAATCGGAGAAATTTTTTTTTTTTTTTTTTATCCGAGAATTCTCGTTTCGTGGAAAACCAGAATACGAGAAATTTTTTTTTTTTTTTTATCCGAGAATTCTCGTTTTGTGGAAAACCAGAATTGGAGAATTTTTTTTTTTTTTTATCGGAGAATTCTCGTATGATGGAAAACCAGAATCGGAGAAATTTTTTTTTTTTTTTTTATCCGAGAATTCTCGTTTTGTGGAAAACCAGAATCGGAGAAATTTTTTTTTTTTTTTTTATCCGAGAATTCTCGTTTTGTGGAAAACGAGAATTGGAGAAATTTTTTTTTTTTTATTCCGAGAATTCTCGTTTTGTGGAAAACGAGAATCGGAGAAATTTTTTTTTTTTTTTTTTTATCCGAGAATTCTCAGGTTTGTGGAAAACAAGAATCGGAGAAATTTTTTTTTTTTTTTATCCGAGAAGTCTCGTTTTGTGGAAAACGAGAAACGGAGAAAAAAATTTTTTTTTTATCCGGGAAGTTTCGTTTTGTGGAAAACCAGAATCGGAGAAATTTTTTTTTTTTTTTTTATCCGAGAATTCTCAGGTTTGTGGAAAACAAGAATCGGAGAAATTTTTTTTTTCTTTTTTTATCCGAGAAGTCTCGTTTTGTGGAAAACCAGAATCGGAGAAATTTTTTTTTTTTTTATCCGAGAATTCTTGTTGTGTGGAAAACCAGAATCGGAGAAAAATTTTTTTTTTTTTTTATCGGAGAATTCTCGTTTTGTGGAAAACCAGAATCGGAGAAATTTTTTTTTTTTTATCCGAGAAGTCTCGTTTTGTGGAAAACCAGAATCGGAGAAATTTTTTTTTTTTTTTTATCCGAGAATTCTCGTTTTTTGGTGAACGAGAATCGGAGAAAAAAAAATTTTTTTTTTTTTTATCGGAGAATTCTCGTTTTGTGGAAAACCAGAATCGGAGAAATATTTTTTTCTTTTTTTTTTATCCGAGAATTCTCAGGTTTGTGGAAAACGAGAATTGGAGAAATTTTTTTTGTTTTTTTTTTTTTTTATCCGAGAAGTCTCGTTTTGTGGAAAACCAGAATCGGAGAAATTTTTTTTTTTTTTTTATCCGAGAATTCTCGTTTTGTGGAAAACCAGAATCGGAGAAATTTTTTTTTTTTTATCCGAGAATTCTCGTCTTGTGGAAAACCAGAATCGGAGAAATTTTTTTTTTTTTTCTATCCGAGAATTCTCGTTTTGTGGAAAACGAGAATCGGAGAAATTTTTTTTTTTTTTTTTATCCGAGAATTCTCGTTTTGTGGAAAACCAGAATCAGAGAATTTTTTTTTTTTTTTTTTTATCCGAGAATTCTCGTTTTGTGGAAAACGAGAATCGGGGAAATTTTTTTTTTTTTTTTGTTTTATCCGAGAATTCTCGTTTGATGGAGAACCAGAATCGGAGAAATTTTTTTTTTTTCTTTTATCCGAGAATTCTCGTTTTGTGGACAACCAGAATCGGGGAAATTTTTTTTTTTTTTTTATCCGAGAATTCTCGTTTTGTGGAAAACCAGAATCGGAGAAATTTTTTTTTTTTTTATCCGAGAATTCTCGTTTGATGGAAAACCAGAATCGGAGAATTTTTTTTTTTTTTTTTATCCGAGAATTCTCGTTTTTTGGAAAACGAGAATCGGGGAACTTTTTTTTTTTTGTTTTTTTTTTTATCCGAGAATTCTCGTTTGATGGAAAACCAGAATCGGAGAAATTTTTTTTTTTTTTTTTTTTATCCGAGAATTCTCGTTTTGTGGAAAACCAGAATCGGGGAAATTTTTTTTTTTTTTTTATCCGAGAATTCTCGTTTTGTGGAAAACGAGAATTGGAGAAATTTTTTTTTTTTTTATCCGGGAAATCTCGTTTTGTGGAAAACGAGAATCGGAGAAATTTTTTTTTTTTTTTTTTTTATCCGAGAATTCTCGTTTTGTGGAAAACGAGAAACGGAGAAATTTTTTTTTGTTTTTTTTTTTTTATCCGAGAATTCTCGTTTTGTGGAAAACGAGAATCGCAGAAATTTTTTTTTTTTTTTATCCGAGAGTTCTCGTTTTGTGGAAAACCAGAATCGGAGAATTTTTTTTTTTTTTTTTTTATCCGAGAATTCTCGTTTTTTGGAAAACGAGAATCGCAGAAATTTTTTTTTTTTTTTTTTATCCGAGAGTTCTCATTTTGTGGAAAACCAGAATCGGAGCAATTTTTTTTTTTTTTTTTTTTATCCGAGAATTCTCGTTTTTTGGAAAACCAGAATTGGAGAATTTTTTTTTTTTTATCCCAGAATTCTCGTTTTGTGGAAAACCAGAATCGGAGAAATTTTTTTTTTTTGTTTTTTTTATCCGAGAATTCTCGTTTTGTGGAAAACCAGAATCGGAGAAATTTTTTTTTTTTATTTTATCCGAGATTTCTCGTTTTGTGGAAAACGAGAATCGGAGAAATTTTTTTTTTTTTTTTTTTTATCCGAGAATTCTCGTTTTGTGGAAAACGAGAATCGGAGAAATTTTTTTTTTTTTTTATCCGAGAATTCTCGTTTTGTGGAAAACCCGAATCGGAGAAATTTTTTTTTTTTTTTATCCGAGAATTCTCGTTTTGTGGAAAACCAGAATTGGAGAATTTTTTTTTTTTTTTTTATCCGAGAATTCTCGTTTTGTGGAAAACCAGAATCGGAGAAATTTTTTTTTTTTTTTCTCTAAGAATTCTCGTCTTGTGGAAAACTGGAATCGGAGAAATTTTTTTTTTTTTTTTTATCCGAGAATTCTCGTTTTATGGAAAACCAGAATCGGAGAATTTTTTTCTTTTTTTTTTTTTTTTATCCGAGAATTCTCGTTTTGCGGAAAACGAGAATCGGAGAAATTTTTTTTTTTTTTTTTTTTATCCGAGAATTCTCGTTTTGTGGAGAACCAGAATCGGGGAAATTTTCTTTTTTTTTTTTTTTATCCGAGAATTCTCGTTTTTTGGAAAACGAGAATTGGAGAAATTTTTTTTTTTTTTTTTTTTTATCCGAGAATTCTCGTTTGATGGAAAACCAGAATCGGAGAAATTTTTTTTTTTTTGTTTTTTTATCCGAGAATTCTCGTTTTGTGGAAAACCAGAATCGGAGAAATTTTTTTTTTTTTTTTTATCCGAGAATTCTCGTTTTGTGGAAAACGAGAATTGGAGAAATTTCTTTTTTTTTTTTTATCCGAGAATTCTCGTTTTGTGGAAAACGAGAATCGGAGAAATTTTTTTTTTTTTTTTATCCGAGAATTCTCGTTTTGTGGAAAACGAGAAACGGAGAAATTTTTTTTTTTTTTTTATCCGAGAAGTCTCGTTTTGTGGAAAACCAGAATCGGAGAAATTTTTTTTTTTTTATCCGAGAATTCTCGTTTTGTGGAAAACGAGAATCGGAGAAATTTTTTTTTTTTTTTTTTATCGGAGAGGTCTCGTTTTGTGGAAAACCAGAATCGGAGAAATTTTTTTTTTTTTTTTATCCGAGAATTCTCGTTTTGTGGAAAACCAGAATCGGGGAAATTTTTTTTTTTTATCCGAGAATTCTCGTTTTGTGGAAAACGAGAATCGGAGAAATTTTTTTTTTTTTGTTTTTTTTATCCGAGAATTCTCGTTTTGCGGAAAACCAGAATCGGAGAAATTTTTTTTTTTTTTTTTATCCGAAGATTCTTGTTTTTTTGGAAAACGAGAATCGGAGAAATTTTTTTTTTTTTTTTTTTATCCGAGAATTCTCGTTTTGTGGAAAACGAGAATCGGAGAAATTTTTTTTTATCCGAGAATTCTCGTCTTGTGGAAAACCAGAATCGGAGAAATTTTTTTTTTTTTTTATCCGAGAATTCTCAGGTTTGTGGAAAACGAGGATCGGAGAAATTTTTTTTTGTTTTTTTTTTATCCGAGAACTCTCGTTTTGTGGAAAACCAGAATCGGGGAAATTTTTTTTTTTTTTTTTTATCCAAGAATTCTCGTTGGATGGAAAACCAGAGTCGGAGAAAATTTTTTTTTTTTTTTTTATCCGAGAATTCTCGTTTTGTGGAAAACCAGAATCGGAGAAATTTGTTTTTTTTTTTTTTTAATCCGAGAATTCTCGTTTTGTGGAAAACGAGAATCGGAGAAATTTTTTTTTTTTTTTCTCCGAGAATTCTCGTTTTGTGGAAAACCAGAATCGGAGAAATTTTTTTTTTTTTTTTTATCCAAGAATTGTCGTCTTGTGGAAAACCAGAATCGGGGAAATTTTTTTTTGTTTTTTTTATCCGAGAATTCTCGTTTTGTGGAAAACCAGAATCCGAGAAATTGTTTTTTTTTTTATTTTATCCGAGAATTCTCGTTTTGTGGAAAACGAGAATCGGAGATATTTTTTTTTTTTTTTATCCGAGAATTCTCGTTTGATGGAAAACCAGAATCGGAGAATTTTTTTCTTTTTTTTTTTTTTTATCCGAGAATTCTCGTGTTGTGGAAAACGAGAATCGGAGAAATTTTTTTTTTTTTTTTTTTATCCGAGAATTCTCGTTTTGTGGAGAACCAGAATCCGGGACATTTTTTTTTTTTTTATCCGAGAATTCTCGTTTTGTGGAAAACCAGAATTGGAGAATTTTTTTTTTTTTTTATCGGAGAATTCTCGTATGATGGAAAACCAGAATCGGAGAAATTTTTTTTTTTCTTTTTATCCGAGAATTCTCGTTTTGTGGAAAACCAGAATTGGAGAAAAATTTTTTTTTTTTTATTCCGAGAATTCTCGTTTTGTGGAAAACGAGAATCGGAGAAATTTTTTTTTTTTTTTTTTTATCCGAGAATTCTCAGGTTTGTGGAAAACCAGAATCGGGGAAATGTTTTTTTTTATTTTTTTATCCGAGAAGTCTCGTTTTGTGGAAAACGAGAAACGGAGAAAATTTTTTTTTTTTTATCCGAGAAGTCTCGTTTTGTGGAAAACCAGAATCGGAGAAATTTTTTTTTTTTTTTTTTATCCGAGAATTCTCAGGTTTGTGGAAAACAAGAATCGGAGAAATTTTTTTTTTTTTTTTTTTTATCCGAGAAGTCTCGTTTTGTGGAAAACCAGAATTGGAGAAATTTTTTTTTTGTTTTTCTGATCCGAGAATTCTCGTTTTGTGGAAAACCAGAATCGGAGAAATTTTTTTTTTTTTTTTTTTTATCCGAGAATTCTCGTTTTGTGGAAAACGAGAATCGGAGAAATTTTCTTTTTTTTTTTATCCAAGAATTCTCGTCTTGTGGAAAACCAGAATCGGGGAAATTTTTTTTTTTGTTTTTTTTATCCGAGAATTCTCGTTTTGTGGAAAACCAGAATCGGAGAAATTTTTTTTTTTTTATTTTATCCGAGAATTCTCGTTTTGTGGAAAACGAGAATCGGAGAAATTTTTTTTTTTTTTTTTTATCGGAGAATTGTCGTTTTGTAGAAAACCAGAATCGGAGAAATTTTTTTTTTTTTTTTATCCGAGAATTCTCAGGTTTGTGGAAAACGAGATTCGGAGAAATTTTTTTTTTTTTTTATCCGAGAAGTCTCGTTTTGTGGAAAACCAGAATCGGAGAAATTTTTTTTTTTTTTTTATCCGAGAATTCTCGTTTTGTGGAAAACGAGAATCGCAGAAATTTTTTTTTTTTTTTTTTATCCGGGAGTTCTCGTTTTGTGGAAAACCAGAATCGGAGAAATTTTTTTTTTTTTTTTTTTATCCGAGAATTCTCGTTTTGTGGAAAACCAGAATTGGAGAATTTTTTTTTTTTTATCCTAGAATTCTCGTTTTGTGGAAAACCAGAATCGGAGAAATTTTTTTTTTTTTTTTTTTATCCGAGAATTCTCGTTTTGTGGAAAACCAGAATTGGAGAATTTTTTTTTTTTTATCCTAGAATTCTCGTTTTGTGGAAAACCAGAATCGGAGAAATTTTTTTTTTTTTTTTTTTATCCGAGAATTCTCGTTTTGTGGAAAACCAGAATCGGGGAAAATTTTTTTTTTTGTTTTTTTTATCCGAGAATTCTCGTTTTGTGGAAAACCAGAATCGGAGAAATTTTTTTTTTTTTTATTTTATCCGAGATTTCTCGTTTTGTGGAAAACGAGAATCGGAGAAATTTTTTTTTTTTTTTTTTATCCGAGAATTCTCGTTTTGTGGAAAACGAGAATCGGAGAAATTTTTTTTTTTTTTTTTTATCCGAGAATTCTCGTTTTGTCGAAACCCAGAATCGGAGAAATTTTTTTTTTTTTTTTTTTATCGGAGAATTCTCGTTTTGTGGAAAACGAGAATCGGAGAAATTTTTTTTTTTTTTTATCCGAGAATTCTCGTTTTGTGGAAAACCAGAATCGGAGAAATTTTTTTTTTTTTTTTTTATCCAAGAATTGTCGTCTTGTGGAAAACCAGAATCGGGGAAATTTTTTTTTTGTTTTTTTTATCCGAGAATTCTCGTTTTGTGGAAAACCAGAATCCGAGAAATTGTTTTTTTTTTATTTTATCCGAGAATTCTCGTTTTGTGGAAAACGAGAATCGGAGATATTTTTTTTTTTTTTTTATCCGAGAATTCTCGTTTGATGGAAAACCAGAATCGGAGAATTTTTTTCTTTTTTTTTTTTTTTATCCGAGAATTCTCGTGTTGTGGAAAACGAGAATCGGAGAAATTTTTTTTTTTTTTTTTTTTTATCCGAGAATTCTCGTTTTGTGGAGAACCAGAATCCGGGACATTTTTTTTTTTTTTTTATCCGAGAATTCTCGTTTTGTGGAAAACGAGAATTGGAGAAATTTTTTTTTTTTTTTTATCCGAGAATTCTTGTTTGATGGAAAACCAGAATCGGAGAAATTTTTTTTTTTTTTGTTTTTTTATCCGAGAATTCTCGTTTTGTGGAAAACCAGAATTGGAGAAATTTTTTTTTTTTTTTTATCCGAGAATTCTCGTTTTGTGGAAAACGAGAATTGGAGAAATTTTTTTTTTTTTTTTTTTATCCGAGAATTCTCGTTTTGTGGAAAACGAGAATCGGAGAAATTTTTTTTTTTTTTTTATCCGAGAATTCTCGTTTTGTGGAAAACGAGAAACGGAGAAAATTTTTTTTTTTTTTTTTATCGGAAAAGTCTCGTTTTGTGGAAAACCAGAATCGGAGAAATTTTTTTTTTTTTTTTTTATCCGAGAATTCTCGTTTTGTGGAAAACCAGAATCGGGGAAATTTTTTTTTTTTTTTTTTATCCGAGAATTCTCGTTTTGTGGAAAATCAGAATCGGAGAAATTTTTTTTTTTTTTTTTTTTTCTTATCCGAGAATTCTCGTTTTGCGGAAAACGAGAATCGGAGAAATTTTTTTTTTTTTTTTTATCCGCGAATTCTCGTTTTGTGGAAAACCAGAATCGGAGAAATTTTTTTTTTTTTTTATCCGAGAATTCTTGTTTTGTGGAAAACCAGAATTGGAGAATTTTTTTTTTTCTTTTATCCGAGAATTCTCGTTTTGTGGAAAACCAGAATCGGAGAAATTTTTTTTTATCCGAGAATTCTCGTCTTGTGGAAAACCAGAGTAGGAGAAATTTTTTTTTATTTTTTATCCGAGAATTCTGAGGTTTGTGGAAAACGAGGATCGGAGAAATTTTTTTATTTTTTTTTTTTTTTATCGGAGAATTCTCGTTTTGTGGCAAACGAGAATCGGAGAAATTTTTTTTTTTTTTTTTTTTATCCGAGAATTCTCGTTTCGTGGAAAACCAGAATACGAGAAATTTTTTTTTTTTTTCTTTATCCGAGAATTCTCGTTTTGTGGAAAACCAGAATTGGAGAATTTTTTTTTTTTTTTTTATCGGAGAATTCTCGTATGATGGAAAACCAGAATCGGAGAAATTTTTTTTTTTTTTTTATCCGAGAATTCTCGTTTTGTGGAAAACCAGAATCGGGGAAATGTTTTTTTTTTTTTTTTATCCTAGAAGTCTCGTTTTGTGGAAAACGAGAAACGGAGAAAAAAAAATTTTTTTTATCCGGGAAGTTTCGTTTTGTGGAAAACCAGAATCGGAGAAATTTTTTTTTTTTTTTTATCCGAGAATTCTCAGGTTTGTGGAAAACAAGAATCGGGGAAATTTTTTTTTTTTTTTTATCCGAGAAGTCTCGTTTTGTGGAAAACCAGAATCGGAGAAATTTTTTTTTTTTTTTTATCCGAGAATTCTTGTTGTGTGGAAAACCAGAATCGGAGAAAAATTTTTTTTTTTTTTTCATCGGAGAATTCTCGTTTTGTGGAAAACCAGAATCGGAGAAATTTTTTTTTTTTTTATCCGAGAAGTCTCGTTTTGTGGAAAACCAGAATCGGAGAAATTTTTTTTTTTTTTATCCGAGAATTCTTGTTTTTTGGTGAACGAGAATCGGAGAAAAAAAAATTTTTTTTTTTTTATCGGAGAATTCTCGTTTTGTGGAAAACCAGAATCGGAGAAATATTTTTTTCTTTTTTTTTTATCCGAGAATTCTCAGGTTTGTGGAAAACGAGAATTGGAGAAATTTTTTTTGTTTATTTTTTTTTTTATCCGAGAATTCTCGTTTTGTGGAAAACCAGAATCGGAGAAATTTTTTTTTTTTTTCTATCCGAGAATTCTCGTTTTGTGGAAAACGAGAATCGGAGAAATTTTTTTTTTTTTTTTATCCGAGAATTCTCGTTTTGTGGAAAACCAGAATCGGAGAATTTTTTTTTTTTTTTTTTTATCCGAGAATTCTCGTTTTGTGGAAAACGAGAATCGGGGAAATTTTTTTTTTTTTTTGTTTTATCCGAGAATTCTCGTTTGATGGAGAACCAGAATCGGAGAAATTTTTTTTTTCTTTTATCCGAGAATTCTTTTTTTGTGGACAACCAGAATCGGGGAAATTTTTTTTTTTTTTTTTATCCGAGAATTCTCGTTTTGTGGAAAACCAGAATCGGAGAAATTTTTTTTTTTTTTATCCGAGAATTCTTGTTTGATGGAAAACCAGAATCGGAGAATTTTTTTTTTTTTTTTTATCCGAGAATTCTCGTTTTTTGGAAAACGAGAATCGGGGAAATTTTTTTTTTTGTTTTTTTTTTTATCCGAGAATTCTCGTTTGATGGAAAACCAGAATCGGAGAAATTTTTTTTTTTTTTTTTTTTATCCGAGAATTCTCGTTTGGTGGAAAACCAGAATCGGGGAAATTTTTTTTTTTTTTTTTTATCCGAGAATTCTCGTTTTGTGGAAAACGAGAATTGGAGAAATTTTTTTTTTTTTTATCCGGGAAATCTCGTTTTGTGGAAAACGAGAATCGGAGAAATTTTTTTTTTTTTTTTTTTTTTATCCGAGAATTCTCGTTTTGTGGAAAACGAGAAACGGAGAAATTTTTTTTTGTTTTTTTTTTTTGATCCGAGAATTCTCGTTTTGTGGAAAACGAGAATCGCAGAAATTTTTTTTTTTTTTTTTTATCCGAGAGTTCTCGTTTTGTGGAAAACCAGAATCGGAGAATTTTTTTTTTTTTTTTTTTATCCGAGAATTCTCGTTTTGTGGAAAACGAGAATCGCAGAAATTTTTTTTTTTTTTTTTTATCCGAGAGTTCTCGTTTTGTGGAAAACCAGAATCGGAGCAATTTTTTTTTTTTTTTTTTATCCGAGAATTCTCGTTTTTTGGAAAACCAGAATTGGAGAATTTTTTTTTTTTATCCGAGAATTCTCGTTTTGTGGAAAACCAGAATCGGAGAAATTTTTTTTTTTGTTTTTTTTATCCGAGAATTCTCGTTTTGTGGAAAACCAGAATCGGAGAAATTTTTTTTTTTTTTATTTTATCCGAGATTTCTCGTTTTGTGGAAAACGAGAATCGGAGAAATTTTTTTTTTTTTTTTTTTTTTATCCGAGAATTCTCGTTTTGCGGAAAACGAGAATCGGAGAAATTTTTTTTTTTTTATCCGAGAATTCTCGTTTTGTGGAAAACCCGAATCGGAGAAATTTTTTTTTTTTTTTTATCCGAGAATTCTCGTTTTGTGGAAAACCAGAATTGGAGAATTTTTTTTTTTTTTTTATCCGAGAATTCTCGTTTTGTGGAAAACCGGAATCGGAGAAATTTTTTTTTTTTTTTTATCCAAGAATTCTTGTCTTGTGGAAAACTGGAATCGGAGAAATTTTTTTTTTTTTTATCCGAGAATTCTCGTTTTATGGAAAACCAGAATCGGAGAATTTTTTTCTTTTTTTTTTTTTTTATCCGAGAATTCTCATTTTGTGGAAAACGAGAATCGGAGAAATTTTTTTTTTTTTTTTTATCCGAGAATTCTCGTTTTGTGGAGAACCAGAATCGGGGAAATTTTCTTTTTTTTTTTTTTTTATCCGAGAATTCTCGTTTTTTGGAAAACGAGAATTGGAGAAATTTTTTTTTTTTTTTTTTATCCGAGAATTCTCGTTTGATGGAAAACCAGAATCGGAGAAATTTTTTTTTTTGTTTTTTTATCCGAGAATTCTCGTTTTGTGGAAAACCAGAATCGGAGAAATTTTTTTTTTTTTTTTTATCCGAGAATTCTCGTTTTGTGGAAAACGAGAATTGGAGAAATTTTTTTTTTTTTATCCGAGAATTCTCGTTTTGTGGAAAACGAGAATCGGAGAAATTTTTTTTTTTTTTTTTATCCGAGAATTCTCGTTTTGTGGAAAACGAGAAACGGAGAAATTTTTTTTTTTTTTTTTATCCGAGAAGTCTCGTTTTGTGGAAAACCAGAATCGGAGAAATTTTTTTTTTTTTATCCGAGAATTCTCGTTTTGTGGAAAACGAGAATCGGAGAAATTTTTTTTTTTTTTTTTTTTATCGGAGAAGTCTCGTTTTGTGGAAAACCAGAATCGGAGAAATTTTTTTTTTTTTTTTATCCGAGAATTCTCGTTTTGTGGAAAACCAGAATCGGGGAAATTTTTTTTTTTTTATCCGAGAATTCTTGTTTTGTGGAAAACCAGAATCGGAGAAAATTTTTTTTTTTTTTTTCATCGGAGAATTCTCGTTTTGTGGAAAACCAGAATCGGAGAAATTTTTTTTTTTTTTATCCGAGAAGTCTCGTTTTGTGGAAAACCAGAATCGGAGAAATTTTTTTTTTTTTTTATCCGAGAATTCTTGTTTTTTGGTGAACGAGAATCGGAGAAAAAAAATTTTTTTTTTTTTTATCGGAGAATTCTCGTTTTGTGGAAAACCAGAATCGGAGAAATATTTTTTTCTTTTTTTTTTATCCGAGAATTCTCGTTTTGTGGAAAACGAGAATCGGAGAAATTTTTTTTTTTTTTTTTATCCGAGAATTCTCGTTTTGTGGAAAACCAGAATCGGAGAATTTTTTTTTTTTTTTTTTTTATCCGAGAATTCTCGTTTTGTGGAAAACGAGAATCGGGGAAATTTTTTTTTTTTTTTGTTTTATCCGAGAATTCTCGTTTGATGGAGAACCAGAATCGGAGAAATTTTTTTTTTCTTTTATCCGAGAATTCTTTTTTTGTGGACAACCAGAATCGGGGAAATTTTTTTTTTTTTTTTTATCCGAGAATTCTCGTTTTGTGGAAAACCAGAATCGGAGAAATTTTTTTTTTTTTTATCCGAGAATTCTTGTTTGATGGAAAACCAGAATCGGAGAATTTTTTTTTTTTTTTTTATCCGAGAATTCTCGTTTTTTGGAAAACGAGAATCGGGGAAATTTTTTTTTTTGTTTTTTTTTTTATCCGAGAATTCTCGTTTGATGGAAAACCAGAATCGGAGAAATTTTTTTTTTTTTTTTTTATCCGAGAATTCTCGTTTGGTGGAAAACCAGAATCGGGGAAATTTTTTTTTTTTTTTTTATCCGAGAATTCTCGTTTTGTGGAAAACGAGAATTGGAGAAATTTTTTTTTTTTTTATCCGGGAAATCTCGTTTTGTGGAAAACGAGAATCGGAGAAATTTTTTTTTTTTTTTTTTTTTATCCGAGAATTCTCGTTTTGTGGAAAACGAGAAACGGAGAAATTTTTTTTTGTTTTTTTTTTTTGATCCGAGAATTCTCGTTTTGTGGAAAACGAGAATCGCAGAAATTTTTTTTTTTTTTTTTTATCCGAGAGTTCTCGTTTTGTGGAAAACCAGAATCGGAGAATTTTTTTTTTTTTTTTTTATCCGAGAATTCTCGTTTTGTGGAAAACGAGAATCGCAGAAATTTTTTTTTTTTTTTTTTATCCGAGAGTTCTCGTTTTGTGGAAAACCAGAATCGGAGCAATTTTTTTTTTTTTTTTTTATCCGAGAATTCTCGTTTTTTGGAAAACCAGAATTGGAGAATTTTTTTTTTTTATCCGAGAATTCTCGTTTTGTGGAAAACCAGAATCGGAGAAATTTTTTTTTGTTTTTTTTTTTTGATCCGAGAATTCTCGTTTTGTGGAAAACGAGAATCGCAGAAATTTTTTTTTTTTTTTTTTATCCGAGAGTTCTCGTTTTGTGGAAAACCAGAATCGGAGAATTTTTTTTTTTTTTTTTTTTATCCGAGAATTCTCGTTTTGTGGAAAACGAGAATCGCAGAAATTTTTTTTTTTTTTTTTATCCGAGAGTTCTCGTTTTGTGGAAAACCAGAATCGGAGAAATTTTTTTTTTTTTTTTTTATCCGAGAATTCTCGTTTTGTGGAAAACCCGAACCGGAGAAATTTTTTTTTTTTTTTTATCCGAGAATTCTCGTTTTGTGGAAAACCAGAATTGGAGAATTTTTTTTTTTTTTTATCCGAGAATTCTCGTTTTGTGGAAAACCGGAATCGGAGAAATTTTTTTTTTTTTTTTATCCAAGAATTCTTGTCTTGTGGAAAACTGGAATCGGAGAAATTTTTTTTTTTTTATCCGAGAATTCTCGTTTTATGGAAAACCAGAATCGGAGAATTTTTTTCTTTTTTTTTTTTTTTATCCGAGAATTCTCATTTTGTGGAAAACGAGAATCGGAGAAATTTTTTTTTTTTTTTTTATCCGAGAATTCTCGTTTTGTGGAGAACCAGAATCGGGGAAATTTTCTTTTTTTTTTTTTTTTTATCCGAGAATTCTCGTTTTTTGGAAAACGAGAATTGGAGAAATTTTTTTTTTTTTTTTTTTATCCGAGAATTCTCGTTTGATGGAAAACCAGAATCGGAGAAATTTTTTTTTTTGTTTTTTTATCCGAGAATTCTCGTTTTGTGGAAAACCAGAATCGGAGAAATTTTTTTTTTTTTTTTATCCGAGAATTCTCGTTTTGTGGAAAACGAGAATTGGAGAAATTTTTTTTTTTTTTATCCGAGAATTCTCGTTTTGTGGAAAACGAGAATCGGAGAAATTTTTTTTTTTTTTTTTATCCGAGAATTCTCGTTTCGTGGAAAACGAGAAACGGAGAAATTTTTTTTTTTTTTTTTATCCGAGAAGTCTCGTTTTGTGGAAAACCAGAATCGGAGAAATTTTTTTTTTTTTATCCGAGAATTCTCGTTTTGTGGAAAACGAGAATCGGAGAAATTTTTTTTTTTTTTTTTTTATCGGAGAAGTCTCGTTTTGTGGAAAACCAGAATCGGAGAAATTTTTTTTTTTTTTTTATCCGAGAATTCTCGTTTTGTGGAAAACCAGAATCGGGGAAATTTTTTTTTTTTTATCCGAGAATTCTTGTTTTGTGGAAAACGAGAATCGGAGAAATTTTTTTTTTTTTGTTTTTTTTATCCGAGAATTCTCGTTTTGTGGAAAACCAGAATCGGAGAAATTTTTTTTTTTTTTTTTTATCCGAGAATTCTCGTTTTGTGGAAAACGAGAATCGGAGAAATTTTTTTTTTTTTTTTTTATCCGAGAATTCTCGTTTTGTGGAAAACGAGAATCGGAGAAATTTTTTTTTATCCGAGAATTCTCGTCTTGTGGAAAACCAGAATCGCAGAAATTTTTTTTTTTTTATCCGAGAATTCTCAGGTTTGTGGAAAACGAGGATCGGAGAAATTTTTTTTGTTTTTTTTTTATCCGAGAACTCTCGTTTTGTGGAAAACCAGAATCGGGGAAATTTTTTTTTTTTTTTATCCAAGAATTCTCGTTGGATGGAAAACCAGAGTCGGAGAAATTTTTTTTTTTTTTTTTTTATCCGAGAATTCTCGTTTTGTGGAAAACCAGAATCGGAGAAATTTGTTTTTTTTTTTTTTTTAATCCGAGAATTCTCGTTTTGTGGAAAACGAGAATCGGAGAAATTTTTTTTTTTTTTTTTATCCGAGAATTCTCGTTTTGTGGAAAACGAGAAACGGAGAAAATTTTTTGTGTTTTTTTTTTTTATCCGAGAATTCTCGTTTTGTGGAAAACCAGAATCGGAGAAATTTTTTTTTTTTTTTTTTTATCCGAGAATTCTCGTTTTGTGGAAAACGAGAATCGGAGAAAAATTTTTTTTTTTTTTTTTTTTTATCGGAGAATTCTCGTTTTGTGGAAAACCAGAATCGGAGAAATTTTTTTTTTTTTTTATCCGAGAATTCTCAGGTTTGTGGAAAACGAGAATCGGAGAAATTTTTTTTTTTTTTTATCCGAGAAGTCTCGTTTTGTGGAAAACCAGAATCGGAGAAATTTTTTTTTTTTTTATCCGGGAATTCTCGTTTTTTGGAAAACGCGAATCGGAGAAAAAAAAATTTTTTTTTTTTTATCGGAGAATTCTCGTTTTGTGGAAAACCAGAATCGGAGAAATTTTTTTTTTTTTTTTATCCGAGAATTCTCAGGTTTGTGGAAAACGAGAATCGGAGAAATTTTTTTTTTTTTCTTTTATCCGAGAATTCTCGTTTCGTCGAAAACCAGAATCGGGGAAATTTTTTTTTTTTGTTTTTTTTATCCGAGAATTCTCGTTTCGTGGAAAACCAGAATCGGAGAAATTTTTTTTTTTTTTTATCCGAGAATTCTCGTTTTGTGGAAAACGAGAATCGGAGAAATTTTTTTTTTTTTTTTATCCGAGAATTCTCGTTTTTTGGAAAACCAGAATCGGAGAAATTTTTTTTTTTTTTTTTTATCGGAGAATTCTCGTTTTGTGGAAAACCAGAATCGGAGAAATTTTTTTTTTTTTTTTATCCGAGAATTCTCAGGTTTGTGGAAAACGAGAGTCGGAGAAATTTTTTTTTTTTTTTATCCGAGAAGTCTCGTTTTGTGGAAAACGAGAATCGGAGAAATTTTTTTTTTTTTTTTATCCGGGAATTCTCGTTTTTTGGAAAACCAGAATCGGAGAAAAAAAAAATTTTTTTTTTTTTATCGGAGAATTCTCGTTTTGTGGAAAACCAGAATCGGAGAAATTTTTTTTTTTTTTTTATCCGAGAATTCTCAGGTTTGTGGAAAACGAGCATCGGAGAAATTTTTTTTTTTTTCTTTATCCGAGAATTCTCAGGTTTGTGGAAAACGAGAATCGGAGAAATTTTTTTTTTTTTCTTTTATCCGAGAATTCTCGTTTCGTGGAAAACCAGAATCGGACAAATTTTTTTTTTTTTTTTCATCCGAGAATTCTCGTTTTTTGGAAAACCAGAATCGGAGAAATTTTTTTTTTTTTTTTTTATCCGAGAATTCTCGTTTTGTGGAAAATCAGAATTGGAGAAATTTTTTTTTTTTTTTTATCCGAGAATTCTCGTTTTGTGGGAAACCAGAATCGGAGAAATTTTTTTTTTTTTTATCCGAGAATTCTCAGGTTTGTGGAAAACGAGAATCGGAGAAATTTTTTTTTTTTTTTTTTATCCGAGTTCTCGTTTGATGGAAAACCAGAATCGGAGAAATTTTTTTTTTTTTTTTGTTTTTTTATCCGAGAATTCTCGTTTTGTGGAAAACCAGAATCGGAGATATTTTTTTTTTTTTTTTTTTTTATCCGAGAATTCTCGTTTTGTGGAAAACGAGAATTGGAGAAATTTTTTTTTTTTTTTTTATCCGAGAATTCTCGTTTTGTGGAAAACGAGAATCGGAGAAATCTTTTTTTTTTCTTTTTTTATCCGAGAATTCTCGTTTTGTGGAAGACGAGAAACGGAGAAATTTTTTTTTTTTTTTTTATCCGAGAAGCCTCGTTTTGTGGAAAACCAGAATCGGAGAAATTTTTTTTTTTTATCCGAGAATTCTCGTTTTGTGGAACACGAGAATCGGAGAAATTTTTTTTTTTTTTTTTTATCCGAGAATTCCCGTTTTGTGGAAAACCAGAATCGGGGAAATTTTTTTTTTTTATCCGAGAATTCTCGTTTTGTGGAAAACGAGAATCGGAGAAATTTTTTTTTTTTTTGTTTTTTGTATCCGAGAATTCTCGTTTTGTGGAAAACCAGAATCGGAGAAATTTTTTTTTTTTTTTATCCGAGAATTCTCGTTTTGTGGAAAACGAGAATCGGAGAAATTTTTTTTTTTTTTTTTTTATCCGAGAATTCTCGTTTTGTGGAAAACGAGAATCGGAGAAATTTTTTTTTATCCGAGAATTCTCGTCTTGTGGAAAACCAGAATCGGAGAAATTTTTTTTTTTTTTTTATCCGAGAATTCTCAGGTTTGTGGAAAACGAGGATCGGAGAAATTTTTTTTTTGTTTTTTTTTTATCCGAGAACTCTCGTTTTGTGGAAAACCAGAATCGGGGAAATTTTTTTTTTTTTTTTATCCAAGAATTCTCGTTGGATGGAAAACCAGAGTCGGAGAAATTTTTTTTTTTTTTTTTTATCCGAGAATTCTCGTTTTGTGGAAAACCAGAATCGGAGAAATTTGTTTTTTTTTTTTTTAATCCGAGAATTCTCGTTTTGTGGAAAACGAGAATCGGAGAAATTTTTTTTTTTTTTTATCCGAGAATTCTCGTTTTGTGGAAAACGAGAAACGGAGAAAATTTTTTTTGTTTTTTTTTTTTATCCGAGAATTCTCGTTTTGTGGAAAACCAGAATCGGAGAAATTTTTTTTTTTTTTTTTATCCGAGAATTCTCGTTTTGTGGAAAACGAGAATCGGAGAAAATTTTTTTTTTTTTTTTTTTTATCGGAGAATTCTCGTTTTGTGGAAAACCAGAATCGGAGAAATTTTTTTTTTTTTTTTATCCGAGAATTCTCAGGTTTGTGGAAAACGAGAATCGGAGAAATTTTTTTTTTTTTTATCCGAGAAGTCTCGTTTTGTGGAAAACCAGAATCGGAGAAATTTTTTTTTTTTTTTTATCCGGGAATTCTCGTTTTTTGGAAAACGAGAATCGGAGAAAAAAAAATTTTTTTTTTTTTTATCGGAGAATTCTCGTTTTGTGGAAAACCAGAATCGGAGAAATTTTTTTTTTTTTTTTTATCCGAGAATTCTCAGGTTTGTGGAAAACGAGAATCGGAGAAATTTTTTTTTTTTTCTTTTATCCGAGAATTCTCGTTTCGTCGAAAACCAGAATCGGGGAAATTTTTTTTTTTTTGTTTTTTTTATCCGAGAATTCTCGTTTCGTGGAAAACCAGAATCGGAGAAATTTTTTTTTTTTTTTTATCCGAGAATTCTCGTTCTGTGGAAAACGAGAATCGGAGAAATTTTTTTTTTTTTTTTTATCCGAGAATTCTCGTTTTTTGGAAAACCAGAATCGGAGAAATTTTTTTTTTTTTTTTTTATCGGAGAATTCTCGTTTTGTGGAAAACCAGAATCGGAGAAATTTTTTTTTTTTTTTTATCCGAGAATTCTCAGGTTTGTGGAAAACAAGAATCGGAGAAATTTTTTTTTTTTTCTTTATCCGAGAATTCTCAGGTTTGTGGAAAACGAGAATCGGAGAAATTTTTTTTTTTTCTTTTATCCGAGAATTCTCGTTTCGTGGAAAACCAGAATCGGAGAAATTTTTTTTTTTTTTTTCATCCGAGAATTCTCGTTTTTTGGAAAACCAGAATCGGAGAAATTTTTTTTTTTTTTTTTATCCGAGAATTCTCGTTTTGTGGAAAATCAGAATTGGAGAAATTTTTTTTTTTTTTTTTTTATCCGAGAATTCTCGTTTTGTGGGAAACCAGAATCGGAGAAATTTTTTTTTTTTTTATCCGAGAATTCTCAGGTTTGTGGAAAACGAGAATCGGAGAAATTTTTTTTTTTTTTTTATCCGAGTTCTCGTTTGATGGAAAACCAGAATCGGAGAAATTTTTTTTTTTTTTGTTTTTTTATCGGAGAATTCTCGTTTTGTGGAAAACCAGAATCGGAGAAATTTTTTTTTTTTTTTATCCGAGAATTCTCAGGTTTGTGGAAAACGAGAATCGGAGAAATTTTTTTTTTTTCTTTATCCGAGAATTCTCAGGTTTGTGGAACACGAGAATCGGAGAAATTTTTTTTTTTCTTTTATCCGAGAATTCTCGTTTCGTGGAAAACCAGAATCGGAGAAATTTTTTTTTTTTTTTTTCATCCGAGAATTCTCGTTTTTTGGAAAACCAGAATCGGAGAAATTTTTTTTTTTTTTTTTATCCCAGAATTCTCGTTTTGTGGAAAATCAGAATTGGAGAAATTTTTTTTTTTTTTTTTATCCGAGAATTCTCGTTTTGTGGGAAACCAGAATCGGAGAAATTTTTTTTTTTTTTATCCGAGAATTCTCAGGTTTGTGGAAAACGAGAATCGGAGAAATTTTTTTTTTTTTTTTATCCGAGTTCTCGTTTGATGGAAAACCAGAATCGGAGAAATTTTTTTTTTTTTTTGTTTTTTTATCCGAGAATTCTCGTTTTGTGGAAAACCAGAATCGGAGATATTTTTTTTTTTTTTTTTTTATCCGAGAATTCTCGTTTTGTGGAAAACGAGAATTGGAGAAATTTTTTTTTTTTTTTTTATCCGAGAATTCTGGTTTTGTGGAAAACGAGAATCGGAGAAATCTTTTTTTTTTCTTTTTTTATCCGAGAATTCTCGTTTTGTGGAAAACGAGAAACGGAGAAATTTTTTTTTTTTTTTTTATCCGAGGAGTCTCGTTTTGTGGAAAACCAGAATCGGAGAAATTTTTTTTTTTTATCCGAGAATTCTTGTTTTGTGGAACACGAGAATCGGAGAAATTTTTTTTTTTTTTTTTTTATCCGAGAATTCTCGTTTTGTGGAAAACCAGAATCGGGGAAATTTTTTTTTTTTATCCGAGAATTCTCGTTTTGTGGAAAACGAGAATCGGAGAAATTTTTTTTTTTTTTGTTTTTTGTATCCGAGAATTCTCGTTTTGTGGAAAACCAGAATCGGAGAAATTTTTTTGTTTTTTTTTATCCGAGAATTCCCGTTTTGTGGAAAACCAGAATCGGGGAAATTTTTTTTTTTTATCCGAGAATTCTCGTTTTGTGGAAAACGAGAATCGGAGAAATTTTTTTTTTTTTTGTTTTTTGTATCCGAGAATTCTCGTTTTGTGGAAAACCAGAATCGGAGAAATTTTTTTTTTTTTTTTATCCGAGAATTCTCGTTTTGTGGAAAACGAGGATCGGAGAAATTTTTTTTTTTTTTTTTTTATCCGAGAATTCTCGTTTTGTGGAAAACGAGAATCGGAGAAATTTTTTTTTATCCGAGAATTCTCGTCTTGTGGAAAACCAGAATCGGAGAAATTTTTTTTTTTTTTTATCCGAGAATTCTCAGGTTTGTGGAAAACGAGGATCGGAGAAATTTTTTTTTTGTTTTTTTTTTATCCGAGAACTCTCGTTTTGTGGAAAACCAGAATCGGGGAAATTTTTTTTTTTTTTTTTATCCAAGAATTCTCGTTGGATGGAAAACCAGAGTCGGAGAAATTTTTTTTTTTTTTTTTATCCGAGAATTCTCGTTTTGTGGAAAACCAGAATCGGAGAAATTTGTTTTTTTTTTTTTTTTAATCCGAGAATTCTCGTTTTGTGGAAAACGAGAATCGGAGAAATTTTTTTTTTTTTTTTATCCGAGAATTCTCGTTTTGTGGAAAACGAGAAACGGAGAAAATTTTTTTTGTTTTTTTTTTTTATCCGAGAATTCTCGTTTTGTGGAAAACCAGAATCGGAGAAAGTTTTTTTTTTTTTTTTATCCGAGAATTCTCGTTTTGTGGAAAACGAGAATCGGAGAAAATTTTTTTTTTTTTTTTTTTATCGGAGAATTCTCGTTTTGTGGAAAACCAGAATCGGAGAAATTTTTTTTTTTTTTTATCCGAGAATTCTCAGGTTTGTGGAAAACGAGAATCGGAGAAATTTTTTTTTTTTTTTATCCGAGAAGTCTCGTTTTGTGGAAAACCAGAATCGGAGAAATTTTTTTTTTTTTTTTATCCGGGAATTCTCGTTTTTTGGAAAACGAGAATCGGAGAAAAAAAATTTTTTTTTTTTTTATCGGAGAATTCTCGTTTTGTGGAAAACCAGAATCGGAGAAATTTTTTTTTTTTTTTTTATCCGAGAATTCTCAGGTTTGTGGAAAACGAGAATCGGAGAAATTTTTTTTTTTTCTTTTATCCGAGAATTCTCGTTTCGTCGAAAACCAGAATCGGGGAAATTTTTTTTTTTTTGTTTTTTTTATCCGAGAATTCTCGTTTCGTGGAAAACCAGAATCGGAGAAATTTTTTTTTTTTTTTTATCCGAGAATTCTCGTTTTGTGGAAAACGAGAATCGGAGAAATTTTTTTTTTTTTTTTTATCCGAGAATTCTCGTTTTTTGGAAAACCAGAATCGGAGAAATTTTTTTTTTTTTTTTTTTATCGGAGAATACCCGTTTTGTGGAAAACCAGAATCGGAGAAATTTTTTTTTTTTTTTTATCCGAGAATTCTCAGGTTTGTGGAAAACGAGAGTCGGAGAAATTTTTTTTTTTTTTTATCCGAGAAGTCTCGTTTTGTGGAAAACGAGAATCGGAGAAATTTTTTTTTTTTTTTTATCCGGGAATTCTCGTTTTTTGGAAAACGAGAATCGGAGAAAAAAAATTTTTTTTTTTTTTTATCGGAGACTTCTCGTTTTGTGGAACACCAGAATCGGAGAAATTTTTTTTTTTTTTTATCCGAGAATTCTCAGGTTTGTGGAAAACGAGAATCGGAGAAATTTTTTTTTTTTCTTTATCCGAGAATTCTCAGGTTTGTGGAAAACGAGAATCGGAGAAATTTTTTTTTTTTCTTTTATCCGAGAATTCTCGTTTCGTGGAAAACCAGAATCGGAGAAATTTTTTTTTTTTTTTTCATCCGAGAATTCTCGTTTTTTGGAAAACCAGAATCGGAGAAATTTTTTTTTTTTTTTTTATCCGAGAATTCTCAGGTTTGTGGAAAACGAGAATCGGAGAAATTTTTTTTTTTTTTATCCGAGTTCTCGTTTGATGGAAAACCAGAATCGGAGAAATTTTTTTTTTTTTTTTTATCCGAGAATTCTCAGGTTTGTGGAAAACGAGAATCGGAGAAATTTTTTTTTATCCGAGAATTCTCGTCTTGTGGAAAACCAGAATCGGAGAAATTTTTTTTTTTTTTTATCCGAGAATTCTCAGGTTTGTGGAAAACGAGGATCGGAGAAATTTTTTTTTTGTTTTTTTTTTATCCGAGAACTCTCGTTTTGTGGAAAACCAGAATCGGGGAAATTTTTTTTTTTTTTTTTATCCAAGAATTCTCGTTGGATGGAAAACCAGAGTCGGAGAAATTTTTTTTTTTTTTTTTATCCGAGAATTCTCGTTTTGTGGAAAACCAGAATCGGAGAAATTTGTTTTTTTTTTTTTTTTAATCCGAGAATTCTCGTTTTGTGGAAAACGAGAATCGGAGAAATTTTTTTTTTTTTTTTATCCGAGAATTCTCGTTTTGTGGAAAACGAGAAACGGAGAAAATTTTTTTTGTTTTTTTTTTTTATCCGAGAATTCTCGTTTTGTGGAAAACCAGAATCGGAGAAAGTTTTTTTTTTTTTTTTATCCGAGAATTCTCGTTTTGTGGAAAACGAGAATCGGAGAAAATTTTTTTTTTTTTTTTTTTTATCGGAGAATTCTCGTTTTGTGGAAAACCAGAATCGGAGAAATTTTTTTTTTTTTTTATCCGAGAATTCTCAGGTTTGTGGAAAACGAGAATCGGAGAAATTTTTTTTTTTTTTTATCCGAGAAGTCTCGTTTTGTGGAAAACCAGAATCGGAGAAATTTTTTTTTTTTTTTTATCCGGGAATTCTCGTTTTTTGGAAAACGAGAATCGGAGAAAAAAAATTTTTTTTTTTTTTATCGGAGAATTCTCGTTTTGTGGAAAACCAGAATCGGAGAAATTTTTTTTTTTTTTTTTATCCGAGAATTCTCAGGTTTGTGGAAAACGAGAATCGGAGAAATTTTTTTTTTTTCTTTTATCCGAGAATTCTCGTTTCGTCGAAAACCAGAATCGGGGAAATTTTTTTTTTTTTGTTTTTTTTATCCGAGAATTCTCGTTTCGTGGAAAACCAGAATCGGAGAAATTTTTTTTTTTTTTTTATCCGAGAATTCTCGTTTTGTGGAAAACGAGAATCGGAGAAATTTTTTTTTTTTTTTTTATCCGAGAATTCTCGTTTTTTGGAAAACCAGAATCGGAGAAATTTTTTTTTTTTTTTTTTTATCGGAGAATACCCGTTTTGTGGAAAACCAGAATCGGAGAAATTTTTTTTTTTTTTTTATCCGAGAATTCTCAGGTTTGTGGAAAACGAGAGTCGGAGAAATTTTTTTTTTTTTTTATCCGAGAAGTCTCGTTTTGTGGAAAACGAGAATCGGAGAAATTTTTTTTTTTTTTTTATCCGGGAATTCTCGTTTTTTGGAAAACGAGAATCGGAGAAAAAAAATTTTTTTTTTTTTTTATCGGAGACTTCTCGTTTTGTGGAACACCAGAATCGGAGAAATTTTTTTTTTTTTTTATCCGAGAATTCTCAGGTTTGTGGAAAACGAGAATCGGAGAAATTTTTTTTTTTTCTTTATCCGAGAATTCTCAGGTTTGTGGAAAACGAGAATCGGAGAAATTTTTTTTTTTTCTTTTATCCGAGAATTCTCGTTTCGTGGAAAACCAGAATCGGAGAAATTTTTTTTTTTTTTTTCATCCGAGAATTCTCGTTTTTTGGAAAACCAGAATCGGAGAAATTTTTTTTTTTTTTTTTATCCGAGAATTCTCAGGTTTGTGGAAAACGAGAATCGGAGAAATTTTTTTTTTTTTTATCCGAGTTCTCGTTTGATGGAAAACCAGAATCGGAGAAATTTTTTTTTTTTTTTTTATCCGAGAATTCTCAGGTTTGTGGAAAACGAGAATCGGAGAAATTTTTTTTTTTTTCTTTATCCGAGAATTCTCAGGTTTGTGGAAAACGAGAATCGGAGAAATTTTTTTTTTTTTCTTTTATCCGAGAATTCTCGTTTCGTGGAAAACCAGAATCGGAGAAATTTTTTTTTTTTTTTTTTCATCCGAGAATTCTCGTTTTTTGGAAAACCAGAATCGGAGAAATTTTTTTTTTTTTTTTTTATCCGAGAATTCTCGTTTTGTGGAAAATCAGAATTGGAGAAATTTTTTTTTTTTTTTTTTTATCCGAGAATTCTCGTTTTGTGGGAAACCAGAATCGGAGAAATTTTTTTTTTTTTTATCCGAGAATTCTCAGGTTTGTGGAAAACGAGAATCGGAGAAATTTTTTTTTTTTTTTATCCGAGTTCTCGTTTGATGGAAAACCAGAATCGGAGAAATTTTTTTTTTTTTTTTGTTTTTTTATCCGAGAATTCTCGTTTTGTGGAAAACCAGAATCGGAGATATTTTTTTTTTTTTTTTTTATCCGAGAATTCTCGTTTTGTGGAAAACGAGAATTGGAGAAATTTTTTTTTTTTTTTTATCCGAGAATTCTCGTTTTGTGGAAAACGAGAATCGGAGAAATCTTTTTTTTTCTTTTTTTATCCGAGAATTCTCGTTTTGTGGAAAACGAGAAACGGAGAAATTTTTTTTTTTTTTTATCCGAGAAGTCTCGTTTTGTGGAAAACCAGAATCGGAGAAATTTTTTTTTTTTATCCGAGAATTCTCGTTTTGTGGAACACGAGAATCGGAGAAATTTTTTTTTTTTTTTTTTTATCCGAGGATTCTCGTTTTGCGGAAAACCAGAATCGGGGAAATTTTTTTTTTTTTATCCGAGAATTCTCGTTTTGTGGAAAACGAGAATCGGAGAAATTTTTTTTTTTTTGTTTTTTGTATCCGAGAATTCTCGTTTTCTGGAAAACCAGAATCGGAGAAATTTTTTTTTTTTTTTTATCCGAGAATTCTCGTTTTGTGGAAAACGAGAATCGGAGAAATTTTTTTTTTTTTTTTTTTATCCGAGAATTCTCGTTTTGTGGAAAACGAGAATCGGAGAAATTTTTTTTGATCCGAGAATTCTCGTCTTGTGGAAAACCAGAATCGGAGAAATTTTTTTTTTTTTTTTATCCGAGAATTCTCGTTTTTTGGAAAACCAGAATCGGAGAAATTTTTTTTTTTTTTTTTTTCATCCGAGAATTCTCGTTTTGTGGAAAATCAGAATTGGAGAAATTTTTTTTTTTTTTTTTTTATCCGAGAATTCTCGTTTTGTGGGAAACAGGAATCGGAGAAATTTTTTTTTTTTTCTCCGAGAATTCTCAGGTTTGTGGAAAACGAGAATCGGAGAAATTTTTTTTTTTTTTTTTTCCGAGTTCTCGTTTGATGGAAAACCAGAATCGGAGAAATTTTTTTTTTTTTTTGTTTTTTTATCCGAGAATTCTCGTTTTGTGGAAAACCAGAATCGGAGATATTTTTTTTTTTTTTTTTTTTTATCCGAGAATTCTCGTTTTGTGGAAAACGACAATTGGAGAAATTTTTTTTTTTTTTTTATCCGAGAATTCTCGTTTTGTGGAAAACGAGAATCGGAGAAATCTTTTTTTTTTCTTTTTTTATCCGAGAATTCTCGTTTTGTGGAAAACGAGAAACGGAGAAATTTTTTTTTTTTTTTTTATCCGAGAAGTCTCGTTTTGTGGAAAACCAGAATCGGAGAAATTTTTTTTTTTTATCCGAGAATTCTCGTTTTGTGGAACACGAGAATCGGAGAAATTTTTTTTTTTTTTTTTTTATCCGAGAATTCTCGTTTTGTGGAAAACCAGAATCGGGGAAATTTTTTTTTTTTTATCCGAGAATTCTCGTTTTGTGGAAAACGAGAATCGGAGAAATTTTTTTTTTTTTGTTTTTTGTATCCGAGAATTCTCGTTTTGTGGAAAACCAGAATCGGAGAAATTTTTTTTTTTTTTATCCGAGAATTCTCGTTTTGTGGAAAACGAGAATCGGAGAAATTTTTTTTTTTTTTTTTTATCCGAGAATTCTCGTTTTGTGGAAAACGAGAATCGGAGAAATTTTTTTTTATCCGAGAATTCTCGTCTTGTGGAAAACCAGAATCGGAGAAATTTTTTTTTTTTTTTTATCCGAGAATTCTCAGGTTTGTGGAAAACGAGGATCGGAGAAATTTTTTTTTTGTTTTTTTTTTATCCGAGAACTCTCGTTTTGTGGAAAACCAGAATCGGGGAAATTTTTTTTTTTTTTTTTATCCAAGAATTCTCGTTGGATGGAAAACCAGAATCGGAGAAATTTTTTTTTTTTTTTTTATCCGAGAATTCTCAGGTTTGTGGAAAACGAGAATCGGAGAAATTTTTTTTTTTTTCTTTATCCGAGAATTCTCAGGTTTGTGGAAAACGAGAATCGGAGAAATTTTTTTTTTTTTTCTTTTATCCGAGAATTCTCGTTTCGTGGAAAACCAGAATCGGAGAAATTTTTTTTTTTTTTTTTTCATCCGAGAATTCTCGTTTTTTGGAAAACCAGAATCGGAGAAATTTTTTTTTTTTTTTTTTATCCGAGAATTCTCGTTTTGTGGAAAATCAGAATTGGAGAAATTTTTTTTTTTTTTTTTTATCCGAGAATTCTCGTTTTGTGGGAAACCAGAATCGGAGAAATTTTTTTTTTTTTTATCCGAGAATTCTCAGGTTTGTGGAAAACGAGAATCGGAGAAATTTTTTTTTTTTTTTATCCGAGTTCTCGTTTGATGGAAAACCAGAATCGGAGAAATTTTTTTTTTTTTTTTGTTTTTTTATCCGAGAATTCTCGTTTTGTGGAAAACCAGAATCGGAGATATTTTTTTTTTTTTTTTTTTATCCGAGAATTCTCGTTTTGTGGAAAACGAGAATTGGAGAAATTTTTTTTTTTTTTTAATCCGAGAATTCTCGTTTTGTGGAAAACGAGAATCGGAGAAATCTTTTTTTTTTCTTTTTTTATCCGAGAATTCTCGTTTTGTGGAAAACGAGAAACGGAGAAATTTTTTTTTTTTTTTATCCGAGAAGTCTCGTTTTGTGGAAAACCAGAATCGGAGAAATTTTTTTTTTTTATCCGAGAATTCTCGTTTTGTGGAACACGAGAATCGGAGAAATTTTTTTTTTTTTTTTTTTTATCCGACAATTCTCGTTTTGTGGAAAACCAGAATCGGGGAAATTTTTTTTTTTTTATCCGAGAATTCTCGTTTTGTGGAAAACGAGAATCGGAGAAATTTTTTTTTTTTTGTTTTTTGTATCCGAGAATTCTCGTTTTCTGGAAAACCAGAATCGGAGAAATTTTTTTTTTTTTTTTATCCGAGAATTCTCGTTTTGTGGAAAACGAGAATCGGAGAAATTTTTTTTTTTTTTTTTTTATCCGAGAATTCTCGTTTTGTGGAAAACGAGAATCGGAGAAATTTTTTTTTATCCGAGAATTCTCGTCTTGTGGAAAACCAGAATCGGAGAAATTTTTTTTTTTTTTTTTATCCGAGAATTCTCGTTTTTTGGAAAACCAGAATCGGAGAAATTTTTTTTTTTTTTTTTTCATCCGAGAATTCTCGTTTTGTGGAAAATCAGAATTGGAGAAATTTTTTTTTTTTTTTTTTTATCCGAGAATTCTCGTTTTGTGGGAAACAGGAATCGGAGAAATTTTTTTTTTTTTTTCTCCGAGAATTCTCAGGTTTGTGGAAAACGAGAATCGGAGAAATTTTTTTTTTTTTTTTTCCGAGTTCTCGTTTGATGGAAAACCAGAATCGGAGAAATTTTTTTTTTTTTTTGTTTTTTTATCCGAGAATTCTCGTTTTGTGGAAAACCAGAATCGGAGATATTTTTTTTTTTTTTTTTTTATCCGAGAATTCTCGTTTTGTGGAAAACGACAATTGGAGAAATTTTTTTTTTTTTTTTTATCCGAGAATTCTCGTTTTGTGGAAAACGAGAATCGGAGAAATCTTTTTTTTTTCTTTTTTTATCCGAGAATTCTCGTTTTGTGGAAAACGAGAAACGGAGAAATTTTTTTTTTTTTTTTATCCGAGAAGTCTCGTTTTGTGGAAAACCAGAATCGGAGAAATTTTTTTTTTTTATCCGAGAATTCTCGTTTTGTGGAACACGAGAATCGGAGAAATTTTTTTTTTTTTTTTTTATCCGAGAATTCTCGTTTTGTGGAAAACCAGAATCGGGGAAATTTTTTTTTTTTTATCCGAGAATTCTCGTTTTGTGGAAAACGAGAATCGGAGAAATTTTTTTTTTTTTGTTTTTTGTATCCGAGAATTCTCGTTTTGTGGAAAACCAGAATCGGAGAAATTTTTTTTTTTTTTTTATCCGAGAATTCTCGTTTTGTGGAAAACGAGAATCGGAGAAATTTTTTTTTTTTTTTTATCCGAGAATTCTCGTTTTGTGGAAAACGAGAATCGGAGAAATTTTTTTTTATCCGAGAATTCTCGTCTTGTGGAAAACCAGAATCGGAGAAATTTTTTTTTTTTTTTATCCGAGAATTCTCAGGTTTGTGGAAAACGAGGATCGGAGAAATTTTTTTTTTGTTTTTTTTTTATCCGAGAACTCTCGTTTTGTGGAAAACCAGAATCGGGGAAATTTTTTTTTTTTTTTTTTATCCAAGAATTCTCGTTGGATGGAAAACCAGAATCGGGGATTTTTTTTTTTTTTTTTTTTTTTATCCGAGAATTCTCGTTTTGTGGAAAACCAGAATCGGAGAAATTTGTTTTTTTTTTTTTTTTTTAATCCGAGAATTCTCGTTTTGTGGAAAACGAGAATCGGAGAAATTTTTTTTTTTTTTTATCCGAGAATTCATGTTTTGTGGAAAACGAGAAACGGAGAAAATTTTTTTTGTTTTTTTTTTTATCCGAGAATTCTCGTTTTGTGGAAAACCAGAATCGGAGAAATTTTTTTTTTTTTTTTATCCGAGAATTCTCGTTTTGTGGAAAACGAGAATCGGAGAAAAAAAATTTTTTTTTTTTTTTATCGGAGAATTCTCGTTTTGTGGAAAACCAGAATCGGAGAAATTTTTTTTTTTTTTATCCGAGAATTCTCAGGTTTGTGGAAAACGAGAATCGGAGAAATTTTTTTTTTTTTTTATCCGAGAAGTCTCGTTTTGTGGAAAACCAGAATCGGAGAAATTTTTTTTTTTTTTTATCCGGGAATTCTCGTTTTTTGGAAAACGAGAATCGGAGGAATTTTTTTTTTTTTTTTTTATCCGAGAATTCTCAGGTTTGTGGAAAACGAGAATCGGAGAAATTTTTTTTTTTTTTTTATCCGAGAATTCTCGTTTCGTGGAAAACCAGAATCGGGGGAATTTTTTTTTTTTTTTTCTGATCCGAGAATTCTCGTTTTGTGGAAAACCAGAATCGGAGAAATTTTTTTTTTTTTTTTTATCCGAGAATTCTCGTTTTGTGGAAAACGAGAATCGGAGAAATTTTGTTTTTTTTTTTTTTTCATCCGAGAATTCTCGTTTTGTGGAAAACGAGAATCGGAGAAATTTTTTTTTTTTTTTTTATCCGAGAACTCTCGTTTTTTGGAAAAACAGAATCGGAGAATTTTTTTTTTTTTTTTTTTATCCGAGAATTCTCGTTGTGTGGAAAATCAGAATTGGAGAAATTTTTTTTTTTTTTTTTTATCCGAGAATTCTCGTTGGATGGAAAACCAGAATCGGAGAAATTTTTTTTTTTTTTTTAATCCGAGAATTCTCGTTTTGTGGAAAACGAGAATCGGAGAAACTTTTTTTTTTTTTTATCCGAGAATTCTCGTTTTGTGGAAAACGAGAAACGGAGAAAATTTTTTTTGTTTTTTTTTTTTATCCGAGAATTCTCGTTTTGTGGAAAACCAGAATCGGAGAAATTTGTTTTTTTTTTTTTTTAATCCGAGAATTCTCGTTTTGTGGAAAACGAGAATCGGAGAAATTTTTTTTTTTTTTTTTATCCGAGAATTCTCGTTTTGTGGAAAACGAGAAACGGAAAAAATTTTTTTTGTTTTTTTTTTTTATCCGAGAATTCTCGTTTTGTGGAAAACCAGAATCGGAGAAATTTTTTTTTTTTTTTTTTTTATCCGAGAATTCTCGTTTTGTGGAAAACGAGAATCGGAGAAAAAAAATTTTTTTTTTTTTTTATCGGAGAATTCTCGTTTTGTGGAAAACCAGAATTGGAGAAATTTTTTTTTTTTTATCCGAGAATTCTCAGGTTTGTGGAAAACGAGAATCGGAGAAATTTTTTTTTTTTTTATCCGAGAAGTCTCGTTTTGTGGAAAACCAGAATCGGAGAAATTTTTTTTTTTTTATCCGGGAATTCTCGTTTTTTGGAAAACGAGAATCGGAGAAAAAAAATTTTTTTTTTTTATCGGAGAATTCTCGTTTTGTGGAAAACCAGAATCGGAGGAAATTTTTTTTTTTTTTATCCGAGAATTCTCAGGTTTGTGGAAAACGAGAATCGGAGAAATTTTTTTTTTTTTTTTTTATCCGAGAATTCTCGTCTCGTGGAAAACCAGAATCGGGGAAATTTTTTTTTTTTTGTTTTTTATCCGAGAATTCTCGTTTTGTGGAAAACGAGAATCGGAGAAATTTTTTTTTTTTTTTTTCATCCGAGAATTCTCGTTTTGTGGAAAACGAGAATCGGAGAAATTTTTTTTTTTTTTTTTATCCGAGAATTCTCGTTTTTTGGAAAACCAGAATCGGAGAAATTTTTTTTTTTTTTTATCCGAGAATTCTCGTTTTGTGGAAAATCAGAATTGGAGAAATTTTTTTTTTTTTTTTATCCGAGAATTCTCGTTTTGTGGAAAACCAGAATCGGAGGAAATTTTTTTTTTTTTTTTATTTTATCCGAGAATTCTCGTTTTGTGGAAAACGAGAATCGGAGAAATTTTTTTTTTTTTTTTACCCGAGAATTCTCGTTTTGTGGAAAACCAGAATCGGAGAAATTTTTTTTTTTTTTTTATCCAAGAATTCTCGTCTTGTGGAAAACCAGAATCGGAGAAATTTTTTTTTTTTTTTTATCCGAGAATTCTCAGGTTTGTGGAAAACGAGATTCGGAGAAATTTTTTTTTTTTTTTATCCGAGAAGTCTCTTTTTGTGGAAAACCAGAATCGGAGAATTTTTTTTTTTTTTTTTTTATCCGAGAGTTCCTGTTTTGTGGAAAACCAGAATCGGAGAAATTTTTTTTTTTTTTTATCCGAGAATTCTCGTTTTGTGGAAAACCAGAATTGGAGAATTTTTTTTTTTATCCGAGAATTCTCGTTTTGTGGAAAACCAGAATCGGAGAAATTTTTTTTTTTTTTTTTATCCGAGATTTCTCGTTTTGTGGAAAACCAGAATCGGGGAAATTTTTTTTTTTTGTTTTTTTTATCCGAGGATTCTCGTTTTGCGGAAAACCAGAATCGAAGAAATTTTTTTTTTTTTTATTTTATCCGAGATTTCTCGTTTTGTGGAAAACGAGAATCGGAGAAATTTTTTTTTTTTTTTTTTTATCGGAGAAGTCTCGTTTTCTGGAAAACCAGAATCGGAGAATTTTTTTTTTTTTTTTTATCCGAGAATTCTCGTTTTGTCGAAAACCAGAATCGGAGAAATTTTTTTTTTTTTTTATCCGAGAATTCTCGTTTTGTGGAAAACCAGAATTGGAGAATTTTTTTTTTTTTTTTTATCCGAGAATTCTCGTTTTGTGGAAAACCAGAATCGGAGAAATTTTTTTTTTTTTTATCCAAGAATTCTCGTTTTGTGGAAAACGAGAATTGGAGAAATTTTTTTTTTTTTTTTTATCCGAGAATTCTCGTTTGATGGAAAACCAGAATCGGAGAAATTTTTTTTTTTTTTTGTGTTTTTATCCGAGAATTCTCGTTTTGTGGAAAACCAGAATCGGAGAAATTTTTTTTTTTTTTTATCCGAGAATTCTCGTTTTGTGGAAAACGAGAATTGGAGAAATTTTTTTTTTTTTTTATCCGAGAATTCTCGTTTTGTGGAAAACGAGAATCGGAGAAAATTTTTTTTTTTTTTTTATCCGAGAATCCTCGTTTTTTCGAAAACGAGAAACGCCGAAATTTTTTTTTTTTTTGTCGGAGAATTCTCGTTTTGTAGAAAACCAGAATCGGAGAAATTTTTTTTTTTTTTTATCCGAGAATTCTCAGGTTTGTGGAAAACGAGATTCGGAGAAATTTTTTTTTTTTTTATCCGAGAAGTCTCGTTTTGTGGAAAACCAGAATCGGAGAATTTTTTTTTTTTTTTTTTTATCCGAGAGTTCCTGTTTTGTGGAAAACCAGAATCGGAGAAATTTTTTTTTTTTTTTATCCGAGAATTCTCGTTTTGTGGAAAACCGGAATTGGAGAATTTTTTTTTTTATCCGAGAATTCTCGTTTTGTGGAAAACCAGAATCGGAGAAATTTTTTTTTTTTTTTTATCCGAGAATTCTCGTTTTGTGGAAAACCAGAATCGGGGAAATTTTTTTTTTTTGTTTTTTTTATCCGAGGATTCTCGTTTTGCGGAAAACCAGAATCGAAGAAATTTTTTTTTTTTTTATTTTATCCGAGATTTCTCGTTTTGTGGAAAACGAGAATCGGAGAAATTTTTTTTTTTTTTTTTTTTTATCGGAGAAGTCTCGTTTTCTGGAAAACCAGAATCGGAGAATTTTTTTTTTTTTTTTTTATCCGAGAATTCTCGTTTTGTCGAAAACCAGAATCGGAGAAATTTTTTTTTTTTTTTTTTATCCGAGAATTCTCGTTTTGTGGAAAACCAGAATTGGAGAATTTTTTTTTTTTTTTTTATCCGAGAATTCTCGTTTTGTGGAAAACCAGAATCGGAGAAATTTTTTTTTTTTTTATCCAAGAATTCTCGTTTTGTGGAAAACGAGAATTGGAGAAATTTTTTTTTTTTTTTTTATCCGAGAATTCTCGTTTGATGGAAAACCAGAATCGGAGAAATTTTTTTTTTTTTTTGTGTTTTTATCCGAGAATTCTCGTTTTGTGGAAAACCAGAATCGGAGAAATTTTTTTTTTTTTTTTTATCCGAGAATTCTCGTTTTGTGGAAAACGAGAATTGGAGAAATTTTTTTTTTTTTTTTATCCGAGAATTCACGTTTTGTGGAAAACGAGAATCGGAGAAAATTTTTTTTTTTTTTTTATCCGAGAATCCTCGTTTTTTCGAAAACGAGAAACGGAGAAATTTTTTTTTTTTTTATCCGAGAAGTCTCGTTTGGTGGAAAACCAGAATCGGAGAAATTTTTTTTTTTTTATCCGAGAATTCTCGTTTTGTGGAAAACGAGAATCGGAGAAAAAAAATTTTTTTTTTTTTTAATCGGAGAAGTCTCGTTTTCTGGAAAACCAGAATCGGAGAAATTTTTTTTTTTTTTTATCCGAGAATTCTCGTTTTGTGGAAAACCAGAATCGGGGAAATTTTTTTTTTTTTTTTATCCGAGAATTCTCAGGTTTGTGGAAAACGAGATTCGGAGAAATTTTTTTTTTTTTTATCCGAGAAGTCTCGTTTTGTGGAAAACCAGAATCGGAGAAATTTTTTTTTTTTTTAATCCGAGAGTTCTCGTTTTGTGGAAAACCAGAATCGGAGAAATTTCTTTTTTTTTTTTATCCGAGAATTCTCGTTTTGCGGAAAACCAGAATTGGAGAATTTTTTTTTTTTATCCGAGAATTCTCGTTTTGTGGAAAACCAGAATCGGAGAAATTTTTTTTTTTTTTTTTTTATCCGAGAATTCTCGTTTTGTGGAAAACCAGAATCGGGGAAATTTTTTTTTTGTTTTTTTTATCCGAGGATTCTCGTTTTGTGGAAAACCAGAATCGGAGAAATTTTTTTTTTTTATTTTATCCGAGATTTCTCGTTTTGTGGAAAACGAGAATCGGAGAAATTTTTTTTTTTTTTTTTTTTTTATCGGAGAAGTCTCGTTTTCTGGAAAACCAGAATCGGAGAAATTTTTTTTTTTTTTTTATCCGAGAATTCTCGTTTTGTCGAAAACCAGAATCGGAGAAATTTTTTTTTTTTTTTTTTATCCGAGAATTCTCGTTTTGTGGAAAACCAGAATTGGAGAATTTTTTTTTTTTTTTTTTATCCGAGAATTCTCGTTTTGTGGAAAACCAGAATCGGAGAAATTTTTTTTTTTTTTTTATCCAAGAATTCTCGTTTTGTGGAAAACGAGAATTGGAGGAATTTTTTTTTTTTTTTTTATCCGAGAATTCTCGTTTGATGGAAAACCAGAATCGGAGAAATTTTTTTTTTTTTTGTTTTTTTATCCGAGAATTCTCGTTTTGTGGAAAACCAGAATCGGAGAAATTTTTTTTTTTTTTTTTTATCCGAGAATTCTCGTTTTGTGGAAAACGAGAATTGGAGAAATTTTTTTTTTTTTTTATCCGAGAATTCTCGTTTTGTGGAAAACGAGAATCGGAGAAATTTTTTTTTTTTTTTTTTATCCGAGAATTCTCGTTTTTTCGAAAACGAGAAACGGAGAAATTTTTTTTTTTTTTATCCGAGAAGTCTCGTTTGGTGGAAAACCAGAATCGGAGAAATTTTTTTTTTTTATCCGAGAATTCTCGTTTTGTGGAAAACGAGAATCGGAGAAAAAAAAATTTTTTTTTCTAATCGGAGAAGTCTCGTTTTCTGGAAAACCAGAATCGGAGAAATTTTTTTTTTTTTTTATCCGAGAATTCTCGTTTTGTGGAAAACCAGAATCGGGGAAATTTTTTTTTTTTTTTTTATCCGAGAATTCTCGTTTTGTGGAAAACGAGAATCGGAGAAATTTTTTTTTTTTTCTTATCCGAGAATTCTCGTTTTGTGGAAAACGAGAATCGGAGAAATTTTTTTTTTTTTTTTTTTTATCCGAGAATTCTCGTTTTGTGGAAAACCAGAATCGGAGAAATTTTTTTTTTTTTTTTTTATCCCAGAATTCTTGTTTTGTGGAAAACCAGAATTGGAGAATTTTTTTTTTTTTTTTATCCGAGAATTCTCGTTTTGTGGAAAACCAGAACCGGAGAAATTTTTTTTTATCCGAGAATTCTCGTCTTGTGGAAAACCAGAATCGGAGAAATTTTTTTTTTTTTTTATCCGAGAATTCTCAGGTTTGTGGAAAACGAGGATCGGAGATATTTTTTTTTTTTTTTTTTTTTATCGGAGAATTCTCGTTTTGTGGAAAACGAGAATCGGAGAAAGTTTTTTTTTTTTTTTTATCCGAGAATTCTCGTTTCGTGGAAAACCAGAATCGGAGAAATTTTTTTTTTTTTTTTATCCGAGAATTCTCGTTTTGTGGAAAACCAGAATTGGAGAATTTTTTTTTTTTTTTTATCCGAGAATTCTCGTTTGATGGAAAACCAGAATCGGAGAAATTTTTTTTTTTTTTTTTATCCGAGAATTCTCGTTTTGTGGAAAACCAGAATCGGGGAAATGTTTTTTTTTTTTTTTTTATCCGAGAATTCTCGTTTTGTGGAAAACGAGAATCGGAGAAATTTTTTTTTTTTTTTTTATCCGAGAATTCTCGTTTTTTCGAAAACGAGAAACGGAGAAATTTTTTTTTTTTTTATCCGAGAAGTCTCGTTTGGTGGAAAACCAGAATCGGAGAAATTTTTTTTTTTTATCCGAGAATTCTCGTTTTGTGGAAAACGAGAATCGGAGAAAAAAAAATTTTTTTTTCTAATCGGAGAAGTCTCGTTTTCTGGAAAACCAGAATCGGAGAAATTTTTTTTTTTTTTTTTATCCGAGAATTCTCGTTTTGTGGAAAACCAGAATCGGGGAAATTTTTTTTTTTTTTTTTTATCCGAGAATTCTCGTTTTGTGGAAAACGAGAATCGGAGAAATTTTTTTTTTTTTTCTTATCCGAGAATTCTCGTTTTGTGGAAAACGAGAATCGGAGAAATTTTTTTTTTTTTTTTTTTTTATCCGAGAATTCTCGTTTTGTGGAAAACCAGAATCGGAGAAATTTTTTTTTTTTTTTTATCCCAGAATTCTTGTTTTGTGGAAAACCAGAATTGGAGAATTTTTTTTTTTTTTTTTATCCGAGAATTCTCGTTTTGTGGAAAACCAGAACCGGAGAAATTTTTTTTTATCCGAGAATTCTCGTCTTGTGGAAAACCAGAATCGGAGAAATTTTTTTTTTTTTTTATCCGAGAATTCTCAGGTTTGTGGAAAACGAGGATCGGAGATATTTTTTTTTTTTTTTTTTTTTATCGGAGAATTCTCGTTTTGTGGAAAACGAGAATCGGAGAAAGTTTTTTTTTTTTTTTTTATCCGAGAATTCTCGTTTCGTGGAAAACCAGAATCGGAGAAATTTTTTTTTTTTTTTTATCCGAGAATTCTCGTTTTGTGGAAAACCAGAATTGGAGAATTTTTTTTTTTTTTTTTATCCGAGAATTCTCGTTTGATGGAAAACCAGAATCGGAGAAATTTTTTTTTTTTTTTTTTTATCCGAGAATTCTCGTTTTGTGGAAAACCAGAATCGGGGAAATGTTTTTTTTTTTTTTTTTATCCGAGAATTCTCGTTTTGTGGAAAACGAGAATTGGAGAAAAAAAATTTTTTTTTTTTATCCGAGAATTCTCGTTTTGTGGAAAACGAGAAACGGAGAAAATTTTTTTTTTTTTTATCCGGGAAGTCTCGTTTTGTGGAAAACCAGAATCGGAGAAATTTTTTTTTTTTTTTTATCCGAGAATTCTCAGGTTTGTGGAAAACAAGAATCGGAGAAATTTTTTTTTTTTTTTTTTATCCGAGAAGTCTCGTTTTGTCGAAAACCAGAATCGGAGAAATTTTTTTTTTTTTTATCCGAGAATTCTTGTTGTGTGGAAAACCAGAATCGGAGAAAAAAAATTTTTTTTTTTTATCCGAGAATTCTCGTTTTGTGGAAAACGAGAATCGGAGAAAATTTTTTTTTTTTTTTTATCGGAGAATTCTCGTTTTGTGGAAAACCAGAATCGGAGAAATTTTTTTTTTTTTTTTATCCGAGAATTCTCAGGTTTGTGGAAAACGAGAATCGGAGAAATTTTTTTTCTTTTTTTATCCGAGAAGTCTCGTTTTGTGGAAAACCAGAATCGGAGAAATTTTTTTTTTTTTTATCCGAGAATTCTCGTTTTTTGGAAAACCAGAATCGGAGAATTTTTTTTTTTTTTTTTATCCGAGAATTCTCGTTTTGTGGAAAACCAGAACCGGAGAAATTTTTTTTTATCCGAGAATTCTCGTCTTGTGGAAAACCAGAATCGGAGAAATTTTTTTTTTTTTTATCCGAGAATTCTCAGGTTTGTGGAAAACGAGGATCGGAGATATTTTTTTTTTTTTTTTTTTTTTATCGGAGAATTCTCGTTTTGTGGAAAACGAGAATCGGAGAAAGTTTTTTTTTTTTTTTTTATCCGAGAATTCTCGTTTCGTGGAAAACCAGAATCGGAGAAATTTTTTTTTTTTTTTTTATCCGAGAATTCTCGTTTTGTGGAAAACCAGAATTGGAGAATTTTTTTTTTTTTTTTTATCCGAGAATTCTCGTTTGATGGAAAACCAGAATCGGAGAAATTTTTTTTTTTTTTTTTATCCGAGAATTCTCGTTTTGTGGAAAACCAGAATCGGGGAAATGTTTTTTTTTTTTTTTAATCCGAGAATTCTCGTTTTGTGGAAAACGAGAATTGGAGAAAAAAAATTTTTTTTTTTATCCGAGAATTCTCGTTTTGTGGAAAACGAGAAACGGAGAAAATTTTTTTTTTTTTTTTATCCGGGAAGTCTCGTTTTGTGGAAAACCAGAATCGGAGAAATTTTTTTTTTTTTTTTATCCGAGAATTCTCAGGTTTGTGGAAAACAAGAATCGGAGAAATTTTTTTTTTTTTTTTTTATCCGAGAAGTCTCGTTTTGTCGAAAACCAGAATCGGAGAAATTTTTTTTTTTTTTTATCCGAGAATTCTTGTTGTGTGGAAAACCAGAATCGGAGAAAAAAATTTTTTTTTTTTATCCGAGAATTCTCGTTTTGTGGAAAACGAGAATCGGAGAAAATTTTTTTTTTTTTTTTATCGGAGAATTCTCGTTTTGTGGAAAACCAGAATCGGAGAAATTTTTTTTTTTTTTTTATCCGAGAATTCTCAGGTTTGTGGAAAACGAGAATCGGAGAAATTTTTTTTCTTTTTTTATCCGAGAAGTCTCGTTTTGTGGAAAACCAGAATCGGAGAAATTTTTTTTTCTTTTTTATCCGAGAATTCTCGTTTTTTGGAAAACCAGAATCGGAGAATTTTTTTTTTTTTTTATCCGAGAAACATCGTCTTGTGGAAAACCAGAATCGGAGAAATTTTTTTTTTTTTTTCTATCCGAGAATGCTCGTTTTGTGGAAAACCAGAATCGGAGAATTTTTTTTTTTTTTTTATCCGAGAATTCTCGTTTTGTGGAAAACGAGAATCGGGGAAATTTTTTTTTTTTTTTTGTTTTATCCGAGAATTCTCGTTTGATGGAAAACCAGAATCGGAGAATTTTTTTTTTTTTTTTTATCCGAGAATTCTCGTTTTGTGGAAAACCAGAATCGGGGAAATTTTTTTTTTTTTTTTATCCGAGAATTCTCGTTTTGTGGAAAACCAGAATCCGAGAAATTTTTTTTTTTTTTATCCGAGAATTCTCGTTTGATGGAAAACCAGAATCGGAGAATTTTTTTTTTTTTTTTTATCCGAGAATTCTCGTTTTGTGGAAAACGAGAATCGGGGAAATTTTTTTTTTTTGTTTTTTTTTTTATCCGAGAATTCTCGTTTGATGGGAAACCAGAATCGGAGAAATTTTTTTTTTTTTTTTTTATCCGAGAATTCTCGTTTTGTGGAAAACCAGAATCGGGGAAATTTTTTTTTTTTTTTTATCCGAGAATTCTCGTTTTGTGGAAAACGAGAATTGGAGAAATTTTTTTTTTTTTTTTTATCCGAGAATTCTCGTTTTGTGGAAAACGAGAAACGGAGAAATTTTTTTTTGTTTTTTTTTTTTTTTATCCGAGAATTCTCGTTTTGTGGAAAACCAGAATCGGAGAAGTTTTTTTTGTTTTTTTTTTTATCCGAGAATTCTCGTTGTGTGGAAAACCAGAATCGGAGAAAAAAAATTTTTTTTTATTTATCCGAGAATTCTCGTTTTGTGGAAAACGAGAATCGGAGAAATTTTTTTTTTTTTTTTTTATCCGAGAATTCTCGTTTTGTGGAAAACCAGAATCGGAGAAATTTTTTTTTTTTTTTTTATCCGAGAATTCTCGTTTGATTGAAAACCAGAATCGGAGAATTTTTTTCTTTTTTTTTTTTTTTTATCCGAGAATTGTCGTTTTGTGGAAAACGAGAATCGGAGAAATTTTTTTTTTTTGTTTTTTATCCGAGAATTCTCCTTTTGTGGAAAACCAGAATCGGGGAAATTTTGTTTTTTTTTTTATCCGAGAATTCTCGTGTTGTGGTAAACGAGAATTGGAGAAATTTTTTCTTTTTTTTTTTTATCCGAGAATTCTCGTTTGATGGAAAACCAGAATCGGAGAAATTTTTTTTTTTTTTTTTTTTTTATCCGAGAATTCTCGTTTTGTGGAAAACGAGAATTGGAGAAATTTTTTTTTTTTTTTATCCGAGAATTCTCGTTTTGTGGAAAACGAGAATTGGAGAAATTTTTTTTTTTTTTTTATCCGAGAAGTCTCGTTTTGTGGAAAACCAGAATCGGAGAAATTTTTTTTTTTTATCCGAGAATTCTCGTTTTGTGGAAAACGAGAATCGGAGAAAATTTTTGTTTTTTTTTTTTTATCGGAGAATTCTCGTTTTGTGGAAAACCAGAATCGGAGAATTTTTTTTTTTTTTTTTTTATCCGAGAATTCTCAGGTTTGTGGAAAACGAGAATCGGAGAAATTTTTTTTTTTTTTTTTTTATCCGAGAAGTCTCGTTTTGTGGAAAACCAGAATCGGAGAAATTTTTTTTTTTTTTTATCCGAGAATTCTCGTTTTGTGGAAAACGAGAATCGGAGAAATTTTTTTTTTTTGTTTTTTTTATCCGAGAATTCTCGTTTTGTGGGAAACCAGAATCGGAGAAATTTTTTTTTTTTTTTTTATCCGAGAATTCTCGTTTTGTGGAAAACCAGAATCGGAGAAATTTTTTTTTTTTTTTATCCGAGAATTCTCGTTTTGTGGAAAACCAGAATTGGAGATTTTTTTTTTTTTTTATCCGAGAATTCTTGTTTTGTGGAAAACTCAGAATCGGAGAAATTTTTTTTTTTTTTTATCCCAGAATTCTCGTCTTGTGGAAAACCAGAATCGGAGAAATTTTTTTTTTTTTTTTATCCGAGAATTCTCAGTTTTGTGGAAAACGAGAATCGGAGAATTTTTTTTTTTTTTTTTATCCGAGAAGTCTCGTTTTGTGGAAAACCAGAATCGGAGAAATTTTTTTTTTCTTTTTTTTTTATCCGAGAATTCTCGTTTTGTGGAAAACCAGAATCGGGGAAATTTTTTTTTTTTTTATCCGAGAATTCTCGTTTTGTCGAAAACGAGAATCGGAGAAAATTTTTTTTTTTTTTGTTTTTTTTATCCGAGAATTCTCGTTTTGTGGAAAACCGGAATCGGAGAAATTTTTTTTTTTTTTTTATTTGAGAATTCTCGTTTGGTGGAAAACCAGAATCGGAGAAATTTTTTTTTTTTTTTTATCCGAGAATTCTCGTTTTGTGGAAAACGAGAATCGGAGAAATTTTTTTTTTTTTTTTTTTTATCCGAGAATTCTCGTTTTGTGGAAAAACAGAATCCGAGAAATTTTTTTTTTTTTTTTATCCGAGAATTCTCGTTTTGTGGAAAACCAGAATCGGAGAAATTTTTTTTTTTTTTTTTTATCCGAGAATTCTCGTCTTGTGGAAAACCAAAATTGGAGAGTTTTTTTTTTTTCTTTTATCCGAGAATTCTCGTTTTGTGGAAAACCAGAATCGGAGAAATTTTTTTTTTTTTTTTTTATCCCAGAATTCTCGTCTTGTGGAAAACCAGAATCGGAGAAATTTTCTTTTTTTTTTTTTATCCGAGAATTCTCAGGTTTGTGGAAAACGAGAATCGGAGAAATTTTTTTTTTTTTTTATCCGAGAATTCTCGTTTTGTGGAAAACCAGAATCGGAGAAATTTTTTTTTGTTTTTTTTTTTTATCCGAGAATTCTCTTTTTGTGGAAAACCAGAATTGGAGAATTTTTTTTTTTTTTTTTTATCCGAGAATTCTCGTTTTGAGGAAAACCAGAATCGGAGAAATTTTTTTTTTTTTTTTTTATCCGAGAATTCTCGTTTTGTGGAAAACGAGAATCGGAGAAATTTTTTTTTTTTTTTTTATCCGAGAATTCTCGTTGTGTGGAAAACGATCATGGGAGAAATTTTTTTTTTTTTTTTATCCGAGAATTCTCGTTTTGTGGAAAACCAGAATCGGAGAAATTTTTTTTTTTTTATCCGAGAATTCTCGTTTGATGGAAAACCGGAATGGGAGAATTTTTTTCTTTTTTTTTTTTTTTTATCCGAGAATTCTCGTTTTGTGGAAAACGAGAATCGGAGAATTTTTTTTTTTTTTTATCCGAGAATTCTCGTTTTGTGGAAAACGAGAATTGGAGAAATTTTTTTTTTTTTTATCCGAGAAGTCTCGTTTTGTGGAAAACCAGAATCGGAGAAATTTTCTTTTTTTTTTTTTATCCGAGAATTCTCGTTTTGTGGAAAACGAGAATCGGAGAAAATTTTTGTTTTTTTTTTTTTTTATCGGAGAATTCTCGTTTTGTGGAAAACCAGAATCGGAGAATTTTTTTTTTTTTTTTATCCGAGAATTCTCAGGTTTGTGGAAAACGAGAATCGGAGAAATTTTTTTTTTTTCTTTTATCCGAGAAGCCTCGTTTTGTGGAAAACCAGAATCGGAGAATTTTTTTCTTTTTTTTTTTTTTTATCCGAGAATTCTCGTTTTGTGGAAAACGAGAATCGGAGAATTTTTTTTTTTTTCTTTTATCCGAGAAGTCTCGTTTTGTGGAAAACCAGAATCGGAGAATTTTTTTCTTTTTTTTTTTTTTTTATCCGAGAAGTCTCGTTTTGTGGAAAACCAGAATCGGAGAAATTTTCTTTTTTTTTTTTTATCCGAGAATTCTCGTTTTGTGGAAAACGAGAATCGGAGAAAATTTTTGTTTTTTTTTTTTTTTATCGGAGAATTCTCGTTTTGTGGAAAACCAGAATCGGAGAATTTTTTTTTTTTTTTATCCGAGAATTCTCAGGTTTGTGGAAAACGAGAATCGGAGAAATTTTTTTTTTTTCTTTTATCCGAGAAGTCTCGTTTTGTGGAAAACCAGAATCGGAGAAATTTTTTTTTTTTTTTTATCCGAGAATTCTCGTTTTGTGGAAAACGAGAATCGGAGAAATTTTTTTTTTTTTTGTTTTTTTTATCCGAGAATTCTCGTTTTGTGGAAAACCAGAATCGGAGAAATTTTTTTTTTTTTTTTATCCGAGAAGTCTCGTTTTGTGTAAAACCAGAATCGGAGAAATTTTTTTTTTTATCCGAGAATTCTCGTTTTTTGGAAAACGAGAATCGGAGAAAAAAATTATTTTTTTTTTTATCGGAGAATTCTCGTTTTGTGGAAAACCAGAATCGGAGAAATATTTTTTTTTTTATCCGACAATTCTCAGGTTTGTGGAAAACGAGAATTGGAGAAATTTTTTTTGTTTTTTTGTTTTTTTTATCCGAGAAGTCTCGTTTTGTGGAAAACCAGAATCGGAGAAATTTTTTTTTTTTTTATCCGAGAATTCTCGTTTTGTGGAAAACCAGAATCGGAGAAATTTTTTTTTTTTTTTATCCGAGAATTCTCGTCTTGTGGAAAACCAGAATCGGAGAAATTTTTTTTTTTTTTTTTCTATCCGAGAATTCTCGTTTTGTGGAAAACGAGAATCGGAGAAATTTTTTTTTTTTTTTTTTTTATCCGAGAATTCTCGTTTTGTCGAAAACCAGAATCGGAGAATTTTTTTTTTTTTTTTTATCCGAGAATTCTCGTTTTGTGGAAAACGAGAATCGGGGAAATTTTTTTTTTTTTTTGTTTTATCCGAGAATTCTCGTTTGATGGAAAACCAGAATCGGAGAAATTTTTTTTTTTTTATCCGAGAATTCTCGTTTTGTGGAAAACCAGAATCGGGGAAATTTTTTTTTTTTTTTATCCGAGAATTCTCGTTTTGTGGAAAACCAGAATCGGAGGAATTTTTTTTTTTTTTTATCCGAGAATTCTCTTTTGATGGAAAACCAGAATCGGAGAATTTTTTTTTTTTTTTTATCCGAGAATTCTCGTTTGATGGAAAACCAGAATCGGAGAAATTTTTTTTTTTTTTTTTTATCCGAGAATTCTCGTTTTGTGGAAAACCAGAATCGGGGAAATTTTTTTTTTTTTTTTATCCGAGAATTCTCGTTTTGTGGAAAACGAGAATTGGAGAAATTTTTTTTTTTTTTTTTTAATCCGAGAATTCTCGTTTTGTGGAAAACGAGAAACGGAGAAATTTTTTTTTGTTTTTTTTTTTTATCCAAGAATTCTCGTTTTGTGGAAAACCAGAATCGGAGAAATTTTTTTTGTTTTTTTTTTTTATCCGAGAATTCTCGTTGTGTGGAAAACCAGAATCGGAGAAAAAAAATTTTTTTTTTATCCGAGAATTCTCGTTTTGTGGAAAACGAGAATCGGAGAAAAAATTTTTTTTTTTTTTTTATCGGAGAATTCTCGTTTTGTGGAAAACCAGAATCGGAGAAATATTTTTTTTTTGTTATCCGACAATTCTCAGGTTTGTGGAAAACGAGAATTGGAGAAATTTTTTTTGTTTTTTTTTTTTTTCATCCGAGAAGTCTCGTTTTGTGGAAAACCAGAATCGGAGAAATTTTTTTTTTTTTTTATCCGAGAATTCTCGTTTTGTGGAAAACCAGAATCGGAGAAATTTTTTTTTTTTTTTATCCGAGAATTCTCGTCTTGTGGAAAACCAGAATCGGAGAAATTTTTTTTTTTTTTTTCTATCCGAGAATTCTCGTTTTGTGGAAAACGAGAATCGGAGAAATTTTTTTTTTTTTTTTTTATCCGAGAATTCTCGTTTTGTCGAAAACCAGAATCGGAGAATTTTTTTTTTTTTTTTTATCCGAGAATTCTCGTTTTGTGGAAAACGAGAATCGGGGAAATTTTTTTTTTTTTTTGTTTTATCCGAGAATTCTCGTTTGATGGAAAACCAGAATCGGAGAAATTTTTTTTTTTTTTTATCCGAGAATTCTCGTTTTGTGGAAAACCAGAATCGGGGAAATTTTTTTTTTTTTATCCGAGAATTCTCGTTTTGTGGAAAACCAGAATCGGAGAAATTTTTTTTTTTTTTTATCCGAGAATGCTCTTTTGATGGAAAACCAGAATCGGAGAATTTTTTTTTTTTTTTATCCAAGAATTCTCGTTTTGTGGAAAACCAGAATCGGAGAAATTTTTTTTGTTTTTTTTTTTTTATCCGAGAATTCTCGTTGTGTGGAAAACCAGAATCGGAGAAAAAAAATTTTTTTTTTATCCGAGAATTCTCGTTTTGTGGAAAACGAGAATCGGAGAAAAAAAAATTTTTTTTTTTATCGGAGAATTCTCGTTTTGTGGAAAACCAGAATCGGAGAAATTTTTTTTTTTTTTTTTATCCGAGAATTCTCAGGTTTGTGGAAAACGAGAATCGGCAAAAAAAAATTTTTTTTTTATCCGAGAACTCTTGTTTTGTGGAAAACCAGAATCGGAGAAATTTTTTTCTTTTTTTTTTTATCCGAGAATTCCCGTTTTGTGGAAAACGAGAATCGGAGAAAAAAAATTTTTTTTTTTTTATCAGAGAATTCTCGTTTTGTGGAAAACGAGAATCGGAGAAATTTTTCTTTTTTTTTTTTATCCGAGAATTCTCGTTTTGTGGAAAACCAGAATCGGAGAAATTTTTTTTTTTTTTTTATCCGAGAATTCTCGTTTTGTGGAAAACCAGAATTGGAGAATTTTTTTTTTTTTTTTTATCCGAGAATTCTCGTTTTGTGGAAAACCAGAATCGGAGAAATTTTTTTTTTTTTTTTATCCAAGAATTCTCGTTTTGTGGAAAACGAGAATCGGAGAAATTTTTTTTTTTTTTTTCTTTTTTATCCGGGAATTCTCGTTTTGTGGAAAACCAGAATCGGGGAAATTTTTTTTTTTTTTTTTTTTATCCGAGAATTCTCGTTTTATGGAAAACGATAATGGGAGAAAATTTTTTTTTATTTTTTTTATCCGAGAATTCTCGTTTTGTGGAAAACCAGAATCGGAGAAATTTTTTTTTTTTTTTATCCGAGAATTCTCGTTTGATGGAAAACCAGAATCGGATAATTTTTTTCTTTTTTTTTTTTTTTTATCCGAGAATTCTCGTTTTGTGGAAAACGAGAATCGGAGAAATTTTTTTTTTTTTTTTCTTTTTTATCCGAGAATTCTCGTTTTGTGGAAAACCAGAATCGGGGAAATTTTTTTTTTTTTTATCCGAGAATTCTCGTGTTGTGGAAAACGAGAATTGGAGAAAGTTTTTTTTTTTTTTTTTTTTATCCGAGAAGTCTCGTTTTGTGGAAAACCAGAATCGGAGAAATTTTTTTTTTTTTATCCGAGAATTCTCGTTTTGTGGAAAACGAGAATCGGAGAAATTTTTTTTTTTTTTTTTTTTTTATCCGAGAATTCTCGTTTTGTGGGAAACGAGAATCGGAGAAATTTTTTTTTTTTTTCTTATCCGAGAATTCTCGTTTTGTGGAAAACGAGAATCGGAGAAATTTTTTTTTTTTTTTATCCGAGAATTCTCGTTTTGTGGAAAACCAGAATCGGAGAAATTTTTTTTTTTTTATCCGAGAATTCTCGTTTTGTGGAAAACCAGAATTGGAGAATTTTTTTTTTTTTTTTTATCCGAGAATTCTCGTTTTGTGGAAAACTCAGAATCGGGGAAATTTTTTTTTTTTTTTTTTTATCCCAGAATTCTCGTCTTGTGGAAAACCAGAATCGGAGAAATTTTTTTTTTTTTTTTATCCGAGAATTCTCAGGTTTGTGGAAAACGAGAATCGGAGAATCTTTTTTTTTTTTTTCTATCCGCGAAGTCTCGTTTTGTGGAAAACCAGAATCGGATAAATTTTTTTTTCTTTTTTTTTAATCCGAGAATTCTCGTTTTGTGGAAAACCAGAATCGGGGAAATTTTTTTTTTTTTTATCCGAGAATTCTCGTTTTGTCGAAAACGAGAATCGGAGAAATTTTTTTTTTTTTTGTTTTTTTTATCCGAGAATTCTCGTTTTGTGGAAAACCGGAATCGGAGAAATTTTTTTTTTTTTTTTTATCCGAGAATTCTCGTTTGGTGGAAAACGAGAATCGGAGAAAAATTTTTTTTTTTTTTTTTCTATCCGAGAATTCTCGTTTTGTCGAAAACCAGAATCGGAGAAATTTTTTTTTTCTTTTTTTTTTATCCGAGAATTCTCGTTTTGTGGAAAACCAGAATCGGAGAAATTTTTTTTTTTTTTTTATCCGAGAATTCTCGTTTTGTGGAAAACGAGAATTGGAGAAATTTTTTTTTTTTTATCCGAGAATTCTCGTTTTGTGGAAAACCAGAATCGGAGGAATTTTTTTTTTCTTTTTTTTATCCGAGAATTCTCGTTTTGTGGAAAACCAAAATTGGAGAATTTTTTTTTTTTTTTCTCTTATCCGAGAATTCTCGTTTTGTGGAAAACCAGAATCGGAGAAATTTTTTTTTTTTTCTTATCCCAGAATTCTCGTCTTGTGGAAAACCAGAATAGGAGAAATTTTTTTTTTTTTTTATCCGAGAATTCTCAGGTTTGTGGAAAACGAGAATCGGAGAAATTTTTTTTTTTTTTTATCCGAGAATTCTCGTTTTGTGGAAAACCAGAATCGGAGAAATTTTTTTTTTTTTTTTATCCGAGAATTCTCGTTTTGTGGAAAACCAGAATTGGAGAATTTTTTTTTTTTTTTTTTTATCCGAGAATTCTCGTTTTGTGGAAAACCAGAATCGGAGAAATTTTTTTTTTTTTCTTATCCGAGAATTCTCGTTTTGTGGAAAACGAGAATCGGAGAAATTTTTTTTTTTTTTTTTTTTTTTATCCGAGAATTCTCGTTTTGTGGAAAACGATAATGGGAGAAATTTTTTTTTTTTTTTATCCGAGAATTCTCGTTTTGTGGAAAACCAGAATCGGAGAAATTTTTTTTTTTTTTTAATCCGAGAATTCTCGTTTGATGGAAAACCAGAATCGGAGAATTTTTTTCTTTTTTTTTTTTTTTATCTGAGAATTCTCGTTTTGTGGAAAACGAGAATCGGGGAATTTTTTTTTTTTTTTTTTTTATCCGAGAATTCTCGTTTTGTCGAAAACCAGAATCGGGGAAATTTTTTTTTTTTTTTTATCCCAGAATTCTCGTGTTGTGGAAAACGAGAATTGGAGAAATTTTTTTTTTTTTTTTTTTTATCCGAGAATTCTCGTTTGATGGAAAACCAGAATCGGAGAAATTTTTTTTTTTTTTTATCCGAGAATTCTCGTTTTGTGGAAAACGAGAATTGGAGAAATTCTTTTTTTTTTTTTTTACCCGAGAATTCTCGTTTTGTGGAAAATGAGAATTGGAGAAATTTTTTTTTTTTATCCGAGAAGTCTCGTTTTGTGGAAAACCAGAATCGGAGAAATTTTTTTTTTTTTTATCCGAGAATTCTCGTTTTGTGGAAAACGAGAATCGGAGAAAATTTTTGTTTTTTTTTTTTTTTATCGGAGAATTCTCGTTTTGTGGAAAACCAGAATCGGAGAATTTTTTTTTTTTTTCTTTATCCGAGAATTCTCAGGTTTGTGGAAAACGAGAATCGGAGAAAATTTTTTTTTTTTCTTTTATCCGAGAAGTCTCGTTTTGTGGAAAACCAGAATCGGAGAAATTTTTTTTTTTTTTTATCCGAGAATTCTCGTTTTGTGGAAAACGAGAATCGGAGAAATTTTTTTTTTTTTTTGTTTTTTTTATCCGAGAATTCTCGTTTTTTGGAAAACCAGAATCGGAGAAAAAAAATTTTTTTTTTTTTTTATCCGAGAATTCTCGTTTTGTGGAAAACGAGAATCGGAGAAATTTTTTTTTTTTTTTTTTTCTTATCCGAGAATTCTTGTTTTGTGGAAAACGAGAATCGGAGAAATTTTTTTTTTTTTTTATCCGAGAATTCTCGTTTTGTGGAAAACCAGAATCGGAGAAATTTTTTTTTTTTTTATCCGAGAATTCTCGTTTTGTGGAAAACCAGAATTGGAGAATTTTTTTTTTTTTTTTATCCCAGAATTCTCGTCTTGTGGAAAACCAGAATCGGATAAATTTTTTTTTTTTTTTTATCCGAGAATTCTCAGGTTTGTGGAAAACGAGAATCGGAGAATTTTTTTTTTTTTTTTTTTATCCGAGAATTCTCGTTTGATGGAAAACTGGAATCGGAGAAATTTTTTTTTTTTTTTTTTTATCCGAGAATTCTCGTTTTGTGGAAAACCAGAATCGGGGAAATTTTTTTTTTTTTATTTTTTTATCCGAGAATTCTCGTTTTGTGGAAAACGAGAATCGGAGAAATTTTTTTTTTTTTTGTTTTTTTTATCCGAGAATTCTCGTTTTGTGGAAAACCGAAATCGGAGAAATTTTTTTTTTTTTTTTATCCGAGAATTCTCGTTTGGTGGAAAACGAGAATCGGAGAAATTTTTTTTTTTTTTTTTTATCCCAGAATTCTCGTCTTGTGGAAAACCAGAATCGGAGAAATTTTTTTTTTTTTTTTATCCGAGAATTCTCAGGTTTGTGGAAAACGAGAATCGGAGAAATTTTTTTTTTTTTTTTTTTTATCCGAGAAGTCTCGTTTTGTGGAAAACCAGAATCGGAGAAATTTTTTTTTTTCTTTTTTTTATCCGAGAATTCTCGTTTTGCGGAAAACCAGAATCGGGGAAATTTTTTTTTTTTTTATCCGAGAATTCTCGTTTTGTCGAAAACGAGAATCGGAGAAATTTTTTTTTTTTTTGTTTTTTTTATCCGAGAATTCTCGTTTTGTGGAAAACCAGAATCGGGGAAATTTTTCTTTTTTTTTTTATCCGAGAATTCTCATTTTGTCGAAAACGAGAATCGGAGAAATTTTTTTTTTTTGTTTTTTTTATCCGAGAATTCTCGTTTTGTGGAAAACCAGAATCGGAGAAATTTTTTTTTTTTTTTATCCGAGAATTCTCGTTTTGTGGAAAACGAGAATCGGAGAAATTTTTTTTTTTTTCTTTTATCCGAGAATTCTCGTTTTGTGGAAAACGAGAATCGGAGAAATTTTTTTTTTTTTTTTATCCGAGAATTCTCGTTTTGTGGAAAACCAGAATCGGGGAAATTTTTTTTTTTTTTTTTTATCCGAGAATTCTCGTTTTTTGGAAAACGAGAATTGGAGAAATTTTTTTTTCTTTTTTTTATCCGAGAATTCTCGTTTTGTGGAAAACGAGAATCGGAGAAATTTTTTTTTTTTTTTTATCCGAGAATTCTCGTTTTGTGGAAAACGAGAAACGGAGAAATTTTTTTTTGTTTTTTTTTTTTTTCATCCGAGAATTCCCGTTTTTATGGAAAACCAGAATCGGAGAAAATTTTTTTTTTTTTTATCCGAGAATTCTCGTTGTGTGGAAAACCAGAATCGGAGAAAAAAAAATTTTTTTTTTTATCCGAGAATTCTCGTTTTGTGGAAAACGAGAATCGGAGAAAAAAAAATTTTTTTTTTTATCCGAGAATTCTCAGGTTTGTGGAAAACGAGAATCGGAGAAATTTTTTTTTTTATCCGAGAAGTCTTGTTTTGTGGAGAACCAGAATCGGAGAAATTTTTTTCTTTTTTTTTTTATCCGAGAATTCCTGTTTTGTGGAAAACGAGAATCGGAGAAATTTTTTTTTTTTTTTTTTCTATCCGAGAATTCTCGTTTTGTGGAAAACCAGAATCGGAGAAATTTTTTTTTTTTTTTATCCGAGAATTCTCGTTTTGTGGAAAACCAGAATTGGAGAATTTTTTTTTTTTTTTATCCGAGAATTCTCGTTTTGTGGAAAACCAGAATCGGAGAAATTTTTTTTTTTTTTTTTATCCGAGAATTCTCAGGTTTGTAGAAAACGAGAATCGGAGAAATTTTTTTTTTTTTTTTTCTCCGAGAATTCTCGTTTTGTGGAAAACCAGAATCGGAGAAATTTTTTTTTTTTCTCATCCGAGAATTCCCCTTTTCCGGAAAACGAGAATAGGAGAAATTTTTTTTTTTTTTTTATCCGAGAATTCTTGTCTAGTGGAAAACCAGAATCGGAGAAATTTTTTTTTTTTTTTTTTTGTATCCGAGAATTCTTGTTTTGTGGAAAACGAGAATCGGAGAAATTTTTTTTTTTTTTCTTATCCGAGAATTCTCGTTTTGTGGAAAACGAGAATCGGAGAAATTTTTTTTTTTTTTTTTTTTATCCGAGAATTCTCGTTTTGTGGAAAACCAGAATCGGAAATTTTTTTTTTTTTTTTTTATCCGAGAAGTCTCGTTTTGTGGAAAACCAGAATTGGAGAATTTTTTTTTTTTTTTTATCCGAGAATTCTCGTTTTGTGGAAAACTCAGAATCGGAGAAATTTTTTTTTTTTTATCCCAGAATTCTCGTCTTGTGGAAAACCAGAATCGGAGAAATTTTTTTTTTTTTTTTTTATCCGAGAATTCCCAGGGTTGTGGAAAACCAGAATCGGAGAATTTTTTTTTTTTTTTTTATCCGAGAAGTCTCGTTTTGTGGAAAACCAGAATCGGAGAAATTTTTTTTTTTTTTTCTTATCCGAGAATTCTCGTTTTGTGGAAAACGAGAATCGGAGAAATTTTTTTTTTTTTTTTTATCCGAGAATTCTCGTTTTGTGGAAAACCAGAATCGGAGAAATTTTTTTTTTTTTTTATCCGAGAATTCTCGTTTTGTGGAAAACCAGAATTGGAGAATTTTTTTTTTTTTTTATCCGAGAATTCTCGTTTTGTGGAAAACTCAGAATCGGAGAAATTTTTTTTTTTTTTTATCCCAGAATTTTCGTCTTGTGGAAAACCAGAATCGGAGAAATTTTTTTTTTTTTTTTATCCGAGAATTCTCAGGTTTGTGGAAAACGAGAATCGGAGAATTTTTTTTTTTTTTTTTTATCCGAGAATTCTCGTTTTGTGGAAAACCAGAATCGGGGAAATTTTTTTTTTTTTTATCCGAGAATTCTCGTTTTGTCGAAAACGAGAATCGGAGAAATTTTTTTTTTTTTTGTTTTTTTTATCCGAGAATTCTCGTTTTGTGGAAAACCAGAATCGGAGAAATTTTTTTTTTTTTTTTATCCGAGAATTCTCGTTTTGTGGAAAACGAGAATCGGAGAAATTTTTTTTTTTTTTTTTATCCGAGATTTCTCGTTTTGTGGAAAACGAGAATCGGAGAAATTTTTTTTTTTTTTTTTTACCCGAGAATTCTCGTTTTGTGGAAAACCAGAATCGGAGAAATTTTTTTTTTTTTTTTATCCGAGAATTCTCGTTTTGTGGAAAACCAGAATTGGAGAATTTTTTTTTTTTTTTTATCCGAGAATTCTCGTTTCGTGGAAAACCAGAATCGGAGAAATTTTTTTTTTTTTTTTATCCCAGAATTCTCGTCTTGTGGAAAACCAGAATCGGAGAAATTTTTTTTTTTTTTTTTATCCGAGAATTCTCAGGTTTGTGGAAAACGAGAATCCAAGAAATTTTTTTCTTTTTTTTTTTATCCGAGAAGTGTCGTTTTGTGGAAAACCAGAATCGGAGAAATTTTTTTTTTTTTTTTTATCCGAGAATTCTCGTTTTGTGGAAAACGAGAATCGGAGAAATTTTTTGTTTTTTTTTTTTATCCGAGAATTCTCGTTTTGTGGAAAACCAGAATCGGAGAAAATTTTTTTTTTTTATCCGAGAATTCTCAGGTTTGTGGAAAACGAGAATCGGAGAAATTTTTTTTTTTTTTTATCCGAGAAGTCTTGTTTTGTGGAGAACCAGAATCGGAGAAATTTTTTTCTTTTTTTTTTTATCCGAGAATTCCTGTTTTGTGGAAAACGAGAATCGGAGAAAAAAAAAATTTTTTTTTTGTATCGGAGAATTCTCGTTTTGTGGAAAACCAGAATCGGAGAAATTTTTTTTTTTTTTTTTTATCCGAGAATTCTCAGGTTTGTAGAAAACGAGAATCGGAGAAATTTTTTTTTTTTTTTTTCTCCGAGAATTCTCGTTTTGTGGAAAACCAGAATCGGAGAAAATTTTTTTTTTCTCATCCGAGAATTCCCCTTTTCCGGAAAACGAGAATAGGAGAAATTTTTTTTTTTTTTTTTATCCGAGAATTCTTGTCTAGTGGAAAACCAGAATCGGAGAAATTTTTTTTTTTTTTTTTTTGTATCCGAGAATTCTTGTTTTGTGGAAAACGAGAATCGGAGAAATTTTTTTTTTTTTTTCTTATCCGAGAATTCTCGTTTTGTGGAAAACGAGAATCGGAGAAATTTTTTTTTTTTTTTTTTTTATCCGAGAATTTTCGTTTTGTGGAAAACCAGAATCGGAAATTTTTTTTTTTTTTTTTTATCCGAGAAGTCTCGTTTTGTGGAAAACCAGAATTGGAGAATTTTTTTTTTTTTTTTTATCCGAGAATTCTCGTTTTGTGGAAAACTCAGAATCGGAGAAATTTTTTTTTTTTTATCCCAGAATTCTCGTCTTGTGGAAAACCAGAATCGGAGAAATTTTTTTTTTTTTTTTTATCCGAGAATTCCCAGGGTTGTGGAAAACCAGAATCGGAGAATTTTTTTTTTTTTTTTTATCCGAGAAGTCTCGTTTTGTGGAAAACCAGAATCGGAGAAATTTTTTTTTTTTTTCTTATCCGAGAATTCTCGTTTTGTGGAAAACGAGAATCGGAGAAATTTTTTTTTTTTTTTTTATCCGAGAATTCTCGTTTTGTGGAAAACCAGAATCGGAGAAATTTTTTTTTTTTTTTATCCGAGAATTCTCGTTTTGTGGAAAACCAGAATTGGAGAATTTTTTTTTTTTTTTATCCGAGAATTCTCGTTTTGTGGAAAACTCAGAATCGGAGAAATTTTTTTTTTTTTTTTATCCCAGAATTTTCGTCTTGTGGAAAACCAGAATCGGAGAAATTTTTTTTTTTTTTTTATCCGAGAATTCTCAGGTTTGTGGAAAACGAGAATCGGAGAATTTTTTTTTTTTTTTTTTTATCCGAGAATTCTCGTTTTGTGGAAAACCAGAATCGGGGAAATTTTTTTTTTTTTTATCCGAGAATTCTCGTTTTGTCGAAAACGAGAATCGGAGAAATTTTTTTTTTTTTTTGTTTTTTTTATCCGAGAATTCTCGTTTTGTGGAAAACCAGAATCGGAGAAATTTTTTTTTTTTTTTTATCCGAGAATTCTCGTTTTGTGGAAAACGAGAATCGGAGAAATTTTTTTTTTTTTTTTATCCGAGATTTCTCGTTTTGTGGAAAACGAGAATCGGAGAAATTTTTTTTTTTTTTTTTTTACCCGAGAATTCTCGTTTTGTGGAAAACCAGAATCGGAGAAATTTTTTTTTTTTTTTTTTTTTATCCGAGAATTCTCGTTTTGTGGAAAACGAGAATTGGAGAAATTTTTTTTTTTTTTTTATCCGAGAATTCTCGTTTTGTGGAAAACCAGAATCGGAGAAATTTTTTTTTTTTTTTTATCCGAGAATTCTCGTTTTGTGGAAAACCAGAATTGGAGAATTTTTTTTTTTTTTTTATCCGAGAATTCTCGTTTCGTGGAAAACCAGAATCGGAGAAATTTTTTTTTTTTTTTTATCCCAGAATTCTCGTCTTGTGGAAAACCAGAATCGGAGAAATTTTTTTTTTTTTTTTTATCCGAGAATTCTCAGGTTTGTGGAAAACGAGAATCCAAGAAATTTTTTTCTTTTTTTTTTTATCCGAGAAGTGTCGTTTTGTGGAAAACCAGAATCGGAGAAATTTTTTTTTTTTTTTTTATCCGAGAATTCTCGTTTTGTGGAAAACGAGAATCGGAGAAATTTTTTGTTTTTTTTTTTTATCCGAGAATTCTCGTTTTGTGGAAAACCAGAATCGGAGAAAAATTTTTTTTTTTTATCCGAGAATTCTCAGGTTTGTGGAAAACGAGAATCGGAGAAATTTTTTTTTTTTTTATCCGAGAAGTCTTGTTTTGTGGAGAACCAGAATCGGAGAAATTTTTTTCTTTTTTTTTTTATCCGAGAATTCCTGTTTTGTGGAAAACGAGAATCGGAGAAAAAAAAATTTTTTTTTTTGTATCGGAGAATTCTCGTTTTGTGGAAAACCAGAATCGGAGAAATTTTTTTTTTTTTTATCCGAGAATTCTCAGGTTTGTGGAAAACGAGAATCGGAGAAATTTTTTTTTTTTTTATCCGAGAAGTCTTGTTTTGTGGAGAACCAGAATCGGAGAAATTTTTTTCTTTTTTTTTTATCCGAGAATTCCTGTTTTGTGGAAAACGAGAATCGGAGAAAAAAAATTTTTTTCTTTTTTTATCGGAGAATTCCCGTTTTGTGGAAAACGAGAATCGGAGAAATTTTTTTTTTTTTTTTTCTATCCGAGAATTCTCGTTTTGTGGAAAACCAGAATCGGAGAAATTTTTTTTTTTTTTTTATCCGAGAATTCTCGTTTTGTGGAAAACCAGAATCGGAGAAATTTTTTTTTTTTTTTTTTGTATCCGAGAATTCTTGTTTTGTGGAAAACGAGAATCGGAGAAATTTTTTTTTTTTTTTTTCTTATCCGAGAATTCTCGTTTTGTGGAAAACGAGAATCGGAGAAATTTTTTTTTTTTTTTTATCCGAGAATTTTCGTTTTGTGGAAAACCAGAATCGGAAATTTTTTTTTTTTTTTTTTATCCGAGAAGTCTCGTTTTGTGGAAAACCAGAATTGGAGAATTTTTTTTTTTTTTTTATCCGAGAATTCTCGTTTTGTGGAAAACTCAGAATCGGAGAAATTTTTTTTTTTTTTTATCCCAGAATTCTCGTCTTGTGGAAAACCAGAATCGGAGAAATTTTTTTTTTTTTTTTTATCCGAGAATTCTCAGGGTTGTGGAAAACCAGAATCGGAGAATTTTTTTTTTTTTTTTATCCGAGAAGTCTCGTTTTGTGGAAAACCAGAATCGGAGAAATTTTTTTTTTTTTTTTCTTATCCGAGAATTCTCGTTTTGTGGAAAACGAGAATCGGAGAAATTTTTTTTTTTTTTTTTATCCGAGAATTCTCGTTTTGTGGAAAACCAGAATCGGAGAAATTTTTTTTTTTTTTTTATCCGAGAATTCTCGTTTTGTGGAAAACCAGAATTGGAGAATTTTTTTTTTTTTTATCCGAGAATTCTCGTTTTGTGGAAAACTCAGAATCGGAGAAATTTTTTTTTTTTTTTTATCCCAGAATTCTCGTCTTGTGGAAAACCAGAATCGGAGAAATTTTTTTTTTTTTTTATCCGAGAATTCTCAGGTTTGTGGAAAACGAGAATCGGAGAAATTTTTTTTTTTTTTTTATCCGAGAATTCTCGTTTTGTGGAAAACCAGAATCGGGGAAATTTTTTTTTTTTTTATCCGAGAATTCTCGTTTTGTCGAAAACGAGAATCGGAGAAATTTTTTTTTTTTTTGTTTTTTTTATCCGAGAATTCTCGTTTTGTGGAAAACCAGAATCGGAGAAATTTTTTTTTTTTTTTTTTATCCGAGAATTCTCGTTTTGTGGAAAACGAGAATCGGAGAAATTTTTTTTTTTTTTTTTATCCGAGATTTCTCGTTTTGTGGAAAACGAGAATCGGAGAAATTTTTTTTTTTTTTTTTATCCGAGAATTCTCGTTTTGTGGAAAACCAGAATCGGAGAAATTTTTTTTTTTTTTTTTATCCGAGAATTCTCGTTTTGTGGAAAACGAGAATTGGAGAAATTTTTTTTTTTTTTTTTATCCGAGATTTCTCGTTTTGTGGAAAACGAGAATCGGAGAAATTTTTTTTTTTTTTTTTTTACCCGAGAATTCTCGTTTTGTGGAAAACCAGAATCGGAGAAATTTTTTTTTTTTTTTTTTTATCCGAGAATTCTCGTTTTGTGGAAAACGAGAATTGGAGAAATTTTTTTTTTTTTTTTATCCGAGAATTCTCGTTTTGTGGAAAACCAGAATCGGAGAAATTTTTTTTTTTTTTTTATCCGAGAATTCTCGTTTTGTGGAAAACCAGAATTGGAGAATTTTTTTTTTTTTTTTATCCGAGAATTCTCGTTTCGTGGAAAACCAGAATCGGAGAAATTTTTTTTTTTTTTTATCCCAGAATTCTCGTCTTGTGGAAAACCAGAATCGGAGAAATTTTTTTTTTTTTTTTTATCCGAGAATTCTCAGGTTTGTGGAAAACGAGAATCCAAGAAATTTTTTTCTTTTTTTTTTTATCCGAGAAGTGTCGTTTTGTGGAAAACCAGAATCGGAGAAATTTTTTTTTTTTTTTTTATCCGAGAATTCTCGTTTTGTGGAAAACGAGAATCGGAGAAATTTTTTGTTTTTTTTTTTTATCCGAGAATTCTCGTTTTGTGGAAAACCAGAATCGGAGAAAATTTTTTTTTTTTTATCCGAGAATTCTCAGGTTTGTGGAAAACGAGAATCGGAGAAATTTTTTTTTTTTTTATCCGAGAAGTCTTGTTTTGTGGAGAACCAGAATCGGAGAAATTTTTTTCTTTTTTTTTTTATCCGAGAATTCCTGTTTTGTGGAAAACGAGAATCGGAGAAAAAAAAATTTTTTTTTTTGTATCGGAGAATTCTCGTTTTGTGGAAAACCAGAATCGGAGAAATTTTTTTTTTTTTTTATCCGAGAATTCTCAGGTTTGTGGAAAACGAGAATCGGAGAAATTTTTTTTTTTTTTATCCGAGAAGTCTTGTTTTGTGGAGAACCAGAATCGGAGAAATTTTTTTCTTTTTTTTTTATCCGAGAATTCCTGTTTTGTGGAAAACGAGAATCGGAGAAAAAAAATTTTTTTCTTTTTTTATCGGAGAATTCCCGTTTTGTGGAAAACGAGAATCGGAGAAATTTTTTTTTTTTTTTTTCTATCCGAGAATTCTCGTTTTGTGGAAAACCAGAATCGGAGAAATTTTTTTTTTTTTTTTATCCGAGAATTCTCGTTTTGTGGAAAACCAGAATCGGAGAAATTTTTTTTTTTTTTTTTTGTATCCGAGAATTCTTGTTTTGTGGAAAACGAGAATCGGAGAAATTTTTTTTTTTTTTTTTCTTATCCGAGAATTCTCGTTTTGTGGAAAACGAGAATCGGAGAAATTTTTTTTTTTTTTTTATCCGAGAATTTTCGTTTTGTGGAAAACCAGAATCGGAAATTTTTTTTTTTTTTTTTTTATCCGAGAAGTCTCGTTTTGTGGAAAACCAGAATTGGAGAATTTTTTTTTTTTTTTTATCCGAGAATTCTCGTTTTGTGGAAAACTCAGAATCGGAGAAATTTTTTTTTTTTTTTATCCCAGAATTCTCGTCTTGTGGAAAACCAGAATCGGAGAAATTTTTTTTTTTTTTTTTATCCGAGAATTCTCAGGGTTGTGGAAAACCAGAATCGGAGAATTTTTTTTTTTTTTTTTATCCGAGAAGTCTCGTTTTGTGGAAAACCAGAATCGGAGAAATTTTTTTTTTTTTTTTCTTATCCGAGAATTCTCGTTTTGTGGAAAACGAGAATCGGAGAAATTTTTTTTTTTTTTTTTATCCGAGAATTCTCGTTTTGTGGAAAACCAGAATCGGAGAAATTTTTTTTTTTTTTTTATCCGAGAATTCTCGTTTTGTGGAAAACCAGAATTGGAGAATTTTTTTTTTTTTTATCCGAGAATTCTCGTTTTGTGGAAAACTCAGAATCGGAGAAATTTTTTTTTTTTTTTATCCCAGAATTCTCGTCTTGTGGAAAACCAGAATCGGAGAAATTTTTTTTTTTTTTTTATCCGAGAATTCTCAGGTTTGTGGAAAACGAGAATCGGAGAAATTTTTTTTTTTTTTTTTATCCGAGAATTCTCGTTTTGTGGAAAACCAGAATCGGGGAAATTTTTTTTTTTTTTATCCGAGAATTCTCGTTTTGTCGAAAACGAGAATCGGAGAAATTTTTTTTTTTTTTTGTTTTTTTTATCCGAGAATTCTCGTTTTGTGGAAAACCAGAATCGGAGAAATTTTTTTTTTTTTTTTTATCCGAGAATTCTCGTTTTGTGGAAAACGAGAATCGGAGAAATTTTTTTTTTTTTTTTTTATCCGAGATTTCTCGTTTTGTGGAAAACGAGAATCGGAGAAATTTTTTTTTTTTTTTTTATCCGAGAATTCTCGTTTTGTGGAAAACCAGAATCGGAGAAATTTTTTTTTTTTTTTTATCCGAGAATTCTCGTTTTGTGGAAAACGAGAATTGGAGAAATTTTTTTTTTTTTTTTATCCGAGAATTCTCGTTTTGTGGAAAACCAGAATCGGAGAAATTTTTTTTTTTTTTTTATCCGAGAATTCTCGTTTTGTGGAAAACCAGAATCCGAGAAATTTTTTTTTTTTTTATCCGAGAATTCTCGTTTTGTGGAAAACCAGAATCGGAGAAATTTTTTTTTTTTTTTATCCCAGAATTCTCGTCTTGTGGAAAACCAGAATCGGAGAAATTTTTTTTTTTTTTTTATCCGAGAATTCCCAGGTTTGTGGAAAACGAGAATCGGAGAAATTTTTTTTTTTTTTTTTTTTATCCGAGAAGACTCGTTTTGTGGAAAACCAGAATCGGAGAAATTTTTTTTTTTTTTTTTTTTATCCGAGAATTCTCGTTTTGTGGAAAACGAGAATCGGAGAAATTTTTTTTTTTTTTTTATCCGAGAATTCTCGTTTTGTGGAAAACCAGAATCGGAGAAATTTTTTTTTTTTTTTTTATCCGAGAATTCTCGTTTTGTGGAAAACCAGCATTGGAGAATTTTTTTTTTTTTTATCCGAGAATTCTCGTTTTGTGGAAAACTCAGAATCGGAGAAATTTTTTTTTTTTTTTTTATCCCAGAATTCTCGTCTTGTGGAAAACCAGAATCGGAGAAATTTTTTTTTTTTTTTTTATCCGAGAATTCTCAGGTTTGTGGAAAACGAGAATCGGAGAAATTTTTTTTTTTTTTTTTATCCGAGAATTCTCGTTTTGTGGAAAACCAGAATCGGAGAAATTTTTTTTTTTTTTTTATCCGAGAATTCTCGTTTTGTGGAAAACCAGAATTGGAGAATTTTTTTTTTTTTTATCCGAGAATTCTCGTTTTGTGGAAAACTCAGAATCGGAGAAATTTTTTTTTTTTTTTTATCCCAGAATTCTCGTCTTGTGGAAAACCAGAATCGGAGAAATTTTTTTTTTTTTTTATCCGAGAATTCTCAGGTTTGTGGAAAACGAGAATCGGAGAAATTTTTTTTTTTTTTTTTATCCGAGAATTCTCGTTTTGTGGAAAACCAGAATCGGGGAAATTTTTTTTTTTTTATCCGAGAATTCTCGTTTTGTCGAAAACGAGAATCGGAGAAATTTTTTTTTTTTTTTGTTTTTTTTATCCGAGAATTCTCGTTTTGTGGAAAACCAGAATCGGAGAAATTTTTTTTTTTTTTTTTTATCCGAGAATTCTCGTTTTGTGGAAAACGAGAATCGGAGAAATTTTTTTTTTTTTTTTTATCCGAGATTTCTCGTTTTGTGGAAAACGAGAATCGGAGAAATTTTTTTTTTTTTTTTTATCCGAGAATTCTCGTTTTGTGGAAAACCAGAATCGGAGAAATTTTTTCTTTTTTTTTTATCCGAGAATTCTCGTTTTGTGGAAAACGAGAATTGGAGAAATTTTTTTTTTTTTTTTTATCCGAGAATTCTCGTTTTGTGGAAAACCAGAATCGGAGAAATTTTTTTTTTTTTTTATCCGAGAATTCTCGTTTTGTGGAAAACCAGAATCCGAGAAATTTTTTTTTTTTTTATCCGAGAATTCTCGTTTTGTGGAAAACCAGAATCGGAGAAATTTTTTTTTTTTTTATCCCAGAATTCTCGTCTTGTGGAAAACCAGAATCGGAGAAATTTTTTTTTTTTTTTTATCCGAGAATTCCCAGGTTTGTGGAAAACGAGAATCGGAGAAATTTTTTTTTTTTTTTTTTTTATCCGAGAAGACTCGTTTTGTGGAAAACCAGAATCGGAGAAATTTTTTTTTTTTTTTTTTTATCCGAGAATTCTCGTTTTGTGGAAAACGAGAATCGGAGAAATTTTTTTTTTTTTTTTTTTATCCGAGAATTCTCGTTTTGTGGAAAACCAGAATCGGAGAAATTTTTTTTTTTTTTTTTATCCGAGAATTCTCGTTTTGTGGAAAACCAGCATTGGAGAATTTTTTTTTTTTTTTATCCGAGAATTCTCGTTTTGTGGAAAACTCAGAATCGGAGAAATTTTTTTTTTTTTTTTTTATCCCAGAATTCTCGTCTTGTGGAAAACCAGAATCGGAGAAATTTTTTTTTTTTTTTTTATCCGAGAATTCTCAGGTTTGTGGAAAACGAGAATCGGAGAAATTTTTTTTTTTTTTTATCCGAGAATTCTCGTTTTGTGGAAAACCAGAATCGGGGAAATTTTTTTTTTTTTATCCGAGAATTCTTGTTTTGTCGAAAACGAGAATCGGAGAAATTTTTTTTTTTTTTGTTCTTTTTATCCGAGAATTCTCGTTTTGTGGAAAACCAGAATCGGAGAAATTTTTTTTTTTTTTTATCCGTGAATTCTCGTTTTGTGGAAAACGAGAATCGGAGAAATTTTTTTTTTTTTTTTATATCCGAGATTTCTCGTTTTGTGGAAAACGAGAATCAGAGAAATTTTTTTTTTTTTTTTTTATCCGAGAATTCTCGTTTTGTCGAAAACCAGAATCGGAGAAATTTTTTTTTTTTTTATCCGAGAATTCTCGTTTTGTGGAAAACGAGAATTGGAGAAATTTTTTTTTTTTTTTATCCGAGAATTCTCGTTTTGTGGAAAACCAGAATCGGAGAAATTTTTTTTTTTTTTATCCGAGAATTCTCGTTTTGTGGAAAACCAGAATTGGAGAATTTTTTTTTTTTTTATCCGAGAATTCTCGTTTTGTGGAAAACCAGAATCGGAGAAATTTTTTTTTTTTTTTTTATCCCAGAATTCTCGTCTTGTGGAAAACCAGAATCGGAGAAATTTTTTTTTTTTTTTTATCCGAGAATTCTCAGGTTTGTGGAAAACGAGAATCGGAGAAATTTTTTTTTTTTTTTTTATCCGAGAATTCTCGTTTTGTCGAAAACGAGAATCGGAGAAATTTTTTTTTTTTTTTGTTTTTTTTTATCCGAGAATTCTCGTTTTTTGGAAAACCAGAATCGGGGAAATTTTTTTTTTTTTTTATCCGAGAATTCTCATTTTGTCGAAAACGAGAATCGGAGAAATTTTTTTTTTTTTGTTTTTTTTATCCGAGAATTCTCGTTTTGTGGAAAACCAGAATCGGAGAAATTTTTTTTTTTTTTTTATCCGAGAATTCTCGTTTTGTGGAAAACGAGAATCGGAGAAATTTTGTTTTTTTTTTTTTTATCCGAGAATTCTCGTTTCGTTGAAAACGAGAATCGGAGAAATTTTTTTTTTTTTTTTTTATCCGAGAATTCTCGTTTTGTGGAAAACCAGAATCGGTGAAATTTTTTTTTTTTTTCTTATCCGAGAATTCTCGTTTTATGGAAAACCAGAATCGGAGAAATTTTTTTTTTTTTTTTATCCCAGAATTCTCGTCTTGTGGAAAACCAGAATCGGAGAAATTTTTTTTTTTTTTTTTATCCGAGAATTCCCAGGTTTGTGGAAAACGAGAATCGGAGAAATTTTTTTTTTTTTTTTTTTTATCCGAGAAGTCTCGTTTTGTGGAAAACCAGAATCGGAGAAATTTTTTTTTTTTTTTTTTTTTATCCGAGAATTCTCGTTTTGTGGAAAACGAGAATCGGAGAAATTTTTTTTTTTTTTTTATCCGAGAATTCTCGTTTTGTGGAAAACCAGAATCGGAGAAATTTTTTTTTTTTTTTTTATCCGAGAATTCTCGTTTTGTGGAAAACCAGCATTGGAGAATTTTTTTTTTTTTTTTATCCGAGAATTCTCGTTTTGTGGAAAACTCAGAATCGGAGAAATTTTTTTTTTTTTTTTTATCCCAGAATTCTCGTCTTGTGGAAAACCAGAATCGGAGAAATTTTTTTTTTTTTTTTTATCCGAGAATTCTCAGGTTTGTGGAAAACGAGAATCGGAGAAATTTTTTTTTTTTTTTATCCGAGAATTCTCGTTTTGTGGAAAACCAGAATCGGGGAAATTTTTTTTTTTTTATCCGAGAATTCTTGTTTTGTCGAAAACGAGAATCGGAGAAATTTTTTTTTTTTTTGTTTTTTTTATCCGAGAATTCTCGTTTTGTGGAAAACCAGAATCGGAGAAATTTTTTTTTTTTTTTTATCCGTGAATTCTCCTTTTGTGGAAAACGAGAATCGGAGAAATTTTTTTTTTTTTTTATATCCGAGATTTCTCGTTTTGTGGAAAACGAGAATCAGAGAAATTTTTTTTTTTTTTTTTTTTTATCCGAGAATTCTCGTTTTGTGGAAAACCAGAATCGGAGAAATTTTTTTTTTTTTTTATCCGAGAATTCTCGTTTTGTGGAAAACGAGAATTGGAGAAATTTTTTTTTTTTTTTTTTATCCGAGAATTCTCGTTTTGTGGAAAACCAGAATCGGAGAAATTTTTTTTTTTTTTTATCCGAGAATTCTCGTTTTGTGGAAAACCAGAATTGGAGAATTTTTTTTTTTTATCCGAGAATTCTCGTTTTGTGGAAAACCAGAATCGGAGAAATTTTTTTTTTTTTTTATCCCAGAATTCTCGTCTTGTGGAAAACCAGAATCGGAGAAATTTTTTTTTTTTTTTTATCCGAGAATTCTCAGGTTTGTGGAAAACGAGAATCGGAGAAATTTTTTTTTTTTTTTTTATCCGAGAATTCTCGTTTTGTCGAAAACGAGAATCGGAGAAATTTTTTTTTTTTTTGTTTTTTTTTATCCGAGAATTCTCGTTTTGTGGAAAACCAGAATCGGGGAAATTTTTTTTTTTTTTTTATCCGAGAATTCTCGTTTTGTGGAAAACCAGAATCGGAGAAATTTTTTTTTTTTTTTTTATCCGAGAATTCTCGTTTTGTGGAAAACCAGCATTGGAGAATTTTTTTTTTTTTATCCGAGAATTCTCGTTTTGTGGAAAACTCAGAATCGGAGAAATTTTTTTTTTTTTTTTTATCCCAGAATTCTCGTCTTGTGGAAAACCAGAATCGGAGAAATTTTTTTTTTTTTTTATCCGAGAATTCTCAGGTTTGTGGAAAACGAGAATCGGAGAAATTTTTTTTTTTTTTGTTTTTTTTATCCGAGAATTCTCGTTTTGTGGAAAACCAGAATCGGAGAAATTTTTTTTTTTTTTTTTATCCGTGAATTCTCGTTTTGTGGAAAACGAGAATCGGAGAAATTTTTTTTTTTTTTTTATATCCGAGATTTCTCGTTTTGTGGAAAACGAGAATCAGAGAAATTTTTTTTTTTTTTTTTTTTATCCGAGAATTCTCGTTTTGTGGAAAACCAGAATCGGAGAAATTTTTTTTTTTTTTTATCCGAGAATTCTCGTTTTGTGGAAAACGAGAATTGGAGAAATTTTTTTTTTTTTTTTTATCCGAGAATTCTCGTTTTGTGGAAAACCAGAATCGGAGAAATTTTTTTTTTTTTTTATCCGAGAATTCTCGTTTTGTGGAAAACCAGAATTGGAGAATTTTTTTTTTTTTATCCGAGAATTCTCGTTTTGTGGAAAACCAGAATCGGAGAAATTTTTTTTTTTTTTTTATCCCAGAATTCTCGTCTTGTGGAAAACCAGAATCGGAGAAATTTTTTTTTTTTTTTTATCCGAGAATTCTCAGGTTTGTGGAAAACGAGAATCGGAGAAATTTTTTTTTTTTTTTTATCCGAGAATTCTCGTTTTGTCGAAAACGAGAATCGGAGAAATTTTTCTTTTTTTTTGTTTTTTTTTATCCGAGAATTCTCGTTTTGTGGAAAACCAGAATCGGAGAAATTTTTTTTTTTTTTTTATCCGAGAATTCCCAGGTTTGTGGAAAACGAGAATCGGAGAAATTTTTTTTTTTTTTTTTTTTTATCCGAGAAGTCTCGTTTTGTGGAAAACCAGAATCGGAGAAATTTTTTTTTTTTTTTTTTTTTATCCGAGAATTCTCGTTTTGTGGAAAACGAGAATCGGAGAAATTTTTTTTTTTTTTTTATCCGAGAATTCTCGTTTTGTGGAAAACCAGAATCGGAGAAATTTTTTTTTTTTTTTTTATCCGAGAATTCTCGTTTTGTGGAAAACCAGCATTGGAGAATTTTTTTTTTTTTTTTATCCGAGAATTCTCGTTTTGTGGAAAACTCAGAATCGGAGAAATTTTTTTTTTTTTTTTTATCCCAGAATTCTCGTCTTGTGGAAAACCAGAATCGGAGAAATTTTTTTTTTTTTTTTTATCCGAGAATTCTCAGGTTTGTGGAAAACGAGAATCGGAGAAATTTTTTTTTTTTTTTATCCGAGAATTCTCGTTTTGTGGAAAACCAGAATCGGGGAAATTTTTTTTTTTTTATCCGAGAATTCTTGTTTTGTCGAAAACGAGAATCGGAGAAATTTTTTTTTTTTTTGTTTTTTTTATCCGAGAATTCTCGTTTTGTGGAAAACCAGAATCGGAGAAATTTTTTTTTTTTTTTTATCCGTGAATTCTCCTTTTGTGGAAAACGAGAATCGGAGAAATTTTTTTTTTTTTTTTATATCCGAGATTTCTCGTTTTGTGGAAAACGAGAATCAGAGAAATTTTTTTTTTTTTTTTTTTTATCCGAGAATTCTCGTTTTGTGGAAAACCAGAATCGGAGAAATTTTTTTTTTTTTTTATCCGAGAATTCTCGTTTTGTGGAAAACGAGAATTGGAGAAATTTTTTTTTTTTTTTTTTATCCGAGAATTCTCGTTTTGTGGAAAACCAGAATCGGAGAAATTTTTTTTTTTTTTTATCCGAGAATTCTCGTTTTGTGGAAAACCAGAATTGGAGAATTTTTTTTTTTTATCCGAGAATTCTCGTTTTGTGGAAAACCAGAATCGGAGAAATTTTTTTTTTTTTTTATCCCAGAATTCTCGTCTTGTGGAAAACCAGAATCGGAGAAATTTTTTTTTTTTTTTTATCCGAGAATTCTCAGGTTTGTGGAAAACGAGAATCGGAGAAATTTTTTTTTTTTTTTTTTATCCGAGAATTCTCGTTTTGTCGAAAACGAGAATCGGAGAAATTTTTTTTTTTTTTGTTTTTTTTTATCCGAGAATTCTCGTTTTGTGGAAAACCAGAATCGGGGAAATTTTTTTTTTTTTTTTATCCGAGAATTCTCGTTTTGTGGAAAACCAGAATCGGAGAAATTTTTTTTTTTTTTTTTTATCCGAGAATTCTCGTTTTGTGGAAAACCAGCATTGGAGAATTTTTTTTTTTTTTATCCGAGAATTCTCGTTTTGTGGAAAACTCAGAATCGGAGAAATTTTTTTTTTTTTTTTTATCCCAGAATTCTCGTCTTGTGGAAAACCAGAATCGGAGAAATTTTTTTTTTTTTTATCCGAGAATTCTCAGGTTTGTGGAAAACGAGAATCGGAGAAATTTTTTTTTTTTTTTTATCCGAGAATTCTCGTTTTGTGGAAAACCAGAATCGGGGAAATTTTTTTTTTTTTATCCGAGAATTCTTGTTTTGTCGAAAACGAGAATCGGAGAAATTTTTTTTTTTTTTGTTTTTTTTATCCGAGAATTCTCGTTTTGTGGAAAACCAGAATCGGAGAAATTTTTTTTTTTTTTTTTATCCGTGAATTCTCGTTTTGTGGAAAACGAGAATCGGAGAAATTTTTTTTTTTTTTTTATATCCGAGATTTCTCGTTTTGTGGAAAACGAGAATCAGAGAAATTTTTTTTTTTTTTTTTTTATCCGAGAATTCTCGTTTTGTGGAAAACCAGAATCGGAGAAATTTTTTTTTTTTTTTATCCGAGAATTCTCGTTTTGTGGAAAACGAGAATTGGAGAAATTTTTTTTTTTTTTTTTATCCGAGAATTCTCGTTTTGTGGAAAACCAGAATCGGAGAAATTTTTTTTTTTTTTTATCCGAGAATTCTCGTTTTGTGGAAAACCAGAATTGGAGAATTTTTTTTTTTTTATCCGAGAATTCTCGTTTTGTGGAAAACCAGAATCGGAGAAATTTTTTTTTTTTTTTTATCCCAGAATTCTCGTCTTGTGGAAAACCAGAATCGGAGAAATTTTTTTTTTTTTTTTATCCGAGAATTCTCAGGTTTGTGGAAAACGAGAATCGGAGAAATTTTTTTTTTTTTTTATCCGAGAATTCTCGTTTTGTCGAAAACGAGAATCGGAGAAATTTTTCTTTTTTTTTGTTTTTTTTTATCCGAGAATTCTCGTTTTGTGGAAAACCAGAATCGGGGAAATTTTTTTTTTTTTTTATCCGAGAATTCTCATTTTGTCGAAAACGAGAATCGGAGAAATTTTTTTTTTTTTGTTTTTTTTATCCGAGAATTCTCGTTTTGTGGAAAACCAGAATCGGAGAAATTTTTTTTTTTTTTTTATCCGAGAATTCTCGTTTTGTGGAAAACGAGAATCGGAGAAATTTTGTTTTTTTTTTTTTTATCCGAGAATTCTCGTTTTGTTGAAAACGAGAATCGGAGAAATTTTTTTTTTTTTTTTTTTATCCGAGAATTCTCGTTTTGTGGAAAACCAGAATCGGTGAAATTTTTTTTTTTTTTTCTTATCCGAGAATTCTCGTTTTATGGAAAACCAGAATCGGAGAAATTTTTTTTTTTTTTTTATCCGAGAATTCTCGTTTTGTGGAAAACGAGAATCGGAGAAATTTTTTTTTTCTTTTTTATCCGAGAATTCTCGTTTTGTGGAAAACCAGAATCGGAGAAATTTTTTTTTTTTTTTTTATCCGAGAATTCTCGTTTTGTGGAAAACCAGAATTGGAGAATTTTTTTTTCTTTTTTTTTATCCGAGAATTCTCGTTTTGTGGAAAACCAGAATCGGAGAAATTTTTTTTTTTTTTTTATCCCAGAATTCTCGTCTTGTGGAAAACCAGAATCGGAGAAATTTTTTTTTTTTTTTTTGTTATCCGAGAATTCTCAGGTTTGTGGAAAACGAGAATCGGAGAAATTTTTTTTTTTTTTCTTTATCCGAGAAGTCTCGTTTTGTCGAAAACCAGAATCGGAGAAATTTTTTTTTTTTTTTTATCCGAGAATTCTCGTTTTGTGGAAAACCAGAATCGGGGAAATTTTTTTTTTTTTTTATCCGAGAATTCTCGTTTTGTCGAAAACGAGAATCGGAGAAATTTTTTTTTTTTTTGTTTTTTTTATCCGAGAATTCTCGTTTTGTGGAAAACCAGAATCGGAGAAATTTTTTTTTTTTTTTTATCCGAGAATTCTCGTTTTGTGGAAAACGAGAATCGGAGAAATTTTTTTTTTTTTTTTATCCGAGAATTCTCGTTTTGTGGAAAACGAGAATCGGAGAAATTTTTTTTTTTTTTTTTTTTATCCGAGAATTATCGTTTTGTGGAAAACGAGAATCGGAGAAATTTTTTTTTTTTTTTTTTTTATCCGAGAATTCTCGTTTTGTGGAAAACCAGAATCGGAGAATTTTTTTTTTTTATTTTTATCCGAGAATTCTCGTTTGATGGAAAACCAGAATCGGAGAATATTTTTTTTTTTTTATCCGAGAATTCTCGTTTTGTGGAAAACCAGAATCCGAGAAATTTTTTTTTTTTTTTTTATCCGAGAATTCTCGTCTAGTGGAAAACCAGAACCCGAGAAATTTTTTTTTTTTTTTATCCGAGAATTCTCCTTTTTTGGAAAACGAGAATCGGAGAAATTTTTTTTTTTTTTTTTATCCGAGAATTCTCGTTTTGTGGAAAACCAGAATCGGAGAAATTTGTTTTTTTTTTTTTTTATCCGAGAATTCTCGTTTTGTGGAAAACGAGAATCGGAGAAATTTTTTTTTTTTTTTTATCCCAGAATTCTCGTTTGATGGAAAACTGGAATCGGAGAAATTTTTTTTTTTTTTTATCCGAGAATTCTCGTTTTGTGGAAAACCAGAATCGGAGAAAGTTTTTTTTTTCTTTTTTATCCGAGAATTCTCGTTTTGTGGAAATCGAAAATCCGAGAATTCCGAAATTTGTCGAAAACGAGATCTCTTGTTTTGTGGAACACGAGAATTCGAGAATTCTCGTTTTGTGGAAAACCAGAATCGGAAAATTCTCTTTTTGTGGAAAATCAGAATCCGAGAATTCTCGTTTAGTGGAAAACGAGACTCCGAGAATTCTCGTTTTGTGGAAAAGGAGAATCCCGAAATTTGTGGAACCCGAGAATTTTCTTTTTGCGGAAAATGAGAATCCGAGAATTGTCGTTTCGTGGAAAACAACAATCCAAGAATTCTCGTTTCGTGGAAAACGGGAATCGGAGAATTCCGGTTTTGTGGAAAACAAAAATCCGAGAATTCCGGTTTTGTGGAAAACGAGAATCTGAGAATTTCCGTTTTGCGGAAAACGAGAATCCCTTGAATTCTAGTTTTGTGAAAAACGAGAATGGGAGAATTCTTGCTTTGTGGAAAACGAGAATCCCCATTTTTGTGAAAAACGAGAATGGGAGAATTCCCGTTTTGTGGAAAACGGGAACTGGAGAATTCTCGTTTTCTGGTTTCTCGTTTTCTAATAAAACCAGTAATACTTTGGTTTCATTTGATAATAACTCCTCAGGATGTTTTTGGGACTCGCCAGCCACAAATATTTTTCCCCAGTACCAGTTTACGAAAATCCCCAAAAAAAACCCATGACCAAGATAAACACGAACACACGAACCATCATCAGCACGCCAAATCAATACTGCAACACGGTGGCGATTATGTCCCCCAGAGTCCAACCAAGTCAACCAGCAGTAGCTGGTTCAAAAAACAAGCTGTTACATCCCTATCAAAAATAGAGACACTCAGAAAGAAAATTCGAGAAATCAGTAAACAATTCTCAATACATGAAATCGCCAGCAAAACTAATGTAAATGTCAATTTGTCGCTCCCGCGACCTCGGCAGAGTCGCTCAGGGCAGAATAAATACAACAAAAAGAGAATTAAAAAATCAGAAATGACCACCAAACTGATAAATCCTATCAGAATCGGAGAATTTTTTTTTTCTTTATCCGAGAATTCTCGTTTTGTGGAAAACCAGAATCGGAGAAATTTTTTTTTTTTTTATCAGAGAATTCTCAGGTTTGTGGAAAACCATAATTGGAGAATTTTTTTTTTTTTTATCCGAGAATTCTCGTTTTGTGGAAAACCAGAATCGGAGAAATTTTTTTTTTTTTTATCCCAGAATTCTCGTCTTGTGGAAAACCAGAATCGGAGAAATTTCTTTTTTTTTTATCCGAGAATTCTCAGGTTTGTGGAAAACGAGAATCGGAGAAAAAAAAATTTTTTTTTTATCCGAGAAGTCTCGTTTTGTGGAAAACCAGAATCGGAGAAATTTTTTTTTTTTTTATCCGAGAATTCTCGTTTTGTGGAAAACCAGAATCGGAAATTTTTTTTTTTTTTTATCCGAGAATTCTCGTTTTGTCGAAAACGAGAATCGGAGAAATTTTTTTTTTTTTGTTTTTTTTATCCGAGAATTCTCGTTTTGTGGAAAACCAGAATCGGAGAAATTTTTTTTTTTTTTTATCCGAGAATTCTCGTTTTGTGGAAAACGAAAATCGGAGAAATTTTTTTTTTTTTATCCGAGAATTCTCGTTTTGTGGAAAACGAGAATCGGAGAAATTTTTTTTTTTTTTTATCCGAGAATTCTCGTTTTGTGGAAAACCAGAATCGGAGAAATTTTTTTTTTTTTTTTTATCCGAGAATTCTCGTTTTGTGGAAAACCAGAATCGGAGAAATTTTTTTTTTTTTTTATCCGAGAATTCTTGTTTTGTGGAAAACGAGAATCGGAGAAATTTTTTTTTTTTTTTTTTCATCCGAGAATTCTCGTTTTGTGGAAAACGAGAATCGGAGAAATTTTTTTTTTTTTTTTTTTATCCGAGAATTCTCGTTTTGTGGAAAACCAGAATCGGAGAAATTTTTTTTTTTTTTTTATCCGAGAATTCTCGTTTTATGGAAAACGAGAATCGGATAAATTTTGTTTTTTTTTTTTTATCCGAAAATCTCGTTTTGTGGAAAACCAGAATCGGAGAAATTTTTTTTTTTTTTTTTTTATATCCGAGAATTCTCGTTTTGTGGAAAACTGGAATCGGAGAAATTTTTTTTTTTTTTTATCCGAGAATTCTCGTTTTGTGGAAAACGAGAATCGGAGAAATTTTTTTTTTTTTATCCGAGAATTCTCGTTTTGTGGAAAACCAGAATCGGAGAAATTTTTTTTTTTTTTTTTTATCCGAGAATTCTCGTTTTGTGGAAAACGAGAATCGCAGAAATTTTTTTTTTTTTTTTTTTATCCGAGAATTCTCGTTTTGTGGAAAACGAGAATCGGAGAAATTTTTTTTTTTTTTATCCGAGAATTCTCAGGTTTGTGGAAAACCTTTTATCCGAGAATTCTCGTTTTGTGGAAAACCAGAATCGGAGAAATTTTTTTTTTTTTTTTTATCCGAGAATTCTCGTTTTATGGAAAACGAGAAACGGATAAATTTTTTTTTTTTATCCGAAAATCTCGTTTTGTGGAAAACCAGAATCGGAGAAATTTTTTTTTTCTTTTTTTTTTTTATCCGAGAATTCTCGTTTTGTGGAAAACGAGAATCGGAGAAATTTTTTTTTTTTTTTTTATCCGAGAATTCTCGTTTTGTGGAAAACCAGAATCGGAGAAATTTTTTTTTTTTTTTTATCCGAGAATTCTCGTTTTGTGGAAAACGAGAATCGGAGAAATTTTTTTTTTTTTTTTATCGGAGAATTCTCGTTTTGTGGAAAACGAGAATCGGAGAAATTTTTTTTTTTTTTTATCCGAGAATTCTCGTTTTGTGGAAAACCAGAATCGGACAAATTTTTTTTTTTTTTTTATCCGAGAATTCTCGTTTGATGGAAAACCAGAATCGGAGAATATTTTTTTTTTTTATCCGAGAATTCTCGTTTTGTGGAAAACCAGAATCCGAGAAATTTTTTTTTTTTTTTTTATTCGAGAATTCTCGTCTAGTGGAAAACCAGAATCCGAGAAATTTTTTTTTTTTTTTATCCGAGAATTCCACTTTTTTGGAAAACGAGAATCGGAGAAATTTTTTTTTTTTTTTTATCCGAGAATTCTCGTTTGGTGGAAAACCAGAATCGGAGAAATTTGTTTTTTTTTTTTTTTTTTTATCCGAGAATTCTCGTTTTGTGGAAAACGAGAATCGGAGAAATTTTTTTCTTTTTTTTTATCCCAGAATTCTCGTTTGATGGAAAACCAGAATCGGAGAAATTTTTTTTTTTTTTTTATCCGAGAATTCTCGTTTTGTGGAAAACCAGAATCGGAGAAAGTTTTTTTTTTTTTTTTTATCCGAGAATTCTCGTTTTGTGGAAATCGAAAATCCGAGAATTCCGAAATTTGTCGAAAACGAGATCTCTTGTTTTGTGGAACACGAGAATTCGAGAATTCTCGTTTTGTGGAAAACCAGAATCGGAAAATTCTCTTTTTGTGGAAAATCAGAATCCGAGAATTCTCGTTTAGTGGAAAACGAGACTCCGAGAATTCTCGTTTTGTGGAAAAGGAGAATCCCGAAATTTGTGGAACCCGAGAATTTTCTTTTTGCGGAAAATGAGAATCCGAGAATTGTCGTTTCGTGGAAAACAACAATCCAAGAATTCTCGTTTCGTGGAAAACGGGAATCGGAGAATTCCGGTTTTGTGGAAAACAAAAATCCGAGAATTCCGGTTTTGTGGAAAACGAGAATCTGAGAATTTCCGTTTTGCGGAAAACGAGAATCCCTTGAATTCTAGTTTTGTGAAAAACGAGAATGGGAGAATTCTTGCTTTGTGGAAAACGAGAAACCCCATTTTTGTGAAAAACGAGAATGGGAGAATTCCCGTTTTGTGGAAAACGGGAACTGGAGAATTCTCGTTTTCTGGTTTCTCGTTTTCTAATAAAACCAGTAATACTTTGGTTTCATTTGATAATAACTCCTCAGGATGTTTTTGGGACTCGCCAGCCACAAATATTTTTCCCCAGTACCAGTTTACGAAAATCCCCAAAAAAAACCCATGGCCAAGATAAACACGAACACACGAACCATCATCAGCACGCCAAATCAATACTGCAACACGGTGGCGATTATGTCCCCCAGAGTCCAACCAAGTCAACCAGCAGTAGCTGGTTCAAAAAACAAGCTGTTACATCCCTATCAACAATAGAGACACTCAGAAAGAAAATTCGAGAAATCAGTAAACAATTCTCAATACATGAAATCGCCAGCAAAACTAATGTAAATGTCAATTTGTCGCTCCCGCGACCTCGGCAGAGTCGCTCAGGGCAGAATAAATACAACAAAAAGAGAATTAAAAAATCAGAAATGACCACCAAACTGATAAATCCTATCAGAATCGGAGAATTTTTTTTTTTTCTTTATCCGAGAATTCTCGTTTTGTGGAAAACCAGAATCGGAGAATTTTTTTTTTTTATCCGAGAATTCTCGTTTTGTGGAAAACCAGAATCGGAGAAATTTTTTTTTTTTTTATCCGAGAATTCTCGTTTTGTGGAAAACCAGAATCGGGGAAATCTTTTTTTTTTTTTTATCCGAGAATTCTCGCTTTGTCGAAAACGAGAATCGGAGAATTTTTTTTTTTTTTTTGTTTTTTTTATCCGAGAATTCTCGTTTTGTGGAAAACCGGAATCGGAGAAATTTTTTTTTTTTTTTTATCCGAGAATTCTCGTTTTGTGGAAAACGAGAATCGGAGAAATTTTTTTTTTTTTTTTTATCCGGGAATTCTCGTTTCGTGGAAAACGAGAATCGGAGAAATTTTTTTTTTTTTTTATCCGAGAATTCTCGTTTTGTGGAAAACCAGAATCGGAGAAATTTTTTTTTTTTTTTTTATCCGAGAATTCTCGTTTTGTGGAAAACGAGAATCGGAGAAATTTTTTTTTTTTTTTTTTATCCGAGAATTCTCGTTTTGTGGAAAACGAGAATCGGAGAAAAAAAATTTTTTTTTTTTATCCGAGAATTCTCGTTTGATGGAAAACCAGAATCGGAGAATATTTTTTTTTTTTTATCCGGGAATTCTCGTTTTGTGGAAAACCAGAATCCGAGAAATTTTTTTTTTTTTTATCCGAGAATTCCCGCCTAGTGGAAAACCAGAATCCGAGAAATTTTTTTTTTTTTTTTATCCGAGAATTCTCGTTTTTTGGAAAACGAGAATCGGAGAAATTTTTTTTTTTTTTTATCCGAGAATTCTCGTTTTGTGGAAAACCAGAATCGGAGAAATTTGTTTTTTTTTTTTTTTTATCCGAGAATTCTCGTTTTGTGGAAAACGAGAATCGGAGAAATTTTTTTTTTTTTTTTTATCCCAGAATTCTCGTTTGATGGAAAACCAGAATCGGAGAAATTTTTTTTTTTTATCCGAGAATTCTCGTTTTGTGGAAAACCAGAATCGGAGAAAGTTTTTTTTTTTTTTTTTTATCCGAGAATTCTCGTTTTGTGGAAATCGAAAATCCGAGAATTCCGAAATTTGTCGAAAACGAGATCTCTTGTTTTGTGGAACACGGGAATTCGAGAATTCTCGTTTTGTGGAAAACCAGAATCGGAAAATTCTCTTTTTGTGGAAAATCAGAATCCGAGAATTCTCGTTTACCGGAAAACGAGACTCCGAGAATTCTCGTTTTGTGGAAAAGGAGAATCCCGAAATTTGTGGAACCCGAGAATTTTCTTTTTGCGGAAAATGAGAATCCGAGAATTGTCGTTTCGTGGAAAACAACAATCCAAGAATTCTCGTTTCGTGGAAAACGGGAATCGGAGAATTCCGGTTTTGTGGAAAACAAAAATCCGAGAATTCCGGTTTTGTGGAAAACGAGAATCTGAGAATTTCCGTTTTGCGGAAAACGAGAATCCCTTGAATTCTAGTTTTGTGAAAAACGAGAATGGGAGAATTCTTGCTTTGTGGAAAACGAGAATCCCCATTTTTGTGAAAAACGAGAATGGGAGAGTTCCCGTTTTGTGGAAAACGGGAACTGGAGAATTCTCGTTTTCTGGTTTCTCGTTTTCTAATAAAACCAGTAATACTTTGGTTTCATTTGATAATAACTCCTCAGGATGTTTTTGGGACTCGCCAGCCACAAATATTTTTCCCCAGTACCAGTTTACGAAAATCCCCAAAAAAAACCCATGGCCAAGATAAACACGAACACACGAACCATCATCAGCACGCCAAATCAATACTGCAACACGGTGGCGTCCGGCTCTCTGAAAAAGCGCGCGGCGCGGCGGCGCGTCCGGCTCTCTGAAAAAGCGCGCGGCGCGGCGGCGCGTCCGGCTCTCTGAAAAAGCGCGCGGCGCGTAGGCGCGTCCGGCTCTTGAAAAGCGCGCGGCGCGGCGGTGGGGAGGGGGGGGGGGGGGGCTAACAGACCGTTGGAGGGGGGGGGGGGGGCTGACAGACCTCGGGTTGGGGGGGCGTGACACACCATTGGGGCGGGGGGGGGGGGGGGCAAAAGCGCGCGGCGCGGCGGCGCGTCCGGCTCTTGAAAAGCGCGCGGCGCGGCGGCACGTCCGGCACTCTGAAAAAGCGCGCGGCGCGGCGGCGCGTCCGGCTCTTAGAAAAAGCCCGCGGCGCGGCGGCACGTCCGGCACTCTGACAAAGCAAGCGGCGCGGCGGCGCGTCCGGCTCTCTGGAAAAGCGCGTGGCGCGGCGGCGGGTCCGGCTCTGAAAAAGCACGCGGCGCAGGGGCGCCTCCGGCTTTGAAAAAGCGCGCGGCGCGGCGGCGCGTCCGGCTCTGTAAAAAAGCGCGCGGCGCGGCGGCGGGGAGGGGAGGGGGGGGGGGGGGCAACCACCTGTTGGAGACCGCGGCAGCGCGTCCGGCTCTCTGAAAAAGCGCGCGGCGCGGCGGCGCGTCCGGCTCTCTGAAAAAGCGCGCGGCGCGGCGTTGGGGAGGGGGGGGAGGGCTGCCAGACCGTTGGAGGGGGGGGGGGGGGGGGCTGACAGACCTCGGGTTGGGGGGGCGTGACAGACCATTGGGGCGGGGGGGGAGGGGGGGGGGGGCAAAAGCACGCGGCGCGGCGGCGCGTCCGGCTCTTGAAAAGCGCGCGGCGCGGCGGCGCGTCGGGCACTCCGAAAAAGCGCGCGGCGCGGCGGCGCGTCCGGCTCTCCGAAAAAGCGCGCGGCGCGGCGGCGCGTCCGGCTCTTTGAAAAAGCGCGCGGCGCGGCGTTGGGGAGGGGGGGGGGGGGGCTGACAGACCGTTGGAGGGGGGGAGGGGGGGGGGGGCTGACAGACCTCGGGTTGGGGGGGCGTGACAGACCATTGGGGCAGGGGGGGGCCGTCCGGCTCTTTGAAAAAGCGTGCGGCGCGGCGGCGCGTCCAGCTCTCTGAAAAAGCGCGCGGCGCGGCGGCGCGTCCGGCTCTCTAAAAAAGCGCGCGGCGCGGCGGCGCATTCCGGCTCTCTGCAAAAGCGCGCGGCGCGGCGGCGCGTCCGGCTCTTAAAATGCGCGCGGCGCGGCGGCGTGTCCGGCTCTCAAAATGCGCGCGGCGCGGCGGCGCGTCCGGCTCTTAAAAAGCACGCGGCGCGGCGGCGCGTCCGGCTCTCCAAAAAAGCGCGCGGCGCGGCGGCGCGTCCGGCTCTCAACAAAAGCGCGCGGCGCGGCGGCGCCTCCGGCCCTTAAAAAGCGCGCGGCGCGGTGGCGGGGAGGGGGGGGGGGGGGGGGCAACCACCTGTTGGAGACCGCGGCAGAGCATCCGGCTCTCTGAAAAAGCGCGCGGCGCGGCGGCGTGTCCGACTCTCTGAAAAAGCGCGCGGCGCGGCGGCGCGTCCGGCTCTCTGAAAAAGCGCGCGGCGCGGCGGCGCGTCCGGCTCTCTGAAAAAGCGCGCGGCGCGGCGGCGCGTCCGGCTCTCTGAAAAAGCGCGCGGCGCGGCGGTGGGGAGGGGGGGGGGGCTGACAGACCGTTGGAGGGGGGGGGGGGGGGCTGACAGAACTCGAGTTGGGGGGGCGTGACAGACCATTGGGGCGGGGGGGGGGGGGCAAAAGCGCGCGGCGCGGCGGCGCGTCCGGCTCTTGAAAAGCGCGCGGCGCGGCGGCGCGTCCGGCACTCTGAAAAAGCGCGCGGCGCGGCGGCGCGTCCGGCTCTCTGAAAAAGCGCGCGGCGCGGCGGCGCGTCCGGCTCTCTGGAAAAGCGCGTGGCGCGGCGGCGCGTCCGGCTCTCTGAAAAAGCGCGCGGCGCGGCGGCGCGTCCGGTTTTTTGAAAAAGCGCGCGGCGCGGCGGCGCGTCCGGCTCTTTGAAAAAGCGCGCGGCGCGGCGGCGCGTCCGGCTCTTAAAAAGCGCGCGGCGCGGCGGCGCGTCCGCCTCTCTGCAAAAGCGCGCGGCGCGGCGGCGGGTCCGGCTCTGAAAAAGCGCGCGGCGCGGCGGCGCCTCCGGCTCTTAAAAAGCGCGCGGCGCGGCGGCGCGTCCGGCTCTCTGAAAAAGCGCGCGGCGCGGCGGCGCGCCCAGCTCTTAAAAAGCGCGCGGCGCGGCGGCGGGGAGGGGGGGGGGGGCTGACAGACCGTTGGAGGGGGGGGGGGGGGGTGGGGGCTGACAGACCATTGGGGCGGGGGGGGGGGCAAAAGCGCGCGGCGCGGCGGCGCGTCCGGCTCATGAAAAGCGCGCGGCGCGGCGGCGCGTCCGGCACTCTGAAAAAGCGCGCGGCGCGGCGGCGCGTCCGGCTCTCTGAAAAAGCCCGCGGCGCGGCGGCGCGTCCGGCTCTCTGGAAATGCGCGTGGCGCGGCGGCGCGTCCGGCTCTCTGAAAAAGCGGGCGGCGCGGCGGCGCGTCCGGCTCTTTGAAAAAGCGCGCGGCGCGGCGGCGCGTTCGGCGCTTTGAAAAAGAGCGCGGCGCGGCGGCGCGTCCGGCTCTCTAAAAAAGCGCGCGGCGCGGCGGCGCATTCCGGCTCTCTGAAAAAGCGCGCGGCGCGGCGGCGCGTCCGGCTCTTAAAATGCGCGCGGCGCGGCGGCGCGTCGGGCTCTTGAAAAGCGCGCGGCGCGGCGGCGCGTCCGGCTCTCTGCAAAAGCGCGCGGCGCGGCGGCTCTCTGAAATAGCGCGCGGCGCAGAGGCGCGTCCGGCTCTCTGAAAGAGCGCGCGGCGCGGTGGCGGGGGGGGGGGGGGGGGGCGTGTTAGACCGTTGTTGGGGGGGGGGGGGGGCTGACAGACCGTTGGAAGGGGGGGGGGGGGGGATGACAGACCGTTGGAGTCTTGCTCTTGAAAAGCGCGCGGTGCGGTGGCGGGGAGGGGGGGGGGGGGGGGCTGACAGACCGTTGGAGGGGAGGGGGGGGGGGGCATGATAGACGTTCGGGGGGGGTCCGGCTTTTTGCAAAAGCGCGCGGTGCTGTGGCGGAGGGGGGGGAGATGACTCACGTTGGGGGGGGGGGGGGCGTCCGGCTCTCCGCAAAAGCGCGCGGGGGGCTGACAGACTGTTGCAGGGGGGGGGGGGGCGTGACAGACGTTCGGGGGGGCGCCGGGCGTGGCGCCGCGTCCGGCTCACTGCAAAAGCGCGCGGTGCGGTGGCGGAGGGGGGGAAGGGGGCCTGACAAACGGGGTGTCGCGGTCGGGGGGGCGTGAAAGACCATTGGGTGGGGGGGTGAAAGACCGTTAGAGGGTGGGGGGGGGCGTCGGGCTCTCTGAAAAAGCGCGCGGCGCGGCGGCGCGTCCGGCTCTCTGCAAAAGCGCGCGGCGCGGCGGCGTGTCCGGCTCTGAAAAAGCGCGCAGTGCGGTGGGGGGGAGGGGGGGGGGGGGCTGACAGATCGTTGGAAAGGGGGGGGGGGGGCTGACAGACCGTTGGAGGAGGGGGGGGGGGCTGGCGCGGTCGGGGGGGCGTGACAGACCATTGGGGGGGGGGGGTGACAGACCGTTAGAGGGAGGGGGGGGGGGGAAGGGGCGTGATTGACCGTTGGGGGGGCGTCCGGCTCTCTGAAAAAGCGCGCGGCGCGGCGGCGCGTCCGGCTCTCTGCAAAAGCGCCCGGCGCGGCATCGTGTCCGGCTCTCTAAAAAAGCGCGCAGTGCGGTGGGGGGGAGGGGGGGGGGTGGCTGACAGATCGTTGGAGGGGGGGGGGGGCTTACAGACGTTTGGGGGGGGGGAGGACTCACAAACCTGGGGTTGGGGGGGTGTGACAGACCATTGGGGCGGGGAAGGGGGGGGGGGGCAAAAGTGCGCGGCGCGGCGGCGCGTCCGGCTCTCTGAAAAATCGCGCGGCGCGGAGGCGCGTCTGGCTCTCTGAAAAAGCGCGCGGCGCGGCAGCTCTTCCGGCTCTCTGAAAAAGCGCGCGGCGCAGCGGCTCGTCCGGCTCTCTGAAAAAGCGCGCGGCGCGGCGGCTCGTCCGGCTCTCTGAAAAAGCGCGCGGCGCGGCGGCGCGTCCGGCTCTCTGAAAAAGCGCGCAGCGCGGCGGCGCGTCAGGCATTCTAAAAAAGCGCGCGGCGCGGCAGCTCGTCCGGCTCTCTGAAAAAGCGCGCGGCGCGGCGGCTCGTCCGGCTCTGTGAAAAAGCGCGCAGCGCGGCGGCGCGTCCGGCTCTCTGAAAAAGCGCGCAGCGCGGCGGCGCGTCCGGCATTCTAAAAAAGCGCGCGGCGCGGCGGCTCGTCCGGCTCTCTGAAAAAGCGCGCGGCGCGGCGGCGCGTCCGGCTCTTAAAAAGCACGTGGCGCGGCGGGGGGGGGGGGGGGGGGGGGGCGTGACAGACGTTCGGGCGGGGGGCTGACACCCCGTTGGAAGGGGGGGGGGGGGTTTGACGGACCGTTGTTGTGGGGGGGGGGGGGGGCGTGACAGACCGTCGGAGGGGGGGGGGGGCGTGATAGACCGTTGGAGTCCGGCTCTTGAAAAGCGCTGTAAGTGCGGCTAACCCCCATCTGCTCAAATTTTCACAGATCTGCCCCAGATTGGCTACATTTTGGTCATTTTCTCTGCTTCGGCGGAATCGCCGCCCCGCAGCTCAGTCTCAGGATCAGACCTATATATTTCTGATGTGCCGGATCTGATTCCGCGGTCCATTCATCGTAAATCCGCCGCGTTCCGATCATTTACCCGGAATCGCCATTTGCCGCTGACGCGCGTGCGCGAGCCAGATCGGCCCAACATTTTTTCACAATCGGATTTTTATAAATCTTTTCAGACAGATATGGACACTCAGATGTACTTAGGAATTTCCGCATCAATTTTCTTCATAGACTGGGATTTTTTGCCGGATAACAATCAGCATGGATCTTGCCTCCGTTGTCGCCGCTCTTGCCTCCGTTGGTGTCCGTGTATCCGGTTCTGCCCCCAACAGCAGCGTTCAGGTCGACTCCTCGCGTGCCTGCCCCCCCGGTCTTGCCGGCCCTGAGCCCTCCGGCACCATCCACGACCTAGGGCAGCACTTTCATGGTAGCAGAGGCTACCTGAATGTTGCTTCAGTGGTCCCTGCTCCACAGCCCGCTCCCCAGTACGGCCCCGTAGACCCCGCCGCTTCTGGAGAAGTAACGATTACACTGCCTTGGTGCTGTGCGAACGAGGCCTTGAGAGGAATGCCTTGCGCAAGTCCAAGCTGCCCAAGAAGGGCGCACATCAGCAGCTGTGGGGACCCAGATTACCACAATCCCAGTCGAAACTGGCCATCGAGCAGCTGGAATCCGCCGGCCTACGACGATGGCAACGCTCCGGTGGAGCTTACGGAGCTGACAGGTACCAACATTCCTTACGCATGTCCAACATTTGAGACCACTGACGCCGATCTGAACGACATTGAGATGGGCGGTCCAGGTGAGGTACCTAGCTATAATCGACCAGCCTCTTGGGCACACTGGGACGACCATTTGTCCTCAGAAGTGACCCGTAGCCTTGAGGCCCTTGAGGCCCTTTGTTACTTAGCCTCGTCTAAGCTGATCGAACAAGAAAGAATCGCCTCTGATTTTTTAACGGAATATTTTTTCCTCCTTCAGAACGAAATTAATACCAGGATGTGGTGGCGTTCTCAAGAAGATGACTCTTTTGCCATTTTTTTGCACATCTGGGAGGCAAGCCCCTTCCCGAAGGAGAAGGTCCGGGCACCTGTTCCCGGGCCCTCCGCCCCTCATCCCCCTGTTTCCATCCGCGACGATCTAGCCGCCGCGGTTGAGGAGGGAATTTTAGAGGCGGCCAGGCAGGCAAGCCTGGAAATCAGGGCTGAAGGAGCTCCCCAAGTGGACTCCTGGCTGCGGACCACCGAGATCAGCGGTCCGACAGCCTGCTCAGGCCCTTCAGGACACGGTATGTACTGCCCTGCCGACTGCTCCTGCAGATTCCAGCGAGATGCTGAGCTCCAATTCATTCAAACGCTGGGAATAAAAGATCTTTTCAAGACGCACATGCGGTCTGAGGGCGCCTCATCGGTGGAACAAGCAACAGAGCCATCGGAGGAGGCGACAGAAATTTTTTCAATTGCTCCTTCGGTGGACTCCAGGACCACCGATGCAAGGATCAGCAGGACCAAGCTAAAGGAAAGGGTTAAAATCTCTCGTTCTGAGAGTAGGACGGCGAAGGCTAGGACTGAGGCTCAGAATGCCAAGCGAACTGCCTCCCGTACTGCCCCTCCTGCTGCTGATTCCAATACCTTAGCCCAACTGTTGCTCGCCCAGACCCTCGCCGGAGCTGGTGTGGCGAATGATGCCGCCAAGGTGTCTGCCATTACGGCCGGTGTTGGGCTGGATTCGCTTCTTAATCCTACTTCCTTGCGACTTCGTCAGGTTGCCAAGCAACCGAAGTATAATGGGAACCCCCGACGTTGGCCTCAGTTCCAACGGGAATTTAAACTGTGGGTTAAGACTCAAAAACTCCAAGATGATCAGTTCCTGATGGCCCTCTTGGATTGCCTTGAGGGAGCGCCGGCCAACACTTGGCTCAGGACTTGGAGTGATCGCGAGGATACAAGTTCCCCCCTTACCTTTGATGAGGTGTGGGAACAGTTGGAGGTACGTGGATCCCGGCTGCCAGAGGACCATTACCACCAAATGTTGAAGAATTTTCCTTCATTCTCGCGATTAATCTTGCACGAAGTGCAAGACAAAAATGGACTTTAGTGGAAGAAGCTGAACATTCAGGCGAAAAATTTTCTAGTGCCGAGCTGAAAAGTCTGATTTTTGACAAGATCCCCTCAGAAACTGCCGCCACCCTTCGGAACAAACAGTCCGAAGAAAAGGTCAAGACCTGGTGGGCGGAGGTGGAAGGCTTCGATGCCTCTGCCAACAAGTTTTCCATCAGGGAGGCACTTCAAAAGTGCTTCCCCACGTCCTTCTCCAAGGTGAAATTCACTGAGGAGACGTGGAAAATCAAGTTTCATGAGCACGAGGATCGGGACTTGTTTGTCCAAGTCCTCAACAGGGGAGTCAGCTTCCATGGCCATCGCCTGAAGGCCAAAAACTGGGTGTTTTCGTACACCCCGAAGGAACTCTGGGAGGAGGTTGAGCGGCTCGCCGACGCCGTCAACCAGAATTTCCATGAGGGTCTTGGGGGAAACAAGAATACCCAGCAAAACACCCAAAATGGGGCCCAAAAGGGCAACAAAAAGGTGAATGACACCCGGAATGTTCAGCAGCACTGTGGCATCTGCCTTCTTTTAGGTTCTACGAACCGAGCTAAGACGCATTCTACTGATAATCACCGATGGTCTCCTTACGATCACAAGGTGATTGGTGAAAATATCAGTAATTCGCAGAATTCAGACAAGAATGACAGACAGGTGCACGGTGGGAAGGCTGGAAAAGGGAATCCGACCCCCTCCGGTGGAAACAAAAATCCTGGAGGCCCTGGCGGGTCCCAATGCACAGGAAATCGGACTCCATCCGGCTCCGGTGGGCAGCCGAACGGCCAGAAAAATCCCAGTCGAAAAAAAGTAGACACTCAGAAAAATCCCAATAGCAACGCCGGAGGCGGAAATCGAAATCCAGGCCAAACCCCTCAATCCGGTGCAAACAAGGGAAATGCTCCAGGATTCCAGTGTAAAGGTAAGGGAAATCCTTCGGGAACCCCTTTCTCTGGTAAGGGCAGAGGGCGTGGCGAAGGTGGAGGTCCATCATCCGGCGGCCGTGGCCGTGGACGTGGAAAGGGCAACCATCGTGTGGATCAGGTCTCAGGTGCAGATCAGGTGTCCGATGCGGACCGAGATTATGTGGAAAATGCCTTGAATCCAGCAGATGATCCGCTCCAAGATGAGTGGGTCGACGAATCAGGGTGTGTTCATAATGTTAACGCAGCCACTGGAGGTCAGAACGCCTAGGGGAGCCACGAAAATCGCCCCTCCCCAGGCGATTTCAGGCATGATCCCCAGATTCCTTCTCGACCACTACTTGATGTAGGGTCGCTTGTCTCCTCTCCCCTGGATCCGGCAGCGGATCCTTCTGTTGTAGTGGACGAATTTGGTGTACAGTCCAAGCACAGGGCCCGTCAGTTTGTCACAAAGCTGTGGGTCTCTGATTGCAAGGGCAATTTCCACCTCGCCACTTGTTTGTGTGACAATGGATCGGAGGTAAATCTCCAATCCAATTCCTTTTTGCCTGACGACTGCGTGTTTGATTCGCCTCATCCTGTTACCCTCGAGGGAGTTTCTGGACATTCTCTCGCAGGTGGGCAACGCGGTTGTTATATATCAACTCATTTGGTCGCTCAAGACCTTTGGGAAGAAGGCAATGTGGAGGAAGTTATCCTTAAGGATGACTACTTCTATCGTGCCGACATAAAGTATGACCTTTACTTGGGCCATCCTTGGCTTCGTAAGAACAGGGTGGCGCCCGTAGGTCATCGGCGTTGTTTTTTGCTGGAGTCAGGTCCCTTGGAGCGTCCTGAGTTTCGTTTTTTGCACGCAGGGTTTAAAAGTGCAGAAGAATTTTTGAAGCAAAAGGTTACACCAAAGTTTGGCGAAGATGTCACCATTGCAGAGGTGAATGGGAGTGCCGATTACTCCCGAGAGTTAGAATGTCTTCGTAGGGACTCCCAGCCACGACGCCCTTCGCGCTGGCACTCTTCATCCTACAGAGTTGTCGACAAATGGCGCGATACAATTTGTGAATATTTTTATGAACACCATTCCTTTTGGCCACAGTATGATGCCTTTGCTAACCGCGAGAACAAGCGCTTTGACAAGCACTTTCGCGACGCTTGGACCCATAAATGGGACAAGAAGTTATGGATTAATCCTCCGTTTCACTTAATCCAGCAGGTCATCAACAAAATCAAGCAAGATAAAACCCAGGCGATTTTAGTTGTGCCCTTGTGGGACGACAAGCCTTGGTTTCAGGAATTGCAAGACATTTGTGTAGATTACATCGAACTTCCCAGGAAGATTAAGCTGTATGCCAGGGACGACACAGGTCCCCTGCCACAGCGGCCCTGGAGTTCGCTTGCATTCCTGGTGGATGGAAAGCTTTCTGACTCTGATTCTGCTGATTCTAGTACTGATTCCTGTGTTGGGTCTGAATCTGAGGTTGAGCGTGGTACTGATGATGAATCTATTTTTTCTGATTTTTGTCCATCATATGCCCAAGGTGATCCAACGTCCAATGGATCCGCCTCGTCTCCCTCTTCCCCAATACGATCTACATCCAAAAGAATCTACGGCGCACGGACGACACAAAAATTTTCTTCGCGCCGCAAATTCAGAGTTTTTTATGAAAAACCCCGTGTGGAAGCTTTCATAGATCCTTTCGAGGAGCTGGATCACGAAGAGAATCTCTGGAATGTCGACACTCGACCCACCTATCTTCAAGAGGCAGTTGATACGGACCTTTTTAGGGACATCCGTAAGAAGATTCTTCCTGCCAAGGCCGAAGAAATCGCCAAAGTTTTTTCGACAGTAATTCCTGGCGATCAGGTGGACACTGAGTTGTGTTCCAAGAAAAGAGACAAGATTTTTGAGGAACGGAAGGACACAACCCTTTCGGGGAAGTTGATCAAAGACCCCCCTGTCCGTGGGCAGTTCGGTGAAGCCTTCATCGAGCTTCGTGAAGGGTACAAGGCGAAGAAACAGCGTCCTTATGAGAACCATGGACAGAAACATGAGATACTCAGAAAAAAAATCGAGAGATATCTCAGGGAATTTGGTTGGCTTGAGGGTTGTATGACCAGCGAGTGGTGCTGTGCACCCTTCACAGTCCCGAAGCCACCGCCTGCAGACCAGAACACTATTGATGGTTGGCGAATGGTTGTTGATTTTCGCAACCTCAACGCCGAAACCAAGGCGGATTCACACCCCCTGCCCCTCATTGAGGAGGAAATCGCCAAGAGGGCAAGAGGTCGTTTGTTTTCTGTGCTGGATCTCCGTCACGGCTTTCACCAAATGCCGTTGAGGAAGGACAGCCGACCTCTCACCTGTATGTGCACGCCATGTGGCCCCGTCTAGTGGACGGTCATGCCCATGGGCCTGAAGAACGCCCCTTCGTTTTTTCAAAGAATGATGGAGGATGTGCTTTTTACAGCTCATCCTGAGCTTCGTGCCTTCGTGAGTGTGTACATAGATGACATAATCATCGCGACAGAGGGGGAGGGACTGACCGAAGCCGAGCTGGTGGCCCTACATGAAAAGCAGCTGAACCAGGTTTTGGACATTCTTGATGCCAATCAGCCGATTTGTGGGCCAAAGAAGGGAAAACTATTTTCAAAATCAGTCGAATTTTGTGGTTCTCTCCTTGAGAATGGCACCCGACGACCCAGTCCAGGGAAGCTCGTCGCTATTCAGAAGTGGAAGCGCCCTGAGACGATCACGGAATTGAGAGGATTCCTGGGTTGTTGCAATTTTTACCACACTTTTGTGCCGAATTATGCCAAATTTGCTGCCCCCCTCACTGAACTATTGAAGGTAGGGAGAGATGCGGGCAAGGCAGGTTCAAAGGTTCGTGTCAAGTGGACTGACGAGTGCGAGGAGGCCTTCCATCACTTGAAGGCGGACCTCTGCGAAGTCGCCACGTTGCATGTGCCGAAATTCGACCGACCCTTCTACATAAGAACCGACGCTTCTAGGTACGCGATCGGAGCTGTCCTTGAACAGGTTGATGAAGCCACAGGTGATCATTACCCTATTGCATTTTGGTCTCGGAAGCTAGCTCCACGCCAGATGCAATGGTCACCGCGTGAGCAAGAGACGTATGCCATAATCTGCGCTCTGAAGAAGTACCAATCGTGGGTTGGCACCAATCGAGTCGAGGTCCTAACGGATCATCGATCTCTGGAGTATTGGGCCACCGAACACATTGATACTGTCGCGAGCCCAGCTGGTCGACGGGCCAGATGGCATGAATTTCTCAGTTTGTTTGACCTCCATGTGTCGTATTTGCCTGGAAAACACAACACGGTAGCGGATGCTCTGAGCCGATGGGCTTACCCCGCTTCAGAGGGGCTGCAAAGTACCAACATCCATGGTACGGAGCAGGACCGCCACGTCGTAATCGAGTGGGATCAAGAAGAAAAAAAGCTCATTCGACGTGAATGCATGCAATGCTCTGTTAAACAGCATGCATTACCGTGTCATGACATCACGGCCTTCTCAGATCCGGCGCATGCTCATGAAATTATCACCAAATCACTGAAAGTCGTGGAGAAAGTCACCGATCCCTCCTCAGGGAGTGTGAAACGGTTCGAGTATACCCGACCTGTAAGTGGATTTCGGTTGATTCAGGGCATTAAGCGTCGAGATCCGGCCAAAACTCCACCCCTGCCCAAAGATTCCCTTATCATCCGTGACTGGACGAACGATTATCTGCATGATTCCATGTTTAAAGAGGTCTTTGAGAATCTCAAATCCAAAGATGCTCACAAGGATGGAATTTATGCTGAATATTCGTTGGATGGGGGGAAGCTGTGGATGGAGGGTAAATTGTGCGTACCAGACGCCCTGGCCCCCCGAGTGTTAAACTGGTGGCACAAATGGGAGTCCCCCCACGCACATGGCCGTAGATTATGGTCGATGATTAAACATAGGTTGTTCGGCTCAAGGCTATATACTCATTGTATGAAAGTAGCCGCCGGATGTGCCCAATGTGTTGTCTCGACGCCCCCCAGCGCGAAGAAGCACGGCCATCTGAGGCCACATCCTATTCCGGAGCGCCTCTTTAACAGAGTCACCAGTGATTTTTTCCATCTCGGTGAACTCGACGACGAAGAGTGCCATTGGACCAACAAAAAGGTCAATGGAGTGCTCCTTATACAATGCCGTCATTCTGGCTACATTCAGGTGTTGCCTTGCAACATCGAGTCAATGACTGGCAAGGCTGCCGCCAAATGGTGCGCGCAGACCTGGATGGGAGGTTGGGACGTCCCATCCGAGGTGGTTACGGACTCAGGCAAAGAGTACACCTCCGAATGGTGGAAGGAATTATGTGCTCGCCTTGGAATCCACCACCTGAGATGTGAAATCCACTCACATCGAGCGCTGCCTGGCGAAAGAGCCGGCCGCTCAATTATAAATATGCTTCGTAAGGAGCTCGCCAGTGAGAAAGACTTCCATTGGCTTGAAGTTCTCTTCGCATTGCTTCGCCGTTACCACAACACGCCCTTGTACCATGGCCTTTCTCCAAATGAAATTGTTTTTGGACGAAAGAAGTGTTGGTGGAACATGCCGTTGAATAATCCTCGCCCTTGTAAAGATGCTTCGTTGTTTTTGGACGAAATCCAACGAGCAGAAAAAACTGTCTCGAAATTAATCGATAAGCATCAAGCTGACTGGCTTTGGGTCCAGAATCAAGGCCAAAAAAACCCCCACAATTTTGAAGTCGATGATCGAGTTTGGCTTCGAAAATCCGAAACCACCCTGGACGGAGATGATAAGCTTCTTCCCTTGTGGGAGGGGCCATTCGCTGTTACAGCGCGTCTAGGTGAGAACAGGTGGAGGATTCGTGTGGATGTCAGCAGGGAAATTGAAGTTTCGGGCGATCGCCTCAAGAGAGAGATCCCCTCCCCCAAGGATCGGGTTAAACCCCTTTTTTGGACTTCGAAATTTTTGTCCGATCGGGTCATCGAAGGGGGGAAGTACGAACTCAAGAGGATTTTAGAAGCAAGACGTGACGAAAAGGGCGAATGGGAATTTCTATGTGAGTGGAGGGGCTTTGATTCCAGTCACAACAACTGGGAACCAGCCCATTCTTTTGTCCATGGGTACACCAAGGGGTTCATCGACTTCCTCAAGAAGCACCCCGAAATTGGCGTACTCCTGACAGACTGTCTGTCGAAACCCGACAGACAGGTGGAGAGCGACGGAAAAAGACCTGTGGTGAATCGAGATCCAGCCTTTTACGGCCCTCAACAGCCACGTTCCTGGGCTGATCCGTCGATCCCCCCTCCTGCGGTCAGGCCAGCCCAGGAGCCAAATGAGGACCAAGCTTCGAGTTCGGCCGCTGATTTGCAGCGCCCAAGCCGTACGAGGGCCCCACCAGACAGGTTGGTGGTCACATGTATTCGTGCTTGGCCGAATTGAGGGAGACCCGTCGTGACTTGAGTCGCCGACGCCATAATCTGGGTAACAGTCGTCTAGTCCAGGGCGTCATGGCACTCGTCGCTAGGGCTCAAGGGTGTAGGTTCGAAACCCTTGCATGTCCAACTCCTACAAAAGCTCCAGCCTCGCCCCGTCGACCACTTATTCCAATGTGAGTGTTCTGACGACTTGAAAAAACCACATTCTGCTCAATCCACTGTTCATTCTTCCTGATTACGACATGATGTGGAGAACTGCGAATGTTTGATAATTTGACGTCAATCAACTTTTCTTTGGTCTCCGTTCGGCAGACAAGGCGTAGATACGCTGCCGAAAGCCACGGAGTGTGCTGCCGTGTCTAGAAAAAACCAAACTCAGGCTTAATTCAGGCAGATCCGGGGTAATCTTGTCTCTGTTGGTCTGTGCATCTTTGGAATTTGGCTACTCGTGCAGATGGAAGCAAATGTACATAGTAAAAACGCCGGCCAGCAACATTCACCCCTACAGGCACCCCCTGTAGTACTGGCGGCACTAGATGCGACGCCAGGAACTCAGATCTTACCTTCATTTGCCGTGATGCTGAAGTCAAAGTCCAGATTCAGATCCAGATTCCTTGAATTTACCTTGAATTCCTCAGGTTTGTCCATCATTCTGCGCAACAGTGGAACCAAAACCCAAAAACGCAAAACCCCGACGTCAATTGTTCAGACAACCAAGAATACACCGAAGCTCTGTAGATTTGTATTTTTGGCACACGCCAATGTGAGCTCAATCCGACCTGAAACTGTCTAAAATGGTGAATCCAAGTGTCTTGTGGGACTCAATCGAAAGATGGGCCTTGTCCAAGTCAATTGACACCGCCGCCACTGTAAATAAAGGACTATTCGGTGTCTCTCAGTTATATACTGTCAGTAAAGCGCCTTCAGCGAACCTTCGGCGCGGTACATGCCAAGGATCCAGGGCTATCATGTCCCATCATGATGCATGATCACATGATCCACATTTTCATGGAATCTGTTGGATGCTCGCGAACCAACGTGCCGGAAAGCACAACTCAGCTGAATAAACGACAATATATATTAACTCTAGTCTAAACGAAGGTGTTAGTAGTTTCAGTTCTAGACATTCCGCTTCATTTCACCTTCATCTTAGGGAATTTGCTGATTTTAGGACAGTTTAGGTTGATTTCCTTGTCATCTCCTCTCATTCAACGAAGTTAGGCAAGTTAGGCGAAGTTAGTTCGTTGACGCTGATGTTTTTCTGTTCACTTAGGGCCTGCAGACTACATTTGTATTTGTTTTCCCTCTCTGTGATTGTTTCATCTCCTTCATCTCTGCTCAAATTGATTCTCAATCTTGCTGAATCTTGTGATCATCCACCAGATGCGCCAAATCTGAAGCACATGCTGCACTTTTCAGAACGAGAAAAGCGGGATTAACACGATGTAGAGTACGTGGAGGACACCGTAGCGTGCCCGCGACAGCTAAACTGTGCCAGAGCGCTGAGATGTCACTCCATTTCTTGATTCTCCCACTCAATCCACCAATAATCTACCTCATTCTCAACCAGGGCATGGTTTGGTATCGATTCTCGATACGTTTACATGCTTTTTAGCCCGTAACCTAATGTTTTACTGCCCGGAGGACTGTTCGTCACTCCTCATTCTGTCTCATTTCAGGTTCATCCATCCTGATTCAGTGCCAATTCAGCCCAAGTCAGGTCAGATCAAGCAGATTTAGCCCCATCGAGGCTACAATTCTATTTTTTTCTGGGACTTACCCGCACTACGTTCTTCGTTGACGTAGCGACACACCCCAGTGTGTTTTTGGAGGGGGAGTGTAAGTGCGGCTAACCCCCATCTACTCAGATTTTCACAGATCTGCCCCAGATTGGCTACATTTTGGTCATTTTCTCTGCTTCGGCGGAATCGCCGCCCCGCAGCTCAGTCTCAGGATCAGACCTATATATTTCTGATGTGCCGGATCTGATTCCGCGGTCCATTCATCGTAAATCCGCCGCGTTCCGATCATTTACCCGGAATCGCCATTTGCCGCTGACGCGCGTGCGCGAGCCAGATCGGCCAAATATTTTTTCACAATCGGATTTTTATAAATCTTTTCAGACAGATATGGACACTCAGATGTACTTAGGAATTTCCGCATCAATTTTCTTCATAGACTGGGATTTTTTGCCGGATAACAATCAGCATGGATCTTGCCTCCGTTGTCGCCGCTCTTGCCTCCGTTGGTGTCCGTGTATCCGGTTCTGCCCCCAACAGCAGCGTTCAGGTCGATTCCTCGCGTGCCTGCCCCCCCGGTCTTGCCGGCCCTGAGCCCTCCGGCACCATCCACGACCTAGGGCAGCACTTTCAAGCGCGCGGCGCGGCGGCGCGTCCGGCTCTCTGCAAAAGCGCGCGGTGCGGTGGCGGGGAGGGGGGGGCTGACAGACCGTTGGAGGGGGGGGGGGGGCGTGACAGACGTTTGGGGGGGGGGCTGACAAAAAAAACTCGGTAATATCGCCCCCCCCGGTGATATCAGACGTCACCACGCGATCGGGCGACCTCAAAATAGGGGGGGTAGGTACTTTGATTTCAAGATAGGTCCATACTTACCCCACTTTATGTCCCGACAAAGTTTCACTTTCCCAAACCATCCCCAACCCCCAAACTGCGCGTCCCCCCGAAATTGCGCAACTCAGACCCTTGGGGGCCCTTGGGGGGGACTTACCTTGGCCAAAAGAACTTGGGTTTGAGGTTACTCACCAAAAAATGGGGGCCCAGAACACACCACAACTTGCCCAAAAAGTCCTACTTGTACCCTGAATACACCCTGGAAATGACCCCCCAAAAGTCAAAAACAAAGTGCATTATCTTTGATAAAGTGATGCTTTTGGACGCTACAACTTTTGTTTTCATTTTTACCTCACTTTCCCGCGGTTTTCGGGGAATAACTTTTTCTAGACGGGGAGTTAGGACAAACCGTAAAAAGATCCGTAACCGGGCTTTCAGCCCGCATCCATCGAGCTACTGCATGCCAGGAGTATATACGACCACAAACTTTTGAGTTTTGGCCCGGCCGTCTTTTTTTTCCCCGCCGGACACTTCCGAAAACGAGCAGCGTCCAGACTATACAAAATGGCCATGTGGGGGCTGTGTGCAAATCCTACCGCGATGGGGGGGGGGGGTTCCCCATGGTAAAAATGAAATCAAAGAACTCATTACCCCCTATTTCGGGGTCGGAGAACACGAATTTAATAGTAGTTCCGCCCAATTTTGACCCAATATACCACTTTTTGACCCCCCCAAGTCGCCGCGGCGCGCGACAAAAACTCGGTAATATCGGCCCCCCCCGGTGATATCAGACGTCACCACGCGATCAGGCGACCTCAAAATAGGGGGGGTAGGTACTTTGATTTCAAGATAGGTCCACACTTACCCCACTTTATGTCCCGACAAGGTTTCACTTTCCCAAACCATCCCCAACCCCCAAACTGCGCGTCCCCCCAAAATTGCGCAACTCAGACCCTTGGGGGCCCTTGGGGGGGACTTACCTTGGCCAAAAGAACTTGGGTTTGAGGTTACTCACCAAAAAATGGGGGCCCAGAACACACCACAACTTGCCCAAAAAGTCCTACTTGTACCCTGAATACACCCTGGTAATGACCCCCCAAAAGTCAAAAACAAAGTGCATTATCTTTGATAAAGTGATGCTTTTGGACGCTACAACTTTTGTTTTCATTTTTACCTCACTTTCGCGCGGTTTTCCGGGAATAACTTTTTCTAGACGGGGAGTTAGGACAAACCGTAAAAAGATCCGTAACCAGGCTTTCAGCCCGCATCCATCGAGCTACTGCATGCCAGGAGTATATACGACCACAAACTTTTGAGTTTTGGCCCGGCCGTCTTTTTTTTCCCCGCCGGACACTTCCGAAAACGAGCAGCGTCCAGACTATACAAAATGGCCATGTGGGGGCTGTGTGCAAATCCTACCGGGATGGGGGGGGGGGGTTCCCGATGGTAAAAATGAAATCAAAGAACACATTACCCCCTATTTCGGGGTCGGAGAACACGAATTTAATAGTCATTCCGCCCAATTTTGACCCAATATACCACTTTTTGACCCCCCCAAGGGCGCCGCGGGCGCGCGACAAAAACTCGGTAATATCGGCCCCCCCCCCGGTGAAATCGGACGTCACCACGCGATCGGGCGACCTCAAAATAGGGGGGGTAGGTACTTTGATTTCAAGATAGGTCCACACTTACCCCACTTTATGTCCCGACAAGGTTTCACTTTCCCAAACCATCCCCAACCCCCAAACTGCGCGTCCCCCCAAAATTGCGCAACTCAGACCCTTGGGGGCCCTTGGGGGGGACTTACCTTGGCCAAAAGAACTTGGGTTTGAGGTTACTCACCAAAAAATGGGGGCCCAAAACACACCACAACTTGCCCAAAAAGTCCTACTTGTACCCTGAATACACCCTGGAAATGACCCCCCAAAAGTCAAAAACAAAGTGCATTATCTTTGATAAAGTGATGCTTTTGGACGCTACAACTTTTGTTTTCATTTTTACCTCACTTTCGCGCGGTTTTCCGGGAATAACTTTTTCTAGACGGGGAGTTAGGACAAACCGTAAAAAGATCCGTAACCGGGCTTTCAGCCCGCATCCATCGAGCTACCGTATGCCAGGAGTATATACGACCACAAACTTTTGAGTTTTGGCCCGGCCGTCTTTTTTTTCCCCGCCGGACACTTCCGAAAACGAGCAGCGTCCAAACTCTGGCCTCCCTTGAGTCGGTACTGCAGACCGCCTATCTGGGTGGGTAGGTGGGTAACCTCGTACCCCCCCCCCCCTATTATGATGTCGCTGAATCCGAATATCAACTCAGATTTGGCGGTTGGGGGGGTTGTTATCGAGTTTTTGGTCGCGCGCGCGCTCCATTTGGACCCCCCCCATATCTCAACGCCACTGTCTCAGATTCGAAAAGAGAGTGCATTTTTGGAATCAGCGACCTCAAAATAGGGGGGGTACAAAGATTTTCACGTCAATTTGGTACAATTTGCTATTTTTAGTCCTTTCGGGGGGACTATATACTCGGTAGGATCTGCCTGCCCAATACACATGCACTTTTTTTTCGGATCTGAGACAGTGGCGTCGAGATATGAGGGGTTCAACTTGAGCGCGCGCGCGCGCAAAAACTCGGTAATGACCGCCCCAACCGCCAAATCTGAGTTGATATTCGGATTCAGCGACATCAAAACAGGGGGGGGGGGGGGTACTAGTTTACGCATGTAGGTCCCCAGGGGGTCCCGCTCTAACACCACCCCAAAAGGGGTATCCCCATTCGTGGTGCTCGTTTTTGGAAGTGTCCGGCGGGGAAAAAAAAGGCGGCCGGGCCAAAACTCAAAAGTTTGTGCTTGTATATACTCCTGGCATGCAGTAGCTCGTTGGATGCGGGCTGAAAGCGCGGTTACGGATCTTTTTACGGTTTGTCCTAACTCCCCGTCTAGAAAAAGTTATTCCGGAAAACCGCGGGAAAGTGAGGTAAAAATGAAAACAAAAGTTGTAGCGTCCAAAAGCAGCACTTTATTATAAATAATGCACTTTGTTTTTGATTTTTGGGGGGTCATTTCCAGGCCGTATTCAGGGTACAAGTAGGACTTTTTGGGCAAGTTGTGGTGTGTTTTGGGCCCCCATTTTTTGGTGAGTAACCTCAAACCCAACTTCTTTTGGCCAAGGGAAGTCCCCCCCAGGTCGCCCGATCGCGTGGTGACGTTTGATTTCTGCGGGGGGGCCGATATTACCGAGTTTTTGTCGCGCGCGCGCGGTGACCTGAGGGGGTCAAAAAGTGGTATATTGGGTCAAAATTGGGCGGAACCGCTATTAAATTCGTGTTCTCCGACCCCAAAATAGGGGGTAATGTGTTCTTTGATTTCATTTTTACCATCGGGAACCCCCCCCCCCCATCCCGGTAGGATTTGCACACAGCCCCCAGATGGCCATTTTGGCCATCCCCGGAAAAACACGGATACCTATCACAATCCGATAAGTCAGGTATCCCCATATACTAATTTTGGGTCGCTGAACACCAATATCAACTCAGATTTCAGAAAAATGACGATATGTTCGAGTAATTCCACGAATACACGTTAAAAACGCACTCGTTAGGAATTTGAAAAACTCGTTAATATACGCCCGTATCGTGACGTGGCGACCTCAAATTCGTAACAAGCGACATCGAAATAGGGGGGAGGGTATACTTTGTTTGCCATATGGGGCCACAATGCCGAAGAGTTATAGTTTTGGGGTCAAAAAGTAGGGGTATTCCAGGTACCGGGATGAACACTTGGTAGTCAACTTGTCACATCCTCCCCCAACTTTACCCCTACTTTTTTACCCCAAAACTATAACTCTTCGGCATTGTGGCCCCATATGACAAACAAAGTATACCCCCCCCCCTATTTCGAGGTCGCTTGTTACGAATTTGAGGTCGCGACGTCACGATATGGGCGTATATTAACGAGTTTTTTAAATTCCTAACGAGTGCATTTTTAACGTCTATTCGTGGAATTACTCGAACATATCGTCATATTTTTGAAATCTGAGTTGATATGCGTGTTCAGCGACCCAAAATTAGTATATGGGGATACCTGACTTATCAGATTTTGATAGGTACCCGTGTTTTTCCGGGGGTGGCCACAATGGCCATCTGGGGCCTGTGTGCAAATCCTACCGGGATGGGGGGGGGGGTTTCCTGATGGTAAAAATGAAATCAAAGAACACATTACCCCCTATTTCGGGGTCGGAGAACACGAATTTAATAGCGGTTCCACCCAATTTTGACCCAATATACCACTTTTTGACCCCCCCAGGTCGCCGCGCGGGCGCGACAAAAACTCGGTAATATCGGCCCCCCCGGTGAAATCAGATGTCACCACGCGATCGAACGACCTCAAAATAGGGGGGGTAGGTACTTTGATTTCAAGATAGGTCCACACTTACCCCACTTTATGTCCCGACAAGGTTTCACTTTCCCAAACCATCCCCAACCCCCAAACTGCGCGTCCCCCGAAAATTGCGCAACTCAGACCCTTGGGGGCCCTTGGGGGGGACTTACCTTGGCCAAAAGAACTTGAGTTTGAGGTTAATCACCGAAAAATGAGGGCCCAAAACACACCACAACTTGCCCAAAAAGTCCTACTTGTACCCTGAATACACCCTGGAAATGACCCCCCAAAAGTCAACAACAAAGTTCATTATCTTTGATAAAGTGATGCTTTTGGACGCTACAACTTTTGTTTTCATTTTTACCTCACTTTCCCGCGGTTTTCCGGGAATAACTTTTTCTAGACGGGGAGTTAGGACAAACCGTAAAAAGATCCGTAACCGGGCTTTTAGCCCGCATCCATCGAGCTACTGCATGCCAGGAGTATATACGACCACAAACTTTTGAGTTTTGGCCCGGCCGTCTTTTTTTTCCCCGCCGGACACTTCCGAAAACTAGCAGCGTCCAGACTATACAAAATGGCCATGTGGGGGCTGTGTGCAAATCCTACCGGGATGGGGGGGGGGGTTCCCGATGGTAAAAATGAAATCAAAGAACACATTACCCTCTATTTCGCGTTCGGAGAACACGAATTTAATAGTCATTCCGCCCAATTTTGACCCAATATACCACTTTTTGACCCCCCCAGGTTCCCGCGCGCCCGCGACAAAAACTCGATAATATTGGCCCCCCGGATGAAATCAGACGTCACCACGCGATCGGGCGACCTCAAAATAGGGGGGGTAGGTACTTTGATTTCAAGATAGGTCCACACTTACCCCACTTTATGTCCCGACAAGGTTTCACTTTCCCGAACCATCCCCGACCCCCAAACTGCGCGTCCCCCCAAAATTGCGCAACTCAGACCCTTGGGGGCCCTTGGGGGGGACTTACCTTGGCCAAAAGAACTTGGGTTTGAGGTTACTCACCAAAAAATGGGGGCCCAAAACACACCACAACTTGCCCAAAAAGTCCTACTTGTACCCTGAATACACCCTGGAAATGACCCCCCAAAAGTCAAAAACAAAGTGCATTATCTTTGATAAAGTGATGCTTTTGGACGCTACAACTTTTGTTTTCATTTTTACCTCACTTTCCCGCGGTTTTCCGGGAATAACTTTTTCTAGACGGGGAGTTAGGACAAACCGTAAAAAGATCCGTAACCGGGCTTTCAGCCCGCATCCATCGAGCTACTGAATGCCAGGAGTATATACGACCACAAACTTTTGAGTTTTGGCCCGGCCGTCTTTTTTTTCCCCGCCGGACACTTCCGAAAACGAGCAGCGTCCAGACTCTGGCCTCCCTGCAGACCGCCTATCTGGGTGGGTAGGTGGGTAACCTCGTACCCCCCCCCCCCCCTATTATGATGTCGCTGAATCCGAATATCAACTCACATTTGGCGGTTGGGGGGGTTATTACCGAGTTTTTGGTCGCGCGCGCGCTCCATTTGGACCCCCCCATATCTCACCGCCACTGTCTCAGATTCGAAAAAAGAGTGCATTTTCGGAATCAGCGACCTCAAAATAGGGGGGGTACAAAGATTTTCACGTCGATTTGGTACAATTTGCTATTTTTAGTCCTTTCGGAGGGACTATATACTCGGTAGGATCTGCCTGCACAATACACATGCACTTTTTTTTCGGATCTGAGACAGTGGCGTCGAGATATGAAGGGTTCAACTTGAGCGCGCGCGCGCGCAAAAACTCGGTAATAACCGCCCCAACCGCCAAATCTGAGTTGATATTCGGATTCAGCGACATCAAAATAGGGGGGGGGGGGTACTAGTTTACCCCAAAAACTATAACTCTTCGGCATTGTGGCCCCATATGACAAACAAAGTATACCCCCCCCCCTATTTCGAGGTCCCTTGTTACGAATTTGAGGGTGCGACGTCACGATATGGGCGTATATTAACGAAGTTTTTAAATTCCTAACGAGTGCATTTTTAACATGTATTCGTGGAATTACTCGAACATATCGTCATGTCTCTGAAATCTGAGTTGATATTCGTGTTCAGCAACCCAAAATTAGTATATGGGGATACCTGACTTATCAGATTTTGATAGGTACCCGTGTTTTTCCGGGGATGGCCAAAATGGCCATCTGGGGGCTGTGTGCAAATCCTACCGGGATGGGGGGGGGGGGGTTCCCGATGGTAAAAATGAAATCAAAGAACACATTACCCCCTATTTCGGGGTCGGAGAACACGAATTTAATAGTAATTCCGCCCAATTTTGACCCAATATACCACTTTTTGACCCCCCCAAGTCGCCGCGCGGGCGCGACAAAAACTCGGTAATATCGCCCCCCCCCCCCGGTGAAATCGCGTCACCATGCGATCGGGCGACCTCAAAATAGGGGGGGTAGGTACTTTGATTTCAAGATAGGTCCACACTTACCCCACTTTATGTCCCGACAAGGTTTCACTTTCCCGAACCATCCCCGACCCCCAAACTGCGCGTCCCCCCAAAATTGCGCAACTCAGACCCTCGGGGGCCCTACTTTTTTACCCCAAAACTATAACTCTTCGGCATTGTGGCCCCATGGGACAAACAGAGTATACCCCCCCCCCTATTTCGAGGTCGCTTGTTACGAATTTGAGTTCGCCACGTCACGATATGGGCGTATATTAACGAGTTTTTAGAATTCCTAACGAGTGCATTTTTAACGTGTGCGGTGGCGCGTCCGGCTCTCTAAAAAAGCGCGCGGCGCGTCCGGCTCTCTGCAAAAGCGCGCGGTGCGGTGGCGGAGGGGGGGGGGGGGCGTGATAGACCTTTTGGGGGGCGAGGGGGGGGGGGGGGCTGGCGTTGGAAGGGGGGGGGGTTGTAGACGTTCAGACCTGGGGTTGGGGGGGCGTGACATACCATTGGGGCGGGTGGGGGGGGGGTGGTAGACGTTCAGACCTGGGGTTGGGGGGGCGTGACAGACCATTGGGGCGGGGGGGGGGGGGTGGGGGGCAAAAGCGCGCGGGGCGGCGGCGCATCCGGCTCTTGCAAAGCGCGCGGCGCGGCGGCGCGTCCGGCTCTCTGAAAAAGCGCGCGGCGCGGAGGCGCGTCCAGCTCTCTGCAAAAGCGCGCGGCGCGGCGGCGCGTTCGGCTTCTAAAATGCGCGCAGCGCGGCGGCGCGTCCGGCTCTCTAAAAAAGCGCGCGGCGCGGCGGCGCGTCCGGCTCTCTGCAAAAGCGCGCGGCGCGGCGGCGCGCCCGGCTCTTAAAATGCGCGCGGCGCAGAGGCGCGTCCGGCTCTGAAAAAGCGCGCGGCGCGGCGGCGCGTCGGGCTCTCCTCAAAAGCGCGTGGCGCGGTGGCGGTGGGGGGGGGCTGTCGTGACAGACGTTTGGGGGGGAGGGCTGACAGACCGTTGGAAGGGGGGGGGGGGGCGTGTCAGACCGTTGTTGGGGGGGGGGGGGCGTGACACACTGTTGGAGGGGGGGGGGAGGGGGGGCGTGACAGACTGTTGGAGTCCGGCTCTTGAAAAGCGCGCGGCGCGGCGGCGCGTCCGGCTCTCTGCAAAAGCGCGCGGTGCGGTGGCGGGGAGGGGGGGGGGGGGGGGGGGGGTGACAGACCGTTGGAGGGGGGGGGGGGGGGCATAATAGACGTTCGGGGGGGAGGGGGGGGGGCATGACAGACGTTTGGGGGGGGCATAATGGACGTTCGGGGGGGGGGTCCGGCTCTTTGCAAAAGCGCGCGCTGCGGTGGTGGAAGGGGGGGGGGGGGTCGTCCGGCTGTATGCAAAAGCGCGCGGTGCGCTGGCGGGGAGGGGGCTGACAGACCGTTGCAGGGGGGGGGGGGGGGGCGTGACAGGCCATTGGGGGGGGGTGACAGACCGTTAGAGGGGGGGGGGGGGGAGGGGGCGTGATTGGGGGGCGTGATTGGGGGGCGTCCGGCGCTCTGAAAAAGCGCGCGGCGCGGCGGCGCGTCCGGCTCTCTAAAAAAGCGCATTGCGGTGGCGGGGAGCGGGGGGGGGGGGGTAGGGGGGCTCACAGATCGTTGGAAGGGGGGGGGGGGGGCTGACAGACGTTTGGGGGGGGGGGGCTGACAGACTTGGGGTCGGGGGGGCGTGACAGACCATTGGGGCGGAGGGGGGGGGGGGAAGGGGGGGGCAAAAGCGCGCGGCGCGGCGGCGCGTCCGGCTCTCTAAAAAAGCGCGCGGCGCGGCGGCGCGTCCGGCTCTCTAAAAAAGCGCGCGGCGCGGCGGCGCGTCCGGCTCTCTGAAAAAGCGCGCGGCGCGGCGGCGCGTCCGGCTCTCTGAAAAAGCGCGCAGCGCGGCGGCGCGTCCGGCACTCTAAAAAAGCGCGCGGCGCAGCGGCGCGTCCGGCTCTCTGAAAAAGCGCGCGGCGCGGCGGGGGGGGGGGGGGCGTGACGGACGTTCGGGCGGGGGATGACAACCCGTTGGAAGGGGGGGGGTGTGACAGACCGTTGTTGTGGGGGGGGGGGGGGGGGGCGTGATAGACCGTTGGAGGAGGGGGGGGGGGGGGGGCGTGACAGACCGTTGGAGTCCGGCTCTCTGCAAAAGCGCGCGGTGCGGTGGCGGGGAGGGGGGGCTGACAGACCGTTGGAGGGGGGGGGGGGGGGGGGCGTGACAGACGTTCGGGGGGGGGGGGGGACTGACAAAAAAAACTCGGTAATATCGGCCCCCCCGGTGAAATCAGACGTCACCACGCGATCGGGCGACCTTAAAATAGGGGGGGTAGGTACTTTGATTTCAAGATAGGTCCACACTTACCCCACTTTATGTCCCGACAAGGTTTCACTTTCCCAAACCATCCCCAACCCCCAAACTGCGCGTCCCCCGAAAATTGCGCAACTCAGACCCTTGGGGGCCCTTGGGAGGGACTTACCTTGGCCCAAAAGAACTTGGGTTTGAGGCTACTCACCAAAAAATGGGGGCCCAAAACACACCACAACTTGCCCAAAAAGTCCTACTTGTACCCTGAATACACCCTGAAAATGACCCCCCAAAAGTCAAAAACAAAGTGCATTATCTTTCATAAAGTGATGCTTTTGGACGCTACAACTTTTGTTTTCATTTTTACCTCACTTTCCCGCGGTTTTCCGGGAATAACTTTTTCTAGACGGGGAGTTAGGACAAACCGTAAAAAGATCCGTAACCGGGCTTTCAGCCCGCATCCATCGAGCTACTGCATGCTAGGAGTATATACGACCACAAACTTTTGAGTTTTGGCCCGGCCGTCTTTTTTTTCCCCGCCGGACGCTTCCGAAAACGAGCAGCGTCCAGACTATACAAAATGGCCATGTGGGGGCTGTGTGCAAATCCTACCAAAATGGGGGGGGGGGGGGGTTCCCGATGGTAAAAATGAAATCAAAGAACAGATTACCCCCTATTTCGGGGTCGGAGATCACGAATTTAATAGTCGTTCCGCCCAATTTTGACCCAATATACCACTTTTTGACCCCCCCAGGTCGCCGCGCGCGCGCGACAAAAACTCGGTAATATTGGCCCCCCAGGATGAAATCAGACGTCACCACGCGATCGGGCGACCTCAAAATAGGGGGGGTAGGTACTTTGATTTCAAGATAGGTCCACACTTACCCCACTTTATGTCCCGACAAGGTTTCACTTTCTAAACCATCCCCAACCCCCAAACTGCGCGTCCCCCCAAAATTGTGCAACTCCGACCCTTGGGGGCCCTTGGGGGGGACTTACCTTGGCCAAAAGAACTTGGGTTTGAGGTTACTCACCAAAAAATGGGGGCCCAAAACACACCACAACTTGCCCAAAAAGTCCTACTTGTACCCTGAATACACCCTGGAAATGACCTACCAAAAGTCAAAAACAAAGTGCATTATCTTTGATAAAGTGATGCTTTTGGACGCTACAACTTTTGTTTTCTTTTTTACCTCACTTTCCCGCGGTTTTCTGGGAATAACTTTTTCTAGACGGGTAGTTACGACAAACCGTAAAAAGATCCGTAACCGGGCTTTCAGCCCGCATCCATCGAGCTACTGCATGCCAGGAGTATATACGACCACAAACTTTTGAGTTTTGGCCCGGCCGTCTTTTTTTTCCCCGCCGGACACTTCCGAAAACGAGCAGCGTCCAGACTCTGGCCTCCCTTGAGTCGGTACTGCAGACCGCCTATCTGGGTGGGTAGGTGGGTAACCTCGTACGTACCCCCCCCCCCCCCTATTATGATAACGCTGAATCCGAATATCAACTCAGATTTGGCGGTTGGGGGGGTTATTACCGAGTTTTTGGTCGCGCGCGCGCTCCATTTGGACCCCCCCATATCTCGACGCCACTGTCTCAGATTGGAAAAAAAGTGCATTTTCGGAATCAGCGACCTCAAAATAGGGGGGGTACAAAGATTTTCACGTCGATTTGGTACAATTTGCTATTTTTAGTCCTTTCGGGGGGACTATATACTCGGTAGGATCTGCCTGCACAGTACACATGCACTTTTTTGTCGGATCTGAGACAGTGGCGTCGAGATATGAGGGGTTCAACTTGAGCGCGCACGCCCGCAAAAAACTCGGTAATAACCGCACCAACCGCCAAATCTGAGTTGATATTCGGATTCAGCGACATCAAAACAGGGGGGGGGGGTACTAGTTTACCCATGTAGGTCCCCAGGGGGTCCCGCTCTAACACCACCCCAAAAGGGGTATCCCCATTCGTGGTGCTCGTTTTCGGAAGTGTCCGGCGGGGAAAAAAAAGGCGGCCGGGCCAAAACTCAAAAGTTTGTGGTTGTATATACTCCTGGCATGCAGTAGCTCGTTGGATGCGGGCTGAAAGCGCGGTTACGGATCTTTGTACGGTTTGTCCTAACTCCCCGTCTAGAAAAAGTTATTCCCGGAAAACCGCGGGAAAGTGAGGTAAAAATGAAAACAAAAGTTGTAGCGTCCAAAAGCACCACTTTATTATAAATAATGCACTTTATTTTTGACTTTTGGGGGGTCATTTCCAGGGTGTATTCAGGGTACAAGTAGGACTTTTTGGGCAAGTTGTGGTGTGTTTTGGGCCCCCATTTTTCGCTGAGTAACCTCAAACCCAAGTTCTTTTGGCCAAGGTAAGTCCCCCCCAGGTCGCCCGATCGCGTGGTGACGTTTGATTTCTGCAGGGGGGCCGATATTACCGAGTTTTTGTCGCGCGCGCGCGGCGACCTGGGGGGGTCAAAGAGTTGTATATTGGGTCAAAATTGGGCGGAACCATTATTAAATTCGTGTTCTCCGACCCCGAAATAGGGGGTAATGTTTCTTTGGTTTCATTTTTACCATCGGGAACCCCCCCCCCCATCCCGGTAGGATTTGCACACAGCCCCCAGATGGCCATTTTGGCTACCCCCGGAAAAACACGGGTACCTATCAAAATCTGATACGTCAGGTGTCCCCATATACTAATTTTGGGTCGCTGAACACCAATATCAACTCAGATTTCAGAAATATGACGATATGTTCGAGTAATTCCACGAATACACGTTAAAAACGAACTCGTTAGGAATTTAAGAAACTCGTTAATATACGCCCATATCGTGACGTGGCGACCTCAAATTCGTAACAAGCGACATCAAAATAGGGGGGGGGTATACTTTGTTTGTCATATGGGGCCACAATGCCGAAGAGTTATAGTTTTGGGGTAAAGAAGTAGGGGTATTCCACGTACCGGGATGAACACTTGGTAGTCAACTTGTCACGTCCTCCCCCAACTTTACCCCTTTTTACCCCAAAACTATAACTCTTCGGCATTGTGGCCCCATATGACAAACAAAGTATACCCCCCCCCTATTTCGAGGTCGCTTGTTACGAATTTGAGGTCGCGACGTCACGATATGGGCGTATATTAACGAGTTATTTAAATTCCTAACGAGTGCATTTTTAACATTGATTCGTGGAATTACTCGAACATATCGTCATATTTTTGAAATCTGAGTTGATATTCCTGTTCAGCGACCCAAAATTAGTATATGAAAATACCTGACTTATCAGATTTTGATAGGTACCCGTGTTTTTCCGGGGGTGGCCAAAATGGCCATCTGGGGGCTGTGTGCAAATCCTACCGGGATGGGGGGGGGGGTTCCCGATGGTAAAAATGAAATCAAAGAACAGATTACCCCCTATTTCGGGGTCGCAGAACACGAATTTAATAGTGGTTTCGCCCAATTTTGACCCAATATACCACTTTTTGACCCCCCCAGGTCGCCGCGCGGGCGCGACAAAAACTCGGTAATATCGGCCCCCCCGGTGAAATCAGACGTCACCACGCGATCAGGCGACCTCAAAATAGGGGGGGTAGGTACTTTGATTTCAAGATAGGTCCACACTTACCCCACTTTATGTCCCGACAAGGTTTCACTTTCCCAAACCATCCCCAACCCCCAAACGTGCATCCCCCCAAAATTGCGCAACTCAGACCCTTGGGGGCCCTTGGGGGGGACTTACCTTGGCCAAAAGAACTTGGGTTTGAGGTTACTCACCAAAAAATGGGGGCCCAAAACACACCACAACTTGCCCAAAAAGTCCTACTTGTACCCTGAATACACCCTGGAAATGACCCCCCAAAAGTCAAAAACAAAGTGCATTATCTTTGATAAAGTGGTTCTTTTGGACGCTACGACTTTTGTTTTCATTTTTACCTCACTTTCCCGCGGTTTTCCGGGAATAACCTTTTCTAGACGGGGAGTTAGGACAAACCGTAAAAAGAGGTATCCCCATTCGTGGTGCTCGTTTTCGGAAGTGTCCGGCGGGGAAAAAAAAGACGGCCGGGCCAAAACTCAAAAGTTTGTGGTTGTATATACTCCTGGCATGCAGTAGCTCGATGGATGCGGGCTGAAAGCCCGGTTACGGATCTTTTTGCGGTTTGTCCTAACTCCCCGTCTGGAAAGGGTTATTCCCGGAAAACCGCGGGAAAGTGAGGTAAAAATGAAAACAAAAGTTGTAGCGTCCAAAAGCATCACTTTATCAAAGATAATGCACTTTGTTTTTGACTTTTGGGGGGTCATTTCCAGGGTGTATTCAGGGTACAAGTAGGACTATTTGGGCAAGTTGTGGTGTGTTTTGGGCCCCCATTTTTCGCTGAGTAACCTCAAAACCCAAGTTCTTTTGGCCAAGGTAAGTCCCCCTAAAGGGCCCCCAAGGGTCTGAGTTGCGCAATTTTGGGGGGACGCGCAGTTTGGGGGTTGGGGATGGTTTGGGAAAGTGAAACCTTGTCGGGGACATAAAGTGGGGTAAGTGTGGACCTATCTTGAAATCAAAGTACCTACCCCCCCTATTTTGAGGTCGCCTGATCGCGTCGTGACGTCTGATTTCACCAGGGGGCCCGTATTACCGAGTTTTTGTCGCGCCCGCGCGGCGACCTGGGGGGGGGTCAAAAAGTGGTATATTGGGTCAAAATTGGGCAGAACCACTATTAAATTCGTGTTCTCCGACCCCGAAAAGGGGGGTAATGTGTTCTTTGATTTCATTTTTACCATCGGGAACCCCCCCCCACATCCCGGTAGGATTTGCACACAGCCCCCAGATGGCCATTTTGGCCACCCCCGGAAAAACACGGGTACCTATCAAAATCTGATAAGTCAGGTATCCCCATATACTAATTTTGGGTCGCTGAACACGAATATCAACTCGGATTCCAAAAATATCACGATATGTTCGAGTAATTCCACGAATACACGTTAAAAACGTACTCGTTAGGAATTTAAAAAACTCGTTAATATACGCGCATATTGTGACGTGGCGACCTCAAATTCGTAACAAGCGACATCGAAATAGGGGGGGGGTATACTTTGTTTATCATATGGGGCCACAATGCCGAAGAGTTATAGTTTTGGGGTAAAAAAGTAGGGGTATTCCAGGTACCGGGATGAACACTTGGTAGTCAACTTGTCACGTCCTCCCCCAACTTTACCCCTCCTTTTTTACCCCAAAACTATAACTCTTCGGCATTGTGGCCCCATGGGACAAACAGAGTATACCCCCCCCCCCTATTTCGAGGTCGCTTGTTACGAATTTGAGGTCGCCACGTCACGATATGGGCGTATATTAACGAGTTTTTCAAATTCCTAACGAGTGCATTTTTAACTTGTGCGGTGGCGCGTCCGGCTCTCTAAAAAAAGCGCGCGGCGCGTCCGGCTCTCTGCAAAAGCGCGCGGTGCGGTGGCGGAGGGGGGGGGGGGGGGGGGCGTGATAGACGTTTGGGGGGGGGGGAGGGGGGGGGGGGGCTGGAAGACCGTTGGAAGGGGGGGGGGGGGTGGTAGACGTTCAGACCTGGGGTTGGGGGGGCGTGACAGACCATTGGGGCGGGGGAGGGGGGGGTGGTAGACGTTCAGACCTGGGGTTGGGGAGGCGTGACAGACCATTGGGGCGGGGGGGGGGGCAAAAGCGCGCGGGGCGGCGGCGCGTCCGGCTCTTGCAAAGCGCGCGGCGCGGCGGCGCGTCCGGCTCTCTGCAAAAGCGCGCGGCGCGGCGGCGCGTCCGGCTCTCTGAAAAAGCGCGCGGCGCGGAGGCGCGTCCGGCTCTCTGCAAAAGCGCGCGGCGCGGCGGCGCGTCGGCTCTTAAAATGCGCGCGGCGCGGCGGCGCGTCCGGCGCTCTAAAAAAGCGCGCGGCGCGGCGGCGCGTCCGGCTCTCTGCAAAAGCGCGCGGCGCGGCGGCGCGTCCGGCTCTTAAAATGGGCGCAGCGCAGAAGGCGTGTCCGGCTCTGAAAAAGCGCGCGGCGCGGCGGCGCGTCCGGCTCTCTAAAAAAGCGCGCGGCACGGCGGCGCGTCGGGCTCTCTGCAAAAGCGCGCGGCGCGGTGGCGGGGGGGGGGGGGGTGGCGTGACAGACGTTTGGGGGGGGGGGCTGACAGACCGTTGGAAGGGGGGGGGGGGGGGCGTGTCAGACCGTTGTTGGGGGGGGGGGTGTGACACACTGTTGGAGGGGGGGGGGGGGGGGGGCGTGACAGACTGTTGGAGTCCGGCTCTTGAAAAGCGCGCGGCGCGGCGGCGCGTCCGGCTCTCTGAAAAAGCGCGCGGCGCGGCGGCGCGTTCGGCTCTCTGAAAAAGCGCGCGGCGCGGCGGCGCGTCCGGCTCTCTGAAAAAGCGCGCGGCGCGGCGGCGCGTCCGGCTCTCTGAAAAAGCGAGCGGCGCGGCGGCGCGTCCGGCTCTCTGAAAAAGCGCGCGGCGCGGCGGCGCGTCCGGCTCTTAAAAAGCGCGCGGCGCGGCGGCATCAAGGGGGGGGGGGGGGGGCTGACAGACCGTTGGAGGGGGGGGGGGGGGGGGGGCTGACAGACCTCGGGTTGGTGGGGCGTGACAGACCATTGGGGCGGGGGGGCAAAAGCGCGCGGCGCGGCGGTGCGTCCGGCTCTTGAAAAGCGCGCGGCGCGGCGGCGCGTCCGGGACTCTGAAAAAGCGCGCGGCGCGGCGGCACGTCCGGCTCTTTGAAAAAGCGCACGGCGCGGCGGCGCGTCCGGCTCTCTGGAAAAGCGCGTGGCGCGGCGGCGCGTCCGGCTCTCTGAAAAAGCGCGCGGCGCGGCGGCGCGTCCGGCTCTTGAAAAAGCGCGCGGCGCGGCGGCGCGTCCGGCTCTCTGAAAAAGCGCGCGGCGCGGCGGCGTGTCCGGCTCTTAAAAAGCGCACGGCGCGGCGGCGGGGATGGGGGGGGGGGGGGGCCGACAGACCATTGGAGGGGGGGGGGGGGGGCTGACAGACCTCGGGTTGGGGGGGGCGTCGGGGGGGGGGGGCAAAAAGCGCGCGGCGCGGCGGCGCGTCCGGCTCTTGAAAAGCGCGCGGCGCGGCGGCGCGTCCGGCTCTCTGAAAAAGCGCGCGGTGCGGCGGCGCGTTCGGCTCTGTAAAAAAGCGCGCGGCGGCGGCGGCGCATTCCGGCTCTCTGCAAAAGCGCGCGGCGCAGCGGCGCGTCCAGCTCTTAAAATGCGCGCGGCGCGGCGGCGCGTCCGGCTCTTGAAAAGCGCGCGGCGCGGCGGCGCGTCCGGCTCTCTGCAAAAGCGCGCGGCGCGGCGGCGCGTCCGGCTCTCTGAAAAAGCGCGCGGCGCAGAGGCGCGTCCGGCTCTCTGAAAGAGCGCGCGGCGCGGTGGCGGGGGGGGGGAAGGGGGGCGTGTCAGACCGTTGTTGGGGGGGGGGGGGGGGGGCTGACAGACCTCGGGTTGGGGGGCGTGACAGACCATTGGAACGGGGGGGGGGGGGGCTAAAGCGCGCGGCGCGGCGGCGCGTCCGGCACTCTGAAAGAGCGCGCGGCGCGGCGGCGCGTCCGGCTCTTTGAAAAAGCGCGCGGCGCGGCGGCGCGTCCGGCTCTCTAGAAAAGCGCGTGGCGCTGCGCCGCGTCTGGCTCTCTGAAAAAGCGCGCGGCGCGGCGGCGCGTCTGGCTCTTTGAAAAAGCGCGCGGCGCGGCGGCGCGTCCCGCTCTCTGAAAAAGAGCGCGGCGCGGCGGCGCGTCCGGCTCTCTAGAAAAGCGCGCGGCGCGGCGGCGCATTCCGGCTCTCTGCAAAAGCGCGCAGCGCGGTGGCGCGTCCGGCTCTTAAAATGCGCGCGGCGCGGCGGCGCGTCCGGCTCTTGAAAAGCGCGGGGCGCGGCGGCGCGTCCGGCTCTTTGCAAAAGCGCGCGGCGCGGCGGCGCGTCCGGCTCTCTGAAAATGCGCGCGGCGCAGCGGCGCGTCCGTCTCTCAAAGAGCGCGCGGCGCGGTGGCGGGGGGGGGGAAGGGGGGCGTGTCAGACCGTTGTTGGGGGGGGGGGGGGGGGGGGGCTAACAGACCGTTGGAAGGGGGGGGGGATGACAGACCGTTGGAGTCTGGCTCTTGAAAAGCGCGCGGCGCGGCGGCGCGTCCGGCCCTCTGCAAAAGCGCGCGGTGCGGTGGCGAGGAGGGGGGGGGGGGGGGGGGGGGGCTGACAGACTGTTGGAGGGGGGGGGGTCCGGCTCTTTGCAAAAGCGCGCGGTGCGGTGGCGGAGGGGGGGGGGCGTCCGGCTCTCTGCAAAAGCGCGCGCTGCGCTGGCGGGGAGGGGGGCTGACAGACCGTTGCAGGGGGGGGGGGGGGGGGGGGCGTGACAAACGTTTGGGGGGGGGGGGGGGAAGGGGGGCGGCTCTCTGAAAAGCACGCGGCGCGGCGGCGCGTCCGGCTCTTAAAAAGCGCACGGCGCGGCGGCGGGGAGGAAGGGGGGGGGGCTGACAGAACACTGGAGGGGGGGGGGGCTGACAGACCTCGGGTTGGGGGGGGGGGGGGGGGGGGCAAAAGCGCGCGGCGCGGCGGCGCGTCCGGCTCTTGAAAAGCGCGCGGCGCGGCGGCGCGTCCGGCTCTCTGAAAAAGCGCGCGGCGCGGCGGCGCGTTCGGCTCTCTAAAAAAGCGCGCGGCGCGGCGGCGCATTCCGGCTCTCTGCAAAAGCGCGCGGCGCGGGGGCGCGTCCGGCTCTTAAAATGCGCGCGGCGCGGCGGCGCGTCCGGCTCTCTGCAAAAGCGCGCGGCGCGGCGGCGCGTCCGGCTCTCTGAAAAAGCGCGCGGCGCAGAGGCGCGTCCGGCTCTCTGAAAGAGCGCGCGGCGCGGTGGCGGGGGGGGGAAGGGGGGCGTGTCAGACCTTTGTTGGGGGGGGGGGGGGCTAACAGACCGTTGGAAGGGGGGGGGGGGGATGACAGACCGTTGGAGTCTGGCTCTTGAAAAGCGCGCGGCGCGGCGGCGCGTCCGGCTCTGTGCAAAAGCGCGCGGTGCGGTGGCGGGGAGGGGGGGGGGGGGGGGGCTCACAGACCGTTGGAGGGGGGGGGGGGGTCCGGCTCTTTGCAAAAGCGCGCGGTGCGCTGGCGGGGAGGGGGGCTGACAGACCGTTGCAGGGGAAGGGGGGCGTGACAGACGTTCGGGGGGGGGGGGGGAAGGGGGGCGGCTCTCTAAAAAAGCACGCGGCGTGGCGGCGCGTCCGGCTCTCTGCAAAAGCGCGCGGTGCGGTGGCGGAGGGGGGGGGGGGGGGGGGCGCGACACACCATTGGGGGGGGGGGCGACAGACCGTTAGAGGGGGGGGGGGGCGTGATTGACCGTTCGGAAGGCGTCCGGCTCTCTGAAAAAGCGCGCGGCGCGGCAGCGCATTCCGGCTCTCTGCAAAAGCGCGCGGCGCGGCGGCGCGTCCGGCTGTTAAAAATGCGCGCGGCGCGGCGGCGCGTCGGGCTCTTGAAAAGCGCGCGGCGCGGCGGCGCGTCCGGCTCTCTGCAAAAGCGCGCGGCGCGGCGGCGCGTCCGGCTCTTTGAAAAAGCGCGCGGCGCAGAGGCGCGTCCGGCTCTCTGAAAGAGCGCGCGGTGCGGTGGCGGGGGGGGGAGGGGGGCGTGTCAGACTGTTGTTGGGGGGGGGGGGCTGACAGAGCGTTGGAAGGGGGGGGGGGGGATGACAGACCGTTGGAGTCTGGCTCTTGAAAAGCGCGCGGCGCGGCGGCGCGTCCGGCTCTCTGCAAAGCGCGCGGTGCGGTGGCGGGGAGGGGGGGGGGGGGGGGGCTGACAGACCGTTGGAGGGGGGGGGGGGTCCGGCTCTTTGCAAAAGCGCGCGGTGCGGTGGCGGAGGGGGGGGGGGCGTCCGGCTCTCTGCAAAAGCGCGCGGTGCGCTGGCGGGGAGGGGGGCTGACAGACCGTTGCAGGGGGGGGGGGGGGGGGGGGGCGTGACAAACGTTCGGGGGGGGGGGGGGGGAGGGGGGCGGCTCCCTAAAAAAGCACGCGGCGTGGCGGCGCGTCCGGCTCTCTGCAGAAGCGCGCGGTGCGGTGGCGGAGGGGGGGGGGCGCGGTCCGGGGGGCGTGACACACCATTGGGGGGGGGGGGGGGGTGACAGACCGTTAGAGGGGGGGGGGGGCGTGATTGACCGTTTGGAAGGCGTCCGGCTCTCTGAAAAAGCGCGCGGCGCGGCAGCGCATTCCGGCTCTCTGCAAAAGCGCGTGGCGCGGCGGCGCGTCCGGCTCTTAAAAATGCGCGCGGCGCGGCGGCGCGTCGGGCTCTTGAAAAGCGCGCGGCGCGGCGGCGCGTCCGGCTCTCTGCAAAAGCGCGCGGCGCGGCGGCGCGTCCGGCTCTCTGAAAAAGCGCGCCGCGCAGAGGCGCGTCCGGCTCTCTGAAAGAGCGCGCGTTGCGGTGGCGGGGGGGGAAGGGGGGCGTGTCGGACCGTTGTTGGGGGGGGGGGGGGGGCTGACAGACCGTTGGAAGGGGGGGGGGGGGATGACTGACCGTTGGAGTCTGGCTCTTGAAAAGCGCGCGGCGCGGCGGCGCGTCCGGCTCTCTGCAAAAGCGCGCGGTGCGGTGGCGGGGAGGGGGGGGGGGGGGGGGCTGAGAGACCGTTGGAGG